>FR997850.1:8933974-10259026 GCA_905475405.1 Schrankia costaestrigalis | reverse complement strand
ATCTTCCTTCAAAATTAAATAAGTACTTATATATTTTTTGTAACATATTAATTATTGTTACAGAAAAACGTAAATCTAAGTAGGTTAGATACGTTTAGACGTAAAACACTTCTTATTTATTTTAGTTAATAATTGTCTGTGAAACCTGTCTGACAAATGTACCGTAACTAATTTCTCTGGACTTACTTTTTACGATTAATAGGAATAACTTATTTTCTTATTATTTAGGCTTTCAGAAAATAATTTATTAGAAAATCACATTCTGTAGTATATAGGTATTTGACAAAGTCATTGAGTAGAAATTACAAATGACTCATCGTCACATGGAAATCTCTGAAGCAAGCTATAATTTTTATTATAAGCTTTCTGGGTTACATTCCATCGACTCTACGCGAAGGTATCCGTTAAATTTTTTTCATTAGGTAATTTATTATTTAAGCATTTGACGACCTCTGTGTCGTAGTGGTGTTATATTATATTATAACATGACTGCTACGCAGAGGTCTAAGGTTCGATTCCCGCTCAATGCAAATATTTGTGTGCATGAACATGATTGTTTGCATTGGTCTGGGTGTTTTCTATGTATAATAAGTATGTATACAAAAAAAAAAGGATTTTAAGTATGACTATCCGTTGTCTAGTACCCATAGTACAAGCTTTCCTTAGTTTGGGACTAGATGGCGTTGTGTGAATGTGTGAGGAATATTAGGAATATAATATGATTAATTATGAAATAAGTTAATATAATTAATGCTTAGTTTAACTTACAAACATGTTTAGTTATATCAACAAGTACAATGTTTTAGTGTTGTGTAGTTGTCTTTAAAAAAAAAAAAAAAATGTGTCTTTCAGAAGTAGGTAGTACTGAATGTTTGTTAATAGACTCTAAAGTAAAGTAAAGTAAAAACATTTCTTTAATGGTACAAAGGTGGTAATTACATATTTTAATACTGCATATTCTGCCGCAGTCGGCGCGCGTGCAAATACGCAGTGCTAGGTTTTTACAGGAGGGTAATTTAGCCAATTGATATTATGAAGGCAAAACGGATTGATAGAAGCTTTCCTGATAAGTTCTACGAAACTTCTATGTAAATTTTAGGCTATACAATCGTAAAATTCCAGGGCTACGGTATAATAATAACAGTATGAGTCAAAAGTAAGGTTCAGGGTTTTATCACAGTGCATTTAAATTCTGAGTTATATTGTTTAATGGACATCCTGTAATTGTTCATCATAACAGCCCATACTTGCTACCTACGCTACCTACTAATACCACGCTGGCCAAACGGATTGGTATAGGGTTTAATTTCAAGTTTTCCTTCTTTTTATTTCGTTAAGACAAAATTCACGAATAGTCGGTTTTTACGACCCCTATGCGATGAGATGGGGTGGTGACATATTGTATTCTTACTCCGTCACCACACGCAGAATTAATTGTTACATATATTTTAAATACAACATAAAAGCAATTTTTAAGACAGTATATATATTTGTATAACATATAGTTCTTCTGCATCAGGCATGGAGCGAGCTAGCTTCTGAAAAGGCCTGGAGCTAGTTAGTCTGATGACCGCAAGTGACTTATTCTCTCGTCACCATTGTATTTACGTAAAAAATACGTCTCAATGTCTCGCTAGATACTTGTGTACATAGTCTGGCCATAAATACTGTTACAATTAAAAATAAGAAAGATATTACATTTGAATTTGGAATCTGTCATTTTTATACGATTGTTCATTGTATTTTCTAATTTTGGCGCCAATACATTGTACAATATTTTGCTATATTAAAATGGAGTGGGGTGATAAAGAAAACCGAATCGCTGTGATTGCATTACACAAAGTTGGTATGGAGCCGAATGTAATTTTTAAAACTCTCCATACGCTTGGTATTAGTCAAATGTTTGTGTACCGGGCTATTAATAGGTACAATGAGACCTTCTCTGTTTGTGACAGAAAAAGATCTGGCCGTCCACGTAGTGTTCGTACGAAAATGGTGGTCAAAGCAGTAAGGGAAATAATTCGAAGAAATCCTGTCCGAAAGCAAAAGATTTTATCTCGGGAGATGAAGATAGCACCCAGAACCATGTCACGCATTTTAAAAGATGACTTAGGACTTGCAGCCTATAAGAGACGCACTGGTCATTTTTTAACTGATAATTTAAAAAAGAATAGGGTGGTAAAATCGAAGCAACTACTGAAGCGGTACGCAAAGGGAGGTCACAGAAAAATTTTGTTTACGGATGAGAAAATCTTTACAGTTGAGCAACATTTTAACAAACAAAATGACCGTATTTATGCTCAAAGCTCTAAGGAAGCTTCCCAATTAGTCGACAGAGTGCAACGTGGGCATTATCCGACTTCAGTGATGGTTTGGTGGGGTGTTAGCTATGAAGGAGTGACTGAGCCATATTTTTGTGAAAAAGGTATCAAAACATCGGCACAAGTGTATCAAGATACCATTCTTGAGAAGGTAGTTAAACCCCTTAACAACACCATGTTCAATAACCAAGTATGGTCCTTCCAACAAGACTCAGCGCCGGGTCATAAAGCTCGGTCCACGCAGTCTTGGTTGGAAATGAACGTTTCGGACTTCATCAGAGCTGAAGACTGGCCGTCGTCTAGTCCCGATCTTAATCCGCTGGATTATGATTTATGGTCAGTTTTAGAGAGTATGGCTTGCTCTAAACGCCATGATAATTTGGAGTCCCTAAAACAATCCATACGATTGGCAGTGAAGAATTTTCCCATGGAAAGAGTGCGTGCTTCTATTGATAACTGGCCTCAACGTTTAAAGGACTGTGTTGCAGCCAATGGAGACCACTTCGAATAAGCTTTTTATATTTTGAATTGTTTTATATTTATGTATTAAACTAACACACTGTAAAAGTAATAAATATTATTTGCAATAAAAAAAAATGTTTTTTCTTCGTAACAATATTTATGGCTAGACTAGGTATAATGGAAAATATTTATTTAAGCTAATTCTATTTACGTCCAGTCTGGTTCCTTAATTAATTAGCGTGAATATAGGACAAGGATATATTTTAGTAGCCATTTTGTAGAACACAATTTCTTAGTAAAATAACGCGAATCATAATTAATGGTTTATGTAAAAATAAATATTGTGTTGATATGCGGATCAGTCATTTGTCAAAATGTGTAAAATATTGAAATAATCGCATCCTATCGTAAAAACCGACTAAGGGACTATCCGTATCTTTACGAAATAAAAAGAAGGAAAACTTGAAATTGAACCCTATACTAATCCGTCTGGCCGGCGTGGTATTAGTAGGCCAAGTATCCCTCCGTCATGGGAGGAGGCCCGTCCCTGCAGTGGGACATTAATGGGCTGTTATGATGATAAGGATTGCAATAATTGTTAATAACTCCTCGGTGTCGCGTAAACGGGCGCCGCCCGTGCACGAGTCGCGGATTCGATTTACCCGCAGGACAGCTCTTTAAGTGATCCACAAATAATTGTCCTGATTTTAAATGTTCTTTGTGTCCGGTAAATTGATGGCTGTTTGTAAAATTCAGCGCGTCACAGGGTAGGATCCCGTAGTGAGGAAAGTATACTTTATTAACAGACTCGGTTACTCTGTTTAATAAACAGAGTATAATTAGGTTTATGAATGAACTAGTACTTGCCTACTGCTTTGTTCGTTGTATTTTAAATTTCGGATTTTATGTCAGTAGTTAACTAGCTTGGGCTAACTGTGTGAATGTGTTGCGAGAGTAAAAATATTGTCACAGCTGTGGCTGTCGCAATAAAAGGAATACTTAACACAAACCATCGTTTTACTTATCACAAGAGGAGGCTTTTACGCTTAGTCTGTTTATAGACTCTTGTTGTACTTCTTTTCTTAAAGACAACTTCCAATTACTCGTACAGACACTCTTTTTACGGACACAAAGCCCACGCCGCCTTAGGACAATGGTAAAACGTATTCAAAGTAAGTAACGAATTTAGTTCTGGATCACTTCTGAAAAGGAATAAACTACGTGACTGAATATTGTTATAAACAATGTGTTAAAATCTTTTTTAAACCAACCGTTTCATAAAAAATGGCATAACATACACAGTTCAAAAGTTATTCCTAAGCCTATAAATTCAAACTTAAAAGAAATGCAATGCAGTTGACAGTTATAAATTTCCCGCGTATAAATCAGTTATGTCACACGGTCCTGGACGAACGACAAACTGACAGTTCAGATGACTTCCTCGTGGCAATATAAAGTGGAGACAGATGTCATAAATGATAATAATATTATACAGAAAATTGTTAGTTTCTAATAATTAGGTTTATGAATGAAGTAATGAACTAACACTTGTTTGCGGTTTTGTTCGTTGAACTTTAAGTTCCCGAATTCATGCCAGCATAGTAATAGTTAACGCTTGTAGTTAAGTAACTGTGTTGTACCTAGTTTAATTTCACCTGGATCGGACTTTAGCGACCTACAGAGCTCCGTGAAAGGGAGTTTGATGGATACCTAGCACTGACTTGGTCAGACTATGTCATGACTTATTGCCTTTATGCCCGATTTACACATCGACAAGTACAGTAGCAAGTTAAGTAGTAAGTTGTTGATTTAGTTGATTCAAAGAGAGCTCTATTCTATTTTTTTGGCGAGTTAAGTTGGTGAGATGCAAGGGGGGGGGGGCTACTTCGTACTTAACTCGCCAAAAAATAGGATAGAGATATATATTAACTTAATCAACAACCTACTACTTAACTCGCTACTATACTTGTCGATGTGTAAATCGAGCTTTAGTTTCGTCAGTTACTAATGCGCTCAAGGTATACATAGTTAGCTATCTAACTATTTCTTACTTACTTACTCCGCTGGCTCAACGACCCAAAATGTGTCTTGGCCTCCGACACGAGAGAACGCCACTCTGTTTGATCTAACTATTCGTCATACATATTATTTGTGAAGCAATATTGTAATTATTACACTAAATGTTGTTACGCTGGTGTATCGCCAAATTGCCAAGTACACGATTTCAGAGTAGATTTAATATAAAGTATGAAATATATATTAATAGCATAAGTCTGGGTTAAATCTAGTTTGTGTGTCTAGTAGAGAAATTTCATACTAAACTTTATCGTGTATCGTCTTGCCTTCGGTTCTCCGGTTGACTTGCAGAAAACTAAGTAGATTAATTGTCTGTTTTCGCTCTTTTCATAGGGCTAGAAACGATTCGAGTATCTTAAAAAAAGTACCTCCTATCAAGGGTGATATAAAACCTTTAAAGTAGTTTGTTTTAAAAAAAATATAATAAAATAAGTCAGACTAAGAATACAAAGTTCCACCAGTCTCGTCGTCAGTATTGGACTAGAAAACTCTAAGTATATACTGCATAACAACCAGGCCAAGTTATCCTACATAGGGACACTTAATAATACCTTTGCTTAGAATGTCATGACGTTCTTAGATTTAAACTTTCACGTTAAGGCAACCTCTTAAACTCTTACGGCCTTATTACAAAATACGGTCTAACTATAAACCACGATTTATTACGTCACAAAACCACTGTTTTTGAAATTTGTTGTCACAAAATCAGTCTTAACGCTAAAGTGTTAAAACTGATTTTGTATTAACAAATACAAAATAATAAATTTGTCATTACAAAATCAGTTTTATCACTTTAACGTTAAGACTGATTTTGTAACAACAAATTTCAAAAACAGTGGTTTTGTGACGTAATAAATCATGGTTTATAGTTAGACCGTATTTTGTAATAAGGCCGTTAAACTGTTTTGGTAAACTAAATTGCATCGGAGTGATAAAGCGGTTGTGTAGGGACAGTAGCACAGTACAACCAGCAGTCTACCTCGGCCGAATATCTATATCTATACTAATATTATAAAGAGGTAAAGTTTGTGTGTTTGTTTGTTTGTGTGTTTGTGACGTTGTAGGGGGTAATCTCTGGATCTACTGAACCGATTTCAAAAATTCTTTCTGTGTTGAATAGTCCATTTATCGGGGAGTGTCATAGGCTATGTAGCATCACGCTATGACTAATAGGAGTGGAGCAGTAATGAAATATGTTTATAAAAGGGACGCTTAAAAACGTTTATTTTGCTTCTGCTGCTTAAACGTATGGAGATATACTGAAATGATGTATTAGAGAATTGTACCTTTAAAAAAGTTTTACAATTAAGTCAACGATAGCATATATCTATCTTCTAAGGTTGACTCACTACGACCTTTTTTATAATAATCAAATTTGATTTAAAGAAATGCATTGTTTGTAAAGGTATTTTGTGTATATGGTTTTAACCCTTATCAAAGTAAATACGTTAATCATTATACTTATTTAATTTTAAACAATATTGTCCTTTACAGCGATGAGATCCGATTATTAGTTTGAAAGATATCTCAGTTTTAAAATAATGCGCGAATAACGTAAAATATCTGTCTAACGCGATGTTAGTAGGTATAGATGAATTATCTTAGTATCAACATTTAATTTTTGGTTGGAGTAAGATTTTAATTTTAATTTTAAATACCTGTACTATAAATTAATTCTACCTCAAAAAGATCGCTTGGTCGGACTAAATTCGGAGGGCGGAGGGCCCTGTTCTGTAGCGTTTGTTGGAAGAGGCATTTTGTCCAGCAGTGGACTGCGATAGGCTAATTGGTTTGGGGCGCGTGGGACTTGGCCGCCTCCTCTTTCCGGCCATTGATGCTGGAGGGGAGAGGCGTAGGAGCCCCACGGGTGGGATACCTCCGCGCTGGTGCGTCCCGGGCAACGGGGGCGACCACGCGGTCTTCAGGGGAGGAGCACGTGGTCGTCCGCGGCAGAAATCCTGCCAAGGGGGAGGCCTTATAGGCCTTTCTGGGTCGCTCCACCTGTGCTCTGGCCTATCAGAGCACACAGTGTGGAGCAACCAGACTAGGGCGACGGGCTCGTCACCGTTGAGCTTATCAGCGGTGTCGAGCACGGTCTCACAAAGACCACCGTTCGGCCGACCCGTAAGCCCGTCCATAGACGGGTCCGGGGGCTCCCTGGAGCCTCGAGGAAGGACGCCTCTATAAAAAAAAAAACCACCGGGCGGGCGGGTTCGTCGTTGCAGGCTTGTCCAGTGACGGCGGACATGGTCTGGCACAGACCACCGTCCGGCCAAACCGTAGCCCTGAACGGACAGGAGCGGTGGCCACTCGTGGCTGCGAGGACGGAAAACCTCTATAAAAACCTAAACCCAAGTTTTTGGCGCCCGGCAACGGGGATACTGGTCAGCTTCGGCAGGCCGCGAGGGCGCCCGCAGGGAGGTGTAGGAGGAACCATCCCTCCTGCGCGTCCCTGTGTATTAGGTTAGGTACTAGGTTAAGGTTAGGTTTAAGTTTAAAACAATGGCAGATTATCGTAAGGATACATCTACCCAGGAGGGTTCCGGGCGCGTATCGCGTCCCGGGGAGTCCCTTGTTGAGACCGGTTCTCGACTGGCTGATGACCAGTCGGGTACCGGCCTCTTCGGTCCCGGGCCGAGTGAAAACACTCGGCTCGTATCTGGGCGGGACCACCATTGTTCAACGAGCCCGGGGGTGTGCTCTAAAACCACCCCCAACCCCGACGCGGAGGTCGCGTCGACCGACGGAGCCTCGGTTCCTTTGCCGGGGCCCCAGATGTACACCCAGGATGGGGTGTCCGTTGGGGACTCCGACACGGGGAGCGAGGCTCAAACAGCTGCTTCTGGGCGCGGTAGGAAGAGGGGGCGCCCAGAGGAGAAGGAGACGTTTTTGTTCCGTACCGGAAGCCGGAGTCTTTCCGGCTCCGGTATGGAACTAACATCTGGGGAGGAGGCGGGTAGGCCTGCGGCACCCAAGGTGCCCGCAGTGAGGACTGGGCGTGGGAGGGGTGCCCCGCTCAGGGGACAGAGTCGGCCGAAGGCACCGTACGTGCCACCGGCCGACGGAGCAGTACTTCCTCCGGGTCTGGAGACACTTCTGGCCAAACTAGCCGATGCGGCTAGGGGCCAGAAGGGGCTCTCACAGACCCGGAAGAAAATATTTGCGGAGGTCACGGAGGCCGTCCGCAGGGAGTGGCGGGCTCCTCCGTCCCCGCCAGCCTCGACTGGTGAGGCAGGGGTAGTGGCGGAGCTCAGGCGGCAGCTGGCGAAGAAGGACGCCGAACACGCTGCCGCCATAAAGCGCCTGGAGGAGCAAATGGCTGCCCTCCAGGACGAGCTGAGGCAGGCGCGGAGCGGCGGCGTGGCAGTGCCGCAGCGCCCTGCGGCGTCAACATCATCCGCTCAAGATTTTGAGCGGATGATGCGAGAGATGGAGACGCGCATTATGAAGCGCATCTCCACTCTCGAAGACATAAGGCGCCGCCCGCCGCTGACGTCGGCCGCGGGGGCGTCCTGCGATGAGGTGGCCCGCCCCAAAGCTGGAGAGCGAGCGCCTCCACCTGCGGCTCCTCCGCCGCCTGCAAAAAAGAACGTGGCTGCTTCGGCCCAAAAGCCGAAGCAGTCCGACAATAAGAAGGGCAAGGGGAAGGGGAAGAAGGCCCCCTCTGCCCCCCCTACGGTCGTAGATGGGACCCCGGATCCCTCCCTCCCTGAAGCAGAATGGAGGGTCGTGGGGTCCCGAAAGAAAAAGAAGAAGAAAGTCGCCGCCGCGACAAAGGCGCCGAGGCTCCGCGCCCCACGGTCCACCGCTGTCGTCCTGACGCTGACGACAGCAGGCGTGGAGAAGGGCGTGGAGTACGCCGAGGTTCTACGGAGGGTGAAGGCCTCCGTAGACCTTAAGGCCCTCGACATTCAGGGCGGGCTCCGGTACAAAACGACACGTACCGGAGCAAGAATGCTCGAGGTCTCCGGCGCCACCAGTGGCCCCAAGGCAGATGCCCTAGCGGCTAAGCTGCGGGAGTCACTGGACGCAGAGGCCGTCCGCGTCACCAGACCCAACAAATGTGTTGGCGTGCGCGTGTCTGGTTTGGATGACGCGGCCACAACGGAGGAGGTGATCTCCGCCGTTGTGGAGGCGGGCGGCTGCCCACGCGACCAGGTGAGGGCCGGAGAATTATTCTTTGGTCCCACAGGTCGCGGGACGGTGGTCGTCCACTGCCCGGTCGCGGCGGCCAAAAAGGTAGCGGATGGACGGAGCCTCCTGATAGGAGGCTTCCTCAAGGCGCAGGTGCTCCTTCTGCAGCCCCGCGAAGCCAGGTGCTTTAGGTGCCTGGGAGCGGGGCATGTAGGAGTGCAGTGCACGGCGGGAGTTACCGTGGGGGACCGGTGCTTCCGCTGCAGTCAGCCCGGTCACAAGGCCGGATCATGCACGGCCCCGCCACACTGCTTCAAATGTGTGGCGGAGGGCAAGGATGCGGCACACCGGGCGGACAGCAAGTCCTGCGCCGCCTCAAGGCCGAGGCCCCGTCCCCGTCCATCCGCAGGTAGAGAGGCCCCAGAGCGGCCCAGTTCGCGGCGGGAGGCGGAGATGGACACTCATTAATGGGTGCCCATGTCCGCTTCCTGCAGGCGAACATAAACCACTGTGCCGGTGCTCAGGATCTTCTGTACCAGAGCGTCGCACAGTGGTCTATCAATGTGGCCGCAGTCGCCGAGCCGTACTGGGTACCACCGGGCGCCCCGGTGGACTTGGACGGCTTGACGTTCCTTATCGGGGGAACCGCCGCTGGCTCCTCCCCCCTTGCTGTTTTAGCAAGGGGACGAGGATGCGTCGCGGCGGATTATGAGGGGATAGCGGTGGTGGCCGCTTACATCTCGCCGAACCGAGACCAGTACCAGTTTGAGCAATGGCTCGCTGGACTGGACGTCGTTCTCGCTGCGTGTCGCCCCCGTCCGATACTGGTCATGGGAGACTTCAATGCCTGGTCACAGGCTTGGGGCTCCCGAGAGACCACGGTCAGGGGGAGGTTGTTGGAGGACTGGGTCGCTACGCGCGGCCTGGCGATCCTCAACCGGGGGACTGTTGCCACCTGGGAGCGAGGGCAGCTCGGTTCGGTCGTGGACGTAACGTTCGCGACCCCTGCGCTTGCCCTTCGCGTCCAGGACTGGCGTGTTGTGGAGGAGGGGGAGACGCTGTCCGATCACAGATACATTCGGTTCAGCGTCGACCCCGATGCCTCTGCACCGCTGAGGATTGACAGCCCTCCGGATTCTCGTTGGGCACTCAAAAAAATGAGCAGGGAAGTCCTTCTGGAAGCCGCTACCGTGCAGGCCTGGGTACCCGCACCGGACAGGCCTGTCTGCGTCGATGACGAGGCAGAGTGGTTCCAGAGGGCCATGTCGCTAGTCTGCGACGCGGCGATGCCAAGGGTGAGGCGCACCCCGGCAAGGAACCAGGCGTACTGGTGGAACGCAGAAACGGCGCAACTCCGCGAGGAGTGCGTCCGTGCACGCCGCCAGTGCAAAAGGTTCCGCCGAAGGCGTCGCCGCCCAGACAACGCGGCAACCCTGGAGACGGAGCTCCATGAGAGGTACAGGGCAGCCAAAAGAGCCCTCCAGGCGGCTGTAAAACGGGCCAAGCAATCAGCTCGTGAAGAGCTGATTGGGACTCTGGACCAGGATCCGTGGGGACGCCCATACCTTTTGGTACGGGGCAAACTACGCCCCAGGGCCCCCCCGCTGACGCAGAGTCTGCAACCCGACCGTCTGGAGGGAGTGCTGGACGCCTTGTTCCCATCGGGAGGGGAGGAGCATGTCCCCCCGACGATGGCTTCGTCTCGAGTGCTCAACGCGAGTCGTAGCGAGAATGACGTGCCCGAAGTCACAGAGGGTGAGCTAGGGGCGGTGGTTCGACGGCTCAAGGCCAAAAAGAACACCGCGCCCGGACCCGACGGCATTCCAGGCCGTGCATGGGTCGTGGCCCTTGCGGAGCTTGGACCCCGACTTAGAAGGCTATTTAGCGCATGCCTCGAAAGAGGTCAGTTTCCGAAGGTGTGGAAGACGGGGAAACTGGTCCTCATCCGAAAGGCGGGGCGGCCGGTGGATTCACCATCCGGATACCGACCGATCGTGTTGCTTGACGAGGTCTGCAAGCTCTTTGAGCGTATCATTGCAGATCGCCTCGTCGAGCATCTCACGGTGGTAGGGCCAGATCTGGCGGATAACCAATTTGGTTTCCGCCGGGGGCGATCCACTGTGGGTGCGATCATGCGCGTGGGTAGCCTGGCAGAGGAAGCGACCTCCCGGGGTGAGGTGGTGTTGGCGGTGTCTCTTGACATCGCCAATGCATTTAACACCTTGCCTTGGAGTTGCATTAGGGAGGCACTCGATTATCATCGGATGCCCCCCTACCTCTGCCACATTGTCGGGGCCTATCTCTCTGAGAGGGCCATAGCTTACCCTAGTTGGCTAGGGCCAGGTCGGCGAGATGTGTCGTGCGGTGTTCCACAGGGATCGGTGCTTGGCCCGCTCCTGTGGAACATCGGATACGACTGGGTGCTGCGTGGTTCGTTCCCCAGAGGTGTCGCGGTGTTTTGTTACGCCGACGACACCCTCGTGACAGCACGAGGGAGAACGTTCCAAGACGCAGCCCAAGCGGCCACGGTAGGGGTTGCCCAGGTCGTTGCCCGAATCCGGCGGCTGGGGCTGGAGGTGGCGCTCAACAAATCTGAGGCCCTGTGTTTTCACGGACCCAGACGGGCGCCCCCTCCAGGCTCCAGTGTCACGGTGGATGGTGTTAGCATCGGCATCGAGCCCTCGATGAGGTATCTTGGGATCACCCTCGATAGCCGATGGGGCTTCGGACCACATGTCCGAAGCATCGTCCCCAAAATTAAGGGCGCCGCGGCTGCACTGTCGCGGCTTATGCCCAACATGAGGGGACCTAACACCCCGTGTAGGAGACTCTACGTGGGGATCGTACGATCGATGGCGCTATACGGCGCGCCTGTATGGGCGGAGCGCCTGACGGCCAGCACAGCGACTATTCTTCAGAGTCCGCTGAGGATGCTGGCCGTCAGAATCATCAGGGGATATCGTACGATCTCCTTTGAGGCGGCGAGTCTCCTAGCCGGAACTCCTCCATGGGATCTGGAGGCGAGAGCTCTCGCGTCACTGTATCGGTGGCACAGGGAGGCTCTGGAGCAGGGACATATACCTGCCCCTCGCGAAGTCGAGGCGCAGCGGTCCTTGCTCCATGACGATCTCATGGAGGAATGGAGACAGCGACTTGGGCAACCGAGGTACGGGCACGCCCTTATCAGGGCGGTAAGTCCGGTCATGGAGGATTGGCTCGAGAGGCGGCATGGCAGCCTCTCTTACCGGATGTCGCAGATGCTTACCGGGCATGGATGCTTCGGTAAGTATCTGCACCGTATTCGCCGGGAGCCAACGCCCGAATGCCACAGTTGCCGGAACTGCAGCGAGGACTCCTCGCTCCACACACTGGTGGAGTGCCCGGCGTGGGCACGGCAACGGCAGGACCTCGTTGTGGGTCTAGGAGTGGCATTTCTCTCGCTGGAGACAATGGTTCAGGCCATGGTCTCCAGCGAGAGCGCGTGGCAGGCCGTCGCCACCTTTTGCGAGCATGTAATGCTAGCGAAGGAGGCGGCGGAGGGCTTGCGGGAGAGAGATCCCTCATTCCCGCATGTCGCCGCGCGTCCTGGGCGTCGGAGGAGGCATTATGCCAACGATCTCCGACCTCCATGACGGGGGGCCTGGGGGTAACGGGACGGATGGGCTGCCCGTTGCCCCGTGCAGAAGCAGGCCAAGACGTTGGCGTGTGTAGGTGCTCCCCCCACACACGCCCCCCCCCCCCCCGGTAGAGAGGACTGGGGATCCTCTCCCACATAGGGACGGGGCCGTAATAGGGCGGCCGAGGTCTGCAGGGGACCCTGGGGTCGATGCTTAACGGTGCATACCCGGGGCCCCTGCGAAGAGACCCAGAGGGAAAATAAAAAAAAAAAAAAAAAAAAAGGCTAATTGGTTTATTGATTAATACCATGTACCTATTCTTAATCCATCGTTACATGGATAATCATTATCATAACAGCCCAATTATGTCCCACTGCAGGGACGGGCCTCCTCCCGTGACGGAGGGTTACTTGGCCTACTAATACCACGCTGGCCAGACGGATTGGCTTAGGGTTTAATTTCAAGTTTTCCTTCTTTTTATTTCGTAAATATAGTAGTTACGGTTATTCCCTTAGTCGGTTTTTACGACACCCATGGGATGAGATGGGGGTGGTGACATATTGTATTCTTACTCCGTCACCACACGGATAGAATGAATGGATAATACTCTATACTAATATTATATAAAGGTAACGTTTGTGTGTATGTAAGTTTGTGACGTTGTAGGGGGTAATCTCTGGAACTACATAACCAATTTTTAAAATTCTTTTTGTGTTAAATCGGCCATTTATCGGGGAGTGCCATAGGCTATTTAGTATCACGCTATGACTAATAAGAGAGGAGCAGTAATGAAATATGTTTAAAAAAAGGACGCGTTTTTTTTGCTGCTCAACAAAGTGGGCACGGGTCAGCTAGTTTATTATAAACATGCGATACGGCTGCCCACCTCCAGCTTTTTAATTACATTTACCTACTTTCCCGCTCGTTACTGCGGCACAGTCGCGACTGTTCACTCCGCAAAGCCACCGCTATCGTGAGCGTGTAGGTATAACTCGCGTTTCGTCCGTTTCTTTGAAGATACTGTATATTTTGTACTATGCTACTATTCTCGAGGGTTCAGTTTGAAATATTACATACGTAAAATTGTGCAAACCATAACTGATTGTCTGATGTAGGTACACATAACTATCGAGTTATGTGTATGTAAAAAAACTCCTACTAGGGATCGCCCTAGTAGGAGTTTTTTTTAAACACTGACTAAATGTGAAACACTGACTAATGGTGTTGGCGACGAATGCTTCGCATACCATGGACAGCCAAACGCACAAATGTGTCAATTCTCTCGCAACTTGGCGTTAAGACCCGATTGTCGGCCATATGTTTACAGCGCGTACTAACCTTTTTCGGACACATAATGAGGAGGGGGGGTGGCAATCTTGAAAAGCTAGTCATTGTTGGCAATACTGAAGGCAGAAGATCACGAGGCCGATCGCCAGCACGATGGTCTGACCAAGTTAGAGAGGCCACCTCTTCCTCTAATTTTTACCAGGTGGTGAGATCCACTTCAGACCGCAACCGATGGAGACGTCTCGCTCGGTTCAATGACTCTCGTAACCACGATCCTCAGCAATGAGGGACCGATTAGAGAGAGAGAGAGAGAAATGTGTGACAGAAATATTATTATTAATTTAGATGTACTTAGCAGATATAATTCAATTTGTATGAAATTATCAAATATTTTGTCTTAATGTGACTTTTATTGATGCTAATGTAAATATCATAAATGCTTTATGACTAGAAAATTATACTTTGATGTCAAAACTTTAGGTATAGTCGAGAACTAAATGGCTTTATCACCTCTAGAGTTACTGTTAGTTGCATGTCATAAAACTATTGGGTTCAATATCGCACAACAAAACATCATCTAAATCATGACGCTACTTTGACATATCAGTTTTCTTGTATTAGCAAATAGTCGTTAGGTATTTATAAAAACAAATAGTAAAGTCAACGTTATTGACTGTTACTAGAGCATATTTTCGGTAAAACGTTATAATCTAATGAATTTCTCTCTTTTTTCCTTCTATGTCCATCCCTGTCATTTCTTGTATGACGTCATTGGCGCATATTTCAATTTAAAGTTTTCGTAATTTTATAATATAAAACAAATTAGGGTAAACTACCTAATCGTTAGAAGTCCTACAATTATTGGCACTTAAGAGTTAAAAGTGAGTAAATGTAAAGAAAACACTATAGATTATTCAAGTTCAGTATGATTATTCAAGTTCAAATATTATTTATTTAATATTTTTATCATATTTTATTTATTTCATGTATCAACATAGCAACAATAAATTTATCAGAATCCTTTTATTGGCATTAGTGCCATTAATATTTATTTAATACTATTCAATCACATAATAATGATTAAGTATAAGCAAAGATTAAAGTATTTTATCATTTTATGATATTTTATATTTTAGTCTGACACGAAGTCCACTCTTAAGGTGCCAACAATTGGATGGCTTACCATCCAATATTTAAATTCTACATTTTCAGTTTTTCTGAAATGACGAGCTTGTTATGTCACAAGTAACAAGTTGACTTTAGTTTTAAATTATTTTATGGTTTTTCATGGTTTTTCACATACAAACTCTACAGTTTATTATAGTGACATTTGTATTGTGTTAGTAGATATTATTATTTATTGCGTTGAAGTGAAAGTTTAAAATAGATTACGCTTTTAATCTAAGCATAGTTTTGAATACGGTCAACCAATGACGTCAAGCTCACGCATAAACATTAAATAACGATCTTAATGAATTTGAATTATGATAGAATTTTTTGTCAAAACTGATAAAGCCATTTCGTTTTCGACTATACATGAGTAAATTAACGTCTTACACAAGGTATCAACTGTTCTAGTTGAGATATACGGATGTTCTTTATAAGTAAAACTTCTGTCTGACGAAGTTGTATAGAGAGATAGCGGCGCGCGGGGGTAAAGAGGTTCCTGAATGTCCGGACCGTTACGACTTGGGGAGCTTCAAGAAACGAGCGTACTCCCTTTTTAAAGGTCGGCAGCGCATCTGTGATTCCTCTGGTGTTGCGGGTGTCCATGGGCGGCGGCGATCACTTACCATCAGTTGACTTGCTGTGTTGTTTGCCTTCCATCATATAAAAAAAAATGGCGACGGCGTAGAGAGCAATGCAAGGCGGGCCGACGGATGACCTAGTTAGGGTAAAGGATTAATAGGCATTGTTGACTAATTTTAATGAAACGTATTTCTTTCTTACAAAGATTTTGTTTAAAGTAACAAGGGGTGGTTTTGTTAAGTCATTTAGCGATATTAGGTATTATGTTTAACTAATGCTTTTTATTTATATTTCAAATTAATTGTTCCTATATCTCTATTTGTATACATACTTATCACTTATTGGGAATCATGGAAACGCCATACTTGTGGTTAAAATGTCAACCTATTACGTCATTCTTTTGTGTAATCTATCTGCAAACCAAATTTTATCCAATTTAGTCAAGCTGTTTAAGCATGAAGAATTAATTATACTAAAAGGCATAAAACCTCTAAACAGTTTAGTATCCATAGTCTTTAGGTATTTACCTATGAAATTCCCATTTTGTATGAAGATTTTTCATATTAACGTTTTCTTGGATTTTTCAATAATTATTAAACGTAATAGAATGAAATTTGGTATACTTAAGTAATGGCGCACATTTAAGCTAACTGTTGTATTAAAAACACAGAAAAAAAAGTATCAGGAAAGAAGTTTTTTTTAATCTTTATTTTAAAGGGGGTTTACTCCTAAGTATGAGTAGGTCACCCCAGGAAAGAAGTTACAATTAAACAAATGGGAAAAACCGCTTTTTTAAATTAGACCCATGTTCACAGGCTTATTATTAACCTAAATAATAATAATTTTCATTTATTATCTTGTGTTAGATGTAGGGCTATATCCTGTATGTCTTAAATAATAAAAATAATTTAAACAATAGATGTTTTAAAAGAATGTAGAGGCTAAAGACTGTGCAGAAATAAAAACGGCAATTTCATAGGTAAAGACCTATTATATTAATATCCCGTGTTAGTCTACATTGTAAAGTAAATAAATCTCGTAGGTTGGCAACCCATGCTGACATTCCTACATATTTGTCACATGATGAATTTCAGAGAAATCCTCATTATTTGTGATCTCACATTATAAATTACTAGTTTCCGCTCACGATTTTGTTATTGTAGGCATCCCACTGATGGGCACGTGGCCTATTTTGAAAATGGTGGCTATTTGACATGTTATTCACTGGCTTGAAAGATTGTAACCTTAATTCCATCAAAGCTATCTCTAACTAATTAATATTTTTCACACATTCACAATACGCCATTAAGTCCCAAACTAAGCTAAACTTGTACTACGGGTTTTAGAAAGTAGATAAACATAATCCCCCTTACTTATAAACGCCTCTTAAATTTAATCATTGTTTAGCGAGATTTTTACTAGCAAAACCAACCATAAACCAAACAAAATCGTAAAAATTTAAGCTAATCAATTGACTAAAATTTAAGAGGCGTTCATGAGTAAGGGGAAATATTGTTTATTTTTGCAAGCACATTCATATTATACATAGAAAAGACCCAGACCAATGCAAAGATTTATGTTAATGCAAACAATCATTTGAATTGAACCCAAGACCTCGGCGTAGCAGCCAAAGACGACAACAAATGCGCCATAGAGATCGCCTATTATGTTAAGCGCACGATTACACTACCCTACATGTAGGACACTACATCTTGTAGGGCACTACATGTTGTCTAGTGTAATCACATGTAGGCTGTTAGGACACTACATATCGGAGATTGGCGAGTCCCGACCGCCCTACATCATGTAGTGTCCTACATGATGTAGTGCACTACATGTAGGGTAGTGTAATCGGCGCTTTAGTTATTTACACAAACAGTTTGTGTGAAACATATAATATTATTATTATATATTTATTTTTATTATGTTTGTTTAAACTTGCGTTGTAACCCGGTTCTTGTGGCAGACTATTACGACATGGGTCTCAATTCAATTATTATTAGAATAGAAGACGTCTATTAATGACGACCATATCTTGTGTAAACATAAAAAGAATTCTGTTTTTAAGTATCAGTGATGAGTACGCTCATCATTAACTACCTTGAAACGTATCGCCTTGCTAGTATCCTTAATGTTTTGGCGTAGTGCTTATACAACATGAATGCTACTACGCAGAGGTCTCGGGTTCGATTCCCGCTCAATGCAAATATTTGTGTGCATGAACATGATTATTTGCATTGGTCTGAGTGTTTTTATGTATAATATGTCTGTATTTACAACAAAAAAAGTATATAAGTATTAATATCCGTTGTTCTGTTACCCATAACACAAGCAGGTTAAGCCTAACTTACTTTGGGAACAGATGGCGCTGTGTAGAGATTGTCTATAGGTTACAATAAGTTTTCACCTTTTTCGTATTTAAAATTCTACGGTATACTCGTGCCAAACGTTCTATAAACGGTTTTTACCTAATTGAATCATCATCATCATAACAGCCCATTAATGTCCCACTGCAGGGACGGGCCTCCTCCAATGACGGAGGGATTCTTGGCCTACTAGGTAATACCACGCTGGCCAGATGGATTGGTATAGTGTTTAATTCCAAGTTTTCCTTCTTTTTATTTCGTAAAGATAATATTCACGGATAGTCCCATAGTCGGTTTTTACGACACCCATGGTATGAGATGGGATGGTGACATATTGTATTCTTACTCCGTCACCACACAGAGCCTAATTGAATATCGTCATATAACTAGTGTTGATAGAGTGGTGACAGAGTAATCTACATGGTGTCACTAACCCGTCTCATCTTCGGAGTATTGGGTGTTCCGTTGGTATAACACATGGGCTACAGGCTACAACACAATTTATGTAGATATTGTATTTAATTCCGTGTGGTGAAAGAGTAAGAATACAATATGTCGCCACCCCATCGCATACCATGGGTGTCGTAAAAACCGACTAAGGGACTATCAGTGAATAATATCTTTACGAAATAAAAAGAAGGAAAACTTGAAATTAAACCCTATACCAATCCGTCTGGCCAGCTTGGTATTAGTAGGCCAAAAAGTATCCCTCCGTCACGGGGGAGGCTCGTCCCTGCAGTGGGACATTAATGGGCTGTTATGATGATGATGATGTATTTAATTTAAGCTACTCGTTGAAATACTAATACAGCGCTGATAATGTCGCGGACACCAGCTATACCTATTATAATATTTAAACGCTTTGATCGAGGCAGAGTAATGGTATAAAATAACGATGTTATTGTTATATTTCATGTAAACTACTTTGATCTTAATATTGTATACAACTTCCTTATTGCCTGTTTACTGTAATTTCAAAATTGATAGAGCATTATAACAGCCTATAAAGGGCTCCGTCCAGAGACTGGTCTTACTCCAGTGATAAACAGAAGTATGGCCTTGGCCTTGACCTTCCTAGTGTACTGTTGTAGTGATAATAAAGCAGTTTCAGCGACAATAATAATTCTCACACATTCACACAACACCACCTAGTCCCAAACTAAGCAAAGCTTGTACTATGGGTACTAGACAACTGATAAACATACTTCAATACTTTTTTTTTGTTGTAAATACATACATATTATACATAGAAAACACTCAGACAAATGCAAACAATCATGTTCATGCACACAAAGATTTGCATTGAATGGGAATCGAACCTGAGACCTGTGCCTAGCAGCCATGTAATATACCAACTGCGCCACATGGGTCGTCGACAATGGCGCAGAGAAGGCATACGACGGGTTCTATTCAGTGGGTGTAAGCCCCACGCTATTACAGTTTTTATTTAAATTGGCCTACCAGAATGACTCTATGGTGCCTGATGTTAAGCATCCAATAGAGTCCAAGAATGGCGAGCACCATGCCAGCTACAATATTTGTAGAGGAACGAATGTCTCCACTATGGCGGCTTAAGAAGATGCTTTTTAACGCCTCGTTTGAAAGAACCAGGATCGTAGTTTGAAGCGAACACGTGGGCTGGCAAAGAGTTCCATTGTTTGATGGTTTTGCACATGTACGAAGTGCTGAACCGCTTTGTTCGGACTTGTATGGTCTCTACAGTGTAGCGGTGGCACTTAAGTTACGTGTTGTTCTGAATAAGAAGTATCTTTCCCTTACAGTGGGGTGTGCGTAAAAGTATATAAAGTAATTTCCAATTTTAAAAGACGACCTCGGTGGCGCGCCGGTAGAGCCAGCGGCTGCCGCGCATGAGGTTGTGGGTTCGATCCCCACGCAGGACAATAATTTGTGAGATCCACAAATTATTGTCCTGAGTCTGGGTGTTCTATGTGTCCGTTAATTGATGTTTGTAAAAGTCCCCGCGACACAGGGCATGATCCCTAGTGCGGGAGTTGTCTTTTTAAATTAAGAAGATAAAATTTGATAAGCCAGTTGAATAACCGACAGATATAAACCACTCATCTCGGCCTAAAACCGTTCACTGTTGCACATAGGGCTCTTCTGACGACTGTACCTTCTGCTGTCTTCTGCAATCGGCTTTTTGACGCTCTAGAAGTGATGCTTATTAGTTTAAGTATCTATGAAGAATTGTGCGTTTATTTATTTATGTTAAAATGTATGTAAGTTATATTTATTTTAAGGTATGCCAACTAATGCCGTTCACCTACACCTTCTTCATTATGTCCATTTATAAGGGTTGTCTGGAAGACTTATCGCTAAAAGACCGCCCCTGTACCAACAAATAATACAGTACCCGGCCGTAAATATTGCACATCGACTTTTGTAAAGAGACAATCGGCCAATTTCGGCTTCGTAGAGCATAATCTCTGTCGCACGAAATACAAACAGTCTGGTATCTATTAGCAACTGTTAAGGGTACGCATTTCACAGACACGAACTTGCAAGTGGGTGGAGCCTAAAATATTGTTGTCGAAAACGTGCACGCTAAAATTGCCCAAAATAACTTTGGGGAATGGGTATTACGTACAAATAATATTAACAAATAAATAAATACTATATTTTGATATTAAATTATAAAATGAAGGAACAATTAACTTTCTCCATTTGTATGGAGTTGCGACTGGCATGCGTACCCTTAAAACAAATTATGATTTGATAGTGCGAGACACAGATGACGCTCTACGAAGCCGAAATTGACCGATTGTCTCTTTACAAAAGTCGATGTGCAATATTTTACAGCCGGCTACTGTAAATTGTTAATTATATGTTTTGTATTCTTAGATATACGATAAAGTTTATTGTATTGTCTCCCCAACCTGCAACTTTCGATAAGCTGTTGCCATTCGAAATCCTTTCTGCTGCAACGGCTACAAGGCAAGATAATGTTCTTAGCTGATTCTCTAAGGGCCATTATATATTATCTTGGCATATATCCAACAGTTTTGAGCATATAGTTTCCAGTAAAGTCCACTTTAAAACTGTGTTATTAATCTAGTGGGTCTCGTTGATTTAGTATGAGATAAAACTTGACACATATTATGTGGAATATACATATAGTTATTTTAGTATATTTATAACTGAGAAAACGCCTGGTTCGTTCGCTTCGTGAATAGTCATCGTTATGGCTCATTGATGTCGCGTTGCAGGGGACTTTATGACTGTTTCGAACGTAGAAAACGGGAATATAGTTCAGAAATGAAGACCATGGGTAGTAGTCATAAAAGGGCTTCACTTTGTCTTTATAATAAACTAGCTGACCCGTGCCCACTTCGTTGTGCGGCGAAAAAAAGGCGTCCGTTTTTTAAACATATTTTATTACTGCTCCACTCCTATTAGTCATAACGTGATACTATATAGCCTATGACACTCCCCGATAAATGGACTATTTAACACAGAAAGAATTTTTAAAATCGATTCAGTAGATCCAGAGATTACCCCCTACAACGTCACAAACACAAACAAACTAGTTAGATAAAGAGATAAGTATGTTTATCAATTGTCTAATACCAATACTACAAGCTCTGTTCAGTTTGGTACCAGATAGAGCGTTGTATGAGAAATATTTAACTTAAAAATTCCTCCCAAATTCCTGTAGAAACATGTGATACTAATATTTTCTCGCTACAATTAATATAAGACTGGAATAATAGTAACATGCCTATAACACTTGGCTAAGTGCCAGATATTCGTATAGCGCTCAATGAATATGTTTGCCATTGTCTGTAATATGATCTTTTTGGATATTCTATTGAGATAATGTGGTATTTGTCTGTGTTATCTTATTTCGTAAGTAGGCGCCGAAAAGTTTTTACTTATATTATCTCTAAGGGCTATATTTTACCGGGACACCATGGCAGCGCAACCAGTCGCCGCTACCAACATAATGTATACAGCTCTATAGAGCGTTACTCACCTGGTGTTCATTTGGTTGCGCAACCAGTGTATATGTTACGGTAAAAGTGAATAATTGAAGATTATTAATAATTATGTATTATTATTAATAATTACCGAACATTTGTCGGTTTTTATTAATCATTTAAACCTAGAGCTGGGACTTTGAAAAATTTTGATGAATTCCATTTTTTTTTTAAACGAAAGGTTCTTTTTAAACCACCTAGAATGAGCTCCGTTGAACTAAACCTCACCTATTATTGTTTAATAAATCGATTATTCACATTTACCAAAACATGTGGTTATTATTAATAATTTTGTAAAAATATTAATAATTTTTAATTAATCAGATTTACCGTAACATAAATATACATTTTATTGGTAGCGGCGACTGGTTGCGCCACTATGGTGTCCCGGTGAAATATAGCCCTAAAACTATAAAGAAGGAAAACTTGCTTACAATGAGTCCTGTCATTTAGTTACTGGGGTATTAGTTGGTCAATGATTATTCCAACACAGGAAGAATGATTTTGTTATATTAATAAGCTCACGGTACCCGGTAAAATATCGAAATGAAAGGCAAAATGGAGTTATTAATATTTTTTTGTAATTGAATTATAAAATAATAAAACAACCAAAATTTATTAAGTACTAAGTAAATATAAGTACATATTGAAATTAAATGAATTAAAAACCTTTTCTTATTTTACTTAAACGCATAGTCAACGCTAGTAAGATAATGAAATACATGCTTTACTTTAATTATTTACACATAAACGTAGTTCACTTCCACATCGCATTCATTAAATTAAATAATCCGTAGGATTGATGAAACATCTGAAACAAACAAAGAAAAAAAAATTTGAAAGACAGTTACTACTTTACGCGGGCTGTGGTGGGGCGGATGGCCCTCTACCAAAGACATTTAAGTGACGTGCCTCAGGGGCACCCCCTTTGGGGTACGAACCTCGACCTGGTCCGTCACTGACTAACAGGACGCGCGGAGGCACGTCCTCGAAAAAAAATTGATTTCGTCTTTACGAGGACACCAGGAGTCACAGTCCTAATTAGGAAAGCATAGAAGCAAAAAAAAAACGTAGACCAAAAAAAGGGATTTCCAGTAATGATCGACTTTAACTTCGTATACCTCCACTTGCCAGAATTTAATTTGCCCGAATTTTCATTTTCCATAATTTCATTTGTACTAAAATAATTGTTTGCCATAATCGTACTTAGCCATAATTCAATTATGTTTAAACTGGGAGACAGCGCAATCCAACGTATATAGGTTAGGTTAGGTGTATTCTTTAAGCCACTGAGAAGTAGGAGACCCACGAAGCAGGTCCCCGTCGAGCTGTTTTTGCCTTTACGTCTAATAAAATTGTGGCAAAAGAAATTCGGGCACATGAAATTCGGGCATAAGAATATTATGGCATATAATTTTCGGCCAAACAATAGATAACCCTTTAACTTGTTGTCTGCGCTACACGAAGTCGAGGGTTCGATTCCCACTCAGTACAATTATTTATGCGACCTACAAATTATTATCCTGACTCTGGATGTACTTTGTGTGTGTTCAATTATTGATGTTGGTAACAGTCCCCGCAAAACAGAGCATGTTCCCAAATACGAAGTTATCTTTTCTAAAACAAAAAACAGATTGATACAGAACTTACATCAGCCAAAGCATCCAAAGACACAGTTCTAAACATAGTCCTTATGGCTATTGGTTTGCTGGCTCGCTGTAGTATCAGTAACAGTAATGTGTGGGTTCGCTTCTCGTAGTGCCGTTCCCATTTGCACGAATATACTGCTAGTCGAAATCGTTCACCCTGTGAATATCAACTAAATATAAATCATTTACAGAGATATAACATTACAAATTAGTCACTTATATAAGGAAGTGTATGTACCTAATAAAGTTGCAGACTGTAAGTGCACAAAAATATGAATAAAGTTAAAGAGTATTTAAATTATATATTCATTACATGTTTCATGTAAATGTATTTGTTTCTATTAAAACACGTGCAGCATCTTATATACAGGAGAAACTAAGTTCTCTGTATTTTAATTTTTGACTAAATTGAAAACATAATTATCCGAAATTTTGTTTGGCTTTTACTTTTGTTCAACTATGTTAAAAAAAAATCTTTGACTTCAAAGTTCTACAAAAAAATTCAAAGAAAATCATGTTTTTTTTCAAACAAAATCATGTTTTCAAATTGATTGCTTTCAAAGTCAGTTTAAGTAAGTTTCAAATTGGTTTAGAAACTACTGAGTTCCGAACAAACATTGAAAAAATAAACAACGCAATTGATAACCTCCCTTCATTTTAGAGTCGGTAAAAATTTAATAACCCACCCTTTCCATGAGTAGTTCGCTATAGTAACACGGTAAGCTGCTATATAAAACTGCTCCAAGTAAAAACGATAGAAACTCCAGACTGACTTCACCTTCGCCAAACGCCTAAAAAACAAAACGATTTATTTAAGAATATTTATGTTCTATGTTATCCGTGTGGTGACGGAGTAAGAATACGATATATCGTCACCCCATCTCATCCCATGGGTGTCGTAAAAACCGTAAATATTATCTTAACGAAGTAAAAAGAAGAAAAGCTTGAAATTAAACCCTATACCAATCCGTTTGGCCAGCATGGTATTAGTAGGCCAAGTATCTCTCCGTCTCTGGAGGAGGCCTGTTCATGCAGTGGGACATTAATGGACTGTTATGATGTTATGATGATGTTCCAAAAGCTTGCATACATCTGAGCTCATAACTATGTGAGAGGCTGGTGCTTTTTTGCCTACCTCTTCTTTCTCTTTTATCGAGTTGTAAGTGTATTCAGCAAGAAGCCATCTAGGCCGGTGGAGTGGTTCAAATGTTTAAAACTTACGAACAAGTTTTCTTTTAGCAAACCCTTGAGTAATAGCTTGACGACCTGTGTGGTGTAGTGGTTATTAACCATGACTGCTTAGCAAAGAGGGTTGGATTCCCGCTCAATGCAACTCTTTGTGCGCATGAACATGATTGCTTAGTTTGGGACTAGATGGCGTTGTGTATATATATTATGCAGGATAGTTAAGCATAAAGACAATAATAAAAGAAATATCAATAATTATTATTTGATTTTTTTCTGTGTGATACTTATGGCAATAAAATAGTTAAAGTACATTAACATCCTTGCAGTAGGACTATAATAGATAGACACACACTAAACAATAAGACACACTTACCTCTCTCATTTCGTAAGCTGTAACAGGCAACATGACTGTGGCAGCTTTTAATGATAATTCGTAAGCCACTCTGAATGATGTTTTTATCTCATCTACAAAACTGAAAGCGAAGCTAGCTATTAACACTCTTCTTAATTCGGTATGTAAAGATATTTTTGGTATTTATTTTTAAAGATATATTAATTGTAAACAACTAATTTGAGTATTTTCCCTACCAATAGTTTACTTTTAATTAATATTTTAAGTATTACTTGTGATGACGTCATGCGTACGGCTGAGTTACTTGAGCAATGAAGGCAGAGACAAACTGCTATTCAGCCGGACGCATGACGTCATTTAGAGGTCAAATGAAAGATGAAGTAATTCATGTAAATTTAAAAAATGAACACCATTCTCTTCGGTTTTTTGCGATAAAATATGATTTTGTTCCTTACCGATCTAAAATCTTAAAATGGTTTTGGAATCAACATAGGTAAACTTTTACTTTACATACAGAATTGTAGGTACAGTGTGTGGTGACTGATTAAGAAGAGAGAGGGTACAACTCGTTACCGTCTTGTGTGTTACGTAATAGGAAATTAATGGAGATTTAAAAATTATCTAGTTAATCAAAAAACGTACTCCAACAGCACCTCTACTGTTTTTTTAAACCTGTAGCATTAAAACTAATACGCTTTTTCATGAACATGTATGTGATTCTCAGAAATGGCACCTATTTGTAGATTAAAATCAAACTAAAACAATTTATATTTTCATAGATCTCTATGTGACATGTTATGATAATCGTTTTGATTTGACGGGCGTACTCTAGTTATGGAAACAATCCTGGCTTACTCTTGCGATGCAAGGCAGATGTATTGATTTTTTTTTATAGAGTTAATATCAGCAAATTATGCCTTAGTCGACTTTGATACCGTGTAATGGATTATGATACCATGAAAGTATTCTGACTTCATAATACGTAAAAACAGAGAAAATATTACACTTACCAATAAATATCCTGCAAATCAATAGCGATACTCCGCAATTCTTTAAATATTTCTTTACGTCCATCATACAGGCTATCCAGTCTTGCGCTCAAAATGTCGAGTTTACCACAAGCATGTGTTAAAAATATCGGTCCCAAAGGTGCATACGAAACATACATAAACGCAGCATAAAGACCATAATAAATTAAAAGTAAATAAATGTTAATAAAAACGATAAAAACATCTTTCCTAACATCTATAAATTTAGGATATACCAAGTCATAAAATTGTATTAAATGAAAATCCCCTTGGACGTAAGAGTTTAAATGTAAGACCACATTCTTAATTAAAAATAGACCAACACCACAAATGCCCATAAATAACCACTGTTTTCCTACACGCGCACCTAATTTAGCATAATCTAATATAATTTTTTGTTCATACAAACTCAAGTTTTTCATATTATCATAATCTTTTTGCATTGTTATCATGATCTTTCTTAAATATTTAGTTTTCCAAAGAATTATGAAGAATTGAAACGTATTTGTGATATAAATAACGAGTAGAGTACCATCTTTACATGTTTTTGATAAGTCACTGTTTTTCATATCGTGTATTATATTGTATAGACATAACAGGAAAAGCATGAAAAAGATACCGTATGAGATAAACACTATTAGAAACCATTTAGGTCCTTTTCGTATGAATGGATGTGATTGGTTTATATTCATTGCCGAGTTTGTAAGCTTAAATAAGTTTTTGAAGCTTGGCTCCATGTTAATGGTTAGGTAAGTTCCTTGTAATGTCTGAAGTACTAATAGTACCTTGATACATCGTCATGTGTTTTTATAGTTTGGAATTGAGTGTTAAGAGGCATACCTTCCTTTTAAATCTAAGGTCCCCATTTTTTAAAAGTAATGCCCGTCATACTGAATAAGACCCATGACGTAGGGATACTCGGCCTACTAATACCACGTTGGCCAGACGGATTGGTATAGGGTTTAATTTCAAGTTTTCCTTCTTTTTATTTAGTAAAGATAATATTCACGGATAGTCCCTTAGTCGGTGTTTACGACACCCATGGGATGAGATGGGGTGGTGAAATATTGTATTCTTACTCCGTCACCACACGGAGGAGTTTTTCGGAGCGATAAGTTAATTTTCCACCAGAGACGAGACGAGGCGGGGGCGGGAAGAGAATTTAAATTTGTATGGCAAATTCAATTTTAATTCTCTTCTCACTTAGTCTAGTCACTCAAGTGGTAAACCTGAGCCTTTATACTCGAAAATTTATAAGAATTTGGTAAAAGTGTGTAGACAAATTTTGTAGAAAATTTTATAAGCTTTCCTAACGTTGAAAATATTTTCTTTACTTTACGTTTTAAGGATACCTGTGAAAAATTTGACCCGTCTGGCTTACCTTCCAGACACGAGGACTTTTAGTATGTTTACTCCCTTAGATCCCTGAAAAACATTCAGATGTAATTTGTTAGATCCCAGCTCACGCACTCTAGACTGGGTCGCAATAGTCACCCTAACGTTAGACGCTACAAATTTTTAGGTGACGATAGTCACCCGGGAGTTTGAGTGGTGACATGTTAGTCAATTAGTCCCATCAATGGGAGACCCCTCATACGGTGGACCGACGACCTGTTTAGGACGGCGGGAAGCCGATGGATGAGGGAGGCACAAGACCGCGCAGGGTGGAAATTCCACCGGTGTGAAAATCAGCAGTGTAGTTCTATAGGCTGACATGGATAGATGATGTAAGTAAATTACTATAACATGTTTCAGCGTGGTATAACTACGTCGTAGCAGTTCTAGTAGGTTATTTTCCTTGCATCTCTGAAGTAGGCCAGTCCCTACAGTGGGAAATTATAATGTTATGTATTACAAATGGTGATTTATGTTAACTTCCCCTTTAATAGTACGCTTAAAATTTCCGTTTGGTGTTAACTAAATTAACTACAAATTACAACACGTCAGACATAATTTGTTCGCTGAATGTTTGACACCTTCTTATTTTCATGTCACTATAGGTGCTTGACTACATTATTACAAACCAACGTAAAATGAAGGCTTCGGTTTTCAATGAAATAGACATTGAATTATTGATCATCATAACAGTCCATTAATGTCCCACTGCAGGGACGGGCCTACTCCCGGGACGGAGGGATACTTGGCCTACTAATACCACGCTGGCCAGTCGGATTTGTATAGGGTTTAATTTCAAGTTTTCCTTCTTTTTATTTCGTAAAGATAATATTGAGGGATAGTCCCTTAGTCGGCTTTTACGGCACCCATGAGATGAGATGGGGTGGTGACATATTGTATTTTTACTCCGTCACCACACGGAGAGAATTTCTTTATCTAAATCTAATAGTCGCTTTTTCTTTATCTACTATTTGTAATTATTAATTACTTATGTAATATTTACGACCTCTGCGGCGTAGAGCTGCTCGAGTTCATCGGTGCTACGCCTAATTCCTAGATTAATGTATTATTATGTGTAAATAAAAAAGGCTCACGACAATCCTCTATGATCACAAATAATTATTTGTGTGGATCATAGAGGATTGTCGTGAGCCTAGTTCTACTTTGTGTCCATTAGTGTTATGTACACCTAATGCGGGAAATATCTTTTTTAATGTTTTTGGAAAGAGTTAAAAAGTGACACCTTGATGAACCTTTTGCAGTGAACGAGATTAAATTGACGTACACGAATTATTAGAGGGTTTTCTATCAAATTTATCGTGTTATAACAGTCCTTCCACCTAAACACACAGTAACATTAGCGGTGATGCCGACTTAGAAGACCTCGAGTAAAAGTTTACCTGTCGTGTTGATCCTAGTTTACAACAGTAACATTTGTGTTAAAGTGAGTGGGATTAAACACAAAAAAAAACAAATACACTGTCAATAATATTTATTTTTAAACTTTTTGCACGATGTTGTACAAAGGCGGGCTTAAGGGGAAACAATTCAATCGCAATTCCATACAAAGAAAGAAAGTTAATTCCTCCTTCATTAGATAATAAATACTCAAAACTATAGATGATATCGTTTTGTCTCGTTATTATCTAGTCTTATTGATTAATAAAACAGTAAAAAAAAATATTCATTTACAAGTTATGAGGCTTCAAAGTTCATAATTCTATCATAATCATAATCATAATATCTTTATTTGCATAAAACATGGTGTATACATGGTGTTACAATTACATTATAGAGCTTACATGTTTTGCCAGAATTGTACCTAGCATGCAAATTTTACATAATTATTAAATGAGTAGTACTTAATAAACCAGCAACTATGCAGACCTCTTGTCCATAAATTCTTTAAGGCTATAAAAATTATTAGTGTTTAACCATTCGAACAATTTCTTCTTAAATAGTGTAGGGTTAAAATTTCTTATGTTGCTTGGAATTTTATTATATATCCGGACACAATTATATAAGCAGCTTTTTTTATATTTAGAGAGCCTGGGAAGATCATGTAGAGCGAGTCTCTGTGGATCACGCCGGCTCCGTGGATTAACCTCGTTGGCTGATTTAAATAATGTTTTATGTTTATTGACGAACATGCATACTTCAAATATGTAGAGGGACGGCAACGGCAATAAACCTAGTTTTTTAAATATTGGTTGGCATGATTCCTCCGGATGCATCCCGTGCATTGCCCTGATGCATTTTTTTTGAGCAACAAATGCTCGGTTCAAATCTGTGCTATTTCCCCAAATGATAAGCCCGTAGCGTAGTACCGATTCTACATATGCATGATAGCACATGATGGCTGTCTTTAGGTTTGTTACATTTTTTATTTGTTTAAGAGCATATACAAATTTATTAATTCTCTTTGAAACATTGTCTACATGCTGTTTCCAGTTTAAATTCTCGTCTACAATTACGCCCAGAAACTTTGTTTGTGACACTTCTTTAATTTTCAATATGTTTAGTTTTATATTATAATTAGGATTCTTACATTTATTGAAATTGATATATACAGATTTATCAAGATTGATTATTAAATTATTCATGTCAAGCCATTGTATTAATTTGTCTATAGTATTATTAATTTCAGTCACATGATTATTTATAAAATTATTAGATTTTTCAGTTGCCACGATAATTGAGATATCATCAGCAAACAAAGTGCATTGGTGGTTGGTTATATTAATAATGTCATTTATGTACAGTAAGAATAAAATAGGGCCGAGTACACTTCCCTGCGGAACACCACATTTATTGTGCTTATAAACTGATGAAAAAGGTATCATGTCTTGATTATCGTCTAGTTTATTGATAATGACTCTTTGTTGCCTGTTACTAAGATATGAGGCTATCCACTGAAGTGTAGGACCTCTGATACCGACTAGTTCAAGCTTTTCCAGTAATAAATTGTGGGAAACTAAATCAAAGGCTTTTGAGATATCAAAAAATAGCCCAGTGGTTAGATTATTGTTATTGATATTAGTAACCACAGCTTCTACAACAGAATACACTGCCAATGTAGTGGACTTATTTTTTTGAAAGCCATACTGTTCCTTATTAATTATGTTAAACTTATCGCAATAGTCGATTAGCCTTCTATACATACATTTTTCGTATATTTTGGACAATATGGGTATTAACGTTATAGGACGATAGTTGTTCATATCACTCTTTATACCTTTTTTATATATAGGCTTGACTATTGAGTATTTCAGAGCATCAGGAAAAGTTCCCGATTCGAATGATACATTAATTAGATGTGTTAGAATACTAGTTAATTGGTTGACGCAATCTTTAATAATTTTAGTGTGGATTTCGTCATACCCTACAGAGTTTGAGTTAGACAACAACATTATTTCCCGTCTAACCTCCCTTTCATGCATAGGTTTTAAAAACATTGACTTAGCGGCTGCACTAGTACGACTTTTTGGTGTATTTTTCTGAGTGCTAGTATGTGGCAACTTGATATAATTGTCGTTAAAAGCAGCAGCAATGTCGATAGGGTTTGTCAGAGTTGCGTTGTTAATTACGATTTTCTCTATGTTTCCCGTGCAATTCATATCGTGAATTTCATTCTTAACTACTGCCCACGTGGCTCTACATTTATTTTTGTTCTTGTTAATAAATTTAATGTTTGCATGTTTTTTTGAATTTACTATACATTTTTTTAGGATATTAGAATATTTCATGTATTTAATTTTATTATTTTCATTTTTATTTTTATAGTATTTATGTCGCAGTGTACGTTTTTTTTTACAACTTCTTTTTAAGCCTTTGGTTAACCAATTTTGTTTCTTTTTATTATTATTATTTATTCTTACTTTTACTTTTGGAAAGCAAAGATTGTAGAACAAACATAGCAGTTCATGAAACTCGTTGAATATATTTGGATCGTGTTTTGTGTATATATGTGACCAAGATATTTCATCTAAACAATCTTTAAATTTTCGAATATTATCCAAACTGTAGTCTCTTTTATATATAAAGTAGGATGTAAATTTATTCATCTGTTTGGCTACCGGAAAACTCAACATTTGTGCAGTGTCATGGTCAGAGAGATGAAGAGGCATAACTGACGTGGTAGCATTAGGAATGTTGCTTAGAATATGATCAATGCAAGACGACTTACGCGTAGGCACATCAACGTGAATTTTCAAATTGTAATTGTAGGATATGTCTAGTAGGTGATTAGTTGCATTTGAAGTTAGTTATTATGCACATTTTATGACTACTTTTAGCGTAATAAAATAGGATTAAACGTTTATAAAGGTAAATATATTTTGGGACTAGGAATAGATTATTTATTCGAAAATTCAAATAATTTTATATTGACTAAGTAGATACATTCTAAAGTTTGTACGCAATTACCTTTTTCCCAAAACCATTTTAGGAAATTTTACCGTGCTCGTTTCCGCCATCGACATCTTGCATCTCGCCTCCACTTTCTGCACCCCTCGGGTCAGCGGAGGGGAGGTACGACAGCGAGCCGACCGTCGTCGAATGTTACCGAATATTTTTTTTTAAACTTCAATAAACTTTAATTTATGTCATTTATGACAATTACGTATCGCTTGCCAGTAAGAAGTTTCGTAATTTCTTTTATCAAAGAGATCCAATTATTATCAGATGCATAACCATTTAAATAAAATACCTACATCAGTGACATTCTTGACTAAAATCAACTGTCAAAATTCACCTATTATTACAATAGTCAATAGAGCATAGCTAAGGCTGTCACATTGCACAAACTGTATTTTTTTTTGTAATTCATTTTGTACTTTTTTTTTAATATTTACGTGACTCACCCCCGCCCCGGTATCTGAATGACTGATCAAGTATCATTTCTTGTCAACAATCATTTCCAGATTTTATGATTATTATTTATTTTTAATAAAAATAATCAAGAGTTAGAACTGGTCAGATCCTGGAGACCACCGAGAGTCGAGGGAACACCTCAACGGCATATAGCAGCTACCTTGTGTTTGGGCTTATTTTAATTGTATTGATGAAAACTTTACACAACTTTACACAAACATGATCTTATGATGAAGACAACTGCAGAAATTTATTTAATACTAATCTTAGAAATTGTAATCAGCATGGTTTTTAACCGACTCCTGTTGAAGTCGGTTTTTTAATTAGAAAATTATATGATTTTTCTTCTTTTTTTTTAAATCCAGCTAAAATTAACTTCATGTACTGTATGTGAAGTAAGATATTATTGTGTACTGTATGGAACCCCTATTAACGATGCACGGTCTAAAAAACTGCCTCAAGAATAAACAGTTTAACTTAAAAAAAAAAAAAAATTAATGTTTTACGGTGTCATACCTACAAGATAAATTGATGTCTCGCTTGGTGTGTCTTCCGCAACAAAACTTACAATAAAATATTTTTTAAAAACCCATTTTAGTTATCTTTATTTACTCCTGATTTATTACTTTTTGAGTAACTACCTACAGCTAGTATTAGTGTCAACCCTAACAATCAAGAAGAACAATATTTATATTATTATTTTGAACGACATTTTGATTTGTAATAAATACAATCGAGCGCGTGTGCGTGTGCATGTTTCTTACTGCTTTTCTATGAGTTGTTCTCTTTCTCACGCGACGTTTGGTGAAACAACAATGTTTTAGGCTTCGCCGACAGCTGAGTTGGTTTTGACAGAATGAGCCTTCTTAATGCCTTAAGGCACTGTCTACCAGCCAACCTTTGGGTGATGCAGAGAAATTTAAATGGTAGGTGCAGCAAATTAAAATCAAATGACATTAAATTTGAATTAATACTAAAATACACACTATACATAAAAGAATATATATTTATACCTATATATACAAGACAAAATATACAGTATGTAAAGTGAGACATAGGCAATACTTTATAGGGCATGATAGATAACGTTATTTAATGAAGGAAAAAAAATACAAAATAAATAAACATTAAATTACTACATAGTAAACGATGTGTAAAGCTTAGCCATGAATTTCACTAATCATGGAAACCGCGCGGACGCAGCGAGCGATTGGTTCGCCAGCTGAGTTAGATACATACCTACGACGCGCGGTGCGGGTCAATGAACCGAGTCTTAAACAATATTTCAGCGCAGCGGGAACGTGTCCATACTTAGTTAATTTTTGGGATTTTTTCGTCAAAAATTAAGTACCTAATTTTATTACATAATTTGGATCTGAATCACGTACAGAGTCACCTCCTTAATTATTGCCGATGACTCAAAAAACACCCTGTATAAATAATGAAGGAAGAAGGAAATTATTCCGCTAATAATTAATGCATAATTGGCGAACTCTTGCTTTAAATGTAAGTTGATTAGTGGACATCCTGATTTCAAGAGGGAGGGCATTCCACAGAAGAATAGATTGAATCATGAAGGAAGAGTGAACTGAAGCAGACCTATGGAGAGGACAAAGAAGGAGAAGATTATTTGTCGAGCGAAGGTTTCTATTGTGACTCGAACAAAGGTACTGAAAATGAGGTGTGAGATAAGAAGGAGCATTAGGAGAAGTAAGAACAGAAAATAGAGTTGTCAGCGTCCGAAGGTGTCGTCGTTGGCGTATGGGCAGCCACTTTAATTCTAAACGATAAGATGAGACGTGGTCGAACTTACGAAGATTAAAAACGAATCGAATGCAGTTGTTTAGAAGTCGATCCAATTTATTGAGCAGATCTGCATTCAGGTCGAGGTAGCACACATCACCATGATTGGGAAATTTAAGGATTGCGCAAGCATTGCTTTGGTACTATGTGGTAGAAAGTTCCTGAGACGATAAAGGGAACGTAAAGAACCTGTTACCTTCTGACTAACATATTTCACTTGATTTTGCCAGTTCGGGGTGGAGTCGAGATATTATCCCTAAACCTTTAACATGATTGCTGTAGGGAATGATACATCCATTAAAGATAATAGGCAATGTAGAATTTAAATTAATTTTACCTACCATCCGTGAGCTCCCTATTACTATTGCCTGACATTTGTCAGTGATTTATGTATTTACAAATAGGTTAAATTAACTTTAAGTAATCGTCGTTAAGTTCCAAAATCGTGAATCAATATGCTTTACTAATAAGGGTTTCACAAAGTTGAAGAAAAGGATTCATTTCTTGATATGAACTTTTACTTAACATTCTTCTTTTTATTCAAACATTGCATTCATAACGTTGAATATGGCGTATGATTGATTATACGACTGGAAGAAAACAAGTAATTATAAAATCTCATAAAAAAAAAGTAATTATAAATAATACAAAGTAACGTACATATCACAAAGCACATAAAAGCCGTTCAAGGTACCCAGTTAGGAATAGCGAATGTTCCGACATTGACAGCCTCTTGATGAATTATATCTTCCACCAAGTATTGAAATTTTACTTTTCCAGCTTAGCCCATACATTTTTAAGATTATACTCCTAAGGGGCCAAACATTATAAACCTGGAGGAGAGGGCCTAATGGCACTCAATCGTCAGAAACATTTTTACTACAGAAAATATTTAAAGAATAAAAAAAACATAGCTGTTTTACTTACTTCAGCTAAAGTTTCCAAACACATCGTTTTAAATACAGTATTGATAGCGACAGGTCTAAGACCGTACGTCAGCAATATTATAAGATTACTTCGCGAAGCACGATCGTAGTGTAGCTCCCAGCCACAAGTGTAGAGGGCCATACGAACTTTCTCACCCTGTTGGGAAATAATACATATCTAAGTTTTAGTTTTGAATCAATAGATGGCATCAGTTGTAAAATTAAAACACGGTTTCATAGCAGCAGACAATTCACCAGTGGACGGAATATACGAAATTGTTAAGATGTTTTTTTTTGTTGGTCACTGTTATAAGAAAGTTAACCATATACTACGCAAGGCAAAGAAGAAGAAAAAGACATAGCATGACACTCAGTGAATCCTGGGAAATAAATATCAAGTGTTGCTGTTTTAGGACTGGCAACGACCTTTTTGCTTATTTTCAGTTTCATAAAGAAGAAATATTTACGAGTACTTACTCGTAAATGAATGTGCAGCATTGTAGCCTTAAGCATGGGGAGACGTGGATACCTATTAATAGTATATAATCAATACTAAATATATATATATCATACAATACTAAATATAATTAATATCTCACTTTTTCCATAAGAAGATCGCTGTAGTAACACGGCGAACTACTTATAAGTATGCCTGCTATAATGAATGTACCAAACTCTATAGCAGCATCGTAAAAATCTTCAGCCTGTAATTATACAATAAACAATATCATTGATGTAATTTTTATAAGAAATATGAAGAAATATAAGAATAGGGAAAAATGAGAAATATGAGGGAAATAGAGTGTTAACGGCCGTGGTGAGGTTCTTGGTTTACGAAAGCGCCGATTACACTAGACTACATTTAGTCTCCTACATAAGGACGTCCTAACTTTTTAGTGTTAGCACGTTCTGTTTACAGTGTCCTACATGTGATTACACTAGACTACATGTATTCTCCTAGATGATGTAGTTGACTACATATAGTCTAGTGTAATCGGCGCTTTAGTTTAGATTAGTTCGGACGTTCTTATCGGACAAATCGAAGCTTTAGGCTCAGAATTACTACATCAGCTAACTACAATTTAAATGCTGTATTAATATTAAAACGTATACTACAAAATATAAATAAGTAAAGAGCTACACAATTAAATTAAAAATCTTAAACATAAAAGCAGAGTGACGGATAAAAAGTGTTGAGAAAAAGAAAATTTTGAATATTGTTACTTCTAAAATAGCGTAAAATGCCACTGGTAAAATTAATGTAGAAGCCTTTAAAGTCCATTCAAATGAGATTTGGAAGGCATCCTTGATGGTGTCAGCAAACCTTGAAACAAAAAAAAGTAATGAGCTGAGTCAATACTAAGATGAAATCTATTCAGACGTAAAATAACTTTGGCAGACATTTGTATTATATGTTTTCAGGGTTCGGTAAAATGTTTACTAAATATTCAGGTCTAACTACAACTCATTAGAGTTTAGAGCAAAAAAAAATCAAACTTCTAAGCCAACGGAATCAAAAGATACAGCTGTTAATGTCTCAAACTTCCGCCAAATTTTCGACATCCGCAAGAGAAGAATCGAAACCTTATTTGCTTCCAGTCTCTCTAGAACCTTGAAATTTGGCATTAAACTGCCTTATTTTAGCTCATATCTATCATAAAATTTTTAGTTAATATCATGTATATGTTTATATTTTATAACTTTTTATATGTGAAAACTTTTGGAGGAGGCCTATGTTCAGCAGTGGGCGTCTATGGGCTGATATGATGATGATGATGATGATGTATATTTTTTATGCGTACGGCTTTTTTTGTAGTGTTATGCGAAAACGTCTAAATAAAACATTTTCTTTTATCTTTTGACAAAATGCTTTGCTCTTGAAAATGCCTTACAACTATAGGCGTGCCACAGGGGTCTCTCTTGGGCACACTATAAGATTTTTGTAAATGATTTATACTCTGAAAATAAGACTAGGTACGGACTTTACGCTGATGATTTCAAAATATTCAGGACATACCTTAGAGGAAGTTGATCATTATGGATTAGGTATACCTACGTTGTATTAAAGAATCATCTCCAAAATGTTATACAATGATTTACTAAAGTTTATTAAAGTAAGCCTATGCCTGAAGATACGTACCAGTAAATATATTGCAGCTGTTTTATAACATCAGTAAGTTTTTCATTAATCACTCTCTCATTAGTATCGTCAAAGAGCCGATTAATCCTTCCCTGTATTATCTCCAGCTGTCCACATGCATGCAACATCATAATAGGACCCAAGGGTACAAAAGCAGCGTATAGTACAGAAGAATAGTACCCATTTAGTCCTAAATAAACGTATAATGATATGAAAACAGGTAATTCTTCTTTCTTTTCCTCAATAAATGCTGGATAAGTTAAATTATGATAAGGAATGTATCTGGTCTCATTTCTTGCGTAGTGATAATAAGCCATCATGCTAAAATTTTTAATGAAAAACGAATTTGGTCCAGATATCGCAATGAATAACCATTGCTTGCAAACAAAGACGCCATTTTTAGCATATTTTATAACGATCTGTAATTCGTCGTTGCTTAATTTTTTAGAATTCTCGTAATCTCTATTCATGCTTTGAATAAGATCTTTAAGATATTGTCCACTGTGTATCAAAGACCAGTGAACAAATAATACTTGAAATATTATAAGAAAAACGACATTTTTGCTCGTCTGTACAAAATCATTGCGTTTTATATCAAACACTATTATGTTATAACAAATAAGGAAAAATAATGAAAATTGATATGCTTGCATCAACGACAATTCAAGCCACCATCTTTTATTTTTGACTTGGTATGGATGTGTTCGACAAAATCTTAATGCTGTCAACGGTATTTTGAAAAGCTCTTCGAAATTTAAATGCATTGTTTTTTTTAATTCTTGTCATTGACTAACTAACTTCAGGAACAGTACTAAAGGCTTTTTATTTTGCACTTTTATAAATACTGTAGGTGCCATATTTTAAATTCTAAGAGGCAGTGTTTATCATATTAAGAAAATTATAGACACGTTTTTCCTTTTGCGTATAATCTTTCATGGTAGACGTGATTAAATATTAATTCAAAAAAATATTTTTCGCTTTGTTGTTCAATAGAGCAATAATTTACTCGGTCTTTAGTAGAAAGAAAGAAATAAATAGTACTTAAATAATAATTTATAGAATACTTACAGTAAAAACAGATATGTCACTTAATTTATTACGAACTATAAAAATAATAGTTTTTGTAGACGAAATCTTTTATTTTGGTTTCTTTATTGATGTGTGAGTAAAATCCCCATTGAATTGATTAGTGGTTATATAACATGGCTGCTACGCAGAATACTCGGGTTCGATTCCTGATCGAAGCAAATCTTTGTGTGCATGAATATGATTGTTTGCATTGGTCTGGGTGTTTTCTATGTATTTATGTATGTATTTACAATTATTTGTTGTCTAGTACCCTTAGTTTAAGCTCTGCTTAGTTTGGGACTAGATGGCGTTGTGTGAAAGTGTGGAGAATTTGGTGGAATTGGGCATGAAAATAATAGTTTTTGTCTGAGATTTCTTGTGCTACTTTAGAAGCAGGAACTGCCGCATTCTGGTTAACTGGTTCTTCTAGAAAGTTCCTCCTTTGTACCAAATGTAAGTCGTTTTTTCTCATCAATCTACTAGCTTATTGCAGTCCACTACCTACTGGACATAGGCCTCTCCCAACAACTCTCCTCTACTATGATTACATTTAAAATAACTTACCTATAAATAATTATCAAAATAATTAAAAATATATATGTTTTAAGATTTAATGTAATAAACAAATTTTATTTACATTTCTAAGAATGCCGCGAGATTCTCTAGATGGCGTTTTCAAGTTTTTAATCCAATTTCGTATAACATAAGTATTTCTATTATATCAGCTTTTCTTGTGGACTGTATTATACCTATTAACAGATAGGTATGAAGTTATAACAAGTGTTTTGCAAAAGAAAATAATAGACACAAGTATTCCTTTGTCTGCTATTTGTTAAATGTGTTATTAGTCATCTATTTAAATTTATAATAACAACTTGGCTTAATAAATCAATAAAAAAAAAATTTTCAAATCGGTCTAGCAGTTTTCGAGAAATCAGGTAACAAACACACAAAAAAAAAAAAATACAACCGATTTGAGAACCTCCTCCTTTTTGAAGTCGGTTGAAAATAAGAAAATTGTAGTTTGAGTTATAATTTCATTGGTTTATTTTCCCGGAGATATTAGCACTTGAAATGTTATATTACTTTAATGTCATTTATCATGAGAGTAATGTAAACTAAATTAATATTAGGGTTCTGTAGAAAAATAAAACATCACGAAAATCTACTTCAATAAACTTTCTTCACCAAAAGTTTTTTCAAGTAGGTAGTCTAAAATATTAATTTTTAATTAATTACTTATTAGTTACAGTAATGACAAAAATGTACATTGACGATAATGTATTGTACAATCGTTTACGACCGGAGCGTGTCTGTGAGCAGACACCGGCCGACACCGGACAGCATTTTCAAGAAGAATAAATATGTCTGTGAGAACGTATAATTAACAAGGTTTAAACCACAGGTTTACAAATCCGTCTGGCCAGCGTGGTATTAGTAGGCCAAGTATCCCTCTGTCACGGGAGGAGGCCCGTCCCTGCAGTGGGACATTAATGGGCTGTTATGATGAAACCACAGGCTTAAACTCTTAATATAAGGTGATTTCCAGACAATTATCCGCATTCATCTATTGCAATCCGTAATCATTGATTGTTTTATATCAATCCATGTTAGGATTCATTAAGATATATGTAAGAAGTGAATATTTATCTTGTTTTATTTCCACATGGCATTCATAACATTAAATATTGCGTAAGATTGTTGAAATAGCTGAAAGTAAATAGAAATAATTTAAACTATTGGTATTCGTGTTTTAAGTCATACCTACTTGTATTCAAGCGATGGTGGAAAGCTCGTCTTAAAATTATATCGCAACGTCTGTATGGCGAGGTACCTAGGAAATCATTCATTTTTATGAAGCAGCCTCCGTGTGGTGACGGAGTAAGAATACAATATGTCACCACCCCATTTCAACCCTTGGGTGTCAACAATCACGAGACATAATGGAGAGCACTGACACTCACAACATAAGTTAAATCTTACTGTGGGTGTTAGAGTTCAATTAATCTACTTAGAAGCAAATTTTGTAATTTTTATGAATAAGTTAGTTTTAGTGGATAATGTAACTCTCAGAAATAAATGTTTTTATTATTATTAAAAAAATCAGGCAGGGTAGGACTGTAAAAAAAAATAATATGACCAGCCCAATAACGGAACAGAATTGTCTAAATAAAATAATGTTACTTACATCGGTAAGTGCATCTAAGCACAAAGTTCTAAATATAGTACGTATAGCGACCGGTCTGAGAGCGTACATAAGTATCATAACTATTGTACTTCTTGAACTCCTGTCGTAATGTAACTCCCAACCACACGTGTAGAGGGCTTGGCGAATAGCTTCACCCTGTTGATAAAATATAGCTATAAGTACTAGTATTTTTATTGGTAACTGCCATGGTGGTAAAGCGGTAGTATGTGTGGGTATGACCATGCATGAGGTCGCGGATTCTAATCCCACGAAAGATAATTATTTTTGCTATACTTACTTTATCCATAAGAAGATCACTGTAATAACATGGTGAGCTACTGATGAGAATACCTCCAATGATAAACGTGATAAATTCTAAACTGAACTCTCCTCGGTCTTTAGCCTGTAAGGAAAATTATTTGTTACTAGCTGACCCGTGCCCACTTCGTAGGGCGGCGAAAAAAACGCGTCTCTTTTTTAAACATATTTTATTACTGCTCCACTCCTATTAGTTATAGCGTGATACTATATAGCCTATGACACTCCCCGATAAATGGACTATTCAACACAGAAAGAATTTTTTAAATCGGTTAGTATATCCAGAGATTACCCCCTACAACGTCACAAACACACAAACTTTACCACTTTATAAGATGGGTAGCGGAGTAAGAATACATGGTGTTCCATCCCAACTAATACCGATCCCAACTAATATTAATTTGAATGTGACAAAATGGTTTTTAAAAGATAATTTGTATTTAAAACTTACGTAAAAAATAAAGCGCTAGAATACAATGAATTAGAAATGACATGACCACAAGCGTCTATTGCTATCAAAAAAAAAGTTAGGCAAAATGCGATTTCGATTCATTGCGTTTTAGTTACACAGAGAACAAAGGATTGTGAACAGCTTGGCCAACTGTACGTTAGCTAGGGGCTTGGTACAGGGTTTGTTTTCTAAGTACCTAGCAGTGTGTATTATGTATGAAAAAAGAAAGAAAGAAAAATATTTTATTTTTGCAAACAACAAAACTATAACAAATACAATTAAATACTTTTTGGTTTTTGCAAAAACTGAGGTCAGCGCTCAGGATTGTTGTTGGTTTGTATTGTCAGTGCTAACCCCATGTATGCAAAGTTTTTTCTTAGTTAGCTTTAACAATGCCCGCGAAATGTAGAGTTCATTACACGTACAAATCTATATACGAGTATATAAAAATGAAACCCGTTTTTCGTTGTCACGACATAGCATGAAAACGGCTTGACCGATTTGGCTGATTTTTTTTTGTAGTTTTCTAACAATTTGTACAAGGTTCTTACGGAAAAAAATATTAAGAAAATCTCTCAGAAAGATTGAATATTTAATTTTGCATATGTTACAAAAAGCGCGTTGCAAAAAAAAAAATTAAAAATTAAAACAAAAACTCTGTGGTGATCTATGACACCACATACATCTATATTATCGCAGATAGGTCAGCTATACAAAATAAAATTGTGCATCTTTACGCTAAGGCGGTACGAAGTTCGCCGGGTCAGGTAGTCAACAATAAAATATCGAAAACTTACTTCTAGAACCTCGTAGAATGTAACTGGAAGGATTATTGTTGTTGCTTTAAGAGTCAATTCGTAGGCTACTTCGAATATATTCTTCACTATGTCTACAAAGCTGTAAAAAAACCTAATTTGATATAACCTGCATGTCAATTCTCGTACCTAAAATTCGGTTAAGTTAACTTTTAGTTGTCAAATTGTCACACTCTAAATAAAACTTTAACACGACCTCAAAAGATTACAATTGCAATAGCAAAAACATGACAACTAAAAGTTAACTTAACCGAATTTTAGGTACGAGAATTGACATGCTGTCTAAGCGCTTGTTTAAAATATAAAGATATGAAAGGGCTTTCAGCTCTATTTAGGTACTAGCTGAGTTATTTTATTAGTTTTAAAAGTAAATTTTAGCGTAATAATTATGTTATTTGTGAATCTTCTTTATTTAAGACTCTGACTATGTGTAAATAGTCTTTCATCCGTTATAATCATAACATTCCATTCATTTTCTACTTTAAGTGAATTAAGTTTACAACAAAGCCTTCTTTTGTTTTCGCGAGGTTAATATTTGCAAACTTTTCCTAATTGGAATTTACCACTTAAGTAGGTGTGGCGACACTGTCTAAATACAAAGCTTAAGCATCGATTACACTAGACTACATGTAGTGCACTACATCTTGTAGGACACTACATCTTGTAGGGCACTACATCTTGTAGGGCACTACATCTTTTAGGAGACTACATGTAGTCTTTCCATTTCTAAAACTATTACATGAAAATGGAAAGACTACATGTAGTGTCCTACAAGATGTAGTCTCCTACAAGATGTAGTGTCCTACAAGATGTAGTCTCCCACAAGATGTAGTGTCCTACATGTAGTCTAGTGTAATCGGCGCTTTACAACTCTATCCACTAACCTGTAAATATATTGAAGCTGTTCTATAATACCTTTAAGTTTTTCTTTTATAACAAACTCATTTGATTCATCAAAGAGGTGTTCTATTCTTCTTCTCACTATTTCTAGTTGTCCACTTGCATGTAACATCATTATTGGTCCTAAAGGGACATAGGCTGCGTACATAACAGCCGCATAATACCCATAAAGAGCAACAAAGAAAAAAGTAAAAAGAAATACAAAAATATTGTCTTTGTTATCTTCTATAAACGATGGATATATCAAATCATAATATGGTACTCTTTTAAAGTCGTTTAAGCAGTAGTAATATAACATTAAAGATACACTTTTAACTAGAAACGTGCTTGAACCAGAAATGGCGATAATTAGCCATTGTTTGCAGACGTAAACTCCTTGGTTAGCAAAATCTTCGACTATTTTTCTTTCATCATCTTTTAATTGCGCTGATAATTCAAAATCTTTCTTTATAAACTCTATTATAATTTTAATGTTGTCTTTATGATACAATAGTACGTAGTATTGAAAAGATACCACCATATAAACTATTACTAAGACGCCATCTTTGCACGTCTGTGAAAAATCATTTTTTTTTATATCGTAAAATATTAAATTGTATACAACGAGACAGAAAACCATAGTGAAATAACTAAGAGTTATTCCACTTTGTATGTACCATCTTTTATCCCTATCAATATAGGGATGTGAGCGATTTATAGTCTGTGCCAAAAGAGGTATTTTAAAAAGTTTTTCGAATACTAAAGGCATTTCTAATGCGTTGTTTAATGTCAATTATACTTGTAATACTGTAGCCATATTACGCTTAAGTAATAATTTTAAATGGTGTTAATTAGATTGTAAATTACAGACACGTTTTTTAAGGGGCTGTTCCTATCATTTTTAGTATTATACTTTTAATGGTTTAAATAAGAATAATACTAAAATACATACTTTAATTTTCATTAGGATACTAAGACGACCTAGAGTCTAGAGACCAATCTCAGCAAATGATTAACTGGGTAGCGAACATCGTAACATTGAGCCACTCGATTGAAGAACCTCCCAAACTGTTTTCACTTGCATGCCGTGATTAGATATCAGCTGGTATACATGTTACACGGTTTGAACACTGTCTGAGCTGAGGTTAGAAAGAAATTTCAACGCGGATATTTAATAAATGAATTGCCGTTTACTAGTATTTTATCTAGGAGCGCTTCTTCTTACATAACATTTCGACTCACATCATCGGATCTCCGAAAATATTTCTCATACAATTTAAAGTCATAATGTTCATTCTTTATAAAAAATTATAAAATAAAAATTCAAATGAATAGTAATTGCAATTCATAATATCACTAATCAAACATTTTCCACCAGTGATTCACATTCTCCTTACAATCCTTCACACCAGATTCAAATTCTTTACAACTTTATGAATATTTAAAACTACACATTATAACTTCCACTTAACAATATCATTAGAAAAAAAACCTATCCCTGTAATTTTCCTGTAATCTTTAAGTATACCACAATAAAAAAAAGCTACCTAATAACAGGCAACACTACTTGAAAGACAAAGGAGTTTCTATGTCTAAGTAAAAACGTAATTACACTTTCGTCTATTGTTACGCTAAAGCCCGATTTACACATCGACAAGTACAGTAGCGAGTTAAGTAGTAAGTCGTTGATTAAGTTGATTTAAATAGATCTCCGTCCTATTTTTTGGCGAGTTAAGTAGGCGAGACGCGAGAGAGGGGGCTACTTCGTACTTAACTTGCTAAAAAATAGGATGAAGATCTATTTAAATGAACTTAATCAACAACTAACTACTTAACTCGCTACTGTACTTGTTGATGTGTAAATCGGGCTTAAATGACGTTTTAAAGGGTTAATTACAATTTAAACTACTTTTAATTAATACGTATAAGTTACACATATGATGGCTGACAATGTTTTAACACATAAATTATGAAAAAATTGTCAGTTTTGAAATAGACTTCATATTAATTGAGTTAGAGCTATTTGAATGGAGGGCGAATCAAGGTTGTCGTTGATGATTTTCGCGTAATTCCTTTAATTTGTTTGCGTATTTCTAGCCTAAATAGCATCTCTAACGCTGTTTAGTATGCATATTAATAACTGGTTGTCAATTGAAAATATTATTAGATACCTATGCAGTAAAAATGCATTTGTAGTATGCGCCGAGCCCAAATAAAATTGTGATAAGGGAAGGAGTATGATGATTAGATATTATGCAGTAAATAAATAAATATATAAAATATTCCTCACACTTTTACACAACGCCATCTAGTCCCAAACTAAGCAGAGCGTGTACTACGGGTACTAGATAACAGATAAACATACTTAAATACTTTTTTTTTGTAAATCCATACTCGTACATTATTATTATACTTACATAGAAAACAACCAGACCAATGCAAACAATCATGTTCATGCACACAAAGATTTGAATTGAGCGGGAATCGAGTCCGAGACCTCAGCGAAACAGTCATGTTAAATAACCACGACGCCACAGAAATTGTCAAAAAAAAGAATAGGTAGCATGCGTGACCTTACGCATGACCAGGCGTAATTTTGCAAAATTGAATACATGCGCTCCGTATGTTGCTTTACTTAGATTATATTATAGAGCCATACTCCAAAATTTTTTTAAACCTTGCCTTGATACTAAGATAATTTTATATGTAACTAGCTGACCTGTGCCCACTTCGTTGGGCGGCGAAAAAAACGCGTCCCTTTTTTAAACATACTTCATTACTACTCCACTCTTATTATTTAAAGCGTGATAGCATATAGCCTATGACTTTCCCCGATAAATGGATTATTCAAATTATTAAAATCGGTTCATTAGATCCAGAGATTACCCCCTACTACGTCACAAACACACAAACTTTACCTCTTTATAATATTAGTATAGAAGTATAGATTTCACATCTTACTTTTATTTAGCAAAAAACTAAAAGGTAATGTAAAAATCTATCAACCCGTTGATTATTCAACATAGTAATAGGCCACGGAAGATATTTTTTAACAAGACGTTTTACATAGAGAAAGCTGAATTTATAAATTTACTGGGTGAACGAACGCCATGATTTATTAGACAACGAATGAAATGAATTTTGCACAATATATTTTAGTTTGATTTATTAAATTCTGTAGAGTGTTTAGTCATAATTATTTGGCTACTGTTTCTTTGATAAATATGTTTTTTTTTTATAATGATTGCCAACATGAGAAGAAAATTTTTAGTACATACTTCTACGATTAGTCATATCACTGGAGACAAGGAATTTGTATTATTTAGGTACATTATACCTATTTTCATCTGTGTGGTGACTGAGTAAGAATACAATACACACCTCAACAAAGTCTAGGGATATTTGGTATTTACTCAATTAACTTCAAAATTATTGAAGATAGCATACAACATGTTTATATTTTTATAAAGACAATTTATCAGGCTACAATCCAGAATAAAATAAAATACATATTTTTGCAAAAATATTTTTTTATTTAAATAAATAAAAAACTTGGAAAATTAGTAAAACTAACAATGATTGTGTTTCTTAAGCTAAAGTGAAAATAAGCTAAAATTAATCTGTTTTTAACTGTTATGTGAGTAATCAGTAGTCAGCACATTAAAAAAACCGTAAATAACGGTCCTGCAATGGTTTTTCATGCTTTTATTATGTTATCCAGGTCTTGGTGCGGTATATTGTGCCAGGTCCGACTAGGATGCAAAAAAAGTTGCCCTTCCATCGCAATTTTATGCAGGAAAAATCACCAAAACCCTTCTTTTGTACATGTCCTACACGTATTTTATGGTTTTGAGGATAGGGGATTGAGTGGTGCAGCATAAAATCGATACGTCGTGCTTCTGCAACCAGCTCGTCATCACTCTCGCTTTATGCGAACGGGTGTTATTGTCCATGAACTTGAACATTTGGCCCAATTGTAGTCTACGGGGTTAGATTATTAGTACTAGCACCTCGTTAAATTATTTTTCAGCGGTCATGGTGTTTCTGATCAAAACGCGCTCTGTTCTTCGACCGATACAAATTCCCGTCCAAACCATAATTTGTTCCATCGTGGTATGAATAGATTTTCTGAGGATGTTGTAGACGGCTATCACAACCAGGAACTCGCCAAGCACGTTGTCTACGTGAATCCGAGTGGAAACCGAACCGGGACTCATGTGTAAACACCACTACAGATCACAGGTTATCTTTGCAGAGCAAATGTTCACGAGCCCAGTCTAGTCGTCGTGCGCGATTCGCTCGGCGTAGTGCTGGAGTATAAAGCGGTATGCGAGCATAAAGGTGGGCTTTGTGCCGACTTCTTCTGACAGTTTGGTCACCCGCAAGAGGCTCCACCAAGAGCTGGAGCCTCTACATCCAGCTGCATGGTAGTAACATTTGGCTGTTTTTTCGCGGGAACTTGCAAAAATCGATCATGTTGTTAAGTGGTGATAGACTTTTTGCTGCGGTATCTTTCAGCCACTTCACCAGTAGCACGATAACGTGACCATAACCCTGATTTCATATTTTGTATTGTTCTAATCTCTTCAGCAATACTCCGCTTAGTACCCGCAGCTGGGAGCATGCCTACTGCCCATACCATATTCTCTCTGATGAAATGGCGCCGCTGCTTGATGCACACAATATCATTCATTCGAAATAAACGTTTAAATTGTTATAAAACTTAAATTTTACACAAAAAAGCAGTCAAAACTTACTATTGGTAAATGAAATTTTCGAACTTGACTACGTTTAAGCCGCGTAAATCATTTATTTTTAATTTTATTTTTCAAATTCAAATTTAGAATTGTTGAAAAAGGTTAACAAAGTAAGTTTTCATCAAAAGAATTTAAAAAAAAACAAAATTACAAATCAATTTTTTTGAGTTTCACAACTTTATACAAAATATCCCTAGACTTTGTTGAGGTGTGTATGTCACCACCCCATCTCATCCGTGAATATTATCTTTACGAAGTAAAAAGAAGGAAAACTTGAACTTAAACCCTATACCAATCCGTTTGGCCAGCGTGGTATTAGTAGGCCAAGTATCCCTCCGTCACTGGAGGAGGCCCGTCTCTGCAGTGGGACATTAACAGCTTGGTATTAGTAAATACTACGCTGGCCAGACGCAATTCAGGGTTTAATTTCAAGTTTTCCTTTTTTCTATGTAAAGGTAACTTTCACCTGATAGTCCCTTAGTCGATTTCTACGACACTTATGGCATGAGATGGGGTGGTGACATATTGTATTCTTACTCTGTCACCACACGGTTTAGTCATTTGATTAGCTTAAATTCATACGATTTTACTTAGAAAAAGCTTGCTAAACAGTCATTAATTTTAGGAGGCGTTTATAAGTAAGGGGGTATGTGTGTAGGGTAAGCAGCGGCTTAGCTGTGCTCTTTAGTATTGATGCTAGTTACTTATTACCACTTACTATCATCATCTTTCCCCTGCCCTTATCCCAATTTTATTTGGGGTCGGCGCAGCATGACTTCTTGTTCCTCATTCTGCTAAAGGTTTTGGCTATATTTTACGGCCGGCCACCTGCCTGTCGCCAACCCTCCTTGGAAATGCTGTTGTTCGTGGTTTACTCCCGCACCAGGAGATTGACCTGACGTGCTAGGTGGTATGCACCGGGTCGTGGTATCCCTTAGTCACATCTTACGACACCCTCGGGAGGATATGGTGCAGTCCTATTCCAACCGGGAACAGCACGGCTCTTACCGTCAGGTGAGTTTTTGTGTCAGTTTGTCGTCTCAGAAAATGTCATGAATATAATACAACTTATCTATTATCTAAAGCGCCGATTACACTAGACTACACGTAGTCTCCTTCATCATGTAAGAGACTACATGGTGTAGGACGGTCGGGACTCGCCAATCTTCGATATGTAGTGTCCTAACAGCTTAAATGTGATTAGACTAGACTACATGTAGTCTCCTACATGATGTAGGCTTTATTTGGGTTACTGAACTGAGCTGCCGTTTAGTTCAAACTAATTAAAATGTTGTTTCTGGACAAAAACTATCAACTTTGTTATACGATACTAGCAATGACACATGTCAAAATGATATGTCGTTGATATTCTTAATTTAAAACTTTGAAACTTTTTAATAAATTACAGTATAGCGAAGTGTTCTTGTTTTTTTAATGATTTAACTACATCGGTGGTATGGAGGTTTTAGTATGCAGCTGCCGTTCATCAGATCGTGAGTTCGAAACCCATGCAGAGCCTCAAAGTTCTTTGTGGATTTGTGTCCATTTTGTATATTCCTCACACATTTACACAACGCCATTTAGTCCAAACTAAGATTAGTTGTGAGGCGTACTACGAGTACATACAAAGTAAAACATAGAAAACAATCAGACCACAACAAACATCCACGTTATACATAATTACCTACACTTGGATTCTCATAAGCGGGAATGGAACCTGAGACTTATCCGTAGCAGTCATAATTATTATACTCTAACTCAAACTTAAATTATTTATTGCATTCCATAGGTAGGTATAGTATGTTGATTTTAGGTACAGAGTACATTTTGTTCCATAAGGACCCTGTCGGGCACAACAATATTAAAAAGGCGACATTTATAAACTTAAAATACTAATAATGGTCGAGTATTATACTACATATTATATAACTAGCTTTTCCCCGCGGCTTCGCTCGCGTTAAAAAGTATTATTATAAATTATGTTTAAACAAAACCGGAACCCTTATAAGCTCACTTTGTTGTCCGTCTGTCTGCCTGTATGCCAAAACCATTTTTCTAAGGAATGCGTGGAGTAGCTAAGTCGTAATGTCACAGAATTTTGAAAAGATGATTCTTGACGTCATAGAATTTTTGACAGTTGAGTCATGACGTCATAGAAATTCTGACAGATGAGACGTGACGTCATAGAATTATGGCAGGAATTTTCTTTTGACAGCTCTGTACGTCGTGACGTCATAGAATTTTTGACAGCTGAGACGTGACGTCTTTGACAGATAATTCCTGACGACAGAAGTTTTGACAGATAAGAAGTGACATCATAGAATTTTAGCGGTTTTTTTTTGACAACTTTGTCGTTACGTCATAGAATTTTAACAGCTGAGTCGTTACTTCATGGAATTTTTGGCAGCTGAGACGTGATGTCCTAACAGGGGCTGAATTGATCAAAATCCTATATTAGCGGTCGTCTTCATCATAGTAGCTCCAATCTTTAATTTCAGTTCAATCATTCGAAAATGTAAGATCATTTAAACAAACTTTCATCCTATTTTACTCTTTTAGGGGTAGAATTGATCAAAATTATTTCTAAGGGGATGCTTGATGATGATGATGATGATGATTCGGGATGATTCTACTTCATAGTAACTACATGCAAAGTTTCAATCCGATCGGTTCAAAATTGAGAAAGTTTCACACAAACTTTCGTTCCCTATTTTATCCCTATAGAGGGTGAATTCAATAAATTCCTTTCTAAAAGAATCCCTACGTCATAGTAACTATTTGCATGCAAAGTTTCAACCCGATCGGTTTAAAATTGACAAAGTTTCATACAAACTTTCGTTCCCTATTTTATCCCTATAGGGGTTGAATTTAATAAAGTCCTTTCTAAAAGAATCCCTACGTCATAGTAACTATTTGCATGCAAAGTTTCAACCCGATCGGTTTAAAATTGACAAAGTTTCATACAAACTTTCGTTCCCTATTTTATCCCTATAGGGGTTGAATTTGATATAGTCCTTTCTAAGGGGACGCCTACGTCATAGTAACTATTTGCATGCAAAGTTTCAACCCGATCGGTTTAAAATTGACAAAGTTTCATACAAACTTTCGTTTCCTATTTTATCCCTATAGGGGTTGAATTTAATAATGTCCTTTCTAAAAGAATCCCTACGTCATAGTAACTATTTGCATGCAAAGTTTCAACCCGATCGGTTTAAAATTGACAAAGTTTCATACAAACTCTCGTTCCCTATTTTATCCCTATAGGGGGTGAATTTGATATAGTCCTTTCTAAGGGGATGTCTACATCATAGTAACTATTTGCATGCAAAGTTTCAACCCGATCGGTTTAAAATTGACAAAGGTTCATACAAACTTTCGTTCCCTATTTTATCCCTATAGGGGGTGAATTTGATATAGTCCTTTCTAAGGGGATGTCTACATCATAGTAACTATTTGCATGCAAAGTTTCAACCCGATCGGTTTAAAATTGACAAAGGTTCATACAAACTTTCGTTCCCTATTTTATCCCTATAGGGGGTGAATTTAATAAAGTCCTTTCTAAGGGGATGTCTAAGTCATAGTAACTATTTGCATACAAAGATTCAATCCGATCGGGTTTAAAATTGAGAAAGTTTCACACAAACTTTCGTTCCCTATTTTATCCCTATAGGGGTGAATTTAATAAAGTTCTTTCTAAAAGAATCCCTACGTTATAGTAACTATTTGCATGCAAAGTTTCAACCCGATCGGTTTAAAATTGACAAAGTTTCACACAAACTTTCGTTCCCTATTTTATCCCTATAGGGGGTGAATTTAATAAAGTTCTTTCTAAAAGGATGCCTACGTCATAGTAACTATTTGCATGCAAAGTTTCAACCCGATCGGTTTAAAATTGACAAAGTTTCATACAAACTTTCATACCCTATTCTATCTCCTTGGGGGTAGAATTAATCAGAATCCTTTCTTAGCGGATGCCTACGTCATAATATCTACCTGCGTGCCAAATTTTAGCCAGATCCCTCTAGTGGTTTGGGCTGTGCGTTGATAGATCACTATGTCAGTCACCTTTGAGTTTTATATATTAACTGTCTTACTAATAAAAAATTTCTTATACAGTCGTTATACACATGAATACTTATTCATTGAATAGGAGCGTAATAGCTGTTTATACACTACTTGACTAATAAACCATGTATAAGCATTGGGTAACTATTAAATAGCTATGACACTGACCACTGGCAATACTGTCAGAAACATTCTAAAAAGTAATATAATCAAAAATGTCATTAAATTAGTTTCATATTTTTACCTATTAATTCTTATTGTAAAAATATTAAATAAATTAATATGTCACAAAGAATATTAATATAATGCCCTAATGTTGAAATTCGACTTAGAAATCGTAATAAACGCATAATTTTACACACTTTTACGTATTTTTACATTAGCAAATTTTGACATTACTTTTGAACGTCTCTTATAATATGTCAAAACGGTTGAGTTTTTGAGATTTCATTTCGTATTCTGTTTGCGCGGTTTATTTTGATTTACAATCTCATAAAAATAAGCATTAAAATGGAATCAATTACAGATATATAGCAAAGAAGAGGAAGCGTTTTTGCAAATTGGGATTTATAAGAAAAGGTATTTAGTTGACCTCGAAAACTAAATAGTGACAATATCGATATGCTAATGTATGGTGTGATTTTGTAACAAAACAAGCTTTAAAAATGGATTAATGAGATAACACGCAGTCCCACGAGTGGGCCGAAGAAATACATTTACTCCAAGGCAAAGAGCAGCAGTTAAAAATGAAAAATTTAGAACTGGAAAATGTAATACGTACAGAGAAAATAAATAAAATTGATAACTAAAATGTATTTTATTTGACTTAATTAATTATATTACAAAACATAATTCATAAATAATTGCCTTGCAACTTATCCAGTTGCATTATTTTGAATTCTTGTGGTCTATGTCTCATAACGGGGTCACCGGGCGATGTCCATTATTTCTGTATTTTGCCCTATTTTCATTGCAATATTGTGCAGAAGCGCAAGTGCAAAAATACAGTTTAACATTTTCTAATGATACACTGAATCCGTGTAATAGGCATCGAAATCTCTGTTTCCATATACCAAAGCATCTTTCTACAGGGTTTCTAGTCAGTAGGTATATGAATCTTATTGTAGGCCTCCTCCTTAATATTAGCAGGATTTTGTACAGGTGTAAACAATCAACCTGTTAGTCCATAACCTGCATCACCCGACCATGAAATTCTCCATTTTCAAATCTCTGCCGTATTGAGCTTTCTCTGAAAATTCGGGAATCATAGAGTACTTCCCCTCCAGTGTACTACAATGTCCTTTATTAATAGGCTGGAATCGCATACCACTTATACGTTTATTGAACACACTCCTTTTCTATTGATATAGTATTGTCACCACCAACCTTTTTGATCTTAATATGTGTGCAATCAGGCAATAGCATTTGTTACGTTTCTGAAGCCACATATATTACGAAATTCTGCTATGACTTCCTCTTCCACTTCAAGAGTTCGTGGCATATGAATAAAATGGTAAGCTTTCCTTGCTAGTGCAATAGCAACTCGTGTCGGCATACATTTGTCGCGGATTGTTGACTCATGCCGTGAATGTCTGCAGCATCATCTTCCACTTTCTGTCGCGCCCATGTCCTTAATGCTGTACAAACTTGAAGATCTCTTGAAAAGACACGACCTCTAGTACTCTGTTCGATTTCACCACGGATTAAATCTACCACTTCCTTTGCATACGCCTTCGTAAATCTTTATTTGGTTTTAAACTTACAATCATCTAAAATAAACGGATTATAACGAGATTAGTAGTTTTTACTTTCTTGGTGGTTCTTCACTCTCCATTTCGTCAAAAATTTCAAAATAATGTAAATAATCCATAATTAGAGATAAATCAACACAATATTGTAAGTTATGCACTTGTTATACGAGGTCTGTCGACTGTATAACAGTTGTATAAAATGACGTACAACTTACACCACCGCTATAACAGGCGTATAGCGGAGTGTGTTTATTAGTAACGTTTTTGTTATAACCTTGTTATAGCGAGTGTGTAAATGTTTATTAGTAAGACGGATAGAAGATATTATATAAATTACTTACAATTTTATTATAAAAAGCATACTGAATCAGAATACCTACTATTCCATACTGTTCATATTTTTTACCTTATAATATAGTTATGTAAGTTAACTTAAGAAATAAAGTGTAACTTTCTTTTGTACAAAAAAATAATAAATAACCATTTTTTTGTCTACTCTACTTTAACTTTTAGGAATTCTTGTATTGTATAATAGCATTTGTTAATTAAGAATTGCTTCAAACTCTAACCACAACTCCACAATAATAGACAAATGATATTAAAATAAATATGTTTAAAAAGCCTATACTCTAATTAAAATAAATAGTTCACACATAAAATCCCGGCGCTTTTAGAATTTTCATAGTACACACAAAATGTATTTTTAGTTGTTCAGTATTCCAACACAGTGCTGTGTATTGTAGGTACCTAGCAGGACGTGTTTAGAAAAGCGCAAATTTGTACTAAAAGCTGTGTTTTATGCGCAAATTAAGTGACTAATTAGGCGTAATTGTGTTTTAGTGATTTTGTGTTCCGTTCTGTATTTTTAAGGTGAGTTTCTATGCATAATATTACCTTTTTTATAATATGATTTTCTTTTTTAATTTAATTACTGCTTTTGTGGCAAAGCGGTCGTGTAAACGGCTAACGAGCACGAGGTAGCGGGTTCGAAATCCCAACAAAGATAATTATTTGTGTTCGTTAATATCATTATCTGTAAAAGTTCCTTAATTTACAAATTATTTTGTTAAACTTGACCTACTATGTCCAGATAAGATGATACCTATACAAGTATTTTATGAGAAATTTTAGTAGGTACTTCCTTTTTTAAAAACAGCTTTTGACTAACAAAAGATCACTAAATCATCATCATATCAGCCAATCGACGTCCAGTGCTGGACATAGGCCTCCTCCAAGTATAGCCACCTTGTGAAAAAAAAAAAAATCCATACTAAATGATTTGTTTGATTTTCTTATTAATAGTTTAAAATATATCATCATCATAATCATGTGAGGTAATTGAATTAAATTGTTAATTGTCCACTGCTGGAAATAAGGTCCACTTTTTATTTTTTTTTTTGTAAAAAGACAACTCCCGCACTAGGGATCATGCCCTGTGTCGCGGGGACTTTTACAAACATCAATTAACGGACACATCACCCAGACTCAGGACAATAATTTGTGGATCTCACAAATTATTGTCCTGCGTGGGGATCGAACCCACAACCTCATGCGCGGCAGCCGCTGGCTCTACCGGGGCGCCACCGAGGTCGTCAAAAAAACTTTATAGCGGTCATTTGCCTCTCTCATCCATCAGTTAACCGCTGCATTATCCATGACGTATGACCACCATAGGAGGGCGAAGAGACCCCTTACACAAAGGTCAGGCGACCTGCTTGTCAATTCACGTACCTTAAAGTTATTAAAAATTCGGTTAAGTAAGTTAACTTTTAGTTGTCAAATTGTCTTATTTGACAACTAAAAGTTAACTTAACCGAATTTTTAACGATTTTAAGGAACGCGAATTGACATGCTGGTTAAAAGATTTTTTAACATTAAAAAAAATATTTTACAAACTTTCTACTTTTTTTTCTCTTTATTAAATGTCAACGTTAGGTTCGTTAGTTGATATAATTTGGCAAGCGTTGACAGCTCGATATTGTGTCGAGTTCGCCACGTGTTTCTCACAACAATGGCGGACGGGTTAATTACATATTAAAAGAGCTGACAGCTGTTTACTCTAAATACTTATACTTATTAATATTTTTATTTAGGTATTTAGGTCATTATCGGCTGTCTATGTAGTAAAGCGGTCATGTATACAGGTGTTCTCCGTGTGGTGACGGAGTAAGAATACAATATGTCACCACCCCATCTCATCCCATGGGTGTCATGAAAACCGACTATGGGACTATCGTCATCTTAACGAAATAAAAAAAAGGAAAAGTTGAAATTAAATCCTGTATCAATCCAGCTGGCCAGCGTGGTATTAGTAGACCAAATATCCCTCCGTCCCTGCAGTGGGGCATTAATGGGCTGTTATGATTTGATGCAGGTGCTGTACACGAGGTTCGAATCCCACGCTAAACAATTATTTTTGCGCTCCACAAATTACTGTCCTGAGTCTTGGATTGATAAAAATTTATGTCTAGTTTTCCTCCTTTTAATTTCATACAGATCTGAATCTGAATTTGAAGAATCTGCATTTTCCTAAGTGAGCTTTTACAATAGTCAACGAATAAGGAGTGGTGACATTTTTAACCCATCACCACATAGATTAGCATCTTACATACAAAAGAAAAATAATTTACTTAATTGTAACATTATAATTACAAAGTTTACAATAATCACCTAATGCAATAAAATACCTTATCAAAAAACCCCGCTCAAGGCCACACAGCATCCTAAAACAGCCTTCAAAGAGCCTTGACCTCACAAGCGCAAAGACCTCGCCAATGTCCTTAATCAAGGACAAAACCTCGCCGATGTCCTTACTCAAGGCAAACCCGGAACGAGCTCAAATCCTTGAGTTTCAGGGCCGTGTCCTCGTTCCAAGGCTTTTGCGAAAAACCTTGATATAAGGTCAGAAACAAGGCCTTACTTAGAGGACGGATTCTGGATCAATATGTGACGTCATTCGACGTTTTGAGGCCGTTCTTTGTTACCTTGGAAGTTCAAGGCTTTATGACGGAAGCACGTGTAGGGATTTGTGACGTAAGAAATTTTGTTTGACGAGAGAAATTATGATGAATGAAAATGTTGTACCTAATGGTTAATTAATTTAATAGTTTGTTATGTAATTAACCATCATAAGTGTGTGTCGTAAAAGCGGACTTGGAAAATTTTCATAATTTTGTTTCTTAATTTTCTTTTAAAAAAATAAAAGATTTTTTTTATGTCTTTATTTGAACAAGTACCTAAAATTCCTTAATAAACATACTGCTGTAATGTCCTACTGCAAAGCTTAAATTTCTCTGAAGTATATTAGTCTGGCCCCTGTCTCGGCCGATTCAAGGCCAGTCTCAAAGCCGAATTTTCCCTGTAACTGAAACATATAACATTGAACCGGGTTACGAACCTTGGATTTCACGGTCGTGTCCTCGTTCGAAGGTTCTGCCAAAAAGCCTTCTTTAGAGGTCACAAGGAAGGTTTATTTGGAGGCCGGAATCAGGATCAATACGTGACGTCATTCGCGAATTTTTGAGGCCGTTGTTTGTTTACCTTGGCTTTTATGTTCAAGGTTTTATGACGCGGGAGTACGAATTTTTGATGTAAAATATAGTCGTGCAAGGATAGGCTTTAGTGATGGAGGGTTTGTTCTGCTAATACTCATGTTACCCAGAAAAGGTATTCCTCTTTTTGTTTCGTTGAAAAAATATTTACGAAATGTCACCACCCCATCTCATTCCATAGTATGAGATGGGGTGGTGACATATTGTATTCTTACTCCTTCATCACACGGATTCTTAGATTTGATGATTAGCGCTGAAATAACTTAACATCTTTAAACATTTATGCTACCTACAACCAAAAAATAAAAATTCTTAAACATTTATCTTTTTTCAAACAAAGGCAATCAATCGCACACATACCTAACAATAAATTAAAATAATTTACTCATTACTACTAAGTGTATAATTAAATTGTCTTTAGTGTAGTTAAATAAAGTACTTTTTAATTATTTTTTTACGCTTGTAACATCAAACTACTGCCACATAAATTTTAATCTGGCATTCTTACATGTAACGACATTCTTTTTGGACATTTTACATTGAAATTGTAGCAGGAAGTTAATGACCCAAGGGTGGGTCTCCTTCAGTGATAGACAGATAGATGGGTATAGGATTTTATGTAAACATTTCCTTCATAGACATAATATCTAAAGCGCTGAAAAGCCTCAAGAAGCTTCGCAGGTTATTGAATAGGTAATTAAAAGAATCAAAACAAAAGCTTGTACCAATATGTGTAAATATTTATCTATATATGCCAATTATGATGATGGGGACATCATAATTGGCCACAGCCTACAGTTTACAGCGCAAAAAGCTGCACGTCGAATTTTATCAGACAAATTTTCCTGTATCGCAGTGGGACATCGAAAGCACTGTAATAACTTCATACGCTAGGTAACACATTACGTAACCACTTGTCCAAACAAAACTATTAAAATTACACAACAAAACAGCTGGCTAATATTTAAATTACAATAATTTACAAAAACAAAAAAATATACAGCGCTTTTTAAATATATTTTCAGTATTACCAGATTACAATTTTATTTATTAGTTACGAATTGATCTCAAAAAAGAATTCACATTAATTAAAATAATATATAACAATTGGTTACCAAAGCTTGTAGGCAGACATTAAAAAAGTAATTTGAAAAAAGAATACGTCTGCCATAAAGCCGCTATAAACTTTTTTTAAAGTAACGCTGACGTTTTAATTGACAGATAAAATTGTTCACGTGAGTAAGAATTAAAAAGTTTGAAAATAGAATCTCTGTCTTTATTTCTTCTAAGAAAAAGGCAAATATGACCGAATCTGATGGAATGCATGGAGACGGTCCTGGATAGAAGGCAACGGAAGGTTCTTCATCAGGCCAAATTCTTCTTCAGACAAAATTTGTCGGATCCGATGTCATAGCGAGGAGAGAACACATACCAGAAGATTATTTCACTATTTAATGTTTCGGGATGAAATATAAAAGTTTTATAATTTATTTAGGAAGAATCATTTGACTTTAAGATCAAAGACCGGTACGAGTAGTAATCTATAGGAGGAGTTTAACTACCACGAGTTCGTTATTGAGATCTTAGTGTTAGGGAAGGGATTAACATTCATCGAAAAACTCTAGAGCAAACGCTCTGCAGTTTGATGAAGAGGAAATCGCTAATCCTTTCGCTATACTCGTGCACTGCGTGTGCTATTTATAATGGCTAGTTGATCTTAACTAAGGATTATTTACATAATAATTAAGTAGTATATTAAACGAACTATCGGGATAATTACCATGTATAAAGTTGTTGAGTTCATGGCGCTTGTAACAGCGTCGAAATATCGGAAACTCAACATTACTTTATACATGGTAAATATCCCGATAGTTTGTTTAATATTAGTGAATGTGACCATGACAGTTTAAATAATTAAATTAAGTAGTAATTAGTGATGGAATGCGTTAGATATCGACCCAATTGCTTTAGTGGCCTAGTAGACCCTGTTGCCTTCCTGATTTGCCGTCTTAACCTTAATTTATTATATTTATTGTCACCTTTTTGAATTGACCCTCCAGCTGACTATTATTGCTGACTATTATTACTGTCTATTATTGGGGGGTATACAATGGTTGCAGCGCCTGATTACAGTTATCTACAATGTAAAAAAATTGACGTCAAGAAAATGCAGCAGTAGAGTTTGTTTCGCCGCTTCTTCTCTACTAGCGCTTTGGAGGCGGTGGTAAAGTTTGCAAAACTTTTAAATGTATTTAAACTTAGATTAAGTAGTTTAAAGGACGTCAAGAAATATGTAATGAGAATTGTATTTATCTTGATTAAAGCGTTTTTGACTTTGACATCTGAATTTGAGTCGTCTCTTTTGCATAAAGCTATCCTTCTTTTTTTATGCTTACACAACCACGATGGTAGTCAGGTTTACGATACTCTCCAACAAACATCTAGGGACAATAAATCCAAGCTTTTCCGAAAGACATTCCAAAGCTTACCACTACAGCTTATAAACGTACGAAGCTATAATATCTCCGTGAATAAAATGTTAATATCATGTTATAAATAGTTATCCGGCGGAAACCACACGCAGACGAAACGCGTGACTTAACTATGTCTCATTGATAGATTATGTAAATATACCCTACATCTTGGAGGTATTTGTTTGTTATAAGACTATTTGTACATGTACCTACTCTTTTATTGTCTACAAAGTTTTGCACAAAGAATTTGTTTTTATGTGATAGGAGGTAAACGAGCCAGCAGGTCACCTGATGGTAAGTGATCACTGCCCCCCATGCAACACCAGAGGAATCACAGATGCGTTGCCGACCTTTTAAAAGGGAGTACGCTCGTTTCTTGAAGCTCCACAAGTCGTGACGGTCCGAAAATATCGTCGCAGCGAGCTTGTTTCACAAAACAGTTGTTCGCGGTAGGAAGTTTCGCGAAAATCGCACAGTGGATGACCGCCAATCATCAAGGTGATGACGATGGTAATACAATCGATTGCGAGTGGTTCTGTGGAGAAATTCAGCTGCGGGCAATGTCTAGAACAACTCCTCAGAGCACTTCCCGTGATAAATCCGAGAATCGTTAGGTTAGAGGACCAACTTGTGTCATTTGACTCGATCCAAAAATATGGGGCATTTTTTCAAATGGGATCTTTCATGTAAAAGTTCTTATCGAATCAGGAACGTGCAAGCAAAGCGGGATCTAAAAAGAACGATTTCAAGTATAAAATAGGATCGATCCATAGGCAAGAATGATTATTGTTGTCGTTCGTTTGTCACCTTAATCACACCTATTGTAGCGAGTGATCGCACACAATTTTTAGTTACTTTAGGCACAGTACAACCAGTAGTCTATCTCGGCCGAATATTATTATAATAAATGCCTACGGCTGCGCGGTACGTAAACATGCGATAGGGCTGCCCACCTCCAGCTTTTTAATTACATTTACCTACTTTCCCGCTCGTTAAGAAAATCATCAAATTTGTTCAACTGGTTGAACAGATAGTTGAACATATTGGACTACTCCCTGCGGCTAGAGTGCGGCACAGTCGCGACTGTTCACTCCTCAAAGCCACCTCTATCGTGAGCGTGCAGGTATACCTCGCGTTTCGTCCGTTTCTATGAAGTCGAAATACTGTATAAATTTGTACTATCCTTTAGGCATGGAAGGTTTGTTATAAAGTATGCTGGTTGAGTTAACTTATCTTGTAAGTATTATATTTTTAAGAACTTTTTGCTAATATTTCTATTCTTTTAGCTCTCAATGATTTCAATTTAAATGATACATATGCTAAGTAGTCTGCCATTGTAAGCTATAAAAACATTTTTTTCTATCCTTCACGTCTTTATATCATAAACGAAATGCCAGTCAACAAACTTATCTCTTTTACATCAAACGATTGTTTAAGAAACTTTTCATATCAAAAGAAACATCGCGAAGTGTTTCTATTTCGAGAATATTTCTTATACGAAACAATATTATACAAAAAATAGATACGGTACAGTCGACAACGAAAGTATTAATACATTTTTGATCAACGGAAAACTAAATACGTATTTGGTGTATCCCTTGGTTTCAAAAAAATAATAAATATGTTTAGGTACTTCCTAAATGTAATGTTTCGCATAATTTCATTAGGCAGAAATGTTGCGGGCATAAAGTTTCTGGAATAGTGACTCAACACTCCGTGGCAAAACTGGCCTATGGACAGCTCATCAGGCATAAGGCTAATGTGTCTTCTTGTACGCAACTTAATTACCAACTACTCAATTTTAATTTCATCATAACAGCCCGTTAATGTCCTACTCCAGGGACGGGCCCCCTTCCATGACGAAGGGATACTTGACCTACTAATACCACGCTGGCCAGACGGATTAGTATAGGGTTTAATTTCAAGTTTTCTTTCTCTTTTATTTCGTAAAGGTAATATTTGGTTTTTACGACACCCATGGGATGAGATGGGGTGGAGACATTTTGTATTCTTACTCCGTCACCACACGGATGAATTTTAATTTATTTAAAGGAAACATTCTGAATCGACTGTACTATCATAGTTCTGTTAACCTAAATACAGTGTGTAGTGTAATTCAACAGGGACATATTTATACCTATCATTGCCTCGTCTGCTTTATCTTATTACCGGAACATTTGCTGGGATAAGTTTAGGTAGCATATTTTACTCCAGGTCAGTTTTTTTACGCATTACGTATTTAATTGTAATACGTATATCAACGTTCTAATACAAGGATAAGTCTTTTTCTGCGATTTAGATGTCTTGCTAATTTAGTCAATAATATCTTTTTATATCTTTTTTAGTCTTTTTGCTGCTATGAACGGTCATGAAACACTATGTAGTTGACTGTACTTTCATAGTTCTGTTAACCTAAATACAGTGTGTAGTGTAATTCAACAGGGACATATATAGGTACCTATCATTGCTTCGTCTGCTCTTTCTTATTCCCGGAACATTTGCTGGGATTAAAACAGGATTTTATCACATACTTAAGTCAGTTCACTAAAGATTTTCACGCACTAAATAAGTATTTAAATGTAAACAATAGATTATAAACACTACTTGACTGTAAACACCTAATTCCTATGCCGAACCATTCAATTGTGGAACCAACTTCCGGCTCACGTATTTCCTCCATCGTATGATATTGGGTCCTTCAAAGGCAGTGTGAAGAAGCATTTGGCCAAACCGGCAAGATGATGACGACGCGACGGATTGAAGTTATTTTTAGACTTCTATCCGTTGGCTTCATTTGTGGACTGTACTCGCGCTTTCCATCATGTTCGATATAGTCATATTGCCGTGTTTTTGTATAAAAAAAAAGAAAACAGTACATTAATATCCAAGCACTTGGATTTGTCTCTTACAGCGTTTTTGTAGTTTTATCGAGCTAGAGAGAAGAATTGGTACGGGGTTTTTGTCATTGTTTTTGTTTTATTAATAGGAATATTTATTTAATACAGTGGTGATATCAAGAGTCGTAGCAGATATATCAAAACGTTAACGGATCAGCACCGCCTCGCCTTTTTCCTCGGTGTCAAACGTCAAAAATCCGATTACGTTACGATTCCGATTATTAGTGTGCGTTGCAGTAAGGAGTTTCATACAAAAAGTTTCATACGAAAACAGCTTTTCCTACACCCTTTAGAGCTGACGTGAAAACACAAAGTGTTCTTCTTCCGTCACGACACGGAAAAACTTAACTTTTTTCATCATCATATCATAACAGCCCATTAATGTCCCACTGCAGGGACGGGCCTCCTCCCGTGACGGAGGGATACTTGGCCTACTAATATAACGCTGGCCAGACGGATTGGTATAGGGTTTAATTTCAAGATTTCCTTCTTTTTATTACGTAAAGATAATATTTACGAATAGTCCCTTAGTCGGTTTTTACGACACCCATATGGGGTGAGATGGGGTGGTAACACACTGTATTCTTTCTCCGTCACCACGCGGAGACTTTTTAAATTTTATTAAATAATATTCTAAATCACTTAGTACATTAATTTTCTGGCAACACATAAAAGTAAAATATCATCATGACGTTTATATATCAATTTTATAATTATATTATATATTATCGTTTCTAATGCTATTTAATATTAAAAATTTATTATAAAAAGGAAATCATTTTGACAGTCCGAATTATCGTTTATGTTAAAAAGCTCTTATGTATATACCTACTCATATAGTAAAGTTATTATATAATATTACATTTTAGATGTAGTATTATTATTAATTCCACATTCTTGCGCCACCGTTAACGTATACTTATTTATCAAACTTGTATGTCTGAAGGACTTTTTCCAAGCGCTTTAAAAAGAACTATTGTCGTACCAGTCTATAAGTCAGGAGAAAAAAGCTGTATAAATAACTACCGACCTATCTCTATCCTATCAACAATCTCCAAAATACTAGAGAAAATAATCAACAATCAGTTAATTAAATATCTTGAAAATAATAATATTCTTTCAGACAGACAATTTGGTTTTAGGCCTAATAAATCAACAAATCATGCCGTCCATCAACTAACAGAGCACATAGCTTACAGCTTGGATAATGGAATGCATACAATTGCAATATTCCTGGACCTTGTGAAGGCTTTTGATTCTGTTTCTGTAAACACACTTATAAAGAAGATGGAATTAGTCGGTATAAGACGAAAACAATTACGACTCTTAAAGGACTATCTTTGCGGTCGAGACCAATGTGTAAAAATTGGAGAAATTTTTAGTTCTTTTCTTAATAACACAGAGTTTGGTGTCCCACAAAAGTACCCTTGGAAGTACTCTATTCCTTATTTACATTAATGACCTTTGTAGCTTACAGCTTGAAAATGGCTTAGTGACGTCATACGCAGATGGTACAGCGCTTGTGTTTACCGCAGAATCCTAATCAGAAGCATATCGAAAAGCCCAAAACGGTTTCAATATAATTAGCGCTTGGCTCTCATCTAACTCTCTTTCCCTAAATACGGAAAAAACTAAATTTATACACTTCTCAATGCGTAACAATAACAAACCGAGTCATTATATAAACAATATAATTGCACACCGTAGTAATTGTTACACATTTGCTGACAATGCAGTTGATTGTACTTGTCCTACTTTAGAATTAGTGAATCATATAAAATATCTCGGCATCATACTCGACAATAATATGAATTTCCGTAAACATATTGAGGTGTTATGTAATAGGGTTCGAAAATTAATGTACATTTTTAAAAATATACGTAATTTTGCTAATTATAATTTAATAAAACAAGTTTATTTGACACTGTGTCAATCAATAGTATCCTATTGCATAATATCTCGGGGTGGCGCATCAAAAACCATACTGTTGCCTCTGGAAAGGGCACAGCGTGCCATTCTAAAAGTAGCAACATATCGCCCTTTCCTATTTCCCACTTATGAACTTTACCAAACCACAAACGTCCTAACTGTTCGACAACTATTTATACTACATGCTATATTATTCCAACACAGCAGGCTTCCTTTAACATCCTCACAAAAAAGACGGAAAGACCTGGTATGTGCAAATACTGAGACAAAACACGCCTATGTAAAACGTTTTATTTTATTTTTAGGACCTTACTTATACAATGTACTTAATAAGATATTAAATATATATATTTTAAATTATAACCAATGTAAAATTAAATTAACACAATACCTAAAACTACTTAACTATTCAGATACAGAATCTTTACTTACAGTTATAGCTTAAGTCTTTTAATTTAATTTTTTTACCATTTAATATTAGCTTTAACTGGTGCAATGTTTATGTGACATTTGTCATTTACATACAAATAAATAGATAATACCGCTGTTAATATATATTATAAGATAAGTATTTTACTTCAAAGCCCTATCTAAACCCTGAAACACAGGTTTCTAACCTAGTTCAGGAATTATAATAAAACAAATACCATAATACCAATATAATAGCTTAAAAATATATGTAATTAATTGTTATAATATAAGATTTTTTATTTTTATTTATGATTAGAAATCAATGTATAACATTAGCCATAAGTGAGCCGTAATTGTACAGTAGGTTAAATTTTATTTTATTTTTCTCTTTATTTACATTTTTCACAATTAATTATATTTTTAAATATAAATATAAAAATAAAAACATTTAAAAATATAAAAAAAGGTAGACCCACCAGCATCGGGTACAGGGACCAAGCTACTGGTGGTTAGGGCTCCAGAGATAGGAACTTCCTCACAATGCGTGCCGTGTCAAGCAGTACTGCCTTCTGCATCAGGCCTATGATCCAACGGTCAAGCGCGAGTCTCCTGAGATGTTCTGATGTGTTATTTTATTTATTTTTATTATTATTAATAATCTAAACAATGATATTTAACACAGGACCGCACAAGATGGCAATATTTGGAAGAAGCCTATGTTCAGCAGTGGACGTCAATTGGATGATATGATGATGATGATGAAACACTGATTTGATCGCAAATCGTTTCTTCCTCATTCACACGAGGGATCCTTGAGAGGGATCCATGAAAAATGTGACCTCCAACGTATTGTAACAAGTCCTCCTAAAACCCATATCTGATAATTTCTTATGGAGGATCTCTACATTTATTTTTAAATTTATAAAAATACATCAAGTCATTTCGCCGAGACTTATAAAGACACGAAATCAACGGACAGAAAGAGCATTCAGACTTAAACCAATATAATTTTTCAAAACCAAAAACAAATTTTTATGTTGCGTGATAATTGACCCCAAACCCACGCGAACCGCAGACACAAATACGACTACTTTGCCACTAAGGCATTTAAAGTAGGTATCCTAACTACCAGTTCTTATTATAGTCTATTTCAGCTCAATTAAATCTTATGTTACTAAATCATATAAACTGCTCATAGATCACTTTAGCACTATCATTGTATGTCTGTTTGATATTTGACGCGTGCGCATATTGTATAGGATTTATATATAACATTTTGAACACAGTACAGGTAAAGTAAAGAAGTTAATCTAGGTACAAAGTGATCAATGGCCATTTAGACGTAGAGTTATTACCCTGAACAATGTAAATCTATACTAATATTATAAAGGAGGTAAAGTTTGTGTGTTTGTGACGTTGTAGGGGGTAATCTTTGGATCTAATGAACCGATTTTAAAAAATCTTTTTTCATTGTTGAATAGTCCATCTATCAGGGAGTGTCATAGGCTATATAGTATCACGCTATGACTAATAAGAGTAGAGGAGTAATGAAATATGTTTAAAAAAGGGACGCGTTTTTTTCGCCGCCCAACGAAGTAGGCACGGGTCAGCTAGTGGTTGAAAAAGTGAAGTGCATACTTTAAGATTAAATTAGACTACTGTATTTATTTGTCCTTGGGCTTGTTAATTTACAATGTTATAAGCTCTTCATCATTTTAATGTGGTGTTTAGAATGATGAGGTGGTTTGATTTATATATTAGACGGTTAGGTATAATATTATTAATTTTGTCTCATTGTATGTTTTGAATAAATACGTATATTATGTTCCTCACACTTTTACACAACGCCTTCTAGTCCCAAATTAAGCAGAGCTTGTACTATGGGTACTAGACAACGTATAAACTTTACTTAAATACTTTTTTTTGGAAATACATACATATTATACATAGAAAACACACAGACCAATGCTAACAATCATGTTCATGCACGCAAAGATTTGCATTGAGCAGGTATCGAACCCGAGACCTCTACGTAGCAGTCATATTAAATAACCACTACGCTACAGAGGTCGTCCATATGGACCGAGTAATAAATTATGAAAATGTGACTTCCGGCCCTTTTGTTTCCTTTATCGTTTAAAACTGAATCGCGCTTTCTAATGGTCATATTATCGAGAATATAATTAAAGTGTAGGTAAACATTTACCTTCTTACTCATAAACGCCTCTTAAATTTTAGTCAATTGATTAGCTTAAATTATTACGGTTTTGCTTGGCATAAGGTTGGTCTTCCTTATGAAAATCTCGCTAAACAGTGATTAAATTTAAGAAGCATTTAAAAGTAAGGGGGTTATTCTTCAACGAGATAGATTTTTCGCATCTAAAGTTTTCCGATACCCATTGCGTGTCAAGTTATTTTGTTTGTGATATTGTCCGACTCCGAATTTTATTGGTATGCTGCTGTCCACACAGATTAGTACAAGTTTTCTTTCATTTTCAAAGTATCAAAATAGTACAACTATAGAAAAAGGGCCAACAACTCATAGCAGATATAAATAGTAGAATATAATTTATAATGACTAAGCCAAAGATCATTCAACTCTAACATAATTATAACACAAAAACTATTTATTTTAGTAAACTATTTTGTTTGATATTATAGTATCTATTTTTAGTCGCTCGCGCCAGTCTCCGGTTACTATTACATACTTACTTTCTACTGTTCTAATAAACATAGTATTAAGTGGGACATTAAACTCATTAATGTTTTACTAAAGGGACTGGCCTTATGGAGTGGCGGAGGGGAACTTGGCCTACTAATACTACGATGGCCAGATGAACTAGGTTTGGTCTAGGGGTGTAAAAGATTTAAAAAGAGGAGGAGCTTTTTAAAACTTTGTCAACTCAGAAATTAGTAATTTTTGACCAATAAAAAATGTTAAAGTTTGATAGGAATCACGCTAAGCAAAACGAAACTAGGAATCTGAACTCTGTGCGGGGACTTTTACAAATAAATATGAAATTAACAAACACAAGGAAAGCTCAAGACCGTTAATTGGTGGATCTCACAAATAATTGTCTTGGATTGGAATCGAATTCACAATATACCTACTTAACCGCGTACCGGAAAGCGCAGGGTGGGGAGATTCCCCTCACACGGTGGACCAACGATCTAGTTAGGACGGCGGGAAGCCGATGGATGAGGGAGGCACAGGACCGCACAAGGTGACAATACTTGGAGGAGGCCTATGTCCATCAGTGGACGTCGATTGGCTGATGTGATGATGATGATATCCTTAACCTATCACTAGACGATCTAGATATAAGCCCACGCGAAATTCCTGAACGACATGCTATTGCTCATAAAATCTAATTATATACACATTGATCATTACGAGTTTACGAAACTATTTTATTAAAACAATGTGCGTTTAAACACATTTCTAAATTCTACATCAAATATTGAAAAATAACTAGGTATTTGACAATAAACTGTCTACATACTTAAATTTAATTGAAATTCTTTGTGTTTAAAAAAACAAGATTTCCTGGATGGTGTTCCTCATCACATGGGTGTCGTAACAGCCGACTAACAATGGGAAAATTTTGCAAACATTATCTTTACGAAAACAGACGAAGGAAAAATACGAAGTTTTAGTAGGCCTAGATTTTCTTTATTCATAACAGCCCATTAATGTCCAACAGAAGGGACGGGCCTCCTCCTGTGACGGAGGGATACTTAGCCTACTAATACCACGCTGGCCAAACGGATTGGTACAGGGCTTAACTTCAAGTTTTCCTTCTGTTTAGTTCTTTAAGATAATATTCACGCATAGTCCCATAATCGATTTTTACGACACCCATGGGATGAGATCGGCTGGTGACATATTGTATTCTTATTCCGTCACGATAAGGATCCTAGAAGAAGTGCTCATTAGTACAGGTGTTATTTTTAAAAAAATCAAAAACAATACATTTTAAGCTTAAAGCAAAATTAAATGACATTACATAAAACAGAGTTTAATAAATCTCAATAAACAAGACAGGGCAGTTAAACAGCCCGTATACAACACGTGTCAAACAGATGTACTATTAGTGTACTATAATAACGTATTGGTACTAATAGTAAGTAGTACACGTGGCACTTGTTATGACAACTAGGTGATAGTTTAAATGGTGTTATCGGATAAGGTACCAGTGATTTTAATTATTAGCAGTTATCATACTTAATTACTCCGTGTGGTGAAGGAGTAAGAATACAATATGTCACCACCTCATCTCATCCCATGGGTGTCGTAAAAACCGACTAAGGGAAAATAATCTTTACGAAATAAAAAGAAGAAAAACTTGAATTTAAACCCTATAACAATCCGTCTGGCTAGCGGATTTAGTAGGCCAAATATCCCTCCGTCACGGGAGGAGGCCCGTCCCTGCAGTGGGACATGAATAGGCTGTTATTATAATGATGTGTTTGGAATGAAGCAATAAATGGTTGTGTAAAATGTGTATGAGTTTGTCCTTAAAGGTTACGATAGAACTGCTACATAAAAGTAAATAGCAATAAAGGGAAACTTGATATAAATTCAAGAAATTGAAATTCAATTGACGACCTCGGTGGCGCGCCGGTAAAGCCAGCGGCTACCGCGCATGAGGTTGTGGGTTCGATCCCCACGCAGGACAATAATTTGTGAGATCCACAAATTATTGTCCTGAGTCTGGGTGTTATATGTGTCCGTTAATTGATGTTTGTAAAAGTCCCCGCGACACAGGGCATGATCCCTAGTGCGGGAGTTGTCTTTTAAAAAAAAAAAAAAAACTAACAAAATACAACCGAAATGAGAACCTCCTCCTTTTTTTGAAGTCGGTTGAAAAACCTACCTGGCCAGCGAAATGTTAGCTAGTTGAATTACCGCCTTTTATTAGAATAGTCCTCGCAGTGGGACAGTAAATGCCTACAAAGAATAAAACATAAAACAATTCAACTGGTTACCTCTTGAATAACAACGTCTGTACGCTTATCGCGTACAATTTGTCTGTGTGTTAACTCACTCGTATTATTATGTGAATAAATGAGTACACTCTGTTCATATGTCGTGTCAAGTGTTATTTGAAATGAGTTTAGAATAGATTATAATTATTATTTGACAATCTCAGGCGGAGAGATTGCTACGTCTGCGTAGGACCCCGAGACGTACCTACTCGGGTTCGATTTCTACTCAATGTAAAACTCTGTGTACGTTTGCGTTAGGCTAGTGGACGTATAGTACCCAAAGGTTTAATTTGAGTAGAAATCGAACCCGAGTACGTCCCAGATGGTCCTACGCAGACGTAGCATCTCTACGCCTGAGATTGTCAAATAATATAATCTATTCTAAACTCATTTCAAATGACACTTATTGACTCGTATGAACGGAGTGTATTCATTTATTTATTCACATAATATGAGTGAGTTAATACATACAGACAAATTGATCGCGACAGCGTACAGAGATGTGACCTCTGTGGCGTAGTGGTTATATAACATGACTGCTACGCAGAAGTCTCGGGTTCGATTCAAGTCAAGCTAGCGAACTATTATTCAATGTTGTATTATAGCAAAATAAATTTTTGAGCAAAATGTAGAAAAATCACAATAAACAGTATGTACTTATTTATTTGTTTAATTATGCTAGAATTGTAACTAAAAAATCTTTCAATCATTCGCAAATTAAATTATCATTGTAAAATAAAACCGTTAAAATAATTTCACACTATAATAATCTGAACCGCCATCTAGTGGTAAATAGCCGAACAACAACAAAATCGATTTGCCAGCGCCATCTATGAAACAATTCGTGAACTATTTACAATTTCATTCAGCCACGTATCATTATAAAACTGAAAGTTTCAGACAAGCGTCGCTAGTGTCAGCGACGTTTATTTTTGCGTCAAACCAACGTGAACTTGGGAATGGACGAAAATAGTTTCGGGTTTGACATACTGTGGAAACATGTAGTTTTTTTATTTTGAATAATATCGTCTCGCGAATTTTTATTTCATGTATTTTAAAACTGTGTTTCTCTAGATGACCGTAGAAATGGAGTCCGGGTAAATATTTTCACCGGTTTTTGTTTGCATGCTGACTTTTAGTTTTATATGAGAAGTTATTTTCAATGTTTTGATTCGTCATAACCTAACATTGTGTGTTTTTGTGCTTTTGTCTTTGATTTATTAGTCTACGTTTACAAGCTTTATTTGATTTTTATCTATAGGACATTGTAATACACCCATACAAGGGATAACGAACAACTTTTTTGGATTTCATTTTTGAATGATTATCAATAACAGATATTTATTGGTAAAATAAGTTCAAAATATTTATTTACGTTCTTAATTTTTACGTCTTATAAGTATCCTATGCAACAATTTAGATCCAAATTTCACCTTGGTACAATATTTTCTTCCAGACAAGGCCACAAATGAACTATGCGCATTTGTGAACAATATTTTACACGTGTAAGGACGTCTAAGTATCTTACACTCTGGTTATACTCGATATAAATATTTTAGTTTAATGTAAACATAATTATAACTGCGTCTGGCAGTTGACAGATTGGCGCGCATATTTAGTTTACCCACTGACCAGCAGATGGCTCTGTAACATTCGATTATTTTGTAAATTTTAATTTTATTACTGCAAGAAAATGTTGTACCTACTTAATTATAAGTTATCGAAACGTAAAAAGTTCAAGTCAATGCCGTAATGTAGCACATCAACCTTTAGTATGTTAAACTGTTTTTTTTTACTTAGTTACGAAACTGTATAATATCAGTATATTCCAAGTTGGATGCATTGAATAGAGTGCAGGGGTAATTCACCTCAAACCAACGGCTTAAGCTGTAACACAAATACAACTGCATATGGAGTACTGTTCACACCTCTAGACTGGAGCCTCCATGTACCAGCTCAACCAGCTTGATTCACTACAAAAACCTTAAAAAGGCTTTATTGAAATCGTTGGAATCGTTATTGACATTGAGTCAATGGCATTGTCTTTAACTTTTATTGCGTATTCTATGGTGGCTACGATACCGTTCTACTACCGCATCACTCACACTCATAGCAAAGTTCATTTGTATCATCTAAAAATAAAAAAAATCCCGTAAAGTTCGTTGCCAGCTTTAATTTTGCTCCCTTTGTGGAGGGTCTGGAATGAACCACCAACTAGGATGGGAGCTGTTTTGTACTTTACTGTATGCGGCATGCAGCAAAGAGCAAGCCGCACCCGCATCTTTGCGTAAAAATAGCTTGACACTAAACGAGCCTTAAGTGTTTGTTTTTATGTTACCAAAACAACACATCTCAAATCAAAATATTGTATTATTCCAGAGGCAGCTCCAGTAAGCTGGGAGATCGTCGCGACCCACAGTGGTACATAGATTCAGCATACGCATCATCACTCAAAGTATCGCTGAGATTACCTACACGACAGTTCTTAGAAGGTAAGATATAGTTGTAAGTACTTTCCTTGAATGCTTCAAACTATAGTAAAACGAACAGGTAATAGATGCAGTGCACGGACCTACGGAAATTTTGTCTCAAATTGATTGACTTAAGTAGTTGTAGTGAGTAGGGATAATATCTTGATTTTCCCAGATATTATGAGAAATCGTTAAGAGGTACCAGTATGTCCCAGTCAAATATTAAAAAGTGTTGTAATGTAACAAAGGTCGTCTGAAAGGAATATAAATCCTGAAATATTCTAAGCACTGTAAAACAGGTTTTTGGGTAACTTAGGTATCGCTAGTCGCTACCCTATTCTTTATATTTAGGATGCAATGTAAATAAGAGAGTGATTAGTTGGTACTATTTTTTCCTACTGTTTATTCTTTCTATTAACGAATGTAAGTGAAAAATAAAATTATGGTTTAAAAAATAAAATGACGTTTGCAGACTTCTACCAACCATGGTTTCGTCTAGGCGATATCAGGAGATACATAATGGGTATGACTGTTTGTCCCACCCCACCCTTAATGCCCGATTTACACATCGACAAGTACAGTAGCGAGTTAAGTAGTATTTTAAGATTAAGTTGATTTAAATAGATCTCCATCCTATTTTTTGGCAAGTTAAGTTAGCGAGACGCGAGAGAGGGGGCTACTTCGTACTTAACTCGCCAAAAAATAGGATGGAACTCTATTTAAATCAACTTAATCTTAAAATACTACTTAACTCGCTACTGTACTTGTCGATGTGTAAATCGGGCATTAGAGACAACAAAATGTCTATGTCTGTTTTTTTACAATTTTTTTCCTTATGTGTAACCTCCCTAATGTTATTGTTTTCTGCATTTTTTTTTGTGTTATTAATAATAATTATTATTTAAATTGTGAAGTTTTTATGTCAAACAAAAAACCTAAAGAAATAATAATTTCCCTTGATTTGATTTTTTTAGTACAGCGCCATCTATGAGCATTCTATCAAAGTATGTGGTCATTGCACGAACTAGTTTTGAATTAGTGTAGTGTTTCAGCTATTTGAAGATAGATGGCTCTGCCAAATGTTTTTAACGACTTGTTTTAAAACGATTCTGTTGTTTTTAAAGTGATTATTTTTTACGATTTTAATAACTTGTCCATAAGGTATACGTAGAAATATATAATAGAACACAATTTTTGTTAAAACATTAGTTTCTTTCTGTGACAAAAATAAAACAGACATTAAAATACGGTAAAACGGATAATTTATAACATTTAAATTTATATAATAAAGGTTTGACGTAGATATAAAATGTTTAACGAGGACAGGTGCTTACAATTTTATATCAACTCATAATATTAATGTAAAAAATTCTAATCTCTACATTCACGGCAATATATTAAGCTGTTCACGTGACTTCACTCGCATTACATATTAGCAAGTTTATTAGAACTAAAAAGTTATACTTTGTCTGTATTTGTCACTATGTTTCATAATGATGATTGCTGTCTGTTTGTAGGGCGATGTTAGCCTTTTTTGATAGGACTGCCATTCGTACCAATAGTTTCTTAGTTTAGAAAGTACGGTACATGAAACAAACAGTAGCCTTTATAATATGATATTAACACTATGAATTTCTTAATTATTAAGTCGCTTTTTACGATATAGGGTGGCAAAAGTATAAAGCAATGATATACATTAGTTTTATTACGTTTTGGTTTAATTTTAGATAATGAAACATCATCATCATACAAAACAGCAGATTAATGTCCCTAGGTGGGCCGACGACCTCATAAAGGTCTCTGGGTCGGACTGGATGCGGAAGGCGCAGGACCGAGTTCTGTGGCGCGTGTTGGGAGAGGCCTATGTCCAGCAGTGGACTGCAATAGGCTAGTTGATTGATTGATTGATTGATTGATTGATTGATTGATTGATTGATTGATTGATTGATTGATTGATTGATTGCAGGGACGGGCCTCCTCCCGTGACGGAGAGATACCTACTTGGCCTACCAATACCACGCTGGCCAGACGGATTGAAATTAATGAAACATACTTATAAAAAAAACGAAACAGATGGATTCTTCACTGTAATAAAAAATGTATTTTTACAAAATCAATAAACTTTTAAATTAATATCCAATTAACACAAGATGGCTGAATGTCATTTTCGCGCTTCACGCCCAATTACAAATGAATGTGTTGAGCTCATAAATATTAAAAATTATTGAGATTATTCAGAGAAAGAGAGAAGTAGGCCAAGTATCCCTCCGTCACGGGAGGAGGCCCGTCCCTGCAGTTGGGCATTATTGGGCTGTTATGATAATGATGATTCAGAGAAAGTTGGATGAAAGGAAGAAATAATTATACTATATTTGGATTATTTTTAATAAATATGGAATTATTACTGAATGATAAACGAAAAAAATGTTTCTGTCCTTCTAAAAGCACGTAAAACGTTGGTTTTAGCGATCATCGTAGTAACAAATATCACAGCGCTAATGCTAAAGAGAAACATCCATTTAATATACTTAATCCATTTTCAAAGAAAAATATTTTTTTTTGAGTAAAATCCGTTTATTTTGACGGTCTCTGTGGCGTAGTGGTTATATAACATGACTGCTACCCAGAGGTCTCGGGTTGGATTCCCGCTCAATCCAAATCTTTGTGTGCATGAACGTGATTGTTTGCATTAGTCTGAGTGTTTCTATGTTTATGTACTTAATTAAAACAAAAATTTTTTTTAAGTATGTTTATCCGTTGTCTAGTACCCATAGTACAAGCTCTGCTTCGTTTGGTGTGAATGTGTGAGGATTATTTATTTTTTTACAATCCGACTTATATAGTAGACACCACAGATTACTTATTTGGTAGACACTCGGCTTAGTTTCCCTTAACTGTAACTAGATGGCGTTGTGAGAATATGGAAAAGCATTATAAAATTCTAAGAATATTATACCACGTGACGTATACAGGCGCCTCGTGATTCACAAGTGGGAATCATATTAAACATTTCTACACATTTTTTCTCAAATTCTGAAAGATTGCCAAACATTGGTTGATATTTTATTATATCAAATAATGTAATTATAATATAAGGGTGTGTTTTCATTGACGGCGTTAAGCGATTTTGAAGTTCGGCATACAAAAATGGGGACGCGGTTTAAAAAGACTTGTAGAAGTTCGTTATTCACACATGACGTTTTTTTAGTTCGATCTCGATTTCAAACTCGAAGTTCTCAACGAATATATTTTCTTGGGACAATCCACAGGATTTCTGTGGGAAAATCATCTATATTGTCTATCAGGGTAGGCCAATTCCGAAAAGAAGGTCACTTGTCAAATCGTTGGGCAGCGTTCGGAAATCTAAGCCGTATCTTCTTGTCCACATTGCCACATTCGACCAGTGCATGTAGCCAATGATACTCACTACATGCAGTATCTTCTCATCTTACAGTACCTTGTTCTTAAAAATAAATGATCTTCATGGAGCACAGACTCTCTTGTGGTGACGGAGTAAGAATACAGTGTGTCACCATCCCATCTCATCCCATGGGTGTCGTAAAAACCGACTAAGGGACTATCCGTGAATATTATCTTTACGTAATAAAAAGAAGGAAAACTTGAAATTAAACCCGATACCAATCCGTTTGGCCAGCGTGGTATTGGTAGGCCAAGTATCCCTCCGTCACGGGAGGAGGCCCGTCTCTGCAGTGGGACATTAGTGGGCTGCAATGAAGATGAAGCACAGACGTGATCGCTGCCTATTAGCCGTTTCAGAATGCAGAATATTTATTAATCGGAAGTTGAACCGATCTGTTACAGTTATATAGCCACTACGCCATAGGAACAACATTATTTTAATACCCAAACCAAAGGGCTTTTTTATACTAAACCAACACTAGCGCAAAATACTTTTCATTCAAAAGTAGGTACTTATATCTAGCTAGTGATTCTGGAATTAGTGACATGTGGACAGTATGATATTTTGATATGTGGTGACTCATAGATACCTGTGCCAAGATTGCGAATTGCGTATGCATAACGTATAGGTCGTGGCTAAGGGAATACCTTAATAGCTTAGTCTAAAATTTACCTATCTATACTTACTAATATTATAAAGAGGTAAAGTTTGTGTGATTGTGTGTTTGTGACGTTGTAGGGGGTAATCTCTGGATCTACTGAACCGATTTTAAAAATTCGTGTTGAATAGTCTATTTATCGGGGAGTGTCATAGGCTATTTACTATCACGCTATGACAAATAGGAGTGGAGCACTAATGAAATATGTTATGCGTTTTTTTCGCCGTCCAACGAAGTGGGCACGGGTCAGCTAGTAATTTATAATTTTCAATTTAAATAAAGGCGCTACATAAGCTTTGAAACCTCCTCCTATTTTCGAAGTAAAATTAAACTCAAACTATGTATTATTCATCATAACATCCCGTTAATGTCCCACTGCAGGGAAGGGCCTCAAAATTATTACAAACTGATAACTCTAATAGGTACTCTTCGAATACCTTTTAAATTCCTCTCACATCGTTGGAGTTAGTGTACCTATGTAAAGTTCTTATTAAAAATTTTCTTCAACATAGGAATTATTCCTCATCATAACAGCGCATTAATGTCCCACTGCAGGGACGGGCCTCCTCCCGTGACGGAGGGATACTTGGCCTACTAATACCACGCTGACCAGACGGATTGGTATAGGGTTTAATTTCAAGTTTTCCTTCTTTTTATTTCGTAAAAATAATATTCACGGATATTCCCTTAGTCGATTTTTACGACACCCATGGGTTGAGATGGGGTGGTGACACATTGTATTCTTACTCCGTCACCACACGGAATTATTCCTAGCAGCGGTAAAATAAAAACCGGATAAATAAAGGAGACGGTTTTTTTTGTTCGGCGAATAGGCCACCACCACAAATTGTGGCATTTAGCAATGAAATGCATATCGGTTTATTCCTTATAATCTCTAGATAGACAGTCTGCACATATCAAAACTTTATCTAGACGGAATACTCTGAAATACGACAATCAAAACATGACTCTCGTGATAACGAAAAATCTCACAACAGCTATTGTCTAATGAATATACACTAATAAGGCAACCAAGACCTCTCGAAATAACGCAGTTTTTGCTGGCTATTGCTTGTAGATCTAAAATAATAAGGTAGTTATAGAGAAACAATACACTATATATATGACACAAGAAATATTTATTACTGTTCACAATTATAATTAACACAGTCATCTCTTAAAGCAGTATTTCATCTTAAATAGACGCAGGTGGCTCAAGCTCACCTAAAAGCAGAGCCCAAGATAAAGACCACACTTTACACATCACAATGCACAGCAGCTAACAGTGACTGTACCTGTGCTTAATAAGCAATAACAACAGTATCCAGCAAGAGCAGCTTTAGTGTGTATTATGCACTCTATCTAAAGATCCCATATTTATAAAATATAAAAGTACAAATAAATCATGCATTTATCTATAGGCCGACCGTTTATCTCAGTCCCCGCCTGCGGTATGAAAGGGACGAGGGGGCGGGGTAGCGGTGTCCGTTATGGTAGCGTACACAAGAGCTATATCGAGTTGTTTACTATGCCAAATAAAATAAGTTTTTACAATAAAAAAAAACCGACTTCAAAGACAAAAATTGCACTAAAAAGTAAAAAATAATTAGTTGTATTTTGGTTTTACAACATTAAATCAGACATTATTTTTACTTAATTATAATCTAAAGAAAAGGTTCTTTTAATTATTGTAAAAAGTATTGTTAAGGATATTTCTTGAAGAGTCTACAAATATATTTATTGAAGATTCTTTAAAATATAATCAAATTATTACAAATGATGTAATATTATTGTTATTTTTGGAGTAATGTGACAGCCACGATAGTTATATTCTATATTTTATTCCTGACTATAAATTTAAAGAAATATGATATCGTGTTATACACTGACTAAAGACTAAGATGAGAAATAAGTACTACGAATCAAAGAAAAAGTAAAAAATAATTAGTTGTATTTTGGTTTTACAACATTAAATCAGACATTCTTTTTACTTAATTATAATCTAAAGAATAGGTTCTTTTAATTATTGTAAAAAGTATTGTTAAGGATATTTCTTGAAGAGTCTACAAATATATTTATTTGAAGATTCTTTAAAATATAATCAAATTATTACAAATAATGTAATATTATTGTTATTTTTGGAGTAATGTGACAGCCACGATAGTTATATTCTATATTTTATTCCTGACTATAAATTTAAAGAAATATGATGTCGTGTTATACACTGACTAAAGACTAAGATGAGAAACAAGTACTACGAATCAAAGACAATTACTCAAAATTCTCATGCGAAAATGAAACGGCCATGTTTGTTTTAAATAAAATATTTAACAAATTAAAAACTATTTAAAGTGATCAGAATGTGTTAGACAAAACTCTATTGCCTTTTCTAATGACTTTGTAGACAACATTTTGCATTATTGATCCTATTCACGAATTACGATTTTTTTCAATTGACGGTGCTGGTTAGCCCCATAAACGCCCATAAGTTATGGAAAGCTTTAATCAGTTACTAAATAGGTATATTAAAACGTTTGAACGTGACACAGGTATTTTAAAATATATTTATTTAAATATGATAAAAATAGTTATTTAATATTTGTTTAATTTTTAAACCAATCCATAAACAATCAACGACTTTATGTCAAACCCCCTTACTCATAAACGCAACTTAAATTTTAGTCAATTGATTAGCTTAAATTTTTACGGTTTTGTTTGGCTTAAGGTTGGTTTTGCTAACAAAAAACTCGCTAAACAGTGATTAAATTTTAGAGATTTTTATAAGTAAGGGGGTTAATGTCGAAGTCATATAATATAATATAATATAATCTGTAATTCATGGCCGCCATTCCATTAGCTTATGTATTATCGTATTTCGTTGGCTGACACCGACTCCAAAAATAACAATAATATTACATAATTTGTAATAATTTGATTATTTTTTAAAGAATCTACAAATATTTTGAATAAGAATGTTTTGAAAAAAAATAACATTTAGTTACTTAACCTTTAACTGGTGACATGGTTATTATGTAACGTAACTGGTGACGTGCGGTCTGAGAAGCCGCTGCACTGTTGGGTCTATAACATGGAAATTAAGTATGGTAGCTTATTATGGTATTTAAAAATAGTATAATCAACTACTACTGGTTCAAATAAAACAAATAAGTTAACTCTGAATATAACTTTTATTAGGAACTTGGCATCACAGCTATAAGTAATATTTTAATCAACCAAACATAGATGAGATCAATAATTAGTAATAAAAAAAATAAAATTCAACATTTTAATTAAAAAACACTTTTTATTATAAAGATTAGATAGTAATTAACTAAAAAAAAAATTAAACTGAAATAAAAAAATAGAATTGACAAAATTGACAGTGGCCAAACTTATGTCATCTTATTAGAGGTTCATCTCCACTATCACTTCCGGAAGACCGTTTGTCCTAAGTTGACATCTGGCTCACAGTGTGGTGTCTTAGTGGTTCGTCATCTTCAGAATTACTTGGTTCCGTTTCCGAGTTATGATCACTTAGCTCCAGGTGTAAATTTTCGGGAACGTTTTCGGCTTCCGAACCACTTAAATCTTCCTGTGCCAATTATTCCTCAATTTGATATTGTGTTCTAGTGCTTGTCACTGCTCCCGACTCCCTGCGCCTCTTTTTTAAATGTTCACAGTTGTCCATGTTGTAGCAATAACTGTAAAAATAAGAAGAAAGCAAATAATGAAAAATTTTACATTTAGTTACGTGAGTGGTGACATCGTGCCTGAGAGGCCGCTGCCGAATTTTAAATCACTGTAACTTACCTATTTGGGTTCGTGCGACGCAACTTTCTTCCTCTATGTCGTAAATGGGACTAGACTTGAAGGTATTTGGGAGTATAAACAAATGAAGCACGGGGAATGGGGTGTAATGACGAATCACTGACGCCGCTCGGCCTGTGAGACCGCATGTCACCAGTTAAAGGTTAAATAAGTTTTTGTTTAATTTGTGTAGTTTTAAGATATTATATTGCTATAATTTGCATATCCGATGTGGATAGACTGTTGAGACTAATGTATTCATACACTAACACCTGATATACACAGTTTTGTAATAAATCTTTATCTTTAATAAATATATTTGTTATTATACGAATGGCTAATTTAAACTATAAATATAATTATAACTAAAGTCTTAGAAAATATTTACAAATAATAACAATTGTACAATCATAAATTATATATATTAAAATCACAGTATAATCACATTACAATAATCACAGTTTACATTAAAACAGGTATGATTTAAACATATTAATTTGTAAGAATCAATCTTAGAAAATATTTACAGATAATAAGAACAATAATAAGAGCTTTTTTATTTTTACACGCTACCATAACGAGCACCTAGTCAGTATGTCAGTATGACACTAGTGCAGTATGCTAGTCCGTCTTCCATACAATTTACAAATGTCAAAGATGGTGGCGTCATCTTGGCACTAAAACTAGTACTTTCTTAGAAAAAATTATGCAATCTAAATTATTACACAATTTAAAGCCTGACCAGAAAAATAAAACAACCTCTCCAGGTATTTCAATTGCTTTAGGGTATAATTTTAATTTTTCCTTCTTTTTATTTCATAAAAATAAGCTAGCTAAAAATTAGAGCTGTGTTGTGATGTAATGTAGTTCGGGTCACAGTATCTGAGATGGCGCTGTTTTGACAAAAAATCAAGAGATAGCTCTCTCCTTTGTCCTCGCCCCCCGCGCACCTCTATTACCGCAGGCGGGGTCTGAGTTAAACGGTCGGCCTATAATAAAATCTGAAACAATAACAACGTTGTCATGACAATGTCAAACTGATTGAAACTGTACTATAGTGTGACCACAGGAGCTGTGCACCCCCTGAGGTATGCGCGGCGAGGTGGGGGACGAAGAAAAAATAGGTGTCCGTTATGGTAGCGTACACGTGATCGTTCTGATAGAAAGGGAACTTTTCTTTTGAAAAATTCTTTATGTAAAAATAATGCGTGAAATTCTGACTGAATTAGTGTAGGTAAATGCTTTATGCGAATTCACAGTGGAATATGTCAAAAATCCATGTTAATTTATGTTCATAGTACTGGTACAGATAACATACACATATACATATCCTTTTTTCAATACAAAATTCAATATTTCCGGAGATATTAACGGTTCTTAGGGGCCGGGCTGGAGTTATTTCATTACGCTATAATATTAAAACTACAACAACTATTTTTTAAATGTAGGTACAGTCTGTCTATAAAGTCCTGACAAAAAATTAGGATAAATCATTATCAATATCAACCGTGATATAGACATAAAGCAATTAATTCAAATTGGGATAAATCTTGACTGAATTATACTAATGCAACTGATAATGTATCAACAGAAATGGTCGTAGGTACTACGATTTTTCTTACTTACAATGAATATCTAACCTAAAAATGTGATATGTACACAATGCCTGTCTTTGGTCTCTAGATCTCAAATGGAGTGAATTTATTACTTGAGACCGATTACGAAAAACAGTAACACGATTACATGCCCATCAAAGTTGCAGTTCGCCCATAAACATCATCCAAATAGCATAAAAGTTGACCGAAATCGTGCTCCGCTAAACATCGCCTTATAACTTAAAAAAATCACTTCCCGCGTGCCACTTTGATTTACTCTACTCATTGTTTACATTGTTCTTCGTAAGTCAGTATTAGTTTATTGTAGATTTATGAACTAATAAAAATCAAAAATTTGACGACTTTATAGACATATCTGTGATATATTACACTTACTTAGTTGATCACAATGTAACCCAAATATACTCATATTTTATTAAAAATATGCAGGTGATAAATAAGAACTCACCCCTTACTCATAAACGCCTCTTAAATTTAATCACTGTTTAGCGAGATTATTATTTGTAAAAACAAACTTATACTAAACAAAACCGTAAGAATTTAAGGTAATCAATTAACTTAAATTTAAGAGGCGTTTATGACTAAGGGGGTAATCTGTATCAAGGAATACTGTAGTGTTAACGAATTCTAATTCCTCATCATTAATCTTAACAATTGGATTTTTTTTTATTTTTATTTATGCAGAGTTTTTTGGCATAGTAACCAACTCGACATAGCTCTTGTGTATGCTACCATAACGGACACCTACCTGCTGTCACGAGTTTTGACAGCAGTGTCATAACAATTCGAACATTATATTTTCCTTTAAGAATTTCATGTTCTTAGAGTATTTGATACATTCCGCTAGATGTCATTTTTCTCAAAGTTACATTATAAAAACACAAGTAATGTTCCTATTTACGCTTAAAACTATACAACAATGTAAATACTTTCTTGGAGTTTTTAAAAAAACTGTCTTCTAATAGAAAACTGCTACAGCCGCTCGTGCAGCGACCAGTACCAGCCAAATAACTTAATTATATTGCGTCAGATGTCGCTAGTAGCTACATCATAGACTGTATAATCTATACCAGTATTTATCATGTACTCTATATGTCCACCCCCCTCTCGCCGCTCGCATACCTCAGGAGGTGCACAGCTCCTGTGGTCACACTATACAGAGTATCAGCTATTGGCTATTATTTACGTTTCGTTCTACGATTATTTTTAAAGTACGTTACTTGATAATTTGTATTAACCATTAAAATAAACCTAAGAACGTTCCAAAACAAGCATTTTTAGGTGTAATCCTTTTTTATTATTATTTCATTTTTCCCTCATCGTTTAAGTATAATTTGTGTTCGGTTAACTATATTAAGATAATAACTATTTTTGTGAGTAATATGAATAATAAACATTACTGTTTAGGGTGGTGCAAAAAAAAACCGTCTCCTTTTCTCAGTAAATCGTCCGTGGTAAGTTGAACGTCATCAAAACTAAATGAGATAAATACGAAATATAATAAATAAATATATAAATAAAACATTCGATATGTCGTCAAGATATTGAATATATATTTAGTAATGCTACATAAACCAAAAAAAAACGAGGCAAAAACAATACGTAAGAAACATATTTCTTCGTAAAGTATTAGTGTGATAACGTATTTATTGGAATTAAATAAAATATAATATTTATATAAGATTTAAATATAATATTAATATAACATATCCGTGTGGTGATGAAGGAGCAATACTATATGTCACCACCCCATCTCGTCCCATGGGTGTCGTAGAAACCTGTGAATATTACCTTTACATAGAAAGATGGAGAACTTAAAATTAAACACTATACTCTCTCAATCTGTCTGGGCAGCGTGGTATTAGTAGGCTAAGTATCCCTTCGTCATGGGAGGAGGCTCGTCCTTGCAGTGGGACATTAATGGGCTGTTATGATGATGATGATAAGAGGCAGCCGATTCAGTAGGTGTCGTTATCACTAACCTTTAAGGTAGGGGACATGGGATAATACGGGACATCGGTAAACTTAACCTTCTTCAATCCATCCATCGTTTCCTTGGTCGTCCTCTTCGCCTATATCCATCCACATACATGTTTAACACCTTCCTCACCACATGATTCTCATTCCTCCGCATAACATGCCCATACCATGACAGCCAGTTGCCACGTAGTTTTTCTGCCACCGGTGCCACTTTCAAACTTCCTCTTACATACTCATTTCTTACTCCATCCGCTCTCGTAACACCACACATTCCTCTTAACATTCTCGTCTCTACTACATGCAATTATCTTTCATTCATCCCTTTTGTGGCTTAACTCTTTGACCCATACCCATAAGTGTAATTATACTGTAATTTATCTAAATCATAATTCCCAAATCAATAATTCACAAAATGAATTTTAACATTAATATAATTTTATAATTATTACATTCTTATTATTAAAATTGTTTCAATATCAACATTAGAAGTTTGCGTGACGTTGTCTACTGTCATACGGATATCATCATAACAGCCCTTTAATGGGGTAGTGAGTGACATATTGTATTCTTACTCCGTCACCACACGGATTGAATTCATTAAATGTATGTTACTTTAAGTCCTTTTCGACAATATAACAGCCTTGAACCCTATAAAAGAAACACCAAAAACAAAACTCCACCTATTTCGATCAAGCATATTATTATTCCCTGTCGCTATCCCAAACCTCAATTAATTGCATAAAATATTCATGTCCACACATTCCAGCAACTAGTCAGCGAACTAAAATAAATAACGCAATAAAAACGAGTAATTCGACGTTACGTTTTAATATAAAAATAAAATAATATTTCTAACATTTTGTCGAGATTAGTTTTAACTTTTCGACCTTGATAATAAACTGTTATAATATAACTATCCGTGTGGTGACGGAGTAAGAATACAATATGTCACTACCCCATCCTATCCGTGAATATTATCTTTACGTAACAAAAAGAAGGAAAACTTGAAATTAAACCCTATACCAATTCGTTTGGCCAGCGTGGTATTAGTAGGCCAAGTATCCCTCCGTCACGGGAGGAGGCCCGTTCTTGCAGTGGGCCATTAATGGGCTGTTATGATGATGATGGTCACTTAAAAACACACGAAAGATTTCGCAAAACCATTTTATGTAGCATATTTTAAAAAAAGTCTTTTAAGTACATCAATGGAATCACAAAGAGTGGTACCACTTATTTCAACTTCATCACCAAACGGTAAATGAAAAAATCCATCCATCCATCCATATCAGCCTATGGACATCCACTGCTGCACATAGGCCTACTCCAAAAGTTTCCACTCTGCGCGGTCTTGTGCCTCTCTCATCCATCGGCTTCCCGCCGTCCTAACCAGGTCGTCGGTCCACCGTGTGAGGTGTCTCCCCACCCTGCGCCCTTCGGTGCGCGGTCGCCATTCGAGAACTTTTCTACCCCAACGGCTATCAGTTCTCCGCGCTATGTGGCCTGCCCACCGCCACTTTAACCGGGCAATCCTGAGCGCTATGTCGGTCACTGTAGTTCTCCTGCGGATCTCTTTGTTTCTGATACGATCACGCAGGGAAACTTCCAACATAGCTCTCTCCATTGCCCTCTGAGAGACGGTAAGTTGAGAAGGCCCATAGTCAGCGACCAGGTTTCAGCTACATGTCAAATGAAAAAAGAAGTCTAAATGAAAAAATAAAGCTTAAAATTATATTCAGTCTCGATGTTCTTCAAAAATTTTGGCTCAGTTTATTGTTGGAATAACTTAAGACTGAATACTGTGATTAATTCTTTAATTAATGATTCGTTTATTTAAAGTTTGTTTATTCGTTGTGTGTTTTTTAATAATAAACATCATATTTTTCTCATTCAAAAGTCACAAACATTACGATCTTATTGTCAAAACATGGTTTATTTTGAGCTTTTGAATGACAGTAAAATTATTTTTGAACTTGAACAGTTCGTACTAAGGGTATGGAAGATTTTTCTAACAACCATCATCATAACAGCCCATTCATGTCCCACTGCAGGGACTCCTCCCGTGTTGGAGGGATACTTGACCTACTAATACCACGCTGGCCATACGGATTGGTATAGGGTTTTTTTCAAGTTTTCCTTCATTTTATTTCGTAAAGATAATATTTACGGATAGTCCCTTAGTCGGTTTTTACGACACCCATGGGCTGAGATGGGATTTTTGATGGTGGATTTTCTAACAACCATAAGATGTGTAAATTATTGTGTATGTACAAAATGGGAATATGGATGTAAATATTTAATGGGGGCTTGATAATATTATAATCACCATTTGTGTACCTATTCAGCCTTACTTTAGAGTTTATCTATTACTAGCTGACCCGTGCCCACTTCGTTGGGCGGCAAAAGAACGCGTCCCTTTTTTAAACATATTTCCTTACTGTTCCGCTCCTACGAATACATAGCGTGATAGGTACTATATAGCCCATGACACTTCCCGATAAATAGACTATTGAACACAGAAATAATTTTTAAAATCGGTTTAGTCGATCCAGAGCTTACCCCCTACAACGTCACAAACACACAAACTTTACCTCTTTATAATTATCATTATAGTATAGAAGTAATAGATAACTAACCGTAACTTCGCCACAAAAAGTTTATACATAAGTAACATTTTCTTTTTTCTGCGGAATCATAAAAAGCAGACTTATAAAGGTGCCAATTTCTTTTACTTTTTGTGGCTGTCTTCCCACTTTTAACCTTTTTTCTTGCTAAATTTCTAAACAAGAATGTTTTCATTGGTTTGGGTATGTTCTACCTATGTAACATAGACTACATAAAACATAAAGATTTGATTTGTTCTTAAATCGAACCCGATCTATAGCATTTCTTAATTACTTCCGCTCGAAATTTGTTTTTTGTTTATTTATTAATACACACGACAAATTACAACTTCACAAATATGAACTAAATTGACAGATCTAAATTGTAACTCAAATATTGTGTGTAATAAACAAAACACTATATTAAGACGTGTTAATTAAATTATTAAACAAAGCTTACTAACATAAAAGATTACTTGGGACCACGAAAATACAATAAGTACGTGTACATGATAATAATATATACTTACTTAACAAAAAGAGTACCTTAAAACTACAGTTAATTAATTGAGAGTACAAAATATACTTGCTAGTTATAGTATTGCTAAAAGTAATATTTTAATAAGTCAAGCAGTTTTAAACTGTAAAAATGGCATACACAGACACACGTAAACCTTCAGTTATATATATTATTAATAGGATTAATTAAATAAATTAATACAGCTGCACCAAATGTAAATATGTCAAGGTGAATTCTCTCAATTTGGATATCTACCAAAAATAATGACAATTTTTGGTAAACAACGTTGTAGCATTTAAAATGTGTTGATTAATTAAAAATATTATTAATTTAACATATTTTATTTTTGTTTTTAAGTTCGTTAACCTAGAGGTTAAGGAAATTTAGGTATTTATCGTTTAAGCCCGATTTACACATCGACAAGTACAGTAGCGAGTTAAGTAGTTAGATGTTGATTAAGTTGATTTAAATAGATCTCCATCCTATTTTTTGCCGAGTTAAGTTGGCGTGACGCGAAAGAGGGGGCTACTTCGTACTTAACTCGCCAAAAAATAGGATGGAGATTTATTTAAATCAACTTAATCAACAACTTACTACTTAACTCGCTACTGTACTTGTCGATGTGTAAATCGGGCTTTAGAGAGCAGTACCTATAACGAGTGTAATGTTGTTAAATGATATTGTGATCGTGTCTTCTACCACAAAGTAGATAATAATGAGTCTATATTATACCTACATCGTCTCCAAAATGTTTGTATTAGATTTATATTTGGATTACGTTTGACCATATTTCCGAATTCCGACTCAGACTCAAGTGGTTACCTAAACGCCTACGCCGGGATGCACACATTCTGTCACTTCTCTATAATATTTTTTTTGATCCCCTTACTTTCGCCGCCCAACGAAGTAGGGGTCAGCTAGTATTATATGCCCTGAGCCTGGATGTTATTAACGTCCTTTAAAAGTATGTTTGTAAAAGTCCTTCCTACAAAAAGCTTTATTCCAAGTAAAGATTAGGTCTTTAAATAAGTATATTTGTTGCCTTAGGTACAATATTACTTCATTATGTTCTACTAGCTGACCCCTGCCCACTTCGTTAGGCGGCGAATAAAACGCGTCCCTTTTTTAAACATATTTCATTAATGCTCCACTCCTATTAGTCATAGCGTGATACTATTTAGCCTATGACTCTCCCCAATAAATGGACTAATTAACACAGAAAGAATTTTTAAAATCGGTTTAGTAGATCCAGAGATTACCCCCTACAACGTCACAAACTCACATACACACAATCACACAAACCTCTTTATAATATTAGTATAGAAGTATAGATTAAAAACTTTTGACCAACAAAGCCATTCTAAAATGTGCTTTAATACAAGGCATTAAAGTATACAGAATTTCAGATAGACATGTTGAGGTGTACACTTAAATGTTTATTCAACAAAAGAATTTATTACATCTGTCGATTGAAATGTTTTAGTAGGAAATATTACATTTGCTAGCAATTGAATTAATATGGATTGCTTTTGTATAAACACTATCATGTTATTATCATCGGTTCGTACCTTCCTATATAGAATTGGCACTAATAAATGTATATAAAGAAGTTTATGTACAAACTATGCTAAAGAAACTGCTTTTGTGGCTCAGTGGTCACTTATGCGGATGCCTTTAATGAGGTCGCGTATTCAAATTCCAAACAGTTTAACTATTTGTGAGATCCATAAAGGATTAAATAAGTAAATAAACAAATATTCACGGACATCTCTACACAGCGCCATCTGTTCCCAAAGTAAGCTAGGCTTAACCTGCTTGTGTTATGGGCAGCAGAACAACGGATATTAATACTTATATACTTTTTTTTGTAACAAGTTACTTAATCTACATAGAAATATTCAGACCAAATCATGTTCATGCACACAAATATTTTCACAGAGGCCGGATGATATTTTGTATCTGTTATATTTAGACACCCGTAACCTCTACGATTTTTCGGAATAATTGGGAACACTGAGAACACGATAGGTGGAACTTGTATTCAGTGACAAGTTTCATTCTCATCATTGTTTATTTAAAATTTCTGCATGTAAACGAAATCGCTTAGCTATTAGCGTTAGTTGTAGTCGTTATTTAAATTAAAAATTGACTACTGCATATATATTTTATGTTTCTTACCTTCGTATTTAGCGATAGTGTTGAATGTTTCAATAGTTTACCTATGGCGTAATTGATGTGGAATTCTTAAACTTACCATGTGTCTGTTTCTTCCTTTAATTCCGGATTTTATTTGAGGATTTGGATAATGTTTTTGTAAGAATTGTAATATAGTAACTAGTGTAATATGTAAGAGATAATATCGACTAATCCGTATGGTGACGGAGTAAGAATACAATATGTCACCACCCCATCTCATCGCATGGGAGTCGTAGAAACCGACTAAGGGGCTATCTGTTTATTACCTTTAAATAGAAAGAATAAAAACTTTAAATAAAACCCTATACGAATTCGTCTGGCCAGTGTGGTATTAGTAGGCCAAGTATCCCTCCGTCACGGGAGGAGGCCCATCCTTGCAGTGGGACATTAATGGATGTGATGATAAATAACGACTAATAACTTTGTAGGACAGGAGCGGCTGCTACACAGAGGTCTCGTATTTTCATTTTTCCGCTCGAAATCTTTGTGTGTCCTCACACATTCATACAACGACATCTAGTCCCAAGCTAAGCAGAGCTTGCATGTTCTTGCGCACAAATATTTGCATTGAGCGGGAATCGAACCCGAGAACTCTGCGTAGCAGCTATGTAATATACCGACTGCGCCACAGAGGTCGTCAAAACATTTGAAAATCTATTCATCGTCCATTCATAGTACAATTTCTGCTCAGTTTAGGACAAGATGACATTGTGTGATTTTGCGAGGAATATATTATTTCTATAATTCTAGCTAGAAATGATAATATAACACAACTTCTTACATTTTACAACTCAGTAGGACACAACGTCGTAATATTAAACTGTCTCCAAGATCAGAGTATTTCAACAAATAAAATTAGCTATGTCTCTGTCCCCTTTGCTATAAGAACAGATTTTATTATGAACATAGTTTTATAGTTCGCGTTATTTCCTAATAACATAAAACACTTTTTAATTTCAAATATTAAATAATGACGTAGAAACTGTCTCACGGCTTTTAATGGGGACCTTGTGTTTGTTAATTCATTTTTCTTTTAAGAAAAATCTCCGTGTGGTGATGGAGTAAGAATACAATATGTCACCACCCCATCTCATATCATGGGTTTCGTAAAAACCGACTAATGGATTATCCGTGAATATTATAATTACGAAATAAAAAGAAGGAAAACTTGAAATTAAACCCTATACAATCCGTCTGGCCAGCGTGGTATTAGTAGGCCAAGTATCCCTCCGTCATAGGAGGAGGCCCGTCCCTGCAGTGGGACTTTAATGAACTGTTATGAAGACTAATCTAGAATTGTGGTATGTAGCCCTGTGTTGCGGGTACTTTTACAAGGAGCATCCAAGGTAAGAAGACAATAACTTATAAAAAAAAAATCTCGCGGGGGATTTGACAGCGAACTTTTAACCACCGAAACATTCATTAAATTGTTGGAAAGTTTTTTTAATTTTGTTTTGTTAATATTCGAGGTCCATCCCTGCAGTGGGCCACTCAATCTATGAACACATTAAAACCAACCGTAAATATAAAACACTTCAATCTTCAGCCATCGTATTCATATCGTATCAGTTGAGCTTTGAGATATTTTAATAAACCAACTTCCGTTTTTATAATAAGTATTTAAAAATGTATTTGATTGACATACAGACAAGCTTGACACATATTATTTCATGCATATGACATTGAAGACTTATTATATTATTAAATATTAAAAGCAAATAAACAAGTGTGAATATTATTTTTAATAGTTTTAGGTCACTGTTTCTTGCACGTGTGTCAGCTATCATATTTATGTCTATAGCTATGATAGCAAGGTTTTTGGAAGAAGTTTTTAAGAACCCGAGGTTCCTCCAATTAACCAGATAATGGCTAAATGTGTAGGTTTTAGTTGTTAGACCGAGTAAGGAGTATTCATCAAGGGACTCGCTTAACCGAAAGTAAGGCTACAAGAGATGCCTTAACCATTTTCTCCCCAAAAATACTTTATTAAACATGTCCTATACAAGTACTTGAAGGACTTGATAAAATGGTTCCTTAGTCGCAGTTAGTAAAATCGACAAAAGTTTTTGAGGACTATCATGAATCTATTAAATTATTGAGTTGAATACATTTCGTTGTATGTACAGCAACATTCTTTTTAACGTACATTTTATCTGAAAAAAAAAGGTTTAAATGAGTAGGTATATTGACAGGTTCAAGATAGTACTTATTCGAAAACTTTTTTAGGATTGACGAACTCGGAAACACACTACATGTCGCAATTAACTTAACTTTATTTTATGAAATAACGTTGTTTTGAGTATTAGTGAAAAGCGTATAGCGCCTAACAGCATCATTTTGTCCGTGTATTTGAAAGAAAGATTTTTTATACCTATTATTTAAAAATGTTTAAAACTTATACGAAATCGAATAAAAAGGTATTACATTCCTTAAATTTTTCTTTCCATACCTTAAACAATATCATAGAGATCCAATCAATTTATTTAGTAAAAGGTCATAGCAGTTTATAAGACAGATAGATCAATAAATTGCTGAATCAAACATAATGAAAAGCATTCAAGAACAAAGGCTATCCAATCTTTTTGTCAGTCAGACCAAATACTTAATAATGTAGTAATCCTAACGTAGTATAAATATTACATCTCCATAGAAACACATATTTTTTCACATGAATACATTTTATATCATAAGTTTATCTACACCCCCACTACTGAACAGAAAACATAAATTTTCTCCATCCACTTTTATCTATGAACATACGTCATACACAGGAATTTTAGTCACACAGACTTGCACAAGACACACTATAATTAGCCTAACATTATTTACTTTAAATATTATATATATATTATATAGCTAGAGCTCGCGAATTTGTCTGCGTATTTCATACAATTCATACAATATCTCCATAAATTAAAGCCTATGTTTTACTCTGATGTTTAAGGTATATTATTGTAAAGTTTCATTTAAATCCATTCAGTAGTTTTTACGTAAATGCGTAACAGACATCCATCCATAGTTATAAAGGTTCAAATTTATGAAAATTATTTGTAAAATAAAATGTACCCTATATGTAGATAATTAGTAATAAGTTTAATATAAATACGTAATTTTCGTATTCATAAGCGTTCATGGGCTAGTCTACAGGCGCGCGTTACCCGGTGCGGACACTCTGGAGAAAATAACATTTTAAAAAAGTGCGAAGTTTAGTGATTTCAGTGCTGGTAAATCCTAACCGTCCGTGTTAGAATGACGCCAGTACGATATTTCAAAGTTCTTTTACATACACACACATACATACATACACAGTTTTAATTTAATTATAATTGTTTTAAAAAATAATTATTTTTTGTGAGCTCAGTGTTGATGCTACGAAAGTGCTACGCTTACGGTGCTACGGATTGGATGATTTGTTAATGGAGTTGTTTTTTGAATTGATTTATAATTTAATTATAATTGTTTTTTACTAAAAAAAATTATTTAGTTTAATTTTGTGAAAAAAATAGTAAATAAAAAAGTGCATAAAATATCTTAATATTAAATTAAATAACTAAACAAATAAATAAAATAAAAAAGTCCTTGAAATAAATTTGAAAAATAATTAAAGTCTATTCAAAAATTTTCATACCAAAAACGAAAAATAAAACAATAATAACAACCAATCAAAAAACAAAACTAATCAAAAAACAAAAATTATCAAAAAACAAAAATTATTAAAAATATCATAACTACAAAACCAGCACTCGATATACATTCTCAAAATCCTGAACGAAAGTGTTGCGCCGTTAAAAAATCCGGGAGCACTCAACATTATAACCGTTCCACATTTATTTCCAGCAGTTGTGGTCATTTTATAGTACATAATTTAGAATTTATTATGTTTTTTCATATTAGATAGTTGAGCCAAATTTTGCTCTGAATATATTTTTAGTATGAGATAGGTAACCTTAGTAGCTCTCCGATTTAATTTGTTACGCTTTTTTCTTCTTCACGTTTCGTCCTTTGTGAAGCAGCCATGGTCTTCAATTTTGGTACGTTATTTTATTACTCCATGTTTCATATATTTCCGTTGTTGAAAAAGTTTTATCAGTGTCGTTTTCATCATAGATTTATATTTTTTCTTTAATCTCATCTGCTAAAAGACGTCCACTGGTAGACGTACGTCTCCTTTCCTGTGTCTCCCTTATACATCATAAATCTTCATCCTCATTCATTTCCTTTGCTCTGATCTTATACATAGGCTTTCCTCAAACGTCTCCGTCCTCTATCCTGTGCCTTCCTCATCCACCGGATATCATAAACTTTATAATCATTTATTTTATTTAATCATTCTTATTTTATTTCTATACATATTTTAAGCTACTTTATATTTGCCATTACATAAAATAATGTCTCGCTTCAAAGCATTACGCTCTTCCGTTCACAGCATTCCAGAGTTCAAATTCAGCGTTGAATTGAAGCTGAATTAGGTTATGTTTTTCATTTTGTGTAGTAACTATATTATAGCTGTTTTAGTTATCAACTGTTACATGTGATCAGAATGGGAAAAGGACGTTTCGGTCACCCTAGGTCTCTCACAGCCAGTTAAAATAACTGATCAGAAAAGACAAGGTTGGCAAACTCAATGAAGTCATTCAGTAGATAGATGACAGCTCAGTCGTATTTCATCTGAGGGTCTCCTTAGTAGGTCCCGAGTGTCATCGTAGTGACACAGTCGTTAAGCTACGTCAGAGATCTGACGTAGCGGCTTGAACAACTCTCAACACCATGTTGGCCACTAACGAAACGTTAAAGAAGACTGTTATTAACTTGATCGGCTTTCAATTTGACAATATCTTTAAATTAGACCTAATTCTCTAGATTATTTTGGTTCTCGAGATATATCTGCGTTTAAGCTTAATTTTGATTTGTTCTTAGTTTGTCATCATAATTCATACATTTATAACGATTTATATAAGTATTAATAATTCTTCATTGATTTAAAAGTTATTCATATTTAAACAAACAATTTAAGAATTGATCCCGGGATCAATGAAAATATCACTACTATTTTCGTATTTATCTTTATTATCATTATCATTTTCAAATGTATCATTACTGTCGTTTACCGCATACCTTAAACATTCAGGAATTCATCCACCTGTACAAAAGTCAACTTTATCATTTAAATGTAATGATGCCAAGTTATGAAACAGTTCTGGCATATTAATATATATATTTCCAGAATATAATAACCTTGTCAAAGTCGTCAAGGGAAATAAGAATAGACACTCTCAATGTATCGTGGAAGGCTGTAACTTTGATTCATCATAACAGCCCATTACTGTCCCACTGCAGGGATGGGCCTCCTCCTATGACGGAGGGATACTTGGCCTACTAATACCACGCTGGCCAGACGGATTGGTATAGGGTTTAATTTCAAGTTTTCCTTTTTTTTATATCGTAAAGATAATATTCACGGATAGTCCCTTAGTCGGTTTTTACGACACCCATGGGATGAGATAGGGTGGTGACTTGGTGTATTCTTACTCCGTCACCACACGAAGAACTTTGAACTTTGATTATTTAATGAAATTTGTAGTGCAGTGGAAATTAGTTCTGATATAAACAGGTTATGATGTGATATGATTAGATCTGATGGGGCTAGTTGCCAATTCATGTGGGGTCTGATAAGATCAATATTGAAATAGTAAGATTTGTAAATTTTCATTACAGTGTTATCTAGGTAAATTAAGATATGATCAAGTGTATCTGATCTATGAAGCTCGGATTTTATGGTTTCCTGTTACAATTATTTTAGATATTTTTTTAACTTTGAAAATTGTTCTTCGGTGGTCTGATTCAAGAAACTGTATGCGAAAAACATATTCACAATCTTCATCTAGTTATGAATAGAATATTTTACCATGCTTTTCGAAAACCCAATGGGAGTTAACAGTGTTTTTCTATACGCAACTTATAATCTTCTGTCTTCTACCTATGGTAATGACAAAAAAATTTAACATATTGCAAGTTTCTGTAAGTTTTATAAACTTTCAAGTGTTTGTTGGACAAATCTACTTCCACTATTGGATGTTATACCCGTAGGTAGCTTTATAATTGTTTTAAGTGACTATCAGTGTAATCTACAAAAAAATTGCCAAAAACAATGAAATTACATTAAAATATTAATGTAAATAAAATAAAAAGAAAATTTACAAATCTTACTACCTCAATATTGATACAGCTAAGATTTCATTTAGAACTCAGTCTGTACTACGATCCTTACAAACCTGATTTGTTTCTTTTACATTGACACAAATACATACACTCTTGTTTCTGCACTTGCCCTTAAGGATCATCATAACAGCCCATTAATGTCCCACTGCAGGGACGGGCCTCCTCCCGCGACGGAGGGATACTTGGCCTACTAATACCACGCTGGCCAGACGGATTGGTATAGGGTTTAATTTCAAGTTTTCCTTCTTTTTATTTCGTAAAGATAGTAGTTACGGTTATTCCCTTAGTCGGTTTTTACGACACCCATGGGATAAGATGCTGGATAATTAAATTAATTAAAGAAATATTAAATCTTTAACTATTTCAGAATACAAAGTAGATATAATTGGCAATGAAATAGTATTTTCAGGTATTTGATGTCGCGCTTTATAACCTCGAAACTTGTATCTAATTAGATATATTAATGGAAACTGAAATATTAATTGAAAGGCCATTTTAGCTTTGGATATAATATATGTTTCATAACAAATGAGCGATCAGAATGAATTTATGGGCTAGGTACTTATTTGACCTGATGTTTTTTTTTATTTGGACTAAGACTATGTCACCACCGGTTGATCCTGGTTTAGAAATCCCAATAGCATAAGTTTTTCGTGTGGTGACGGAGTAAGAATACAATATGTCACCATTCCATCTCATCCCAAGGGTGTCGTAGAAACCGACTAAGGGACTATTCGTGAATATTATCTTAAAGATATAAAAAGAAGGAAAACTTGAAATTAAACGCCAAGTATCCCTCCAGCACAGAAGGAGGCCCGTCCCTGCAGTGGGACTTTAATGGGCTGTTATGATTATGATATGATTTCTGACTGGATTAAGTCAATTCATAATAATATTATGATTATTTATTTTGACTCCAAGAACAAAAGAATGCTTTCAATTTGGTAGTATTTTTTTAATGTTTCTGGCAAAGTGTTAGATATTATGAAAGAAAAGTAGGTAGCTGACATTCACATAAATCCTGTAGACCAGCGTGCTAAGTAGGTCAAGTTTCCCTCCATCACTGGAGAAGGCCCATCCCTGCTATGAGACATTAATGGCTATTAGCAGTAAAGTCAATTTCTCTTAAAACTAAAACTACTAATAAAATTATTACATTGCTCTGTATATATGTGTATATGTTTGTTAGAAATTTGCTCCAGTTTCCAAAATTAAAATGGTCCAGGGCGACTGCGTTTGCGCAAAATATTATACGCTCAATGTAATACTCAAATACAGGATGTTCATTAATCTTTTAGTAATAGTTTTTGACATTAATTAGATGTTTTTGAAAGATAACAATTTCATTGGGGATTTAGGTTTGTTATAAAGTCCCTAACTAGAAACTAAAATCAAACTTTTTAAAAACATTTGCCTGGTTAGTCCTTGATTTAATAAAAAATTAAGCAAATTGGTACACCTGTATATAATCTATGTAAGCTATAAATTGATTCTAATAACATGTTTGCCAGGCTGGTCTAAATACTCGACAATCCAAATAACTAGATCTTATCAAAGAAACCCGCCAAATTTGTTCCAAGAGCCTGTATACTCGTCAAATAAGTTATATTCTGGCGAGCCGATGCGACAAGACTTATGATTCTACCATGTTTCGCCTATATACGTCATCATTAATTCCCATAATAATATATACGACTCGGCAAAGGCACCTAAATGATGTGTAATTTCTGAGTCCTATCCTCAGTAAGAATGATTCAATAATATATTCCTCATATATTCCTCACGCTTTGACACAACGCCATCTAGTTCCAAACTAAGCAGAGCTTGTACTATGGGTACTAGACAACAGATATACATACATAAATACTTTTTTTTGTAAATACATACATATTATATAATATATAGAAAATACTCAGAAAAATGCATGCACATGCAGAAATGTTCATGCACACAAAGATTTGCATTGAGCGGGAATCGAACCCGAGATCTCTGCGTAGCAGTCATGTTATACGAGTATACGAGTATAACTACTACGCCACAGTGGTCGTCTGAATTCAGTCGTCTGATTCAATAATATGTACAAGCCTAAATACTCGGTATTCCACTAACACCAAATGTTTCTGCCAAATTAATTTATAATCATCCTGTATAGTCGTCAAATAAGTTATATTCTGGCGAGCCGATGCGACAAGACTGATGATACCACCAAGCTTCAACATTATCATAAGCGTTATTTCACTCACCTACTTCTAAAATAACACTCGATTTGAATGCTTAATGGTCCAAAGGAAAAGATTCACAAGAGGCCAAAGGTCCACACGTATCGCTAGCGACGTTGGGCAACAACATTTTGGACGTGGCAATGTCGGGAAGCACGATGTCACCAGATATGTCAGGCGAAATCGGCCACTTGACATGTCGCCGACACAATATGTCGTGGGACATTTGTCCTCTAGTGAATCTTTGCCTCCGTGTGGTGACGGAGTAAGAATACAATATGTCACTACCCCATCTCATCCCATGGGTGTCGTAAAAACCGACTAAGGGACTATCCGTGAATATTATCTTTACGAAATAAAAAGAAGGAAAACTTGAAATTAAACCCTATACCAATCCGTCTGACCAGCGTAGTATTAGTAGGCCAAGTATCCCTCCGTCATAGGAAGAGGCCCGTCCCTGCAGTGGGACATTAAAGGGCTGTTATTATAATGAATCTTCAAATTAGAAAGAAGACGAATTATTCCATTCTAGATTTCATCTATTTTATATTACTTTTAAAATTTTCTTCGTTTGTAGAAATGTACTAGTAAAAACATAAACGAATAAAACTTGATTGACATAGTACTAAATACGTAGAAAAGTTTTTGACATAAATTGATAACCTTAATTATGTGGCATCGAAAACTCGATGTTTTGAAATTCATAATATTTAACTATTAATATAAAGAGACAAATTATTGTTTTTCCGCCTACAAAAGACTAAGAAATTTGTATTTAAAGCGAAGTTATTCCTATGTCCGTGTGGTGACGGAGTAAGAATACAACATGTCACCACCCCATCTCATCCCATGGGTGTCGTAAAAACCGACTAAGGGCCTATCCGTCAACAATATCTTTACAAATTATATCTTTATTATTACAAAACATACTATGTTTATCCGTTGTCTAGTACCTGTAGTGCAAACTCTGCTTATTTTGATGTTTCTCTACTATTTATTTTTATTTATTTAATTTACTATGGAACTAAGTTGAATCTCCTTGTATTCTTAGTCCGTCAATACGCGTATACTTCCTCATTGTAAATCCCAGTAAATCCCATTTATGTTGGAATACCTCGCCCCCTTCCTAGAATGACGGAATAAGAGTACCACCTCTACTAACCTGATGGGTGTAATGGTGACGTAATCAAAGTCAGAAATCACGCGGTTCGATTCCCACGCAGAACATTGTTTGTTTGATTCACAAATTGTTGTTCTTAGTATAGATGTTCTTTGCATCCATTAAATTGATGTGTATAAAGTCCCTGCGACACAGGACAGGTTCTCTATTTTTATTCCTAAAATTTTATGTTATGTCATAATATAACATTGCATAATGTAACTTGGGCTTAACCGGGTCAATCCCTTCCCTACGATATGGCGAAGGGGTTGATGGCTGGCCTTTGCGTTATACTCGTGAACGGAGCACCCGTTCTTGGGGTGACTGGTCGACCCTGACATTAAGTATTTTTCATTTTTGGTACACCACTTATTTATCTAGGGGATAATTTAGTTGAGCGACGTTTTTATTACTAGAAAACTTTATAAATGTGATTTGGTGCTCCCACTTTTGTGTACTACCTAAAGGACGAATATTCTAGTTTAAGATATTTAAAAATATATATTGATCCTTTAGTGCAATCATTAGTTTTTATATGGTATACAATGGTTGCAGCACTTTGTTACAGTTACAAAATTGTTGTAAAATTATAGAGACGTCTAAAAAATGCTGCTTTAGAGTTTGTTACGCCGCTTCTTCTCTACTAGCGCCTTGGAAGCGGTGGTAAAGTTTGGAAAACTTTTAATATGTAAACTTAGACTAAGTAGTTTTAAACTGACGTCAATAAGCTGTTATTTTGTAACATTATGTTGAAAAATAAAGAAACTGAAACTGAAACTTGTGGGTGTTTCTTCGAAATTCGATTCTTTGTCTGATTCATATGGGCAAATTTTTTTTTCACATTTTGCTTATAAAACATGTTTTTGTCAAAGACCCTAACCTAATATACAATGTCTGAAAAAGGCACACTTTTTTATGAAATGGTTTTCGAGATAATTAACTTAAAATTTTTTGAGGTCATATAAATCAGAATTAGGAACAAAAATGAAATTCTAGTTATAAAAATCAGTCATTTATTTATTAAAATCACAGTTGATAATCACAATGATTATCACCACACCTAAATCTAGTTATTAGAAGCATTGACAACTTGACAATATCAATCATTATCCGTGCCGCCATATTAACAATATGTGTGAAATTCTGATTAATATAGTATTTTTACCGTATGAATCAGTTACATATGAATCAAAATTTTGCCTTTTAACGTCGGTTAATCACTACACGTATACAATTAAGGATTGCTATTTATACATAGGCTTTTAGTCCCCAATTGAATTATATTTCCAACAGATTCAAGTTTGAAAACCATTTAAGTTAATTATAACAACCAACATAGTAATCAGAAACACAGGTGAACCAAAGTAATATGAATCAGATATTTACATTTATAACTCCGCAACAACACCAACCAGCCGCATGTAACGTCGTGACCACGTCAGCAGAGTCCCTGGCTACCACCAGCACTAGAAGGGATCTCCTGATGTTTCGTACTTAGCTAGGTACGTTCGAGTAAAGCGCGCGAATATGAATCAGACTTTTGAGCCGGACACTCACAATTTATTTTTTTATTAAAAAACTATCGCAAATATTAGTACCATTTTTTTTTGTGTAAAGAAACAACTAATATTCTATCGTAATATTTATAACGCACATTGATTCGTTAATAAGAAAAAATGTTACTGTTACTAACGTTCAAGAAACTGGGGTACGGACACACCATATTAATCAGAAGAACGCTTTTTAATATTTTTTTAAAAATATATAAAAACTGTTATTAAAAAACAATAACGTGTGCAAGATAGGTAACTGTCTATACTATGTTTAAAAAATAATTGCAGTTTGGTTGGTCTGTTAGTTACAAAGAAAAACCTCCAGACATCGAAAATGTTGGGCTCAAAGAATCACCCTTGTCCTACCATTACTCAGGCATAATACTCGCCATAAATTTATATAAATCTTGCAATAAATTTTAAATCATAATTTTTTAATCCTAATAATGTTTTGCCATAACTTTAATGCCATTTGTTTGTGACATAATAATAGTTTGCCATAATTGGTTTTTAACATACTACGTTTGTTCTCGTTTTTCATAATTTCATTTGTACTAATCATAATTTCATTTGTAATAAAAATTCAATGCAATCCGTCTGGCAGCGTGGTATAAGTAGGTCAAGTTTACGCTTGTCCATCAGAAACTAATCTAAAAATTAATGCCCTGATAGAACTTCCCCTTAACACCACTTTGTGTTTAGTGACATGATATGTATGTACGAATTCATAATTTATAACCGACACGTTTAATTTCTGACGTAAATATCATGATAAGTGACGTATAATTATGAATATGTCATGCTATGTTAATGATGATATTATTTAATGAACACCTGAGGGGTAATTTGTTGAGCGAATATAAATATATTTAAGGGAAAAATTTGGCTAGTAAATTTAAATTTCCCTCACACATTCATACAATTGCCATCTATCATCATCGGTACCAGACAATGGATATTCCAATGGAAATACTCATGTTCATTAAGCGGGAATTGAATCCAAGACTTTTGCGTAGCAGTTATGGATACGCTACGACCAGGGGTCGTATAAACAAATTAGGTTGCTAGACTAAGTTACGATCCGGTATTCTTTGTTTTTTTAAAATTACTAAATAGCGGCTGGTATAGCTATCCATCCATATCAGCTTATGGACGTCCGCTGCTGAGCATAGGCCTCCTCCAAAAGTTTCCACTCTGCGCGGTCTTGTGCCTCCCTCATCCATCATCATCATCCTCATCTCGGTATAGCTATAAACATAAATAACTTCACAGTTGCGCCTAGATGGCGTTGTTAGAGTTGAGTTTAAATCACGAGGGCTAATGGCTCCGTATAAAGCAATACTCTAATTTGGTGAATCGAGGCAGAGCCTCGAGTGGCCTAGTGGTCATGGCGCTGGACGCGTATAATCCTGGGATGCAGGTTCGAGTACTGCCTCGAGTACCAATTTTTTTCATTGTCTTTCTTCTTTCAATAACTTTTCAGGTACACGTCATCTAAGTAGTCCCAAACTGAACAGACTAACAGAGTTTGTTCTATGGGTATATCAAACATAGGATTAACATAGTTACATTCTTTTTTGAAAGTAAGTGTTTTTTATGAGGTAGGCAGAACAATTCCCAACTAAACTAAAAACAGTATACCTAAGTGTTATCTAAAATTAGTTTACAAGCAATTTAGTTAAACCTCAAAGCGGTCGTAATGTTCAGAGGATTATTTTTATATCATTCTTACATTTGAGTCAGTTTTATTGTCTACAATAACGGTGTGAAAAAAATCTAATGATTTCTTTTAAAAACTAATGTTACCTACACAAAAATATGTTATTTGTTACAAAAGAAACTATTTAATTGGTTTATTGTGACAAGTGTGATTGTTTTTTATTAGGTTTTTACAAATTCCTGTTAAAATACTCGTAATCAACAGCTCAATATTTTCTTAAGGCATGCTTAAAGAAGTCAGTACTTACATTTTTATTTTTCATAAGTTTAAACCAAAAGAAAGTATCTTCTAGGTTGCCTTGCTAATGTACAAAATTCCGCATAATCAGAGTACGAAAACTGTAGCGATTTAGAAATTAGATTAATTTGAGAATATTTTTTATAAAGACACGGCTATACTAGGCTATGCATAAATATATTGCAAACAAGAAGTGAAGCGCAAATGCAGTCCTGATATAAATGCAAGTAAAAGTAGCAAAAAACAACTTTACTTCTGAAAAGACAATGAAAAAATTAGGTACTCGAGGCGAGACTCGAACCCGCGTTCCTTCCTCGTTCCCACAATTAATTTGTGCCTTAGCTAATCTTGACAGCCATAGCGCTATTGCTTATAAAAAGCTGCTATTAGAAACTATAAAATAAGATTAATGATTTGCAGAAGCGTTTTATTGTAATTAATAAATATGTCACTTCCCATTTAATTTAAAATAAATCAATGTCATTTTTTAATCCAGATTTTTTCGGTACAAGCTTTAGCTAGTGTATTACACATTGTGTATTTAAAGTATAGAGATGACGTTATGTATAACGTTGTGAATAAAGAGATGATTATTATGAACTACTTTTTGGCTAGCTTGGTATTCCAATTAGGCCAGGTTACATCTCTCTAGAAAGCCAGTTACTGCAGTGGGATAATAGTGGCCAAAACAAAAAACCCAAAGTTTAGTCTTCTAAAGTAGAAAATTTTAATAAAACAAAAAAAAAAACTTACGTTTTCGATGACATGTACATCAAGTTTTCTTGATCGGCTTTTCCTCTATCACCCCATATTCATTATTTATTTTAAGGCCCTAAATTATTATTCAATAAAACTAATGTTTACCAGTAAATCATCCGTTGCAAATAAAGTAGCCTCTATTTAAAAAAGATTATAAACTCTTTTATATTTGTTCGAAAATTTACGCAAGGAAAACGCTATCATTGACAGGAATAATTAATAATTTCCTGCGGGAACATTTTTAATGTATTTTGTCGCAGTAAAAATAGTTAGTCATAAAATATGACAAAAATATTTTCCGTCTTGTCCGCGCTTGTTTAAAATGGCGTCTTTGATATTTTTTTTTTGTTTATATGACGGTCTTTCTATGATTTCTTTTGATTTTGATAAGAATTATGTTGTACTTCATGTTTCTATGATCGATGTTAGTCATTGCTTGCCATATTTATGAGATATAAGAAATATTGTTTTGGGTTTCGACACGGGTTATAGAGTTTAGGTAGAGGAATATGACGTTGACGACTTAAAAAAAATTAAAGCTTTTGTCCATTAAACTTACGGCATTATTGGCTGACCGCGGTTTTATCAAACGGTAAAGGTAAATTCTTGGCACTTTTCTTGGAAGATCCAGTAAGAATTGCAGGATCACTAGGTCTCTTCAGCTCGAAGCAATCTAGGTCAGAACCTTTGCTGTACATCACGGCTACTGTCGGTTGCTCGTCTGCTGCAGAGTAAAACAAGTCGCAATGACTTAAGCTCTTTCCATATCAGCCTACGCCTACAGCTGGACATAGGCCTCCTCCAAACATTTCTATCCAACGCGATCCTTTGCCTCCTTCATCCATCGGCCTCCCGCCGTCCTAACCAGGTCGTCTGTCTACCGCGTGAGGGGTCTCCCCACCCTGTGCATAATAATATTATGTATTATTTTCAAAATTGTATTAAATTTATTATTATTTGATTAGGTCAAGAGTCGATTATGAGATGTTTTACCTATGGAAACTGAATATATGCTGTTAAAGAAAGTCATTTTATATAGGGCTCTGTGAGATATTAAATATTAATAGTGAAATGAGTACGTTGTGACAATCCAAAACGCGTAAACTAAGGAAAAGAAAGAAAAATTAAAACAAAAATGTTTAACAAATTCAAATAAAAATATAAAATGCTGTTCAAAAGTTCAACATACATATTATTTTGAATCGCGTCAAGGAATTGATAAATGTAAAAATTATTGTTGATATTATTACGCTGAAATGATTTGTCTGAGTGTAAATATAAAGTTGTTTTTATATTTCTTTTAGATCTGCCGATGAGTGATATGAAACTTGTCGGGAAAATAGACGTAGCTATACATTCCTAAGTGCCTTGTGTGGTGACGGAGTAAGAATACAATATGTCACCACCCCATCTCATCCCATGGGTGTCGTAAAAACCGACTAAGGGACTATCTGTGAATGCTATCTGTACGAAATAAAAAGAAGGAAAACTTAAAATTAAACCCTATACCAATCCGTCTGGCCAGCCTGGTGTTAGTAGGCCAAGTATCCCTCCGTCACGGTAGGATACCCGTCCCTGCAGTGGGACATTAATGGGCTGTTATGTTTTTTACTGATTAGAAAACTTAGGTTAACACATTAACACTAAAAAGAAATATAAAAATAAAACAATAAATCAACCTGTATATTAGAAACATATGATAAAGTAAAAACAGTGGTCAACAACATTTTATATCTATGATGGACAGCGTAATATTATTAATAACTATAATTTATTGGAAGCTTGCCTGATTTGTGTATGTTTTACAGATTTGTTTATTATTGAAAAACATTAATAATAACATAAAATATATAATTAATGTTAATGCAGATATCTTTGTAACGTCAAGAATAATTAACATGGTGTTTTTTATTTATATTTCCGTATAAATATAAGTTTATTCAGCTGTTATAAAAATTAATGTGGTAGTTTTAAATAGATAATTAACTAGAATTTGGTGTTGCGAGAACTGTTTATTCTTGAGGAACCTTTGAAATAACTATAAAATATTGTACAGTATGAGGACATAGATAATATGATTGGTTTTTAAAGAAAGACAGACAACAATGAGGAAGCGAGAAAGTGAGATTATAATTTATTGATGATTTTGAAATTGTATATTATGACGTTAACAATAAGTGCTATATTTTGTTGCACTGCAATGACTTTTTATCGAAGTGCAATGTTTGCGTCACCTGTGTCACTTAGTAAGACATGATGAAACATAGAATGTCAAATAGAAGTAAGTAGGGATTCAATCTTTTATAATTTCAACCTTATGACAACGAAAATGTATCTTATGACGCCATAAGATACATTTTAATGTGATAATTTTTCAAAACTTATGCTAAAATTATTCAGCTATATTCGGTAATCGGATGTACTTTTCTTACTCATTGATTTGCTGTCTTTCTATAGAAGCCAATCACATTATCAATGTCCCCATACTGTACAATATATTAAACACATAGTACATGAATCTAGTGCTGCCAGGTACATTTACCTTTTTGATGAAATAGCCCATTGGATAAACGGCTCTTCGATGAAATGGCCCATCGGATAAAAGGCTTTTCGATGAAAGGGCCCATTGGTTAAATGGCTTTTCGATGAAATGGCTCTTCGATTATTTGGCGTTGTAGAAATGGCTGATGTTTATTAAAGTAGCAGTTTAAGTTAAACTCTCCTATTGTAAACGGTTATAAGCGGCGGTTATCACTTTTAATCGGGAGAACCGTTTGCTCGTATGCCAATTCAAAGGCTTAAATATCTACCTGGGTCTAACTATAACTGCTCGTTGATTGGTTAAAATCCGAAGAAATTATCCTGAGCCTAGATGTAATAATCCCCGTAATTTATTTCATATATATCAACTTTTTAGTGGTTACTTATTTTGGGACTAGATGGCGTTGCGTGAATGAATAAAGAATCTTATATTGTAATATTATTGCTAGAAATATATTTTTTAATCTGTAACCATTTGGTTTTAAAGTATTACGTTCTAATAAAGTTATAACGGGTAACATACGTATATACTTATACGTATATACGATGTATACGTTTGAGGATCGTTACATAATAAATACGCAGATTACGAGTATATACAATATTAACGACGTACGTATTTTGCTGTATGTGGTGACGCAGTAAGAATACACAACCCCAAGTCGTACCGTGGGCGTTGTAGTAACCGATTAAAAGAGATTACACTAATATAATGTCTGAAAAAAAAAACTCCTTTTAAAGAGATAAAATAAATTAATATAATACGTACATACATACATAAACTCACGCCTTATTCCGTCCGGGGTAGGCAGAGACGACGGAAAACCCTTAATATAATACTTTGTCAGAAAACCCTTTATCAATCCGTGTGGCCAGCTTGGTTTAACTAGAATATCTTTATTTTTGTGAATGTTGAGAACCTGTCTATGCTGTATATAATAAAAAACGTTTATTATTCTATGCCTATAATGTAAGGAATATTTAGTTTAGATATGGAAGCGGTGGTAAAGTTTGGAAATCTTTTAATATGTAAACTTAGACTAAGTAGTTTTAAACTGACGTCAATAAGCTGTTATTTTGTAACATTATGTTGAAAAATAAAGAAACTGAAACTGATATAAATGATGTAAATTTAAATGGTATGTGAAAACAAATTATTTTTAATCAAAAATGTATCTCATTGATCCCTCAATTTGACGCATTTATGTACCAATTTCATAAAAAAACAAAGTACAAACTCGATTGTTTAAAAAATCATAATTTTCAGTCACTCCAATAAAAATAATCCCAATACATTCCATGTTAAAATTATTGTAATTTTTTATTTTGAAAGCATTGTTAAATTATGAGACAATATCGTTTAGAATTATGCGTTAACGTTTTTATTCGACGATTATTAATAATCTCCCTTTTATTTAAAAACTATGTTTTGACTATTATATTAATAATTTTATTAGCCATTTATAAAAATAATAGAGATAAACGATTGAGGACACCTGAGTGACGATTAAATTATTGTCAGCGAATAGAAAACAAACAAATTCTGAATGAAGGAAAAATATTTTGTTATTTAGGAAAATGTTTATAACCCAGGAAGTTTCATGGGCGCGTAACATTTTATTTACGCGCTTGGTTATGTAATAAATGAATTTATTATAATGTTAGAGAACTTATAGGTAACATCTAGAGTGGTGTATGTATACGGATATAGTATTGTCTTAGTTAAATTAAGAAATATTTATTCTTTTTTTTTCAAATACATGTGAAGATGTTATTAGACCAATCGATCGCCAGCAATCGTCGAGCGATTGCATAGATCGATGACAGAATGGTTTAGTGGACGTCGATTGATATAATCTCTATAACACCAACGACGTCGACACAGTACGTGTACGCTCATACGTCTCGCTGTAGTTATTTGATTTAGAATTTAATTTATTATTAACCATTTATAAAAAAAATTAAAAACGGTTAAGGACACCTTAGTGACGTTGAAATTATTGAATGACGGAGAAATATTTGTTTTAAATAAATGTTATATAAAAAAATGTTTATAACCCAGGAAATATTTCATGGGCGCGTAACATTTTTACACAGTTAATATTTTACCAGAACATATTCATTGATAAAATGAATGAAGTATATAAGCTTATAGCTGTTAACATATTAATTGGAGTGATATAGTTTGCAAGTTAGTTGCGTCTACAATAAATAAATGACAATTTTCGTAAAAACACACGTCCGTAGGTTGTCGTAAAAGCTGGCTTATGAAAATAATTAAGTATGTTTATATTATCTTAAAAAAACAAACGGCGGAGAACTGGATGTAATCTATAGCAAACCGTCTGGGCATCAAAGACAAAATTTTAGATGTGTACCTACTTCTTTACACCTACAAAGGTTAAATTAGTCAAGAAGTTACTGAGTTTGAATTAACCATTAAAAAACAAGCTGATGGAGAACTCAAAATGTATTACTGACTCTAAAATAAGGAGGAGCTTATTATAGAGCCCATATAAACAGTTTTGTGGTAGCAAATATCGTTTAAGAGCGTTTACAGGTTACAGGCGCTAGTGAGCCCACGTAAAGGCCCTTAAGTAGCCAAGAAAATTATTTGATTTACAAATCATTGTTTGGATTTTTGGAAATTTTGTCCGTTCATTTTATATCTACAATATAGTCCAAAATGACAGAGTGCACGATTCCTAGTTCGAGAATTGTATTATAAAACAAAAACAAAACATAAACTTTGTATTTCAAGTGCAAAGATAAATTAGAACTTCTTCAAATGAGGCGTCGCGAATGAGTTTTTACTACATCAAAGAACATAATATCTTAGTCCGGAAATATATTATTATATTGTATTAAAATAACTGGGAGACATCTCACTCAGTAGGTTACACACGTGTAAAATGATTATCAAAGTATATCTTGATTTAAACGCTGCTGGGATGGGCCTGCTTTATTAGGCGAAAGTAAACATGCCCTAGCACTTAGTACAATGCTGGCCAGACGGCTATCTACAGGGTTCCATCTCGTGGGATTCTCGCAAGTGGCGGTATACAATGGTCTACACATGAGAAAAACGTGGGAAAACCAATACTAAATAAATATTTCAATTTTTACTTGTAATGCTTTGTTCTTGCATGCTTTCTTCTTGTATTTGCAGATGTTACTTCACTCGTTTTCAAAGTAAACCGTAAGCAAACTAATTTAGATGAAGTTAACGAATCTCTCGCACAAGTCCTGAACTGGTTTACTGCTAACAATTTGCTTTTAAATGCTGCCAAAACAAAATGCTTAAAATTCTCTATGCCCAATGTTAAAAGCCTTAGTAATAATCTGATTTTAAACGGTGAGGTCCTTCGTTTTGTAGACACTACTGTATTTTTAGGAATAACGTTGGATAGTAAGCTGCAATGGGGTGCTCATATATTAGCTCTAGCAGGAAAACTAAGTTCAGCTGCTTATGCAGTTAAAAAAGTGAGGCAGCTAACGAATATAGAGACAGCAAGATTGGTATACTTTAGTTACTTTCACAGCTTAATGTCCTATGGTGTTCTTTTGTGGGGTAGGGCTGCAGACATCGAATCTATTTTTATTCTTCAGAAGCGTGCAGTTCGAGCTATTTACAATCTTGAATCGAATGTTTCATTGAGAGATCGTTTTAAGGAAATAGGTATTTTAACAGTTGCTTCACAATATATATATGCTAATATAATATATATTAAGCAAAATATTGAACAGTATGATAGAAATGGCGACATTCATAGCATTGGTACGAGGAATAGGCATAAGTTGATAGGTCCACAACATCGCCTACATAAGGTACATAACACTTTTGCGGGACTCGGTATACGTTTATTCAATAAACTGCCTAAGCATGTAATGGATCTACCTTTACTAAACTTTAAAGCATTTGTAAAAAATCAGCTATTATAAACGATTATATTAATGACAAAAACTCATGGGCTTAGATTTCAATTATCGTGATTTCATGTTGCTTGTTCCATGGTGTAGATTGTGGCTTAACCTAGGTAGTTGTGCGGATGTTATGTTACTACCTTATTACTTTCTTTTACAGTTTTATTTGTTATTGTAACGATAGAAATACTTCACTTGCATTTGTAAATGTATTTAATTATATTATCTAAATGGTATTCTATTCCATTCTCAACTACTTAAAGATTAACAAAATCAACTTGACGACACAAATGCTTGTGTGTTAATTTCTGTCGGATATCGCAGTGACGAGATGACTGATGAACGTGCCATGCAATTAAAGCTTTTTTAAATCAATTTATTAACAATGAAATTTTTTTTATCAATTAAACTTTAAATTGCTATGCATGTAAGATTTGCTTGCACACATCATTCTTCACGCTGCTGTTGGTAATTGTAACAAAGTCAAATTATTATTTTTGAAAAGAGTGGCCTGAGTTTCTTGGCCACATTCTTCTCAGAGCTCTACTATAGTCGTCTGCGAAAGTGGTAGTAGTTTGGCAGACATTTTTCTCTATACTATTCTACTACATGTATAACGATTTGCATGTGTTACTTTGTAACCTAAGTGAATAAAGCTATTTGACTTTGACTTTGACTTTGACTTTCTGCTTTCATTGCTCAAGTAATTCGGCCGTATGCATGACGTCATCACAAGTAAAACTTAAAATGTTTATTATAAATAAACTATAGATTGGAAAGCAAAAATACTCAAATGAGTTGTTTATAATTAATAAACCTTTAAAATAGAAGTATAAAAAAAATACCAAAAAAATCTTAACATACCGAATTGCAACATTGAAAGCTTACGGCTATGCATCCTAGATGTCGCTGTTATAGTTAAGTGAAAATAACTAGAGTAAGTGACACTTGATTGTACGGGAAGATATAGATAAATTTCATTAACGAGAGAGCAGGTATTGGTAGCTTAGTGATTAAAGGTGTATAAAGCATCGAATTAGAAAACCTAGGTATGAATCGAATTGTTCTTATCGAAATATTCTAACTTATTTATATTTTATTCTTTATCATTATTGTCCCACTGCAGGGACGGGCCTCCTCCCGTGACGGAGGGATGCTTGGCCTACTAATACCAAGCTGGCCAGATGGATTGGTATAGGGTTTAATTTTAAGTTTTCCTTCTTTTTATTTTGTAAAGATAATATTCACGGATAGTCCCTTAGTTGGTTTTTACGACACCCATGGGATGAGATGGAGTGGTGACATGTTGTAGGCTTACTCCTTCACCACACGAATGTGATTAGTACTTTTGAATAAAAAACATTATCTTTGAAGTATGGAAATTGAATGCATAATCTTTTACAAAATTGTTTTTATACTATAGTATTTTTATAATAATGTTTTGACATCTAAAAGTTTTATATCAAATTTAAATCTGATGTTTTAAAATGTTTAAGCCTACGTTATTGTGACGAATCAGCCAGATATTTGATTTGAGTCATTCTTTTTTCTATTATTGTAGTCATTTCGTTACTGAAAAGTTTGACAAGAAGTTGTTGTAACATATGATTTTTAATTAAACATAATTTTACTTGTATTCATATGTACTTTAAGTTTCATTTCGGTACGTGTTATAGGTTTCTGTAATTGGTTCCTTTTTTCGGTCATATTAATACCCACTCCCTATTCATTCACATTATTTTTTACGCCCTCATCATCTTCCTCGTTTCCTTGGCCTTCCTCTTCCTCTCCATCTGTCGAAGTTAAAGTTTCTGCTTATGTTATTATTTAAAGGTGATACACAACTGACATACAAACTTCAAAGTCATAATTCAACAAGCATTAAAGGTACAAAAGAAAATTAATTCACTGCCCGAGGTATCAAGCCTGAACAAATTGACCTATGCTAAAACCTCAAGCAAATTAAAGTAAAAAAAAATGGTGCGTTAATATCGTACCCTCAGTGGAAAAGAAGCATAAGTGATGTTACGTTGAATCATCGATTTTATCATATTCGGAAAGTACGTCTAAAGATACGTATGCTAGATTTTTTTCATATTTTTCTTGTTAAATTTGAGGAATTTATACAAGAAATTAGTTTTGAGAATTTTTATTCCATCACATTTTCTCTAAGGGATTAGTAGATTAAGTGATATTACGCAAAGAAAAAATTTAGAAATATGGCATATTACTTAATATTACATTAATCCCTTTATTTAAATGTAGAAAATAAATAGTAACAAATATTATGATTTAAATGCGTTTGGTTTTTTTACATCGTTAGTTTTGTATACACGATTACTGCTTTCTTCCACTAAAAACTTTTCTTTACGCAAAAACATAAGACTAACATACTGCAGCGAGGCTGTAAAATAAGAATGATTACTTTTTTCTTCCACTAGAATATTTTCATTGCACCGAGACGTAAGATTTGATACAGCGGCGCGTGAGTAAGCAGAGGGGACATAAGTGTGAATATGTCGATGCGATAATTTATTAGTATTTTTTTTTCGATGATTATTTTAAAACAAAACGTACTGGCAATAAGTAATCAATCAATTAGCCCCTATCGCAGTTCAGTGATGAACATAGGCCTCTCCCAACCCGCGCCACAGAACACTGTCCTGCATCTTTCGCATCCATTCTGACTCAGAGACCTATCTTAGGTCGTCGGTCCACCTAGCTGGGGGGAGTCCTACACTACGTTTTCCGAATCGCGGTCTCCACTCTAGGATACCTTTGTTCTGACGACCATCGGTTCTTCGACAGATACGATCAGCCTATTGCCACTTCAGGTTGCTAATTCTACGAGTTATGTCGGTAACTTTGGTTCTTTGTCGGATAACCTCGTTCCAAACTTTATCCTTTAAGGAGACGCCGAGCATAGCCCTCTCCATAGCTCGCTGCGCGATTTTAAGCTTATGGACTAGGCCTACTCGCAAGTGTCCAGGTCTCGGCACCATACTTCATTACTGGTAGGACGCATTGGTCTTCAGGCATTGCGGTAAAGGCCCGACGTAGCTTGCTGAATCCTGTCCAACTGGATCCTGCGATCGATTTATTTCTTGAAGTTATTTCTACCAAGTTGAACAACTTGTAAACATACTGTTGAACAACTTCGAGCATCAATCGTTCGACATTAGATCGACCTCGGTGTGACATGATTGTGTAACATGATCTTTGTTTTGTTTAGATTTATACCGGGTTCAACCCATCAACAGGCTCCAAATTTAGGCTTAGTGGCTTTCCGTCAAGCTGTTCCAGTGACTCTGCCACGATGACGATGTCGTCAGTAAACCGAAGGTGTGAGATGTACTCGTACTTGCCGTTAATGTTGATGTCCCGTCTAGTCTACTACAACGTCTTAAAGACGTCTTCGAGCGCGTTGGTGAAGAGTTTTGGAGAAATTACATCCCCTTGCCTGAACCCGTGACGTGACGCTACTCACTAAGTGGGGTAGTTTTGTCCTGGAGCTGGACAGTTATAGTGGCAGTTTCATATAAAGATCTACACACATTGATGTATGCCAATCGATGCCACATCATTGCAGAGCATCCAGATCCACCCAGGTTTCAATTGAGTCGAAGGTTTTTACGTAATCCACGAATGCTATGCACAGCGGCTGATTGTACTCTTCAGTATTCTGTACAATCTACCGAACAAGATAGATGTGGCTCAGGAGTGATATGGGCCTATATCACTCCTGAGCCTTCAGACATGAGAATTCAGACAAATTCTCACTGAAGAACTATAGTTCTTCAGTGAGAATTTGTCACCTTTTTTGAAGAACAGGGCAACGGCACTCCCGCCTGAGGCGTTAGGGCCTGGTGGATGACGGAGCTTAAAACACCTTACAAGTTTTTAGCTCTTTTTGATTATGTGTTCCGCCAGTTTTAATAGCTCTGTGGTGATTCCGTCATGCCCTGGACACTTATTGTTCTTTAGTTGCTCTCTCGAGCAACTAAAGAACAATCTGGATGTTGACATCGGGGATGTCCTCCGTGTAATGGGGCGTAAGTGGGGCTATGTGGTCATCTTTCTTAGGTCCTATGTCATCCGTGATGCGTGCAAGTATTTCTAGAAACTCTCTATTTCCTCGAGTATCTCGAGCTCCGGTCACAGTTCTGCGGTCCGCAGTATTGAGTTTCGTTAGATGGGTTCTACCAAGCTTGCGCCCGAATACTTTGGTGCCTCTATTCTGTTCGATCGCAGTCGCAACGGTGGGGGTGTTGGAATATCTGAGGTCACGTCGCACCAGTTTCTGGATCTTCCGGTTAAGGTATCTCCCATTCGTCTAAGAGTAGATTAGTCTGCTTCGAACAAGTCGTTGATCACTCCTAGTATTAAACGTCTTAATTTATTTAGTTATTTGTTATTTATGCACACAAATAAACTGATCTACAATGGTAAGCTTAATGCCTTAAGGCATTATCTTCCAGCTAACCTTTGAGTGAAGCAGAGAAAAGTAAGTTGGTAGGTGCAATAAAGACAATTATCACAGAGACATCTCTGAACACGTATCTTCTATCGGTCATGATAAAGTCTATCTCGTTCCTCGTCACAGTATTGGGGCTTTGCCATGTCCCCTTTCTATGTGGCTTCTTCTTAAAGAAGGAGTTCATTAAGAAGAGCCCCTGCGTCTCCAGTAAGTTGACTAGCATCTGCCCCCTGTGGTTTCGGCGCCCCACACCGTAGTATTCAATTTTCTTTTTGCCGTTTTCTTGTACTTCCACTTTGGTATTGCAGTCTCCCATAACAATGTTGTAGTAAGCCTCGGTAGTGCCATGTAGTGCCTTAGCGATGTCTTCGTACATGGCATCGGCTATTTTATCGCTGTATGTCGAGGTCGGAGTCTCTTGTATCACCGGCAATATGTAAAGTGCCTTTAATTTAAATCTGTTAATTGTAATTTTTGTTTGTTACTTTAGATTTTTATTGAGAGAACGTAATGTTTTGTTGTATGGAGCCGAGAAAAACCTTATTCTGTTAATTGTTACAAGCCTTTACAAATTATCTACGGATTATTAAAAAAAATATAAAATAATAATTAGTGGTAGTAATCTTTACCGAAACTCCACATTTCTGAATTTTTATTGTGCAATTTCATTGTTAATAGTACGAACTTTAATTGTATCCAAAAATCTAATTAGTATTTTGTCTAAATTAATAAATATTAAATACAAAAAATGCATTTGCTTTTTTTCCCTATAGACATAAGCAATAACTTAAAGTAATATGTGTTAATATGCAGCAAACATTTCTATAACATATAATGGAATAAGTAATTACTATTGTTTACTTCTAGTTTCTAATCAAGTCCCTAAATTGAAAAAAGGCGTAAGTACAGCTTATACATTTCAATCATAATTTTAATAAAGGAAATAATGCTGTAATCTTACTTATACAACCATAAATGTTCATACTTACAAGTTCATAACTGCTTTAATACAACATACTTTTTAAATACATTTTACTTTACTGACAAAGCCTGTCATAAATTTTGATACTCAAAATGCATTATTTTTTTACATTCTGAAAAATAGCATAATAATTTATTTTTACAATTCCTAATAAACTATAGACATTAGCACTAACGTAAATACAACACGCAGTACACGATTTTTTTTCCTTTTTTTTGATATAACAATAATTGTTCTACGTTTGAAAATAAAGTAAATAAACCCATAAATTCAGTTTTTTCGCCCTACTGAAAAATCAGCATTTTCGTCTTATGCCTTTTTTCCACTGAGGGTGCGATATCACGTTTACGTTTTCTATGTTGCAAGTGTGCAACGCGATATTTTAAAAGTTTTATACCAATCACATTAAAAACAATCTCAAATAAATCAAGGCTATAAAACTTACAAAAACAGATTTTATGATACCGTAATTGTAAATGTACAAAAAGCACAAAATAATAACTTAAATAGAAAACCTATAATATTTATAAAAACAATAAAAATCAAATAAATAAAATAAAAAACAATACACCACAAACAAATAGTGACAAAAATACACAAAACAAAATGCCACACACTTAACACTAACACGCCACACGAACTTAACTTTACCTTTTAATAGAAGCACCGACTCATTCACACCGACTTATAAATGGCGTTCGTCAGTGGACTCTGGAACTCAATCGTTGGCTGCAACGACAGGGACGATAGCTGGCCAGAATTGTCCAGGTTTTACTGTGACAATAAGCAGAAGTACTTTTCAGTATCAGAAATAGACAAGGAACAAGTACCTATAGTATACGCAGAGGCTCATAAAATAGCATTCAATAGACACGGCTTTGGATATTACTATACGCCGTTGAATTTCGTCACTGTATACTATATCGATTCTAGGAAAGGTTTGTATTTTTCTGCGACGTTGAAATGTTTTCTTAGGATTTTATATGTTCGGGAATTTCAGTTGCTTAAGGAAAGTCCTCGGTGAGAGCATTCTTACAGGAGCATTTGTAAACGAGCAATCGAGTACCGTATTTGTAAGCTTTATAATAACGCTACATTCAACGTCGCTCATTACACTCGAATGCTCTTACTGAGGACGCGAATGGTGTTTAGCATGTCAATTCTCGTACCTAAAAATTCGGTTAAGTTAACTTTTAGTTGTCAAATTGTCACACTCTAAATAAAACTTTAACACGACCACAAAAGATTACAATTGCAATAGCAAAAACAAGACAATTTGACAACTAAAAGTTAACTTAACCGAACTTTTAGGTACGTGAGTTGACATGTAAAGAAAATTTCATTTAAGATGTTGAGAGTATGAAATTAGTAGTAGAAATTCTAGGTTAATATATTATACTTTGTATTTTATAATGAAACATGAATCTAAGGCAGCTTAGAGTTCTGAATTGATTAATATTAGGAGAGTAGAAAATAGATTTTAAAACTCTGACTATATTTAGAAATTCGTAAATCTCTCTGTTTCAATGACTATAAAAAAATATATAGAAATTTGTAAATCTCTCTCAAACTCGTGTTAATTGCCCTCGTAAATGTGATGAAAAATTGTTTTCTTTTAACTCGTTAATTTAAGCAAGTGTCAAAAACTTGTCATGGTTGTTTTAACGTAATCTTATTATGATTCAATTTCATTAATAAAAAATATTAGGATTGTAATGCGAAGCTTCCAAATTTTAAAATCGTAATTTTCGATGCTCTATCTACTGGTATAACAGAATCATTTTAGATAAAAAATGCATTTATTATGTTTTACCAGTAAGCAGACGCAATTACATAGCGTTCTAAATAAATAGGTTTCTATCGCAAAATGTACGTACGGTGATATATCAGACAACACTTTTTATCGAAAATGATACTTATTACAATAGAAAAAGTAACTTTCTAATAAATGTCTTGAAAACAATGATCAGAAAATAAAAATAATTGTAAGATCTAGAATAATAAATATCACACAAAATGATTATGCCACTTCAATTCTACTCAACGATTAATATACTTAAAAAAGAAAATTTAAAACAAATATTTTGTAAACTTGATAATATAAATTGTTGATAGCGTGTCTCTTGCTTCAGTATGTTCCCGATCATTTGTCGCCGTAACCTTGTTCTGAGATCTGATTTAGTATCCTTGTTTACGCTATGATATTTTCTAATATCCGCTGCTTGACGACAACCGCGTCAACGGTACATTATGTACAATTTCCACCGAGCTGACCGCGTCTAAGAACATTACACATTTACCAAACGAAATTGAGTCTTATGTACAGTTTTTAAATTTCATATTTGAATGGCAACCGAGCGTAGCTGACCGGCTGCTGCAGCATACGCGCGAAAAAAAATCTTCCATGCAAAAATAAGATTTGAGGACTAGCTGCAAGGCTTATTTTTCTTTGGTCAGACAGAAAATTCTTCGACGCGCTACGGTCAGTGGAAATCGTAGATAACTCGAATCTTGATGAATTCTTGAAATATTCTAATCTACGTGTTGAAATAATTGTGACAGTTTTAATGTAGAATAGCTTCTACATTTTAGTGGTGCCTATTTATCAGAAGTTTATTTTAAATGTGTCTTTCTGCGCTATGTTTTATTATCTAGACAAATAACCTAAGTGGGTTCATTTTATTACGGGTTTTACAATGGAAAAATATTCTCGAGATTACAGCTGTTCTTGTCTGATTGATTAAAAATGATTTTTGCGACAGTAAGGAAAAAACATGGCGTGAAATTTTGTTATTTAGATAGATCTAGCGTATTCTACATTTGAATATGGGCTATATAATACCTATAACAAAGTTTGTTTTTGTTACTATTAATTAAGCTATTAGAGTCAGCATTTTGAGATACAACGCTATTTAAAAATTTTGGTTGGTGCTCAGCTAAATTTCACATAAAAAAGCACTAATTTTTTAACATGGCATACCACACCGCTGTTAACTCTTATGTCGTGGTTAGCATTTGGAGTTAGACTTGCAAAATGCCTAATATTGTTAATTAACTTCTTATTCATTGGAATCAGAACACTTTTACTAAATAATTCCAAAATAATAGGAGTGTTATTGATATATTATATTTATCCCCTGAACAATAAAACTATATGTCCATTAAAGACAAAAACCGAACCTAGCAGAAAATCTTTCGACGGTTGGGTAAAAAATGAAAATAAAATTAAGCTTCGAAAAGAAGAAAGACAATGGAAAAAAATGATACTCGATGCGGGAATCGAACCCGCGTCTCTGGACTGTACGCGTCCAGCGCCATGACCTCTAGGCCACCCGAGTACCCGTCTCGACTACCAAATTTAACCATTGCTTTATACGACGCGTATAGTCCAGAGACGCGAGTTCGATTCCCGCCTCGAGTATAATTTTTCCATTGTCTTTCTTCCTTTCGGATTTTTCTAGTTATACCTAAGCTTTATAGGTAAAAATTATATGTAATTTAAAAATATGCTTATTAAAATTATTAATGTTTCAGCTGAAGTAAAGATGCCAAGCGGTCACATAGACACCCCTGTCATTGAAGACAACAGGGATGGTACTGTCAGCATCAAATACGAGCCGAGGGAAGAAGGTGTTCACGAATTGTACGTCAAATACAATGGTGAACATGTCCAAGGTAAGATGTTTAATAAACTTGAAGGTTGGGTTGGTCATAATATGTCCAAAAAAGTCGGTTCTGTGTAATCTTAAATATAAAACAATAAACTTCCAGTTTGTGTTGATTGATTGAGACATGATTGAGTTTAGGAGAACGCTAATAATTTTTGAGACGTGGTTTAACGTAGTAGACATTTAATCTACCCTTATTGGTCTAGCGTACACGAGTTCAGAGTTTTCAAAACTAGGCTACAATTCGAAAAATAGACTGTTCGATATTTAATGATTAACCTGATGCAAAATATGGATTAATTATTAGCGGAATAACTTCCCTTTTCCTTCATTATTTATATATTATGTCTTGTAATAAGTATGTATAAATATCTATTCTTTTATACATATAGTGTGTATTTTAGAATTAATTCAAATTTATTGTTTAAAAATTTAATTTTAATTTGCTGCTCCTACCATTTCAATTTCTCTGCATCACCCAAAGGTTGACTGGTAGACAATGCCTTAAGGCATTAAGCCCGCCTTTGTACAACATTGTGCAAAAAATTTAAAAATAAAATAAAATAAATAAAATATGTAGAAAATAAAATTCCCTCTAATATAATAGTTCGTTTTTTGACAAAACACTTATTAGTCTTTTCCTTAGGAATCACTTTTTCATGATTTAACCACTAGAACACTAGTTATCGCTCCACAGAGTCCAGAGTGAGCATTTATAGGTACGCAGTTACCTATTTCTGCCCAAAGGCTATCAGTATCTATCAGTCTTCGTGCCTTTTGCCCTGCCCCATATCATAGTCTTTAAGTACTTCAAAAACAATTACATTATCTAACTTTTGCTTATTTCGTTTCCAGGCTCTCCCTACAAGTTCCACGTGGATTCCATATCTTCAGGATACGTGACGGCATACGGGCCTGGTCTTCTCAAAGGAGTCAGTGGTGAGCCCAGCGAGTTTACCATCAGTACTAAAGGTGCTGGTTCAGGTGGTCTGTCTATGGCAGTGGAAGGTCCTAGTAAGGCTGAGGTGAGTTTCTGGATCCTAAAATTGAGCACTGTTGCCACTAAAGCCAGTTAAGTCATTAGCGCTGGCGCAGCGGTAGTGAGTTGGTTTCTTAATAGGGAAATTATAAAATTGTAAGTCCTAGCAGGTTGGTATAGGGTTTTATCAGAAGTTTTCCTTCTTTAATTTTTGTGTTATCTTCACGAAACGCCTAATGCATACAAAGATTATTTATATAATAATGTCCTTATATCTCATCAAGTACAACAGTACTCTTCTCGGACACATATAAACCATCTAAGAACTTTCTGATATCCTTATTTTTTACTGTGGTTGACTGTTGGATTAGGGCAGCTGAATTGGAGACATCTTCTAATGAATTGCCTTCAAATACAAAGGTTTAGATTGTGTTCCGAATCTATTTCCAAAAACCAAAACTTCCTCTTATATGTTATGCTTAATTTCAATTTAAAATAATATTTAAAAAACATTTTTTCCAAGGTCTTTCTTTCTTTTTTTGGTAATTTTATTAAATACTTATTATATTTATGTCTCACATATTATTCTAGATCACCTGCCACGACAACAAAGATGGCACCGTCGCTGTATCATACCTGCCCACTGCTCCGGGAGAATACAAGATCTCAGTCAGATTCGGAGAGAAGCATATAAAAGGCTCTCCTTACACAGCTAAGGTAATATCATTTTTATTTTTAAACATGACTCCCGCACTAGGAATCGCTCTGTGTTACAAACATGAAAAACACATGTTTTTTTACATAACTACTTAGTTTTTTTTTGGCCAATGAATTCCAAACTTATTAACTAGTTTTTTTTAGTTTTAATTTTGTAAAATATGAACTAATCGTACAATTTTAAAATACGTTATTACTTATTATAATCTTTAACCTTATTCGTCCTAATTAATTTTATGACGAAAAGGGCTTATAACAATTCGGTATGTAAAGATTTTTTTTTGTATTATTTTTACAATATGTTATTTTTATAATAATATAATAATATTTTTTATATTATTACACTAATAACTAATTATCTTAATTCCAGGTTACCGGCGAGGGTCGCAAGAGGAACCAGATCTCCGTTGGCAGCTGTAGCGAAGTCACCTTGCCTGGCAAGATTAGTGATAATGACATCCGTACACTTAACGCCTCTATTCAGGTATGTAATCTATACTAATATTTTAAAGAGGTAATGTTTGTGTGTTTGTTTGTTTGTTTGTGACGTTGTAGGGGGTAATATCTGGATCTACTGAACCGATTTCAAAAACTCTTTCGCTGTTGAATAGTCCATTTATCGGGGATTGTCATAGGCTATATAGTAGCACCCTATGACTAATGGGAGCTAAGCAGTAATGAAATATGTTTAAAAAACGGACGCGTTTTTTTCGCCACCCAACGAAGTGGGCACGGGTCAGCTAGTATCTTATATAAAAGCAGTTTAGTAAAGATAAGTTAAGCAGTGAAGAGTTGACTATAGAGTGGGTTTTTAGGTACATTTTCTCTCTAGGTTTTATATTTTCTTTTTCTCATGCCCATATTTATGTGGGTCAAGGGGTAGGTCTCATTTGTATGAGACTGTCATTATTATAAAAACTGCTTAATCCGATCCGTAACAGTTATATAAAGTTATTGTTATGTACAAGCGTGCCTACCACCACGTAAACGGTTTGTTGTCGTTATTATTATATTTATTTAAAACATCTCAAAATGAACCCTTATAACGTCAATATTGTAAGAAAGAAAGAATGAAAATAATTTATTTTGTTGCAAACAATATACAGTAAATAATTATCAATTAACAAGATATTACAATAATGCACACAAAATAGGACCTAACAAATATTAAAAAATTAACAAATTTCTAAATAATGTACACAATAAAACTCCATGTAGGTGTTAATTTGTGCATTAATGCATAATTATTACATTTAGAAGAAATTATCTTTTTTATTCTTTTACAACTTTTTACATTTTACCAGGCACCATCAGGTCTTGAAGAGCCTTGCTTCCTGAAGCGCCTACCATCAGGCAACATCGGGATCAGTTTCACTCCTCGCGAAGCAGGTCAGCACATCGTATCAGTAAAGAAGATGGGTGTCCACATACAGAATTCTCCATTCAACATCACAGTCTTGGCTCAGGAAGTCGGTGACGCCAAGAAAGTTAAGGTAGGTGATGTTAGTAAACCGTTGAAGATGTTGATATTTATTTTTATTGTTTTATTACCATATGTTTCTATCTCAGCGTTAAGCGGTCCACTGCTGGACATAGGCTTGCCCACGGTCGCGTCACTCCATCTGGACCTTCGCCCACCTTCTCCAGTTGCCAGTCCACCAGGCCAGAGGGCGACGTACCTACAACGTTTGCCATATAAATAATATTCCACACACTTTCACACAACACAACCCAGTTCCAAACTAAGCAGAGTACAACGAATAAACATACTTACGCACTTATTTTTGTAAATACTCGTACATAGCAAACATCCAGACCAATGCAAATAATTATGTTTATGCTCACAAAGATTTCAATTGAGCGGGAATCGCACCCAAGACCTCTGGTAACCATTGAATATAGCAACTACGCCATAGAGGTCGTCAAAGTAACGGTCTCCATTTAACCACTAAGACACTTCTATTCCAATGGCCATGGTCCTCAAAATGCAATGTCCTGTCCAATGTGATTAGCCAATCAGCTTACAGATTCTTATTACTATGCTGTATATTAAAAAAAAACTTTAAGGAGTACTTAGTGTTAAAATATTTTATGTATTTTAAATCGACTCCAAAAATAGTAGGCCTTTGTCAATTTTGTTGTATTATTACAACCCAGTTATTTCAGAAAGAGTTTTCTAGTTTAAAAGAGTGGTAGTTCCAAAGTCAGTTTCATAGAAATTTGATCGAATTTAGTGAAATAATTTCGTGGTTTATCTCAAAAATAGGAAAAGTTATCCTAAAATCATCGAAGTACACGGAATCGCGTTTTATTTTTTTATTGTCTTATTAAAACACACATACAACAATTATTACTGGTTTATCCTAATGCAATAGTATAGTTACATTTAAAAAAAAATTATACAATTTACAATGTACTATTATTATTCTTTTTTTTTAAATAAAAACCATTTATTGTACAAAGTAAACTATTTAATTGTTATTTTTTACTTTATTAGGTATCCGGTAATGCTTTAAAAGAAGGCAAAACTCATGGTGAAAACACATTCAGCGTTGATACCAGAAACGCTGGCTATGGTGGTCTTTCTCTATCTATTGAAGGTATGTATAGGTAATGCCCTTAAAATGACCTTTGTGTACCTTTCTTCAGACAAGAAACAAATCTTTAGTAAGGCTGGTCCAGCTAACAAAACCACTTTAAACTGGGTTAACCCATAAACGCCCGGTTCTGAGTGCTATTTAAAAAATACATATTATTCCTTCCGTACACGACGAAATTACTTTCTATCCCTTCAACTATCTCCACTTAAAAATCACGTCAATTCGTCGCTCCGTTTTGCCGTGAAAGACAGACAAACAGACACACTTTACCATTTATAATATTAGTATGGATACTAGACAACGAAAAAAACATACTCCTTTTGTAGATGCTAACTAGAATATCCAGTCCAAAGCATGCAAACCTATTTGTTCATGCATTGAGCAGGAATGGAATCCAAAACCTATGGATATAATTGTTAAAATCATTTTTAAAGGACCCAGTAAAGCTGAAATCCAATGTGCTGACAGCAAGGATGGTGTGCTTGCCATCAGTTATAAACCAACAGAGCCTGGTTACTACATCGTCAACTTGAAGTTCGCTGATCATCATGTTGAAGGATCTCCATTTACTGTCAAGGTAAGCAATAATCATCATAACAGCCCATTAATGTCCCACTGCAGGGACTGGCTTCCTCCGGTGACGGAGGGATACTTGGCCTACTAATACCACGCTGGCCAGACGAATTCGTATAGGGTTTAATTTCAAGTTTTCCCACTTTCTATGTAAAGGTAATATTCACAGATAGTCCTTTAGTCGGTTTTTACGACACCCATGGCATGAGATAGGGTGGTGACATATTGTATTCTTAATCCGTCACCACACGGATAATGTCAAGTACAATAAGTAATATATCTTTTAACACCAGGTGACAGGAGAAGGCAGCAACAGACAGAGAGAGAAGATCCAAAGACAAAGAGACCAGGCACCTCTTACAGAAGTTGGAACAAACTGCAAACTAACCTTTAAAATGCCCGGTAAGTAACGCCTATTTCACCGACTATAAAGGCCTACGCAGACCGGGACGGCATGGCAAGGGATTTTAATTTTTACTAATGGACATTCAACCGTACTATTACAGAAATACGACATAAATTGCTATGCTTTAAAATGAAAATTGCCGTGCGATAAAATCCCTTTCAATGCCACGGCATCATTTTAAAGCATAGCAATTTATGTCGTATTTCTGTAACAGTACGGTTGAATTTCCATTAGTAAAAATTAAAATCCCTTGCCATGCCGTCCCGGTCTGCGTAGGCCTTAAAAAGAAGAAAAGAATTGATAATCTTCCACAAAATTCTCTTCTTTTCAAGCGTTTCAATTTACTTTGTTATAAAAATTCTATCCTACTACGAGTAATATTATAAATGCGAAAGTTTGTGAGAATGTATGGATGGATGGATGTTTGTTACTCTTTTACGCAAAAAATACTAAACGGATTTTGATATATTTTGCAATGTAGGAAAAAAAAATAACGCATAGTCCCTTAGTCGAGTTTTGCGTCACCCATGAGCTAAGTTAAGATGATACATTGATAAAATGCACTATCTTTCATCAACTACTACAGGAATATGAAAAGACCTATTGATCTAGAATTTTAATATAGGTAAATTGATACCTTTAACTAGGTTTTTGTAATTACCAAAACGCGATAGCTTGATTTTGGCTCGATCATATTTATTTTTGAAAACACCTCTACAAAAACAGTTTTTTACATATTACACGGAAAGTACACTATCATTATGCTTAGGAATTACTCAAATACATTCGTAACATCAATATTAGTATTACTGTAGAATATCATTACATAACTATAACCAATAATTTTTAATGAATCAAATAAGATTTTAGCAATTTCTAAGCGCTCCGGATCGTTGCGGGCGCATCGCAATTTCAGACCTTATACCGATAAGTTAACGATCGATACAGAATGAGTACGGTCGACGATTCAGTCGGGCGATGGCCCTCTTCGACGCCGGACCTGTGCATGTCGACTCACCGTTCGTACTGAATTTTATCGCGTAATTTTATATCGTAGGTAAAATATATAGGTTGGGTTTAAAATATTTATACCTAAGTTTTTATTAATACTTTGTTCTCTTTTATCAGTAAATAATAGTATTATTTTATAATAGTTATTTCGATAACATTGTAACGTAAAATATTTTTGTAGTTATGTCTTTTATAAAACTTAGGTAAAGTTCGCCATAACTCAACTAAGTACTGTACTCAAGTAGTTACTGTTGACCCTTTTGATAATGCAAGCGTTTGTTTATATAAGCGATTTTAGACTATATGCTCAAGTGTTATAAGTTTTATAACCGTTTTCGTCAAGATCACGTAATTGAAACGTACTATTATAATATTACTCACCTATTTTATTTGCAAGCTTAGGTAGGTAGGTACTTACTGATAAGATCTAAATAATACTTTTTACTTTCGCGGGAACTTTTACAAACATGAAACAAACGAACACAAAGAACGTCCAGACTCAGGACAGTTGTTTGTGGATCACACAAAAAAATTGTCTTACGTGAGATTTGAACTCTCATGCACTCCACCGCGGGAACGTTGACAAACATGAAACAAACGAACACAAAGAACGTCCAGACTCAGGACTGTTGTTTGTGGATCACACAAAAAAACTGTCTGGCTTAGACAGTGGCGGGCGCAGTAATCGGTAATCGTAAGTCAGCATGAAGAGTCCACCAGAAGGGCGAGACGAGACGAGAATTGAAATCGCACCGAACTGTTTCCACCAAAAATTGACATCGCGACATGCGTGTTTCTTGTTAATGTATTTTGAACTCTACATAAGAAATAATACGGTTCATTTTTACACAAACAAAAAGTAGCAACAAACAACAATAGGCCTATCGCGAGAAGCGAGTGTTTTTGTTACAAAGTTAATATATACTCTATTTCCTAAGCAATACGGTTCATTTTTACATAAAGATTTCAAATTTTGCCTCGTCTCGCCCCTCAGGTGGAAAATCACCTAGAGTTCAAATCTCACGTAAGACAATTTTATTTGTGCGATCCACAAATTATTGTCCTGAGTCTGGATGTTCTTTGTGTCAGCTAAGTAAATGTTTGTAAATACCCCGCGACACAGGACAATACATAGTGGGGCTATTGTATTTTTTTTTAAGTTCTATTATTTTGCGTGAGATTCAAACCCGCGACCTCGTGCACTGCGACCGATACCCCGAGGCGGTCAAATTATTTTTGTGATACCCAAATTATTGTTCTAAATCTGGATGTGCTTTGTGCCTTCATAATACCTTGCGCGGGTGTAAATTTAAAAAAAAATAGGGGCTACATGTACGAACATAATAGACCGGTAGATAGTAGGTTTTTCTGTAACAGAATTTTCTGTTACCTACTGCGGACTGACGTCACCGTATAACCAGTAGTCAAACTGGGCCGAATATTTATTATAAATGCCTACGGGTGCGCGGTACGTAAACAATAGTAAACATGCGATCTACTTTGGGTTTCCATTTAGTTTTGTAATTGTAAATTAATACTTTTTATTTTTCTATTTTATATTTAAATAAATAGGAAGTGTTCTGTAAAAAACGTGTTGTTTTATGATTGATACATTTAATTTAAAGAAACATGTATATGTTTGTATTTATATCCACCATGTTTGTGATATAAATAAAATACTAAATTATAATATTAAGAAGGTACTTAACAAGTCATTCAGTAAAGTAGGTACAGTACCGGGCCGTTTATATTGCATATCAACCTATAGAAAAATACAATCGGTCAATTTCGGCTTCGTAGAGCGTCAGAGAAAAAGTCGATGTGTAATATTTACGTCCGGGTACTGTATTTATTATATTGGCCATGTTTGTTTGAAATTGAATTTATCGATAACCAAAACCAAACTTTAAACAGGTCTATTAGATCTATTTGACGTCAAAATAAAGGCATCGAGGTCACTTCACCAATCCATTCAAAAAATGACATCGATGTCATTGCTTAAATTTACCTAGATCAAAGTGAAAGACACGCATGGGGGATTACATAAAGGGGGGCTAAATTTTCATTATTATTGACCTAAGTACAACAAACCGTTTTCGTGATATACACAAAATACTATTATAATATTAAATACCTATGTCATTTAGTAAGGTAGGTATTTATATCAGCCATGTTTGTTTGAAATTGACATATGAATAATATATTTAGTTTCAAATTATAACACACAGTCCGCTCGTTACTGCGGCACAGTAGCGACTGTTCCCTCCGCGATCGTGAGCGTGTAGGTATAAACTCACGTTTCGTCGTCCGTTTCTATGAAGTTGAAATACTGTATATATTTGTACTATGGCACAGAGCGATAACGTGTCCTTGAGGGCCGGCGGGACGACGACGGCGCACACGGCGGCGCGTGAGCGAGAGTATATCCGTCTCATTTTGCGCGCCGAGGGGCGCGCCCCTCTGGCCACGGCCGAATTCAACTCGAAAATTTTCAAAGTAGCGTCTTAAGGGGATTTTACGGGCCTTGCAGTAGGAGACTAAAATCTTTTTGTAATTATATTTATATGAAGCCATTTACTCACCTCTTTTTTTCAACAGGAATCACATCGTTTGACTTAGGTGCTACAGTCACAAGCCCTGGAGGCGTTTCCGAAGACGCGGAGATCCAGGAAGTTGAAGATGGACTGTATTCCGTCCACTTTGTACCCAAGGAGTTGGGAGTTCACACCGTTTCTGTCAAATATAGGGAGATTCATATTCCTGGTAAGTGTTGTCCAAATGGATATAAGAGCCGAAAAAATCGTTGTCTATACTAATATTATAAAGAGTAAAGGTTTGATTTTTTGTTCGTTTGTTTGAATTGAATAGGATTTTAAACTACTGAACAGATTTGAATAATTCTTTCACAACGCTAAATTTTTTCCTAAATTATTTTTATATAATTTATATTTTTTTTTTTTGCTATTTTTTTTTTTTTCGGTTTTATTTCATTTATAAAAAAAATGGGGATCCCTATCTAAATTACGATAAAGTGTAAAAAAATTACAAAAACAATATTAATGCCCAATATGGGCCTGTATTTTGGTGTTTGCTTTTGATATATTTGTAAAAGTGATCATGATCAGAGTCTCTAGAACAAGAATTATTGCACATAGAAGCTTCTTAAAAAAATAAGAACAATTTGATGCTTTACTCTATACCAATTATTGGAGGCAGCTAAAAGTAATTTTAAGCTCACTGAAATATTTGATATTATTGGACTTATATTGGTGACCCATAATAAATAACTACCAATATATCTGGCCAGTGCATATTAAGTAATTTTATTCTACGTGATTTTTGTCACGGTTTCTTTTCTATTATTAATACTGTTAACAATCCCCTTAATCACGATTTTCTTCAAATATAAGTCAAAATGGATTAATGACACTCTGTTTTCTTAGTTCATCACCGTTCACCACACCAATCTCCAATTTTCATAACCCATTAATGTCCCACTGCAGCGACGGGCCTCCTCCCGTGACGGAGGGATACTTGGCCTACTAATACACGCTGGCCAGACGGATTGGTAAAGGGTTTAATTTCAAGTTTTCCATCTTTTTATTTCGTAAAGATAATATTCACGGATAGTCCCTTAGTCGGTTTTTACGACACCCATGGTATGAGATGGGGTGGTGACATATTGTATTCTTACTCCGTCACCACACGGAGAGTTAATATAATACAATGTAAAAAATAAATTAATGGTTTAATTCTTCGAAATTAAAAATTAAAATCAAATTCTTTCAGGATCACCCTTCCAGTTCACAGTAGGACCTCTTAAAGACTCAGGAGCTCACTTAGTAAAAGCCGGAGGTCCAGGTCTTGAGCGTGGAGAAGCAGGGCGCTTCAACGAGTTCAACGTATGGACCAGGGAAGCTGGTGCCGGTCAGCTAGCGATATCGCTGGAAGGTCCCAGTAAAGCTGAGATTGACTTCAAGGATAGGAAGGACGGCTCCTGTGATGTCTCTTATAAGGTTGAAGAACCAGGTATGTAATTTAACTATTTTTTTAGATATTTTATGTAATTTTCCTCAGTTTTTAAACGACTCCAAAAAGAAATACAGGTTTTAATTCGCGTGTAGTTTTTTTAACTTTACTTACAATGTGACTGCGGCAATCCAGAGCAATCGATGTCGCATCTACTGGTGTGCCCTTTGTGCCCTGAGCGGTGTACGATGGCTGATCTTTACGTGGCCACTCCAAATGCCATTGAAGTGGCCGCTCACTATTCTAAAACTGTTTGAGTTTCGACCATTGACACGAGAGAAGAAGAACTTTACTTACTACTTTTTGTAACTTTAAAACTAAGTAAATTCTTGACAAAATTGGAAAAAAACAATTATTAAATTACAAAGCAAACCTAAAAAGTTGTTTTGCTATTGTTTTTCTAAATAAAATATAATTATGTACTGTAACTATCCCGGGGATAGTTACTAAGTATCCCGTTATAATATAAACGTGTAAGTTTGTAAATATGGATGGATGTTTGATGTTTGTCTATCACGTAAAAACTACTAAATGGATCTTAACGAAACTGACAATAATGAAGCCTATATAATTATCAGAATAACACCTAGACTACAATTTATAAAAAATAATTGTACTTAAGTAATTTTACTTAATTGTAAAATACTTACATCTAAGGAGACTCGCGCTTGACCGTTGGATCATAGGTCTGATGCAGGAGGCAGTACTTCTCGACAAGGCACGTATTGTGAGGAGGTTCCCATATCTGGAGCCCTAACCACCAGTAGCTTGGTCTTTGTACCCTATGCTGGTGGGTCTACCTTTTTTATATTTTTAAATGTTTTTATTTTTATATTTAAAAATGTAAATTAATGTGGAAAATAAAAATACACAGATTTGTATACTTGTAATAAAAGCTACTCAAAAGTTGAAGCTGCGGGCACCAAAACCTGTGGAATATAAATTAATATACTGAAGGAGACTGATCCTAAGTTAGGCTTTAGTTTTAAAGTTTTAAATAAAATAGTATTTAAAATACTAGTAAACATACTTGTCACCACCATACAAAAAGCATGAAACATCATAAATAAATACAAACAGCGTTGTATTTCAATAAGCCACGCCTACACAAAACCGGCCAATGGCGGAACAGCGCGGCAAAATTTATTGTAAGACCATTTTGACAGTTCAATTTTTAGAGTACCGTAGACACGTTGAAAAAGCTTTATGGCGTTTTCCGTGTGCCGTCGGTTAAAGTTTTTGTTCGGGGAAATAGTTTTATTTGCAGTTGGACAAACTATTTAGTAAACTAAGTGGACTAACTAGTTAGCGAACTGGTTACTATCCTTATTTAAAACACGAGAGTCGTTTGCAAAGTAATGGTTTGTTGGGACTAGTCAACAGACCAACACGTTTGCCCAAAGTAGTACTACTAGTAGTACTAGTAGTAAACCAGGGATTAGGATCCGACATTAGGGGAAGCCTGTCCTTGCAGTGTGACAGTAAAAGGTTGTTACGCATTTTTGAGCATATTTTTAAGAGCTTTGACATCAACAGTACACATACTAACGCATAATGGACAGATTAATGCGACCTGATACTCTCTGCTATCTTGTATCCTTTACTCCAGCAGTGAGCTACTAGTTACTGAAGTATGGTCACCCTAATCTCAAATTAAATACTCTACTGGACTGGCAGGGGACAGGTCTCTTTCAAATATTTATACTTTTTTCTCCTTGTGCCTCCATATTCCATTGGTTGTCCACCAGATTTACCAGATATTTAGCATTTCGGAAGAGCCTACCCCACGCCTTCAGGTACGCAGTCGCCATTCCTATTACTTTAAAATTATCAGCCGTTCGGTTCCCTAAAAGAAACTAAACGGAACTCAAATAAATATTTAAAAATCTTACTGGCCATTTTTTTCTTTTCTTTTTACACTGACCTGAGAGGGCGAAACGTTCTTTTTTTTAAACTCAATGCTTGTCGAGTTTTCGGCACATTATCCTACCGATTTACGATGAACGTTTTTGTTAATGAAACTCGTAATTCTTTTGACATTCCAAATGCTTTTTTATTTTAGTTGGTTTTTAGTTTATGATATTTTGTTAAGTAATTGGTATTTTATGTATAAAGTAGAGATTTATATTGAAAATGTCTATTTACTTAGCTTAAGGTAAATTGTATTATTAATAAAATTCTCGGGAGTGTAGTAGTTTTGATTCCGTTGTCGTTAGATTGCCAAATGCTTATTCACACCATGGTTGTACGACCCGATGTCATAGTATATTTATACATTACCACCGAAGATTGTTACACATTTTAATTTAATTACTTAATATATTGACACTTTAAAGAAACGATCACCATACCCAGTGTATTCATAAATGCAGAGGTCTCGGTTTCAATTCCCGCTCAATGCAATCAGCTTTGATCGGGTGATCGAATTTTGTGTGAGTAATAATATTTATGCAAGTATGAAGTTACAAATAAAATACTTAAGTACGTTTTTACACTGTCTAGTAACCATAGTACAAGCTCTGCTTAGTTTGGTACTAGATGCCGTTGTGTTAACGTGTAATGCGCCTATACACTATGCTACATGGTAGTCAACTACATCTTGTAGGAGACTACATCTTGTAGGACACTACATCTTGTAGGACACTACATCTTGTAGGAGACTACATGTAGTCTTTCCATTTCCAAAACAATTACATGGAAATGGAAAGACTAGATGTAGTCTCCTACAAGATGTAGTGTCCTACAAGATGTAGGTAGTCTCTTACAAGATGTAGTTGACTAAATGTAGTCTAGTGAAATCGGCGCTTAAGAAATATTTATTATTAATGTGCATGTTTTGTTATTATTATATGTATTTATAGTTAACTTTCTCAGTAGGTTCAAATAAAAAAGGTTTCATTGACATATTTTTATTATCTGTAAAAGTTTTAATAAATTCGCATACATTGGCAGCGTCTCGCGGCTTCTTTGTTACCCTAGCATCGTATTCGTATTTTAAAACTAGCGATTTTTGAAATTCGATCGAATAAGATTTTTTATCTGTTACCTCGGAAACCATTATGGCGGCGTATGGCGGTTACTTTTAAATTTCACTAGAAATTCAATTTATAGTGATCAGCGGGATATATTATTATTGCAAATGGTATTATAATTTAATGCAGATATTTCTGTCTTTAGATAGTTATTGTAATTTATTCAGCTTGTGTTAATATTAACATTTACTTTTTTTGTTTAAAAAGAACACCCGTGTTCATTGAATAAAAGGTCACGAAATCTACTTTAAAGTATACGTATGTCTCAATAATTATATAAAGTTTTATAATAAGTGATGACGGAGTGAGAATAACATGTCATTCATTATAACAGCCCATTAATGTCCCACTGCAGGAACGGGCCTCCTCCCGTGACGGATGGATACTTGGCCTAATAATACCACGCTAGCCAGACGGATTGGTATAGAGTTTAATTTCAATTTTTCCTTTTTTTTATGCACCTAAAGGTAATATTCACAGATAGTCCCTTAGTCGGTTTCTACGACAACTATGGGATGAGATGAAGTGGTGACATATATTGTATTCTTACTCCGTCACCACACGGATAACATGTCATTACCTCAACTTATCCTGTGAGTGTCGTAAAAATCGACTAAAAGAGATTTCACTGATATTATTATCTGTACAAAACGCAAAAGGATCAAAACTTAAGGAAACCTTGATAAGGACTTACTTCTTTACTAGTTCTACCATTAAAAAAACAATTGTCAGATATCATAAAATGACCCTAAGCAAATACCTAATATTTTAAAGAATAACATGTCGAGGACCTCAACCTATCTGTTAGAGAAACCTACGCTTGATTCTTTACAACTCTTCATTTTACTTTTTTTCTTAATTATACTAATCGATTAAGGTCACACTGCAGAGACAGGTCTATTCCACTGATATAAATAAATATAAATATTCCTCACACATTCACACAAAGCCATCTAGTCCCAAACTAAGCTGAGCTTGTACTATGTGTACTAGACAAAAAAAAAGTATTTAAGTATGTTTATCAGTAAACATATTTAATTTTTTTTTTGTAAATACATACATATTATACATAGAAAACATCCAGACAGACCAAGGCAAACAATCATGTTCATGAACCTGAGACCTCTGCGTAGCAGTTATGTTATATAACCACTACGCCACAGAGGTTGTCAATGATAGAAAGAAACTTGCCCTACCGTTATAAATTCTTATATCCTACTAATCCTACTAATATTATATATACGAAAGTTTGTGAAAATGGATGGATGGATAGATAGATGTTTGTTGCTCTTTCACGCATAAACTACTAAACGGATTTTGATGATATTTGAAATATAGGTAGTTTAGGGTGTAGAATAACATTTAGGCTACATATACCACGCGGGCATCAGCTAGTACTACTGTAGTTACCGAAAAAGCCAGCCAGGCAAGAAATCTTAGTTGCTTTCAGTACAGTTATTTTCCCTATACCTTTGAAGCCAATTACCACAATACAATCCCAATAAAGATATTAAAACTAACACTTAAAACTTATTAATAAAATACCTTATATCATTACAAAAGAAAGTTTCTAAACAAACGTATCTCTAAACCCGTCCGTTAAGATTCAAAAGTGACATTCCATCATAGCGCGTTCCATTTTCGAACGTTTAAACTTTTTTTTCTACAACGATTATATCCAGAGCTTGGTCAATTAAAATGACTTCAACACACCAAAGAGGAGGAATGCGGGCTACTGAATTTGTACCTTTATTTATTCTATTGTATTCATCGCGACAAAAAAATTGCGACGAACTCCGACAAAGAAGCGGTACCTTTTTGTCTTAAAATACCTCATAAGTGTATTAGAAAATTTTCCTTTTGTAAATTTTAAGTTTTGGCGATAGTTATTCTTCTTTCATTTGTTATTTTTTGGCGGCAAATGTTTTTGACCTTTTATGTATTAGGTTTGAAGTATTGTTTGAGGATTAAATACTTTTTTAATGATAAACTACCCAAGCACTCTTTCTAGCAAAGTAATGGGCAAATTAACATTTAATTCTAATCTGTAAATCCGTGATGTACTTACTTAAAAACTTCTAAAGTCACCTGTTCTTACCCATCCCATGGTTGTTGTAAATGTCTGCTGTAGAAAAACTGTGTTACATTTTCTTTTACATAAAGGTTTCACAGAAGTTCAATATTTTTTTTGGGTAAAAATTACATTTCTAAACCAATTTTAAAATTTGGAAGAACGGCATTGTTAGGTTCCTATCAAATTTGGATAGGTATAGGACATAGCAGACAGTGAAGGTGACCACTAACGCGTTGTAAGGGGGCCTCTTTAAACCTACATCTGGGTCGTAAGTCCCAGACGCTGTTATGCAAGTGATCCGTCCTCTATCACGCGATGGACCCGGCACCCGCACGGAGAATCCATGGAATGCTAAGATAAGTTTTTAAAACCCTATACCACACCTTCAGGCCAGCGTGTTTTTAGTAGCCTGTGCTACAATACAGTACAACTCAAGAAACCATATTATTTTAAAACAGTAACCAAAACGCCGCTATTCATAAACACATTATGCAAATACATTATTAGCAATACAAATATGTCTCCCCTTAATATCATTTAAACTGACATTAAATGCAGCTGACGTATCTTGTGTTTAATTGTTTCATAATTATGCAATCCCTTTGTTAATATTGCGGTTTTAGATCCCCAAAATAATACATACAATGTAACTTAGTGTACTTATAATAATACTAGCGGCCCATCCCTGCATCGAACGGGCATTATTTTCCCGCTTTTCTGTTAAAATTTTTCCTGAATTTTCTTCGCTATAAACCTCACGGAGTCCGAAACCTTTCCAACGAATGCAAAACCGTAGGAATCGGTTTGTGCGTTCTGGAGTTATAGCGTCAGGAAGGAAAACCCGACTTATTTTTATATAGTAGATGTGTAGTGAACAGAACTAGTTCAGATACAGGCCTAGTTCGGACGCTAGCATCCATAGAAACAAAATGTACGATATTGTAAGTGCTTTTGTATTTATGTTAACTTTACTAAGTTAAGTACCGTATTGTAACGTACTATTGTTTAATGCAAATAAACAAATTTTATTAACTGAGGCAATTTGTCCAGCAGTGGACTGCAATAGGCTAGTTGATTGATTGATTGATTGATTGAGGTAATTTTCGATGATGCTTAAAGAAATGAGACGTTTGGAATACATTCATAAACTCCCGCCTTATCCCGTCCGGTGTAGGCAGAGACGACAGAACGCCACTGTCACGGTCCTGGAAAACAGATTGAGCTTCGTCCATTTTTGGCTAGTTAAGTACGGAGTAGCCCCCTTTCTTGCGTCTCGCCAACTTAACTCACCAAAGAATAGGATGGAGATCTATTTAAATCAACTTAATCAACAATTTACTACTTAACTCGCTACTGTACTTGTCGATGTGTAAATCGGCCTTAAGCGAGTCATACATGCGCGTCGGTTACGAGTGCTCTTTATTTGGCCCTTCTCCAATATGCAACTTATCTGGTGAACATAATTATGTTTTCCGTGGCCTACCCGCACCGACTAGCCTTTTCACACTAGCCTTGTATACTTATTGGTTCGTTTGAAATACTGACATAATTTTTGATTATGATGAAAGTAACATAAATACTACACGTATTTTAAAAGTAAAGTCTGGTGTCATAAAAACGACTAAGGATTTACTGATATTAAAACTCTGTTAAAACAAGAAATCTAAAATTGTTTAGATAGATCTTCTTCTTTTTTTTACATTGACAAACCGAGTAAGGTCCGGAGTTGGTTCCGGGTGGTTCTAATAAGCTATGACCTTCAGCTGTCAATAAAAAGAAGGGAAAACTTGACATTAAACCTTATACCAATCCGTCTGCCCAGCGTAGTATTTGTAGGCCAAGTATCCCTCCGTCACGGGAGGAGGCCCGTCCCTGCAGTGGGACATTAATGGGCTGTTATGATAATGATGACATGGTTAATCACAAATGAACTAATTTTGAGTAACTAACAACTTCGCAACGGGCTATGCGTAGGACAAGCTTCAAGGACCTTATAAAATAAAGCAAAATTAAAAACATTAAAAATTATCAATAAAATTGATGTTAAAAAAATGCGTAACACTAAAAACCACCTGCGAACTGTTTTCGACTAAAAAAGTTCAAAATTCGCTTTTTGTTATAAACAAAAACTGCTTAATAAGAAACAGGAGGAAACAGGGCAGGACATCGAACCCGTAACATGTCAATAAGACTATTTTGCATAGCATACGTCATTATTTGATCCAATTGGGGCAATCGCATCGTTTTCGGTTAAACAATGTTTTGGTTAACTGACGTTAAAACGGTTTTGTAGTTTAACTTTAGTTTAATGTTTTGTTCTGTTCTGTTTTAATATCCCCTTTAGGGCGCACGTCACACCTTTTTAAATAAACACGGCTTGTTGAAGATGATGCACCGTCGCAAGTACCACTTGGCTTGCCTCTTGTTCGGAGTCATCAAACTTGGAAAACCCGTCTATTTATTTGATAGGTTGTCCTGGCGTTCGAATGCTAGGGGAGGTATAACTCGCGCTTGCTCGGTACAGCTAGGACTTGAGCGCCATGGTTCAGCTGTTTTTAGAGGTAGCTTCCGGTATGCTGCGTCCAAGTGCTGGAATAATATTCCGCCGCCGATAAGGAACCTGCAAAACTTATACACTTTAAAAAAAAATTAAGCTCCTTTGTTCTCGAACATCAAAGAAATGAGGAGGCTCTGACCAATGACACAAGCGCTTTATAAAGCAATAGCAGGGAATAAATATTTTTTATGTTAAATGATAAAACCTATGTTGTAGCCATAGCTTAAGTTATAGCACACTACAGGTATAATTATATAGCCTATTCAAAGTTTTATTGTATTTATTATTTTTTAATATCATGTGAAGACTGGGTAGTGGGAAAGAGTTTAGTATATCTTATGTAATTACGTCATGTCGATGTACGTAACTTACCAATCAGTCTCAAGGGAAGACCAGCGCTAGTTTCTTAACTAGCATCATGCTGACTTGAGACTGTTTTGCGGTAAAGTTAGTTATAAGTTATTGTGTTTTTTCCTTTTTGTAAATGTGTAATTGTATGGCTTTCCTGTTAATAAATTGTTTTTTTTTCTTTCTTTCTTTCTAATAGATAATATGGAAAAGCGGTCGTGTGACTACTGTTTGCGAGCGTTTACTAATGTTTGTCATAATTTTAAATGCTATAATTTCACATGCCATAATAATATTTGCCATAATATCATTAGGCATAACGTCAAATAAGCTCGACAGAGCTTCGCGTGTCTCCTACTTTAGCGTGGTTTAAAAAATAAACCTAACCTAACCAAGTCAAACAGCTCTAAGCCGGGGTGTTAACCGTAATTTGTGTGTTATGGCAAATGAATATTATGACCGAGGACGATTATGGCAAATAAGAGAATACCGTTTGCGAGGTCGTGCTTTCAAATCCCACGCAATTAATTGTGTAATGCGCATAGTAGAAATAGAGCCTGGATTTCATTTTTTTTCATAATAGTTACCGTTTTGCAAACAAAACTAACGGAAATAAATCTAGGATCATAACAATATTTTGTAAATCGCATAAATAAATTAGAACAGATTGGAAACACAATCTCATTCCAAAGTAGTCATATAAGATTCTTTTATGTGAAACTTTCCAATGAGATAAAAAGAAAACCAAGAGCCTGTTCTAATACGATTGGCTTACCTACTTGATTTTAAAAGACTTACATTTGTTTGACTACCTTTTTTATTTTTGCTGCTAATGATGCCATAGGGGTAGACCGATGAAGAGATGTATGGATTGTGTGAGGGATGATTGGCTAGGAAAGGAGTGAATGTTGAAATGACGGGAAACATAGATGAATGGAAAAAGCATACATGTTGCGCCGACCCCAAGTGAATATGGGATAAGGGCAGGAGGATGATGATGATGATGCCTTACTCCACTTAACACACTCAAGAAGTCCGAAAAGAAGAAAGACAATGGAAAAAACACTTAAATAACACAAATTTATCTATACTTGCAAAACTTATAACTTCACGCCCTTTATAGGAAGATTTTGGTACACCATGTATCCATAAAAACCTTTTTTAGTAGAAAAGTCTTTAATAGTCGATTTTTAAAACAACCATGACATGTAAAGGCATGGTGATATCATGTATTCTTACCAAACCTAACTTAACACGTTCCCAGTGCAGTGTACCATATTTAGTACACGTGCATTGTTTTACTATTGTGTTTGGTGGCGGCACTGTGAAAGGGTTAACATAAAAGAATGATAACCCCAGTTAACAATAACCAACAGTGCCACCCACCGCTAACTAATTTTGAAACAAAACGAACCGTTTCCCGAAAAAGTCTACGAATATTTTTTTTCTACCAATCAGTAAAAACCTCATCGAAAAAACTCTGTTTCGGATGTAAATAAATCTGTAGCAACTATATGGCCACCATGGAGTCTCGCTCATATTGAAAAAGATTGCAAAATGCCAAGTTCTTGTGTTGTATATAATAATGGTTCCGTATATGTAATAAATTTAACTTTTTCGGTGGCAAAGTGTTCATGTTTGTAGCTCCTTTGGTTGGGGTGGCCTTGGGAGCGCTAGGCGTTCAGAACTTAAAACATTTTTGATTTTTTTTCTCGAAATGATAAGACGTTGGTTTTAAAAAACAGACTGATAAAGAAACTAAAAAATGATCGATTTTCTTTCTGTGTTGAATAGTCCGCTATGATTAATATGACTGGAGCAGTAATGAAATATGTTTAAAAAACGGACGCCTTTTTTTCGCCGCCCAACAAAGTGGGCACGGGTCAGCTAGTATTTTAATAAGCTACGACAATTGACAACTAAAAGTTAACTTAACCAAATTTTTAACGATTTTAAGGTACGAGAATTGACATGCTGATTATACAAACGTTATACAATCCAAAAGAACCTTTCCCTACCTATCCCTAAAATGTTTGTAGAAAATTTAAATATATCGACGGTGGAAAGGCAAAACGAATGATACGCCATTTGGCTAATTGTTCAGGAGAGCTGTTTAAAGTTTAAATTTTAACAAAAATGATCATAACTTCTTTGTTTATTAACCAATTTTTTTGAAATTTTATAAGTAAATCAAGTTTTATGTGCTCTTTGTTTTGTATTCAATATAAATTAATTAAAGTCAATAAGGCAAGAAAAAAGTGGCGTATCATGTTTCTGACATTTTGAGTGAGTTGGGAAAAACACTTCATAAACCATCAAAAAAAAAAGTTGGTAGGACAAATGAATTCATTCACAAAACCTCCACAAAAACAGGAGGGCGAAATTAGTTTAAATGCCAAATGAAAAAAAAGGCGTAGAAGGAAAAATGCTTCATTTCCCTTTGATGAAACAAAAATAAAATGGAAGAATGTTTTATGAGTGATGTCTCTTATATTTTTAGGTCGTTAAAATAAATTAATGACCATACGCGGTTATGTAGTTTACATGATGTGCATTTCTCGGATAGGGGCTTAAGTTGATCTCGTGGTAAAGGAATAGACAATTTAATTTATTATAAACTTTTTATTTAGTTAGTTAGTACTTTTTAGTAGTTTAGATATTGACAATTTTAATAAAGTTGACATAATTATTAAAACAGAATCTTTCTGTCCGTAAAAGTAGTACTGATACGACATCTTAATTAAAAAGTACGATAGGAATAACAACTGAAACGCCGTAGCTGTTACTTTACTCTCGAGGAAGAAAACGTGTTACGACATGTCAAAATATAACTTAGCGGGGAAAAAGTATTGAAAGACCAAATTAAAAAATTATTTGGAAGAGCAAATTGCATGATGTGGCATCTTCGTAAAAAAATAAGTTTGGTCAGTAATTTAAAAGGCACCTTCAATATTTTCATATCAATTTATTGACATTGTTAAAAAAAGGTATCGAAAAACGGTCGTTTAAGGGGAGGGTATTTTTGAAATACCCCCTTTTATACCTTAAATGAAACGCCAAAAAATGCGTCAGAATGACTTCTAACCTAGACAGATCGATAGAGAATCCAAAACTCTATCGAACTGCATATAAAACTCATTTTCGACCAAAGTGGCGTTTCATTCGTTTTGCCTTTCCACCGTCGATATTTTGCTGGAAGAATTATTGTCTCCATCGTTAGTATGTTACATTGAGTGACGTATACTCTCCTTATTTTAACTTTACTTATTTGTTTTTTTTAAATGCAAAATCAGTTTTTTGTCGATTTCGTCGGGTTTTTAGGATGTTTTGCAAATTTATTAGTACTCGTGTCGTCGGGTCCTTTTGTAAGGGATTGTTAGAAACGATTTGACGTGTAATTGGTACTTCCGATTTTTTGTGGGGTTGGTTGAATGCACCTTCCGATATTTGGGATTGAAAACAGGAGTTTGGGTTCAAATCGCAGGCAGTGTTACTTGTACACTAAGGGAAGGGTTGTAGAGTAGGTACGAGTACATAAAGCAAAACACAATACAAACCAAAACTTGTAAAATTTTTTATATTTCATAAAGCAAAACACAATACAAACCAAAACTTGTAAATTAGTAAAACAAATTTTCTTCCATATGCTGAAGAAAGGCCGTCCCTGCAGTGGGACATAAATGGATTATGATGATTATTAGTGAAAATAGGTTTCCTTCCATTTTCCTGGCGTCTGATCACTTATATAAACTTGTGTTAGAAGGTGTTCCAATTTAAGTCATTCTATCACAGGGACGAGCTTAATCCCATAACACTAAGAAACTAGCATGACCCATAATACGGAAGTTGTATTTTAAAAGAATATTTGTATATAATAATTTCAAAAGAGTTGCCATGAGTTTCTTTGCCAGGTTTCTTCTCACTGCCTCTATGTATTTGGAAACTGGAATTTATGAATACATGAATGAATGATCGTTTATTTGCTTGAAACATGGTAACATAAGTTAATGGATCAACACAGTCAGACAAGTAGATTTGAGTAGTAGATAGGTTTTATTTTTCTCCTCTAATTTACGTTGGTCAATACAACGCGGTTTTTTATAATAATTTTAACTGTAACTACAATTTCAAGTAAATTGTAAAAGAAGATTTCAAACAAATTGTGATAAATTTTGAAATTTGAAAAAAATTGAAATTTGAATAAAGCAGGGGTGGTGGATCCATGGCTGTAATAATGATTAATCTTTTTCTTCTTCACCAGGTGAATACCGCATCGGTCTCAAGTTCAACGAGCAGCACATCCCAGATTCTCCATTCAAGGTCTACATTTCCCCAGCGGTGGGCGACGCTCACCTGCTAGAAGTTGCCCAGTTTCCAGACTCGGCGCAGGTTGATAAGCCCACGCAGTTCTACATCAGGCTTAATGGTGCTAAGGGCAGTCTGGATGGAAGGGTGAGTTTTGTTATCTATACTTAATATAATAAAGAGGACAGATTTGTATATTTGTATGTTACGAATAAACACAAAAACTACTGAACCGATTTCAAAAATTCTTTCACCATTGGAAAGCTACTTTCACACTGAGTATCATAGGCTATATTTTATTCTAGAATAAATTAAGGATCTTTACTGAAACATGATATAACTTAAGCAAGGTGTGAAAAAATGTGCTCTAAACCTTCTTTCATTGCATGCACTGCAAAAACTAAGTGTTAATGATAGAATAAATATATGTTCTACAATATTAAATAACATAATCAAAATCTACAAAAAACTATACTATAAACTATATATATGTTTTTTTAACGTTTGTAAGACCTGAAAGGACTCAGGACTATCAGTGTAATAAACTTGTCTTCTAAAACCATACGTTGTCCCAGTTCTCATATGGCGTATTTCCCTTTCCGTGTTCAGTTGGCGACAATAATCAGCACGGTTTTGTATTACTAACCAACTCGCCAAACCCGTGCTTAATTGGCGTCAACTCAACACGATTTTGCGATCAAGCAACGCTTACAGGCGTTTTACAATTGTGTGCATTTTAAGAGAATGTTTGGATTATTTGGGAGTATTCGTAAGAAATCGCGGCACTCGAAGTAGGTACTTAGGCTAGCCGTCACCTCAGCGCGTCTGAACTGAACACGCTTGTTAACGCTTACGTGTTTGTTATTGTTTTAATTGATAGTGCATAGCGCACAACGGATCTCCACTTGTGGGTCATGTACTACGTACTTACTTATTTTTGAGCAAATGATGATGTACCACCACTATCAAAAGTTAACGATAAATTAAATTTTATACAGTTTGTTGGAAGTAATAATATAAAATGTGCAAATTCTAATTTAAAACTCAGGTACTTAAATAAAACAAATTTTATTTTTGGTACATAATTTATTGTACAAGTAATGTTTAATCAGAAATGGATTCTTTACTTAAATATTCGGAATCCTCCGAGTCGTCACCTACTTCTATAATGAATCTATCTAGTATTTTTTTATCATAATGGTACTTAGGTACTAATAACCGTAAATATTTTACGATAATTACAACACGAATCAAAACACAGGACAGCACTGTTTCTTAAAAGCTGGCCACATTATTTTTATGTTTGACATTTGTAGTTGTCATTTTAGTATCCGAGATCAAAAAATAGACTTTAGCGTTACTCGTTACAAAGACAGTTGATGCGAATTGAACACGGGTTAGTTGAATTCCATAGTACTTAATAAAAAGCCGTGTTTGATTCAGCTGTACGCTGTTTTGTAAAACGTTTTTAATGTTGCTTGATCGCAAAAGCGTGTAAAAGTTGAGGCGAACTAAGCACAGGTTTGTCGAGTTGGTTAGTAATACAAAACCGTGCTGGTTTTAGCCGCCAACTGAACACGGAAAGGGAAATACGCTCTCATATGCCGGGGACTCAAAGTAGTTCTATAATCTTCCGACGGACATTATATATGATTGCCTCAACACTACTGCGATCCCATCATCGGCCCGCAGTAACGCACTTCATCATAACAGCCCATTAAGGTCCCACTACTGGGACAGGCCTCCTCCCATGACGGAGGGATACTTGGCCTACTAATACCACGCTGGCCAGACGGATTGGTATAGGGTTTAATTTCAAATGTACCTTATTTTTATTTCGTAAAGATAATATTCACGGATAGTCCCTTAGTTGGTTTTTACGTCACCCAAGGGATGGGATGGGGTGGTGTCATATTGTATTCTTACTCTGTCACCACACGGACAATACTTCTTATATCTACAATGACAATAACCAAATAAATAATTTCCCTTTTTCTTTAAAAATACAACCACATACATACAATCTAGTTAATAAACTAGATGCACAGTGGTCTATAAGGGGTCAGTTTGATTTATTGTGAGAACATGTTACGTCCGGCATTCGAGATTTATGATAGATGAGTCTTATACCAACCTATACTATGTACATCAAGCTGGCGTTTATATCACGTTTAGGGTATGAGTTTTTTGTCTACAAAATTTAGGGGGTGAGAGTTTTGGGTGTGACTTTTGTTAGAATAATGTGTGATTTATTGTTACCGTTTGGTGGTTTTCGAATTTACTTTTGCTAGATAAATCTATAAATCCTAGCTATATGGTAAACCATACTTTACATTTTGTTGTAGGAAGCATTATAAGTCGTCTAGACTTTGGCGTAGGCTGTGTTGAAATGCGCACGTGACGCTACATTTCAATGTTCCTATCCTATGCAATCATGATCTACCAAATAAGAGTAACCAATGCAAAGCCAATGCAGAAACAAGTAGAGCAGTCAATGTACACACAGTAACACATCAAGTTAAACATTTTCATTTGAAATTGTGTCTTAATTCAAGGTATTAAGGTACACGAGTGTCTAGCTTGATTAGTTGCTGTGTGTACAAATTCAAAATATCCCCCTGTAAAAGTTTATCTCCTTTTCTAGAAAGCTCTTCCTAATTTAAAATTAGACAGCTGATATACAATGAGTGTTTGTGCAATGCTATACTTATATAATTATTATATTGTATTATGACTGTTGATTTTTTTTAAACTTTAAAAAAACTTTTACAAAACATTTGCGTAGTTGTGGGCTCGAATTCAACGTAAGATAATTATAGCAGTGGCCCACAAATAAAACTGTCTTGAACTTTTTAAAGAATAAAAAATAGCGGACACTTAAAACTTGTGCGTTTTAAGTGTCCGCTATTCTTTAGTCTGTAAAAAGTCCCCGTGACTCAGACTCCATCCCTAGTGTGAAAATTGTCACTAATAATAAGAAAATCTATAATATGTACTAGCTGACCCGTGCCCACTTCGTTGGGCGGCTAAAAAAATAGCGTCTCTTTTTAAACATATTTCACTACTGCTCCACTCCCATCAGTCATAGCGTTATACTATATAGCCTATGACACTCCCCGATACAAGGACTACTCAACACGAAAAGAATTTTTAAAATCGGTTTATTAGATTTAGAGATTACCCCCTACAACGTCACAAACACACAATCACACAAACACACAAACTTTACCTCTTTATAATATTAGTATAGATTTATCTTGACTTCTGTGATTTTCTATTAAGCCCCAACAAATTCGCACAGTGTGTCCGTCCAACGTACGAGTGTGACCAAAAAATGTAATAAAACGAACTATCCACACGTGACCGCTCCTCGAATAAATCTTGAGCTGCGTTAATATTTTATAACAGTATGGCAACACTATGAATAAACCGGGAAGTTGTGTTATAAAAATTAATACGGGGTTGGAACAACTTTGCCCTTTGTTCAAAGGGAATGCTCTAGAATTTTGATGTGTATTTTTTTTCGAAAAAAATAAGTAATATGTGTTTAATGGTACTTGTTGTTTTGTGGCTTATTTTCTAGTAAGTTAATGTAATAATATAATTTTATACAACTGTATCAAGTCCTAAGAAAAGAGAAACTATGAGTTCCTAGATTGATTATTTTGAAATTAATAATGTAGGTACACTTAAAAAAAGTTGGATGTCATTTGTTATAGATTTAAGTGTATCGTAAAGTGCATTTTTATTTAACTATCTTTTCTTCTGGTTTTTAAGGATTGTAGTACACACAGCAACTAATCAAGCTAGACACTCATGTACCTTAATACCTTGAAATAAGACACAATTTCATATGAAAATGTTTAACTTGATGTGTTGCTGTGTATCCATGCCACTCAGTACCTACTCTCATGGGAATAAGGCATGGGATTATGTTTGTATGTATAAAAAAATATATAAGAAAGAAGACTGAATATAAAACACTATATCAAATCTTAAAGATCAAAAGAAAAAAATATTTTTCCATTTAAACAGTATTTACTTTTTAAACGTGACAATGAGTCTTCTGTTACAGGTTATTTCACCATCAGGCAAGACCGACGACTGCTTCATCCAGAACATCGATGGAGACCAGTACAGCATCAGGTTCATGCCTAGAGAGAATGGTGTTCACAACATCAATGTTAAGTTTAACGGTGTCCATATACCTGCTTCACCTTTGAGGATCAAGGTAATAATGATGAGTACATTCATTTGTTTGGTACTTTTCTTGTTTAAAGCCAGCAAGTAGAGGTGAGTGACATAGCGCTCACAATTTTCCGATTAAAATAGTGGTGGGCACCTCCATTTAAATCGGATAATTAGCGTACTACTGAAAGCTGTTAAAGCTGGAAGGTTCTGGAATTCGACTAGTATCCGGAAGAGGCAGGGTTAGGAGGCCCTTTACACAGTGGACAATGGAACCGCTGGTTGAAGAGGCACAAGATATGATGCATAAAGTGCAAGTGTGCGTGCGTAGGAAGAGGCCTATGTCTAGTGGCAGTCAATCGGGTAAAGCCCGATTTACCCATCGACAAGTACGAGTCTGCGACGAGAACGAGTCATCGGCGAGTTAAGTACGAAGTAGGCCCCTCTCTCGCGTCTCGCCAACTTAACTCGCCAAAAAATAGTATGGAGATCTATTTAAATCAACTTAATCAACAACTTACTACTTAACTCGCTACTATACTTGTCGATGTGTAAATCGGGCTTAATATGATGGCGATTCGTGTACATTTCTCATGATTATATTTTGATTGCCTTTCGAGCGTAGTTTGTATACGTCTTCTTTAAGTTATTGAAATGTGAAGATGTTTTGACAACAGTTATTATGTTGCTTTAGGTTGGTAAAGATGATGCAGACCCTGCGGCTGTTCACGCACATGGACCTGGTCTAGGAGCTGTTAAAACTGGTAAGTTCAGGAGAAAAATTATAACACCAAACTTACTTCATACCCTCACATACACACATACCTTATTTTCTCTTTTATTAAACTTTTTCTCACATATCACAAATTATCTTAACTTTTATTATAATGTTCATTTTTATCTTAACGCTGCAAAAAATGGAAGTACCAGGAAAAGTTGACTACTCCCAATGAATTAAAAAGTAAGTTTTTTCGATATCATTCAATGACATCATAGCTACAATGAGAAGAAACCACCGGTAAAGGATACTCTATTAAACTAGCATTGGCAGGGCACATAGCTGATGAGACATTAAGGTCCTGGATTGAGGACCACGTAAAAGCAAAGTTGGCGAATTCCTCACGTAGCGTATACAATAGAATGGTAGAAATGGTGGTGGCTCAAGACCCAGAAATATTCGGACGAGGCCTATAAAAAAAATCAATTTTTAGAGATTCATTACTAATCATTAAAACTAATCATTGTTTAACTTTTTCAACAGGTGTTAAGTCGGATCTGATTATCGACACTTGCAACGCTGGTGTCGGTCTTCTGGCGGTCACTATGGATGGTCCATCAAGAGTGGCCATGGATTGTACGGACGTAGATGAGGGCTATAAAGTAAGTTGTAATTGCTGCTAAAGTTTTGGCACATAGCTCCCATAAATTTACTAATTGTGTAGAATTTTCCTTGTTTTGTTTTGTGGAAATAATATCTACGAATTCCTTGGGTTGAGATGGATAGGACCATTTATAAAATCACACAGAAAACTCTACTTTATATTATCTTTTTTTACTTTAAGGCCATTAGATTTAGCCCGGACAAATAAACATCTCTGTAATGTATTTTTCAGTAACCTTATTGACAATTCTGTTGGTTGAATTTTACCTCTAATGTTTAAACTCAAGTATTATTTTACTTACTATAAAGTTTCAAAATTTTTCAGGTACGTTACACGCCGCTTTCTCCAGGATTCTATTACCTGAGTATTAAATACAATGGTGCTCACATCGTCGGCTCACCGTTCAAAATAGAAGCCACTGGTAAGATATTTAGATATAAGACCTTTTTTAATAGACAACTTTCGCATTCGATTTTGAGTCCCAATTCAGTTCAGTCATCAACAGCCCATTAATGTCCCACTGCACTGGGACGGAGGGATACTTGGCCTACTAATACCACGCTGGTCACACGGATTGGTATAGGGTTTAATTTCAAGTTTTCCTTATTACTTCGTTAAGATAATATTCACGGATAGTCCTTTAGTCGTTTTTTACGACACCCATGGGATGAGATGGGGTGGTGACATATTGTATTCTTACTCCATAACCACACGGATATTCAGATATAAGGCCTTTTTTAATAGACAACTTTCGCATTAGAACTTGAGTCCCAATTGAGTTGAGTAACATACTAATAAGAAGCTCAAGACAAAAATTTGCGGTTCGAACAAATAATTATCTTGCATATTAAACAATCCACGAATGTACATATATTGTCGACCTCTGTGGCGTAGTAGTTATATGACATGACTGCTACGCAGAGGTCTCGGATTCGGTTCCCGCTCAATGCAAATTCTGTGTGCATGAACATGATTGTTTGCATTGGATTGTGTTTTCTATGTATAATTATGTATGCATTTACAAAAGTATTTATGTATGTTTATCCGTTGTCTAGTATCAACAAGCTCTGCTTAGTTTGGGACTAGATGGCGTTGTGTGAAAGAATGAGGAATATTTATTATACAGTACCCGTTGGACGTTTGCAAAGAAACAAGCTGCTAATTTCAGCTTTGTAAAGTGTTATTTTTGTCGCACGAAATATAACAGTCCGGTAACTATTAGGAGCTGCTATAACAATTATGATTTGCTTCTTTTAATAATTTAAAATAAATACATTTGGGGGTGTTAACGACTCTCAATATATATTTCGAATAGAATCTTTTGTGCAACAGATATAACACTCTACAAAGCTGAAATTAGCCGATTCTTTGCAAAGGTTGATGTGCAATACTTTTCGCTAGGTTCTGTACGTACTTTGACAAGTATTATCATAATAGCCCACTAATGTCCCACTGCCCTCCTCTCGTGTTTGAGGGATACTTAGCCTACTAATACCACGCTGGCCAAACGGATTGGTATAGGGTTTAATTTCAAGTTTTCCTTCTTTTAATTACGTAAAGATAAATATTCACGGATAGTTCCTTAGTCTGTTTTTACGACACTTATGGGATGAGCTGGGGTGGTGACATGGTATTCTTACTCCGTCACCACACGGAGACAAGTATATCGACGTTAACAGGAAATGTAAAAAAAAATATGACCATGATTTTGTAAATTTGTGTTTTGCGTTTCCTAGGTGCAAACTTAGCCGAAATTGGTGCACAAGAAACATCATCAGTTACCGTTGAAACTGTACAAAAGGTCGCGAAATCAGCACAGAAACTTGGACCAGTACTTCCTAACTTCAAGTCTGATGCCACTAAAGTCTCCAGTAAGGGAATGGGCTTGAAGAAAGCGTATCTTAATAAACATAATCAATTCACAGTTCACGCTGGTGATGCGGGTAAGTTCTTCAAACACAACAAAAGTACCTAATTTTGATTACTGGCGTAGCTAAGCGACCTCTGTGGCGTAGTGGTTATATAACATGACTGCTACGCAGAGGTCTCGGGTTCGATTCCCGCTCAATACAAATCTTTGTGTGCATGAACATGATTGTGTGCATTTGTCTGAGTGTTTCTATGTATAATATGTCGTTGTCTAGTACCCATAGTACAAGCTGCTTAGTTTGGGACTAGATGGCTTTGTGTGAAAGTGTGAGGAATATTTATTTATTTTATTTAGCCCGTAGACACAAAACAACTAAGTACAGATTCTATCTCAATTCAATTGTCAACTTTCTACCATTGTTAACACGGTAGTTTGGACTTCTTTGCCTTGATTTGTGAAGTATTGGTGTCCGCAAAAGAGTATGCAGAGCAAATGAAGAAGAGATTAATAGGTCCGGTCTCCAGTCACAATAAAGGACTGGGAGGTGGACTCGTGCGCTCTTGGAGAGGAAAAGACACTCTAGAATTCATGTTCCTCTCTAATCTAAGATATCCCTCCAAGTAGGCGATGAAGGAGTGCCGCTGGGGACTTTTAGTGGGTACACTGAGGGGTTGCCTAACACCCTGGGAGCCCCACATACCCCTCCCGTCCCCCAACGGAAGGGGACGCGTAGGCATTTTACTCCAGCGAAACCAAAGAACAAAAGATATCCTGAGAGCGCACTTTGAATGTCGATTGAATTTTGTCCCAAACTCTGTTTCCTATTATAGAATTTATTGTTAGTCCAGACTCACCAGAATATTAACGATTGTCTATAATTTACAGGAACCAACATCCTTTACGTCGGAATCTACGGACCCAAAGGACCTTGCGATGAGGTCCAACTGAAACACAAGGGTAAGAACAACTATGAATGCTGGTACGTCGTCAGAGACAGGGGAGATTACATCATCATTGTCAAATGGGGAGATGAACATATTCCCGGATCTCCCTACAAGGTGGAAGTCTAAACAAAAACATACTTAAACGCATCCAGAATATTTCTTACAAAATTTTATGCATTGTTTTTTTATAAAATCTTGGCCTTTTATTATTGAATCGAGTTTTTTGTTTACTGAAGTTATTTCTGCATGTGCTAGCATATTGAATTCTGTTCTACATATTTTGTTTAAGTCATACTTAGATTATCATCTAGTCTTATTTAGTCATCCTAGGTATGGGAAGCCAATGGATAAGGGAGGCACAGGACCACACAAGATGAAAATATGCGTACACCTCCATTTGCCAGAATTTCATTTGCCCGAATTTTCATTTTCCATAATTTCTTTTAAATGTCTAATTAAATTATGGCAAAAGAAATTCGGGCATAAGAATATTGTGGCATATAATTTTCTGGCAAACAATAGATAACCGAAAATATGAGGTCTATATACAGCAGTTGATGTCTATTGGCTGATGATACTTAGATTATTTGTACCAAGAAATAAATTTAATTAATTGTTTATAGCTTTAAGCACAACCTTAAAATTTAATGATTTGTATATTTTTAGTTGTATCTAAGTATGATTTAAATAATAATCTTCCGTTGACGGTAAGCGTAGGTATTTTAATTATAGCTAGGTTAATGAAAAGGTTTATTTTATCATCTTATATTTTGATCTCTAAGACACATTAAAAAACCTTTTCTTTATGCCTTCAGAGTTTTCTTTGTTCCTTTTTTATGTAATTTATTTTTAAATTCACCAAATTATTCATTTCAATTTCCTATTATAGTTTAAGCAATTTTTTTTTTCATACTTTTTTTAACTAAAAATAGACGTAAAAATACAAAATTGTACATACTTTGACAACGATATCGACTTTTACAGTAAAATGTCGATTAGTTCACAAGTTTCTTTAAATTTTTAGATTATGAATTTTAATGTGATTTTGTGTCACTAATTTTATTAATATGCTTAGTTAGATATTATTTATAGCTATTTTATTTACAGTTAATTTTCGTGAAATTATCATTAAAAATTCCTGTTTTAGTGTTCATAAATTTTCGCCAGACTGATTTTTTATATTTAATAATAATTCTATCGACATTTTATTGATAAGTTACGATATTAAGGGCTTCAACTGCATTTTTCATAGTTGTTTTAACTACGAATAATTCAGTATTGTTCGTGTTGTCTTTGTGCTGTTTTTCAGATTATTTATATGATTCTCGTTTAGTATTTAGGGCGACTAAATGACAATACATATAAAGTATTAACTCAAAAATATTCCCTTTAATATTTAAGTTCTAAGGCATAATTAACTCACTAATTAATGTGAGCGAATTTTTATTCTTTATTTTTGTTTAAAACTCTTTCTTAAAATTTCTCTACATCTTTTTTAATTAAAAGTTTTTAATGTCAGAGGGATTTTTCTTGTGAAATTCGCTTAGATTTTTGTAACTTACTTTACGTAGTTAGTTTTTTAAGAATTTTCTACTACAAGTTGGTAATGTATTTTATGCCTTAGCATTCTCATTAAGTATTATGTATCAGCTTTCTAATTTTTGTATGGTTTGTGTATGTATTATGCCTACGTAGGTAGAATGATCCCGTATTTGTAAATACCTATTTTAAGTGTTTAATTATTATAATGTATTTTGCGACTGTTAACTAAATAAAAGAGGAAAGTTCTATAAGTGTTTTATTTACTTTTTTAAAGGTTTACAATAAAATTGTTATTCTGGTTTCTGGGTTGCACCTTTTCGCTATCACCAACGAGGATAACATTTCTCCAGGTAGTAGTACCTTATTATTGTTCTGTTTAGATGGATGGTTAGCTAACTTTAGTGGCGTGTATAGTAGCCAGTAAAATTTGAAGTTATTGTACACTTGCAGGGTAAGGATGCCCTTAGCAATGATTTCATCTAGCTGACGGCCATGAGCGGTGACTACAATTTACTATCAGGTGACAATGAGAGCCAGTATCGCCTACCGGTTTGAAAATAAGCGTTTGACAAGTATACAAGGCTAGTGTGAAATGGCTAGTTGGCACCGAAAAACAAATGTTGACCAGATAGGCTGCATATTGGAGAAGGGTCAAATAAAGAGACTTGCTTAATGAATGTGGACGAGGCCCAATCTGTTTTCCAGGATCGTGACAAGTGGCGTTCTATCGTCTCTGCCTACCCCGGACGGAATAAGGCGTGAGTTTATGTATGTATGTATTATTTACATTAAAGCGGTTCATTACGCAAGCAAAGTTGTAGGCAGAACTAGTTATTAAATAATTTTAGTTAAGAAATAATCAACCTAGTGAACCGTACTTCACCTGTCGAATAGCTACTTATGATTGATTAAATAGATAACGTTTTAATCAATGGTTTAAAGGTACTATTATTTCATATTCTACACCATCTATTACCAATCCTTTCTCCGTGTGGTGAAGGAGTAAGAATACAATATCTCATCCCATGGGTGTCGTAAAACCGACTAAGGGGCTATCCGTGAATATTATATTCTTTACGAAATAAAAAGAAGGAAAACTTGAAATGAATGTCCTACTGCAGGGACGGGCCTCCTCCCGTGACGGAAGGATACTTGGCCTACTAATACCACGTTGAGCAGACGGATTGGTATAGGGTTTAATTTCAAGTTTTCTTCTTTCTATGTAATTTTCACAGGTAGTCCCTTAGTCGGTTTCTACGACTCCCATGGGATGAGATGGGTTGGTGACATATTATATTCTTACTCCGTCACCACACGGATAAGTTGTATGCTATGCTTTACATTGACTTTTAGATCTTTTATGGCTCCACGTTTTCATGAACGATAGCACCCGTCAAAATGGGAGGGCCCTTGAAATCCTCTGCATTTTTAGTTCTTAGTCATTCTTTATTTGGTCAGGTGTTTATTGATTATCTGCGACATTTGTCTATGGCCTCTTAGGCGTAGTGGTTACAATATACACTTGCTACTAAGAGGACGTGGTTTCAATCCCCGTTTTTTATTACCATTACGAATTTACAAAAAAAGCATAAGCGTCGTAGCACGTATAACGTAACGTAAACGGATCGGCACCGTATCAACTCGAGCCGTTCAGTATTTTTTGTATGAATTTCTTTACTGCAACGCACACTAAACAGAAACGTAACGTAATCGGATTTTTGACGTTTGACACCGAGGAAAAAGGCGAGGCGGTGCCGATCCGTTTACGTTACGTTATATGTGCTATGACCCTAATTGAGTATTTTCTTGTCAAATACCGATAGTACAAGCTCTGCTTAGTTTGCGAATAGATCGCGTTACGTGTATGTGTTGAAGAATTGTTTTATTTAATTTATGCATTAGTTAATGATGTGCAGGATACTTACCAAGTTAGGTCCGTTACTTACCGTGTTTACCTGCAAGTTGATACTTCTGTTCCAGCCTATTTGAACTGAGGCAGCTCCTCGCTTTTCTGACTTAAGAGCGTTTATAGGGCTCACTAGCGCCAAATATGGCATTATAAACAAAAACGGCCGTTTCTTTTTAATGCGAAATTTAACTAATTGAAAAACATTTACCCCCTTACTCATAAACGCCTGTTAAATTTTAGTCAATTGATTAGCTTAAATTCTTACGGTTTTGTTTGGTATAAGTTTGGTTTTGCTACTATAAATCTCGTTAAACAGTGATTAAATTTAAGATGCGTTTATGAGTAATGGGGTTAAAGTGTTGAGAGTGTGTTATACAAATACTTTATTGCCTTTTCTCAAGACTTTGTTATCAACATTTTACATTATTTATCCTTTCCTATTTGCGAATTATGTTTTTTTTTTCTATTGGCGGCGCTAGTGTGGCACGTAAAGGCCTTTAAGTACTATTACGACATACTTAGTCTGGTGATCAACTCTGATTACTTCTTCATCAGCCAGTGGACTTACATCCACTGCTTGACATAGGCTTCCTACAAATGGTATCACTATTTACCCATGGTTCGAGTTAGTTAATTTGAAAAAGGTTTTCGAATACTTTCTTGACCCTTGTCAAAATGTGTTTTGAAACTATTTATTTTTTCATTTAAAACTTTTGTTACAATGATATTCTGATTATTCTCGTTGAGTTAAGCTCGTGTGTATCTCTTGTAGTCGTCTTAATTATAAGCTGCATTAGACAGTTTTGTAAAAGTCAGACCTTATTGTTAAGAAAAGCTTCTTATAGCAGTGTATTATCATCATCATAACAGGCCATTAATGTCCCACTGCAGGGACGGGCCTCCTCCTGTGACGGAGGGATACTTGGCCTACAAGTAGTATAGCAGTGTTTGCATGTTCTTAACCAGAGAGGGCTTCCTCCATATATGTCTGAAATCTAGGTCTGACCTAGATGTCAGATTGTTAGGTAACGGGTTTAGTACCAAGTTTTCCTTTTTTATGGTCTAGCTTATTTTTAAAGGTTGTAAAACTAGCCTTTTTTGAGAAGTTAAGATCATATTTTTCAGCAACTGGTTTAATGTTCCATGAAAGTACGAATACCATACAAATTAAGGTTTGTAAAAAATAAAAGACAAAAATATAATTCTTGGCATAGTTGTAATTAATTTTTAAGTAACAAAAAATGATTTTCGTTCATTTTCATCTATAAATCTTAAAACGAGGACGCTAGACAAAGCGGGAACTAATATAAAAACGAAAAAAAAATTACTTACAAAAATATCATATTCATAAGTTTACACCTAAACTAAACAAATAAAAAAAAAGAAATCAAATCACAATATCACATTTCTACTTACAATAGAGAGATATTGGCGATTTTTATTTTCGTTAAAATCAAAAAATGAAAAAAAAAAAAAATCTCAGCTGTTATGTCATGTTACATTCATCATACATTAGTGCTTACATAATAACAAATGATCGGAAGAAATACTTATTGCCGTTTATAACATTATAAGAAAACAAAATAAAAAATACATAATTTGTACAAAGAAAAATAAAAAGATTTGGCTAATTTGTGACATACGACCTTCTTGCCCCGCGGACCCCTAAGAAATAACCACAACCTACCGTTTTATAACTAAAAAAGATCAATAGCAAATTAATTTAGAAGGAAAGTAGACATTCCTCCAAAAATAGTCACTCTTCCCATTTCCAACTCCTATCACAATTTCAATATGTTTTTAACTACTAATATTGATTCGTTTAAGATAACTAAAAACAAATCAACAATTTTTAATTCTGTTCGTATACTGAAAAAACTATTCTAAAAATCGATGTACGAAGGGCCTATTAAGTACGGAAAATAGGAATACTATACAATTCCACATAGTCCTCTTTTAATTTGAGGTCTTAATGCTAATATAATTGAGCATAAGCACTTTAAGGTAATAATAAAATAATAAAAACATAATTAATGTTTTCATTAATTAATAATAATTAATAAATTTTTAAAGTATCCTTTTCTCAAAAAATTGGTATCAATATTTACAAAATATTTACAAAAAGTGCACCGTTTTTTATTTTTTTCGTGAATAATAGAAGCAATTTTGGCCACTCATAAATGTAATATACACAGTTTGTGAATTTAAGAAAATATATTCGACCTATTATAACATCTTACATAATAACATTTTGTTCGTTTTAAACTTTATTTAATAGGAAGAATATATTTTCTATAATTATCTCGAAATAAAAATTATAATAATGATAGTTTGTATGATAGATAAAGCTAAAAAAATATATATCTAAGTAGGAACTGAGTGCAAAATGTATAATGAATTAAGAGATCTGTTCTTAATGAATAAAATTAAAAATGCAACTGAAGAGTAAAGTGATTGTGTTATCATCCCTGTCCCATATTAGGACCTTGTGTACTCCAGAAACTTTTAATTCAATGATTTTACTTAATAAAGACGTAAATAATTTACCAAAATTCCTTTACAGTCTCGTTCAAAAAACTATTCAATTCCAAAAAATATTGTAAAATTTATTTAAAATCTACGTTTAAAAAAAACATTTATAATAAAATTATTTTTTGTAAAAAGAAAAAAATAAAATCATTGGTTTGAAATTATTACATTGTTCAAGTACTTATTATGCATTGTATTGCTTAAAATGAAATCATAAAAGTTTTCTGATTCCTCTACATCTATGTTCGCATTAAAGATTAGTTTTTTCCTTTGCTGTGTAAATATAAAGTGTCGAGTTGTTACGAATGTTTGATCGTGATTATGTGCTGAAAATATTTGAACAAAAAGACAAAACACAACATCTAAAGCATACAAATCAACGTATTGTTAAGATAAAAACAATATTATATTTCTATAACCATATCACATATAAAAATTCAAATCGAAACGTCCATTTTCACTTTTCAAGTCTTTTCATTCTCTAACACAGCATCCTAATAATAATTTTTAACGATTTCCTTCGATCACAATTGACGATCAAACCCCCGGATCAACTTCGTTAAAAAGTAAAACAAACAATAAAAAAAAAACTAATCAATGATACGTAATCGAAAATAATTACAAAATCACTTTCATACCCATAAAAATTTTGTTTAGCTACTCACAAAATTCAGAGTATTCATACAATTTTATTTCTAAAAACATGAATTTTCTTTTTTCTAACGTTAAAACCGTAATACCACTGTCTTCGAGAGCGAGATTCTAAATATTTTTTTTATATTTTGTTAATTATATACCTAGTAATACCATCATAAGTACATACTATAGGGAGTGTACCTACGGTTAGTTACTGTTTATCCTTGTGCGATAACGCGTGGGGAAGGATATGCTCCGCGGGCAATAGTGCCGATGGCTGATGAGCATAATTTCTGATCTGGTGCAGAGATATCAGCTGATTGGGGAAGGAATTTGGCTGCTGCTTGCCTTGTTGGAAATGCAGGGGGTCGTATAGATACGGCCGCGTTGGTAAAGCACTGTGGTGCGATAACCCATTAAGATGAGGAGCCATTGAGTTGATTGGTGTGAACGCGGAATTCGCTGCTGAGGATACTGGAGGCTGGATGCGGTCGTCCTGGCTCTCGTGTTGAGCAAACAGGGCACGTTGCTGCTGCAAATGTTGCTCATGGTGATCATCGCTTTCTCTTTGCTGATGATAGCCACCCTCATCGGACATGTGTGCCGCTGAATCGGGACTGACCTTAGGCCAGTAGGGGTGGTCAGCGAAAGGCGCTGCCGTTGGTGCCGCTGCGGCCAACGTTCTGTTAAGACCACTTAATCCGAGTGCTGAAATTGGTGGTCTCTTATCGGCTCTTTCTGCGTGCTTGTTCATGTGCTTACTTAAGTACGTCTCCTGCGTATAACTTTTGCCACAATATTGGCATATATGCGTCTTTAAATGCTTGGACTCCTTATGTTTTGGGATGTGTTCGAGTAAGTCCTTCTCGTGCGTGAAGCACTTGTAGCATGAGTTGCATTTGAATGGTTTGTCTGTCTGGTGGCAGCGACTGTGACTTTGGAGGTTTGAAAGCTGAGAAAAGGCTTTGGTACATCCGATTTGAGTGCAGCGGTAAGGTTTATCCCCGGTGTGGGTACGAATGTGCTGCTGGAGATGAGATAGCTGTGTGAACTTTCTCTGACAGATCTCACAGCGGTACGGTTTGATGCCGAGGTGGATACGAGAGTGCTGCGCCAGATATGATGAGTTCGCGAAGGCTTTTGGACACTGTGTGCAGCGATAAGGCTTTGCTTCGCGAAGATGTATCTGGGTGTGAAGCTGCAGATCCGCTTTCGAACCGAAAACCTGAAATAGATAGAAAAAGAATAGGTTAATTTAAATGTTTTACGGCAATTCTAAATAACACAAAATACAAGAACTTAATATTTCAAATCAATACGATACTGTATATTTTTTTTGGATATAACAATTATTGTGAAATGTTTGTATAACGGATATAGGTAATTTCTTGAAGATAAACAATGTTTACAGGCCACTGTATAATAAACAATATAAAAAAAAACTGTTCAACATCATGGAAATCATCAAAAATTGAATATCGCCCTTGAACGACATCCGCGAGCAGCCGGAACAAATGATTCTTAACTTTTTTTTATTTGGCCAAGTCTTAATAAAGGCAGGATGTTGGCTTCACGGCGTTCTCCACGGATCGTAGTCGCATTGACTTCCTCATAGTCTGGGCAATCAGAATCATTTGATACAGCTTCCAATATTGCTGTATCACACTTGTTTTGGTAAACAATACTAAAATAATATCTATATTACAAAATTAAAACTAAGCCAGTTGTCCAGAAAAACATCTAAAGTATGCAGCTAATGGGAGAATAGGCTGAGGAATTGGGGCCACATGCTTTGAAATTTTGTTGTCTGAAGCCTGTATGCAGTAGCTACGTGCCCCTGTATAATAATACATTAAAGAATATAATTGAAGTAATGGCCAAATTAGACTGAAGTAATATACTCGTACATTTAGATTCAAACAGCATGATATTTAAGTGAATAAATTTGATACTCTTTAGATTTGATACAAAATTCAATATATAAAACAGAACTTTGAATGAATATTACTCGTACACGTGCCAACAATGCCGATACTTTCAGCGGCACTTCTCGCACACAGGAGTGTTTCGGTACACCATTGATTCACTCTTTGTGATATCCCAAATTAGTTTCTAACTTAAAACTGACACGTCATCTCTTAGAATCGTTTTCATCTAACAATGAAACTGCTAGCCACGTTCCTTCGGGCGCTAGAATATCTTTGAAACGAACAACTACCTTAATACCAAACAAAATAGAGTTTAAATTTTAATATCACCTATTGGTACTGATGGTGGTTCTACTAAACAATGAACGTCAGGGAATGTATTTGTAAAAGTTAATACAACAAACGATAATAGAGCTAATAAAGGTTAAGATAGAGTTGAATTTTGTATTGACGTTATCCAATTTGATTTTACTGGCCGGATTCGTTCAGTAGCACGTTGCATGACTAGCGAGAAGTGCGAGACACGAACGCAATTGGTCACAGATGGAACATAATTAAAGTTTGGAGCACTACTTAATATTGTGAACCAGTAGATTCGAGGTGGTAGATGACTTTTAATAGGCCTTCGTGAAGGATCGACGCTAAGGAATCTGTGTTAAATTGGTGCGTTTCGGAGTTTTTGATCAGGGACGTTTGTTGGTACCGTTGTAGAATGAGTTTAAGTTTGGAGATGTGTTGATGTCATTTTAAACTATTTGATCTATATCTTAAATCTATCCATATTACAATTAAATTCGCCCTTAAAGTCAAGTCAATATTCTAAACTATAAACCTAAATTGCTCTAGTAAGTAGTCAGTCGTTCAGAAAACAACAATGCCTTAGTCTATGTAAAACTATTACGAAATGAGAAAAACGTTATGTCGTATTATAAAATGTCGAACAAAGAACTACTGAATTGTAATCTTGTAATGTTTTCCTTATTTTTTCTTTGTATAAAACATTGATTATTTTACTCATAGTCTACTACCCCTTACTCATAAACGCCTCTTAAAAATCACTGTTTACCGAGATGATTATTAGCAAAACCAAGCTTATACCAAACATAATCGTAAAAATTTAACCTAATCAATAGACTAATATTTAAGAGGCGTTTATGAGTAAGGGGGCTGTTTTAAGTTAATCTATACTATATAATAAAGTTGAAAATTCATTAATTAGGAAGAAAGTCTGTTTTTATTCAAGACACGTGTATTCCAAAATTTTTTAATTACATTAAGTACATTACAATGATAGTTTCTTGCATAATCTGCATAGTCATTTCTTTATTTACTTATAAATATTAATGCCATTATATTTCTTATTCTATTTCGCCGTTGTAAATGTAATTTAAATCTAAGAAATCGTTAACTCAGAAAATCCTATCCGTATCAATATCCCTAGTGTTCTCCATCCTTATTTTTGAGATTATACAAGACATTTAATGTCCCACTGCAAGGATAGGTCTTCTTAGCAACGGAAGACAACTTGGCCTAATAGTCCTGCCGGAGTAGTAACGATAATCATAAAGAGTCTGCTTTGGAGATTCGGAGTTAAGATGATTTTTACAACTTTGTTGAGGAAATAAAAAATATTCATCATTAATATTCTTAAAGTTCTCATATACATCAATAGTTATGCTATAAACTAATCAAAATTAAACAAAATATGCTTTATTACCTAGAAAATTTGGCTTCCAATGTGGTTATGTTAAAAATAAACCGGTATCATTACGTATGACCTTGGAAACTGGTTCTACAAGACACAATATGTAACTATGCATTATTTTTTTACTAAATTTAAATGTATTACTACTATATCTATACATTAAAGATGTAATAGACTTGTAAACCGTGTGGTGACGGAGTAAGAATACAATATGTCACCACCCCATCTCATCCCATGGGTGTCGTAAAAACCGACTAAAGGACTATCCGTGAATATTATCTTTACGAAATAAAAAGAAGGAAAACTTGAAATTACACCCTATACCAATCCGTCTGGCCAGCGTGGTATTAGTAGGCCAAGTATCCCTCCGTCACGGGAGGAGCCCCGTCCCTGCAGTGGGACATTGATGAGCTGTTATTACTACTGAATCTATACACTAAAGATGTAATAATAGACTTGTAAATAGTGTTAAATATGTTCTTGCTTTCATCTTTTTTCCTTGTGTAGGTATGTGAAATATTTTCTCCATTTTTCTTTCAATGATAATCTACAAAAAAAGACCTCAAGGAATCATCTTGGTTTCAGAAATAGAGCCTCATTATTTAATTTTATTTTAAAAAGTATTTATCCAGCTGTTCCTTTGGTATAGATAACAGTGCATATACAAAATATCTTTACACCATCTTAAGTTTACTGGAATGGTATAGTACATGATAATAATATGATCTGCGAAAAACCTCATATCATATTTATACCAATCTGCCTAGATACCATGCTATTTGTAGTCTAATTCCTAGCATCTTAGAAATAGGTCTGTCTATTTTGTAGAATATATGACAAAGTAACGATGTTATCACTTTTTTTTTCTATTTTCGTAACAAAAAGCAAGTCAAGTTCAAGTATACTTACTAGGTAACATAATATACATACCGGTCATGTTAAACATAGCTATGTATGTAAATAAGACGCGAAATATTGCATTCTTACATTTATTCAATATCATTATTTCTCTTGACTAAATTATATCGTTGGCATTGACTTTGTGAATTTGATAGACGGATAGCGTGTTTCGTTTTTTAATGTTTTTCTTTGCTTAGAGTTAAAATGGTTTTAGGATTAGCATTGCTTCCCCTTACGTGGCCATAGGTTTAATGTTTTTGCTTTATGTTATGATGGTTCTAGAATATGACTCGTCTTTTCTTCAATACCTGTGAGGGTCCTAGGTGACGACTGAGGGTCCAAAGGCTACTTTTCAACTTTTGAGCTCAGTGCTAAGCCATTATTTTCTATAGGCAACTACCATACACAACATGAGATAATTCCGAAGACACCCAATCTAACTAGTTTTAATTGGAGGTGTCATAGTGATTCTTGCAAAATGTATCCTATTGAATAAAGACATCTAGACTTTGACTTTGTACATTCAAAAGTCCTAAATTACATTGATTGAGAGGTTTCAATCTTAAATCAAAGGAATTTTGAATGCTGGGATGAGGTGGGATAATAACAGCATAATATATATATAAAGGCACGAGATCGTGGAGGTTTGGAAGAGGCCTATTTCCAGCGGTGGACGTCCATAAACTGATATGGGTATGTGCCTATTTAATCCGTCAGTACATAAAATTATATCAATACAAAATATTTTAAAAGAATACACATAATCGTGAATAGGAAACAAGTCGAAATCGCCGAACCGTGGCAGCAGTTTTATTATCATTAATTATGAGTAATGTTAGAATCAAAAGGTTAAAAGAATACTTAAATAAATGGGTTTAATTAAAAACACATCTTCTTATACAAATTATGATAAAAGGCGATGGATTAAGGAGCACCAGTTCCTTAGACACACCAGAATGGACCTGGAGAAGCGAACCGTCATAGTCGTTGCAGCAAGGGCGCAACCCCAGCCCTTTCGGGCCCAGAACCTAACCGGGCAGGTTAAGTGATACTACGCTTCTCGACACCCTCGCCAATCTTAGTCAAAAACGACCTTCCGTCTTTTTGGAACTCTAACACACAAGTTACGGTTGAGTTTCCTCTTACTACCTTATAGGAAATAGTAAAGTTTGTATGTGTGATGTTTGATACTCTTTCAAGCCGAACTATTAGACCGATTTGGCTAAAACATTGCAGTAATGTAGCTATATTTATGCAGAAAGCATCAAAATAAAGCATATCCTAAATAATTGCATAGACGGAGCCACGGATAATACCTTCCATAGTAAATACATATTACGAAATGATGACTCTTCCTAATCTATTTTGTCCAAAAGAAGGTAGGCTTTATGCAGCACTTGACATCTGTCATATTACCCCATTAAAATCAAGATAAGATTAGTAAAGGGTAAGGGTTGAGCTGTTGTTAAACACTGTGCATTCGTTATGGTGTCCAGAGGAAAAATCTTAGGGTTGAAAACGGGGTACGGTTGTCACATGTGTTTTTAAATCTTAGGTAAAATGTTGTAGCTATAATTATGTGTTTTAATTTTATAATATTTTATGTAAATTGTTTGGTTGTGTCTTAAATGATTATTTTAATATTTTTTTACTTCTTTATTGTAAAAGGAAAGTAGTTTTGGTACATTTTATTAAATTGATAAGTTTAATAATTTTATTTGTTTACCTGGGTAAACATTCTTGATCTAGACAAATTAGATCAACTGTTTAGCAGTTACCCATAATTCAACCTCTGCTTAGTTTAAGACTAGATGGCGTAATGCCAACTAAAGATTATTTACCAAATTCTCTGAAACAAATCGCGAAAACGAAAACTAATTTTCTTAAAATCGTAGACCAACATCTACAACAAAAACATTGGGGTGCTAACAAAAAGGGAAGAACCGCAAGGTTTTGCTATCCCGAAATTATTATTAATTGCAGGCATATATTCTACTGTTTATCTGCAGACATTAGAGCCTGACCAGGGGCAGATTTAAGGGCGTATTTTGCTCTAATAAGGTACAGTTTTTGTCACCCCAAGATTAATTTTCGCGAAAGCTTAGGGTTTCAAAATGGTTGTTGTCAAGTTTTTTTAGGTTGAAAAATTGTTTCAGAGATTTGTAATATGTGTGTTTTTTGCTGTTGCTGTTGAAAATAAGCTTGAGTCATTTTTGAAAGATAACCTCTGATTTATCTAATGCATTATCTGTATTCATTTCATTGATATTACAACTGTCATGATCATGAATACATTGTCTTAAGTATATTCTCAAAAAGATAATTTTCTTTTTAGACCCTCGTTAAAGTAAACCTGTTTTGTATTAAAAGATAACGTTTTTAATCTCTAAATAATCTGCTATGATATTAGACTTATGAATTAATCTATTCGTATGTTATGTCACTCATATGTCATTCTGTTGACAAGGATTTGCTTGTACGTACGTAACATCGGTTTCATGGTATTATTTTGTAGTGGGCGCTAGAATTGTGACGAATGTTTCTCGTGGTCAAATGCTTATAGAATCTGTATAATATTGTTTATACGGTAATGGGCACAGGTGTCACCCTTTTCTCCTAATGAAATTATAAAAGTAGAATATTTAAGTAAAACGTAGCAGATACTTTAAAAAAACAATAAATTGACAGGAACCCTTCTTCCTTCGAAGAGATCGTTGAGAATCTTTAGGACTCAGTACTTAATTTGCCTACCTCCATAGAAACAAATCGTGATTTTATTAATGTAATGAACGATCTAATTATTACATTAGCTAACAAAGAAGTGTTAAAACAAAAACTAAATATCAGTTCAGGAAGTAATAAAACTAAACAAGGAACAGATTCACAAGAAACTGTCGGTTTCCGAACTGATTACATTTCAATGGTACAAATAATTGGATTAAACTTAATTACTTATACATCCAAATCTCATCATCATCATAAGAGCCCATTAATGTCCCACTGCAGGGACGGGCCTTATCAAGTGACGGTGGGATACTTGGCCTACTAATACCACGCTGCCCAAACGGATTGGTATAGGGTTTAATTTCAAGTTTTCCTTCTTTTTATTTCGTAAAGATAATAGTCCCTTAGTCGGTTTTTACGACACCCATGTAATGATATGGGGTGGTGACATATTGTATTCTTACTCCGTCACCACACAGATAAATTACTTATACATCCAAAACTAATTACAATTATATAATTAATTTTTCATTCATTGATTCTAAAACCGTTGTCAAATTAAAATGCGTATAAATCAAGAATTTAAAGGATTTTAAGAATTAATTTTGATCATGGTGTTGATTTCGATTTGGTGTTTAATTAATTGCGTGGTTTATTAATTTTCGTTAAGTTAATCAATGTTATCTGGGGAAGTTATTATAGATGACTGTTACGCAGAAGTTTTAGGTTCAATTCCTGCTCAATGAAAATCTTAGTGTACATGAACATGAAAGTTTGTGTGTGTTTGAACATGAAAGTGTTTTTCAAATTATCATTACTTAATTATTTTTTTTTCAAATTATACGTACTTATTTATTTTTACCCGTTGTCTAGTAAACGACTAGACGGTGATCATTGTGTGAATGTTTGAATAATTACGTTAAATAAATATTTTTTTATGTTAATTTAATATTTTACACAAAGGACAGTCAAAGATGTCAATAAGCAATATTTTTCCAAATAATGATCCTTTTAAATGGAAATAACATTTTACAATTAAATCAATCAATATCTTCTTTGCAATGAAGATAGTTAACCAGCTTGTAAGAAATAAATAAAGGTTGCAACAAACTCTATTTTACTGAAAAAAATAAAATTAATTAACTTTGAATCAGCGCCTTACTGAAATTTAATTCTGATTAAAACTAACTTTTTTACAACAAAACTGTCAAGTTCCGTCACTGCCTTGTCTTCTTTGACACCTAATCTAACTTTTTTTATCATTACGAAGCAAATCACTTAAATCTCATTGAATTCGCGAGCGGATTTAAAAAAATAAAAATTTTAATCAAAAACGTGAAAATATATTCTAACTGTATCGTGTCTTATTTTTCTTATTTTGTTATTATGTCATAAAAAATAATTTGTTTAGAAATACCGAGGTTTTATTTGACGGCCCTGACGTTCATGATTTTGGCGGCAAAAAGTTGGTTCTAAGCCAATGTCAGTAGCGGCCATGCGTTAAATATTGGCGCAACCGTTGAAAAAAAGCAAGTAATCTAGGTAAATAGCGAGAAATCAAGTGGCAATGTTACTAAAGAGGCAATTGTTGATCGATATTGTAACTTGTGTACAAAAGTTTGATATTCTTAGGTACCAAGCATTGGTATTGTTACTGAGTTGAATGCTACAAAGAGCATAAAACAAGACGTCTAAGAATTATATCATATGTAAATAAAGCTTCTTATAATCAGTCTCCTGACTATCAAAATGGAGGGACATTTAAAATACATTTGTAAGTCTATGTATCTGTCGTGATATGATGCAGGTAAACTTAACTAACATAGTCTCAAAGGCTTAACTATAGTTTTCAGTTGCTTTCCAGTCTATGAACCATTCAGCAATTTCTTCAAATCGTTACAAGCCTTTACCCAGAAAACCAAAATGATAAAATACATAAAATATCTGAATAAATTTATATTGAAATTAATCACGCGGCGGGTGGTAAGCGCGTGCCACGAAAAAACGCGAAACGAGTCCGAAAACCGTTTTTCCAAACTAAAGAAGGCAGTGACCAAGACCCAGATATGAACCCTGAGGTACACCCACCGAAACAAGCCAAAACAACCTTTATTACCTTGTAATAAAGTCTCAACGAACTGTAAAAGTTATCGCAGCTCCAATTTTTTGTCTCTTTTGTCACCCAACGAAGTAAAAAAGTTGGAAATCGTGAATTAAAAAAAGCCGTTTAATATTGGCATTGAACGGTGCGCGGATTTAAGCGTAGAAATTCTTTAAAAATGTACAATTTGGGCCCGTGTCGTGCTCTGTACCCTAAAATAAATGTCACGTTCTAATCTATTGTGATGTTTTGTATAAGAAATTGATATTTTATAGTCGATGTAATATCAGATTGATAAAGTATCAAATTCTTCCTTTTATTGCCGAAGCATTCATCTACACAGAAAAAATTAATTGTGGAAATATTTCTCTTTAACAACTAAAAACGGTTTAATTTCCACGTAGTGACGCAGTAAGAATACATGGTATTGTCATCCCACCGTATTATCCAACAAAACTTTAAATAAGTATATTATCAAAGTACATATAATTTTTTACCCATAAAGAGGTTATTTCGCTGGACGCGTATAGTCCAGAGACGCGGGTTCGATTCCCGCCTCGAGTTTCAATTTTTTCCATTGTCTTTCTTCTTTGAGTATGTCATCGAAAACTAAACACGAAAAACTTGCTGTAGGTGATGCAATCCGTCTATTTAGTATGACTTTAGTAGACAAAAATTATCTTTGCCACTTTGGAAGACACATTAATTAATGAGCTTTCATAATGAAAAATTAATTTTAGACGATTTAATAAAAATAATGAAAATTTGAAATACTCAAACGTCTAAAGTAAAGCGGCGCTTAAACTAGACATTTGTATGAGAATTTCTAGTTTAAGCGCCGCTTTACTTTAACAGACGTTTGAGTATTCGGCCGTTAGCAAGTAAAATGAAAACTATAATACAATTTAAACCCAGCTTTCTGTCATCAAGCTTTCTTAAAGAATGTCATACATATATAAAATAATATATAATATCAAATACAAGTACTTCAATACCGAGAGTAGATTAACAAAATTAGTTCCAGTTCCTGATGGAATGGTTTATAATGTGCTTCGTTCGAATTCGCTACTACGTTGTTCATTTTATGTTCGGCGCCTGCACCCTGTGCAAATATGGACGTAATGACTGTATAGAGTGTTAGAGGAATAGACATGGCCGATTTTTTATTGAATGTGTTGTATTACTTGTTGAAATTATTTATTTTTAATAATGTATTTTATGAAGACGAAGAAATTATTTAAATAATATTAAGACTTTAAATTATTCAGGAAATATTACATGAAATGGCTATCGTAAACGCTAACTAAGATAAAGATATTATGATCTCAGCGAAAACAAATAGAGGAAAACTGACAACACGTTATACAAATCTCTCACTAGAGAAGGATTGTAGAGGGTACTGCAGAGGGACATTATAGATTGCTATGTTGATATAATTTCCGAAACGAAAGAAAAATTAGATAGCTTTTATGAAATTACGCATAATTTTGTTATATTTATCCCATTCTTTTCTAAAAAACATGATTGATATAATTCATCAGTAGGAGCATAATTAATGGTAAACTAATAACATAAAAACATATATAAAATCAAAACAACATACAAATAGGGAAGCAATAAATTTAACATAACCGAAAAAATGCAAGAATTAGTTAACATAAGCGACAATATTCTAAAACGGTCATCGCCGTCACATAAAATAACTCAAAGTAGGTATTTATAAAAAGTCCATAATATTATGTAAATAGTCACATTTGTTGGCTGTTAATTGTTAACTTTGTCATTAAAAAGCTGTTAATTTAACTCTTAATCGTTAGTTTTGACAAATAATTTGACAGTCTGTCACCTTTTTGGTGTTATGTGTGTGACATATCTTATGTCATAATTAAATGGATTGATAATTTTATTATTGATTCATAACAGTTAATTATTAATGACCCACTGCATAGATTGGTCTTCTCCGTGTGGTGATGGAGTATGCATACAATATGTCACCACCCATCTCATCCCATGGGTGTCGTAAAAACCGACTAAGGGACTAAACGTGAATATTATCTTTACGAAATAATAAGAAGGAAAACTTAAAATTAAACCATATACCAATCCATCTGACCAGCGTGGTATTGGTAGGCCAAGTGTCCCTCCGTCACTGGAGAAGGCCCGTCCCTGCAGTGGGACATTAATTAATTAATTTATTTATTTATTGCTGGGTAGAAGGATTAGTAGCGATTTATGTATTTTTTTCCTATCTTTAACTTTTACTTAGTCACATTTTACGACATCATGACTTTATCTGCTAAAAAACACCATGTTTTCTGACCATATTGATATTGCTGTTTTTCGGAAAAACGGCAATATCAAGATTTTTTTGCATGGCTATTCTGTTAGAATATATTGGTCTGTGATCTCAGATCGATGGATCCCATCGTTAGTTCGGGTTCCAGGACCCATTAAGATTTCCGCCCGCCGCCGTGAGATGCGCGGGAGCAACTATTTCGCTTCAATTTTAAAAAGTCTTAAGTGTCGTTTGTTTAAACCAAACCAATATAGCACCTAACGACAACATTTTATGCCAGTTACAAATTATTTATCGTATTGCATTTAAAAACATGTAAGGTTTAGATATATTTAATAAAGCTAGACAATAAAGTCCTTTTTCCTTTGTATTTTAATGTAATGCATTCTGTAAAGAAATTACGACAGGTTTAAACGAATTTCAGTTCCATTCCATCGTATTAAGAGTGAAATTGGCTTGTGATTAAATTGTGTTTCTGAGAAAACTGCCTGTTGTTTAGTATCACTCATTTTTATAGTGGTTTTAAGATAATGGTATTGATTTACCACTATATATGGTTATCTGTATAATCTATAATAAGTTTTACGCAGAGCTCAATCGAGATGTTTAACTTTGTAAGTTTAAGTATAAAAAAGAGCCTTTTGTATTTAAATAATTTTTTGATAGCATAAATATTCATTGTATCAGCTTTTAACTGGCCCAGTGGTGGGCTTTATTTAATGGGTGAGGGCATAGCTGGTAGAAAATTAATCTATACTAATATTATAAAGAGGTAAAGTTTGTTTGTTTGTGACGTTGTAGTCTCTGGATCTAATGAACGGATTTTTAAAATTATTTTTGTTTATTAAATTAATGTATTATTTTTTATTTAACTAATCAAGTAGGTCTACTAACTGCTTAAGGAGTATTTACGTAGGTAATCAAAATAAATTACTTCTGGTCGGCACAGTTATTTTCTAACACATCACACTAATAATTAGTATTTATTATTGAAGAGAGGGAATTCTGACATTGTCAAAGTCAGACTGACAAGGCATTACTCTTAAGGTCTCTGCCACCTATTACAGTTACCTCGGGATTAAATAGAAAAGTGACATAATATTTTTTTAGTCCTTCATGACACTCGTAATACCAACATTCAAAAAGAATTTATGGATGCCATGATGCATGCCGTGATCTGATCTATAGAAGTCCTGCCAACTAAGCTACTCCCATATTACATCAATCCATTTATAGAATATCATCAAAATCGGTTCCGCACGTCCGAGTGATAGAACCATAAACATACTTACATTAATACTTCAATACATAAAATTGCAATACACAAAAAATACACTGTACGAACACAGGAAATCAGATCTCTCTTTCACACTTATTGGTTTTGATATTGGTGTCTCATTCTTGCGTAATACCAGTTTTGGCGCGCTGAAGTTATTGTCAGTAAATGTGAACGGTTTGCATAGTTACCATAGACTTATGTAGATGTCGATAGATTTTTTTTATTGTGTCTTTGGTGTTATAAAATACTGTTCAGGGTTTTTTAAGATTGTGGTAGAAAAAAAAACAGTTGAAATAATTTTCAGAACATTAAAATTTAATTGCAAAATGGTTTACTGTTTTTTAAGATAGCTCCTGCATTAAGGTCTAAGGTCTGTATCGCAAGGACATGAAATTATCAGACAAAATCTGACATTATTTTTGATTACACATTTTTTAATGTATTTGTAGTTTTTCTAAATGCTTCATTAGCATCTGACAATGTATTTAAAATTGAAAAAGTGTTAATTCATTTTGAAACATAGTATTTTTAATACAGGAAAATTTGTCTTTTGTATTAATATTTTTTATACAATTTTTGAGCAAAATATAATTAAAATTTTAATGAAAAAAAAAATATGAAATTTAAATTTTAAATTAATATACTTACAATATTGTTGCATCTATTCTATATCTAGCTCTACGAACAAAACATGAAAGGTGTAAAACATGATGTAATATAGCAGGTGACCACAATTTCTTTTCAAAACCTTTAAACCTTAAAATAAACTTTAACCCTTTGAGCTAAGCTCTAGAATCCCTTGAAAAAAAATCTACCTACCAAGTGACATAACATGATCATTCAAAAATAAGTTTTAAGCCCTTAAAATAAGGTTTATTTTTGTTTATTTTTTGTAAATGTCAATTGTAAGACTTTGTTGATGACAACGGGTAATTAAGGTGTAATAAGTAAGAATTATGGTATTGACGAAACGTTTAAAAAATTGATGGAACAAGAATTTAATTATGTATGTATATCGTATGTTATGGTCCGTGAAGATGTTTTTAAACGTTTTTCGATATTTAGGGTTCCTTTAAAAAAAACATTATCGAAATTGTATATCAGTCAAAAAAAATACTTCTGGAATGAGCCTTCCGAAATATGTATAGAGAAGAATGGATAATATTTGAATAAGGCTGGTTTAAAACCTGGGTCTTCTGAGTATTTGCCATAGACTTCTTTAAAAAAAAACAACTCCCGTGCAAAGACGACGAAGTGTTTAGAAGTCTTCGCACTAGAAATTATTAGTACCTATGTCGCAGGTACTTTAAGAACTATACAAAGAACATCCAAAAAAATATTTTTAAAAATATAAAATATTTTTTGCGTTAGATTCGAATCGAACTCAAGACCTCTTGCAAAGCAGCCGCATAAACTACCGCTTTGCCACCAAGGCAGTTGTAGTAGACTCCTTAACTATTAGGCCAGCCAAGTTATTATCAATATTTATAAATTGCCCTACCCAGACTATGAACCCCAATACTTTCATAACATTGTTAAAGATATAGGTTATCGTGTCATCATGCCGTTGTCCGGAATCAAACCCCAATCATATTGTACAAGGGGAAATGGACATTGTAGCTGTAGGGATAGATGACCGTTAAACAGGGATAGGGATTATAAATATTGTATTTTGTACAATAGAATAATAAATTGTTTATGTAGATGTTGTAGTATGTATTATGTGCATGTAATGTATGTATGATTTGAATTTATTAGTTTGATTACGGATCTGCTCGCTTTCACCATAGGTGGAGCTAGGTTAGGATCAATCAGGCAACGAATGCCAGGATGTCTTAGATCCTTGGTCTAGAACCCACATAGTGTTTTGATTGAAATTATGTTAGTTCTTTTTACTTTATTTATTTTCCTATATTTAATTTAGATTATGAATTCAATTTGTGTGTGTCTAGGTTGCCTACAAATTAAATATTTTCTTTGCTTTCTCGTAGATTAGATTTTTAGACCATAAGCATGGTCTTTCTTTTGAACCGCGACTTTTCGGACCCACGGCAGCTATTTTCCTCGACCGCTCCAAAAGCGAGGCAGTTTAATTTATCTCTATTATTTACCGATAAATTATTAGCTAACGTCCAAAATTGAAAACCAAAAATCTTTCCTCTCTCCCAAAGATTTTTTTTCTGTGTATGTCCAAACTCAATACAAATAACAGTAGATTGATGAAACACTAACGCTATACAAAAATGCTGGACAATAAAACGTCAAACAAGTTCCCACACTCGTCCTGTCAATAAATTAATACCATAATAGACAAACTTAATGCATCACATTGCACAAATATCGGCGGATATTGTACTTAGACGAAAAAAAAAGATTTTCGAGAAGAATTCCCTCAGATGCGTAAAATTTGGTTCCCATGGGATGTCAAAAAGACTACCAAACAAACCAAATTCAACTTTAAATCAACGTTTATAAAGTTCAATTTACATTGAAGGGCTAAAAGAATGGTACAGTCAAACTGAAAAGCGATTTTGAGTTTTGTTGCTATAGGATTAAGGTGGTATTTTCGTGGTGTTATGGGGGTGGTGTTCAACCACCTGTCGGGTCGTGGGACAGGTCATATACATCCCTCTTATGCCACCAAATTGCATATCCTGTATCGGATTTTATCAGAAAGTTGGCTTAGGAGCATAAAAGTTTGTTTATAGGGTAAAATAAAGCAGCTGGCCCTATTGAGATGTCGATTTCCTTGTTGGCAAAGACATAGATTTTTGTCGGTGTATTGGTTAACTTGCAAATTTTATGTTATGTTAGTTATTTTGTACATTTTTTTTTTTGTATATTTTTGTGTTTAATTTATAATTGTTTTTCAGTAATTAAGGAATAGGTATTTGGCCTACTTAGTCCAACATTGTCCAAAAGCTTAGAGTTTTAAATTAATTAATCTTTAATGTTATAGAGATACTTCCCATTATACCCCTTCCAGCGTAAGTTTAGCTTTTTGACAGTTCACGTCCATAAAGTTTCGTAATACTTCCGCTTATTTTTCGAACAAATTATATTGTATTTCATGGACGTACCCATGTTTTTTTCAGTTACCATGGTTACTTAGTGATGGACACTCATAACGATTACCACCATTATGAAACAAATTACAAATAATCGGTAGAAATAAATACTATGAATAAAACTGAACTCTTCATAATACGTTTATAAAATGTAATATGATATTTTAAATAAGCTATAACCCGCGAATGTGTCACGATAAATTATGTATTTTAAATAATACCTAAGCTAACTATAATTTTATCATTTTAAGCTATAGGCTAATTCTCTTATCATAGAAGAAAGAAACAATAATGAAATGATAATGTAAGTTGATGTAAGGATCCAAATGTGTAAAATAAAGTAATTTGAAAAATCGCGAAATCTCTTACAATCGAATGGGATTACATTCGAGATACTGCTGAACGTCACTAACATCAATCTGTCAAATGTTGTTAAATATAGTGGAAGGGGTATAGTGCTTGGCCTTTTTAGGATTGCGACATATTGTATTCTTACTCCATAACTACATTGAGAGTATATAAATAAAGAAAATATATTTTTGTTTGCTGAATTTCCGATCTTTCATTGAATGACAGAAAAATTGTTTAGTCCTAGCCAAAAAAAAACTAAACATAACAAAACGAAGGTCATCGTTTTTTTAATAAAAAGAAAAATACAAAAATCATAACAATTTTTTTATAAATTGGAAAACTGAATCAATCATTTTTTTTAAATAAAAAAAATATTTATAACATTTCGCTAGCCAAACCAAGGTGACACAATTTATTAGCTGCCAGTATTTTTAGATGTTCCAAATTTAAAACGAACTTTGAATATCTTCATTCATTTAGTTATTGTATGTTCTTATTTTAGCAATTCCTGTTTTTTTTTTTAAATTTAACATTATTAGGGCTCTTTCAATTTAGCCGTTTCGTGCCGTACGGCTGCCGAGTGTTTTCGGTGCGTTTGTCGAACGGCAAAAGTTCGTTCGTTTTCATACAAATCTTGCCGTGCGGCAGCCGTGCGGCGAACGCTCGACATCATAAATACTGTATCATACATGATACATTCGCATTCTTTTACGACAGTGTTTATCTCTTAAAATACTCCGATAGTACAATTTAAGTCGTCCTACAAGTACTAAGTATCGATCAATAGGAAGCTAGTCCCCTAATAAAGTAAACAAAGACAACACATGTCATGTCTTATTTCATGTGGGTATTGTACTACAAGCTGAAATGAACTTTATTCTATTGTGTTTAGGTAGAATTTCGATTGTAGACCAATTTATAAATTGAGGAAATGTCTCTTTAGTTGAAAACAAAAGGTAGTTTACAGTGTAGTGCAAAATGTTGTACACCGCTTAAATAAATTTGTTAAGATATTTTATTAATCATCATAACAGCCCATTACTGTCCCAATGCAGGGACGGGCCTCCTCCCGTGACGGAGGGTTACTTGGCCTACTAATACCACGCTGGCCAGACGGATTGGTATAGGGTTTAATTTTAAGTTTTCCTTCTTTTTTTATTAATATTTTAAGACAATTTTTGTATGTATGTCTGTATGTAAATTCTTAACGCCTAAACAGCTGGCTCAATTTTTATGAAATTAGGTGTTGCTTAACAGCCTGGGTTAACACGTAGGCTACGTTTGATCCCTTAATAATATATATTATGTTAAGTATTCCATTGGGATGACCAAAGAATTTTAAAAACGGCATAACAGATTTTGGTGGAATACAAAACTATGGTCGAGTTTCAAGCTACATTTTTTTTTTCATATTATTATAATTATTTTATTTTTGTAAAGGTAAGGACTAATTGATAGATTAATAATAATGTTTATACTAATGCCGAGTTTATGTTTTAAAAAAATATACTAAATTTAAAACAATGGGATACCTTTTTTTTGCTCGGACGTGTAACACAATCATTAAAATACGTCAACGTAAATGATACTTTAACTTACTAATTATAGAGTTCATATTGCCGTAACAGCTTTAACATTAGGGTATTATCGACCAGTATTTAGTTGTTTTATGGCGTGACCAGAAACTAGAATCGCTGACGTCATCGAAATATAATCAATGACTTAAAATTGTTCGTGTAGAAATAAGATGTATTTTAGAAGAAATAATCTATGGTTGTCAGATGTGTTTTTAGACGAAGTGGTTTCAACATTGTGTTAATTATCGTATGGTTAAAATAAATGTTACCACCTCATCACATATGGTTCTGTGTGGTGACGGAGTAAGAATACTTGGTATCTCCAACCAATATCATTCTAGCGCTGCTGAAAAAGCTGATGAAAACAAAAGATAATTTTACAAATACATAAATGAATTTTGAATAATTTATGTGGCGTTCTGTCGTCTCTGACTACCCTAGACGGGATAAGGCGTAAGTTTATGTATGTATGTAATAATTTATATTTATTTCCCTGCATGGTAAGTAGAAGACTATCAATTACTGAGTGGCGCATCCTTGCAATAAGACACGAAAAGTTAAGTAAAAATAAGTAGTACGAATTAAGTAAACACTTAAAAGATAAAAAACTCTCTGATCATACAAAATAAGCGAAAAAAAAACATAAAAAATATGCACAAATAAGTGAACAGGTCAAACATGTGTCATCCGCAGTTTAGTGTTAACTAAGTAAGTAGACATTGCGCACTCTCCCATAATAATTGCTCAACCCTGCCGCCGCTGGGGGTGGTCTCATCGAACGATTAGTTTTTTATGTTATATTTGCGAACCACCTGTTTTAGAAACCTCATAACTAATGTAGGGAGACGGAATATGTAGGGAAATATATACATAGTTGAGTTGTGGTAAGGTGATATTAGTTTGCCTTTAATTCATTAAATAATCTTGTCCTTGTAGTAAGAATGTAATGGTTAAGAAGCAACTCTGGGCAGATTTAATTAATTACATAAATATTTAACATTTATATTCGTCATTTCGATTTTTGTGATAGCTTGATAAAAGTGCTAGTGGTCACTATCCTATCTTACTTCATTGATGACGTCAAAATTGTCAATTATTTTTGTTTTTTTGCACTAGTCAAAAATAAGTGACTTCTGGCATCGCACACAATTAAAACAAAAAATTGAAATAACTACTAAACTACTACTAAACACTCCTACTCTTTTTAGAGTAAATTAAAAACAACATGACAATTTTAACTAAGATCCCTTACGTCAATTCTTAAAACACTAAGATTTTCCTTAACTCCATGATAAATCTAAGGCACACAAAGTCACAGCAAATAACTTATACCAAAGGGGTAGTAATTAGCATAGATAATACGGACCCTTAGATTAGAGGGTAGTGGCTTCGGTTATCTAGAATGCACGGCAGATTTATTAGTACTACTGATGACCTTTGGTCAGGGTGTATTCTGTGTATATTATATGAATTTTATTCAGCTCAATTAAGGCTGGACAAAATTACTTCCTAAAATAAAATACTTTGGATATTGGACCAACATATAACAAGTACTTACAACAAATTCCACTCTTAAAATTAGTTTTCCATTTATTTATACCTAACTGTAATCTAGATTAAATAAATAAATATTCATCTCTACATTTTTTTTGACAAACCACGATGAAGGCGCCTAGAACAAGTCAAATAATTTTGAATTGGCAAGTTTATTAACACTTTAAAAACCTTAAGATAAGTTCCTGTTGTTATAAGAAAATAATACCACGCTCCCTGTAGCCTGTAGGTAGTTACAATAAAGTTTTCTTTCTACAATTACCAATTTAAATTATACTTTCTAAAATTTAAAACAAATCACTAATGTGTCTAATATCAAAGTTTGTGGTCAATCCAACCCCTTAAATGATGACTGGCAATTTAAAGACCTCTCCAAATTTTGCCTGCACTTGCTATTTAAGGGTCCAAATTAATCATTTTAGGGTTAAAGGAAACTATTTTGATTTATTATAACATGCATATTAAAATGGATGATATTGTTTAAAGTTGTAAAATAACGTGACTTTGAAGAATTATTATTTTCTATTTTGGCGCATAAATGACCCACTGATGGGATGTGTTTCGTCGTGTATGTTAATTTAATATTTGACAATATATAGAACTTGTTATTTTGTATGAGAAAAGAGTAAGTGTTAGCCTAACAAAATACTATCAACTTATAATATAATGCCAATATCTTGTTTTAGTTCATTTGTAAAAAACTGACTGTTTTCAATTTTCCAGTCTAGGAATACACAAATTGTAATATTTAAAATAGTTCGATGACTCAACAATACAACCAATACATTCATAAAAATTTAAATAAATTAATGCCGTGGTATAAATCTAACATAATAAATTAATAATTTAAGCATTCGTAAGACCAACGAGCGCAAATAAACAAAACCTTGTTCCCCAGCTAGTCATACATAAATAGGTCTAGGTTCAATTCCACGTCAATATTAGTATACTTACGTATTTAATAGAAAAACAATGAAATATGTATAACTTAACATTTTACGTAATATGTCTAGCACCGGAGAATAGCGTTGTATTGACGTAGAATAAATGTTGCAAGCCTTTTTTAAATCCCAGGTTCAATGTCAAATTTTAATAGGGAAATGGGTAATAACGTCAAACAAATGTAAAGAATCTGCGACTGGTATTTAACCTATTGACAACCTCTGTGGCGTAGTGGTTATATAACATGACTGCTACGCAGAGGTCTCGGGTTCGATTTCCGCTCAATGCAAATCTTTGTGTGCATGAACATGATTGTTTTTATTGGTCTGGGTGTTTTCTATGTATAATATGTACCTATGTACTAACAAAAAAAAAGTTAAGTATGTTTATCCGTTGTCTAGTACCCATAGTACAAGCTCTGCTTAGTTTGAGACTAGATGGCGTTGTGAGAAAGTGTAAGGAATTTTGTTTTTTTATCAAATTTTTCCTACCTTATTTCTTTTCGAGAGATATAAATAATAATATGGGCTAGCTATTCCCTTATTTAGATTCTATAAAACCCACTGAATAGGATGTTAACAATATATATTTTGACTTTTTTACCAATGCAAAACATAGTTTTCTTAGTTAAAAAAACGTGTAAAACTAATTAAAAAGCATTATTAATGTAAACATAATATTTAAATAAAAACAAATTATCTAATTAAGTAGCATTTGCATATTGAACTCTGACCTACTAATTTTAATTTCATTGACCGATAAATTATATGAACCAAAATAAAGAAGCAGCCGCGGTATGCTATGCAGCTTTTGTGGACTAGGTTGTGAGTTCAAATACCAAACATAAAAAATATTTATACGATCCACAAATAATTGTCCTGGTCTTAGATGCTCTTTGTGTCATTTAAATTGATATTTTGGAGACAGTAGTTTTCTTTGAAAAAAATATTGCACTAAAAATCGCACAACATTTATTACATAATTAAGCATTTAATGCATAACTTAATTATTGCACTAATTATTTTTGTTTACAATAAAAAAATATCTAAAAACTAAAATTAATACACATGGCAACACCGCCACAAGAATAGCATGGATGCGCCACCTGCGCGCGCGCCTAATTTCTGCTGGCATTGAGCAGCGACAAGGTCACGGTGACGTCATACAAACGCTTTCGGCAACCACACTGGCGTACAAGACGCATATCCGCGTTCTATGTACGTAACCACTGTCTATTTCGATTCGATTAGTTTTTATTTAGAGTTTGTGTGTTATTGAATATAACGCCATCTAGTCCTGTTAATATTAAACTTAGTTATATAACTTAGTTAAAATTATGTTTAAAATAATGTCAGTGTGGACTACTACTGCATTAGTACACAAAACATATTACATAAATGATATTTAATATTTTTATTATTATTTAACATGTTTTTTTGTAATAATTTGTATACAAAGAAACCGGATATAAGTTAATAAGCGATATATTCTCACTCCAGTGAATCTGTAGCCAAAAAAATATCTCAAGTACAGTAATTAGTATTACCATTGATGGAAACACACGGGTGAATAATAGTAGCGAGCACGTCGCGGGTCAAATACGTCAATAATCATTAGTTTTTACGTCATTATTTTCAAGTTAATTTATTAATGAAGTCATTATTTCATTTATTTTTAAAGTTCTGACGTTAATTCATGAAATATACTTATGTATGCAAGGTTCTTGATGTTTTTTTTTAAATTTTGTATTGTGCACTTTTTTTTTAAAGGACAACTTTTGCGTTGGCGATCATGCCCTTGTGTCGCGAATTTACAATTATCAATTAACTATTTAATTGACACAAATAATATCGAGACTCTGGACAATAATATGTGGATCGCACAAAATACTGTCCTGCGTGGAATTAGAAAATGCGACCTCATACACAGTACCGCTGTTGGCACCACAGCGCTGCGCCATCGAGACAGTTAATTTAATTTTTGCATAAGAAGAGAATTTCTATTTTGATTGACATGTATTTATAAACAATCTTTTGATAGTATTAGAAATCATAATTTTGTTTACACATATAAATAGGTTCATAAAGATGATTAATTAAGCTTGTACAGTTTTCTAACAGATAATATAATTTCTTTTAGTATGGTATATCAAACAGCGTTAGCTATTAAACATCTCTATCCAATAATTAAATATTAAGTTTCTTTTATTATTGATCTGGTGTCTTATAATTACATTATTACCGAGCACTAGAACTGTGCACAAATAGATTAAGGGAGATTGAATTTAACATTCTAGTGAGGCAGACTAGAGGCTGTGTTGAATATCTGTCTTATTTAATACGTAAACAAGAATCTAGATATTATTATAATTAAACCTTTATTATCTGTTTTTCATAAACTATGCCCATTAACTTACATTAGGTCAGTAAGCATTAAGAATACTGTAAAACTGCTATATAAATTTATTCAGAATTTCTCACATTATACTTAATTTAGAAAAAAAAATGTAAAGTACTACGTCCTATCCATATTCATATGTATTTATGTATGAAATTATTTCTACGAATGACTATTTAAAATATTATTCATACAGTAGAAGTACTTACTAAATATTTCAATTAACTTTAATAACCACAAATTTGCAGATATTTACTTAAGATTTGCTTGACCAAATAAAAATCCGTATGTATTATAAAAATAAATCTTACCATGGATTTTAGGTACTTGTATTAAAATAAAATGTGGTTAAGCAAATTATAATTTAATGATTTAACAAAGCGAGAGATAAAAAGTTGTATGTTTTTTGTGGTATTGATTTTTATATAAGTAATTTATTGAGGAAATTGACAATTGGTTATATAGGATTTTTTATTTTAATATTATATTACGGAAATATGATAATTGATTAGAGGGTCAGTTGAAAGATAGAGGTCAAATTTTTACTGTGTATGTTTATTTTCCCTGTAATAAGAATTATTGCATAAAGACAACAATTATAATATTGATTAATGAACTAGTAGTTATCTTATATTTTTGCTTAGTTTTGACCAGAAAGTGCTGTGTGAATTCGTGAGGAATATAGTAACTATCTTAAAAATATTATGTTTAACTTATATGATACTACTCAAACGGCCGAATACTTAAACGTCTGTTAAAGTAAAACGGCGCTTAAACTAGACATTTGTTTGAGATTTTCTAGTTTAAGCGCCGCTTAACTTTAACAGACGTTTGAGTATTCGGCCGAAAATATATTCAAGCTAGCAGACAAATTACAAAACGTTAAGTTATTCTCCGAACAAATCACACCATATAATTGACCGTGTGTCAGTCAACCGTATGACTAACTTGGCCAGTAAAATCCTAATCTTATGGTTACGACAGAATAAAATAAACCTTAAATGTATGTCTTTATGACTCATTATCGCAGTTACATTAGATGTTAGAAGGAAGTAATGTATTTAAGCATGTGCTTATTATAAGTAACTTAACGAATGGACTCAAGACCAAGTGGTAGAGTGACTATGAGTTTTTAAAATCAAGGTTTTTTTTTTAAAGCTTTCTTAAGAGTTACTTATTATGTTATTTGAACTTCATACTTTATTTTAATATTAAAATATATTACATAGGTAAAATAGGTTTCAAAGGGAGACTGTGACAGAGTCTGCAACGCGTAAGCTACACCTCGGATGTTGCAAACTCCCTCAGACTGCAGTAATTGCTAACAATGAGTGTTGGTGACATAAAAATAATACTGTAGGAATACACCTCCTCTAGTGATGGATCACAATAACCAGAAAGGTTTTTATAAGGTTTGTTTTAAGTTTTTATTGTTCGTTGGCTTACCTTGACGAACTTTGTGGCGTAGTGGTTATATAACATGACTGCTACGCAGAGGTCTCGGGTTCGATTCCCAGTCAATGCAAGTATTAGTAAGTACTAATATCCGTTGTTTTGTTATCCATAACACAAGCAGGTTAAGCCTAGCTTACTTTGGGAACAGATGGCACTGTGTAGAGATGTCCGTGAATACCACAACCGCAAAACTTTCTTAATTACTGCCACGGTAACAGCTACCACAAAATTAGCCTGTCACTAACTGGAATTATTTGACAAATAATTCCCTAAATCTCACTACACATAGAAAAAAAAATTGTCCTATAAATAAATAATTTGTAAACACAACATACAAAGAATGTTGAACACAGCCTCCGGGCCAAATTATAACGCGGGATAAAGATAGACGAATCGCGTGACTCCACAAACTCTTAGATTAGTATAATTTTGTAAGACAACCGAAATATTTTGGACGCCATACACTTTTAATACAATTCACTAGATTATTTCGTAACACATTAGTGTTAAAATAATAAATAAATATAATACTATTGAAACACCTCTCAATAGTTAATAACACAATACTTCAAGTATTATATAATAAAATAATTATTTATTTATTTTTGTAAAGCATAACATTTTAAAACTTTATTTTTTATATTATTTTTTTTTTTTTAATTATGAAGGGATTTATGTCTGTCTACGTATTGCAAAAGGAATATCCCCATAATATCCCAGGAAGCAAAAAATACACTACGAAGTAATCAACTATAAAAAACTATTTGACAGCTTCACAAAAGGGAAAATAGAAATGAATAACTGTGATTTCACACAACTTGAAGATTTCATAAAAAAAAAGATTACTAATAGCAAAACAAGAAGGCAACGTGTTATTAACCTGCCTCAAAAAGAATGGGTGAATAACAAAATAATAAATGATATAATTCAAAGAAACCAAATATGGAGAAAACTGAAAGAAGATCCTGAAAATAAGCAGCTTGAAATAGAATTTAACCAGAAAAAGACACAGGTCAGAAACATAATCAAAAACGCCAAGAAAAAATATTATTACGAAGAGTTCGCGAAGTGCTCAGGAAAACCAAAAAAGATGTGGAGATTGATTAATACTTTATCTAAAAACACAACTGTATCAAACTGTGCTCCCCCAAAACTAAAAACCGATAGCGGAATAACGGTCACAGACCCTATTGAAATCTGTAATATGTTCAACGATTACTTTGCTAATATTGGTGCCGAATTAGCCAAACGCATTCCACTAAATCACCACAACAGTGACGCTTATACACTATCAAAACCAAACAATAGCTACAGTGGCCTATCCGAATTTCTCCCCTGTGACACTAAAGAAGTATCAACCATTATAAGCAACCTCGACAATAATACTAGCTCTGGGGTCGACAATATTAGTACAAAAGCCATTAAATGTATCAAGGATCTAATTATAGACAACCTAACACGGTGCTTAAATGACATACTACGAGATGGGATATTTCCTGAATCACTAAAGGTCGCAAAGGTCTCACCTATATTCAAATCTGGTGTAAAAACAGACCCAGGAAATTATCGTCCAGTTTCAGTATTACCCATACTTTCAAAAGTACTTGAAAAGATTATACACAAACGACTCAACGACTATCTAACAGAAATAGACTTTCTATACGACCAACAATACGGCTTCCGTTCAAAGTCAAATACGCTGAGTGCAACCCTAGACTTAACATCTAAGATAAAGACACAAATTGACAATAGACAAGTAGCACTTGGCATTTTTGTTGACCTAAAAAAAGCCTTTGATACGATTAGTCACTCCCTGTTGCTCAAAAAGCTCACTAGTATAGGCATAACGGGAATCGCACATAGCATGATTACATCATATCTTACGAATAGGCAACAAATCGTTAAAATAGGAGAGTACAATAGTAGTCCACAAAGTCTCAAATGCGGCGTCCCACAAGGTTCTATTCTCGGCCCTTTATTATTCCTGGTTTACATAAATAATATCCACCAGGCAGGGTTAGAAGGTCAGCTTACTCTTTATGCCGACGACACATGTCTATTTTACTTTGGGGATAATCTTGACGCAACTATACAAATGGCACAGCGGGATCTTGATTTACTTGATACTTGGTTTAGACATAATCTTCTGACAATTAACACATTAAAGACAGCATACATTGTATTCAATGCCAAGAACAAAAAAGTACAAAGTCAAACTAAACTAAGTATCAACGGAACAATACTCAAAGAGGCAAATCACGAAAAGTATCTGGGGTTAATACTTGACAAACACCTAACGTGGAACACACACCTACAACACACACAAAAAAAACTCGCTTCCCTACTAGGTTCCATATATGACATCGCGCGTAATATACCCCAAAAAGTACGACCATTAATCTATAATGGACTTGTAAAACCTCATCTCCTCTATCTGATAGAGATATGGGGAACCGCGGCAAAAACAAACCTTCAACACTTACAGACTTTACAAAATAAAATAATAAAAATCTTATATAACTACGACCATTTAACTCCTACAATTAAACTTTACAGTGAAACTAAACTATTGAATATAAAACAATTATACACACTACATACATGCATTTTAATTTATAAAATAATAAACAAAAAAGTTCACTCACATATAACGTTCACAACAAAAGGTAACAGTACAACACAAAAATACTCATCACGTCGCGCTGATCAACTTGTACTAACTAAGGCAAGAACTAATTACGGACAAAAAAATATAACATTTGTGGGAGCACAGTTGTATAATAAAATTCCAATCGAGATAAGGAATTCAGAATCCATAAACATTTTTAAAAGAAAGTTAATCAACCACATAATTAAGGATAATTCATTTTTCTCGTAATAAGTTTAAAATGAATTACCAGTATTATATTATACAACAGAGTGAACCTTTGTTACTTGGACCATACGGAATAAATACCATGTGTGGGTCAGATTAAAATAATTTATAATTGTCTACCGTCATCAGCAACTAGTTTACTTTTTGTATTTGTACAATAATTGTCAAGTTATTTGTGTTTGTTTTGATAAGCTTTCTAAATATTGATATGTAGTGTAGTGTTCGTAACGGACGACAACTTAATTTACTTACTTTATAATCTATTGTTATTATTTCTTATGTAAGTGACATTATGTGTTTTGAGTAAGAAATAAAGTTTATTTTAAACCGAATATCGACGATCATGGTATGGCAAATGGTAACTGTAGGTAATGTAAATGTTTACATTTACAGGCTTTAAACCCAAGCTTTCCTTCATCACTGGAAAATGTTTTTCCTGATATTGGAACATTACTAGGTTGTTATGTTTAAAAATAACGACTTAAATATTATACTAAGACAAATTAGAACGTAAACTATTAACAAACATACGTTAATTTTCATCAAAATAGATACATCTTCGTTGTTATAAATAATATTCTAATACCTTCATAGAGGTTTGATCAAAATATTATATACAAAGTAAATTAGACTCTAGAAATATAAAAATAAGGTATTTATTTGAATGTATACATAGGTTTTGTCTCATACGTCGTTATGTATGACGCAATACCTACTCAAGCGTAATGGCTAGTGTCAATCAAAATTATAAACCAACAAATTTATTTGTGTACTCATGAAAATAATTGCTAAGCAAATATCAACTTTATCATGCATAAGTAAAGAGTCTCTTTTATAAATAGAACATGTTGTTTCCAATCATTTTGGTAATAATATTCTGAGAATTGGTTAGAATAAAGACGGCTGAGTTAGAACAAGGTTTGACTTAAAAAAAATAAAAGATTAATTTACTTCGTCTAATCATTTCTCAAATTACAATTTACATTTTATAAAAGTATAAATTTATTTCTTTAAAATTGTAATATAATTCACATGACTTTTGAAAAATAAAAAAAATATTAAATTGAAATTATGAATTTATGTTTTATAAATAAATTGTAAAATGATAGTAATTCATCATCATTATTTTGTACTAAGCCACATGATAATATGCATAATAAAAAACCATGTTAATACCACGTTAATTCGAGTAACTAATATGACTATAGGGAAACGACAAAGGTCGTAACTAACTGTAAGGTAGGCGGAGCTGAGAGAAAAAGGAAGTATCTAATAGATATAAAGAAATTCAAAAGATATTGATATAAAATCATTATTATTATCATCCAAACCGAAAACAAGCAACACTCTTTCAAATAATAATATGTTAATTATAAAAAAAAATATTTTACAAATTTTATTATATATTATAATAATAATTTACAAAACTAGATAATTAATCATTTTTCATAATAGAAGGTCACGATTCAGATAAAAATATGATTAATGTAGTTTTAGTTGTTTTGTGTATAAATCGTTAAATAAGACCGTTGAGGTTTAAAAACAGGCGGATTTGAACATACGCCGTTTTAAATCTACACAAAACAACTTATATAACCTAAAACAGCTAGATAGTGAGTATAAGACTCAGTTTTTAAGCCTACGAAGAATAATCGTCCGATTAATTTGAAACAACGGTACAAAGTACTAGGTGTCTTTTCAGTTGTACATGCGATATAAGTTTAATCGCAGGTGCTTTACAAATGACATCAAGAGCGAGCGCAAATTGTCAAAATAAAAAAGGTAAAATTATGGCATAAAGTGTAATACTTTCACCATTAAAGATCACTCCAATTTAAATACCAATCTTATCAAATCAGTTAATTTAATCTATTAGTCGTTATCATTAAGAATAAAAATTAAGTTTATCGCTTTGTAACTCCATAAAAGTGATCAAAGATGACAGGTGAATTAATTATAAATGATAATTCTTTCGTATGTCGTTGACCACGTGTAAAAAATTGTTTTGTACGCAATTGTTACAAGTAGCAGAGAATAGTGTTACGTTATAGTGTATATTTTGTTTAATATACATTGCTGATGTATATTGATGATAATTACGAATAGGAAAATTTGAGAAACAGTTGGATAAGATTATTACTTACTATTATTATTTATTAGTTTATTATTTTAAAATAAATTGTCAACAAGTTGTTTTTTTTAAATGAGTTATAACACTACCAACTTTTGTCAGATTTTTTTTTCTTTTAAAATTATTTTTTTTTTATACATTTTATTTTAATTTAATAACTAAAAATAAATTTATATTATTCAAAATCTATTTTGCTTCTTTATTTTAAGATTAATAATTATTTTTAACTTCACCATCTTTATTAATCGCATAAAACATAAAACAAAAAAACAAAAAAACTGCAAATAAAAAAAAAAATGAAATGCGTATTTTAATCTATCTAATGTTAGTTTAAAGCACGCAGCACACATCCGTCATACAAACAACGACATTGACAATGGAATACGGAGTTACGGACGGTTCCGACTTGGTATGCGACCTTGAAGTGGTTTCGGCGCACGGACGGAGCGCGGGAAAACGAGATCAGGTTTTTTTTTATAATCGATATTAGACGTGCAGAATAGATTATTCGATTTGACGTGCAAAATATTTTTTACTGAGATAATTCGATACGGGTAGTTGTAGTAGCTATGTACGTTAAATTAAGGAGTATTTAACGTAGATGGGAGATTAACAAGCAGTGGGACATTAATGGGCTGTTATGATTATGATGAAACGCTTACAGTATGCGTAAGCGTTTCATCATAATCATAACAGCCCATTAATGTCCCACTGCAGGGACGAGCCTTCTCCCGTGACGGAGGGATACTGGACCTACTAATTAATATAATTAGACAGGAACTGTAGGGAAACCTACAAACACTGAATACGCACGCTAAATTTGTTAATGTCCGTTTGTTTCTTTTGTTGGTATTCATTTGACTATGACTATTTAGTCACTTTTTACGACATACTCGAGATGAGCTGTAGTTACACTTTGTACCTAACGATTTTCTCTGACCACAATGATGAAATAAAGTGAAATTATTCAAATATATGTCTTATTACAAAGCGATTAAAGTACACAGGTGTCTAGATTGATCTGTTGCCGTGTGTACAAAGACATCAACAAAAAAGACAATTGAAAAAAAAAGTAATTTACTCTCACTGACGATTTAATTTTTTGTATAATTCATCTCTGAAGGTTAAAATAAAAATTGAGATTCAAATTTTTTCCGAAAAAGAAACATTGTTTCGGGGTCAGACATTTATAGTAAACAGTGTTCGGCTGAAGCATTTATAAATAAAATTGATCCCCTTTTTATGACATTCAGAATAAATTTGCAAAAATAACAGTGATATTGAGTGTTAATGTATTTTTGAAATCAGTAACCATGTGAGTTATACGAATGTAATTTAAATAATATTATTTAAAATTACATAAAATATTGTAATTTAGATTTAATATTTATATTACTATGAATTATGATTGATATGAGATCCATGTTAAATGCTACTACACTTTCACGTGCTATGGATGTCATAAAAGGTGACTAAGGGACTACTGCTTATTAGTCTTTTATGTGTTCTATAGTATAATTACCATTAATTAGTAATCAGAATAATCCAAATAATTACTTTCACGATCTCCTGTACTATGCCTGTATTCTTTTTATGTACTGACGGAATAAGAATTCACCCTGTTACTACTTAATCTTCATACCATGAGGTTTCTTAGAAATTGTCTCTACGAAAACAAAATAAGGAAAAATAGACAAAAATACTCTACTAGCCCAGCATAGAAAAAATAGGCCAAGTTAGGTAACTTACTACACAAGAGTCATTCCATTCCTGCAGTTTGTCATAAATTAAATGAACAATAATTCAACAAATTATGAAGCCTAGCAAACATTGTAATAGTTTATTACACTTGTAATAACAATAAAAAAATAATATTACACATATTATTAAAATGTCAAGAATAATTTGAACCTTGAATTCAACAATTCTGGTTATTATTATCTATTTGATAAGTTATGTAAACTTGATAGTACACAATGCGTAATATTATGCGATCTTACTACACGAGTTTATTTATGTGTTATGTTATCTAAGTCTGGAATTATTTACATATTTATGTAGGTTACATTTTTTTGGCATTAAATTTTCTAAATTTTATGTCCATCTCGCGTGTAGTGATACTGATGAGGCAATTTCCTAATAACTTTATAACTAGGAGTTAAAAAGTTAGTGCAGGGAAGTGCAAGTGTGGTGACGGAGCAATAATACAGTGTATCACCACCCAATCTCATCCCATGGGTGTCGTAAAAACCGACTAAGTTTTCCATCTTTTTATTTCGTAAAGATAATATTCACGGATTCCTTCTTTTTTTTGAAAAGAAGGAATATTATCTTTACGAAATAAAAAGAAGGAAAACTTGAAATTAAACCCTATACCAATCCGTCTGGCCAGCGTGGTGTTAGTAGGTCAAGTATCCCTTCGTCACTGGAGGAGGCCCGTCCCTGCAGTGGGGCATTCATGGGCTGTTTTGTTGATTAGTCTAACTATTAGCGTTTCATGCACACCCTAACCGTCATATTCATGAATTTTAGTATTCTTCTTTTTACGTAAAGTGTTTAGTGTAAAATAACTTAAACTATATTGTTGTTTTGATATCGATTATTTTATTGATTATCAAGCATAAATGCACGGATCAATTATTAAAATTAATTATTTTTATTTTTTTACTAAAGGCCTCACGACTCAATTAGCACTAAATAATTATTATTTAATAATTATTAAACGTGTACAAATAGGCCTGGTCCTGACCTTGCACTGATGTTCCTCCGGGGTCAATTCTTATCGTTTAAAACATTCTTCATAACAACACGGAATTAAAATTAAACTTCCTAATAATTTTAACTTTATATTTTTTAATCAATAGAATGTTGAATTATTTAACTTATCTATACTAATATGTATTATAAAGAGGTAAAGTTTGTGTGTTTGTGACGTTGTAGGGAGTAATCTCTGGATCTACTGAACAGCCTAACAAAGTGGGCACGGGTCAGCTAGTTGAAGATAATTATAATAATATATTACATCATGTTTAGTTACAAATGACGAATATTATGATTTGAGATGTTGTCCCTATGGTGACAGAATAAGAATACAAAGTGTAGTAATGACCGTCGTAGAAGGCAAAGGTAGATCTGAGGCCTATTTTTTTGTATACCACAATTTATAAAAAAAATCTATGTTTTCATAAACTATCAGGTAATATGGGATTTAAACCTGTGCCCATAGAAGACAACCGCACACCACAAACACCTTATGAGAATATAATTCATACAAGAAACAAAATCTATTAAACATACATTTTGCCATCCATTTAATTTCTTACAAGAATTTAAACAAAAAATAGATTCAAAGATTTATATCGTCCCGGAAAACATAACTTTAAATTCATTAAGCCACACTATTCGTTATTTAAGTAATTGCATTATTAAATAATACACTATTAGTTAGTGTACAACAACCTTTATAATGACCTTCACGAAGAACAAGGTTCATCCGCAATCTATGATGCGCGGCTTTCATTTGATGAAATAATAATTATTTAAAAATAATAATTATCAAAATATACGAAAAGTGAATAATGACGGATTACCTATAATTTTGCTGTCTAATTATTATTTATAATTGAAGTCAAATTTAATTTTAATTATAACTGATTAATACTTTGATGTTAAGTTATATTTGATTTAACAGATTGAATTAGAATAATACCGAAAAATAAATAGATATAAAACTAAAAGTTCTATTATGTATAAATTATTGACGATTTAATGTTACTAAAAATCAAATATAAATTATATAATCTTTATATTAGACTAGAATATAAAAGAAGTAGGTAAGTATAATATTTTCCGTGTGATGGAGTAAGAATACAATATGTCACCACCCCATCTCATCCCATGGGTGTCGTAAAACCCGACTAAAAGACTATCCGTGAATTACGTAATTCATTACGTAATAAAAAGAAGAAAAACTTGAAATTAAACCCTATACCAATCCGTTTGGCCAGCGTGGTATTAGTAGGCCAAGTATCCTTTCGTCACGGTAGGAGGCCCGATGATTAGTCTAACTATTACACAGTGGAAGACACTAAATTGTGACACAGTTTTTACTAGCGCAGAAGTTAATTCATTCCCAGATAACATTTAACATGTTTATGTTAAACCATTAGTTAAAAATAAACTTTAATGTTAAAAATAGAATAGAATAAGTAGAAAATAGAATGTCTAAGTTAATGTATAGATAATTATGTAAATAAACACTTTGTTTTAACAGGTTTAAGACAGTATTTGAAAACTTTTTTGTAGTTGACATAACTCGGACATTTTTACTATTTTATCCTTTGTGTCGCGGGTCTTTTACAATCGCCCATTAAACAGGCACAACGATCATCGAGACTTCGGACAATAACTTGTGGATCACACAAAAAGTTGTCCTGGGTATCGAACCCGCGACCTAGACCGCCGTTGACTGAGGCAGTTAAACTATGTGGACTTACCACAACAGCCAATCTCACAATTGGCTGTTGTGGTAAGTCCACTTAATGAAAAGTTAAGTACTCTATGACATTGATTTCTACATTTTTGTTATGTTATATTAAACATAACAAAAAACACAAGTTTTGAAAAATAATAATCATGTATTTTTATTACGCAATCAAAGGTTAGAACTATACACTCTTTTGTCAAAACAAGGAAATGATAAGAGTGGCTTAAAATACATTTTTTTATTTTAATACGAACATGTTTGCTTGGCTACTGTATTTGATCAGTGTTGAGATGAAGTATGTTCTTGAGAATTTTATATCTTGCGGTATTTTTGTAAATAAAGCGTATTTTAGGTTATTAAATAAACTATTGAGACGTGTAAATAGTATTTTCGATTTCATGGTATTATTTTGAATAATCTTATTTATAAGAATAATTTTATTTTGTTGAATAAACTTATTTATTAGAAAAAAAAGTATGTAGCTTCCAAAATAAGTAAGCTAAGGTATCAATCCTGTCAGGTCTACAGAAAGACCAATGGACATTGGGCGCAATATGTTTTCAAGCGGAAATTGCGATATGGTGGAATTGATGCCTTTTTAAAGATCGCAGGGTCGGACTGTATGGGCAAAGAGAAGGATCGTGTTTTACTTACAGTTTTTTAAAATGCCTAAGTCCTGCTATGAACAGTAATAAGTTAAATTGATTAAGAATTGGCGAACTAGACCAAAGGTTTCAAATAGCAAGATATTATAATTTCATTTAAAATAACAATAAATGAAAAGTTTAAAGATACAGTTGTTATTATCGATCTACGTAAAAATCAACGCAATACCATTAGAACAAACTGCCAAATCACGAATCTAAAACTCTATTAGTCTACCGAACATTAACAAAAGGTGTTTAAATGGGTATCATCCTAAGAATAATGGTTTCGGACGCGGAACTGCTGCATCGTGATTAAATAATGAACGAACAATACTTAGTTCTGACGTCAGGTCTTTGAAGACTTCCGAAATATTCAAGGTTTGTACCATCGTTAGTAATATTTGATGGAGAGAATAAAGTAATAAGTTCGTTTGGAAGTGTATGTTTTCATAAAAGGTGATATTAAAAGATGAAACGCTGTATTCCAATTGAAATAACTAGTAGGTTTTTTGTGGTTCAATTCTTATGAGTATTTGTTTGGGTTAGGTTATGTATTTGCAAGTCAGAAATATGTATCAATTTTAAAGGAGCAATATAACCCAAAAATTGGTTTCGGTTTGATTTCCAATGTTAACTCCTATTATGTATATTGATATAATTTGATTAAATTATGTACCAGATAAGGCAATAGATAAAATATTAAGTTAAAAAGGGTAATGTTTTGTAAAAAAAAAATCTCTTAACCATAGCTTGTACAGGAAAATATGCAATAATATACTCTTTACTTTTAAATTAACCATATAAAATTCAAATACATAATTATTCAATATTAAACATTTTGAAACTAAAAATATAGCTAACCTTTTCCTCCTGCATGCTCTGCCCTCCATTTTCAGACAGCGGTGTAGATGGCGCACTGTACCCTTTAGGTCCATCGTCGTGTGGCGTCATCTGTCTCTGAACATCATTCTCTTGATCATTCTGTATTCTCATATCTTGTAAACCATTTTTAAACTCTGATAATCTTAATACGGACGGTTTAATTTCTGGCATTTCATCAGGGTGCTCGTATCTTCTCAAATCTGCTAAGTTTGTTGCTAAATGCCTATGATGGTCTATAGGCGGTGGAACTCCTATTGATCTTAAGTGCTCTATACTTCTATGTATATGTGAATAATTATCTACAGGTATTTCAGCCATTAATGGTGAATTGTGGTAATCTAAACCTCCACCGTCTGGTCTATAATCAATAGTTCTACCTTCCATCATCTTGGCTACTTTAATTATTATTCTATCTAATTTGTATAAACTGTCTCGTATTTGGCACTTATAAAAATACAGGTCTTATGTTTCTCTTGATACTTAATGTCATGGAATTATTTGGAGATCTTCTGTTTTCATTGGGCTGTAAAAATAAACTTTCTTGTATCTTTTGTATCTAATGTTGTAGTTTAAAATGTTGCTATATTGAACTTTTTACGTCAAGGTTCTTTGATAAAAAAAAGTGCTGTATCTTTAATATAGATTTGTACGGTAAAAAACGATGACAATTTTTTTTTAGCTAGCAGGTGACGAGTTTGCGCGTAGGTTGTGTCAATGATCTAGCCCCTAGCCCACATGCCGCAACGAATAAGGCTTCGATAATCACATTGTACAGCCGCGTCTGCAACATGTGCGCGTACTTAATGATGATTTTTATCTCCGACAAGCAATTTGAGTTTGTTTGATGATAAAATTATATTGAGCAAATTTATGACTAAATCGTTTAAGACTTTTAGAACAGCTATCTATGGGAAATTAACATAGTTTGGTAGTTTATTACTTAGTTAAGTAAAGAAAACAAAAGGAATTGAGGGTTTTTAGATAATACGTATTTATTATCTAAGAGCAGATATATTAAAATAAGTTATTAGTCGTAATTACTTATATCCGCAGATACCAACACAAAGGTCTGTCAAAAGCTGTAATTGCGAGTATAGAAATAAAACAACTCAAGTTTGCGGTTACATTCGATTGTAATAGTGGGAACATAAGCTTTAAGTATTTGAGTTAAGGTTCTTTTTTGCTGTTTTCGATTTGTTGTGGCTGTGGTACTTGATGATGTGTATAGAAAACCTCACGCTTGATCGGTCTCAAGATTTGTATTACTAGTTTGGATTGGACCAAGGAAGTGGTTCATTTCTTTTTTGTTAAATTCTATTTCGTCATATTATTTAGTAGCTTAGTACCTCTTTTTTAAATCATAATTATTTAGATTTATAACATTATTGTTAGTTATACTATTTTTCATTTAAAAGACAGGTTTAACCTTCAAGAAATTTTCAAGGACAGATTTTATGATATAGATTATAAGTCTATTGTTATTTACTTATAAATCTTTATTTATCTCAATACACCAGCTAGTTAACACAACAATGTGATTTTATAACTGTAAAGTATTTAAAATAGGAAACAAAAGAGGTTGAAATTTAGAAAGAATTGAATGAATTTTTATAACAGGATGGGCTTAAAGTTATTTGGATAGATAAGTTTAAGATTTTGCAAGTTCTTTAGAAAAATCCATGTGTTGTTTTTATGTTTGGAAGGTGATGAAGTACTTAGATTTTTTTTTATTTTATTAAGGACTTCTATTTTATGACTTGCCAATCCTGTAGTAACTTAATCTAAATTAGTCAAATATTATCTAGTTATATTTTATGCAGTATTTTTTGTACTTGTTAAGTTTCTTTTTTTTATGAATTGACTTTGAAATCTGCGTTAGGTGTACTGATGCCGTCATTTGTGATTTCGTTATTTACTGGACCGTGAGGTACAAGGTTGTTTGACAAGAAGTACTTATTTTAAATAAGACCGTTTCTAATAAATAAATTGTGTAAAAATATTGGAGACATAATACTTGGTATCAGTATTGCGGAACTATGTTTTAGTTTGGATTACTTAAAGTATTTTTTTCATATATATTTTTTTAATTAGCTCAAAAGTTAAGATGACTTTAAGTTCTGATACACTATACAATTTTCTAGTATATTGTTTTTAATTTCTATTTTTGATAAAAAAATTATATAACTTGTTTTTATTTTTTTATGAACAACACAAGTTTAATATTAATATTAAATATGTATCGATTATTCAAATTAAAATAATCAATTAAATTATATTTCTTGGTAAAAAAAAGTACAGCCTTAATATTTTTTATCGCAAGTTTACTATAGCAACATTCATAACTTACATGTTAGTAAAATGTAAACAAAGAATTTGGAAGCATTTTAGTTATTATTTATAAATTTAATAAAACCAAAATTGACAAGTTACAAGTTTAACAACAAGCAACAAACCACAAATCAAAGTCAATTTGAAAATCTAGTCACGGTAGAGTATCCAAAAATATTTCCGTATTTATAGTCCGGGCATTATTCAAGGTCGACTTTGACAGACAGCGACCGCTCGACGTACAATTACAACACACCTCAAACGGGAGGGAACTTACGTAAAAACATCTCCCCACAGGGAGAACTCCCACCACCCGCTCGAGGGATGAAAAATCAACAAAAACGCTTCCAAATTAATTAAAGAAAAATAAATTACCTGTCACTATGCAGAAATCTTCACAATCACCAACTATATCACCATAGTAAAATCACAGTTTGTTCCTATCTAAAATGTCACTAACAATATATCACATAATAAGGTAACACTACTGTCACAACACGTCCGAAAGGCAACAGTCCAAGGCTTTATCGCCAAAATTACTCAAAAAATCCACGTGCTCCTTGAAAATAAACATTTAAAAAAAGCCGGCGAACGAAAAAAAATGCCGAGCCGTGCTCTTGACCCTGCGGTAAAATTATGAATGCCGAGCGTCGTTACTAGGATCCAAATTACCAGATTTTTTTGTGCTCAATATTTTAGTGTGCTATATAAATGATTATAGTTATGGGTTATCCACACGTGATGGAGCTTTCTGTCCCTCTCGCACTAGGCGATTCGCGCGTGCACTGGCCTGCAGTAGCGCGAGTATAGGACTTCTCAAGACGACATGTGTTCGTACAAAAAGCCGGCCTCTCCAGGCGCAATGTTGCTCAGATAAATTACTACGAGCCACCACCGGCTACTCGTATCACAAAATGCAATACAAAACGCCCGCTCGTCCGCCTTTAGACCGACGCGGCAAAAACGAGACTGAAATTCAGATCTATAGTAGAAAAAGTGAACTACACCGCGCGAGGGGTACACTAACACATAAAAATGAAAAAAATCACACGGACGCTAACATCGACAACGGAGCTTAAAAAATCGGAGTGGGGATTAGTCAGTACTCTTCACTTGGCTACTGCCTTCTCTCTTTAGCGGCGTGAGGCCGCACACACACACACAAGCGGTGGTTAAGCGAAAAAAATGTGTACACATTTTTTTATTATTCACGATTTTTATGTGTGTAAGTGGGCTCGGTGCGAGCGAGACGGGATGTGGCGGGCGTCATACAGCCTCCGTAGTGGGAAGAGGATGGCGCGCGTCGCCACGTGCTCGTCCCTTGGTATTAAATAATAATTAAAATGGCTACAAGACCGGCGATACGAGATACTGTTCGGTAGACGATTTTTTGGGCGAGCTTTTGCCTTTTTTGCTGAGCTTTTTGCGGAATTGATGAAAACAAGGTAAGAAGCGTTAGACGCGTGTTTAAAAATAGAGAAAAAACCGCGGACCGATTGACACATAATACACGAAATACGCGCAGAAAAAGTCGCGCCGGGGAAAAAAACCAAGGACGCCGCGCGCGAAAAAGAAGTTATTGATTAAAACACGGCTGTCATTGACCAGACGCAAATGAGGGTGGTTAATTGTATGCAACACTGGATCCGGCAGAAATCGATTAGTCAACTTTAAGAAAGAAAGAATTTACAATTGAAAACAGGAGCAAAGTAAACACTGGTTCAATATTTAATGAGTTCGAAGAATCTTACAAATAAGTTAAATAAGAGAAACTAATAAATTTGAAACTTTAACTCGTATAACCTTGGTCAACGTACGAGTACAAAATATCGGAGAAATTAATATTTCGGCAATTGGTGAACGACCTGTTGCAGTGTTTTTTTGGTAGCCCTATGATATTTTAGAGCAATACTTATTCTGTATTCTTTTTTAATAGCGTTCGGTACTGGGACTGGACAATAGTGTCTGTAGAAGTGACCCATAACATGGGGTGATATATAGATTTATACGCACCCTTTCTCATGTTAATGATGTGCATGTTTAATTACTCATACATGGTTCTCTTTTAAATTTTAATGCAATGATATCGGCAGATGTGCCCGAAAAATTTTAGGGGTTTTTAATATTTTTAAAACCTCGTTGGTCTTAAATTTAAAGTTATAAAAGTAAAAGAGTTTGCTCGTTTGTATGTGCTTAACTTAGAAAGTACTGGAACGATTTGAATTATTTTTGAGTAACGGAGTCTGTTTATTGAAGAAGGCTGCAATTAGGTATTAAGAACGGAGCATTAATAAGCTGTGATTCAAAAAACAAAATAAATATATTGTTTAATCCTCAAAATCCGCATACTCAAAAAATAAAAGATACTAGTTTATTTGCATAATATTATATTTAAAATTAAATAATTCTTAAGATTAAACTATAATAATATAACAAAATGTATTATTTTTTAATTCCTTAAAAATAGTCTTACAGAAATTAATTGCAAATCATTTTATGATTAATGATGTTATGTAGTTTTGTTTTTATCTTTTTTTTATTACGTGCTAAAATAAATTATGATACCAACTTTAACATTAGTAGCTTAGTAGATTTATTATTACTAAAATTTTATTTTGAACATAATGTTATACAATTTTTTTTGTATTTCCTAGTTGTTAGTAACAGAAAGGAAACTTCGTAGAAATAAAGTATTAGTCCATAAAATTACAAGCTTTCATAGATTTACTGAGATGCTCTCTCTGCTCAAAGCTTTACGCACTAAACCGACCAAAGATAAGAAACTAAGGACCCTTGTCTAAAAAAAACAGTCAAATTATTTGCCAATTCATCAGTCAATTTATTTAAGAAAGCTTGTTGCTCACCGAGTTAGACAGGAGAAACAATATCGACATCGTTCTGTAGATGGGCACTTAAAAGTTTTGCTCCAACTGTTGCCGCATAGACAGCAATCCTATAGGTGACTTCAACAAAGACGTAGATCACTTCGCAAGCTTACTATAATCATCATAACAGCCCATTAATGTCTCATTACAGGGACGGGCCTCCTCCCGTGACGGAGGGATACTTGGCCTACTAATACCACGCTGGCCAGACGGATTGGTATAGGGTTTAATTTCAAATGTTCCTTCTTTTTATTTTGTAAAGATAATATTCACGTATAGTCCCTTAGTCGGTTTTTACGTCAGCCATGGGATGAGATGGGGAGGCGACATATTGTATTCTTACTCCGTCACCACACGGATTAGAATAATATTTAGCTTACTATAATATTAAGATTAAATATCTCTTGAAATGTTTGTGCATCTTGGCTTCTACCAGATGTATCAAACAGGATAAATGTAGGTAAGGTAGCACATTACCTAACATAATAAAATTTAAAATCCTTTATCGCTCTTAAGCACTTGTGTTTCTTGACCCGAGACAGGCTTTGAGTGTGTACATGAGAAAATTGTTAAAATATACTTTATTTTCTAATCAAAAATTAAGGTCACCGAAACACCAAATGAATGAATAAATGATTTATTTATTTGTATGAAACATGGTTGTAAATTGATGTTATACAATATTTAGTCCTAGGCACATTTCACCAAAAGCATTGGTATACAAATATTAATGAGACAACTAATCTGAACATAGTACCACAGTAGCCTTATACTTAGTAACAATAAAACTAAAACAAATTGCAACGTAATAATGACGTAAAAATACATAGATAGGTACTTGTTAATGACAAGCATGGTAAATCCCCATCTATTATAACATAAGTTAGAAAAAAACTTGTGTCTTTCAAAGTAATTTCTTGTTCATGTTCATATTGTGGTTAGTAGTAGTAAGCTTTTTCTGCTTAAGTCAGTTTTATGTGGTTACCGTGATTCCCTATCGGCAAAAGCTAAGTTTTTTTATCAATTCTTCTTATGTTACTCTTTTCGAACTAGCTCATTAATATCATTATTTTAATTTCTATGGAAGTAGTCATACTAAATAAATAAAATAAATAAAAAAGTTTATTTGTCACAAAATGCATACAAATTACATAAAACTTAAGCTTAATCTAAGAAACATGATTGCGGAAGACACAAACATTACTGTTAGCTGTATCCCAAACTAGGCGGTTGCCAGTATTATGGGAGACAGTGAAAATACTCACTGTTCTACGAATATGGCTCCTGTATGACTGAATCAACAACTTATCAAATTATGATGACCTTTAGTATACCTGGCGTAAAATTAAATGCATTTTGGAATCCGCAATGAATTTAATTAATGAAACTCTAAAAAATCCTGTACTAATTTGCCAGGTCACCAAAATATCAGTAGGCCATACCCAGAAAAGGCCCGTCCTGGTCAGGGAGGCCAATAAAACCAAGTAAAAAGAATAATAACAATGAAACCTATAATCGGCACCTACAGAAGACTAAGCCCTTTCATAACAATGGAGTGTAAATAGGGGCTAACTTTTATTATTAAATGACTAAATTACTTGATTATCGTATCGTAAAAGTTACTTACGCTTTGAAAACTTTCAATTTTTATTTAGTTTCTATGATGTTTACTATTTGTTAAAAGAATAAGAATTATTTTGGTATTTACATTAAAACAATTGTTTGTTATTTAGCTCTTCAATAATGAATAGAATTTTATATTCGAAAATTACATTTTTACTATAAATTTAAGGGTCTCACTTCTAGAAGAAAACGTATCATAACAGCCCATAAATGTCCCACTGCAGGGACGGGCCTCCTCCCGTGACAGAGGGATACCTACTTGGCCTACTAATACCACGCTTTTAATACCAAGTTTTCCTTCTTTTTATTAAAGTAAAGATAGTATTCACGCTAAGGACTAAGGGACTATTCCCTTAGTCGGTTTTTACGACACCCATGGAATGAGAGGGGTGGTGACATATTGCATTCTTACTCCGTCACCACACGGAGTGAAGGAAACTCCGTACTATATAAGCTCAAGCGTAATAGAACATTAAAGATCGTAATGAATGTTAACAATTCTTAATGTCTAATAATTTTTTTGCGAGCTTTAAAGTTTTTTCATTGTTTTTCGATGCTACTAGTTCGCTTCTGTGGTTTATACCAAAATAGTTACAAAAAATGTCATAAGTAAAATTGAAACGACAAGTGCTAACTTTTTTGAAAAACTTTTTATCGCTAGTATGAATCGCTTCTACACTCTTGCTTTCGTAGCCTTTTTTACTATGCCTATTACGTATGTCCTTGTTTTTTTGAGATTGCCTTATTCATATGCATTATATTTTTTCATTTAAGCAAGGGTTTCAATTGTGAATAGAGTTTTTTTTACTTTGATTCTAAAATCACCTGTTATAGGGTGAGGAAGGAAGTCGATAGAATCCTTTTGATATTTTTTTAATATTGATTCAAATATTTTCAGGTGGTTGTCAAGTGCTTTTTTTTCTTTGTATTGTTCTTTTAACTTGTTTTTTTTTATTCAAATTACTATTTTAGTTTGTCGTTGTATGAGTTTATTGTGAATGAAATTGATTGTGCAATGAATGGTTTGGTTTCAATTTATACATGAAACAGCTAGAATATCACTTTTATAATTAATTAGAAATATACGGCAGAAGATGACCAGTACTTGGCAAATTATAATGAGATCTGTAAACGAAACGATTCCTTATGGTCTACTGACTTAAACTTCTACAGTATTCATATTCAGACATTTGAGAGAACTCTCAGGAACTTGGTAGTTTTACTCAAGCCTTGCTACCGCTCGCTGTGTTCTTTGTCAATGATAAACGTTCGTAAAATTTGTTACTCTTCCATTTCAATTCCTAGAAAAAAGACGTAGCAATACCTAACCCTAAAATGTTATCCTAGATTTTGAATAATTATTCATGCACTAAGGCCAGGCATAGGCGACACTTTTTCATATATGTATTTTGTATTTGTAGCGAGTGGCCGCCACCGGCTACACGTCTACGGGTCTATAAAAATATATGAAAAAGTATGTTAAGTTGGCTGTCGCTGGCCACCAGTGGCTGTGATCGGTGGCCCGTTTGCGCCTGGCCAAGTTTTCTTAAAGATTTTCAAAAGATGTAGGCTAGATAACATCATGTTTCTATCATGCATTTCATCATACATTGAAGTGTTATTAAAAAGTCTTTGAGAATTTTAACTATTTAAGATTTCATATTTCATTTTTGACGATATACGCATGACCTCTTCTAGCCGTTAAAAGGAGGTTATCCACGGAATGCAAGTTTTTTGTCTATGCGTCTGGGTCATGTCAGGATTGTTGACAACCTGGTTGTACTGTTAGCAGCTACCTAATGACTGAAATATTACATGGGTTCTTTGGATGCATATCAAGCTTTGTCTGATTTAGTGTAGTTTTTATTTCATTCATCATAACAGCCCATTAATGTCCCACTGCAGGGACGGGCCTCCTCCCGGGACGGAGGGATACTTGGCCTACTAATACCACGCTGGCCAGACGGATAGGTATAGGGTTAAATTTCAAGTTTTCCTTCTTTTTATTCCGTTAAGATAATATTCACGGATAGTCCCTTAGTCGGTTTTTACGACACCCATGGGATGAGATGGGGTGGTGACATATTGTATTCTTACTCCGTCACCACACGGAGAGTTATTCCATTAACAGTGATTATTTTTTATTTCATTGAGGGAGCCACAGGACCGCACAGTGTGGCAATACTTGGAGGAAGCCTATGTCCTGCAGTGGACGTCGATTGGCTGATATGATGATGATGATGAACAGATTGCTTGCCCCGCTTACAGAAACAATAGTAAAACAATGCGAATGACGGACGGGACTGGAAAAAGGTTAAAGTGCAGTCCAGGAAGTGGTTCACCTATAGAGACTGTCATTCATAGACGTCAAAAATGTCAGATCATAGCCAAGCTGCTGCATATCCTATATATAAGCTGTTGAGTTTCATAGCTCGGTAATTTATTAGCTTTGTACTTTGATGTGAAGAAAAAGAAAACAAAATTGCAGCAATTGTTTCTTTTTCTAAATTAAAACATCTTATAATGATGAATTCTTTGGTTCAAGGATAAATCAACAATAAATACAAACTAAATAACAAACAACTATCATATATAAAGAAACATGCCACAGACTTGTATGCAGCTAATTTCTTACACGTACCAAAATCACGGAACCTGTATTTTGGGCAACCGCCATTTTGATCTACTCAATCTATAGCGCATCACTATAATGATCTCCTTAAACTACACGAATCCTTCATCAACGCATCGAATCCATTGACGCATATGACCAAACACGTAATGTATTAACAGAAACAAACTAAGCACTGGATGTTACACAATTCTTGATTACCGTTGAAGAATTGTCTCTATCATAAATATTGGTAGATAGGGTCGTTCGTGCAACTGCCCTGTCATTCATCACGCGAATGTTTGGAACCGGATTACGGACAGGTTCTGAGACTAATATCGAATTTTTTTTAATGTATCTTCATTACATCGTGGAATGAAGTCAGTTACTATTAATAAAATTGTTTGAAAATAATGTAATGAAAGGAACTGTAATGAGGTGTTTACGATGTAAAAAATATATGGTAAGTTGACACATTAAATATTATTTATTTTTCTATTAAATTCATAGAACAATGAACTCATAGTAAGTAATAAAGAATCTTCAATAAGCATTAATTTTTAAGTCCGTATATTATGCTTTTCCTTAAATATGAGCACGACATTACTATACTTACGTTTTACCATATTACTGAACGAAATGTAGTATTTACCGTTGTTAAAATAAAATAATTTTTGCTTTGTAAAATCTAAATTTTAAATCTGTGATGAGGTCTAATTAGATGGTTTGGTACGCTCTAAATAAGCTTCAAAACCAGGTCGGACGTTGGAGAAATAAAGCGCTGGGGGTGTTGTCTGCAGCTGCAATTCTCCCCCTAAAACACAGACCATATACTGTCCCGTCCCCTATGGCCAGACGCCTGTAGCATGTTGGACCTGAGGGACGGCACTTATCGACCCGTGCGAATTGCTGAATTCTGGCCATCCACCTACAGGTGGATGCCTACAGGAGGCTACAGACATCGAAATGAAAGAAGAAGAAGAATCAGTGATGACAGCCAACAGTATACATAACAACAAGAATCTTTAATTAATATTATTATGTCTTTACACAATGCTCTCTGACAGCGAGGTAAAATAAATAAACACTCCTAATACTTTGTCAATGTTATATTGGAAATGTGAAATTACCATTTTTTATGGTATGTAATTTCTATTAAACTAATTACTTTCTACCTCTTACTGTGTTATTGGATATAAAACAAACTTAATTTTCTTTTAAGCTTCCGACTTTACAATAACAAATAGGTTAACGATAGCTTTACAAAATAAAGATATGAATTATGCCGACAAAGGAAGAATTTGTAAAGCAAAAAATAAAACAACGAACTCAACTACTGGTAATAAAAAGTTATAAAAATGTTTAAAAAGGGAAAACGATTTTTTTTTTCTAAAAATTTGATCTTTTTACAATAACTTTTTGAGTCAATTCCAAATTAAAACTTTCACTTTTGCTTTTAGCTCTTTTTTTACATTTTCAAAAAACAATAGAAAGGCCCTTTTGGCTACTGAAAAACATTGTCAAAAAACTAAGCGAAAGGGTAGTAACCGACATAAGAACAAACAATAAGCCTTTTTGTCTAGGCTACTTTAATAAAAAACTATATTTTGAATAAGCACCTGGTTTATTTTTTTATTGATTGTTCTTACGTTTATTATAATCAAATAAGTTCCTCTTCCTGTCGGAAGATGGGCGCCATAATATTTTTTTTCTTTTTAAATTCATAGACAAATCATCCTTATTGTCTTTGTTATAGAGTCCTCTGTGATGCGTTCATAGTTTTTTTTCTTCTTCTCCATTGAGGTTTTATTGTGGCAATGTGTTCTTATAGATATTTTTTGTCTTGTTTATTTTATAAAGTTTTCGTTTATGCAGATGTTGATAAATAAAACTATTGATATAAGATTTTTTGTATGCAATTATCAATCATTTTGGAAAGCAATCCCTTTTTGGTTTGTTTAGTTTTAGAAAACTATTTTATTCGGTGCTTATACATTTTACTCTCCATGTGTGGCACGGAAACAAAGTGTCAATACCTATCTTATCAATGCGTTTCGTAAAAGCCGACTTAAAGAAAGTTTTTAGATATTAGGTATAGTAAAACAAAAGGAGGATATATAACATCAATCGCTCAAATCAATTTGTCTGGCCGTTAGTATTATTATGTCAATATTTTCACCATAAATAGGGTGATAAAATTTAAAAATATTAATCATAACACGAAATCATCTACATTTTTGAAAACCAAAGCTTTAGACACAGAACTACCCACTCTCTTGCGGTGTTTCGCAATAATTCACCAAGACAGACATAGTCATACACCATTCGTAATAAACCCTATACCAACCTGCTTTCTATCTTAGAAGTGGTTAGCCTAGCAAACTTTTTTAATAGAGGGACAACCCTCTATTAAAAAAAGTTTGTCTTTCCCTGCAGAAGAACATTCTAAGGCTTGTAAAAAGTTAATTAAATATACTGGCTATACAGACTGTTAGACTTAAAAAAATAATTTCATGAAACTATTGCCAATGGGTGACGTAAATCTAACTGTTTACTACCCTTATCTATTCTAGATCTTGGGATGCATGGTCACATTCTATTAACTGTATCTTAAGAATATTAAAAATCTTGGTGTAGATCTAAAGCAGCATCCGCACACCATCCATATCACCGCTTGACGCCAACGCCGTCCTTTGTATCTCAAAAACGACCCTTATTTTTTTTACCATCCCTTCACAATGTTCAAATTTCTTTACCTGCTACCACCATTTGCATAAGTCCCAACTTATATCAACATATTTCTGCATTCTAATCTCGACTTTGTTATATTTGTATAGAGTTGAATTTTTAACACTATGGGAATTAGTTACGTCGTTTAAATTTTGAACATCATCTGCAACATCTTGAATAGCATCCCCTAAGACTTAATGACTTACTGCATCGTAATTAGATATTCCATTCTCATTTCTATTACATTTCATTAAGGTTGTATTTGGTTTAAAATTTGAGAAAATTTAATCATTAGTTTAGTGGAATTTCGCTACGGCATAGAATATGTGCGTTTCCTTTATTTCGGAATTTATTGGTATTATTGCGTCCTGCCGTGAGACATAGTTTTACAGATTTTAAAACTTTACAAAGGTTTAAATAGATGGACAACAGATGTCTTAAGATTAAAATTTATGCACATTCAATCTAAGATGTCCTCCAACTTAAGAGAAGTAGCTGGTATTGTTGATAAGATTTGAAATGGCTGAATATTTTTAAGCGACAACTTGTCAGTAACTATGCTTCTTAATTGTATATCCCAAATGTAGAAGAACTTGGTACTTCATAGATATAGATCACAGTGCCTCAGTGTTAAGACAACATCACTACTACATTTATTATACCATACCTAAGTATTGCAGCTAGTAAATTAATCAAGCAAGCCCTGCATTAAAGATACCTCACCTATCATAAATTTATTGCATGTAGTCTATCTTAAAAGGCCAATGTGGTCCAATTTTGTATTTTTGTAAACTCCCCCAAAGAAAATATAAAGTGTGCCAAAACTATATTTTAGTAGCAACAATGCTTTTAATCAAATGCAATAAAAATGCAGAAGAACCCATTATATTATTAATAAAAAAAACTGCATTGAGAATCGTGGGACTATGAGTTTTTTTTTGTAAAAAACCTATTTTCAACAAAAGAAGCAGTTCTTTGTCAAAATTCAGGTGCCACGCATTCAATAGATGTATTTTGGTGTAAAATCGCTTTATATTTTATGGGGCTTAATATGAATCATGTCTAAATGAACTAAGGATTTGACATTTTTAGAATTTTGACTGTGACATAGGCATGGGATGTCTCCAAAAGCATTTGAAAGAAAGTTTTTTATTGTAAACTAACGGCGAAGTGAACAAGTAGATTCCTATGGCAAGTGTTCTATACAAGACTTGGCGTTCTACATTCAAATGAGTGTACTTCTTCTTCTCTCGTGTCAATGGTCAAGAACACAAACTTTTTTGAATAGTGAGTGGCCACTTCAATGGCATTTGGATCAACCATTGTACACCGCTCAGGGCACCAAGGGCACATCAGTAGATGCGACATCGATTGCACCGGATTGCCGCAGTCAAATTGGGGAAGACAGGCGTCTCTGAATGCATAGGGAGCATGGAAAGAGCTTCCTCGTGGCGCACCCTGAAAGCTGCTAGACACGGTAACGCAGTGCCTAAGCTGACCAATCCTGCCAACACAATCGTTCGACAACCAACTCAAACCCAAATGAGTGTACTTTATAGTTGTTTACCAATGTATATTACTGAGCAAAATGCCCCCCAAACGGTTTGTACTTGTGTTCGGGGATCAGCACGTGTTGGTCAGTCCGACAAAGTAAGTAGATAAGACGGCGTAGACGGCGTAGATAAGACGGCGAAAGTAAGTAGATAAGTGAAGCTATTTCTTGACTACATTAATTTGTCTTCTTTCAAAGACTGTATTTGCGCGTAGCACCATAGTGAAATGTCTTTTGCACTGGTCTAACCTAAGAGAAATAAGTGTTGAATAGCTAAAAGTTGCTTTAATAAATTTAACTTTTAACTATTTGTAGTAACGAAAATTAATGTACTCTTAGATTCCGTAGTCAAGATAAAAAATATTTCTAAAATAATCGTAGGATAAATTTGGAAAGTGATATTTTGTATTCTTACTCCTTCACTATAAGGATAACAACGGACAATTCTCCAAGTCAGTTACCTTAATACTCAGCTAGCAATAAACCAAATCACAAAAATAATTTTATAAGATGATACTCAAGTTTTGTTTGAAGTCATAATTTTTGATGTAAAGCCCGATTTACACATAAACAAGTACAGTAGCGAGTTAAGTAGTAAGTTGTTGCTTAAGTTGATTTAAATAGATCTCCATCCTATTTTTTGGCGAGTTAAGTTGGCGAGACGTGAGAGAGGGGGCTACTTTGTACTTAAATCGCCAAAAAATAGGATGGAGATCTATTTAAATCAACTTAAGCAACAACTTACTACTTAACTCGCTACTGTACTTGTCGATGTGTAAGTCGGACATAAGCGTCAAACACATCAATAGACGCTTCATTACAAAGTTAATGTTACCAAAATAAATTGTTATATACTTAAAAAGTAATGAACATGAAAATCTTTATGTACTTGTGTATGTAATAATAAACAACATTGGTGATTCAATAGGTAGTAAGACGTCTGAAGGTCAACAAGATTTGGCTAGCTAACTTGTAATTTATTACAAGTTGTTCAAGTGAGACATAGGGACGTAAGCAAATAATTTTTAACATTAACTACGAGTACAACATGATAAATATGTTCTTATAATTTGGGTTATTATACATAACAGCCCATTAATGTCCCACTGCAGAGACGGGCCTCCTCCCATGGCGGAGGGATACTTGGCCTACTAATACCACGGTGGCCAAACGGATTGGTATAGGGTTTAATTTCAAGTCTTAGTACTTTGGCAAAAATAGTAAATAAGTTTAGCCATTGTACTACTGTACAAGCTCTGCTTAGTTAGCAACTACATGGCGCTGTGAAAATATGTAAGGTATACTCAATACTCGAAATTTCATTGCATTCTACAATGGTGTTAAGTTAGTACAGTATAATAGTTTGATATCAATTGTGGACCCTGTCGGGCACAGCAAAATTTATGGAATTTAATTAATTTTATGCAAGAATGTAAATGTGTCAGTTAAATGTAGGTATCTATTTATATGTTGAAATAATTTTAAAATAGGATAGGTATTAAATAAATCTATTAAAGGTATTGATACTTACGTATAATATAAGGAAAGTCTATTAGGTCTTTCTTTACTAATTCAATGAAGTCCTTGTCGTTGTAATGAATTTCAGGTTAAATATGCTTGTCTTTTTAAGTTTAAGGTTCATAAAGGTCAAGGATATTTGCCTATTGTTGCAGATGGATCATTTGTCGTCAATATTATTCCTCGGAAGCATATTTTTAAGCATTTTAATATTCTTTATGTAATGATGCGGCAACATGACTGTGTTGAAGCTGATAGCAAAGTCAAATACAGTCCATCAGTATCAGTCCGTAACATGGCTATAATCGAACGACATTATTTTACCGGTGTGACTCATGTGTCCTGAATGTCCAGTCAGCATCATATGGATTTCAGCTGTGAAAATCCTCAAAACAATCTCAGCGGTAAGAATTTAAATTTATTTCAGCAAACAATTGGTCACTTTTATTGAAGCAGCTATATCGCCAAGTTACTTTTGACACTTTAGCTGCTTCAAATAAAATGACCAATTGTTGGCTGAAATAAATCATGATGCTAAAATAAGCATACTGAATGTCCACTGACTGATCCACAAACACGATATACAAGTGCAAACCATTTGGAAGGCTTTTAAATCGAGTTTATCTTCTCATTAGTTGCACTACCACCAATCTCAAAAGATCAAAGAAGGTTTCTAGTTTCTAGACTGTCGAGGTCTTAGACCAAGTTCAATACAGTTCAAGTTCAAAACAGCATTCAAAAACTTTTTTTCAAAATTGCCAAATTCAGGCTACTGTTTAACAAATTCCCCATACCAAAGCGTCACTATCAAAAATGTACCATTAAATCCACTCATTGATAATAGTATAGTGTAAACACTAGTTACGTGAGTTTCATACCGAGTAGTGTGTGTGACCGTGACTTTCCTATGAACTACGAAAAGTAATTTATTTCGCTACATGTGTGAGTGCGTCTTGATTGGTGTAACTGGGCACACGATTTACGGAATTTAGTTGGCAGTTTTAGTTGACGATTTTTGTTTATGTAGCTTGTAGTTTTTGTATATTATTTGAGGTAGTGTTCTCGGTATCGATTCCTGTACAAAGCATTTTGCAAATTTGTCTTGGTCTGGGTGTTTTAATTATGTATGTATTTACTGCAACTGTGTGAAAGACGATATGGCTGCGAAGAGTGTTACTTGTGAGATGACGTCTGATAGGAAAGTATGGAAGAAGAAGACTTGCTGCGCCGACCCCAAATAAAATTGGGATAAGGGCAGGGGAATGATGATGTATTTACTGCAACTTTTTCTTCGTTTGAGGTTCGTTGTTTAAATGTGTGAATGTGTATAATATTTTTGATATGTGTACGGAAGTTAGCAAGTTATTCGCGGATTTGAACTTCAAGCAGAACAATCATTATTTGAGCGATTCGCAAAAAAAAACCTTAGTCTGGATATAATTTTGTGTCAGTTAATTTGGTGGTAGTAAAAGTCCCCGTAGCACAGGACTTGATCCTAGGGAGATTCCTAGGATCAAATCCTGTGCTACGGGGACTTTTTAGAAAAAAATCACATATATCTATGTGTGTTAGTAAACGAGATTACTCTCTGTAAAAATACAATAACAGCTGTAATGGCTGTACGATAATCCACAACTTTCGTACCAGGTTATATCTTTGATAGTGTGTGACCAACAAAGCACTTGACACTGAATCTAAAGTATTATACAACAAATTCAACTGGCAGTTTATACAATCAAAATAAAACCAGCACTTTTTTACACGTATAACCACTTATCTGTATAATTTGTACAAATATTAATGGCTAATGTTTTATATGTTTAAGCATAATGTTTTGGCTACTGGATATTTTAATTTAAAGCTATTTTTAGTTTAAGTTTACATTTCAATAAGCAACGATTCCTACCAAATTAATTAGGAGATTTCATCATAACAGCCCATTCATGTCCCACTGCAGGGACGGGCCTCCTTCCGTAACGGAGGGATACTTAGCCTACTAATACCACGCTGGCCAGACGGATTGGTATAGGGTTTAATTTCAAGTTTTCCTTCTTTTTATTTCGAAAAGATAATATTCACGAATAGTCCCTTAGTCGGTTTTTAAGACACCCATGGGATGAGATGGGGTGGTGACATATTGTATTCTTACTCCGTCACCACACGGAGAATTACACTAGAGATTAGAAGATTTACACTGATGTTATTTACCTATATTTTGGTTGAAGTTTCGCTGTAGTGAAACCTGTAGGTTACACTGAATTTTGGTAATTAAAAGTCATGAGTTTTAGAGTTTTATGGTGTTTGACGGATTGGTATTTCGAGATCGAATGCCATGATATTGTTAGCTACTGGTATAGCGTTGCTATTTGAACAAACTCTTTAAATTCGTACGTAGAAAAGACGTATGTTTGTCTAGTAAGCTGGTTGTTATAATAAAAGACGTTGCACTAAAATGATCAGAAATACTAAAAGGTTTGGAAGAAGTAAATGTCCAGTAGATTCAGGCATTTGACCTAAGAACTCTTTGACACATAAACAACAACACATAATGTACTGAAAAAATATAAACATTATAAAAACATTCACCTTACTGTACTAGCAAGTGAAATTCAGTAAAAAATATAGCAAAAACCCCCCTTTCACAAAATGTAATACGAATTTTTTTTCATTTAATACACAAAATCGTTTCGAATTCTGCGCCTGCGCACGTCAGGTAGAAGCGTCGGGTTTGCAGGTAGAAAAAAAGATTTAGATGGTAGAAAAAAAAGGTTGGCATTATGCGACCCACCCTCTAGCTATCCGCCTACGATTCTCACACCCTAGTGTGACTGAATAGTCTTGGGCCTTTAGTTTAATCTAATAATGTATCTGGCTTTTTTTCTTTATTGACTTGTCAAATATGTATGTAGCGGTTATTTTCCATAGCTGCTACAGATACAGATTTCAGCTCAATGAAAATCGCATTGTGTACAAACATGAAAGTTTGCATTCGTCGGGGTAGGTATATTATATGTCTAAAAATAATTTAGAGATGCTTGGGTCCATGATTTCAGTAACTTTGCAATGCATTTGCTACTGGTTGGTTATTATAGTTTACCTTTCTCAATTAAATGCTTCCCTTTAATACACACCTTTGTTAATAAGTTTGAAATATTTTTTTTATTTACGCAAATCTTAATTAATATTTTATCTTTTATTATCTTACCACAACTTTGATAACTTCTCTCAAGTTTTCATGGATAACATCATCAAAAATCATTCAAATTAAACGCCACTACGATCAAGACTACTAAATCCAACGGGGGTGGCTAGACCCATGCAACAATGCAACATAGCTGCGTGCACGCATTAACACACACATACACACATTTTTACACACAAGTATCAAATTACACACACATACACACAAAAGGACAGATTTATCGTTCCAACACAATGTGGCGACTAGTTTGGGGATGAAGCGAAATTTTTAAAAGTTGATGCACATGTTGCTTTGCTTGTATGAAAGTTATAAGATAAGATGGTATTTGGGATGTGTTTGGGTGGTATTTTCGCCAGCTTATAGATATGGATAAAATAGGTTATACAATGCTTATCAGACAGGTAAAAAAAATGTCAACTATTTGATCCTAAATCAAAAAGCAGAGCTTTGCTAGCAATAATCCCCCTTACTCATAAACGCCTCTTAAATTTAGTCACTGTTTAGCGAGACTTTTATTAGTACAACCAATATTATATTAAACAAAACCGTAAGAATTTAAGCTAATCAATTGACTAAAATTTAAGAAGCGTTTATGAGTAAGGGGGTCAGTCTATAATTTTTTTGAAATACACCTATTTTGTTAAAATTTTCTTCGGGGTGTTCTTGAAGGTTAATCGTCCAAAAAATTAGTGAGTTTTGTAATACACATATTAATAAAAACTACATCATTGAGATAGTCCTCATTTTGGAAATGCTGTTAAAAAAGTGACATTTGAATTCCAAGCATTGCTACAATATCCTACTGTATTTATATTTTGTCCTCAGGCATTATTATTACAGCTTAGTCCGTGAAATATGCCATGCTCCATGTCACGACTTTATAATAATAATAATCTTTATTTCCAAAAGCTTACACACAGGTTTACATCATTGTGACTTATAAATGATACAATTCTTTTACATATAGGTATTGACTATTTGAGAAGACAGCTATGTTTCTAGTGTGTTAAACTCTAGCGGTGATTACACTACCCTACATGTAGGACACTACATGTTGTCTAGAGTAATCACATGTAGGCTGTTAGGACACTACATATCGGAGATTGGCATGATCCGTCCTACAAGATGTAGTGCCCTACAAGATGTAGTGTCCTACATGTAGGCTAGTGTAATCGGTGCTTCTGTCACTTAAACTAGGTTAACCTGTATCTTGTACTTTATGCCAGAAGAATGTAACTCTAAACGCAAACAGCTATCCTTCTGATTTTAACCAAATTGGTTTTAATAAAGGCTTCACACATTATTTCTATATTCACACCATTATCTCTCATCGCATGCCAATTAAAATCTTAATCAAGATTTAAGATTATAATTGGCATTCGATTTTAATTAAACTTAATTTTTATTAACACCTATTTGTTTATTTATTATGTTTTCCTGCCGTCCTTGAAAAGTTTTGTTAAAGTGTCATCATAACAGCCCATTAATGTCCCACTGCAGGGACGGGCCTCCTCCAGTGACGGAGGTATACTTGGGCTACTAATACCACGCTGGCCTAGTTTAATTTCAAGTTTTCCTTCTTTTTATTTCGTAAAGATAACATTCACGAATAGTCCCTTAGTCGGTTTTTACGACACCCATGGTGACACACTGATTCTTACTCCATCACCACACGGAGTGAAAAGTTTTGCTAAGGGGTAATCTTTGTGAAATATCGGATGATGTTAACATATTCCTGAAGTTCTAGTTCTGAACTTGTTGGCATTTCGGTCTATTGGAATTCGACTTAACTTTCCCGCTAAACTCCAAGTACAAGGAATACTTGCAATCGAAAGCATAAATCATTGTCTTTATAATTTGAGCATAAACGGAGTTCACTTATAAAGTCCTAAGAATTTTTTTTTTCTTATTCTGCTAATACGTACTCCGTCTACTTTAAATTTCTCTTAATACAATATTGCTGAATTATGAACTTATCATGAGTCTAGGACCTATGTTTACCTTTGATGGCATTTATAGAAACTTTTGAACGCTTGTATGATATTACATAAACACAATTTATATTGCTACTTTGGTACCTCCACTGTCAACAGAAGAGAAAAATTATCATCATAACAGCCCATTACTGTCCCACTGCAGGGACGGGCCTCCTCCCGTGACGGAGGGATACTAGCCTACTAATACCACGCTGGATTCGTATAGGGGTTATTCACGGATAGAAAAATTATAGTAAGATAAATTAGAGAAAAAGAAATAAGTGTCTGAGGATGTCGTTTATAATAAAATGCCCGAAATTTCTACCAATTTAATATTTTTAAGTAAGTTCTCGTTGTTCTAATCTGAATATTACTCACACCAATCGGCATATAACTAAATGTTTTAAAAAAAGCGTAAACAAAACATAAAAAGTTTCTGTGTTAATGAATCTAAATCGCTACCTTTTACGTTTATACAATTTATTGTCATATCAGAACAGTATATTTAGCATTTTAATCGTCGTGAACTAACCTAACCCAAGTCGATTGGCGCAAAAAATAAAGAAACAAAAAAGATCTTTAAAATTCAAAAGCGTGCCAAGAAAAAGTCCAGTTTAGTATTTGCAAAAACATATATTCATTGTTACTTTTTTTCCAAATCTTTTTGCTCCTGTTTTGAGAAAAAAAAAACGAGGATTTTTGGATGCCCCGTCGAACCCGTTACGAGTTTTTGTTATTCTTTTTATAATGCATTTGACTCTGATTGCATAACGTGGGGTCAGTTTGTGTTTTTTACGCGCATGCGTAGTGTACGGTTTTCGTGTGACGTCAGAAAGGGTTAAGGTTAAGGATTGCTTTTTGAATTTGGATTCGGAACTTCAAACGTGTTGTTTTTGTTTCGAATGCCGTTTGAGCTTGATAAGAGTTTGGTGATTTATAAACGGGAAAAATACTTTTTGGAATACAAATAGATTTATAGGTATCCCTCCGTCATAGGAAGAGGCCCATCCCTGCAGTGGGACATTAATGGGCTGTTATGATGATGATATTTTTGATAGTGAGTTGAATAATTATTGATTCTCTAAGAGTGATTTTGATGACAAGGATAAAATAGGTGGTGTTGTCATCTCATCTGATTCCTTTTTTTTATGAATTTTCATCACTACACCATCAAATTTGATTTTTTGTGAATTTGGAAGTAAGTCTATAAATACTTATAGGGAAATAATAAGAATTTGTTTTGGAATTATTATAAAAAAAATACAAATTATTTACTGGCCCAACTTATAAAAAACATTATTAAAACATGCTGTTTAACATGCAGATTACAAGGTCAAATATGACATTGTATCTGTGACAGTAGGGCAATTAGAAGCCTTATAAATGGCACATCTGGACCTTACCAATGATGGTGGCTTAAGTTACGTTGTAAGCTTGGGATTACTTATATTACTTTAAGATTTACTTACTAGGTTTTGTTTTTACTTATTGTGAGCGATCTTTGTGTAGCTACTTGATAAGTACGCAGAGGTCTCGGATTCAATTTGCGTGTGTTGCGTATGCAAATATTACCTAGTGTGCTATGTTAGGGTTTGCTTTGGTTTTGGTGTTTTCTTTCTCTTTTCTGTACTGTATTCGCACTTTTCTTAAGATAGGATGGCGCCATAAAATTGCCATGTTTTATATTATTATGATCGAAAAAGGAATGAAAGTGGACAGACGCAATCCATCTTGCTACCGTAGTAATACACACATCAACATGGTCTAGGGATATTTAAAACGTTTTTAAATAACTTAAAAAATACTGGCCTTACAAAAAAACTATTGATGACAGATTGTAAAAACATTATTAAGTTCCTTTTTTAAATTAAAATTTTCATATAAAAGGTTTTGTTTTAAGATGAAAGTCGCATTTATTGAATTTCTTCCAAAGAAGTAAATCTTCACGAATTTCTACTAGTACTTCTACTTAGTAGGCCAGGTTGCCTACAAGCATGTAAATGCCCTGTCCCTGCAATGGTAATCTTAATGGATATGGATTCTTACAAATATATACAGCACTTCGCTACTTTCGTCAACATTAAGAACTTTTTATCTATTCCAATATCATTGTTAATTAATTCCAAATGTAAATTTTTGACAGATGTGAAGCAGCCATTTCCAATATGGCGTTGTCGCTTAGCAACGGATGTGTAGGCGCAACTCGCAACAGGTGTTGCGAGATTTTTTTAAATGTTTTTTTTTATTCCGAGGGGAGAACAGGCGATGCGGCTTTTGAGATCCGGTGAGAAACATTTTTTAAGATCATTTTTTGCTTAGATTTCTATTTGTTATAAGTAGAATATTTATTTAATAATATGCATTTAAATTTAAAGCAGGTTGGAGTTTGAACAGGTTCTATTATATATTAAATGTGTAATGTTTAATTGAATAGTGTAAAACAATGATATTTCTTTATAGGTGTTTACTACATGTTAATCCACCTAGTTACAAACTAATTATCAGCACTTTATCGATGAATTCGTCTACTACCTAACAGTCAGAATCATGATAAAGAAAAATAGACATGAAAGCAAAGATGGTATGGTGGGAAGATTGGGCCTCCTTGCTCATCAGTAAAAAAATGCGATGTAGAGGTCAGCAAATAGATCTTTATTCAAATGATCATCAAAATACTTTAAAGATACTTTACTGATACCTAAGTAGCTTACCCCAAAGCCGTAGACCCTTGTAGGTTGGAATGAACAATCACTACCTCAAGCTACTCGTAGTGGAAGTCTATTTCATGTTATGTACCTCTTACCACACAGACAACTCTAATTATATCCAAAACGTAAATACCTTGATTATTCGGCCTTTAAAAGTATAGCTCCCTAATGCCGGAACTTATCAATAATAAGAATACACGTTAATATTTAAATACATAGTGTGCGGTACGGTAAGGAAATGTTGAATTGTAATTTATCAAAGTCAGTTTAATAGGCATCTCAAATAACTAGCTAATGAGCCAGATAGGTGCTGGATTGGCATGTTTTCTAATAAAATATTTTTGGAGTTCGCAAATTTAGCACCTAACGGTTCAATAAGACTGGACCTGGTGTATTTTGAACTCTGTGAGTTCTAGTTGGTAGACCAGCTTCTTTTTGACTTGACAGCTATCTGGCCAAACCAGGTTTATGAGTAGACGGATACAAACAGGTTTCCCCATACAGAGGAAAGAATGCGAGTATAGGTACGATATGATGAATTAGACAGACTCATTTTTATTAGGTGATGTACTCTTTTTAGAAGCTATCCAAACGGACATTGAGTATGGAATACTTACTTACACCACATACATTTGAAATAAAGGAAATGGAAAGGGACCCCTCCTCTAGTGACAGAAGGACTATTTCTTTTACTTATATCACACTGGCCAAGCGGATATATGTTGGATAATTTGACTTCAGTCAAGTTTTCCTTATATTTCTTAGAGAATATCTGCAAAAACGGTTTTTACAAACACATTTTCCGTGTGGTGACGGAGTAAGAATACAATGTGTCACCACCCCGTCTCATTCCATGGGTGTCGTAAAAACCGACTAAGGAACTATCCGTGAATATTATCTTTACAAAATAAAAAAAAAGGAAAACTTGAAGTTAAACCCTATACCAATCCGTGTGGCCACCGTGGTATGGTAGGCCAAGTATCCCTTCGTCAAGGAAGGAGGCCCGTCCCTGCAGTGGGACATTAATGGGCTGTTATGATGATGATAAGATATTATGCTATAAGCCGATTACACCGCGAATTATTTTACGGTACGGTAATTAATTACTTGTACCAATTAATTCAAACAATACTTTTGACGACAGCCTTCAGAAGAGCAGTAGGCGTACTAAGTACTCTGAGTACTCTTAACCATTAAACTTGGTACCATAAGATTCAATGTCAGTTTCAAGGTACCTTAGTACCTACAGACGTACTTATGTAATTGTTTAAAGAGATGCTTAATCCAGATAATTACGTTGTTTTAAATAACGAACTAAAGAGGCATTATTAAATCAAACCTCGTCCTTGCAGTGGGAAATTAAAGACCAGTAAGATAATGTTCCTTCATGTGGTGACGGAGTAAGAATACAATATGTCACTACCCCAACTCTTTCCATGGGTGTCGTAAAAACCGACTAAGGGACTATCCGTGAATATTATCATTACGAAGTAAAAAGAAGAAAAACTTGAAATTAAACCCTATACTAATCCGTCTGGCCAGCGTGGTATTAGTAGGCCAAGTACCCCTTCGTCACGGGAGGAGCCCCGTCCCTGCAGTGGGACATTAATGGGCTGTTATGATGAAACAAATCATATCGTCAGTCTAGAGATTGTTTATTATTCTACTCCAACAAAAAACTATAGTACAGTTGACAAAGTAATAATTAAAATACAATAACGACATTTTCAATAATATGACATGTGCACGACACTTGCCTTGACTAGTCTGACTTGTCACGTATCATTTATCGATATGAGATATATTATTGTGGACATGCCTTTTAAATTTATTTTACATAGAAACAACACCATTTACCCCCTTACCCATAAACGCCTAATAATAAATTTAAGTCAATTGATTAGCTCTAATTCTTACGTTTTTGTTTGGCATAAGGTTGGTTTTGCTAATAAAAATATTGCTAAACAGTGATTAAATTGAATAGGCTTTTATGAGTAAGGGGGTTAGTCTTAACTACGTTATTTTAATAATAGATCAAATAACCCTTCAAATATCTTTGATATAAAAATGGAAAGAATATAATTGTCTAGATCAAATATGACATCAGACGCTTAATTATCTGAAATTCCATATTCCATCAATAACTTGCCAATTTAACTGTTAACCGTAGGTAAACGAGTCTGATTTCATTGCAATCAATTAACGAGAAAGTCATATCAAAATACTGAGTCCCCTATACACTCGAAAATTATGTGCATCTTACTTAGGTATTCTATATATCTTACTAGAATTTTTAATACTTTACGATCGAAGCAACTCTAAAACAACTAAGTAATAATAAACGTGATGAAATTTAACACACTGATTATGTTCTTAAATCGATTTGCAAGCTGTAAAAAAAAACCTATTCATATGTAGCTTTTTTATTTAACAAGTAGGTCTCAAAAACTTGTATCTGCACTACAGCTATCTGTCATTACTTTTTCGGATTAAAGCATTTTGATCTTTGACCTAACACATTAAGTATGTCTACCATTAAAAAAATAGATTTCTGGTTACTGTTAAATAACTTTTCATAAATAGTTTGTGCTCTCATCAATTTATATCTGTATGAAACATCCCTCCATCGTTAATTTTAACTGTATTTTTAACGAGTTTCATTTTTTAAGACTGGCAATTACAACGTGTTTTGATTAATTTGACAACGGTGTTAATGAAAATGTGGCTGTTATTAATAATTGTGGGAGGTATGCTATATCTTATTCTAGCTGTTTTTTGACAGCGTGTAGATTTGATGCAATTTACTAGAAACTTTGGAAGTTTATTGATAAATATATTGACTCTTTTATTTGATAGGATATACTGCTAGCTGTTGTATATATGTCGCTTGGTGAAGTAGAACTTATCAATATATATAGATGGATTTACGATGTATGGAAGGATTTCGGGTGACAAAATTTTGTGCCGGGACAAATTTAAGATTGGTATTAATTTGATTGGTTTAACAAATAAATACAACATAACAAACAAGTATGTACACAAATTTATTTGACTCAAAATCACAATGTAATGTCATACTTGTGCTAGACATATTCAGGATTTGTTTAACTAAACTAATATTACTACAAAAGACGGGTACATATTTCTTTCGTCCCGGTTATTTCAAAAATCTTTGAAAGAGTCATGTACAATAAGATAGAGCATTTCTTAACAGCGTGTAACGTGTTAAAACGTGAACAATATGGCTTCAGGAAAAATAGCTCTACAAGCCTTGCATGCTTTTCACTAATTAAGCAGATCACTGAAAGTCTAAATACTAAGACAAACATAGCTTGCATCTTTATAGACATGACGAAGGCTTTCGATTTTGTTTGTCATAAAACCTTGCTGTCAAAGCTCTCGTGCTATGGAATACGTGGAAATGCGAACAACTGGATAAAAAGTTATCTTGAGAATAGAGTTCAGTGCGTGGAAATAACGAAAACTGTTAAACGAGAACAAAAAACTTATAGGTCTGCTCTCCAACACAACAACTTTGGTACCCCTCAAGGTGGAATAATCTCTCCTCTTCTTTTCCTAACATATATCAACGATCTACCTGATGTTATTGACAGTGAATGTATATTATTTGCAGATGACACAACCTTAATTGTAAAAAATAAGAATACGGATAGCTTAAAGGTCAATATTTGCGAGGCTCTAGATGCTACCGTCAAATGGCTAGACAAAAACAATTTGCAAATAAATATGGTAAAAACTAAAATAGTCCAATTTCAAACACCTAAAACGCATACACCTAAACTTGACATTTGCCATAGAAACCACCACCTTACAGATTCAGACGACTGTGTATTTTTGGGTATAACATTAGACAAATACTGCAGCTGGAAACCTCACATTACCAAGTTACTAAACAAAATAGACCGTTATATTTATGTATTGCATAGAATTAGGCAAACAGTAAATCTAGAGACCGCTAAGGTCACCTACCATGCCTATGTATCTTCCGTGCTGAGATACGGCCTAATAATGTGGGGCAACTCAGTGGAAGTTGATAGTGTGTTCAAAGCCCAAAAAAAGTGTATTCGAGCGATGTGTGGTGCTCATTTTTTAGATAGCTGCAAACCACTATTTAAAGAACACAAGATATTACCACTTCCCTGTCTGTACATTTACGAATTGTGTAGTTTTGTCAAGAAATATTTAAAGGTATTTTTCGAAAAATTGGGGGATTATGATAACAGTAGAACTAGGCATAAAGATAAGTTACGTATACCACTTTTAAAACTTGAAATTCTAAAAAGAAACGCCTATGGTATGTCAATCAAAATATTTAATCATCTACCTAACTATATCACACAACTACCATTGACATTATTTAAAAAAGAACTATTTAAATTATTAAATTTTAAAAATTATTATAGCATTAAGGAATATCTTGACGACAAAGAATTGTATATACCGTAATTTAAATTAATTGAATTGAATTGTATTGTATTATAAATTATGTGTCGGTTTTATTGTTATGATTTATTTGAATGTAATTTATAAACTAGTTTTTAATGATATTTAACATTTGCACGCCATATATGGCAGAATATGCAGGAAAAAAAATCTATTTGTAACACCTTTGTAATGCACCATATTTATGCAAATAAATAATTCTTATTCTTATTCTTATACAGCCTATGAACCAAACGAAATCAATGGTAAATAAGAAATATGGCCTTGACTCAATTGTTCTAGATAACAGACATACTGATCCATGACGATGAAGGTTGTCGATTATCTCAACCGTTTGAATATTTAACAAAAAACGCGTACTTTTAGTTTTTTTTGTTGGAAATTTTTATGACGAAAATACTAATCAAAGTAGTCATTACAGCTGCAGTGAGGTCGTTATGGTGATATTTGTTACTACTACCTTAGATTTGGTACGGTCAGCTGCAAAAAAATCTAACCCCTTTAAGAATATTACAGCGCATTAAAGGGGTTAGATTTCTTTGCAGCTGACCGTACAAGATACTTACTATACAATTATCGACTAAAGTTTGACTTTTATGGCAGAGCAGCAGTCGGGGGTTCGAATCCCCCGCATGACATGATTTACAAATTGTAGATCTGAGCCTAGTTGTTCGTTGTGACAATTAAAGTAAGTATATTTGTAAACGTGCCTGTGACACAGGCCTTGATTCCTAATCCGGGAGTAGTCTTTTTAATAAAAAAGAAAAATAAGGTAATGAGCATAAAAGAGGTTTCGTATATAAAATATTTTTTTTTACTTATTAAAAGGGGGGCCTTTGCCCAGCAGTGGGATGATAAAGGCTGAAACTAAACTACTTTTTCTGCTTTTATACTTGTAGTGATAATATCTTTGTATCTTTCCTTAGTAGTGTAATTAGTTTTCCGTGTGGTGACGGAGTAAGAATACAACATGTCACCACCCCATCTCATGCCATGGGTGTCGTAAAAACCGACTAAGGGACTATCTGTGAATATTATCTTATAGAAGGAAAACTTGAAATTAAAACCCTTACCAATCCGTTTGGCCAGCGTGGTATTAGTAGGCCAAATATCCCTCCGTCCCGGAAGGAGGCCCGTCCCTGCAGTGGGATATTAAGGGGCTGTTATGATGATCTTTCCTCTTTAGTCGGCTTTTACTAGACCTACTATAATATTACCATGTCCCTATTTAAAAATAAAAATAGAAAGTCTTATCCATATTAATCCAATATCCTAAAATATGGGAGCAGTAACTCAACACACAAAATCGATACAGATGCTTATTTTAAACAAAGACATCAACTCGATATGTTATAGTTTTTGGAAATTGTAACAAAAAACTTAATTATAATTTAAGCAATCTGGTTTTACTTAACTTTTTCAGAAATTAAAAATGGTAGTTACTTTAACATTTTGAAAACTTTCATGCAATAACTAACGGGCTGTAGTAGCCATTTATTCATAAACGATAAGATAGGTTAAGTAACGTCGTCGAGGTCGCTTTATAGATGGGTAACTGTTTAGTTTATGCACACAAAAATTAGCAGTAAGCAGAAATAAAACCTATAGTCATCTACGTAGCAGCCTATAACCACTACACCAGTGGTTTTTTTTCGTGTAACTCCATCTTTTTTTCTTTAAAAAGACAACTCTCGCACTAGGAACCATGCCATGTCGCGGGGGTTTTTACAAACATCTATATAACAAACACAAAGAACATCAAAACTCAGGACAATAATTTGTGGATAGCACAAATAATTGTCTATCGTGGGAATCGAACCCGCCCTCGTCCACGGCAGCCTCTTGCACGACCGTCGCACCACCAAGGCAGTGATGGTGACCTTTCTTGTTTAAGTGGATTTTTAAATTAAAATAATATTCGGGGGAATATGGGATATTTTGCTCCCAGTTTCCCCCGATGAATTCGGAGGAAGATGGGATAAAATTCCCAGATTCCACCGATTATTAATTCGGGGGAAGATGCGACAAAATTCCCAGTTTCCCGCGACCGGGGGAAAGTATTCAGGGGAAACTGGGAATAGACCATTTCTACGTGTATACTTTGGGTCTTTTTTAAGCAGCGTAGATAGCATTACAGATCTCTATAGTTTTGCTCTGTTCAGCATATTATAATAATATTTTTAAACAAAATAGTTTAGCACACGAAAAGCATTGAGTCGGAAGTATAAAGTTATATTTTGGTTGGTTAACCTATCGCAGGTTCGCACAAAATTGTTAATTAATTATATTTAATTAAATGTTACGAAGCGTTCAGACCGGTTGCACGCTCAAAGATAATTTATTTATTAGGATTAGGGTTCTATAAAGCAATTTTTAAATTACAAGTAAATAAATGTTACTTCGTGTGGTGACGGAGTAAGAATACAATATGTCACCACTCCATCTCATCCCATGGGTGTCGTAAAAATCGACTAAGGGACTATCCGTGAATATTATCTTTACGAAATAAAAAGAAGGAACACTTGAAATTAAACCCTATACCAATCCGTCTGGCCTGCGTGGTATTAGTAGGCCAAGTAACCCTCTGTCACGGGAGGAGGCTCGCCCTGCAGTGGGACATTCATGGTCTGGTATGATGATTGACGCGTTGGTTTCTATTAACTAAATGTTAGTTTACGTTTGGGCACAGGTTACATTGGCAGTGATATCAAGCTCAAATAACGGTGGGTAATATACTTACATACATACAAGCCGAAAGATTATGATAACAAAGATATTAAAAAAAAATTCAAAGGTTTTGTAAAAAAAAATCAAACTTAGGTCTGTAAAAGTCCCTGGGTTTGGCTATTTGCCTTAATGATTTCTGTCGTCAAAAACAAACTAAAAAACCATACTTTTAGTAAATGAACTATACAAATTGTACAGAACTACATCACGCCATTTTCTTGCTAATAACATCATGAGATAAAAATCAATTAATAACAATTTTAATGTATAGAACTCATGCTCTATGACACAGTAATTTGGAGTCTCTAGTTACCATTAACAAAAAATGAAGGTTATATTTAATACGGCTTCAAATGATTGTAAATATGTTGCTAAGTGATAATTATTTACGTTAATTTAACTTTATCTGATCGTAATTGCTTGTTAGAACTACTGAAATGCTAATACCCCACAGCATCCTGTGGAAAAAATAAGCAGATATCTATGGTGAAATAAACTCTCCATCATAACAGCCCATTAATGTCCCACTGCAGGGACGGGCCTCCTCCCGTGACGGAGGGTTACTTGGTCTACTAATACCAAGCTGGCCAGACGGATTGGTATAGGGTTTAATTTCGAGTTTTCCTTTTTTTTTTCAGTGTCATGTTATTTACCCTGCCCATAAATTAGTTTTTCCATTAAAATGCTTTTCAAACAATAAAAGATAATAATCACGAAATTACATTGTTTTCACATTCTTCGTGCAAAATTCGATTCACACTGACCACTAAAATTACGACCCTACCTAACACCTAAATATTATAATGACGTGTTATGTAATTAATGAATATATTATTTGATGATGTCAGTGTATACTGAATTATGACTTATGACTTAAATGCTACGGGTTTTAACTCTCAAGTGCTGTGTAGGTATGTTATAAGCTACATTTACACCGTATCGTAACGTTGACTTTGCAGTTGTATTATGAATGAACGTAATCGACTGATTATCCTCATCATTCGGTTGAATCACACTAAATGCAAATTTTTGTGGTCATGAACACGACTAGCGGGTGTTTGCTATCAACTAGTGTTAACTATCTTGGTATTTTTGATGTACTTATGTTGTTGTCTAGACCCCATTATACAACCTCAGCTTAATTTGTGATTAGATTACATTGTGAAGTATATTATTATAATTGTGTTATATTTATTTACACAAAATAATAATTTACGATAGATTGGTAATCCAAGGTCTCAGCTTCATCCATACTAAATATTATGAGATGATGACGTAAAAATGCATAGGTTACACCATCTGAAATGAAGGGTTTCGTTACCCTTAAAAAGGAAAGCTCGCAGATTATAATATTTTCTTTACGAAAACAAAACAAAATACAACTAGACATAAAACCTACACCAATCCAATACCATCTGGCCAACATTGTATTGGTAGGCCAAGTTTGTCTCCTGTGTATCACAGTAAAAGACCTGTTAAACATGGCAATGAACTGTTATGAATATTAATGGTAAAAAGTACGGTGTAAATGCAGCCAACGTGATGACGGCATAATACTTGCTTGAAGAGTATTATTTAAAGTTATTTTCCAAGCCCAGAGGTCAATTCCGACCCTGTGTTCGCCAAAAACTTGTTTATAGGGCGACCATGAAATTTACAATAAAATAAATATCGCAATAATTTATTTATTATTCTAGGAAACATCATCAATTATCTTATTATGTAAATCGATAAATGATGAGTTTGACAAAGCCTACTATATTGACAACTAGTATTCAGAAAGAAATATGCACTGAGTATAATGAGAAAAATACTGAACTTTGTGTTGAAAACAAACGGGTTTATTTGATTCACAAACGAATGTTCTGCGTTAATGTGGTTTTGAAAATTTAAAGACCATTTTATAACACATCGTCTGCTTCAAAAACATGACTCTTTGCTGCTTATAAATATCTTATAAAGGGATGTCATTTAGTGATTGTTGGCCAACTTATTAGCAACACGCTGGCAAATTTTCAAGTTAATTTGTGACTTTTACGTCTAAAATCTTTTACCCTAGGCAGCTTTGAGGACACTAATCAAATTCGACGGGTTAGTTACCATGTACTTTCACTCCGGAACAGGTAAACAATAATTTTACTGCTATTATTCATCCATACTTAATATTATAAATGGGAAAGTGTGTGGGAACAACAAAACGGAGCGCCGAATTGACGTGATTTTTTAAGTAGAGATAGTTGAAAGGATGGAGAGTAACATAGGCTACTTTTTTTTCTTCTGTGTCCAGGAAAGGAGAACAGTGCTACCCCGAATTTAACGCGAGCGAAACCGCGGGCAAAAGCTAGTATTTTATATTTTACAAGACTATCCTACAAAACCCATACAGAATGCTTACCCGCGTGTATTACGCCTAATGCCTACACGTCAATCACTTTGATTAAACCGACAAAAACATTGATTCATATAACTAGTTACTAATGTACTTTGTGATGAGCATATGATGGTGTAGGCAGAAGTGTTTAGTTAGTCTGCTTGTCAGTTGCCATGGTGATGGAATAAGGAGTTTTAGATGGTATTTGATTAGATGATTTTTTGGTTCCGTAGCCAAATAAAAAATTTTTTTTTCATTCTACATACGTGTGGGGTATGGATAGGTCTTCAAAAATGATATCGAGGTTATTACATTTTTTTTTTTCTAAACCGAATAGTTTTCGTGGCAGGCGTATCCTAAGTCCGGTCCCTAGAGGTGGAAGGACGGTATAAAAATGTTATTGATTAATTATTTCCGTATACCTACTATAAAATGTAAGATGTAAGTACCTACTGATAAAATGTAAGCTTTAAAGATGTCATGGTTGGGCTTAGAATGGTAGGTACTACACCCCTGAATCCTAACTGCTTCAGTTTAATACTATCAAACCATGGTGTTTATAATGATTAGTACACATTCTATTTACACTAATGTTTAAAACTTTTAGCATGTCTCTTAATTGATGTTAAGGAAAGCCCGATGAGATAAAAACGGGCTTGTAATTTATTTTTCAATCCTTCACTTAAAACAATAATATTTAATCATTATAAACAATGAACAACAATAAAAAAAAACATACCAAAAAAAAAACAATTCTCCCAATCATAATTTGTTACAATATACTTAATAAACTTATCATTTGCACAAGGTACATTTCCAGAAAAACTGAAAATATCAATTGTAAAACCACTTTTTAAAAAAGACGACAGTCATGAACTCACAAATTACAGGCCAATTACACTCATACCGATAATCTCAAAGATTTTTGAAAAGGTCATGTTTTCACGGATGTATGGCTTTCTGAAGAAATTTAACATTATTCGACAAGAACAAAACGGGTTCCTAAAGGAAAAATCCACTACACTGGCCGCATTTTCTTTAATACACAAAGTAACGCAGTTCATAGACAAAAAAATACCCGTGATTGCAATATTTTTCGACATGTCTAAGGCCTTTGACCGTGTGGCTCATAATATCCTGCTGGACAAATGTGAAAGATACGGAATCCGTGGCCCAGCACTAAAATGGATAACAAGTTATCTAAAAAATCGCCAGCAGTGCGTCGAACTATATCGTACAAATGAAAATTCAACTATGACTGCTTATAGATCTCAATTCCTGAAAAATGGGTGTGGTGTACCGCAGGGTAGCATACTCGGACCGCTGTTGTTTGTTTTATATGTAAATGACCTTCCAACTATCACACCCTATCAATCAATATTGTTCGCAGACGACATTTCAATAATTATACCTAAAAGTGACATTTCTAATAATTTTAATAATACCATAAATACTACATTACAATCAATAATGACATGGCTTGAATCAAATAATTTATGTGCAAATATCTCAAAGACAAAATATATACAATTCTCTAATTATAAAATAGTGCATGAAACGTTAAATATATCATATAATAATGAAAATCTGGCAAAGGTAGATAATGTTAAGTTCTTGGGATTACACATAGACCAGCACTGTAACTGGAAACTACATATAAAGAATGTTTGCACTAAACTAAACAAATTTGTATTTGCCCTCCGCAATTTGCAACGTGAGGCTGGGAGACCTGCAGCGCTAACAGCGTATTATGGTTACGTGGAGTCTGTTCTTAGGTATGGTTTGATTCTGTGGGGAAATTCGACAGACATAAACAAGGCCTTTATTAGTCAAAAAAGATGCATTCGCGCTCTATGCAACGCAGGTCCACTGGACTCATGCAGACCTCTATTTAGAAACCACGGCATCTTAACACTTGTGGACCTATACATAATGGAAGTCTGCATTCATGTGAAAAAATTCACAAATGAATTTACTACGGCACAGGACAATTCCATCATAGGAAAAAGGGATCCTACTAGATTACTGATGCCTGCTTGCAGGACATCGTTATTTAAGCAAAACTGCTACATGATGTGTATTGGGATATTTAATAAACTTCCTAAGCCCATTCGTGAGCTACCCTTGACAAAATTTAGAAAGGAGTTAAGAAAATGGCTTTTAAATCACAATTTTTACACAGTTAAGGAATTTTTCGAATTGAAATCATTTTGAATATTTTGGATTAAGTATTTTAGTTAAGTTATTTCCGAATTATGTTAAGAATGAAGTATTTTAAGAATATTGTAAAAAGTTTTTATGTTTTTATTCTTTGTTTTTGTAAGGTAATGACATACTCGTATCTTATGTAGTGTCTTATTCTAAATATTTGCATGCCGTAACTGGTGAAATGTGATGTTCTTCTTACTTTATCAATACCTTATTATGTACCACTTTCTATGCAAATAAAGTTATTCTATTCTATTCTATTCTATTCTATTCTAATGACAACATTATCAATTAATATAAAAAAACAAAAACAAGTAAAACATTAAATGAAACAAAAACAAAGATTAAAATACTAAGAACAATAAAAAATGTCTATTGGACATTTTATATCTTTACAACATAATAAATAATGCATTTAACAGTTTAATGAGTCACATATTTTTAATTTAAATAATCATTTTACATAATAAGGACATAGAATAACAGTGACCCAGTAATTTCCGAAAAAAAAAGTAATAAAAACATCGATCTGCCATTGTTTTTTGTATAAAAAACATAGTTTTTTCGCGCGTTTTTATTTTCTATAAAAACCAATATGGCGGCTCTAGACGCCAGTTCGGAACTTCGGACAATGAATGAGGTTTTTTATTAAGTGTTTTTTACTTTTTTTTTATTAAGACGCGTGTTAGTAATGAAAGTAAAATATTTTTTTGTCAAAGAGTTGTTAACAAAAAATTTGGTTTTGCGTAATGTGGTGGCTATTTTTTTTTAGTTAATAGTCGTAAATATCAAATCGAGTGTTATTTAAATATTCTGATGTCATTTTTATGTTTTATTGCGGTCACCGTTGTTGTAATAATATTGATTTGGTTTTTAGGGTTCTTTGTTTTAAAAACTTATTTTTTTTGGGTTCGGTTATTTCTATTAAAACATTTTCTTTTTGTAGTGTTTAATGCTTTATTCTTTTTTTTTTATAGGAACTTTATATGTACTTTGTTTCGTTGTTATAACCGGGTTCATTAGGACTCTTTTGTACCAGTTCTTTAGTGGTCCTTAGGCCTCATCTAGCAACTTATAAAAAATTAGTCTACTTATTGCGCTAGTCAGTAGGGTTTTTAAAATTTTGCATATCTTAGGTATTTACTAAGTTTATCTAATTTTTCTTAGTCACATTTTGCGATAACCACAGAGTACCAAGCAGTGCAGTGGCGTGGTGAGTCTGTATTCTTATTCATTTACCATGCGTTCCCCATTTGAACTGAATCCATCAAATTGTCTGAATAAGACATATATTACCGTGCGTGGGATTCGAACACACGACCTCGTAGACGGCAGCCGAATGTACGACCGCGTGTATCGAGGACCATTGTTTTTGACCAACGAATTTAATTTTGTAATTCCATTTTATTTTACATTGAATCAAAATAAATTGAAATTTAATTACAAGTTTTATTAAGCGTAAAAATTAATTAACTAAAACACGACACGGATATTGAACCTGTTACTTTAGTTAATGATGTAACATCGGAGCCTTCGTTCGTGATCTCCGTGTGGTGACGGAGTAAGAATACAATATGTCACCACCCCATGTCATCCCACGGGTGTCGTAAAAACCGACTAAGGGACTACCCGTGAAAATTATCCTTATGAAATTAAAAGAAGGAAAACTTAAAATTAAACCCTATACCAATCCGTCTGGCCAGCGTGGTATTAGTAGGCCAAGGATCCCTCCGACATGGGAGGAGTTCCCGTCCCTGCAGTGGGGCATTAATGGGCTATTATGATGATATGTGGTGACGGAGTAAGAATACCTACTTGTTGTCAAGAGACAGCTGTGGGCATAGGTACTATCTTACACCTTCAGAGATTTTGGGTAGGTCAACTAATAGCTGTCTGGTTTGTGACCAGCGTACCATGGAGCGAAAAGCTTGACAAACGTTTTGCAAAAAGAAGAAAGACAATGGAAAAACTTGATACTCGAGGATGGACCCGAACCCGCGTTTCTGGACTATACGCGTTATGGACGCGGGATTTTTCTAGTTAGAGGTACCTAAGCTTTATAGGTAAAAAAAATGTAATTTTGACGACCTCGGTGGCGCGACGGTAGCGCAAGCGGCTGCCGTGCAAGAGGTTGTGGGTTCGATCCCCACGTAGGACAAGAATTTGTGAGAACCACAAATTATTGTCCTGGTCTGGGTGTTCTTTGTGTCCGTTAATTGATGTTTGTAAAAGGTCCCCGCGACACAGGGCATGATCCCTAGTGCGGGAGTTGTCTTTTTTAAAAGAAACAAAAAAAAAAAAAAAAAAAATTTAAACGTTTTGCATTTGCATATCGTGTTCAGGGATTAGTTGGTGTACATACAGCGCTCACGTGGGGTCAGACCAGCACAATAATGACGACCGACCATCTATTACATAGATTCCTGAAATATATTTGCGCTTTCCTGTAGAATAAGTGTACTTTATTTTGCCGTGACCAATTTGTTATAAAAATAAAAGTTATAGGAAGAAGGAAATACATGCGGCGGAAGTTAGCACACAATTTTTCTGGTTTGGCAAATGCAGAAGTCTCCAAATTGACTAGTTCTTGACAATTTAGCAACGTCCGACTACTTCCATCATACCCGAACCCAGAGAACGTAACAACGGATTAAAAAATTAATTGTACTCGTATGTAGGTAAACAATTATCCTCAAAGTCATGAAAGTACAATATCATAGTACAAATATATACAGTATTTCGACTTCATAGAAACGGACGAAACACGAGTTATACCTACACGCTCACGATAGCGGTGGCTTTGCGGAGTGAACAGTCGCGACTGTGCCGCAGTAACGAGCGGGAAAGTAGGTAAAATGTAATTAAAAAGCTGAAGGTGGGCAGCCCTATCGCATGTTTACGTACCGCGCAACCGTAGGCATTTATAAGAAATATTCGGCTGAGATAGAATACTGGTTGTACTGGACAATACATTATCATAGTAACAAACTATTAAAGGCGCGAAACAACATTAAATATTAAAGAATCAAATTAAAACTTAAATAATGAATATTCATAGAATTAAGATATACATCATAATATTATCTAGTTTTGAATTTAATAAACGTAAATTATAAATAAGCAATTTGCATAGGAAATAATAGTAAAACTGGTTTGTATTAAAATATTTTAGTTTGATAATATTGCATGTATAGAGTAACTTTGTTTAATTGAAAACTTATTAGCGTATACTTCCTACCTTAAAGTACTATAGTTAAGTTTTTGGAGGTCATCTTGGGTTGTGCCATTCCATTTTTATAGTTTGTTCTAGTGGTTTATAGTTCATGGTACCATGAACTATAAACCACTAGAACAAACTATAAAAATGACTACTATAGAAAAAACTATATATACGTAGAAGACTCTAGGGTTGAATTCCTGCTTCAAGCAAATTTTGTGTGCTTAAATTGTAGCTTTGGTCAGGGAGCTTTCTATATCATCATAACAGTCCACTGCAGGGACTGCACCTCCACCCATGACAGAGGTATACTTGGCCTACTATTACCACGCTGGTCAGACGGATTGATATAGGGTTTAATATCAAGTTTTCCTTTTTTCTATTTCGTAAAGATAATTTTCTCGGATAGTCCCTTAGTCGGTACGACACCCATGGGATGAGATGGGGTGGTTACATATTGTATTCTTACTCCGTCACCACACGGATGATTAATATTCTTTTCTATTTACAAAAACTAAACTTCATTGGATTTAAGGCATCCGTTACCGCGGCTACAGCAGTTAAAAATCGAAGTACAGTTGCTACTTTTATTACTTTTTAAATAATCAATCTATGGCCTAAAACTGACAGTAAATTACATACAATTATTCATTACCCGTCATGTCAAATATATTATATCGATTTGCTAAAATAAGAAAATGGGCGGGGCTTAGAAATAAGTTATTAGTTACCGTTTGTTTGAGTAGACGCGTCTAAGTGCTTATAATGCTTAAAGCCATTGATTTTGCTAAATAAATATGTATATAATTGTACTTTTTACCATTAAGGTGGCAAATAAGTTTAATGATGTTAGTTAACTTTGTAGTTTTGTGCTCAAGTGGCCACTTACCATGTCGGTAAAAACTTTTCCCTCTTCTTTAATTAGGTATAAACTGTCATTAAGTTTTAAAACAAAGGGCTCCCTGCAGTGATGGAGAGACAGTTGACCTATTAATAGCACACTGGCCAGGCAAGTTGGTATAGGGTTTTAGCTTTTTTTGAGAACGTGGTTATATCCTACATTTAACGTCCTACCGCAAAGACTTGCTTTCTTTGGTCACAGAGAGAGACTGTCAAATAACACCGTTCTGGCTAGATGTGTAGGGTTTTTTTGGTAAAGTTTTCCTTGTTTAATATCAATAAAATCTGTACAGTTCCTTCATTTGTCTAATTTTTGGAGTACCATGGAAAGAGATGGGGTGGCTTACACCACAGGTTTTCCACTTAATCTAAATAATCTTTCAGTTCCTATCATAAACAAAAGTAGCAATATGTTAAATAAAAACACGGAAAGCTGTATGCGGAAAAACCTGGCGTGTAGGTAGCAATCTCAGACGAACTCGTATTATGCGTTAGAGCGTTAAAAAAATTACGAAACATCTTAAATCACTATCAAAAAAATCACTCAAAAATAAACCTTATTGTCACGAAATGTGATTTAAATTACAGTTGGCATAAAGAAAAATAAGGCATTATAAATATTATGATGTAATACGCGTCTGTACAAGGTCAGTTTAGACCGAAAATCAGGTTTTGGCTCCCCCCCTCCTCTGCCTCCCCTCTCCTCTTGCCCGCATGCCGCGCGTCGCTGTCGTGAGCAGCGTCATAGAGGCGCCTTAGTGCGTTATGCTAGAGGGGACACTTTGTAGAATTTGGAAGTAGTTTAATAAACACAAAATGTGAAAATCTTCTAGGGCTCATGATAATTGAACACAAAGCTGATCGATGATAAAAAATAAACACAAAACTAAACCTTAATTAACAATGTTTAAAAAGATATATCATCTTCCCCTTTTTTACATGACAACTTCCCTACTCGGGATCAAGCTTTGTGTAGCGCTGGAGCTACGCAGGACTTCAAACTGTTATAAAAAAGATACAAAAAATATCTAGGCTAAGGACAATAATCGTAGGATTGTACAAATTGTCCCTTTTAGGACTTAAAATTAAATAAGACTAATATTTTAATTAAAAAATTACAGGTAATCAACTTGTTTTTTTATTCATCGTTATTTGTAATTAAGATTACAAGATGTTATACTATTTAAAGTAGGCCAAAATATAAGCCCCTATAACTCATGATAGCTTATTAATGCCCATTACAGGATTATGTCTCCTACAGTCCCAAAGGTAAAGTTGTTATACTAATATCACATTGGCAAGATGGGTTGGAATAAGGTGTAGCGAGTAATGTTAAATTTTCCTTCTTTTAAAAGTATTTACATCGTATAAAAGTACGAAGCGAGAAACGAAACCTTACATCCAGACATTAAAATTAACCAAACTATTATTTTTTAATATAAGTGGATCCGCCATACGAATTACCACCGTCATCTATTCGGAATTCGTCAAAATACTCGACAACGGACTACCACATGGCTCGCGAGTCATTTTTCATCCACACAAACCTGTGTGAGTAAGCGTCAATGTATGTATACATACAAATACATACAAGAATGTATGTGTGAGTGTATGCGTCGGCGACGATTCAAACAATCTTTTTATGTCTTTGATTGTAAACATAATAATAATTTTTAGCACTGTTTAATAAAGAAATAAATGCCTATTTTTATTTTTATATTATTTAGATGTTTGCTTATTTTATTGATTTGTTACTCTTTTATAAAAATATTTGCATAATATAAAATATTTTTGTCGTTTTAGTATTTCATGGTTTAAGTTTGAGGTATTTTATTAAGTTTTATTTTCTCTGTAGTAGTTTAGGGATGAACTTCGGCCAGGTTGAGCCTAGTTATTAGGTATATTATGGGGTTGAAAAAAGCTTAGTCTATGCCTTCTTGACAAAGCGGGTTGGTATAAGTGCTTATTGTTATGTAGAAATTTCTTAATTGTGACACCATTAGGATGATTGGGTACTGTTATCATTTTTAGCATAGATGGATAGCTTGAACTTAAATCCTAACAACCCTTCTGTCCAGGATAAACGTCTAAGAGGCTAAGCTCATCCCTACATTGACTTCATTTTGCTAAGATTATGCGATGAAAATATGTGGTGACGGAGTAAGAATACAACATGTCACCACCCGATCTTATCCCATGGGTGTCGTAAAAACCGACTAAGGGACTAACCGTAAATATTATCTTTACGAAATAAAAAGAAGGAAAACTGGAAATTAAACCCTATACCAATTCGTCTGGCCAGCGTGGTATTAGTAGGCCAAGTATCCCCCCGTCATGGGAGGAGGCCCGTCTACACCAATTTTGTTTACCCCGCGTGGCATTACTAGGCTATCATTTCTTGATTACTAGACCCGTCCTAGTATTCGATATCCCAGTACTAGAACGGGCGGAGTGTTACCCGGCTGCTATGATGGTTATCATTTATCATTTAAATCAAATCTTATCATAAATTTATAATTAAGTTTGATGTTTAACATCAAGTAGTTTTTGTGTAAAACATATTGACGGCTAACTCTTTATCTATTGACGGTTCCGAGCTTATCTACCTATTTATTAAATCCTTATTTGTATTAAGTAATAAATCAACCCGGAAATTCAATAATTGACATTTGATTGACTGTGTTGTACACAGCTACAGGTTCGAGGTTATACCAACTAAATTGTAATTACTATTAAGATAGAAAAAAAAATAAACAAGTTACTCATTCTTGTTCTTCAATAATTTAAAAGAATGATAAATGGAAATGAATAAACATATTGATGCCTATAAATATTCTTGGTGTATTAAATTTAAATAAAATTCGCGATAGTTCACAATTCTTATTAACAACTTTACTCGACACGCCATCTAGTTGAGTTCTTTGGAACTAATCTATTTAGTTCTACGTCTAGGCAATAGATGTCGCTACGATGCTTTATCGATCTCGTGAAGGGGTGCATAAATGAATAAATTTATCATTTTTAGTTGTCCTGAATTGTTATAAAAAATGTAATTAGCTTTTATATTAAAAATAAGTACTTACGATTTCTTTTACGGTTGATAAAGTGTTTGTACGTACCTGGAATATAAAAAGAATGATTAAAGTCAAAAGGTCATAATAATAAGAAATAAGGTAACTTTATTCGTTTAAAATAATATACCAGCGCTGTAGCGTCGTAGTGCCTATGACGCTACAGCTATTCGCTGAGTTAGGTCCTATTTTGTGTACATTATGTATTCTATTTAAATTCATTTATTGAATGTTTTTCTTGTGTGCACCAAAATAAAAAAAAATCTTTCTATCTTTCTTTTCTAGTTATTAAAGTTACTGCAGGAACAGGCTTTCTTCAGTGACGGAGGGAAACCAGGGCCACAAGTTCCATGCTAGCCAGTTTAGGCTTTCATGTCACATTATTCTTCCGACTTTGCGACAATTTCAGCAAACTTTTCCTTAGTCAAGTTTTAGGACACCCGTGGCATGTGGGAACCCGAAGGTGTGTCGAAATTCCTGTCAGAAGCTCCATATGGATTTTAAGAAAATTTGCTTTTTGCAAACCTGAGTCAGCATTTTTAACCCTGGGTAGCAAGGAATCCAAAAATGGGATGTTCAGATGTGCAATTTCCTTCATTTTGCCTTGCAAGACGAGACAATAAATACTATATTCGGTGGTTACACCGGTAGTCTATTTTGTATTCCCTCCGCCCCCGCAACCGACATAGACTCTAAGTTAGAGAAATCTATACCGTATTCATCCTTACTTGATTTATTTAGTAAACAAACACCACATAATTATTTCAAATTCACTAGTTTTTACATCAATCGCACACTTTGATATGGATGAAAATTTCTGGAAAGTAGCATTATACGTTTACGCAATAGAAAACACGTAAATTACTTTGATTTCACCACTATCGTTCTTATATTTTAAATAAATGTATTTTTTTCCAACGGCAAATTTCACAGATAAAAATTAATTTCATTATTTGACATTTGTAGATTCTAGAAATTTCATAGATTCGTAGGGATGTGTAACAAAAGTGAATGAACGATTGGCATACGAATAAAATGATGATGCTTAAATAAATCCTACTAATATTATAAATGCGAAGTTTTTTGAGGATGTATGGATAGATGGATGTTTGTTACTCTTTCAGGCAAAAACTACTGAATGAATTTTGATGAAATTTGGAATATAGTGTTAGGTTAGGGTGTAGAATAACATTCAGTACTAAAAGAACTGTAAGTGATGATTTCATTCATTCACATCAGTTACACATCTCTAGCTATCAGTACTCTTTAGTCTGCGGTTGACATGACGCCATATATGTTTACCATATAAAGCAAGTCCGTTTAAATAGACTATACGTTAGAGCTGGATGGTTTCCGGAACGTATTACAACATCCGAAATTCCGTACAAAACATCCTACAAAAGGCTAACTAGCCCACCCTAGAGTTGCGCAAGACCAAATCGTGCGCCACATTACTTCCTGAAATGATGAAGCGGACCGGGGAAAACAAAGGATTATGGTCAAGAAGTTTTTTGTTATCGTATCATCTTATAGTAAGGTTAAATTATATTTTTTTAGGAATATTCGTGATCAGAATAAGAATTCGAAGAGCTATATTATCAGAATATAATTATTATCTGGAAGCGGTATTTTTATTTTCAGATCTTTATAATTTTTAAATCATCGTCATAACAGCCCATTAATGTCCCACTGCAGGGACGGGCCTGGAGGGATAATTTTTAAATACTTTCATTTAAATATTTAAAAATATTTCTCTAACCCTTTTTAGATAAATCCTTTAAAAATTCTTTTTTTAGCCAATAATATCGGAAAGTATTCCAAATGTAACATAGTTCCGTAAAAATTAATCAAAGTTAGGACAAAATCTAGAAAAAAATTGAAATAATGTCGAATAATCTATAAAAAACCCCGATTGACTTCAAAAAGTTACGCTATTTAAAAGATGCAAAAAACTATAATAGAACAACATAGCCTGATCTACCTACATAATAAACCTTAATAAACCTATTTTTTGGATCAAATCTTTACTAAAGAAAATGAAGAAAACTCAGACCAACAACAAACCCTATAGAAATCCGTTTGGCTATGTTATCAGTTGGCCAAGTTTGCTGACATTACTTTAAAAAGTCGTTGTTTCATGTAGTTCCCACTACTTATATTCCAAGGTAAAAATAGTTAAAGGAAGAATTAATAAAATCCGAAATATTAAACATTTTTTCATTAATTCGTCGTTACAAACTAACGGTGCAAAATAAATTTCATATCCACTGATAAACAACAAATCAAAAAAGGAATAAAATTAATCTATTGTTCCTTTTAAAATATCCTTATACAAAAAAGGTATGTTCTTTATTTCTTATATGTGTATAAAGCAATCAAGTTTTCATATAAATCCAAACAATAGCCAAGAATACGTTACAATTAATGCAAGCCATTCAATTTTTAAACGGTTTTATTTAGCTCACCCCGTTTGTTTTCTTGGGTCAAATTTAGTAATTCAAATTTCACCCTCTTCCTGTCAACCGATTAATCTGAAATTTTGTATACACTTTGGGTTTTGGTGACAATACAATTATTTTTTATCATTACTTAAAAAATATCTACCAACGTCTTCTCTCCCCGATACTAAAAAAAACTAGACACTATTCCCACAGTTTTAACGCATTTGATTTGCATACAAGTCTAATGATTAATAATTCTTTTCTACATTTTTTTCTAAACACTCACCCCACAAAGATTTAATACAATAAGATGTTATTAAAATAAAAGATCAAGCACCATAACTATTTGCATACGGAAGTATGAGAACACTGGGTGAGCGGTGTCCCTCAAGGGACGATTCTATGTCCGGGTTAAATTATGCAAAATTTGTCAGTCTCACATACAAGCGGTTTTTTTTCTTTATTTGTTTTTATCTTCGCACGACGATTTGCATTTCTAGTTCGACTATTTAGCATATTGAACTCCATGAGTGTTTACTCACGGCATTATTTTAATTCTTTTTTTTCTCTTTTCTTAGGGGGGTCAGGTTTTTTTATTCAGTAATTTTGCTCGTATTGTTGGGATGGTGAATAATTAAAGATAGGAACAAGTAGTTATGTCCCCGCTTTCTTTTGTATGTCTAATTGAAATCCGGTTTTGATGCAGAGTCATCTTCGTTTTTTTATATTATTTTTTTTTCTATGGTTTTATTTTATTTGTGTACCATCTGCTTTGTGCAATTAAAATTCGTGAGAAAAGACTAGGAATTAATTATAAATATTGTTCAATCATTTTGAATGGCGGTTATTATTTTTATCGTTTGTTTGTTACTGTTTTTGAGTAACTTGACGGTTTCTTTAATTTAAGTATGAATACAGTTTTTTACAAAAGAATTTTTAATATGTTAATAATCATTTTAGCAAACTCAAGGTACCTATTACATAATTAAAACAAACGAAATAAAATCTTATTACTAGAAAATATTATTTTTTAGTTTGTTACTTTATGGCATGACGGAAATATTTTTTGTTTTAGTTTTTAAATAGACCAAAATTTTAACCATCGCGTCACAGGGATTTCTACAGTGGAGTATTAAAGAGCCGATAATAAATGATTTTAAATTATAGTACATATTATAAATAAAATCGTTTACTTAATGTACGAGTTGTTTTTTCCTTAAGCCCTTTAACGATCTTTTCAGTAGCGGAGTCTAAATCATCTTACTAGTACCGCGCTAGACTGCAGATGATACTATGTTTTTCTAATCTTCTTTAGTCCCCTTTCACGACACGAAGAGGTCAAGAAGCAGTGGCGCCTGTTTAAATTTATAGTCCACCACCTTATGGACAAATTTTACGTATTGTTAAGTTTTATTGACCCTTTTTTAAATTAAGTAATAGTAATACTCAAATATCAATACGCTTTCACCTACTTTATAGTCAGAAGTGTGACCAACACTAAAGATTTCATTATTCCATTCAAACCCATTCAATTTCAATCAGAACATAAACCTATAACTGTTTCCTACCAACAATAACACAATTGCATTATTGCTAACCTGCGCATACGCAGCCCTAAGAAATATTAAATTTCATCAATACTTCATCGAGGGTAGAAATGAAAATCATAAAATGTTTTTATTGATCACAATAGTTGACATTGACGCGTGCGCGATAATGATCTATGATTTAGAATAGATCAATGATTTAAGTATGAAACTCGATATGTTTTTGTGCTAGTTTCTATCACGCTAGTTTTTGGTAAGTTTCTGGTTTGGGTTGTTTGATTTTAATAGGGTTTATAGCAAAAATGCAAAATCCTAAATCACATTGGCCACCTTTTAGTAAGCTAGCGATGAATTCCAAGAATTATTTAAACCGTAAGATAGTGATAGTCAACAGCTCTTCATCATAACAGCCTATTACGTTCCAGACATCTAAAGACGGAAGAATACTTGGTCAACTAATATCAAACTGCCTGGGTGACAAGGCAGTTATGCAAGAACAATAAAATACCAAGCGACACAGGAATGAGCGCGGAACATAATTTCATCTGCAGGTTTTTTTGTGATTTTGTAAACTTTTCTCTTTCGTAAGTATATTAATACAACCATTGGATATGAAATGGTAGCAATACCATGCGTTTTCCGTACACTGAAGTCTACAGCTGATAAAGCCAAAATAAGCAATTTCTATATTCTATAAATTAATAAAACTATTCCTTGAGGAACACCCTTAAGTAATAACTAACAATACATTTTGTTTTATAACTCGTCAGTCATGCAAAATCGGCTTTACGATAAAAAGGGCCATTGTAAAGCATAAAGGGTTACCTTCAATATTATCTATTATAAGATTATTGAGTATTGACGCATTGTGGGGGGCGCGAATGGTTAAGTATCTGTAGTTAACTTGCCACCCCTTTTTCTTTATTTGGTTTATATTGAATTGTTGAAAGAAATAGGGTTTGATGAGTAAGGTATGTTTATTGGGAGTAACAATAACATGCTTGTGGTTAATATTGATCGGAAGTATTAGGAATCTAGGAGGCTTGTCGTAATCTCGGAATATGGAGACACGGTGAACAGATGACTGGCCAAGATGGTGACGGGACTCTGACAGAAGGAGTTCCAGGACCGCACTGGATGGGAATATTTAGGAATAGCTTATTATTAATAACTTCACCAACGTTGCGTTGGTGCAACCTAGCCGAAACGTCGAGAGCCTCAAAGGTAAATAATTTGATATTTACCACAATTGAATCGTGTTAATACCCGTGTAGTTATTAATAATAAGTTATAATGAAACACAAAAGTTTTAAAGTTAATATTTTGGATTAGGCCTATTAACAGCAAGTGATTTTGTTTAGTTACAAACTATGATATTAGCATCCGTTGCCAAATGAAATTAGTTGAACTATATCAAAATTAACTTTGCAAAAATATCAAAATTTACCAATCCGATTTGACAGAACGATTTGAGCTGCCTTATTGGCAAAGCCCACGTGTACGTTGATACCGTTTGCAAGAGTTCAATTCCAAGACAAAATAATAATCATTTGTACGAACCACAAATGATTTTCTTCATAGTTCTAGGAGGTGGAATAAGCCTGTACAGCAAAAGTACAACTTATACCGCCTATTGCTGAAAATACGACTTTTAATCGATTCTCGTCACTATCTTCGTTTAATTCCACGACATTTTTCATCAATACTTCTCTACCGTTAATATCGATTTCATCGTAAAGTGCAAATGGTACACACAATAACATACCATGAGACCTATTTTCGTTCCAAATTCTAAGAACTACGCTTACTACATAATCATACGCAGAAGCAGCTGATATATTTAATGACACATCATTAATAAGATCAGTTCCCACAAAAGTGCCATCATTATGTAAATCAAAATCTTAATCCATAATACGATATTTCCATAAAATCACATCTTTAAAATTTGGCAATGACAAATTACTTCAAAAATTTGAAGCAGTTTCCTATACTCTTTCCCACATACAAATGAACGATGCATCTGTCCTATTAGTGCATAATGTTTTATTCAATAATTGTCAAGCATTCTAGTTATTATGCAAAATACCCGTATTGTAATGGTGAATGTTGACATAATACCATCAATCTACTATTTGATTTATAACTAGGGTTGGGATGTAGTGATCTGATTTACCGTTTGTTTGAAAATATCGATATAAATTCTATATCGTAGTTTGGCCAAAATAATGTCTATTGTAATCTTAGACAATAGTTTATGTCTCATTTGGGTAATTAGTATTATTTATTGAATCCACATTCTTTTAAATTCGTTATTTAATTTGACTTTCCTAGTATTGTATGCCTTATTGTGAAATCTACAAATATTAGTTATTGGCAAGAAACAAGTTACTTATTTTTGAAATAATTAATAAAGCTTGATGTCTTAAACTCCCTCTGAATTATAATTAAATTATTTTAATATCATTAAATTGAAAATAACACTGTAATTTTTTTAAATTATAACTATCTAAGTATATAGACCAGAAATTTCTGTGAAGAGACGATTTATAATTATCAAGAAAGTGTCTAAAACATGTCAAGAAGCTGACATAAAAAAAGGTAAGGAGAATTATTTGTTATTTACAAAAGAACGTATTTTTGTTTTATATAATGGGAGGCAAACGAGCCAGCAGGTCACCTGATGGTAAGTGATCACCGCCGCCCATGGACACCCGCAACACCAGAGTAATCACAGATGCCTTGCTAACCTTTAAAAAGGGAGTACGCTCGTTTCTTGAAGCTCCCCAAGTCGTAACGGTCCGGAAATATCGTCGCAGCGAGCTTGTTCCACAAAACAGTTGTTCGCGGTAGGTCTTAGAACACAGTAAGTAAACTTACAAAACAGAACAGCAAAACGTAATATCGACATCGATAAAACTTACCACCCTACATTTTCACCATCCCTATCTATAAGATTATCTTTCTTAAAGCGACTACACAATGTACTTTCGCACCGCAACGCCTATTAGCACACAGAAGCATTGTCATTTAAATTTTGTGTTTAAACTGAATACCCCTTTATATGAAGTACATGATCGGAATAGAACTCGTGATCTTAGAAGGATTAGTGGTATGTTTATTGCAGTATTTTTGCCGGATGTGATATTTAAAATAATCCTTAACGATTTGCGTATAATATTAGCTGTAACTCTCTTGCTATAGGTAGAGCCTTATGTCACGTGGATTATTACAGATATAAAATTAACGAACACAATTAATATTCATACTCAATCCAATAATTATTACTTACTTACTCAGCTGGCTCAACGACCCAAAATGTGTCTTGGCCTCCGACACGAGATTAATTATTGGATAATTGAATAATTATTATTATAATTAGAGACAATAATTATTGGATCACACAAATAATTATTTTGCATCGGATTCGAAGTCGCAACCTCGTGCATGATAGGCGCATAAAAGACCGCTTTATCAGCGTTTTATTATCACTCAGTTTCAGTTTTAGTGTCATTATTTTTCAACATAATGTTACAAAATAGCAACTCATTGACGTCAGTTTAAATCTACTTATTCTAAGTTTACATATTTAAAGTTTTTCAAGCTTTACCAACGCTTCCAAGGCGCTAGTAGAGAAGAAGCGGCGTAACAAACTCTATAGCTGATTTTTTTAAACGTCTCTATAATTCTACTTAATTAATTACCTCGGTAGCAAAGAAGCAAAACAAAACGCATTTGCTTTTCTTCCCTGCACGAGGTGACGGTTTCAAAACAATTATTTTTGCGATATCCCCATATTATTATTTTGAGCTTGTGCTTGTGGCCTTTAAGTGGCTCATTAACGCCGCCAATAGAAAAAAAAATCATAATTCGCATAGGATAAATAATGTAAAATGTTGATAACAAAGTCTTGAAAAAAGGCAATAAAGTATTTGTATAACACACTCTCAACTTTAAAGGTTTTTCAATTAGTTTAATTTCGCGTTTTTTGTTTATAATGCAATATTTATTTCGCGGCGCTAGTGAGCCCTATAAACGCTTGTTCTTAAATTTCTCTACTAAATACAAACTCTCATGACATGCTCAATCCCTAGTCTAACGTTGTCATTTTAACAAAATTAAAAATAACTTAGCTTTATTCCTATCCCTAACCGACCAATATAATACAAAACACAGTGAAAATTTAATGTAAGATGGAAGCAAAATATTATTACAGTACTATTACGACCGCAAGCGTCTTGCGGTTACAAGCAGCCTCAGTTAGAAAGTAAGTAGGTACGATCCCCATCTTATAACCGACGTAAGTAGTGGCTCAAATGTAATTATAATGTTTACATTGTAAGTGTTCTGGGTTGTTTGTTTAGCCAGAGAATTATACATACATAAACTCACGCCTTATCCCGGCCGGGGTAGGTAGAGACGACAGAATTATGTGAAGGAAATAGGTTATAAAAATAGATTAAGATTTCAATTTTAATTTAATTTCAATCTAATTTAAATTATCCGTCTGGTGACGGAGTAAGAATACAATATGTCACCACCCCATCTCATCCCATGGGTGTCGTAAAAACTGATTTAGGGACTATCCGTGAATAATAAATCTATACGAAATAAAAATAAGGAAAACTTGACATTAAACCCTATACCAATCCGTCTGGCCATCGTGGTATTAGTAGGCTAAGTATCCCTCCTTCACGGGAGGAGGCCCGTTCATGCAGTGGGACATTAAAATAACTTACTACGTCACCACACGGAGTATAAGAAGAATATTAATTAAGTAAAATAATTAGAATACTAATTTACCTTTTTACCCATTAGCATATTTAATATATCTTTCAAGTTATCTAGCATAATTTAATAGATATATTTAATTATCCAAATTATCTTACAAAATTTGTCAAATAAACCCAAGAAAATGAGAAACATAACAACATTAAGTCCTATTTAAAAACATTTCGTCTTACAAAGTAAACTCTTACCCTTCAAAACGTTTGCCAAGACCACATAAGTATAAAGTCTTAAGAAACAAAGGTTATAAACCACAAATCTTCTTATGAGAAGGTAAATATACGATTATGTGAGTATTTGATATTATATTATTTGAAGACCAGAAGGCATGCGGCCGAATACTCAAACGTCTTTTAAAAGTAAATCGGCGCTTAAACTAGAAATTCTCATACAAATGTCTAGGTATAATAAACGCAAGTGGGAGTGTCATAGGCTATACAGTATCACGCTATGACTAAAAGGAGTGGAGCAGTAATGAAATATGTTTAAAAAAGGGAGGTTCGATAACGTTTGTTTTTGCTGACCAACGAAGTGGGCACGGGTCAACTAGTATCAATATAAGCTAGAAATTAAAAACAAAAAGATAAAACATCTAACAGTTTTCACATATTAATTACATTCACAATTTTAATGAGTTTACGTTTGACGTGTAGACATATAATTTAACATTTTAATATAAAATGTTTAATGAACAAGTATTTTGCGATGGTCGGTTGACGCTTATCTACCGACTTACTTAGTCATACAAGTGCTTATTATGTTCAATGGCTTATTAGGGCTGTCACGTAATTTTTAAATGCCGTTGGAGGAGAAATTAAAACTTACGATCATTATTATATAATATAGTATGTATTTGTCATACATTCACACAACGGCTAGCTTGTACAATGAGTAGACAACGGATTTAATGTTATTTATTCAGTTATTTTATTTTATTAGGTCTGCCAACAGTAAACATAATATCACATTTTGAAAATTCAAATAATTTTAATGCAAACACTATTTGAATTGAATTTGAGCAGTATTCGACCTGTGCTTAGCTCCTTTTTCCTCTACAAAACTGCTTATGATCTTTCTTAATACGTTTTTAGGGAGAATAAGTAGAACAGCAGCTATTAGATCGTATTATAAGTAATCATTCTTAAAATATTTATGACCTTGCTTGTAGATACTATTCTAAAAAATAATTATGAGCTTATTTATTATTGTAGAAAATGGTCCCATAGAGCATAACTAAGCTGCTGCCTACCTTACAACACAACGTATTATGTCATATAGCCCTGACTATAAAAATATACTTTTTCAAAACGATTAATAACTTTTTAACGTGACAACCCTATATAAAGACAAACATAATTTTCTTCGCTAAATCGTGCACATGCACAGGAAGTTTACAATTTCACGACTATTTAATACATTGAATTATTTTAAATGTTCATTGTGTTGAATTATGATATTTTAATGATATACTTTAAAGGTTAACGTGAAACGGTGGCGTGGCGGTTAGGCTTAAATGCGTGAGGTCACGGGTTTGCATTCCAAACTGGTTTATTATATTTTGTTTGATCTACAAATTATTGTAGTTAGTTTGGGTGTCTGTCTAATTCTTAAAATAGATCACTGCTTACTAAAATTTGGAGTACTATAAGAGAAGGAGGTTTTAAATTAAGTAGGTATTTTTTTTATATTGGTTACACAGTCTTTCTTGCTCATTTTTTTTTGTAAGTACACCCGCGACACCCTTAGTTGTAAACAGATACACTGACGGCCGAATACTCAAACGTATTTTGAAAGTAAAGCGGCACTGTCCCTACAGGAAGCACGATCTTGCAGTTTTAATTTTAAGATCCTTTACAAACATGAAATTACCTAACATAAAATAAATTTAAGCTGACAATAATTTGTAATTTTGTTCGGGATTCGAATCTTCTAATTCCCTCGATTCCCTCCCACTTTTATGTAAGCCTACAGGACAATTCTTTCTAGTACAAGTTTAAAAAAAATTATATTGATACTTACAATCCTTAGTTTTTATATGGTATACAATGGTTGCAGCACTTTATTACAGTTACAAAATTGTTGTAAAACTATAGAGACGCCTAAGAATGCAGCTATAGAGTTTGTTACGGCGCGCCGGCAGCGCTTCTTCTCTACTAGTGCCTTGGAAGCGGTGGTAAAGTTTGAAAAACATTTTTTAATATGTAAGTAAACTTAGACTAAGTTATAAACTGACGTCAATAAGTTGTTATTTTGTAACACTATGTTGAAAAGTAAAGAAACTGATACAAACTGAAACTAACTTGTTGACATTTTAATCAAGTGCAACATTAAAAGGCTGACAGAATCGAAGGCGTGTTTCAGATATTACAATACATTTCTCAAATACAAATCTCTCTACATTATACCTACTGATGTATCCCAGCCATGATCTTGTGGTCCCTTAGTTTTTTGTCGGCAGCTAATGACGTCATTAGATGAAGGGACCCCTTGCGGAGGGTTTCAAGATGCTGCAATTGTATTTGGAGTAAATTGCTTTTAGTTTTACAAGTTTTTGGTAAGAATTCTTTATGTTGTAGCTAAACATGATTATGTTTTTTTTGCAATGGAATATTATAAAAAAACCATGATTAAATAAATAAAAAAAAGTATATGATACTGACAGATACATAATATTAATATTAACATTTGAAACGAATCGCAATGAATTTCTGTTTAATATTATATTAATCATAAATATATTTTTTGTTAGTGGAAATATAATGCAACAGTAGGTATAGTCATCATTTCAAGCTTCTACACAACTGCTATTTGGCATAATATACGCCATCTTACTAACTGTTCTATTCTATTTATAATTAATAATAATAATCCTCACACATTCACACAACGCCATCTAGTCCCAAACTAAGCGGAGCTTGTACTATGGATACTAGACAACGAATAAACATACTTAAATACATTTTTTTTTGTAAATACATATAATATATTTATACATAAAAACACTCAGACCAATGCAAACAATCATGTTCATGCACACAAAGATTTGCATTGAGCGGGAACGTAGCCCGAGATCTCTGCGTAGCTGTCATGTTATATAACCACTATGCCACAGAGGTCGAGAGGTCGTTAAAAACAATTCTTCCTTATTTATTATTCTCTACTTTCTTACACAATAAAGTCTTTACTTTATTGTGTAAGACTTTTGGACTTTTCCAGAGCCCCGCAAACGAACGTCCAACCCTTTATCCATTAACCCACCACCTTTAAACACAAAAAAATAACACAACTACAAACACCTTCTTACAATCGCGTGTCTCATAGCCAACAGTAACGGCTAAAGCGACAACTTTTAATTGCCACAGAGTGCACCTTGCAGGTGCGCGTGCCAATAAACGTAGTTGACATTCCATAGATTAATACTTCTAATGATGACCAGCCGCGCTGAATTCTAACGGCTAGAGCATAGTACCAATATATACAGTATTTCGACTTCATAGAAACGGACGAAATGCGAGTTATATACCTACACGCTCACGATAGAGGTGGCTTTGCGGAGTGAACAGTCGCGACTGTGCCGCAGTAACGAGCAGGAAAGTAGGTAAATGTAATTAAAAACCTGGAGGTGGGCAGCCCTATCGCATGTTTACGTACCGCGCGGTCGTATAGGCATTTATAATAAATATTTGGCCGAGATAGACTACTGGTTGTACTGTGGCCGCGCTGAATTCTAGACGGGGCTAGAGCTAATATTACGTGTGGTATGTTAGAAAATGTTATTTTTATTACGATGTTTTAAAGGTTAGATTCGTTAACTAACCGTTATGTATGATAAGGCGAATGTATGCGTAGTATATTTAACGTTTTTTTTATTTACGTAGGTAGTTTTTAGGGCCCTTCTGCCCTCTGACTGAGGGATAGAGGGCTGTCAAAATTATAAAAGACTTGCCTACCTACGATTTTTTTTCACACATTCACACAACGCCATCTAGTTCCAAACTAACCAGAGCTTGTACTATGGGTACTAGTCAATGGATAAACTTACATTTATATATAGAAAATTCTAACGGCTTATTTTTTTGTGGTATCCATAACTAATTGTCCTGAGTCTGAATGTTATTCATGTCTGTTAAATTAATGTTTGCCTAAAATCCCCGTAACTCAGGGCGTGACATCCAATGCGGGAGTAATCTTTAAAAAAAATTGTCGACACAGATTTACTAGTCCAAGAAAATAAAAAAACTCTACAAAAACTACATCATTACAGACAAAGCCGTTGACATTATAGGTACACCACCACATCCTCACCACAAATGACCACCAATAAAAGAAACGCGTCACTGAAAGAATCGGAAGCAGAAAATTGCTCTGATATGAAAAATAGGCTCCTATCAAAAGCGACACCTATGACCAATTCCATCAAACAAAGAAAAACCTACTTTATTCTTGACAAAACAACTCTCAATTTTGCTAAAACCTTATCCAAAATCGTAGACAACTTTGGGTTACATTGCACAAAGAAATTTAGCATTTCAAGTCATAATCCTCTTGTAATAAAGTTGCTTTTGCATTGAATATTGTAGTGTGTCGATAAATAGATTAGGCTTAACGTTCTGATTCATTCGAAGATCGTTTGCGACTGTATTGAATGGCAGAGTCATCAACAATATGTCTATTATTGAAACACGATTTGGTTTGTAAGGATCCAGCTTCCTGACTACCACATATTAAAACAATTTACGTTACATTTATTTGAAATCTTCTTATTTTACTACTAGAGTCTAAAACGTCATTAATGTGAAATTTGACCCTTTAGTAACCAATCAGACATGACCAAACGCTACAAATAGGCAGTTAAATTTGTAGAGTAGTCATTGGGGGCAATCCATTTACGTTTATATTTAGGAGAATTGGCTGTTAATGTTAGTATTTATCTCCAATAGAAATATCCTTACCCATAATGTCATCGTAACAGCCCTTCAATGTCCCACTGGAGGGACGGGCCTCTTCCCGTGACGGAGGGATACTTGGCCTACTACCTCGCAGGCCAGACGGATTAGTATATTATATTCTTATGAGAAATAAATGTCTTAAACCATTTCATTTAAAGTTTTTCTTCTTTCTATGTAAAAGTAATATTCACAGATAGTCCCTTAGTCGGTTTATATTTCCATGGGATGAGATGGGGTGGTGACATATTGTATTCTTACTCCGTCGCCATATGGTGACGAGGAATACATGGTATTACCAACCTATCTCATCCTAGGGGTGTCGTAAAGGTGAGGTAACTTACGTAACTTTTGCATACTACTACTTGAAGATGAATTGAAAGGCTACAAAGGTGGGCGAAACTAGACAGTCAGTTGCTGAAGAGATCTATAAAAATCAATTAAGTAGGTATATAATAAATAATAAATATTCACGGACATCTCTACACAGCGCCATCTGTTCCAAAAGTAAGCTAGGCTTAACCTGCTTGTGTTATGGGTAACAGAACAACGGATAAACATACTATAATAAATTTTTTTTTGTAAATACATACATATTATACATAGAAACACTCAGACCAATGCAAACAATCATATTCATCACACAAAGATTTGCATTGCCCGGAAATCGAACGCCAGACCTCTGCGTAGCAGTCATGTTATATAACCACTACGCCACAGAGGTCGTCATATCCTTTTAAATGGCACATCCTTTCACTAAAATACCAAAACTTATTTTCAAAAAAAAACTTAATTAGCTACTAAATTACTGAACGTTAAAAGAACCGCTGCCTATCCATATTCATTTCACCAAGAAAGGAAAAAAATAGTACCAAAAAGAAATCAAAATTTACAAAAAAAAAAATCTCTTCAAAGTCGACCGTTCTAATCAAAATCGGTAGGTCCAAGAATGTCATCGCAAAATCTCGCTTGGTCCCCGACGTACTAACAAAAACCAGAATTGGTTGATACTTAAGTTTGTGTAAATTTTTGGATTCCATCCATGGTATGCGGTTTGATGCCCGCCTTTGTAGCTTTTTGTATTATTATTTAGCGACTTTTCGGTCAACTGTTTGTGCAATAATATTAAACGAATTTAATGTGCGGTAAAACATTTTATTATATAGTAAGAATATAATATAGAGTCTTGGTCTGCCCCGTCTTCGCATGGGCATTATACTCTACCATATTACTTGAATCACTCTATCTATTAAAAGAAACCATTTAAAAATCCATTGCGTAATTTTAAATTTTAAAGATTTAATCGTATATGTTCTGTGTGGTGACAGAGTAAGAATACAATATGTCAGCACCCCATCTCTTCCCATGGGTGTCGTAAAAACCGACTAAGGGACTATCCGTCAATATTATCTATACAAAATAAAGAGAAGGTAAACTTGAAATAAAACCCTATACCAATCCGTTTGGCCAGCGTGCTATTAGTAGGCTAAGTATCTCTCCGTCACGGGAGGAGGCCCGTCCCTGCAGTGGGACTTTAATGGGCTGTTATGATGATGATGACGTGTTTTCTATAGCATACAAGTCTAATGCTACTTTGCAATTGCGATTGATGTAAAAACTAGTGAATTTGCAAAATGTGGTGTTTGTTTACAGAAATAATCAAGTACGGATAGAAATACTCGTAGATGGACGATAGTCACAAAAGTGTAAAATATGATTGTCGTTTTTCATTAAAATACATGACTTTATGATGATTTAAAACAAAATGTATTAACGTAACTGTTTAATTTAGTGTAGATGTATTAATAAAAAGTATAATAACAATAGGCGCAGGACCGAGTTCTGTGGCGCGTGCTGGGAGAGGCCTATATTCATTAGAGGACAGCAACAGGCTAGTTGATTGATTTGATTTTTGATAAATCATAAGTATATTTAAAATACTTAACTAAGAAAAAACTAAGCAGAGCTTGTACTATGGGTACTACCCATAGTACAAGCTTGCTTAATTTGGCACTAGATGGCGTTGTGTAAACGTGTGAATAAGAGATAGGTATTGTGTACTATTAGTAGTGTGACATTAGCTTCTTGCTTTGCTTCAACAATCGAAGTAGTCCCAGCTGTGGGATGTAAAGACTGGTATGAAATTAATATTCCATTTATACCCTACTGCAATAAATGCGAGACATCAAAGATGAGTGGTGACTAAGCGATGTCGATAAAAAAGACTAAAATAGAGAATTAATTGCAAGTTATACAGAACCACTCGATTCAGTACTGACGGCAAAAAAAGTACAAATATATTACAAAGTTGAATAGTTTTGCTTTAACGCCTTTAGGAAAGAAACAACGCCCTCAGACTGATTATGAAAAAAAGACACATTTTAGTCGGTAAGCCATGTTTGCATTTTTTTCGGTATTCTTACTTACTTGAAAAAGATTGGTGAAATTTTGATATTTTAGTCAATTTTTGTTACGTTGTGTTGACAAGGACAAAATGTTACACATTTTAAACTACATTTTTCTTAAATCAAATAATTGTTTTAATATATTTAGTTCCCTATTTTTGTCCAATAACAGATTTATATTAATAACAAAATTATGGCTTTATTTAATTTCCAATGTGGTAAGAGGAGCAAACATATGAAATATATTATTTTATATATTTCTTATGTCAGTTTTTTAATACCTGATTTTGAATTAAAGGAGTAAGTATACTATAAACGAAATATCGGTATGTTTTAGTTTAAATAATTATATTGAAGGAGTATAGTTTACAAAATCTTTATCTTAATAAAACCTGTGTGTATGTTCGCCTTTTGTGTTAATGTAACAATTAGGTAAAGATATTATTAAATAGAGATGGTTCTGTGTATAGAGCTTCAACCAAGCGACAGACAGGAAAAGACAGAAAAGGATTTTTGGAACACATTTTGGACGGACAAAAAAAGCTTCCTATTTTACTTAAAAAATAAATAACGTAACACAAGCTAAAAATTACCTTTATAATCATAAAAACAATAAAATAAAAAAAAAAAAATTTTTTTGCAACAGCTTTATAATATTATTATATTTATTTGCCGACGGTATATGAGTTGACGAATTGAATTTTGATGAGTTACAGCCGGCGTCGTCGGCTCATTATCATTTCACCATAGCACTGCAGTATATGGGCAATGTATGTGAATAAACAGAGGTACAAGTTCGACTTGAACTTGAAAATATTTCTGACGGTTTATGTTGAATACACTAAGCATTTTCGGAATCATTTATATGACCAATAAATAAATAAATATTCACAGGCATCTCTACACAGCGCCATGATTTCCAAAGTAAGCTAGGCTTAACCTGGTTGTGTTATGGGTAACAGAGCAACGGATATTTGTACTTAGATACTTTTTTTTTTGCAAATACATACATTATAGACATAGAAACACTCAGACCAATGCAAATAATCATGTTATTGCTCACAAATATTTGCATTGAGCGGGAATCGAACCCAAGACCTCTTCATAGCAGTCATGTTATATAACCACTACGCCACGTCGAATATAAAATAAAAGAGTTTTTTAAATCACTTTTAACTTGTTTTAATTTGGTACAAGTGGTAGATTTAGTAATATTTTTGAAGCACTAGCTAGGGGCTATTATTATAGTAAAAAGACACTGAATTGTAGAAAAACTATCAGATGCAAGCGGCTGCCGTGCACAAAGTCGCAATTCCAATCCCGTGCAGGATAATCTGTTAGTGTGCAATAAGCTTATTTCTAAGTACCTCCTCATGTTTTGAAGTGGCTCGGTTAAAAACAAAGGATGTAAGCACTTAGATTTCTGTTATAATCTTTACACTGACAAATAAAACACGTTTAGTTTGATTCAATATGTGAATGTGAGATAAATTTATATCGACTCCATCTTAGTCAACACTATCGCATGTCCACAGTATAAGGAAGCCTTATGTTTTGATATTATAAGCTGTTATTTTATTTTATGGTATTATTTTTATAATATCATAGATTCTAAAGCTTTTTATCATTATAAGTTTTTATTATAAGCATTTTGAAGCTAAAACTGCCTCGGTGGAGTGTCGGTCGCGGAAGCGGTTGCAGTGCAAGAGGTCGCGGATTTGATTCCCACGCAGGACAGTTTTTTGTGTGATCCCTAAATTATTGTCCTGAGTCTGGATGTTCTTTGTGTCCGTTAAATTGATGTTTGTAAAGTCCCCGCGACACATTATAAGTGCGGGAATTGTCAAATAACTATTGAACCAATACAGGGATAAAAATAGTTAAGATAGGGACAATAATGGATGAGAGATTAACAGGACCGCGCAAGATATATTTGGATGCCTATGTCCAGCATTGGACGTCTACTGGCTGATGTAATGATGATGATAATATTCAGGGATGGGCGTCCTTTAGTGAGAAAGGGAGTTTTAGGTTACTAATACCATGCTGGCCAAACAGATTACTATAGGTTTTACCACCAAGGCTTTCTCTTTTATTTCTTAATATTGTTATTTTTTAATCAATGAAAAAAAGGTTATCAATTCCACACGTATGTTTTTTTTTGTATGATTACGCATAACTTTATAGGGCGGTCCGATTTTGATGATTTTTTCTTTGTTGGGCAGGGTTAGCTTTCAATGTGGTCCCATAAAAAAAATCACTGTGATCTGATGATGGACTATGTAGCTATGGATAGGAATTCCTCATCGGACAACAGCAAAATTGCGATAACGATGATTTTATCATTTTTTATGCTTGATGTTGTTACCCAAATTATGAAAAAAGAAAGAGGGGAGTCAGATAATTCAGTAATAATTTAAAACGAATATACTTTTACGGAAACGACGCTTTACTTTTTGCTATTTCTCGTTGGTTATATTTTTGTTAACTATTTGTTGTTTTATCGGTACAGACGAAGATATGTAACTTGAGGCTGATTTGATATTTTGTATACCACAAAAACTGTGAGCGTAAGTAAAAAATACTTATTATTGTTATTGACTCTCATACTGATTTCCGAATTACTAAACCCAGAATAACGTTACTACGAAAACATACAATCACGAATAACGTTACCATGAAAACCTGCAATCATGAATTTTCATTCTGGCACTCGCTATAAAAGTTATGAAATAATAACTCTTAAATCTTCCTTACCTGAGGACACATTTTGCAATGATACTTTCTCGCATGAGCATGCAGAGGCTGCAGCTTGGTGGGTCCTTTGCCGAGAGGTTGAGGAACAACCAGGAGGCCGGTACCCGTGTTTGTACCTCCCACTGGTGATGATGATGATGAACCTGGAAGGAGGAGGTGGGTGCGTTAGTAAGTGATGAAAGTTAAGTTGTTTTTAAAGATATTGGTAAATTGTTTGTTTGTCAGTCAAGGCAGTCATTTTTCTTAAAGTATTGTGCGAATCGTACGAGCCCATTTATGTCCCACAGCAGGGACGAGCCTCCTCCCATGACGAAGGGATACTTGTCGGTTTAATAAGTTTTCCTTCTTTTTATTTCGTAAAGATAATATTCACGGATAGTCCCTTAGTCGGTTTTTACGACACCCATGGGATGAGATGGGGTGGTGACATATTTTATTCTTACTCCGTCATCATATTATTATTATCAGGCAATTGACCTCCAGAGCTGGGCATAAGCCTCCTCCAAATATTTCCACATTAGACCAGTTTATGTCGGTAAAATTAGTAAGTAATTCGTACTAACCTGATCGTCCAGGCCCAAGCCCTGCTCCGTACAGCATTTGACTCATTGACTGGTGGTGACCAAGTCTGTCGTCTGCTTTCTGATGACCACCTACAGTACCGTCTCCGGTGCTCATCTTAGCCTGGAAGAAAATAAAATGGCTGTTAGTTTCTGGTACTTTAATCTACACTAATATTATAAAGAGGTAAAGTTTGTGTGTTAGTGACGTTGTAGGGGGTAATCTCTGGATCTTATGAACCTATTTAAAAAATTCTTCTGTGTTGGATAGTCCATTTATCGGGTAGTGTCATAGGCTATATAGCATCACGCTATGACCTAATAGGAGGACGCAGTATTGAAATATGTTTAAAAAACCGGACGCATTTTTTTTCGCCGCCCAACGTAGTGGGCACGGGTCAGCTAGCTTACTACTAAAATGACTCATTTTAAATTAATAATTAACTAAAAAAAATAGCTGCTTTCTAATACGCTGCAAGGAAATCGCGGTAAATGGAAATTTTCTTTTTTAGTTGCAAGGAAATTAGTTTAAGTATTTAAAGGAAAATATACATTAGAAGGCAACTTCTATAGGTAGTATCAAATGGCATAACTGTTTTTTAGCGAGTCTGTTTGAGACCCAAAGTATGAATCATCAATCCCGACTTTAAAGAATGAATCAGGCTGAAGTAGTAGTCAGCTGGTGTACGTTGAGAAAGTACAAGATTAAATAGGCCCAAGATGCCGATGGCATTTTTAACAAGACGCTCAAACATCTTTTTATTATATTACTAGCTTTTGCCCTCGACTTCGCTCGCGTTAAGTTCGGGGTAGCACTGTTCCCATTTCCTGGATAAAAAGAAAAAAAATGGCCTACGTTACTCTCCATTCCTTCAACTATGTCCACTTGAAAATTCACGTCAATTCGTCGCTCCGTTTTGCCGTGAAAGAAAGACAAACAGACACACTTTTCCATTATAATATTAGTTAAATAATATCCTCTTTAACGTCACTGAGTAACAACGCAGGTCAATCGAATGTATATTTGCCAGCCAACTACGATTTCGCATAAATGATAGATAGTAGGACTGGACAAATTTATTTCTACTAATATTAACAACAATTTATAAATTATGTTCTCAACAACAAATAGATAATTTACGTTTACCCTCAAAACAAATCAGTTGTTACTGTGAGCATAAATAAAGGGCCGAGGCGACGGTCAGTGCGAGATGACAATGAGTCAGAACTGTGGTCAGATAAATCATTTGGGCTCTGACACACGGTTCGCAAGGATGGTCAACTTTGATCTAAGTGTAAGTGGCAAGGGATGCGTTGAAGTCTGCGATAGAAGGAAATTAGGACCATCTATAGTTACGAGTATTATTATACCATATATTCGACGACCTCTGTGGCGCAGTCGGTATATTACATTGCTGCTACGCAGAGGTCTCGGGTTCGATTCCCGCTCAATGCAAATCGTTGTGTGCATGAACATGATTGTTTGCATTAGTCCGAGTGTTTCTATTGTATAATATGTATGCATTTACAAAAAAAAGTATTTAAGTATGTTTAACCGTTGTTTAGTACCCGTAGTACAAGGTGTGCTTAGTTTGGGACTAGGTGGCGATGTGTGAATGTGTGACGATTATTTATTTATTTTATATAGTGGACAAAGATATTGGTCCAGGTTATATTTATCTACCCATTCAGGCATTAGTTGATCCACCACTAAGCTCAAAGAGATAAAAAATGACTTTAGAAATCTTTAGAACGTCGTTTGTCTTTTCCGACTCTACGGGCTTAAAGGCAAGTTTTATTTTAAAGTCACCTCACGTCATCAAGCAATGTAAATAAAAATGTACTTACGAATTGGATTTATTATAAAAATAAAGAAAATAATAGTTAGAAAGAAAGAAAGAAAACAATTTTATTTAACACAGACCAGTTCACACACACAAAAACCAATTACAAAAAACACATTTATAAAACAAATTAATACAATTAACCAATTGAAAAAACAATCTAAAAAGCAAGTTAAGGAGTGTGTCCCATCAGTGTCAAACAAGGACACTGCTCAGTTTTAACGATGCGAGGGTCAAAACAACTCGCAACACTGATTTTCAGCAGTGCCCGTAGTGCGAGTGATGCCAAGGCGCCACCCAGATCCCTACCCTGTGCCAAAAATGCAATTTATAAGAGAAGCTTGTGAATAAACAAATAATAAATATTACATTCCAACTAATTAATAAATAAATGAATTACTACCAATCATGAATAATTACACATAATTACCACTCAATATATAATAATAACACAGGCAATAACAAAAAACACATACAGTAAGTTCATAAATCTTTGAAGTAGAGAAAAAAAAAAAAAAAAAATGAAAAACATGTACAGTCATGGTATTTAAAGGTCCGCCACCTTAAGGCCTATTTTCGTGTGCTTATGCAGTATGAGCGATACTCTGCTTTACCAATTGAATATGACATAATATTGCAGTCAATGGTCGGCTGTCACTAGTAGGAATGACAATACAATATCGGTTACCTAGGATACAAAATTAGTCCTTCGTGAATGATCGTGAATCGGAAATAATATTTATTATTATTTAATATTACTTATTTAATATTCAAGTTTTATATTCTGTGGCTATAGGTATACTTAATAAATTATTATTTAAACAGTAATAAATAAACAGTAATAGACATTGACAATGAAACAGAGGATATCACAGCATATTAAAAGCTTGTAATGACTAAACAGGCCTGTTGGCAGAATTATCGATTAACTTAGGAGCCATTATAAAAAAATAGAACAGAACAGACTAAATAGTTCATTAAAAAGGTTTGATGTTGACATGTAACTAGACGTAGACCAAAGGTGAAAATGAATTTGACCCTTATTATCATACTGTGTGAGTATAGTTTTATGTGTTTTGTCTATACAATGCTTTAGTTTCAAAAGGTACTAAGAGTTTTAGGCTTCACAAACGAATGAAAAAGAAAACTGGCGGACGTTTTCGGTAACCCACTGTACATGTAACGAATTGTAGATAATATCATTATGTAATGTAATAAGAATACAGTGAATATACAAACTACCACATCATGCCAGGTTTGCCATATTAAAAACATAATGCATGCGCCAAACAGAACACAACTATGTAAACTTGATAGCAAATAGAGTTAGCATGTTTGAGACCTGAGCTAGTCAGCGGCTTAGCTGTGCGCTGACCACTTATCATTCAAAAGGTCATTTACTAATCTGCCAATATAATGCAATAAAAATAGTAATATTGTAGTCCGATATTAAATCTATCCATGTGTCACGTTATCTCTAGCAACTGTTATTTAGAACTTTGGTAAGCATTTGACTTACTCCGATGGAGGAACAAAAACTACCCCAGCGATATTTAACGGGTTAAATATCTATATAGAGATGACAATGGTCAAAATAATATAAAATCATAAATAATGTAACAAATAAAACAATCCTAGTTAGTTCAATTATATAATTCCCACTAGTAAAACCCCATTCAGTCCAAAACTAAGCAGAATTCAGTAGGTTATCTCTTTTAACATTAAAATCTATACAATTTATGTTTTTCTGCGATTGTTAATGAGATTATTTTTTACGTTTGATTCATCTGAGGTTTTAAAGTGTTACTTGTTAAGTTCTGTGATTATATTTTTATTGTCTTTATCTTTATATAGTCTTTATATTTTTTATAGTTTTCTATGCATACTTATCGAACATGTGAATCTCTTAAAAGCTAAATGTTTGTAATTTTCTTGAACTATACACTGTTTTAAAACTAAGATAGAAGATAATTTTAATCCATCATACACAAATAAGTAATAACACAAAATCGAATAACAAAAAACTATAAAGTGCAATTATCATCTCTATATAAATCCAAAACATAACCCTGCGAATGTCACGGGTCATACTAAAACTAATATTTTAACTAAGTAAGAGGTCGAACGGTCATAATTTAGCTTGGCCGGCAAGAGAAATCATGTGTTACTAATGAACCGGTGGACTTGTACTTAGTTAAGTAATTTGTTTTACTGCACCCTAACGTTTTAAGTTACCTTTGTTTTGATATGAATAGTATTCTTTACACATCATTACAACGTCTAGTCTTAAACTAAGCAGTGCTAGTACTTTTAGACATACTTTTTCTATTTTGTTATAATTAAAACTCAGTTATAACAAAATATAAAAGAAGGTGTTTCATTAAAATTTACATTAACTGAAATTGGGAACGCAGACCGCGTAGTTTTTAAATTTTTATGACACCGACAAAATAACTTCGGTTTGTGAAAGTTTTTATTTTGAGTTTCTTTTTATTACTTTATTGTCATAAAAGGTGACTTAGGGATTAAAAGTCTTTATTATTTGTAGCCTTTATGTTATTCTGATGTCTAAGCTTCATTACTGTAAAGTTTTATCAAAATACGTTTAGTAGTTTTTGCGTAAAAGAGTAACAAACATCCATCCATCCATCCTCACAAACTTTCGCATTTATAATATTAGTAGGATAAGAAGTAGGACTACGGAGACGCTATTGGCTTAGCTAAATTTTACGGAATCCTATTAATAATTTAAGGTAGTAATTTTTAATTATGTTTATTCCGTCACCACACTGACCAAAGCTGTTAACAAAATACTCTTTGATTTATTCCGTATCATCCCATGATCTCTTTATATAAATTTATTTTAAACATAAAACGTTGAAACCAAACAGAAACAAACATAAATCAACATCCGGAACTCGGTATTTACGTGAATTAATTTAGTTCAGATAACGCCCTCTAGCGGCGCGACATGAAATTTAATTTTAGTATTAATCGCACCCGTAGTGGAGGGTTGAATAGTTGCATTGTAACTATTTGGGGATATAATTAATATTTGTGGACGGTAGTTTTAACCCTTCGATCTTGTGAGAATGATATTTGGTAACCGTAATCTATCTGTACGATAATAAAGATGTAGGATTTTTTTTTACAATTACATGCATACTAGCCTGTTTGGTGATGGAGTAAGAATACATGGTATCAAGTCCCCATGTCCTCCTGTCGTAATAACCGACTGAGGTAGGTAAATCAATGTATCTATGTATGAAAGAATGAAACCTTGTTACCTTAAAGGGTTAACGAAGAAGGAAAACTTGTAACCTAAGGGATACAATACCTTTAATCAGCGTCGTTGTAAAGAAGAACAATAAAGTGAACTGTTATCTGTATCTCGAGGTGTCGGTAACGACAACTTATTTAATGATTCATTAACCCATTCACAGTGCCGCCAGCAGACACAATAAACAATGCACATGTACCATATATGGTACACTGCACTAGGAACGTGTTAACAGAGATATCTTAAGTTGATATGATTTAGAAATCATATCATATCTGAGTACATTTCCGCCACAAAGAAAAGCATACATCGAAAAAGTTTACGCGTATGTATAATTGCTGTATGTTTAAGTCGGCACTTTATTTATCAGCTAGACTAGACAGAGAACCGCTAACACACCCTAAGGAGGTCTCCCTAAGCCTATGTCCGTCATCGTGATAAGCCCGGCCTTGTAAGATAAGCAGCAGATAAATTTTCATGTCCCTGAGTCTAGTTTAATGTGAGATATAATCTAAAGTGAAGTAGCCTAGCGAGATTTCGCCATCACCAGTCCACTCTACCCCGGATAATGCATTTTTAAAAGTTCTAAAACCTACAATAAAAAATCTATAGAACGCTTAGAAACTAGTTTAATATATTACCAACGCAGGCAAACTTGCACGGCTTACATAGTTCTGTATATACGAGCACTATATAAAACTTTGTTCTAAGCATGCAACGTGCAACACAGGTCATAAAACGTACTATAAAGATATGCACTTATAAATCACCAATAGCACTAAACTTACAAAGTATATAGGTCAAAAATATTCTTTCAAAAACTTTTATGTTCGCCGTAAAAAGCTTATAGATAGTCGAAACTATTCTTTAGAAGAAATTTCTTTAGAATTACGCCATCTATCGACGGCTAATGGCGAACGTTGACGTAAACTGCTTGGGTAACAAACAACTTGTGTGTGTTTTTCCGCAGTAGGTCGTTTTAGGGTTAAGAGAATTATTTCGTGATAAAATTAAGTAAGTAACTACAAATAAAGATATTTGGTTGGTGGATTTGATAGTAAAATAAATTAGTTTAGTTAAAAAAAAGATCTTATGCTGTATATTTATATTATCTGTAGTACGGACTAATATAAATTAACTGAGCGGTGCCTGATTTTGAACATTCTTCTCATATGATGGGCGTCCTGTATAACGGGTCTTCACCGACACTTATTGAATACAAAAGAACATCCTGATATCGCGACATTAATTTGTGGATCGGATAAACATACTACACAGTAGGAATGAATGTAACAGAAACATAACTGGAATCCTGATTTTTATCTTTCACTTTAATAAAAAAAGGTTAACAGTTAAGATGACCACTTTACTTATTTTAAGACCACAGTTGGACCCCACAATCAAAATAACGAATGTGGGCGTCTCACTGCAGCCGACAGTTGCAAATGAACGTCTTTTGTCATAGCACCCGAACGTGTCAGTGTATGGGGACAATTTGCCCTCAGGAATACTTATGGTGATTTTGAAATTCACGCCGGCATTTGAGGGTTGACCGCACTTTATTTTGTAGTTATGTGATTTAACCTGTTAGTACTACTACTAGTCTCGTCTAAATAACGAAGTCATGTTTTAAGGTATATCTAATTTTCTCTTTTTTACCATTTTAGTTTCTTAAAGTAAATATAATAACATTCTAGCTACATAAAGCTTAAGAATAATAACAGATAGGTAAGAACAATAATGTCTACCATATGACCACATCTACTAAGGCCATAAAGACATCGATGTTTATCTACATCTGCATGACCACATCTATCATACCACAAATATCTACATGCTCACATTTACCATGGCATTATCGATATGAGAACATCTACATACATGACTACAGTTACACAACATCTACATTAACAATATGACTTGACCACATTTACATGATCACATTTACATGGTCATATCTACTTGACCATTTACATCTACTTTACGCTTCTCGTAGCCTTGTTTGGTGCCAAGGCCAAGGTCTATCGATGTGACTACAGCTACATACATGACCACATTTACACAACATCTACAATAACATTGGCAGTATGACCACATTAGCATGACCATATCTACTTGACCACATTTACATGACCATAGCTACTTGACCACAACTACTTGACCATTTACATCTACTCTACGCCTCTCACCTCGTAGCCTTGTTTGATGGCCATGGCGCCCCGTGGTCGTGACCACGCGGCGTAATCCAGGCCATCTTTCTGTTGGCAGTGCTGTTGAACAAATAAATGGACATTTATTTTAAGTTGTTTAAGTTTTCTTTTTTTTTGTAAAATATGCTTAAAAGAATTAAAAATGTGTTAATATTGAAACAGCTTCTTGAATTACTGAGATAGATCTCTCAAAAATATATGGGAATAATTTGTGTATACCTGTAGGCAAATATGCTTGGTAATTCACCTTGACATCGGATCTGCGTAGTAATCTATACTTCCATACTAATATTATAAAGAGGTAAAGTTTGTGTGTTTGTGACGTTGTAGGGAGTAATCTCTGGATCTACTAAGCTGATTTTAAAAATTCTTTCTGTATTAAATAGTCCATTTATTGGGAAGTGTCATAGGCTATATAATATCACGATATGACTTATAGGAGTGGAGCAGTAATGAAATATGTTTAACAAAGTGACGCGTTTTTTTCGCCGCTCAACGAAGTGGGCACGGGTCAGTACTACTCTAAAGGTAAACAAAAGATTTTTCTAATATTTAACTACGGTCATTTTACCTAAGACATAATTTCCAAAAAAAAAATATGATGAGTAGATTCATGTTTGTCAAACTTAGGACGTATGTTGACTCAAAGGTGGATTGACTTCTTAAATAGGTCACAGCGATCTACTGCCAACAGGGTTTTTTTTTGACGACCTCTGTGGCGACCAAACTCTTCAGCTTTATAGCTTTATATTATATCTGCGAAATAGTATAGATAACTACTTCGCAGAGGTCTCGGGTTCGATTCCCGCACAATGCAAATCTTTGTGTGCATGAAATGATTGTTTGCATTGGTCTGGAGGTTTACTATGTATAATATGTATGTACTTACAAAAAATAATTATTAAGTATGTTTATTCGTTGTATTATCCATAGTACAAGCTCTTGTTAGTTTCAGTCATACGTAAAAAAGCATGATAATCATGTGTAGTTAATACCGATTTTTGGCTGATAATTCAGGTAATATATTTTTGTCATTTTCTCTACGTATGGAGTAAAAGTAAAAGCCGATTACAGAAAATTTAACAAGAAGTATCAAACAAAAGAAGGCCAGTCCATCTGACTATTGTGGTATTAGTAGGCTAAGTATCCCTCTCTTGCTTGAGAAAGCCTGCAGAGAAATATTAAGCTGTTATTATCATCTGACATAAAAAATAGAAATAAAACTTACCAAATAAATAGGCTATTATAACGATTATGTTATAAAAACAGTAAGACATTTTGACATAAAATATGTTTAAGGAAAAATATGTTATATAAAAATGTTTAATATCTTTACAAGTAGCGTCTGCAGATGAAAACTCCGCGTTTGCCTTCACTTTAAAGGAGATGATTCACTGGCTAGCCAAAGGCTACATGAAAACCAAATTTAAAACCCAAGTAGTGCTTCAATTACGACTACATAGTGGTTCCTATTACTGAAATACATATTTCCATATTTTCAAAAAAAAACCTTTTGTTGGAGGTTTTTTATTATTTTATTTAAACATAATATATCGATGCGATTTTCTTCCTCTCTTCTATATAATATGCCGTGCCCTACAGGGTCCATAAGTAATTGTACCTAACATAATTTTAATAAGACCTGTAACTAACATTATGGAGTGCAATAAAAATGAAAATGAAAAATTGAAAATAGTAGTGGTGTAGATTTCGAGAAAATAATCAAAACTACCTTGGGGTGGCGCGATGGTTCTTGAAGCGTCTGCCGTAAACGAGGTCGCGGGTTCGAATCCCAAACGAGATAGTTATTGTGTCAGTTAATTTGATGTTTGTGAAATTCCCCGCGACACGGGGCGTAATCGTATTTTCTTGATCCACATAGGTCATCTACCAACTATTGTCATGAAATTTTGCTGTTCCCGGAAATATGTTTTAATGTTTTAGGATATTTTACATATTCCTCACACATTCACACAACGCCATCTAGTCCCAAACTAAGCAAAGCTTTTACTATGAGTACTCGACAACGGATAAACATACTTAATTTTTTTTGTGTAAATGCATACATATTTATACATAGAAAACACCCAGGCCAATGCAAACAATCATGTTCATGAACACAAAGATTTGCATTGAGCGGGAATCGAACCCGAGACCTCTGCGTAGCAGTCATGTTATATAACCACTGCGCCACAGAGGTCGATAACTTGTTGGTAAGTGGTACTTGGCGCTAATTGACGTCAACAATGTCAGATGGTAGTTGTCTACCCTACCCCTGTTAAGATTAGTAAAAGTCCCCGCGACTGTCATTTAATTTTGAAAAGGTTTAATACTTCCTCAAAAGAATATAATCTTTCTTTAAAACCTTTATAAATGTTATAATAATCTAAAATAACACTACAATACTCATATTTCCCCGTTATAGTGGATATCTAATGCCTCTAGCGACGCATACACATACATACAACTTTTATATACCTATATATTTTATATATATATATGTCTAGAAAACGATTTTTATATCCCTGACCCAGCCAACATATAAAATGTTAGTCCTAAACTGGTGGCCTGTCTCTTTCTAGTTAGGTATGTGTGAAAGAGAGGGGTATACGCACGTGTGACGTCGGAGAAGACTTATATGTATGTACGTGCGGGAAAATTTTTAGTGGCGTGGAGTTGACGTTGGTTTTAGATTTTTTTTGTGAAATTTAGTATAAAGATAAGAAAAGATATAGAAATATGAAGTAAAGACTAATTTTGTTAAGTAAATTCAACATTCATTCATTCATTTTGCATTTGATTGAACCATTGAAGTTGAACCCAATCTCCTTCAAACAGCTAACGATAATTTTATTTATTTACTTAACGTAATAAAAAAAAGTAGAGTTTCAGAAATTATTCAGAGAAAATTTTGAATGACTTTGTCAGTCTATATCTTTTAACTCCACCGCTTGTGCGGAGATAAACGCCTACTTTTTATGTACTGATTTCCAAACATTAGAAAACAGTTTGAAACAAACTGCATTCGGGATAAAGTTATTTTTAGAAAAAATTAGCTATCCCTCCCATAATAAAAGGAGAACTAACATGATAACAAAACTATCTTAACACAAACTAACTTTTATGAAATAATAAACCATCAAAAAGTAAAAACTGAAAGCCCTCTCCACACCATTCCCGTTCTTGAGAAAAGTCCGCGACACGAGTATTTTTCTTAACCCTCACATGTGTGTGTACACACATACACTGTGTATGTGTGTGTATGTGTATTCGTGTGTATGAATACATGGTGTGCATGTATGTGTGCGCCTTGGGTAGTAAAATATTATGCTGTCGGGCTTGAAATAACATTGTATAGATAATCAATAACAGAGGAATTTTATGTTAGGATCCTGAAATTTAGTGAACTTTACAATTTTAAAGTTAATAGTGACCTTAATGGATTTTGAAAGGCCCACTGCAGAGACGAGTCTTCTAACTGTGTTCTATGGGAAACTTGGCTAACACATTCTTAGCTACAACCATCAGACCAGACGTAATGTAAAAGCTGTTTATAAAGTTGATTTTTGGTAATAATTTTAATAAATTTGGAAAGAGGTAAGGGGAGGAGAAAGAAAGAAAATGTCGAGAAATAAAAGTGGGCTTTCTACACATTCATCCGGTTTGTAAGTCCGAGACCATGGTAGTTCATGGTCATAATAATTCCTTCTCCGTAACGCTATGGATCTGCTAGGGACAAGGAGTCTTACAGGAATGGTTAGAAAAAGGTCAATGTTTTTAAAAGTCTCAGGAACAACTTTATTTAAAGTTTCTGATATCCAAGGGATGAGAAGAGAAGTGACATTTTTAGAAAATACTAATATAAATCTACTACTTATGGTGAGGTGACGAAATAGGATTACCCTTTAATCGCATGCCATGGGTGAAGTAAAAGCTGACTATACATATAGAAAAGTACATACCTATCTATTAACTTGACACAAACTAAAGAAGGATTTTTTTTGATTAAGTGAACTGGATGTGAACGAACATGATAGAATATAGAATAGAATAGAATATTACATATAATTTTGACCTATGAAGCTTAGGTATAACTAGAAAAATCCGAAAAGAAAGAAGAAAGACAATGGAAAAAATTGGTACTCGATGCGGGACTCGAACCCGCGTCTTTTCCATTGTCTTTCTTTTTTCTTTTCAGAATAGAATATATTTATTTTGCGAGAAACATGGCTTACAAAGTTTTTACAATTTGTTATTGGTACAGCATGTTCCACCGTAGCCGGTGTGCAAAAATTTGACTGATTTGCATGACATATACAATTAAATTTGGTTTTAAAACATTAAATTAGGATTTAAGATAATTAATAATCATTACAATACAATATACATTCATTTAAGCACATTTTATAGGAATTAAATAAAATTATAAATATACTGAAATTGAGTAAGATCAGAAATATTAGGTACCTAATTATAATAAAAATTTACAGTTTATTTTCCAATCCATGTAATTCCTGCATTGTGTAAAAACAAGTGTCAATAAGCCATTTTTTAAATTAATTGAAAATTGATTAACTGGCATCTCTCTTATATATCTCTTGGAATTTGGTTAGATATCTGCATACTACGAGTAGGCAAAGATGCAGTTCCACTCGAATTAATTTTAACTAATAAAATTTGATCTCTATACTCGTATGAGAGTTTTTTTTTTGCGCCTTATTTAAATAAACAGCGAATTTAATACACTACAAATTAGCTAAGTGTAAAATGTTGGAATTACTTTATCATGTACCTAAATCTAAAAATATGGACAAAATTTTGTTCCCTTGTTTACTAAAAAACATAACTCTTGCTAGTGCAATAGGATTAGGATCTTATTAACGACAAACAATTAATTGTTCTGTGTCGGATTCAAGTTAGTGACAGTGGTGCAGTCCCTTGCTTTGCACAGAATTCGAACCAATGACCCACAAAATTACCTTTAGTAAACCGCTACCTAGGTGAAATAATAACATTTGATACAGAAATAGTTTAAATAAACGAGAACAAGACAAGCAAACCCGAGGACAATAGATAGTGAAAAATAAAGATTTGTGAAAAATAAAGTTTACGTCTACACATTGGAATGATTAAACGTTTCTAAGTCTGAAAGCATCCAAACTCAATTTGCGGTGTTCGTCCATTTGTCACCCGCGTCTCGGGAACTAAGCGGAAGAGAACGATTATCTATATGATTGTACAAATATAGATACTTTACTTTGTCATGTTTTTTTTAAATTTAATATTTTGATATTTTTAAAATTAAAATATATTAGGTATTTGTCATGAATTTTTAAAATGAAATATTAGTGTATTAGTAAATAATCTCCGTGTAGTGACGGAGTAAGAATACAATATGTCACCTTATCCTATAAGTGTCGTAAAAACCGACTTAAGGGACTATCCGTGAATATTTTCTTTACGAAATAAAAAGAAGGGTAACTTGAAATTAAACCCTATATCAATACGTTTGGCCAGCGTGGTATTAATAGGCCAAGGATCCCTCTGTCATGGGAGGAGGCCCGTCCCTGCAGTGGGACATTAATGGGCTGTTATTATGATGATATAGGTATTTGTTATGAATTTTTAAAATGAAATATTAGTTTATTAATGAAAAATAGGTTTTTAAATTTAAAACTAATTCGGTAGCGAGTTCCAATTCCACGCTTGGCATTTTTTTGACTTCAGTAATCATAAGACTACTGCACTTAGTCGCGTCGTCATCACCACAGTGATCCATGGGCGGCGGTGATCACATACCATCATGTGACCTGCTGGTTCGTTAAAAAAAACTTTAATGGTCTAGCCAAATGATTCTACTCACTATATTTAAGGACCTCATCATCATGTGATGAAAACCGTGCTGTGTTCTGTGGCCCGTGTTGGGAGAGGCCTATAACCAGCAATATACTGCGATTGGCTAATTGATTGATATCATACTATGGATAAAACGCATGACCTATGAGTTTTTTAGTTTTAATAAATATTAAGTAAATGTTGCTGTTATACAAGATAAAGAAAATTTTATACAGTTTATTAGTTTTTTTTATATTCTCTGCAATGCGACGAAAATAAGAACAAACATTTTTATGAAGCTCTATAAATTTTCTAAATAAGATGTCATAAGGTTACAAAACAATTTTAGTCGTGTTGGAACTTAGGAATACATATTGCCTCTTATTCCTTACCTACCCATGGGGGTCAACAGAGGCTACCTAGCGATATAGGCGATTTTTCTTTTATCTTTTTAGCTTGGTGGTAATTCAGTTAATTAGTCGTTATAATATAGATGTGGCTGCCCTCAGCGAAACACATCTTCCCGATGAAGGAGAGTTAGTAGAATGCGGTGGCGGGTACACTTTTTTCTGGAAAGGACTCCCTTACTCAGAGCCGCGAAGGTCAGGTGTGGGCTTTGCTATCAAGAATAGCCTTGTAAATCAACTACAAGAGTACCCTGTACATATTTCCGACCGCATTACCACATTACGCCTTCATTTGGAATATGACAACTTCCTTAATATCATCAGTGTCTATGCCCCTACACTAGACAAATCTGATGAAATTAAAGACAAATTCTACGAGGAATTGATGCAGTGCATAAGTCGCATCCATGCAAGAGAACAGATCCTGGTCTTGGGTGACTTTAACGCCAGAGTAGGACGAGATAACGAAGCCTGGCCTAAAGTCCTGGGCAGACATGGTATAGGTAAAATGAACAGCAACGGGCAATTATTGCTTAGTTTTTGCGCACAATTGGGTCTTGCAATTACGAACACCATGTTCAGGCTACCTGCTAAGTACAAAACTACATGGATGCACCCTAGATCAAAGCACTGGCACCTTATTGACTACGCTATCGTACGTCAAAAGGATCTTTCCCAAGTCCAAGTCACGCGAGTCATGCGTGGCGCTCACTGTTGGACTGATCATCGGCTTGTTGTCACTAAGTTGCGTGTTCATCTTCGACGTCGTAGCAGGTCGCAAGGTTTAAAACCGAATCACCTGAACCTTGAACAACTGCAAGACAAGAATACGAGGGCGAAATATACCGAATCTCTGAGCACTGCTTTGCTGCCTCTCGACGTTAAGTCTGGTGGGATCTGCACTGTCTGGGAGTCCGTATCTGCTCACATTATCGACTCCGCCTCTTCCACTTTGAGTCGTACAGTCCGAAAACATAAGGACTGGTTTGATGTGAATGATAGGATACTTACTGAAGCTATAGACAAACACCGGCAGCTACTGAAGCAGCATAGCAGATCGCCTAGAGGTATAAGGGACACGGAAATAATACACCGTAGTGACTATGAGCTGCGTAAACTCACACGGAAAGCTAAACAAACATGGTGGGAGGAGAGAGCTCGTCGGATGCAGTGGCTTGTGGACACCAACCAGCTCGGTGAATTTTATGCCGAGGTACGAAACCTACTCGGTACATCATCCATGCCAGTAGTTCCGGTGAGGACAATCGACGGTGCAGGGATCTTGAAAGGCAGGGAGGAAGTACTTGAGCGATGGGCGGAGCATTTCAATAAGTTACTTAACGTGGATAATACTGTTGACTTGGACCACGTTCACTCCTTACCTCAACAATCACTCTGCTTCGAGCTTGACGAGCCTCTCGCATTTGACGAGGTTATTCTAGCTGTTAATCAACAAAAAAACAATCGCGCGGTTGGTGTTGACTCAATACCCGGGGAGTTACTGAAGTGCGGCGGTGAGGTGCTACTCTCGACGTTGTGGAAACTTTTTGCTCTTATGTGGGATCAGGAACAAATCCCGGAAACCTTTAAAATATCTATTATTCGGGCCTTGTATAAGGGCAAGGGTGACCGATCTGATTGTGGCTCTTACCGCGGCATCTCTCTACTTTCAGTTCCTGGAAAGGTCTTCGCCAGAGTTCTCTTAAACCGCCTTAGAAAACTATCAGAAAAGATTCTGCCGGAATCCCAGTTCGGCTTCCGACCTGACCGTGGCACATGTGAGGCAATTTTCTCATTGCGTCAATTACAAGAAAAAAGCAGAGAACAGAGCCGTAATATGTATCTCTGTTTTGTAGACCTTGAAAAAGCATTCGATAGTGTACCGCGAGAGGCCCTCTGGATAGTGTTGCGGAAACTTGGGTGCACGGAGAAGTTTGTAAAACTTCTAAGGCTCCTGCATGATGACATGCAAAGCTGCGTCACGGTTAATTCGGATCGGTCAGAGTTCTTCCCCATCTCCTGTGGAGTGAAACAGGGATGTGTTCTCGCCCCTACACTGTTCGCGTTATACTTTGCAGTCGTAGTCCAGGAAGTTTTACAGACAACTCCTCAAGGAATCCGAATTCGATTCCGAAACGATGGCAGTCTTTTCAACTTATCAAGACTCAAGGCTCGTACAAAAGTGTCTTACGCACTGATTACAGACATTATCTATGCAGATGATCTTTGCTTCGTTGCCGATTCTCCAGATGGTCTGCAACAACTTATGAACACCCTCCAAAAATCCTGCCGTAAATTTGGCCTGAAAATAAATGTCACTAAGACGGAGGTAATGGCCTTAGATATTCACGGTCAAGAGACAATAGCCATTAAAGTCGGTGATCATATACTTAAGCAGGTCAACGCATTCCGATACCTGGGGAGTACTATATCGTCAAAATGTGACCTTGATGCTGAAATTAACGGTCGGATCGGAGCCGCAGCTGCAGTATTTGGAAAGCTGGATCGAAAGATTTTTGGCTCTCATGACTTAAAGCTGGCTACCAAAGTTGACATGTATAGAGCGGTGGTGCTCCCAACCTTGCTGTATTCTTCGGAGTCGTGGACGATTTACCGCCGCCATATACAAACACTAGACCGTTTCCACCTAAGGTGTCTGCGTAAAATACTTAACATACATTGGTACGATCGCATTCGGAATACGGAAGTGCTGCAAAGAGCCAATATGATGGGAATTGAGGCCTATCTCATGCGTGGGCAGCTTCGTTGGAGTGGGCACGTAGTACGAATGTCGGATCAACGAACGGCAAAGTGCATCTTTTTCTCTGAACTTGAGGAAGGCAAGCGTAAGCATGGCGGACAACTCCTCAGGTATAAAGATGTACTTAAGCGCCACATGAAAAATTGCGACGTAGACCCCTTAGAGTGGGAACAAGCAGCCGCTCAGAGGTCGGAGTGGAGAGCTCTGCTAAAAACCAAAGTGGAGGAATTTGAGAGGAATCGCTGTTCTGCACTAGACGCTCGACGCGATGAAGTGAAAGCACGTCCTCCTTGTGCCATCAGTTATAATTACTGTAATGGAGTGCTCACCTGCCCGCTTTGTGCGCAAACTTTCATTAATAAGATCGGCTATGTTAGCCATACACGAGCACACCAGCGACGTTTAGATCGGAGATGAAGAGGTCACCGTGGCCGAAATCAGTCGAGGACTATTATTATTATTATTATTATTAATTCAGTTAAGCCGTGACGTCGCTATATCAGCCATCTCGTGTCCATGGCTGCCACCACCCGACCGAAACGATGATAGGCCCCTGATGTGGCCTAACGATGTGACCACAAACACAGTCGGGACCTACTTTTACGTGCTCACCAACGGACGGAAAATTTTATTTGAATCTCTGGTTCCAACTGAGACGGTGTCAATATAGTAGTATATTGTAAGTAGTAGTAGTAGTAGTAGTATTGTAAGTAGTTGTAGTAAGTATATTGACCAAAAAAATAAAAAAACCTTTTTTTTTTAAACAAAATCCCTTAGTACGTACAATCACTAGGCGTGTGTGTGTGATTGATCGCGGTAATCGTGTCTGTCGTGACGTCATCGTCACTAGCCGCTCTGCTCACCCCGCAAGCGATATTTATCTTCACGACACTGCATTATCTATGATTAGAGGTTTTGGTAGTAGGTACTGTCAGTGAGAATTTTAGAAGATTTTTTGGTGTGGTCAACTGTGGCTTTTTAAATATTTCCTATGATCATATTAGGCTTAAACTAAACAGAAGCTATGAACATCGCACCAAGATACTTTTATATTTTTTGAAAATTCTAAATTCATATTACACTTATAAAATACCCAGGCATCTTTCATGTTGATGGGTTAAAAATATGTAAGTACCTATAGCTAATTAAATTATAAGAAAATAATATAGGTAAACCAAATATCCTATTTGTTTAATGTATTTTTAGCGATAGATAAGAAAATCACAGGACCGCGTACATAGAAAATATTCGGAGGAGGCCTATGTCCAGCATTGGATGTCAATAATAATTGGGTGCTAATTATGATGATGACTGGATACGGAAGGCGCAGGACCGAGTTCTACGGCGCGGTGGAAGAGGCCTCTGTCCAACAGTGGACTGCGATAGCTTAGTTGATTGATTGGTATGATGATGATGAAATAGCTTTTTTTTTTTGTACAAAACATGGAGAATGGACTTCTAACGCTATGAACCGACGATCTTATTAAAAGTAAGGGGATGCGAAAGGATGAGAGTAGAATCTATGGAGATGGAAAAAACATTTTTCATTTTGAATTAGGTCTTGTTAAACCTATAGGTAATTACTGAGATCTCTTATTTATTGAGTAATAAACTTTAATAATTTTCCAACAATATGTTAATACGATCTCCCCTACTAGAGCATCTATCAAATACAGTGTGTCGCATCAGTCTCGAGCCATCAGTCTACGTCACTCGCAGGGTAACGCCTTCGTACATCGATCCGTGGAACAAATAACTTTTGCTAAGATGCAAAAAAGATTTTTTTTGGATATGTGATTTTTGGGTTTTTCTGACGCTTAGTTTTGATGATAGTGTTGTGCTGTACTGTATATTCAAAATGTTACCATCCCTTCTTGTATCATAAGGAGATCAAGTCGATTAATATTCCTCACAAAAAAATATTCCTCACTCTTTCACAGAACGCCATCTAGTCCCAAACTAAGCAGAGCTTGTACTATGGGCACTAGACAACGGATAAACATACTTAAATACTCTTTTTTTTTGTAAATACATACATATTATACGTATAAAACACCCACACCAATGCAAACAATCATGTTCATGCACACAAAGATTTGCATTTATGCGGAAATCGAACACGAGACCGCGGCTTAGCAGTCATGTTAAATAACCACTACGTCACAGAGGTCGAATGTTACTAATCTGCATACAAGACTTTCTGCGACACCTTAAAAAAAAAACTCTTCTATAACTATAAAACATCAATTAGACTAAAGAACTGTCTCCAGTAAGTTTGACCGGATAATCCTTGCGTTACCCGAGCCCCGGGTAATCTAGTATCAGTCAACGTCACGCGCGATCGTTATCCGGTTTTCTAGACGTTGATGTGACACACCAGTTTACTGATGTGTGCTCGACGAGAGATTTGCCGAATTTTAAATGTTTTTTTTTAAAGAATAAAAATGTTTTTTTGACAATAAGTAAATATTATTTTCTAAAATTTCACAGATAATTTTGACGTCAGCAAGAAAATAAAATGGCGTAGGAAAACTGTCAACAATGGCGAATCGTTGTGATTTTGAGGTTAGACTTAAAGATACATATTTATGTACAAAATGTAACGTCTTGATCGCATGGGGGTAGGCAAAGACCATGGATAGCCCTGTACAACGATTCTTACAAACCTACTTCGAATGCCAAACGTTGACGTGACACATAAGTTTCCTGATGGTGGATTAGAGATTCCTACCATTTTAAGTGTTTTTTGTTTCTTTACATTTTTCACATTAATTTACATTCTTAAAATATAAATATAAAAATAAGGTAGACTCTCCAACATCGGGCACAAAGACCAAGCTCCAGAAATAGGAACCTCCTCACAATACGTGCCGTGTCAAGCAGTACTGCCTTCTGCATCAGACCTATGATCCAACTGTCAAGCGCGAGTCTCCTTAGATGTTGATAGAGACTCTTTGGAATACTTATTCCAAAGAGTCTCTATCAACATCTAATTAACATTTAATGGACTTCCATTAAATGTTAATTTATTGTAAGTTAAGTCGCAATTTAAGAAAATTTTAAAATACAACTGGTAATGAATAACGAGACCATTGAAAATTTTGTGCTACGATCCTTATAAAACTACTACTTATTTCTACATACTTTATTGATTATTCTACAGTGCAAGCCCTGCTTGGTTTGGGACTAGATGTCGTTGGATACTAAACAACGGATTAACATAGAAAACACCAAGACCAATGCAAACAATCATGTTCATGCACCCAAAGATTTGCATTGAGCAGGAATCGAACCCGAGACCTCTGCGTAGCAGTCATGACTACGCCATAGAGGTCGTTAAAAAATAAAACCTATTTATGAGAATAAACAGAGAAACGTAAACAGGAAACAAAATGTAAGTAAAAGATCTACCTAAGGGTTTGTACACATTGGCAAATTAATGTGATGAGTGCCAACGATGCGGTTTGTCGACGTCGACTTAAGATGGATCGCATTGGAATAAGGGACGGTTTGCTACGACGAATTGTTGCCCCTTATTTTTTTATATTTGAGAATCTTATTCAAGATTTAATGGTTTTTTATTTTAAGTTAAACATAGTTTTACATTTTTTTCTAAATGCATTATGTATTAAAACATTTCGTTATAAAGTAATGAAATCTCTCTGACTAAAGTTAACAAAAGTTTTAATAAAATAATAACAATAGCACGTTAATCCTACTCGGGGAAGAAAAATTTCCCTTCCAACCTAAATAGTTGTAAAGGCAAAATTTTACTATGCTCTGCAATTGCAATTAAGGGGAAACAATTCAATCGCAATTCCATACAAACAAAGAAAGTTAATTCCCCCTTCATTAGATAATAAATACTCAAAACTATAGATGATATCGTTTTGTCTCGTTATTATCTAGTCTTATTGATTAATAAAACAGTAAAAAAAATATTCATTTAATTAACTTTTAGCGTAATGAAATAGGATTAAACGTTTATGAAGGTAAATATATTTTGGGAATAGGAATAGATTATTTATTCGAAAATTCAAATAATTTTATATTGACTAGATACATTCTAAAGTTTGTACGCAATTACCTTTTTCCCAAAACCATTTTAGGAAATTTTACCGTGCTCGTTTCCGCCATCGACATCTTGCATCTCGCCTCCACTTTCTGCACCCCTCGGGTCGGAGGAGGGGAGGTACGACAGCGAGCCGACCGTCGTCGAATGTTACCGAATATTTTTTTTTAAACTTCAATAAACTTAAATTTATGTCATTTATGACAATTACGTATCGCTTGCCAGTAAGAAGTTTCGTAATTTCTTTTATCAAAGAGATCCAATTATTATCAGATGCATAACCAGTTAGATAAAATACCTACATCAGTGACATTCTTGACTAAAATCAACTGTCAAAATTCACCTATTATTACAATAGTCAATAGAGCATAGCTAAGGCTGTCACATTGCACAAACTGTATTTTTTTTGTAATTCATTTTGTGTTTTTTTTTAATATTTACGTGACTCACCCCCGCCCCGGTATCTGAATGACTGATCAAGTATCATTTCTTGTCAACTATCATTTCCAGATTTTATGATTATTATTTATTTTATGATTTTTCTTCCTTTTTTTAAATCCAGCTAAAATTAACTTCATGTACTGTATGTGAAGTAAGATATTATTGTGTACTGTATGGAACCCCTATTAACGATGCACGGTCTAAAAAACTGCCTCAAGAATAAACAGATTAACTTAAAAAAAAAAAAAAATTATAATGTTTTACGGTGTCATACCTACACCACTTACAAGATAAATTGATGTCTCGCTTGGTGTGTCTTCCGCAAACTTACAATAAAATATTTTTTTAAAACCCATTTTAGTTATCTTTATTTACTCCTGATTTATTACTTTTTAGGTAACTACCTACAGCTAGTATTAGTGTCAACCCTAACAATCAAGAAGAACAATATTTATATTTTGAATGACATTTTGATTTGTAATAAATACAATCGAGCGCGTGTGCGTGTGCACGTTTCAGACTGCTTTTCTATGAGTTTTTCTCTTTCTCACGCAACGTTTGGTGAAACAACAATCTTTTAGGCTCCGGTGACAGCTGAGTTGGTTTTGACAGAAGGAGCCTTCTTAAGGTTTAATTTAAGTACAATGTAAGACTTAACAATTCTCTATTATACGACAAACACAAGACGAAATAGCGTCTTATTACATTGACAAAAATGGGACTACGGTTAATTGTTACCTATTTACCGTCTTCCCGTCGATGGGACGACCAATGGGACTATGGAAAACAACCAGTTTAAAATCCGTCTATTCCCAGTTTCCCCCGAATACTTTTCCCTGTTCAGGGGAAATTTTGTCGCATCTTCCCCCGAATTCATAAATCGGGGTAAACTGGGAATTTTGTTGCATCTTCCCCCGCAAGGTAAGGAGAAGGCAAGGTTATATAAAGCTCATTACACCATTCCCACTACTAATTTAAACAAACCACCCAATTTCTTACTAAACATTTACTACAGAAAATAAAATTAAACAATTTAGTACAAGATATATTATCATTCGATAATTAGGTACGTTAGGTAGCCGTTTCTGAACGATTGATTACTCGTTGTCGCGTGTCACTGTAACGACGGATGAGCTAATCATTGTTATTTGTGTGAGTGAGCGTAAATTTGTGTACCCACACACATAACACACAATAAACGGGTCTATCCTTCTTAGTATTTTCATGGTGGGGCAACTATCCGTACGTTAGGCATCTATCCCCTAAAAAAGTGGTCTACAAAAAGCTAAATTAAGATAATCCTGTAATTGATAGCTTTAAAATAAATGACTACAATTCAACATGTATGATTAAACTAACCCGCATACATAAAAATTATTCATAATAGTTAATATTTTTTAAATTAGAAGACTTGTTCAAAAAGTGGGGCGTCTATCCCGGTTTTACCCTATGTGTTTAGATAGCAGTGACTAGAATAATGAGATATACCTAGGAATTTATGCGTTTGAAAAAATGTAGTGGTGGATAGGTCTTGTCAGCAAGTGACTGCGTTGATTGGGTACTGCACTGTGCCAGCATAATACACATTCAAGAAATCTCCGTGTGGTGACGAACTAAGAATACAATATGTCACCACCCCATCTCATCCCATGGGTGTTGTAGAAACCGACTAATGGACTATTCGTGAACATTATCTTTACGTAATAAAAGGAAAACTTGAAATTAAAACCTATACCAATCCATCTGGCCAGCGTGGTATTAGTAGGCTAAATACCCCTCCATCACGGGAGGAGGCCCGTCCCTGCAATGGGACATTAATAGGCTGTTATGATGAATCGTCATAACTGCGCACAATCGCACACTGCAAGTACCGTAACGGTTGCAATCGTCATACTCATGGCAATTAATTGTGCAATGCACAATTTATTTTTTCTTAGTCCGACCAAGCCACCTTTTTGAGGCCGTAACTTTTTTTAAATTCATACATACATACATAAACTTACGCCTTATCGCGTCTGGGGTAGGCAGAAACGACAGAACGCCACTTTTCACGATCCTGGCAAACAGATTAGGCCTCGTCCACATTAATTAAGCGAGTCATTTTAAAATTCATCTTTGTATAATTCCCAAACTAAAGCGCCGATTACACTACCCTACATGTGGGGCCATACATCTTGTAGGACACTACATGATGTAGGGCGGTCGGGACTCGCCAATCTCCGATATGTAGTGTCCTAACAGCCTACATGTGATTACACTAGACAACATGTAGTGCCCTACATGTAGGGTAGTGTAATCGGCGCTTTATACTTTAGGTCTGTCTTTATTTCATTAAAAGAATAATACTTACGGACCTTTGTATGTTGAGTTAGGTCATCAAAGCATCATATTACTCAGTAATTACTTCATAATTATCATTGGTTGATTGATATTCATTCTTAGAAGTCATCTGAACATCAAATAGGTATGAGAACATCATACATAAATTATAATAATTGTTTTGAAATATTTCCTTGATAATATCCTCCTACACTGATTTTTAAAAGCTTGACAAAATGTCAAATAAATACACATGTATATTATGTACCAGCACACAATGCAAACACAGTACTCAAAAACACCTAAGAGAAATGTTATGTGGTTCACAAACAATCAGAGATACATGTGTGTGACCAACCTTAAAATCGTTAAAAATTCGGTTAAGTTAGCCGACGAACCGAAGTAACTTAACCGATTTTTATATGATTTTAAGGAACGAGAATTGACATGCTGGATAAAGAAACAGTCCAAGGTATCATGTAAGTGCCATCAGGTACCGTGAGCGTTTACATAGCATTGGAACAAACTGCAATTCTAGAGATCAAAATTCCACAGTTGAATATCAAACAAATATCATTAAGAAAGTTCAAAAAACTTGTAATACATTAGCGCTAAGCGTATTCTTTCACTCGCCAGAATTTCGTTTAACCGAATTTTCATTTTCCATAATTTCATTTGTACTAATATTGTTTGCCATAATCGTCCTTAGCCATAATATTTACTTGCCATAATTCCATTATGTTTAAACTGAGAGACTTAGAGCATTCCAACTAATGAAATTCGGGCAAATGAAGTTCGGGCATAAGAATATTATGACATATTATTTTGCGGGCAAACAATAGATAACAGGCGCTAAAACGTAGCTTAACCCTTAGAAAACGAGGCGTGAATTTATGTATGTATAACTATACAAATATTCCTTACAAATACATAAATTATGTAACAATACTACTATTCGCTTGTAGTTTACTTTTTGTAAGATATCATCATAACAGCCCATTAATATCCCACTGCAGGGACGGGCCTCCTCCTGTCACGGAGGGTTACTTGGCCTACTAATACCACGCTGGCCAGACGGATTGGTATAGGGTTTAATTTTAAGTTTTCCTTCTTTTTATTTCGTATAGTTAATATTCACGGATAGTCCCTTATTCGGTTTTTACGACACCCATGGGATGAGATGGGGTGGTGACATATTGTAATCTTACTCCGTCACCACACGGAGACTAAAATAATATTCCTTACAAATACATAAATTATGTAACAATACTATTCGCTTTTGTTTACTTTTTGTAAGATATAATCGATTTTAAACTTAACGTTAAGACTCCATACTTAAGTATTAATCAGCTGTCAATCTATCGGTAAACACGCGATTATGTTTGAAACATTAATAAGTATTTACAAACATCAAAACTCGCTATAGAAATCGGTCAAGTGTTTAATATAGGATATAGGAATTATGCTTTCTGTTTGTCGAATAATTTGTCGACATGGATGAAACGGTGCATGTACTTTACTGATTGACATTGCAAAGAATATAGAAATAAATTAAGTAATAAACTTTTTGTAATTTTGATTATTTGTGAGACAAGTTAGGAACCCGTTAATGACCCACCGCGGGGAATGAAACAAAGCCGGGCTTAAGTATTTAATTCTTTTCAGTTTCTATTCATTGTCTTAATCAAAGTATGACAGGACCGTATAGGGTCTTCAAATCAAGTTCATCATAACAGCCCCACTGCAGGGACGGGCCTCCTCCCATGACGGAGGGATACTTAGCCTACTAATACCACGCTGGCCAGACGGATTGGTATAGGGTTTAATTTCAAATTTTCCTCCTTTTTATTTCGTAAAGATAATATTCATGGATAGTCCCTTAGTCGGTTCTTACGACACCCATGGGATTAGATAGGGTGGTGACATATTGTATTCTTACTCCGTCACCACACGGAGATGTTATCCTTGTTTTATTATCATAGATATAACTTTTATGACACCTATAGTAGATATAAGATACGATGATAACACGGTATACGGTGAAATAATTCTCATACTAACGAAAATATACGTAAGTAACCCTTCAACGAATTAACCTGACTAACGTGTAATCCCCAAATAAAAACCCTATTGACTATTCGAGCACCGTAATTATCTCTATCGTTAAAAAACTTCAACAATAGATCAAAACTGTTAAATCCTCTTATAAAAAAGATGGTGACAAATACAGTTAGGGATGAAAAAAATTTGCAAAAATTCGTCAAATAAAAATGTAGCGGTTGCACCCTTACCGGTTAAGTACTGTTTTTGTATGAGAAACGTATAGACGGATAGTTGGACAGGTAATTTATGTTTTATATGTGGATTTAAAAGTTTTGATCACTTTATACTTCTAGTCGGTTTTTACGATAGAATGATATACGTTGGAGTGGTTATACTTATTTTCTCTCGTCATGAAGAATCTCTAAGTGGCTTAGTGATAGGTTTAGTTCGATAAAATAATAGATGATAGATAATTTAGTAGTGGAAAGTCCGATGATGCCAGCGTCTCTACTTTAGAGTAGAGCCTATAAATAAATTGTATTTAAAAAAGGCCGCAGAAATTAGTATGGATTTAATTTTGTAAACCCCTTGGGGATTATTGAAGATGGCTTCAACATAAACATAACCATATCAGACTGGTATCATTAGGCCAAGTTTCCCTTCATTACTAGAGGACCTATCCCAAAACTTTTAAGACGACGATGATGATGATATGCATAGAAATTTAAGGTAATATACTTTTAATATTTATCTTAAACACAACACAAACAACTTCCGCATATAGTTAGAAAATCAACCAAAAAAAGTATCAAGACTATTAAGCTCAACTATAATCTTAAAAGACAACCCCATAAGACAGTACACTCACCCCTATACAAATAACTCTTGGTCCTTTGTCATACAATTTATGTTCCCAAAATATAGTTATATAAACTCGTCTATTGTACTTAACTTCATAATATTACGCAGAAATAAAATTTATTAGTCGGTGATGAAAAATATTTCTTTGATCCTTTTGATTGTTTTCAGCAGTGATGTTTAATTTTTTGTGTGTGATGAATGTATTTTTTTTTCAGATTCTTTTTCGTTTGTTCACATGTGTCCATGAATCTGCGACCCTATCAGTAAGTACAGAAATCTTTGACCTACTATTGCTATGCTCGCCATGCCAGACTTGGTAAAGGGTTTTTTAATTGTAGTGTGTTTATTTCTTTTTAAGGTAATCTCTCTTTCGGCCTCTTTATTTTGGTCTTAAATGGCGATACGGTAACCATTCTAGCTACCTAAACTTATTTTTTTTAATCGATGTCTTAAACAAAACCTGAAGTTGCGACTAGGGTGTGTCAGAGTTGGTGGTTGCATGAATGAAGCACAAGACTACGTGCAGCTTAAATATTTTGAGGAGGTCAATGTCCAACAGAAGACATACAGTAGAAGAAGTAGTCTTTTAGTGTCGCTAATAATGATGATGATAATAAGCTATGATGTTCCCAAGTACTCGAAAACACCTTTGTCCATAAAAATTGACCTGCATTTTAATTGTCATCACACCCATAAAACAAGATATATTTTATTACCATTTCAGCACTTATCGGAGGTACCAAAAGCACAAAAGTATTCCTTGTGAAACTTATTGCCCAATGTTTTACAATCGCCAGACGCTTCTATATTAAGTTGGGTATAGCTGTATAGCTACTAAAAGTAAAATAATAAAAACTTTCTTTTCTCTACCATTTATTGCTCTAGTAGCAATATATTGGGTGGTTGTTTGTTCGTCACTAAGTTTCCGTATAATGCCCAAGGGTACAAGGAATGGTAGGAAGTATTTTGTGGTGTCAATCAGTTTTATATTTGCAGTTTATAAAATGATGTTAATAGGAACACTGTACCTTACTCCCCTTTTTATTTCTACATTAATTTGAAATTAAATGTAATTATTTCCACTTTTACAATAATATGTCACCACCCCATCTCATCCTAAGGGTGTCGTAAAAACCGACTAAGGGACTAACCGTAAATTAATATTTATATATCGTAATGATTACTCATTACGAAATAAAAAGCTATACCAATCAGTCTGGCCAGCGTGGTATTAGTAGGCCAAGTATCCCTCCGTCACGGGAGGAGGCCTGTCTCAGCAGTGGGACATTAATGGACTGTTAAGATGAACCATATTGGATTTTACGATACCCATGGGACGAGATGGGGTGGTGACATATTGTATTCTTACTCCGTCATCACACGGAGAATGTGGTTAATTCGGCATAAAGGCGTCTCAGAAAGACGAAAAGACTTGCTTACTTTAGCGTTATCAACATAAGTACAAACTGCAGTTGCAGGACACACATCCGCCGCGCTCCAGTTAAGACGAAACCGACAAATGTTTGCCTTAGCACATCGCCACGGACCGCGCACAAATATCGCTCTATATTTTGACACACCCTAATACTACTGAACGGTCACCAGTAGTTTACCATCATATGGAACTTTTAACACAATTTTTTTACAACTATGATTATGGTTAGCTACGATCTACAGTATAAAGTGTTTCCGAATAGCTCCAAAAAAGTCTACGTTTATATTTTTTACTAGCTTTTGCCCGCGGTTTCGCTCGCGTTAAATTCGGAGTAGCACAGTTCCCCTTTCCTGGACACAGAAGAAAAAAAAATGTAGCCTATGTTACTCTACATCCCTTCAACTATCTCCACTTAAAAAATCACGTCAATTCGTCGCTCCGTTTTGCCGTGAAATAAAGTCAAACCGTCAGACACGCTTTCCCATTCCCATTTATAATATTAGTATGGATATCATATCAAACTGAATACTGTTAGGAAATAAAGGCAAAGGTAATCGTAAAACAATTTTACTCTGCCATCAGTCGTCACTATCTTGTCGGTCTGGCTTATTCACACTACGTCCCGAGGAAAATAAAGAGTAGCTTTTCCAAACTACCTTTCTTACAAAGCTGAAGACTTATATACAAATAGCCACATATAGAAAGACCACGCTAACGTTGTCTTATCGGTCTAACGGTGTATCAATGGCTGCCAGTCGTCAATCAGTCTACAACGAAGTATATTAGCAAGGCAATTTTCATGACGATACAGACTATACATACTTAGTATGAATTGCTACTGTCAGCCATTTAATAAGTTCAAAGAAGGAAAACAATACAACAATAATCATTAACAATAAACAAGGAAATTAGCCACACAAGGGTGTCCACAATTAATTCGAAGAATTAGACGCGTCCGGAGTAAAATCGATTAGCGAACGTACGAAATTCGGGGCAGGGGCGATTCGCAACGACGCGGCTCATCCAAGATAAACATGCCAGGGTTTTTTCTACGGTTGAGACATTAACCAAGGATGTTTTGATGGTGACCATGATGAGGAAGTAGGGTGGACAATCCTGATTTATTTTGTATGTTGAAAAAGAATGATAGTAATGTTAGTTAAAAATTCATAAAACGAAATGCAGAATTTAAACATAAACAAAGTAAAACATTAACATTAATTATGGGGCTCTCAATGTTATATTTATTCCAGCTGTTGATTTGATTTGCTGCTATTTTTTCTATCTTTTTTTAAATTTAGATTTTTGCTGACAAAATTAAAACATGTTTGGCAAATTATAGAAGTTATTGCATTATTGACGGAAGTGATGAGCATATTGGTGATAAACACTATTTCATTATTTGAAAATTTCTATTTGCAACAACGTTTTACCTTATAATTTCTTAACCTGTATTTTAACGTATGATTACATATAAACAATATTTTTCAAAACCTGATTCTTAAATATAATAATATAACTACTGAAAGTAGCTCAAAATAAAATAGTAATTTAAACTTAATTACATTTACCGCCGATAAAAAGCTTCATAATGCAAATTTCTTTGAAGGATATTTTATTTTTTTTGCTTTCACATAAATAAAATACACAGAATAAAAAGTTTTTAAAAGAAATCATTACAAAAAGTATGTTAACCATAACATAATATAACTCTAAATACCCATAAAAACTGTTGTGACTGTTTCTTATGGGTATTACACACCACGATAAGAACCTAACCACACCTCCAAGTCACAAAAAAGAAAACTAATTTCCATCACCAAACAGGATAATCCTTACAAAAGCGTTAACATGTACCCCCTACACTGTATGTCATTAGAGGAAGCGGTGGGGGCGTCATTACGGCGATGAGTAGAACTACCATTAATCTTCCGAGACCGGTCCTCGGCCTGTCAAAATTGTGGCTACCATTCGCTCTGCAAGCTCACTTAGTACACGCCTTTGTCTTTAACTATTCTAGTGTGTATGATATTTAAATGTAACTATTGTATGGATTGTATGATTGGTATCTGTATGGATGTGTTTCAAGGATTATTAGTTTGTTTTGTGTTTGATATCGTTTGTATCTGTATGGGCTATTGTGTTTTGTAATATCAGGTGAGTTACGGGTGTTTTAGGAGATTTATATGTAAAGTGTAGGTGTTGTGATAGACAATGAGTTCGCGATGTCAAGGGTGTCGTAAAACTTAATGTAATTTATGTTACTTTACGGGATGTCTCTGCTGTGGGACTAACTACTAAGCCAGGAGTACTTGTGAATGCCGCAAGTAAAAGTACCATTACTTAATCCATTATTTTATAATGACGAACTGACTTATAAAAAGCCACGCATATTCTCATCTCAACGAAAAAAAGAAAAAAAAACTGTATTTTGGCTATAGTAAACTTTTGCTGTCGTTTATCTTTTAACTCTATCTTAGCAGAGGGCCATCCCTGCAGTGGGACTCTAAATATCAGTTTAATGACCTAACGGGTTTTTTTAACTGATATCAAGTTTTTTTAATAGCTAACTTCCTATACGTATAACGCTACTGCCATTCTATTTTTCCAGTTCAATAGTTACTACCATTAATATTTCAACTACTGGCATTAAATGTTTGTAACACCTGCAAATTAGCCGGTTAATAGGGTAAACAAGACTATAATTGGCCGTGTATTTTTTGTTTATTGTTTTGTAAAAAAGTATGAAACTTTAGTGTCACTTGGACTGGTACGGATGAGGTCGCAGATACGAATCTCATCCGGAAAATTGTATTATGTAAGAAACTGTTAATTTTAAATTTGAATAAGGAACCTGACTTTCATTTCTATATTATTCTGACAGCATGGAAAACTTAAATGTTGTGAATTTATTTCTTCTTTCTTTCTTTTTAGAAGACAACTCCCGCACTAGGGATCATGCCCTGTGTCGCGGCATTATTAACTGGGCGAATCAATAGTAGAAACTTCGTTAAGCCGTGTAAAAACTTGGAAACTTTTTGTGACAACTTGTATGATCTTATTTTTTGACAGATGGTCTAGCGGTTTTCCTGATGGTAAGCGGCAATTATCGCTCATGGACGTCACCAATACCAGGGCACAGATAAGTTACTTCCTACTATGGGACACAAGTTCTTATTATCACATAGCCCTTTAATTCTACTACTAATAATAGTTTATAAAAATATATCATTATCATCATAACAGCCCATTAATGTCCTACTGCAGGGACGGGCCTCCTCCCGTAACGGAGGGATACTTGGTCTACTAATACCACGCTGGCGGATTGGTATAGGGTTTAATTTCAAGTTTTCCTTCTTTTTGATGACATAAAGATAATATTGACGGATAGTCCGGTTTTTACGACACCCATGGGATGAGATGGGGTGGTGACACACTGTATTCTTACTCCGTCACCACACGATACACACGATACACATAAAAATATATGATTACAATTTATTTTAATTAATCAATTAGTAAGTAAACACCAGTTTAGCTAATGCTAATACATTGTCAGCAAATAAACGAGTTACCTTACAAGTGTTTCGTGTCCGATGATTTATTAGTTCGAAGTGTGCGACGACTGAATTATGGACGTAGAAAATATGTTTTACTGCAGTAAATCAATACATACAATGTGTATATAAAGTGTTATATCAATGTTGTGGTTTTAACGATTAAGTGTAAAATATGGATGGATATTTTTTAAATATTTTTTGTTTTTAAACATCCACTTAACATCAGTTTTCATAAGAGATGGACATACCTACTATTTTCAATCGACTTCAAAAAGGAGGAGGTTCTCAATTCGGTTGTATTTTTTTTTTGTGTTTGTTACCTGATTTCTCGAAAACGGCTAGACAGATTTGATTTTTTTTTACATAAAACCACCCACACCAGTACTCTTGTTGACGTATCGTTCGCGGTAAGTAGTTACATGAGCTTGTGAAATCTACGCAAAACTATGATTTGCCCGATCCATAATAGATTGTTCTTATATCATAACAGCCCATTAATGTCCCACTGCAGGGACGGGCCTCCTCCCGTGACGGAGGGATACTTGGCCTGCTAATACCACGCTGGCCAGACGGATTGGTACAGGGTTTAATTTCAATGTTTCCTTCTTTTTATTACGTAACGATAATATTTACGAATTTTTACGACACCTTAGTCGGTTTTTACGACACCAATGGGATGAGATGGGGTGGTAACATATTGTATTCTTACTCCGTCACCACAGGGATGTCCGATCCATAATAGATTGTACTAAGTCTAGATGTTTTTTGTATTCGTTTATATCAAGTCGGTTAAAGTTACATACGGAACATTCAATCATAACGAATTTATCAGCGACGATGAAGGTTTTATTACAATAATACATTCTATATTACAATACAGGAGATAATACATTTAAATAATCGCCTTTGGCTATCTGACTAATCACGCGTATTACGGCAGGTATAGGCAGGCATATTATAAATTTACACGGTGCACACCTGGTATGAAACAATAATTAATATCTAAGTAACAAAAGGTACAAATTCGTGCAAAATCAAGCATAAAATCTTAGGGACAAGAATTGGGACGCACCCCTCACGGGATAAAAATGCGAATCATTCATGATTGCTGGGATGTGTTATTTTTGGATAGTGGGTAATGTACTAATGCGAAGAAACGTTATATCTTTAGGTATGTTAATTTTAAATTCATAACAAAATTAATTAATTATAATACTTATTAAGTTTTAATTTAGGCGATGTGGTCGCTAAGCGACAAAGCCTATTAAAATGAATTAAAAAAAAGTTTTCATTTTTAAGTCTCCGTGTGGTGACGGAGTAAGAATACAATATGTCACCACCCTATCTTATCCCATGTGTGTCGTAAAAACCACGGGACTATCCGTGAATAATATCTTTACGAAATAATAAAAAGAAGGAAAACTTGAAATTAAACCCTATACCAAACCGTCTGGCCATCGTGGTATTAGTAGGCCAAGGATCCCTCCATCATGGGAGAAGGCCCGTCCCTGCATTGGGACATTAATGGGTTGTTATGATGATTAAGTTTTACTAGGTCAATGTTGTGTCTAACTGAACAAAGCTTAGAATATCGGCACTAGTCAAGAGACAAACATACATAAGTCACTTTTTTTGTAAATATTGCAAACATTTAAGCTGGTTTTCTAAAGATTTTTATTTGCGTAGCACTATGCCGCAAAGGTCGTTAGAAATGACTGAACTCATAGTACTTGTACGTAGTCTGAGTTCGATTTTTCATACGGGAGTATACAAAAAAGAAAGAAATATCTCTTATCTATAGATACAGGCAAATTGTTTCCTACCGTTACTATAATTCAGACTTAACCCCTTCACAGTGCGTTAAAAAATAATACCCAAAAATCACTATTAATCGCTTTACAACAAAACAAAGAAGGGGTAACTACCCTAAAGCGAATTTAACAAACGACCATCGTATACATCTTATTCAAAATACTATTTTGTGCATAATCGATTTTGACAATACGTAATTAAGACATCCCGATTTTGACAGACGTTTAATGTTCATTGTCAAAATTTAATCTAATTTTGACGGGTGAGTGATTTTGATTGTTATATTGTATGAGAGACTTTTGGTATTTTTTTTTTTATATATTAATTAATATCTCTATTTGATTTGAAGAAGATAAATTATGATAATTAGATATGCACGATTGATTTATTTAAAATTATTCGTCAAATCTTGGTTTCGTGGGAATATTAAAATTGATTTTATCCTTCAAATAATCACCAGATATTTATCACAGCTTATGCATCGTCCCATTGCTGAAACGGGCACCATACATTAACCAACAACAAAATTAAATAACAATTTTAAATATTAGTATCGGGCTTAGCATTAAATTTTCCATCTTTGCTACTGATTTTAATACGAGTAGTTAACGTTCAACATCACTCTATGGCACCTTAGGGACAATATTTTGTTGGTCTATTCTTAGTCCGTCACCATACGAATCTTTTATTCCCCTGACATAATATTATTCATGAATATTGATTATTTTTTTCAGTGTGGTGACGGAGTAAGAATACAATATGTCACCACCCCATCTCATCCCATGGGTGACGTAAAAACCGACTAAGAGACTATACGTGAATTTTATCTTTACGAAATAAAAAGAAGGAAAACTTGAAATTAAACCCTATACCAATCCGTCTGGCCAGCGTGGTATTAGTAGGCCAAGTAAGTATCCCTCCGTCACGGGAGGAGGCCCGTCCCTGCAGTGGGAAATTAATGAGCTGTTATGATGATTGATTATTTTATGCACTAGGGCACTAGCACTATTGACATACACGTTGTAATGTTGCCTTTACAGAAGTCTGTAAATTATCTTATTAAGTGAAAAGAAAACAAGGCTTTGTAGTATACATTCGTAAATATCGATTACCGTTTATTGGTCTTAACTTAATCAACGTTGCCGTGTAACAATGAAAAGCATGATGATAATAATTTCTAGCTTATAATTTGATTACAGTGTAAATTATAAATATGTACCAAATTAATATAAAATTATTTATAAATCCATTCTTTGATTAAAATTTGTGTGAAAAATAATAAACATTAATAATGTGTTTTTAAGGATTAGGATGTAATTTTGTAACCACAGTCTAAATTTCATCAGTTTAGACAGCCTTGCGACGAACGAAAGTGTCTTTTGGCAATCAAGCAATATCATTGTATGTAAGACTAATATTTCTATGAATTATAAAAAATATCCTGAATCAATAAAAATATACCTAAGCTATAAAAGTAAAAAATTATATGGAATAAAAATCAGTCATATATAAGTTTCCAGGACACAGGAGTAGCGGGAACTTGTGTGTTTCTTCCTTTTAAAATTCTGTTTCTTTAATGAAAATATCTAAATATTACTAGAGTATCATAGTTTGAATGGGAAAAGCGGAGCACACTGTAATACGAATGAATATTGTTGGGAGACGCCTTTGTCTAAAGAGGACTCCATGAATCAAAATAAACTAAATTAAGGTCCGTCCTTGAATCCAAACAATAATAGACTAATTATCATAATCATTTAATAGTTTCTCCATGTGGTGACGGAGTAAGAATATAGTGTGTCACTACCCCATATGATCCCATGGGTGTCGTAAAAACCGACTAAAGGAATATCCGTGAATATTATCTTTATGTAATAAAAAGAAGGAAGACTTGAAATTAAACCCTATACCAATCCGTTTGGCCAGTGTGGTATTAGTTGGCCAAGTATCTCTCCGTCACTGGAGGAGGCCCGTCCCTCCAGTGGGACATTAATGAGCTGTTATGATAACCGTTTAATTAACCCTTCCAAGATTACTAAAGCTTCCACAAGTTTGTCTTAAAATTGTAACACAACTGTACGTTTTTATACTATGACAAGAAGGAGCAAATTTTTTGTTCGCAAATCCAAACACTGGGGAAGACAGTAGTCTTATAACTTTTATATTTTTTTTTTTTGTCTTTTATTATTTCATTACAGTAAGGCAGTCATCAAAATATCGTTAGGATGTTCCAATACAATGTAGATATTGCCAATTTTTTTTCTCGTAACTCAAAAATTGACTCCCGGTGCTTTTTTATTTGTGTTGTTATAAATCAAATATAAGTTTTTTTGTGTCTAGATATCAAATGGTGTGAAACACTGTGCCCTTTTGTTGGAAAACAATTAAAATGCTTTAAGATATTTTAATGTGTTTTGTTGACATGTTGGGTGAAAGATGTTTTTTTTTTCTGTGACGTCATAATTGTGATGTTAACGTTTTTTTTGGTTAGTTTAGTTTTGTGGTAGATCCTTTTGATGTGAGATGACAATGAGGAGAGTAGGTTTGTTCGAAAAAGTAGGGTTGAAGGTTGGATGGTATACTAGTTTTGCATACGGATTCGTCGAAGAAAATCGGTTTTTGTAGCTTTCTAAACACCCATGGGATGAGGGGTGGTGACATATTGTATTCTTACTCCGTCACCACACGGAGAATATACATTTATTTGTATGTATTTTTAATTACATGGCAGTGTAAGAACATTATTTCTTACAGCTTAGGTGTGAACTTAGCATGATTATGTAATGCTAGCATGAATAAATTAACTTTTTATCTAGCATGCATATTTATGCAGCCTGCTACTGGACAATTTTGTATAGGGTTTTGTTTAAAGTATTTTTTTAAGTTGTTGGCTTGAGCGGCACTCTAGCGATAAGATGTCCCTGTCTCATTGCATTCTGAATCCGTCACCAATGGTTATTAAGCGTAAATCGCTAACTCTAATAATAACGTTATTTCTCAATTCTACCGGATTACATTCCTCAATACCTCAAACAAAGTAATTTCAAACATAACCCCTTATTTACAAACAGACAGACGAAAAAAACACCCAACAGTTTAACCAACTATTATAATTAAAACACAAATAAATAATTATATAGGTACACTTTCGCGTGCAAGCGCATGTGCGCGTTCGCGCGTGGCGATGCGAAAATTCGCGTGATTTGATATTTTAACGATGACTATAAAAAAAATCGGAAAGTGTAGTTTGATCTGATGTCAGATAAAAGTGACGTTAAATGGCTATTATGGTTAGACAGGGCTTGTTCGAAACGCAGTATCGGCGTCGGAAGAAAACAGTTGATTGAAATGTGTTTAAGTTGGTAATGCGATAATGATAGATGGACAAAGGCATCTCCGTGTGGAGTAAGAATACAATATGTCACCACCCCATCTTATCCCATGGGTGTTGTAAAAACCGGACTATCCGTAAATATTATCTATACGAAATAAAAAGAAGACACTTTAAATTAAACCCTATACCAATCCGTCTGGCCAGCGTGGTATTAGTAGGCAAAGTATCATTCCGTCATCGGAGGCGGCCCGTCCCTCCAGTGGAACATTAATGGGCTGTTATGATGGACAAAGGCATAATGTGCATGATTGACTTTATTTAGCACAGTTTTAGCACAGTTTTAGCACTAGAGATAGTCACTTAGGTTCGCGGAAACTTTTGAAAACATCATCACGAACACACGCAAAACACTTGGAAATTTTGTGAATTATACAATAAATCTATTTTCACAAAAAAATGTTTCTCCATAGTCTAGTACCCATAGCTCTGCTTATTTTGGAACTAGGTGGCTTTATGTAAATGTTCAAATGTGAAATAGCACAAAGTTGAAGGATTTACGGACTCAACTTAATTATTTATAGATTTTTCAATATTTTTGCCCTGCGTGGGACCACCCAAGTCTTACACAGGGCTACATAACAATACTTAACCTAAGCTATCAAAATATTTAATGTAAATACCAAGTATGTACCCAGTATTATACTGCATTTAAAAGAATTATAACTGCATTTATAACTAGCAAAAATACCTAAGTCGCTTATTAACACTAAACATAGTCTTATTATCATAAATTTGCAGCTTAAGTCATTGCATAAACAAAACACGCGCATTATCGTAATAATTTATAAGGTATTTAACCTTACTTAGTTAACTTAAGTAAGTATAAAACGCAGTGACCCGTGTCCAATTTGTATCAGGAATACTAAGAAAAAACGCAGTATCTACTTAATTGTTGTTGTAATAAAATTTCTTTGAAAAGGGGGTTAAAATTATTTATATGAATAACCACTAAGCTAAACTATAATGTTAAGTCTTAGGGACGGTGTGTAATACCATTGAACTTTGTGACCTCGATTTGTAGAAGAAAGTGGAACTCCGTGGGTTTAAATGTGATCTGAGGATTCCTTTACTACTACTTAATAGTGTGCTCCTAGCGAGTCAGCCAAAAAAGTAGTGTTTTTATTTTAGAAGGAATGGGTTAGACAAGCAACGCCATGGGTTTCTCTGTGCTTAAGATCACGTGTTCAAATCACTATGCACATGTCAATTACGATCCGTGTGGTGACGGAGTAAGAATACAATATGTCACCACTCCATCTCATCCCATGGGTGTCGTAAAAACCGACTAAGGGACTATCCGTCAATATTATCTTTACGAAATAAAAAGAAGGAAAACTTGAAATTTAACCCTATACCGATCCGTCTATTAGTAGGCCAAGTTTCCTTTGGTCATAGGAGGAGGCCCGTCCCTGCAGTAGAGCATTAACAGGCTGTTATATGCATGTCAATTATTTTTAGATTTACAAAAAAACTAAAATTTTATTTTATTATGTTTTTATCCTTTGTTAACCTGATAAAGTAACATTTCTCACAATTAATTGTTTACGTAGCAACGTTTTCGGGGCCGAAAAGGACCTTTCTACATTTCTTAATAGTAAAAACTAAGTTAAATTATTATTTATAATACTTCTGACATTATTGGATTAATTTTGAATAAAATAAGTATTATATTTAATATTGCTCTTAAAGAATATTCCCAAGGTATTATGCAAAAATATCACCCTGTTGAACAATATCTCAAGATCATTCAGACCATAGGACATAAAGGAAATAATTAATCATTGATATTCCATAAGTATCCTTATATTTACCTAATCCATCATAATTATCATAATTAATATCACCACAATAAAATCCAGTCTAAAATAACATCTATGACTCAACGAATAAATTCTAAAATACCACAACTGCAATTCAAAAATTGCAACACAAAAATTAATAAGCCATAATATTTCTTATTGTTACAAACATAAAGTATAAAATCGCAAATAAGTAATGTGCTTCGAAATCTTAAGAAAAATGTTCCATATTTGAATAATTCTTAGGGCAGTGACAAAGAAGGGTTGTCTAGAATTTGCATACATCACACCGCAGGCCATTTTTTCTATAGTAAGTAGTCTGAGAAAAAGTACACCCTTATAATGCATTTTAATTTCGATCTTATTCAAAGAGATTTAAAGTTCAAATTTAGATTTTGGTGTATTAATATTTTTTTTTTATTTGCTAATGATGCGTTCTGAATCGCTAAACAGGTTTTGTCTATTTAGTATACGATGCGCGATTTCTTTTTTTTTATTATCTATTAATGGCGAACTATTGTAGTAAGTGTAAGTATGCAAATCTGTGTCATAAGTATATGCCATGAGAAAAAAATTAAGGTAACGTATTTTTTTCTACGTGTTTTAATTTTTTTTAACGATGTATTTCTGGGTAGTTCCATATGGGAATCTGTTGCAACTAGAGAAACATGACATTGCATCATTCCAATTAAAATTGCTGTAACATGGTCTTCACACTACGGCAGTCATGGTTTAGCTGGAAGTGTACTATCGTAGATACATAATTGTGAATATGACTCTACGATAAAAAAGGAGAAAATATTTTTTTTTTATCTTTATTGAAAAGGGTTAAGTCACTCAGTGACCCATATAAAATATTTTTCTACATGTTTTTTAAAACTTGTTTTGGGTGAAATTTTAATTAAAATTTTATATATACCTCATACTTAGATAATTGAAACAAGTTGAAAAAATCAATTAAGTAGTCAATTTAAATGGAGAGAGAAGTACTGAGTGCTGCTTCTGTATTTGGTTCAAACGTAGAGCTTACCATTAGGTGCTCTTTGTTAAATGCCACCGCATTTACATCCTCGTTACAAAGTTGTATACAAATAATTCTAAACGAAATGTAGGTGATCATCATAACAGCCCATTAATGTCCCACTGCAGGGACGGGACTCCTCCCGTGCCGGGGGAATACTTGGCCTACTAAAACCACGCTGGCCAGATGGATTGGTGAGTTGAATTTCAAGTTTTCCTTCTTTTTATTTCGTAAAAATAATATTCACGGATAGTCCCTTAGTCGGTTTTAACGACACCCATGGGATGAGATGGGTTGGTGACATTGTATTCTTACTCTGTCACCACACGAAAATGTAGGTAAATCCCCATAATGGTCGATATGACAATGACCGTGCATAGTCTAGTAACCAAATTAAAGTGCAGTTAATTTTCCGAGATATTATAGCTAAGTAGCTTTAAAAAAACAAGTAATCTGTTATGCAAATGTAGAATTGTAATGTCGGTAATTAGCAGCAGACGCACGGCGAGTTAATTGTTCCAATGCTTCTACAAGTTGTTAGGAATCATTTCGAACATGAGGTACTTGATCATGATATCAGTCAAATGATGTCATTGTCTACTGCTGGACACAAACTCCTTCTAAGGGCTTCCAATACGCGATCCCAAGCTTTCCTAATACATTGACTTCCGCGTTGATGTTTACAAGTTTTTAGCTACAGTGTGACAGTGGTGCATTTCAACCTCGAAATTATGCGCTTCTCTTTTTCTGCTGACTTAAACAGGTTATCAATCGATCGCGTGAATGATCTGCTAGCCCTAAGTTTGGAATTGTTTGTCTAAAAGGGCGATGAGCAAAGGTTATATCAAGCAAAATTGCGATCGATTGAGACAGGAAGATTCTGCAATGGTAACTTACATACATACATAAACTCACGCCTTATCCCGTCCGGGGTAGCCAGAGACGATAGAACGCCACTTGTCACGATCCTAACAAACAGATTGGGCATCGTCCACATTCATTAAGCGAGGCATACATGCGCGTCGGTTACGAGTGCTCTTTATTTGGCCCTTCTTCAATATGCAACTTATCTGGTCAACATGTTTTCCGGGGCCTATCCACACCGACTAGCCATTTCCCTTTCAATAGTAACTTTGTGCCAGAAAATCAAACATTGCTGTAATTACTTAATATTAAAAAGATATAAAATAAAATCTAGCACTTACATCAACTCCACCATTGTTCCAAGGTGGCAGCGCATAATGGGAGGGGTCGTGGTGCCCCCCTCCCATGTGCTCTGCCATCACCGACATCCAGTGCACTAGACCCTGTGCCCCGCCGCCGCCTGACGTGCCTGGAGAAGGACAATCTATTACTTCTCCTGTCTTTTTCAATTATGAGGAAATTTGTGTTGGAAAAGTAGAAAGACAATGGAAAGAATTAATACTTGAGGCGGGACTCGAACCCGCGTCTCTGGACTATACGCGTCCAGCGCCATGACCAACTAGGCCACCCGAGCATACGTCTCAACTACCGAATTTAACCATTCCCTGCAGTGGGACATTAATGGGCTGTTATGACTGTTAGTGTTAGAACAAGACTACGAAGAGGTCTCGATTTAGGTCACCGCTCAATGCAAATATTTGTGTGTATTGGTTAGGGTGTCTCTAAACAATCATCAATCAACCATTGTTATAAAACCTAGATCGACAACATACTCTTAGCTGATAAGAGTCCGTAACTACTTGGTGTTCTATGTGAAGACGACCTCTATGGCATAGTGGTTATCTAATATGACTGCTACGCAGAGGTCTCGGGTTTGATTCCCGCTCAATACAAATCTTTATGTCCACAAACATGATTGTTTGCATTGTCAAGTTGTCTTGTCTAGGTCTTCTTCTAGTTGCACGAGATTCGCTGCGTACTTTTATTTTAATATTAGACTATTAATGTTATAAAAAAGATAAGTCCTTATAGAAAAAAAGTAGAAAATAAGATAATTATGTATATGATAACTAACCTGTCGGCACGGCGGCGGGCTGCGCGGCTGCCTGGTCCTGCCCCCCACCACCCGTCACCCCCCCACCACTCCACACGAAAGCTGACGATGCTCCCGCCTTCTGAAACAATACCATAATTGTTTAGTCACCTGTTGATTACTATTTAGTCCGTTAAGTAGGTCAAGATCGCTCCTGAATTTCCTATTTTAATAAGGTTGGTTTGATTTTTCGTTAAACTTCTGTTATCAAATAAATACAATAATACTGGCAAAATGAACGAGGATCTCTCATTTCATAAAAGTCGTAAAAGTTGACAAAAGAAAATTCTAGAAAAATATCTCTATGAGAATGGTTCAAAGGTACTGTCTTACTCTGCCATATCCGTAGCCTAAGCCCGTGTTCCCTATTTTTTTCCTATACGAATTACGTACAAAATAAATAATTACATTGCCCAAACGTAATTCGTAAAGGTTTTTTTATTGAAAATGCAAAATGAGTACCTTTAGAGAGTAGACTACAGTGACCGACACAACTCCCAAAATGTACTAATCCTACACTTAAGGGCAGCGTGGTAATAGGCCTGATTTCTCTATCACAAGACAAGGTGCGGCCTACTAATGAGATTATGAACGAACTCTTATTATTATGAAAAAGAAACTGCATTTTTATTGGGTGTAGCTAAAAATTCCTATACTATTTACCTCATCAGGTGAATCAGTAACTCTATCAGCATTATTCTCATCATCAGAAGCCTCTAATCCAAATCCATTAGAGAACAGCATATTCCTCGGGTACAGGGAGTAACAATCAGCAACATTCCTCCTGCGCTTACCGAGCGTTGCCAAGAAATTTTTGTACAGTTGAGTAGGTAACAAGAACGGTGAATTTTGAAATCCATCCTTAAATCCCAAATTTTGATTTCTAAAAGGATTACTAAAATCAAATTCGGGAAGAAACTCTTTCTTTATAAAATCAGCTACAGGGTGCATCGACAGAGCATTCTCCGTATAATCCAATGGAGAAGTTACATCATCGTTTGGACCATTATTTTCTAGATCACTATTCTCAGAATTAGCATCACTTGAATTATTGCTATCAATGTGATCCATTTTATTATCGTCAGTGTTGAAGTCTTCGAATTCCCTCTTCATTTGTAGATTCATAGGATTTTTTATAAATAAACTTGGATTCGTCAACGTCACTGACATTATTGGCACTATATTAACTTTTAAAATATATCACTATTTAACACTAGTGTCTATTTAATATATTTTTTCGAAATAAAAATAAATATATCTTCGTAATTATGTAGGTATTTATAGGAACTATCGTTGGGTAGGTGCCTGGACCGAAACTGAAATATTTATACATTTTATTGATTTTTAATTAGTTTGTTTATCAATTTCTTCACTCGTTTCTTCGTCATGAATCTTAATGGCATTTAAAACGCTATTATTACTTGCAAATTTTACTATTATTTTTACTATTATTAGTTATAAGATTATTTGTATTCTTATTAGAAATAAATTAGTTTAAACGTCTGGCTTATACTTTTTTTTTTTTCAAGTTTATTGTAATTAAGTTTTTATTGTAGAATTTATTTAATTTATATTAGATAATAAAAACACGTGTGTAATTATTATTATCGACTCACAAAAAAAATAACATGATTCAAAACATGTATGTTACTTTTATTTCGCCTCTGTGACGTCACAAAGAGAACATAATAATATCACTATAAACTTAGTTCGAAGTCAAAGCACATAAATAATTATATAATAGTAAACAGTAAGTAGTTTTAGAAGTCTTACAGATCACACCTATGAAAAACCACAGAGTAGATAATAAATCAGAAAAATGACAGATACCTATGTAACTAACTTACACGACAAACCTAATAACATGATGAAAAACAGAGATAAAAAAATTACTTGTGTAAAGCAGTAAGTATTTGAGTATATTTGAAAACTGTAAAAAAAAAATTAGACGCCTAACGACCTATAAGAATTCACTAAGAAAGAAAATTGTATCTAGAAAAGTTTAAGAGTTAAATAATCTTATAAGACATTTCAATCAGATTTAGGAGTTATACTATTTTTCAGACAGGAAAGGTACGGTGACATTTGATCTTTTCCGTGTTACTTAGTTTACTTTTGTAGAATTTAAAAATAAAAGCTATCAATTTATGAATCTGAACTGATAGAAAAATAAAAATATTATTTAGACGTTACTATTTAATTCAATTATATGAAATATTTGTTTTATATTCCATCTTCAACCCTAATATTTAAAATTTAAACATATAAATTTTAAAATCGTATGCGCGACTCGGAACATATCTCAAGAGAGATTGACACAATAAAATTGTTAAAATCGATTGAATTTTTATTAAACTGATTAAATCGATTAATTTTTTTTTCACATTCATAGAAATTAATATAATAATTTTAGTTGTCTATAACTAAATATTAGTTTTTACGAGGATAGGCCGCGAGTTTTTTTTTGGCGTGATTTGTACGTCATAGCGGTAAAATTGTGATGATGTCATTATTAAAAGAGGCCTGTGACCTGTGACCCCGTAACACTATGACTGGAAAAAACAAAAATCTAATACTTCATGACTGTGAGAGGAAGAGACATCAGATTAGACAATTCAGTAGATTTTCACTTGTTAATTCATGTAAGTGACGAATCAAGTAATTCATCAAGCTGTTCTTCTGATGAATCACGCATTGATTCGGCATAATTAATAAATATGTAAAAAAAGATTAGTTTTTTATTTTGTACCCATAATCGATAAATTCTTGTTTGTAAATTATATCGGTTAGATATTTAGTCGGTATTTTTAAAAACGATTTTAGTGTTACTACATCTCTAGTAATGACAAATACTAAACGTCACCGTACCCTTAAGATACGAAAAATAGTATAGGCATAATATAATATGTGTTTTTAAAAACTTTAATAACCAATGTTTCAATTGACAGTAAATTACAAACGACAGAGGTTTGAACTCAACCAGAAAAAAGTCGATCAAGTCTCTCATCCCGATGGTCCCGCCATCTTGACTGAGTGACTGAGAACTGGTGGCTATAGACCCCGAGAGACATACGCTTTGAAATCTTTTGTGCCATCTTATTTCCTAATGTCTTGTCTCCTCAGGTAACTATGCATTAAACATGAATTAATTCAGTAATACTGTTTCGAAGTTACTGGAAGTTGAACATCCAGAAAAAACTGTTTCTGTATTAGGGTGATTCTTCGAGCCCAACATTTTCGATGTCTGGAGGTTTTTCTTTGTAACTAACAGACCAACCAAACTGCAATTATTTTTTTAAACATAGTATAGACAGTTACCTATCTTGCACACGTTATTGTTTTTTAATAATAGTTTTTTATATATTTAAAAAAAAAATTAAAAAGCGTTCTTCTGATTAATATGGTGTGTCCGTACCCCAGTTTCTTGTACGTTAGTAACATTAACATTTTTTCTTATTAACGAATCGATGTGCGTTATAAATATTACGATAGAATATTAGTTGTTTCTTTACACAAAAAAAAATGGTACTAATATTTGCGATAGTTTTTTAATAAAAAAATAAATTGTGAGTGTCCGGCACAAAAGTCTGATTCATATTCGCGCGCTTTACTCGAACGTACCTAGCTAAGTACGAAACATCAGGAGATCCCGTCTAGTGCTGGTGGTAGCCAGGGACTCTGCTGACGTGGTCACGACGTTACATGCGGCTGGTTCGTGTTGTTGCGGAGTTATAAATGTAAATATCTGATTCATATTACTTTGATTCACCTGTGTTTCTGATTACTATGTTGGCTGTTATAATTAACTTAAATGGTTTTCAAACTTGAATCTGTTGGAAATATAATTCAATTGGGGACTAAAAGCCTCTGTATAAATAGCAATCCTTAATTGTATACGTGTAGTGATTAACCGATGTTAAAAGGCAAAATTTTGATTTATATGTACCTGATTCATACGGTAAAAATACTATATTAATCAGAATTTCACACATATTGTTAATATGGCGGCACGGATAATGATTGATATTGTCAAGTTGTCAATGCTTCTAATAACTAGATTTAGGTGTGGTGATAATCATTGTGATAATCAACTGTGATTTTAACAAATAAATGACTGATTTTTATAACTAGAATTTCATTTTTGTTCCTAATTCTGATTTATATGACCTCAAAAATTTTTAAGTTAATTGTCTCGAAAACCATTTTATAAAAAAGTGTGCCTTTTTCAGACACTGTATATTAGGTTATCATCTTTGACAAAAACATGTTTTATAAGCCAAAATGTGAAAATAAAATTTGCCCATATGAATCAGACAAAGAATCGAATTTCGAAGAAACACCCATTAAGTGCTGGTGCTTCTGCATTTAATCGTAGGGCTATTAGCCAACTAATAACCGTGTGGTGACGGAGTCAGAATACAATATGTCATTGTCACCACCCCATCTCATCCCATGGGTGTCGTAAAAACAATAAAAGCGTGGTATTAGTAGGCTAAGTATCCCTCCGTCACGGGAAGAGGCCCGTCCCTGCAGTGGAACATTGATGAGCTGTTATGATGATTAGCCAACTGGCTTATCAACAAATATAACTATGTTTACTATTGACAGCAAAGTGAATTGTTCAGGTAGTATTTGACTAAGTAATGAGTATATTTACAATAGCTATGATATAACAGCTTGACAAATAAAAATAAACCTTAAAAGTTAAAATCAATACCTCACTTTTTGAATCTAGGTCATTTGAGTATAAATATTTTCGTTAAGGTAATAGGGATGTCTATATTTAAGTTATCGTTACATAGTTTACCGATCGAAGATAGGATATAGAGAGAAACTCCCAACTTATCGGAGCATTTTATTGAAGTAGAAATTAAGAGATCCACAGGATAACTAAAGTTATCGATATTTCGCTTAGGATTGCTTTGTTGAATTGGCAGTGAGTAGGTTACTGGTAGTAGATGAATCAGAAATGTTCTAAAATAGCAACCGCAAGCCGACCTGACATATATTGGTAGTGGAGGTAACTGGAAGAGAAAGGCTCAAGATTACGGGCCACAATTGAAGCTTCAGGTCCAGCAATAAACCTAATTTGGCTATCTATACAATATTCTGCTATGCAAACATAAACACAGAATGGTTCTCCACTGCACTCGTTATCTTGGACTTGGACCGCAGCAATTTAATCCCATAACTCTGTAATTCAACTATGTTATGTAATGATCGAAGTCGAATCAAAAATAACTGTTTTATAATTACAAAAGAACTTTAATGTCCTAACTACAACATGTTTATTACGAATAAAAAGTTAGTAGCAGTAGGCAAATGAAATACCTAGCATTCAGAGAGTTAATATTGTAATATTATGCTTTAAATTGAGTTAAATTGAGCGCGTGTAATATTAGGGCTATTATTAGGACTTATCCCACGGGGGTGTCGTAAAAACCGACTAAGGGACTATGCGTAAATATTATCGTTACGAAATAAAAAGAAGGAAAACTTGAAATTTAACCCTATACCGATCCGTCTATTAGTAGGCCAAGTTTCCTTTGGTCATAGGAGGAGGCCCGTCCCTGCAGTAGAGCATGTAATTAAACCCTATACCAATCCGTCTGGCCAGCGTGGGATAAGTAGGCCAAGTATCCCTCCGTCACGGGAGGAGGCCCGTCCCTGCAGTGGGACATTAATGGGCTGTTATGATTATGATGAAAATTAGGGACCTTTTTATACTGCCAGAGGTGATTTTGGTGTGCGGTATCAATGTTCTAACCTCGCAAGAATAGGTTTTTATGTACGGGGTTGCTAACTTTTTGATATAGAATAGAAAATGTAATTGGTTTAATTTTTCTTATTGTGTATTACTACTAAATCCAATAAGAATGTGAATCATTGATTGGACCTATTAGAATATCTTTGAAAGTAGTGTTGACATAAAAAAAATATGTTCGAAGTAACGAATGAACAAACGGGCCAATTCTTAATTCAAATTTAAGAAATAAAATCGAACACCAAGTTTTAAACGAAGAACCCTCATGACAATTACTTATTTATTCAAACAAAACAGTTCTATTTTTAAAACAGTAAACTATTTAGAACTTAACTGACATAAGGGTGGGGCAGCCCTATACCAAGGTAACCTAAAAACCTAGTTTTCTTAAGAGCTGAGATCTGTGCTCTAAAAGTTTTTAAGATACGCAATCTTTATCGTTGTAATGTAAAATTTACTCAAATTTTATTTTTATTACCAATTTTGTATTAACTACTTTCATTTCCTGACTACGCCCGCATAGAATCCTACACTTCATAGGGTAGGCAAAATGTCAAATTGTATTAGGTCTTTAGTGTCTTTACCTATGAAATTGCCGTTTTGTATGAAGAATTTAGCAGAAGTTAGATTTTTATTATCTTTTTTTTGGTAATATTCTGTATTTCCTAAATAACAAAAATTATTTAAACAATATCCGTCTTATTACAAAAAACTAAATAAAACTCAGTTTAAACCAGGTTCAGCTAGCACAGGCTTAATTTTTAAACTGCAGTCTAAATGTCACCTTATTACAAAACATAAATAAACCGTGGCTTTCATAGAACAGCAATTAGACCCTAGCTTAAATAAACAGTCACAGATTATCCAAAATATTGCTTGATCATTCATTACATCATTCGATTATAACGTTCCGTACTACTCGAGGGAAAGCTTATTGCTAAAAAATTGATAAATTTAATTACATATCAGCAATGAAATGATAATAATTTATATATTTAGTATAAATATATAACATTGGTTATTAATGATTACCATTTATTATTCTAGGGCCCTGAAATAATAAGCATTTTCATAACTCGCAATGTTAAATATAAGACGTAGAACGGAACAAAATAAAGAAGGTATTATCGTCATTAGGTACCTACCTATTCGGGCATCATTTGAAATACGAGTAAGATGTCAACAATATGAAAATAGTTTGTATGTGATATGGTAATCGTTGTAGGTAAAACAAAAACACGTTTTAAGTAGTTTAAAGTTTGTTCTTTTCTCAACCGACTAAGTAGGTTTTTAGTTGTTTTGTGTAGGTGTTGTTGTGGCCCAGCTTTGTAATGCGCAAACCTTGAATTTCAGGGGACAAAGTACATCCCCGAGGGTCGTGTGATATTATCTACCAATAATTCCAAAATATTTTTAGTACTTAATACGTTTTCTAAATCTATATTTTTTTCTAAAATCTTTGGATAATTCTATAAAAGGATCAACACGAACAAGCTCACTACTGGGTCGTCGTCTTTCTAAAAGTTCAATATCTTCAATATACATTAAATGTACCATGTCGATATCCATTTTGAAACAAGTCATTATAATATTAACACATTACCAATAGCAACGCTAACCTCAAAACAACAACTTTGACAGAACTGTATGTATTTAGACCATGGTCTATAGTTTAAACTAGGGGTCGAGTAGGTTTATCTTTAAACCTGACATTACGCTATGGTTTAGTGTTAAAACTGAATTTGTAATAACAAATTTCAAAAACAGTGGTTTTGTGACGTAATAAACCGTGTTTTATAGTTAGACCGTATTTTGTAATAAGGCCGAATATGTTTTAAAAGAATATAGAGTTTTAAGACTGCGCAGAAATAAAACGGCAATTTCATAGACCTATTATATTATTTCTACCTAAAATGTATTTAACTCTATAAATAAATAAAGAGGTTTGTTGTCAAAATTTAACAGACACAATTTAGTTTCTGATAAGAATTGATATTGCTAAAGTTAGTAATAACTTTATTTGCTATTTTAAAATCAAATAACCAAGTAAGTTACTGGAGAAAATAGTAAATTCCAATAAGATTAGTTTACATTAATTTTATACCTAGTGTAAAAAACCTACATCTGGGTCGAAAGTCCCAAACACTGTTATGGAAGTGTTCTGTCCTCTATCACGCGATGGACCTGGCGGAGAATCCATGGAATGCTAAGATTAGGTCTTACTTACTCAAACATAAAAGGAAGATGGACAATACTAACGGAACATAGACGAAAAAGGACCTAACCCGAAATCAGTGTGAAAAAATAATTTCAAGTGAAAAAACTAAAGATAGTCCACTTACAAGGAAAGCAAAGACAGAGGTAGCTCTAGACAAAAAAAATAGTGTAAGTGGGAGAAGTTCTACACCTAAGCAGAAGCTATGAACTCATTGTTAAATTCATAGCTAGCATTGCTTTTTGCTAAGTGCAAAATTAAAAAAAAAATGTTTTAATTTAAATTTGGAGCCCGTGATTAAATTAGGTTCCAAGAATTAAAAAAACAAAAAATCCTCTTAGAATTGGATACCGGTAAGTACCGGTACCTATATAACATTATTAATAAAACAATCTGGATACTAATAAGAAAAATGCAAACCGACTTGATGAAGTCGGATGAAATCTAACAGCAATACGGCTCATAAATACTTCTCTGTTTTGGTAACCGTGATCCATTACACAGAGTTGAGGTAAAAATCTAATATTTTTAAGATTAACGAAATTATTAATTAATTTAAAATGTACTAAAAGACTTGCTTATTAATCCCAAAATTTTCTATAATATTAAGTTCTTGAAGATAAAGGACTAACCTTGACATACAAACAAACAAAACTTAATTATTCTTATTAGATGTGTATCAGTAAAAGTAGAACTCTGTTTATTCTATTTGTACTTTCCATTGCGAGTATTGGTTAAGAAGTGGCCAATACATGTTTAATTTTGATAATCACCAGATAGGCAGTTCATTCAACAGAGGGCATGCAATACGAGGTGGCTCATTGATAATTTTGAACAAAAAATTTAAATATAAAGAACGACTTGATATTGTTAATCTCTCGGTTGAACGTTCTGTTGAGATAGCCTGTGTAGAGTTGAAGCATTTTATTGTATTAAGTGTGTACAGACCCCCTTCGGGTATGTATGATTGCTTTGAGAGAGTTATGGAGGATGTCTTAGATAAGGTAACCAAGTCTAAAAAATATGTAATGGTTTGTGGGGATTTTAATATTGATTTACTGGTAACAGGGAATGAAACCCCAGAAAGGGTATCTAAATACTTAGCTCTTTTTCAATCTTTTAATCTGAAAAATGTATTTTTGGAGCCCACTCGTATAACTGAAACAACAGCAAGATGTATTGATAATGTATTTATTAATTTTCTAATTACTGATAAATTAATAATTAATAAGCTTCAGTCAGACCACACTGGTCAGCAAATTACATTTTTAAATAGAAGGGAACAAAATGTATCTAAGAACATTGTTGTTATACCTAAAACTGCGCATAGAATTGAATGTTTTAAAAACAAAATTGAGTTAGCCTTTAGTTCCACACCAATTATCAGTGCGGATGATAGTGTAAACACTTTATTTGATAATTTTTTTACTACTTATTGTAATGTGTTTAAATCAGTTTTTATTCCAAAAACAATATTAATTAAAGGCAATGCCACATTCAGTGAATGGGCAACAGTAGGATTACATAAGAGTAGAATACGGCTTTATGAACTTTATGAAGAAAGGAACTATAATTTTAGTGATACATTTCAGAGTTATGTTAAAAATTATTCAAAATTATTTAGGAAGCTTTGTAAGGTAGCTAAATCACGTTTTCTGAGTTCAAGAATTAAAAACAGTAATGATAAGATTAAGACCATATGGAATATTATCAATAGTGAGACAGGCAAAGTAGTCAACCGCGACATTGAGTACAACTTAAACATCAATAACTCAACAATCACATCAGATGTAGAAGTCGCCACTGCTTTTGAACAATTTTTCACAGATATTCCAATTACTACTACTCAATCTTTGAACTCTTCACCTATAAACGCAGAATTAATTTTAAAGGATAACGTACCGATTTTCAACAATGATTTTGAATTTGAACATGTTACTCCTTTTGATATAATTAAAGCTTTTAATACCATTAATGTAAAAAAGACAGCAGATTTATGGGATAATTCTGTAGTTATTACTAAGCATATTATTTACTCAGTTGCAACGCATTTAGCTCTTATATTTAATTATTCGATAGATAGTGGTGTGTTTCCTGATTTAATGAAATCCAGCAAAATTGTTCCTTTATATAAATCTGGCTGTACATCAGACCCAACTAACTTTAGACCGATTTCAGTACTGCCAACTTTCAGTAAAATTTTTGAAAAACTTATTGCAGACCAACTGCAAACATATTTAAATAGATACAGAATTTTACATATTAAACAATTTGGTTTTACAAGGGGTCGCTCCACAACCGATGCTGGTGTGGAGCTTGTAAAACATATATATGACGCCTGGGAGAAGTCTTACGATGCTTTAGGTATTTTCTGTGACTTGTCCAAGGCTTTCGACTGTGTCGATCATGATACACTTTTACGGAAACTACATCACTATGGTTTAGGTAAACTTGGATTAGATCTTTTCACGTCTTACTTAAATAACAGAATACAAAGAGTTAATATTAATGGAAAATTATCTCCAGGATCTGTCGTAAAAATGGGCGTTCCGCAAGGTTCCATACTTGGACCCCTTTTGTTTCTCATCTATATAAATGATTTACCACATCTAGTTAAAGATCAACATGAGATAGTTTTGTTTGCCGATGACACTTCGCTTTTATTTAAAGTGAAACGACAACAGACTAGCACTGACGAAGTGAACTTGGCTATCTCTAAAGTTGTTCGTTGGTTTGACATTAATAACTTGCTCCTTAATAGCCGCAAAACCAAATGTGTTAGATTTATAACGCCGAATGTACAAGAAGTAAAATCCACAATAAGAGTTAAGGAGGATCAGGTAGACCTTGTGGACACTACAAAATTTCTTGGTATAACACTAGACTCTAAGCTTCAGTGGGGCCCACATATTAGGACATTGGTAAAGAGACTAAGTTCTGCAGCTTATGCCGTTAGGAAAATTCGAGAACTGACAGACATAGAAACTGCTAGATTAGTATATTTTAGTTATTTTCACAGCATAATGTCATACGGTATTTTACTATGGGGACATGCTGCCGACATTCATTCTATCTTTGTGCTGCAAAAGAGAGCTATTCGTGCAATTTATAATTTAGGTAGGAGACAATCACTTCAAGAAAAATTTAAAGAAATCAATATATTAACTGTAGCAAGTCAATACATTTATGAAAACATAATTTATGTTCATAAAAATAAAAACCAATTTGTCAAAAGAAGTGATGTCCATAGTATAAATACTAGAAATAAAGATAGACTTATTCATCCGTATTCTAGGCTCCAAAAAATACATAGTTCATTTCAGGGTCAATGTGTCCGATTTTATAATAAAATTCCGAAAGATATTCAAGATCTAAGTTTTAATAAATTTAAGAATGTAGTCAAACAAAAACTTATCGTAAAGGGATATTATACTATCCTAGACTACACGAAAGACAAAAAGGCTTGGGATTAACTGCTTCTGTTCCCCAGGCTGTCTCAAATAATGCAAGTTTATGCACTTTTTTTTATTTATGTGTGCTACTTGTGCTAATTGTTTTATCTCTAAGTTCTTATTGTATTATTGTATCCTTTCTATCTTTTTTTCTGTCTTCCTTGTTCTCATGCTTGTCTTCTATTTTTCTTTTCTTTGATTATTATTTTTTATGATGTATAAATGGTGTATTATCCTGTCTGGTACTGTCAAATATTTTCATTGGATATATGATTTATGTAAAAAAAAATGTAAACACAACTGAATTTTAAAAGAGTTGCCATGAGTTTCTTTGCCAGATTTCTTCTCATTGGCCCTACCATTTGGAAACTGGAATTTATAGATCAACACAGACAGACAAGTAGATTCGAGTAGTAGATTGGTTTTATTTTTCTCCTCTAATTTACATTTGACAATACAACGCGGCTTTTTTAGTGCTGTAGCGTTTGTCTGTGTCGATCTATAATTTTAATTGTAGCTTCAATTTTAAGTAAACGACGATTTCAAACAATTTGTAATAAATTTTATGAAATAAAGTATTTTGAAATTTGAAATTTAATTTGAAATTTCCCTTTGTAAGAATAGAGATCAAAGTCACTTGTCAACCACGTAAAAATTTTACTTGTACCAAGATACTAAAAATGTTATTTTAATACTTTCTTGGTTTTACTTTATTTTTGTAGAATATACTTAACATCCAAATTGTAAAAAACTTCATATTTAGTTAAATAGAAAACCATATTAAAAAGCCGTAAAACAAACCTACGAGTAGGTATGTATAAAAATATAGAATCATAATAACAAGGAGAGTATAGAAAGAAACCTTAATCTTAAATATGCTGACTATTATTTCTATTGAATTATAAGCAACAATCCTAATATAAAAACACAACCGTTTTTTAAAACGAAATCAAACAAATTTTCACAAAAACAACAAGAAAGCAGAATAGAACACAAACGAAAAACAAAACGGTTAACTAAAAAATGAGTAAAACTAAATTGGTTTTTAAAAGTCTTCACTGCCACCAATCAATAATATCTCCTTACAAAAAATATTAAAGCGCAAAGCATATCAAAACATCAATCTTGATATTCCTTTGTTTAAAAAAAAAGCATAAAAATTTACATTATCATAATCGTTTAACATCATACGAAACAATTACATTATACTGGCAACATTATTATCAAAAGACATCAAAATTATGAATTAAACGACACTTAATCACCGCGAATTTTTTTATCTAGTAACACGCAAGACGTTTACACATAGACAGTAGACGCACACATAGACACACTCATTAACTAACACATTTACATCACTAATGCGAGTCCCACGTGTCTTTGCTCATTAAAAAGTTAACAACTGCAATCAAAGTTTCAATTAACAATTTATTCAGTTAATACTGTATTGTGAACACTAAAACGCGCGAACTAATAAAGACAAATTATTTACGCGCGCTTTTTTGTGACATTTTTCCAAAATTTTTAACGCGTTTTTTTGTTTTAAGACGTAAGAAACGGGTGAAGAAATTCCTTTTTCAAACTCGCGGCATGGCGGATCGATTAGCTTTTAAAAATAAATATCTTGTCTACGTTTCAATATTTAGAATATTGTATTTTTTTTTTAATTTTAAAGGTTTCCAATTTTAAAATGTTGAAAGAACGAGCAGTCTTTACCGCGAGGTATTCGCTATGGAACTCTTCCCGTGAGGTTGCTGCAAGGAAAAGCATTTCACAACACATGGAAGGTTTTCTTCAGCTTAGACCGTGTGTGGGTCTATACAGATAGTGCATTGTATGTGTGTGTGTTCGACTTGAGGCGGCGTGTCGTTGTGTGCGATAGATCGTGTAGTAGTGTGAGTATTTTATGACTCTGAGTGCATCCCTTTCGAGCTGCATGCAATTTATATGTGTGCATTTTATTTTTTTTCTAAACGGCGTGGGCTCCCTGTGTATGCGGAGGAACTATTCATGTATGTGTGTTCTGTTTTTTCGGTAGCCTTCATACGAATCTAGTCTTTAGAGTTATGGATATAAGTATTACATTGGTATGTTTGGTTTGAAATGTATTTTTCAGTTTTATATCGGCGATATGAGAATCGCGGATAGCAAAGAAAATGTAAAAAGAATAAAAAAACTGGTGCATCGTACGTTTTCAGGTAGACACATTTTTCTTTAACCCATTTATAAGAAGTCGTATGAGTGTGTGTGTACTTGCATCTAGGGGGTGGAAAAGGGGGGGTTTAAAGGGTTGAGAGGATGGGGGGGGTGAACATATAAAAATGATAACGCATCGCAAGACGGCTGCTTTTATGGTTTTTCTTTATTTTTTAATGTTTTTTTTATTGAACCGACGGCGAGTTTGTGCTTTATTTTTCATGCTGGCTATCTTAAATATAATGTTTTACTAGTGTTACCTTTAATTTAGTTTGGATGGACAAAGTCAAAATTCCAAAATTGATGTTACTTACTTCAAAATTTTATTTAGCCGTTTTACAAACCAAAAAATATGTACACATTTTATTTATCTTAATAATTCATATTCTCTACATTTTTTGCTGTTTACATTACTTAAGATCATAAGTTGGCTAATATACTGAAATCGCACATAATGAAACTAGGCTTTGCATGTAAAGAAAGGCTGGGACATCGCCATCTCATCTCATCCGGATGGAGTCATAAAAAGCGACTAAAAGTCTACTTATTGTACAGGAACACCAAACAACACGTCATACGTAACCGAAAATCAATGAAGTATGTTCATAAGACCTAATCTTAGCATTCCATGGATTCTCCGTGCGGGTGCCGGGTCCATCGCGTGATAGAGGGCGGAACACTGGCGTAACAGCGTCTGGGACTTACGACCCAGATGTAGGTTTAAGGAGGCCCCCTTACAACGCGTTAGCGGTCACCTTCACTGTCTGCTATGTTCCGTCCTCTACCTATCCAAATTTGGTAGGAACCTAACAATGCCGTTTTGGACATTCGTGATAGTAGAGAGCTTACTGAAGTTCTCGGCAGTCCTAGTTCTTTTAATAGATTGTAGAGGGATTTAGCTGGTGTACCCCTCGCACCTATTTCCACGGCATACAGAGTAACCCTTTAGCCATTTCTGGTTATCTCATTTGTCAAGTCAAAGTATTTATTTGTCTTAATTGCTTGGTCTTTAGGGATGTTAGTTTCCCACGGTACCGTGAGCTCAATAAGTACTACACGCTTTTTCAATTTTGAGTAGAGGAATATGTCTGGTCTCAACGGCGACACGGAGATATCCTTCGGGATTTTGTAGTGTGTTTCATACGTGTCAACCAGTAGAGTCCAATCGTCTGCCGGACTCAGGACCGAAAAAGGCTTATAGGTGGTCTTTATAGTAGTGCCTTCCTTAACACTGTGGATATTTCATCGTAAATATTTATCACACATTCACACAACGCCATCTAAACCCAAACTAAGCAAAGCTTGTACTATGGGTAGTAGACAACGGATAAACAAACTTAAATACTTTTTTTATAGAAAACACCCAGACAAATGCAAACAATCATGTTCATGCAAACAAAGATTTGTAATAAACGGGAATCGAACCCGAGACCTCTGCGTAGAAGTCATGTTGTATAAGGGATACTTGGCCTACTAATACCACGCTGACCAGACGGATTGGTAAAGGATTTAATTTCAAGTTTTCCATCTTTTTTAATCTTTAAAGATAATATTGACGGACAGTCCCTTAGTCGTTTTCTTCGACACCCATGGGATGAGATGGGGTGGTGACATATTGTATTCTCACTCCGTCACCACATGGAGGAGGAATCCTCTATACATGCGTACATAAACTCATGCTTTAGTCCCGTGGGGTTAGGCATAGACGACTGACTGCCGTGTACTACGATCCTTCCAAACCGGCATACTTCGTCTACTTAAAAATCAGTAATATATAAAAACAATAAATACATTGAAAAACAAAACTTGACCTTTCTAAACAGTCTATGAACAGTCGACTTATTAATTGCGTTTAATTCTACTATTCAATCAATCGTCGACTAATTGATTTTACCATCGAATGACGATCAATTTAATTGGTGTGGTAACAACCCTAGCCTAGTAACGAGTGTGATTCGAGAAGGAATATTTTGCAACCATGACAATTACTTAGTTGGTATCCGTATGGTGACGGAGTAAGAATACAGTATGTCACCACCCCATCTCATCCCATGGGTGTCGTAAAAACGTAAGGAAAACTTGAAATTAAAACCTTTACTAATTTGTCTGGCCAGCGTGGTATTAGAAGGCCAAGTATTCCTCCGTCACGGGAGGAGGCCCGTCCCTGCAGTGTGACATTGGGCTGTTATGATGATGATGAATAACTCGATGAAAGTCTTCCTTTACGTCATTTACTTTCGAATTATCAATACTTAGATATCAATATTTTGAAAGTCATCTATAACACTGACTTTCATAGCCAATGGACTGACAAATCTGGTAGTTCTTTTTAGTCCAGCAGTAGTAATCATCATAACAGTCCTACTAATACTTGGCCTACTAATACCACGCTGGGCAAACGGATTGGTATAGGGTTTAATTTCAAGTTTACCTTCTTTTTATTACGTTAAAGATAATATTCATGGATAGTCCCTTAGTCGGTTTTTACGACACCCATAGGATAAGATGGGGTGGTAACACACTTAGTTCGTCACCACACGGAGATAAGATAGCAGTAGTAAGATAGAAGCTAATAGCAAGAGTAATTCAATACAAAAACCTAGTAAAATATCACATACATAGCTAAGTAGTTCCAACGAAGCACTAAAAGCCTAGAAAGGTTTATTTAATATATTGGTTCAACTAGCTAAGGTAGTGCTGTAAGGGTAAGTCGTTGGATATATTGTCTTTTCTACTTACTTTTATCGATGTGTGTTTTTTTAATAAATAGTTTCATACTAATAATAATGTCGACGTAATTTCGCTTACATTTTAAAACTTATTATTACATCAACTTGAAAGCATACTCTTTCAAATCGAAAAAGATAACTGAGTTCAAAGGGATCCTAACAGCCCATTAATGTCCCACTGCAGGGATAGGCCTCCTTCCGTACCGGAGGGATACTTAGCTTCTAATACCACGCTAGCCAGACGGATTGGTATAGTGTTTAATTTCAAGTTTTAAAAAAAGGGAACACTTAAAGAAAAATACGCAGACAGTAATGAAGCTGACGATACTAAGCTTGTAGGGTCTGAATCTCAGCTTGATCTGTCAGTGAATATCAGATGTCGAAGTAAAAACACCGAAGAACGTACGCGACCCTTGTTGATGGAGAAGGAACCGTTATAATAATATGATGTGGCTTTACAACTGTGGCCTGTAATGGTACTTGTATTAGCTGTCCACATCTAATTAAGATGTGGACAGCAAAAGCCAGCTGACAGCAGATGGACAGCTACATTTAATATTTATTTTGTTACTTTATCTTGTAAAATTTTGCATGCCTACCTAGGTAATATATAGCAGAACTCTATGTTTATTTTTAATATCTATAATGTCTTTTATATTTGCAAAATAAATATTCTTTTCTGTTCTCTGTATCGCAGAAGTGTTGTTCAACAAGTTCAGCTAAAGGAAAAGGCAAGAATTAGTGGCCATAGCCCATAATACGTTAGCAATTCCCTACAGCATAAGCCAACTTTATCTTCTGCCAAAGGGAAACTTGACCTACTTATACAAAGTTTCATTCTTTTGTTTTCGCAGTGACAACATCCCCTAAATTTTTCGCATTCAGCTTAAACAGCACTTTTGGGTTAATTTATTGTATATGGCGGTGACACCTCATACCACCTTATTATATCGTGTCTTTATCTTAACTATTGGGTCTCTTAAAACCGTCAGGAAGAAGAAAAATTTGATGGAAAACATGACACAAAAGGGAGAGGACACCCCTCAAACGGTGGACCGACGACCTATTTAGGACGGCGGGAAACCGATGGATGAGGGAGGCACAGGACCGCACAAGGTGGCAATACTTGGAGGAGGCCTATGTCCAGCAGCGGAAGTCAGATTGGCTGATATATAATAATGATGTTGATGTCACAAAATCTTACTACACCCATAGGAAGAGTTCCCCATTCTCCCAAGAGGATTCTTTCTCCCATCCCTGCAATAGGCCAACAACTTTCAAGTAATACGAACGTCTAAGCTTTACAAAGCAGGCCCACTCAATTTTCTTCAAGAAAAAAAAACTGCAACGACCATACTACTTCCAATACATATACATACATATACTAGTCTAGGTATATAGGAAAAATATAAAATACGGCTAGTAAAAATATATAAAAGCTACAAAAATATGTTATTCTCTCACACAGGTGGGATATGTGAGTGTGAGTTTAAGTTTCGTGTGTGTTTTGGTTATGTGAAATGTGTGGAGTAGATAGTTAGATTTTTTTTTGTCTTACTTAATTTTTTCCAAATATTTCTTATACAATTTATGAATTTTAAAGACATATTTATGTGTGGTGACGGAGTAAGAATACAATATGTCACCACCCCATCGCATCCCATGGGTGTGGTAAAAACCGACTAAGGGACTATCCGTGAATATTATCTTTACGTAATAAAAAGAAGGCAAACTTGAAATTAAACCCTATACCAATCCGTCTGACCAGCTTGGTATTAGTAGGCCAAGTATCCCTCCGTCATGGGAGGAGACCCGTCCCTGCAGTGGGACATTAAAGGACTGTTATGATGAATGCGGAGCATTTAGCAATGTAGCCTTGTGTCACAAAGTCTTTTACAGTAGGCCTCTTTGGTCGGTATGATAGTGATGACAATAAGGATGATACTCAAATGGGAACTGTTACTTTTAAATCTTGAGCATTAGAAAATATTATTTCTAACATTAATATTAAATACTATTCTAAAATATTTCAATTCACCAAACTATCAAAGCAAGGTTTATTAGACAAATTGGTACATATTGTGTTATGCGGCATGTTATTTTTTCATAGAGGAATATTGGGCTTTGGGGAATTAGAATAAGATTATTTAAAATTTATATTATTATTCCTTCCAATTCCATGAAACTATAAGAGAACTAAATAACATAGTTTCCTAATATGTATTGCTTTTTATATTAAATTTATGAAAATATTCAATTATTTATATTAATTCAATGTTTAGCATAACTTATTATTAAGTAATGAATTATTGACAAACTATTACGTATAAAAGTAAATAGAATAAAATGTTATTTTTCAATGCAAACATACCATTTTCATTAAACTCAAAGAAAAATAGCGTGACGATCAAATAAAGAACAATTAATTGCTAACAAAGTATTGAAATTGTATAAAATAAAATAAATTAACATCATAAAACATTACTCCATGTATTTCTCTAACAGTTATTCCTAGACCAAATAGGTGTAGCGTGCATGTGTGCGTTCACCTTTACGTATAAGCACTAACATAGATACTAGAACTAAGTACTAAAACTAGATGTGACATTTTTTGTATGTGCTATTTTTTGTTGAGGACGAGTTGTTTGTCTCCTGGGACATTTACTGCTTTACGCGGGCTGTGGTGGGGTGGATGGCCTTCAACCAAACACATCTAAGTGACGTGTCTCAGGGGCACCCCCTGTGGGGTACAAACCTCGGCTTGGACCGTCACTGACTAACAGGAAGTGCGTGAATCTAGGAGCGAACGCGGCGCGTATTCGCGCCTCGATGGCGAGGACGGAACCGCGGACGTGTTGGATTCGCGAGCCCTCAATTTAAATAAAACGAACATCAGTATCATGGGGACTTAATGGACGTAAAATATATTTAGATTGAGAACAATCGTTTATACAATGTAATGCACAAATATTTGTTCGGCGTAGAATTAGACTTGCGCGCGACTTTGAACACTGCACCCGTTTATTGCGACATGCACCAAAGTAACGACCAATTTCTTATCAAAAGTGATGTTAAAAAATTAATTTGAATTTTTACTGTTTTAATTAGTACTTTGTTTAACGATACACTGCATAGTTTTTTAAAGAAAAATTTGGCACTAAAGATCGTGCCCTGGACATGGCTTTTGTAATCATTCATGTAATAGATCCGGACTCCGTGTGGTGAAGGAGTAAGAATACAAAATGTCATCACCCCATCTCATCCTATGGGTGTGGTAAAAACCGACTAAGGGGCTATCCGTTAATATTAGTTTATATTATATATATTTTATTAACGGAATAAAAAGAAGGAAAACTTAAAATTAAACCCTATATCAATCCGTCTGGCCAGCGTGGTATTAGTAGGGCAAGTATTCCTCCGTCACGGGAGGAGGCCCGTCCTTGGAGTGGGACATTAATGCGCTGTTATGATGTAATAGATCCATTGCATCATTGCAAAAGTCTTCTGAGCAGTATTCGCATGCCCCAATGTAAAGCCTCGATCTATTTATCTGTACATCTATTATTTAGGCAATCTTGTTCTGCCTGCTGACTAAATCTAATGGTATAGGGTGTGTTTCAATTTACCTATCCATATAACGTTACGCTTGATAAACAACATCTTAAATAAAAAAGAGCCAAGTCAGTATAACTTCTACATAAATTATTTCAAACCGTTACAAAGCACATTATAAAAATAGCACATCAAAATCAATACTAGACATGACACATCTAGTAAAAGTCATAAACTACGTACTATATCTATGTACACACACATACATACATGTGTGTATCACAGAGAACCGAACTCATATCGTACTTACGCCCTTACACTGCGCAAGCTTGAGAATACACTGCAGGACATAAAAATGTATACCTTTATAATTATTATTTATTTTGACTTTTAAATGACAGCTACAGCACTAGGGATTATGGTCACGTTCCGAGGAATTTACAAACATCAAGTTAAGGGACAGTAGAAACATCCAGAGATTATAACATGTGGATCACTTGAAGAATTGTCCTGAGTGGAAGTCGAACCCACGACTTCGTGCTGCCGATTCCGCAACTACCTCGTCCTCAGGATAGGTAAGTGTTGTGATAGACAATCCTTCTCATCTCGAAATAAGTGTTTTGGGACGAACTTAATGGGTAATGTTGACCAAAAAAGGCAAACTACCAAATGATCAGACCAGCGTGGTATCTATAGGGTAAGTTTCCCTACAGGTATGGGAGAGGCTTACCCCTGTAATGGATAATTTATGAGTTGCACATTTCCTGGAATTCTCCGGAAGCACATTATCGGTTTATCCCTTAAATGCTGCACATTATGGGCAAGCCGTTTCTCCTGATGGACCATGATGAGATGAGATATAGTCAGACTGTAATCAATGGTTTTACTAGATGCGGAAGGCAGTGGACGATCAAAATACGGTACTTATCAATTGATTAGAAGTAGTCCTATAGTTGACTTTTTAAACACCTTTGGAATGATTATACGGTGGTGACGATCGATTCTATGTCCGTCAACAAACGTAGTATGCATTATAAGTTATTTCGCATATTAACCTTTAAGCGGCGTAATACAACAGTACAACCAGTAGTCTATCTCTTTATTTATTATAAATGCCTACGGCTTTTGGTACGTAAACATGCGATAGGGCTGCCCACCTTCAGCTTTTTAATTACATTTACCTACTTTCCTGCGCGTTACTGCGGCACAGTCGCGACTGTTCGTTCCGCAAAGCCACCGCTCGTGAGCGTGTAGGTATAACTCGCCTTTCGTCCGTTTCTATGAAGTCGAAATACTGTACATATTTGTGCTATGGTAATATTTAGACTAATCACAAGAAAACCCGTTATTTTAAATTAAATAACATAAATTAGAAAAATAAAACAGTTATTTTTAGACAAAAAGAAACGTTAAAATGAATTATTTATAAACTATACATTGTTGCTCACATATCTAGTATCGTGTTAGTAAGTTTTTTTCTACTACAAGTGAAATTATCCGCGATAATAGTAATTACAATTCACCGATAGCATGCGATTTATGTGATAACCGTTTTTCTCATTAAATTAATAAAATACGGCTACATAATCCGTTTTAATGAATATTAAACCTTATTAAAGGCGATTAGAGTTGTTTTTCGATTAGTGTTAAGCTCTTATTTGGTGATAAAGAGTTATCACGATCGGTGAGAAGTTTGTTTTCTCTATAAAAGATTTATAAACGTTGTGATAGCAGTTTTTCTTTTTATATATTGGAATGCGTTTTTACTTATAACGTTTTATATCGAGGTATTTTATTGGTTGAATAGCTTCACTTCATGGTTCCACATGCGTTAATTCAATAATATTATTTTCTTGTTTTCTATTTATAGCAGTTTTTATGTTTTCTCGAGAAAAAGGCTATCAACGATATAATATCCTTTAATGGGAACAAGAGTTCTAGTAGTAAGAGCTGTAAATCATTTTTTTAATCTTGAATTTTATTGGCCTTCTAATTGTTTTCTGATTGAGTTTATATAGCAATGCTTTTTTAAGTGGCTTACAGGAATCATAGTCGTAGTTCATACTCTGGTACAATTTTGTTAGGAAGTACGTAAGTAGAATTTGCTTCTATTTTTCTCTTATAGCCTTTTACGAAAGAAAAGCCTTTTAAAGAGTAAATTGTAATTCATCATTACAGCCCATTAATGTCCCATTGCAGTAACGGGCCACCTCCCGTGACGGAGGAATACTTGGCCTTCTAATACCGCGCTGGCCAGACGGATTGGTATAGGGTTTAATTTCAAGTTAAGAATTGTAAATTCACGGAAACTGTAATTGATACCAATAAAAGAATGGAAGTCCATGTATATATTCTATAGTATATTATATATTATTCAGGAGTATTTTATCCTAGTACTATGATGATGTATTTATTAATTATATATAACTGTTAATCTATGTATCATCATACTACAAAGACATAACTGTTGATTTAATAATTTTTAGTAGTCATCAGCATCATCATAACAGCCCACTAATGTCCCACTGCAGGGCCCTGCCTCCCTGCCTTCCAGTGACGGAGGGATACTTGGCCTTTTAATACGACGCTGGTCAGACGGAATGGTATTAGAATTTAATTTCAAGTTTTCCTTCTTTTTATTACTTAAAGATAATATTTACGGATAGTCCCTTAGTCGGTTCTTACGGCACCTGTGGGATGAGTTGGGATGGTGACATATTGTATTCTTACTCCGTCACCACACGGATCTTTTTTTTTTAGTAAGTATTTAAATTTTTTCTAGTTTTTAAATAAAAATATAGTGTCCGAATAAAATGTCCTCAATTGTAAAATGGAAAGCCTCGTACGGTCAGAAAACACATAAAATATTCTATGAATTTATTTCAGAAGGTTTTCAGTGAAATTGCAAAACTGAATAAACTCCTGTTTTTTTATACTTTTTAAGTTTTTTTTTTAAAGTATTTCGTGTTTTTGTGGTATCAACGATTTTGTAGACTAGACGGTTTAATAAATAATTTTATGACGAACATTTTTCATTCTCTGTTCTTTTTGTCTGTTTTGAAATATTTATTCTCGTTAAGATTTAATAGTAGACATCAGTGCTACCTTTACTAAGATGGCTCGTGGCTATCCTTTTTTTTTGTCGAAAAGGTACATTCAATTAAGATGTAAGAATGAGCCGACCCCAAACTATGATTGCGGGAAACCTATAGATTTGGGAGCACAAAGTCGAGCTGGATATAGCTTAACAGTTTAAGGAGGCCAATATCCAGCAGTACCTACATGTGTTTTGACAAGATAGTTTTTGCTAAAAATGAAGGCAAATTGACACAATTCTAAGTACACAACAAGCACATTATCAAGTATTTGTAGTATCAGGGTTATAACGAGGATGTCGTAGGGCATCAGTCTATAAACGTCTAGCTGGGAACCCCAGACTCCCATAACTGAAGGACATAATTATTTTTGTCAACCAACGTGCTAGCAGAGTAGGCATTACAACGACTTCACTTCACTAAACTGTACCATTTTTATTTTTTATCAATAATTTATTTCAATTTATTTTGCAAACGGTACACCCTATCTCTCTCGCTATAACTTATAGTTTTGGATAATGCATTAGAGAACTTCTTTATGGGGCAGAATATTCTCGTACACGTATAATAATATATATTATATAATGCGTATTTATATTATAAGGAATATAATGTATTATAAATGGGAATAAGAAGTCGTTGAAGTATTATTCAAGAAGTAGGTTATTGCTGGCTTTCTTTTCATTTTACAAGTACGTATTTGCTTTTTGATGGTAAGCTCCTCTTTTGTGCATACCAGGTGCAAGGGAACTATACTCCATTTGTTTAGGTATCTACCTAAAAGTAAACAAAAAAAATGACAAATGACAATTCACGGACGGCGTCGATTTTCACAATCCGACCGAATGAAAAGCTGTCAAAATTGATGCCGCACGATCATGCTAGCTTACTTTTTAATTTAGTTAAGTTTCAATTTACTCAAGTTCCCAGCTACTGTTTACCTTTAAGCCCGATTTACACATCGACAAGTACAGTAGCGAGTTAAGTAGTAAGTTGTTAATTAAGATGATTTAAATAGATCTCCATCCTATTTTTTGGCGAGTTAAGTACGAAGTAGCCCCATCTCTCGCGTCTCCGTAACTTAACTCGCCAAAAAATAGGATGGAGATCTATTTAAATCAATTTAATCAACAACTTACTACTTAACTCGCTACTGTACTTGTCGATGTGTAAATCGGGCATTAGTTAAATACCGAAACAAATGGAGTTTAGGTTGTTTACAAATGTAACCCTTAGAGTGCTTCTGTACTATGCACGTCACACTAAGATACAAGCTGTTAAGCCCTGTAATTCAGTAATTTTGCTGGATACTGTCGCTTTCTACCCAAACACATAAATATAAATATATTATATAAATATTCCACAGCGCCATCTAGTCCGAAACTAAGCAAAGCTTGTACCATGGGTACTAGACAACGGATAAACATACTTAAATACGTACTTTTTTTTTGTGAATACATTAGATACTATACATAGAAAACACCCAGCCCAATGCAAACAATCATGTTCATGCACACAAAGATTTGCAGTGGGAATCGAACCCAAAACCTCTGCGTAGCTACTGGTTTAATCCAACTTATTTGTTTCTTTGTTATTTTTGCTTCTTTACATCATGTAAAGTATGTCATAGAAATGATTAAAGGAATAGTTAAGTAAATTCTACGTAAATACTTCACTCGAACATATTTAAATATTCAAGAATTAGTAAGTCAGGGTTCACTATATCAAAAGAATACTGCAAGGACAGAATAGGCTTTTGAAAGGCTAGCTATCTGATTTAATTTAGAGTATCAAATGAGCAACAGGAAGTTATACTGATAAGTATATAAGATTGTTTGTAATCATTCTGTATCAAAAATGCTACTCTCTGTATAATGGTCAAAATTACATCATGTACTTTTTTTTACATTGGATGATGTTATAGTAAAGAGTGCCAATGTTTTTCTTTTGATATTAATGTTTATTTTGAAATTATTGTTTAGTACAGGAAAATGAGATCTAATGGAGTTAAATGCCGAGAAAACCTCAACTGCATCTATACCTCTCCCTTTTTTATCCAAAGCTAGTTAAAGTCAAGAATCTACTCTGTCTTTCACTAACCTTGGTCTTTTAAGAGAAGCGTATAAAAACATCTCCCAAATTTTAGACCACTATGTGTTACGAGTATCTTTACAATAATTTGTATCTATTTTTATCATTGTGTTATCCGTTCATCGACTTGTTAACATCAGAAGTCATTCGCAATTGTACAAAAATCATTTACAAATCCTTCTTAATCCTTTGAGGTTCTGAGGCAGCCGTCTAGAGATCACGAGTTTTAATCCCACCCAAAATAATTATTTGTGAATCCGATGGATTTTCTTTGTGCCATTGTTTCATGTCTATAAAACTCTTCACGAAATCGCGACACTTGGCTCGATCCGAAGTGAAGGAATTAAATAAATAATTAATTATTTCTTTAAAACGAAAATAATAGTGTTTCTTGAAGGCTAAATAAACACAATTGTTTTCTTAATCACATCTCGTATGAACTCATCCTTAAGTAAATTGTTTACGCAAATTATTTTAAAAGAATATTGCGATCCCTTTTACATCGCCGCTCGACATATCGCCGTTAATACAAAATATATTAAGTAGCTATTACATCGGCTTGAATGTAGGTACCTCTTTTAATGAGTAACAGCCAGGAAACTCCCTGGGAGCTTACTAAGTATAATGTTTTAGAGGTTTATTGATTCATTTATTGGTTTTGTTTTTTTCATTTAGGTTAGGTTAGGTCGAGCTTTTGAAACAATTGCACTGTAAAGTTTTGGACCAAAACTTTTAGTCATTGATGACTTTTTAACATTGTGAATGGTAAAATGATAAATTAAGTAAATTAAGAGCTGAATAAAGGGAACAGATTCTGTGACATAAAGACGGCCTCTTTCGTTGAAGACCTAACGCATGCATGCACTTTATCTGCATGAAAGTGAAAAATTTGACCATACTTTGGATCAAAATAAATATAAATATTATAAATATTCCTCACACTTTCACACAACGCCATCTAGTCCCAAACTAAGCAGAGCTTGTTCTATGGATACTAGACAACGGATAAACATACTAAAATACTTTTTTTTGTAAATACATACATATTATACATAGAAACAGTCAGACCAATGCAAACAATCATGTTCATGCACACAAAGATTATCATTGAGCGGGAATCGAACCCGAGACCTCTGCGTAGCAGTAATGTTATATAAACACTACGCCAGAGAGGTCGTCAAACATGATATTATAATGTTAGAAGATAGTAGAACGAATGATTCCTCGCCACTGATAAATGTTAGGTAATACCTAACCACCTCCAAATCAGTAATGAAATAATATTTCACCAGAGCCACGCGACAGTGACGAAGAGTAGCTACTAAGGTGTCCAAAAGAGGTAATCTTAACTTTTCTGCCTTTTGTTTTCGTTAAGGTAAGATCTGCGAATATCTTTACTTAGCTTTTATGACATCTTAAAGATGATAAAAGTTGGTGACCATTACCAACAAACACTCATAACAGCATCTAGTATTGTTCAAAAATAACATAACAAAAATACAGAACCTTTCTACCATTACAGTCTAATCATAACAGCCCATTAATGTCCCACTACTGGGACGGGCCTCCTCCCAGGACGGAGGGACATTTGGCCTACTAATACCACGCCGGCCAGACGGATTAGTATAGGGTTTAATTTCAAGTTTTCCTCCTTTTAATTCGTAAAGATAATATTCACGGATTATCCCTTAGTCGGTTTTTACGACACCCATGGGATGAGATGGGGTGGTGACATATTGTTTTCCTACTCCGTCACCACACAGAGAGTGTAATAAGTACATTGAAATATGAGCTCATTTCAATAACCAATAGACGTCTAGTTATGATATGGAATGCGCAGGGCCGTGTTCTGTGGGAGAGACCTATTTATTTATTTATTTATTTAACACTTCATACAATATTGTATACAGGCGGACTTAATGCCTAAGGCATTCTCTACCAGTCAACCTTAGGTGATGCAGAGATAAATGTGGTAGGTGTTAATGTGATTAAAATGAGGAAAATGTAAAATAGTGTGTAATGTAACAAATACATAAACTACAAACATAGATACCTAACCAATTCTTACACATATAAAAAAAAAAATTATAATTATATAATAAGTATGTACCTATATAATAATATACATAAATAACAATATATACATACATAAATAATTAACTCGAACATAAATAAATAGATAAATAGAGCCCAATGATTCAATATGAAGTTCAACTAAGGTTTGTTTAACATAAGATGACGTACTTTATATTTAAACATTTGACGACTAGTTGACATCCTGATTTCTAGAGGCAAGGCGTTCCAGAGAAGAATAGACTGAACTGGGAAGGATGAATGAATAAAGTTAGAGTTATGAGAGGGACATAAAAGGAGAAGATTATTAGAGGATCGCAGATTGCGGTTGTGAGTAGAACATAGGTACTGAAAGTAGTGAGTTAAATAGGCAGGGGGAGTAGGAGAAGTAAAGAAAGAGAAAAGAGTTGTGAGAGCGCGCATGCTGCGTCTCTGACGAATAGATAGCCATTGCAGTTCAGTGCGAAAAGCAGACACATGGTCGTACTTGCGAAGATTGTATATGAAACGAATGCAGTTATTGAGAAGCCGGTCGAGTTTGTTGAGAAGATCTGCATTCAGGTCATAGTAGCACACATCACCATAGTCAATTATAGGGAAAATCAAAGTCTGCACAAGCATTGCCTTGGTTTGCGTAGGAAGGAAATGTTTTAATCGGTAAAAGGCTCGCAGAATACCTGTAACTTTATTGCACAAGTTAGTTACTTGAGTGTGCCAGCTTAAAGTCGTGTCTAGGTATAATCCCAGGTCCTTAACAGACGCACAAAGCTTGATTACCGTGCTATTTAATTTAATGGGAGGGAGAGAAGATATGTCAGTTCCAGTACCTATGTCCAGCAGTGGACTGCGAGAGGCTAGTTGATTGATTGATTGACTGAACTATCAGTACAGTCTATTTAAACGGACTTGCTCTATATGGTAAACATCTATGGCGTCGTGTCAACCGCAGACTAAAGAGTACTGATAGCTAGAGATGTGTAACTGATGTGAATGAATGAAATCTTTACTTAAAGTTCTTTTAGTACTGAACGGTTTATGGCAATTTTTTTAGCTACATACATTATACAGTGTAGGTATATAATTACATAATATTCTAATTACGCAATAGGAATGTGGAGTCGTATATAATGCTAAAAGTATTAAACAAATTTTTATATTTATAATTTTTACAAATATAGAAGGTAGGTAGGTATAAGCAGCTGTAAAAGAGAAAGAAAAAGAAAGAAAGAAAATACATTTATTCCTGGTTTAAGGGTACAGTAATAATATAGACAATTACAAAAATAAAACAAAAATAAAGAATATAAACAAAAGTCATGATAAAGCCACATCTGTGCAGGAATCGAACCCCACTCAGCATAATGCTGCGGCACACCAAACAGTTATGCTCAGTTAAAAAAGATTACAACTTTGTTGATATTAAATTTTACAAATATTGTTATTAGTAGCGCTATACCACTGATTAAATTGAAAGTGTCCTTATACCCAGCAGGACCCTTTGACCAATTCGATTGAAAATCAAAGTTCCTAGTAGAGTAAAGTAAGTGGAACTTTGATTTACAATCGAATTGGACGAAAGATCCAGCTGGGTATACGGACACCTTCAATTTAATCAGTTGTATATCTGCTCATGTTGTTACTTAAACAACATTATCTAGTACTTAAATAAATATTTTTATTTTATTTATATTTTGACTAGGTGATACCCGAGGCTTCACCCGCGTTGTATGAGTAGCTCAAATGTTATTCTACACCCTAATCTAACCCTATATTCCAAATTTCATCAAAATTCATTTAGTAGTTTTTGCCTGAAAGAGTAACAATCATCCATCTATCCATACATTCTCAAAAAATTTCGCATTTATAATATTAGTAGGACTTATTTAAACATCATCATTTTATTCGTATGCCAATCGTTCATTCACTTTTGTTACACATCCCTACGAATCTATGAAATTTCTAGAATCTACAAATGTCAAATAATGAAATTAATTTTTATCTGTGAAATTTGCCGTTGGAAAAAAATACATTTATTTAAAATATAAGAAAGATAGTGGTGAAATCAAAGTAATTTACGTGTTTTCTATTGCATAAACGTATAATGCTACTTTCCAGAAATTTTCATCCATATCAAAGTGTGCGATTGATGTTAAAACTAGTGAATTTGCAATATGTGGCGTTTGTTTACTAAATAAATCAAGTAAGGATGAATACGGTATACACACTAATGAGTGATAGCAAATGCCACTGAGTGGTCACCCATCTATAAAATGACCTCGCCGAAGTAGCTTAACCTTGTCATTTTTACTAACTTTAAAACTTTCGTGTTTCATTGTAACTTATTATTAACTACACGGGTATTAACACGATTAAATTGTGTTTAGTTAACTTGTCATTTTTAATGGACACCTTTTTGAATTAGTAAATGCAACTGGCTATACGAAAATAGATAACTATAACAAAAATACAGTACCTTCCTTCCATTATACAGTGTAAAAAGTACATTGAAATCCTGAGCTCATTTCGATAACCAATATAGTTAGGTAACCGCAGATCGACCGCGTTGATGAGACTACTTGTTACACAGAATGTTTTGGTAAGGGTCGGCTCATAACTACTGGCGCGGCGCGATTATTTTTACTAAAAATGTTGAGAGTTTTTAAAAGAAAAATATAAATATAGTGTTTCGGTATTAATATCGCAGCCTGAAAAGAATTAAAAAGTTTCTAGTTTAAAAAAAAAGGGTTCAAAATGTGTTTGTAATTAATAAAGAGTTTAATTATGCATACTATGAGCTCTGCGTTTCCTCGGTGTGAGATAGCATTGTGTAAAAGATTTAATACTTTTTAAGAACAATTATTTAAGTGAAGGTAAGTTAAATTATTATTAACGCAAAGAAAAGCTTTAAACGGAACTTAGAACAGAAAACTGTACTCGGCTATCAACATTTATCTATAGATTCAATTATTTAATTCAATATATCGCAGAAATATTAAATATTAATTTAAGTTTTTATTATATCTTTTTATGCATTTGGTTTACTTAAACCAACTCTTACCCCCTTACTCATATACGCCTCTTAAATTTTAGTCAATTGACTAGCTTAAATTCTTACGAATTTGTTTGGCATAGAGTTGGATTTCGTAAAAAAGATCTTGCTAAACATTGATTAAATTTAAGAGGCGTTTATGAGTAAGGAGGTTAAAGATAAAATCAAGAGAACTAAGGCAGCTATACTCCGTGCAGTCCATTATGAGCCAACCTTTATATCTGCTATAGCAATTTAAGCAACACGATGTAATGTCGAAGGTTTAGGCTACTGTTGTAATGAGGCTGTACCATTTTTTATAAAATAATCTCGCTTCCGGTTTGTGGTACTTATCGACCACACGTATTGGGAGTATAATTGGGAGTATATTTATAGCAAGGAGTAGTGAAAAAGAACGAAAACTTGAAATTAAACCCTATACCAATCCGTTTAGCCAGCGTGGTATTAGTAGGCCAAGTATCCCTCCGTCACTGGGGGAGGCCCGTCCCTGCAGTGGGACATTAATGGGCTGTTATGATGAGGGAATAGTAGTGGTGTAGGGATCTTAGTTAAGGCCGATGGCGATGGATGAGGGAGGTACATGACCGCGTAAGGCTTTAACAAGTATAATAAGCTCTGCCAGTTTTTGTCACCCTTGAAGCTGTTAAGCAACGTAGCCTAGTCGTTTTATAGTTTTCATCATAACAGCCCATTAATGTCCCACTGCAGAGACGGGCCTCCTCCCGGGATACTTGGCCTACTAATACCACGCTGGCCAGACGGATTGGTATAGGGTTTAATTTCAAGTTTTCCTTCTTTTTATTTCGTAAAGTTAATATTTACGGATAGTCCCTTAGTTGGTTTTTACGACACCCATGGGATGAGGTGGGGTGATGACATATTGTATTCTTACTCCGTCACCACACGGAGATGTATTACTTCCACCGTTTTAAAGTAAATAATATTTGTACTCTGATGCTTAAAGGTGTATTAACCGGGTTTATCGGTGGCGCTAACTTGGAAGGTCTTGCGATAAAGAGACCTACTCATCATAACAGCACATCAATGTCCCAATACAAGGACAGGCCTCCTCCCGTGACGGAGGGGTGTTTGGCCCTCTAATACCACGCTGGCCAGACAGATTGGTACAGGGTTTAATTTCAAGTTTTCCTTCTTTTCATTTTGTTAAGATGGAAGGGACTACCCCTTAGTCGGTTTTTACGATACCCATGTTATGAGATGGGGTGGTGAATATTGTATTCTTACTCTGTCACCACACGGAGATAGACCTACTACCTGTTATTAAACTGCTTTAGATAGATAACTCCCTTGGGAATCTACTAATTTAGTATATTTCTGAATACGACGAAAAAACAACTTTTAAATAATTCAAAAATAAACATTAAATCAAAAATTTATCAAAATGCAATCAAAAATAATCCTTAAAGTTTTAATGAAATATAAGATTTAAGAAAAATAGTTTCGCGAATTCATTACGACTACCGAATTACACCATAATCATCATTATACATCAGACGCACCGAAAACAATATTAACTTTAAATATTATAAAAAAGATATAAAAAGATTACAAGCAAAGAAAAAAGATTAAAAATGATCGATACGGCGGAAAAGAAAATAGTACAAAAAAGTTTGAGCACGTGGTCGACCTTTTTTGTGATGGTTCCGTATTATGTATATTTAGCTCTGTTTTGACTCTGTGGACGCCGTAAGCAAGGCGTTTTGCTTTAATCCGTATACTTTCTAGTATTGTCAATTTTATCCTTCAACGTTTTAAAATGATTTAAATTATTTTTTTGTTACTATTTTTTGTCATAATATAACGCAATCTAGACTCTAACGCAATCTTGTTTGACAACTGATCAATATAATTTTGCCTATATCCTTTATTTATACAACTATTAGGTTTCAATACAAATGTTTGGAGAAGGCCTGTGTCCACCATTTGATACGATGATTAGGTTTTAAACTTGATAATCTGTTAATACGGTAATGTTGTAAATCAGTTTATATTCCTAAAAACATTTTGACACTGTGACTGTGACAGACCTTTGATTAGTACGTTATTAGTAAATTAATTAAACATGTTCTAAAAAAAGTAAAAACGTATATTCGTTAAACTTAGATTGTAGCTAAATGGCATTGTGTAAATGTACGAGGAATCTAAATTTAAAAAAATTACAGTTCTTTTTTCCAGTAAAAAGATGCGATGCTACTTTACCAAAGAACTTCATGTCAATTCTCGTACCTAAAATTCGGTTAAGTTAACTTTTAGTTGTCAAATTGTCACACTCTAAATAAAACTTTAACATGACCACAAAAGATTACAATTGCAATAGCAAAAACAAGACAACTAAAAGTTAACTTAACCGAATTTTAGGAACAAGAATTGACATGCAATAACGCAACCTGGGGAACCCTATAAAATGATTTAGAAAAAAAATTAGTTCTAAATTTGAATCAGTGAGCGGAAGCTGTTGGATCGAGGCGCGCGTAACGAATTTCGGGTATCATTAAGTTTCTTATTTCTTTATAATCTTAAGCTTAGGGCTGTCGAGTGGTGAAAAGTCGTAATTTTACACAAATAACTTCATAAGTAAAATAATGTTATAATTGGACAATATCATGTCTTTTTAATTAACTGTATAGAAAGTTTGCAGTAATTAGATGCATCATATCCGTGTGGTGACGGAGTAAGAATACAATATGTCACCACCCCATCTCATCCCATGGGTGCCGTAGAAACCGACTATGGGACTATCTGTGAATATTACCTTTACATAGAAAGAAGGAAAACTTGAAATTAAACCCTATACCAATCCGTTTGGCCAGCGTGGTATTAGTAGGCCAAGTATCCCTCTGTCACGGGAGGAGGCCCGTCCCTGCAGTGGGACATTGATGGACTGTTATGATGATGAGATGCATCAGAATAAGACGTACTTAGTTAATCAATTTTCCAGATAACCGCTATACTCGTACCTACATATTATATGAAGGCGCGGGTAAAGTCGGGTATTAAGTAACATTTTTAGATTAAAAATTAACAACAGGGATCCAGTTCTTTGTGAGCCCATAACAAACATGAAATTAAAGTATAGGTACATTAATTAAATTCAAAACCATTAATTTTCTTGATAATTAATCGTAAACCTTAACTTTCTTAATACACAATTATGCTATACTAGCTTTTGCCCGTGGCTTCGCTTGCGTTAAATTCGGGGTAGCAAAAAGTAGCATAATTATGTTACTCTCCATCCCTTCAACAATCTCCACATAAAAATCACTTTCGTCGCTCCGTTTGCCGTGAAAGAAAGACAAACAGACAGACACACTTTCCCATTTATAATATTAGTATGGATTATCTTTATGAAACTACTTTTACAAAAATAAATGACCACGCATCCATTTTTTTTAAACCTATTGTAGTGACAACCCTAACAAGATCGATTAAAATTCTGAACCGATCTTTGTTTATTTAGAATCTTAGATTATACTTATTATTTGTATTATAGATTATGTCGTTATACTAATGCGTTTGTTTTATTATCAAACAATTTGTTTAATGTTGTTACTTTTATTGCTACTGTAGTCATTAATTAATTATCATCATCATAAATGTCCCACAGCAGCGACGGGCCTCCTCCCATGACGGAGGGATACTTGGCCTACTAATACCACGCTGGTCAGACGGATTGGTTGGAATAGGGTTTAATTTCAAGTTTTCCTTCTTTTTATTTAGTAAAGATAATATTCACTGATTGTCCCTTAGTCGGTTTTTACGACACCCATGGGATGAGATGGGGTGGTGACATATTGTATTCTTACTCCGTCACCACATGGAGGAGGAGTATTGTTATCGAACTAATAAAATGTTTTGTTGTATGTTTGTAAGAACCTGGTGCGTATAATGCCAAAGTCATTTTCTACAACAATTTGTGAATCGCACATACAATTCTCCTGCACAGGGTTTGAACCCGCGACCTTGTGCACGAAAGCTGCTACCACATACACCATGCCACCGAGACTATAAACTTAATATTATAAAGAGGTAAAGTTTGTGTGTTTGTGACGTTGTAGGGGGTAATCTCTGGATCTAATGAACTGATTTTAAAAATTCTTTCTGTGTTGAATAGTCCATTTATCGGGGAGTGTCATAGGCTATATAGTTTCACGCTATGACTGATAGGAGTGGATCAATAATGAAATATGTTTAAAAAACAGACGCGTTTTTTTCGCTGCCCAACGAAGAGGGCACGGGTCAGCTAGTTATAGATAAAAACCTTTAAAATAAAATGTATTTTGACTTCTGAACATGACTTTATATTGTGACCAAACCAGAATTCCAAAACTGTAAATTCGGTCGTAAAATCAATACTACTATTCATGGCAAAGGTATGTACCTATATCTGTCCGTCTGTACATCGTAAAAGTATCATCACGCTCACGAACTGTGGGAGGTGCCGAATATATAAAAATATTCAAGTTTCGTTACAATTTAAACAAATACTTTGAGATTTTTATGAGGTCAGTTTTATGTTTGAGAGGCTGGTTATGCATGACCAAACTGCGTCTTCTTACAAGGTCAATACGGGCCCATTGAAGAGATCTTTCTTCTTTAATGTTTGGTTAGTGGTTGGTAGTAGTTTAAATATTATATTCCTCACACTTTCACACAACGCCATCTAGTCCCAAACTAAGAAGAGCTTATACTATGGGTACTAGACGACGGATATAGTAAGGACGGATATATATTATACTAGATAAGGTATACATACATAAATACTTTTTTTTTGTCTTATCAATCAACTTTATCAACAACTTACTATTTAACTCCCTACTGTACTTGTCGATGTAAACAAGTAAGTATGGCATAAAGAGAAGAAGTTTTTAGAACTACATTTGAGATACCTTATACGGTCAAACTTTATCTTGGATTTTGCTAAACTAAATAGGTATGATATCACATAGACATAAGTAAGTGTAAGAAAAGCTACATCGCATGTAGGTGTTTATGTAAATTTTAAATACCACCTTGTAAACGGGCAGCTGCAAAGTGCAACTGTCGTGCCACCGGGACAGTAATCCTAGCTTAGACTAAATTAAATATTATCTAGTCTACCTATAATCATAAAATTATTAGTAGTAATAAAACGTGTTTGTCACACAACGCCATCTAGTCCAAAACAAGTAAAGTAAACTGAGAGTAAGAGTAAGAGTACAGTGTGTCACCACCCCATGGGTGTCGTAAAAACCGACTAAAGGACTAAGGGACCCGTGAAGATTATCTTTACGTAAGAAACAGACTTAATGAAGAGAAGGAAAACTTGAAATTGAACCCTATACCAACCCGTCAGGCCAGCGTGGCATTAGTAGCCCAAGTACCCCTTCGACACAGGAGGAGGCCCGTCCCTGCAGTGGGACATTAATGGGCTGTTATGATGAGTAATGTAGTAAATCTTCTCTACATTAAACGACCTGTAGCATATTACTATGTCTTTGAAATCTCAATAAATCAAAACATAATAATTTTAGTCATTTTTTCCATTGTTTTTCTGGCAAAAGTAATAATTGTAAATTGTGTAAATATAGCAATAACGATGCCATCAATATAAAAGGATATTGCAAGTATAAAATAACTTAACTGTTCGTATTAAGTGTTAAGTACAGTTTCATTCGTACATGTTATACTTAATTACAACTTAGTAAATAACTTGATTGATTACTATTGCGTGTTTGTTCGTATCACGTCATCTTTTGTTAAATAGTTACGATTTATAGTCGATATTTTACATTTTTATTTAATTTCTTTACACAAAAATACAGATTTATTAATATTTTTAAAGACAAATCCTGCACTAAGAACTTTTAGACATGAAATTAAGGTAAACAAAAAAAGCAATAACGCTTAACACAATTATTTATTTGTTGAACACACTATAATTATAATTATCTATCTATCATAACATCCGATTAATGTCCCACTGCAGGGGCGGGCCTCCTCCTGAGACGGAGGAATACTTGGCCTACTAAAACTGGCCAGACAGAATGGTATAGGGTTTAATTTCAAGTTTTCCTTCTTTTTATTTCGTAAAGATAATAATCACGGATAGTCCCTTAGTCGGTTTGTACGATACCCATGGGATGAGATGGGGTGACATATTGTATTCTTACTCCGTCACCACATGGATTTATATCTATCTATGTCGTCGGATGAAAAAGGAAAGGTTTCCTTAAATATTAGGTTATACATGTTTACTATTAGGTGACCTTAAAAAACGAAGCATAAAATATAATTACATAACGTTAGTACTTATGAATTATAATTATTATTTCAAAGAAGGAAACAGGTGCATGATACGTTGAACTTTGCGAATATAATTGTTTATTTATCATTAAATTATCATTTAATTTACTTATGAATGGCAAATAAAAATAATAAGTTAATACAAGAATAATTTTACTAAGTGGTATATCTCTTTAAAAAAATAGCCAATTTACCGCATTTGGACTATAGGCGTCCAGACGCCATGACCTCTAAGCCACCCGAGTACCCGTCTTGACTACCAAATTTAACAGCTCTATGGGTACATTCGTCCAACGATGGCATTCTTAACACATAGGCGTTACCCATAAATATCGTTTGGTATAAATTGTATCGTTTATAGCACAGTAAAGTTGTTGCTCATTATATTTAAGCAATAAATAATATTTTTAAACAAACGTAACATAATTTTTGACTAAAGATTTATGTGTGAAACATTGTTTTAAATTTTTTTGAGTGTTCACTTTCATTCAGTTTTTGAATGGATCTCTGTTGAGACTGGCTTTCGTCTTAATATAGATAGATACTTAAACAAGTAATACCACGCTGGACATATGGTAAGATTTTGTTAACAGCCCATTAATGCCCCACTGCAGGGACGGTCCTCCTCCCATGACGGAGGGATCCTTGGCCTACTAATACCACGCTGGCCAGACGGATTGGTTTCCTTTCAAGTTTTCCTTATTTTTATTTCGTAAAGATAATATTCACGGATAGTCCCTTAGTCAAGTATTCTTACTCCGTCACCATACGGAGATATTTTGTTTATTTCGGTTGTATTATTGTTTTTTTTTTTTAAACAACTACTTCACTCTTAAGGTTCACTCACTTAGTTGTGTGAAGGTTGGAAATAATCTAATAGATATCCGTTAAACTTGAGTTTTGTACTGTCTCCAACCATGGGACAAGCCTTTTACTATATTTGATGAACTGGTGACATTTATAATGCAAGTAACTTTTGCCCGCGTCTTCGCTGGCGTTAAATTCGGGGTATTACTGTTCCCCTTTCCAAGACACAGAAGAAAAAAAAAAGTAGCCTATGTTACTCTCCATCCCTTTAACTATCTTCACTTAAAAAATTACGTCAATTTGTCGCTCCGTTTTGCCGTGAAAGAAAGACAAACAGACACACTTTCCCATTTATAATATTAGTATGGATGTGAGTTTCCTTATGTAAGTGCAATACTATGTTTTTAAGAATCTTATTTGGTCCGACTTTTACGACAATAAGCATATTAGCCCAATACAACAATAAATTGGAACTGAAAAGACAAATTTTAGTTTCATTAAAACTGTAAGAGATACTTTTAAAACAACGCCATCTCTTATTGCCCTCGTGAAAACAATTTCAGTCTAGCTGAACTGAGTTAATAGCTTTCCTGAATAGTTCCCACGCTAACCGCAATTTCTAAAGCTAGAATGCAATGGCTAGAATATTATATCTAATCTTGGTAATATCTAAGGTCGTTTAGTCATTAATGACTGGTAAATATATAAATAAATATACTGAACATTTACTATCCGGATAGTATTGTCGAAAAACTATCCTAATGAACTGTTAAGATAGTTTTGAAAATCACTCATGTTTACATATTTATAGACTATTGTGATATTATGACAACAGGTGGTTTTCATGTGTCATAAAAATATGACAAACATTGATATAGGTACATAAGTATTTCAAATATACATAAACAAATAATTATTTTTAATTATAAACACATAATTAATTACAATTACAACTTATAATAATTACCATTTACTACTTATTATAACAATAAACTATCAAGTAAAGCTAATTAATGACACATACCTCATTCCAATTACATCTCGAAAACGGCAAGAAATCTTCCAAAATTTAACACCCCATTTTCATCGAAAAAACAAAATTTCCCCCCAAAAAGGTTACATTTGATTACCAAAAACACAATCACAACATAACCTCGACACTTAATGACACTAAAACTATTCAAAAAAGTCACTAAAGTGTCAAAAAACGTATATATTATAACACGGTAACACTTTAAAGTACCACAAACACTGAGAGTCGCAGGGAAATTAAGTCGATACGTAATTAAAGCCCGAGAACTCACACATACAAAGAATCGACATAAAAATGTCCGAGTGAAAAAAAAAGTATAGGTTTAAATTTTACCCGGTATAAAATTTGTGTTTTTTTCCTTCCACCTACTTATGTATGAGGGCATGCGCAGTAAAGGGTTAAAATTGTATAACACGATAAAATTAGGATGTCGGAACTTATTCACATTTTTTTTTAAATTTCGCGTCTATTGTATTTGGTTGGGTATCAATTTGTAATTAGTTCCCACCTTCACCGTTTCGCTTTGTGCGCTGTTGTTGCTGAAGGGGTGATTCTTAAAACGCACGACATTTTATTTGTGTCCAGTTGTACTTGTGAATTGATATCATATCAAATAGATAGTGAAAGAAGATATGTATGTATCAATCTTTTAGGACATGATCCATGTCTTGTCAAAGAAACCACCCGAAAGAAAGTACACTGTAGTAGCACATACTAAAATAGTAAATATCTTTAACTACACAAACTTCATTGCGTTATGTCTGTGAAAAAGCAGATTCTCATCTGATATGTGTTACCATTCAAAGACGCTTCATCAATGGCTCTACTATGCCTCTTACAATAAAAATGAAAACGCAATAAGTTGAATTAAAATCGTTAAAAGAAGAAAACGTGATCACCGATCGCCATTTCTAACTCTGTTTTACTGAATGACGTACAAAACATTATGCTACTTTGTTTGTGATCTTATAGATTACACAGAACATTAGTGGCATTTAAGTTTATATATTCGTAAAAGAAAGACTTGTTCTTAAATTGAAGTCTCCAAGTGAATAGAAGGGTACTTAGTTTACCTTTCCCACAATTACTACTACTGTAAAGTGTGACATTTTACATTTGCTTAGTCCGTCAACGATATTTATAGACAGCTATCTACTACTCCCTTCATCATAACAGCCAATTATTGTCTCACTGCAGGGACGGGCCTCCTCCCATGATGGAGGGATACTTGGAATACTAATACCATGCTGGCCAAACAGATTGGTATAGGGTTTAATTTCAAGTTTTTCTTCTTTTTATTTCGTAAAGATAACATTCACGGATAGTCCCTTAGTCGGTTTTTACGACACCCATGGGATGAGATGGGGTGGTGATATATTGTATTCTTACTCCTTCACCACACGAAGGACTTGAATAATATCTATTATCACAAGAATCGGACGCTACCTCATAACCTAAAAAGAATTGTTCTGCGCTTCCACGAGAAACGCATTCAGATAACCTTAATTTTATTCATTAACCTTCAAATTAATAAAAAAGCTTGAAGATAAATGGTGGTCAAATCAAAAGCTGGCTGGACCGTCTAGTGCAGGTTACAGGTAACCGATAGATAAGGAAGGCACAAGATAGAGGACGGAGGAGACAGTAGTGGACGACATTTGGCTGAGATGATAATAATTTTATTCAGTGTTTTGTAGTATAAGTTTTTTTTTAAGGGCAATCAGTGACATGTTTCAAGCTACGTACCTATTACGTTAAATTAATAAGTGGTGTATAATTATATTTAATGGTGTTGTGTATGTTTTTAATTAAATTTATTGGGTTTGTTTGATGTAGTGTGAATAAGCATTTGAATAGACCGGCAAGGTGAACCAATGACTACTTACGATGACAGAGTGAAGTTATTGATTACAATCTGTGCCGTTCATTTCTAGAAGAAATTAAGCTAACGTAAATATGACCTCTTTGTAATATGTAATGTAATAACTTTATACAAAAAATCAGTATGAAATACAAAAAATTGTAATATTTGTTTCATACTCTACCTATGACGAATTCTAGATAATATCAGAATGTAGTTTTCGTATTAGCCTGTATTGACAAAGTTGAGTGTTATATCGGGCGAATTCAGCGGCAGAGGACAGGTCATACAGCGTAAAAAATCGACATCTGTTAGCGCAGAAAGGTGCTGGAATAAAGAAAGCGTACTGGAAGAGAAAATGTAATAATAGAAGCCGGTTGATCAGAAAGACACAGGATTAAAATCGAATAACTTCGGCTGTGTCCATTAAAGACTTGGCCCCTGGACAACAATTAAAAAAAAAAGCCCTTGGCCAAGCAGACAACATCACACACAATGACAAGGGATGTCCCAATGTCTTAAGATAAGCTTCCTTCAGGTAAGGCAGATGCCCTGAAACATGCACATACAAACCTCCCTTTTTCGCCCTTTACGACACCCTCAGTCTGTGAGCACAAACCAGCACTATATAGAGTAGATTAAATATTGAGACGGTTTTAATGATACCCATAAATGTGATACAATATGTCACCATCCCATCTCATCCCAAGGGTGTCGTAAAAACCGACTAAGGGACTATCTGTGAATATTATCTTAACGAAATAAAAAGAAGGAAAACTTGAATTTAAACCTTATAAAAATCCCTCTGGCCAGCGTGGTATTGACGTGAGGTCCGTCCCAGCAGTGGGACATAAATGGGCTGTTATGATGATGACGATAAAATGTGATAGGTGATGATACCATCTCATCAGAATCTTACTTGGTTGCTACAAGAGTTCTACTTGTTATTTTCAATATCAGGCTTACTTAAGGCACGGGCGATGTTTTAGCCCGGCCCTGAAGTGTTGCCGCGTCTGGGTAATAACTAATACTTCTTATGCCTTAAACCTAAAACTTTTGTATAACAGCTGTATACTATGGCAATTATGCCTGAGAAATAAAATGATATGATCTTTATTCACGTAAAATAGAGTTCTAAGATATTACAAATTGGTTTAGTTCTTCTATTTTGCCGCAATAGCCGACATGTGAATATTTAATCAAGCACATACTTAAATTATTCTCTAAATTGCATGAGAGGTTGGTCCATAAATATCATTGACCTATTCTTTTTAAGAAATGATACGAGTATAAAAAAAGTATTACAAAAACTTACAATTACAGAATTTTACATATTATTAGGTTATAGCCCACGTTTGGGCTATCCTAATATAAAATATAGAATTTTTTTCGCTATGAGCGCCATCTAGTAACAATTTTTGAAACCATTTTTTTCCAACAGAGTTTTTCAGTCGTCGCTTAAGATGAAATTTGTTAAAACAGACAGAGGGCACCTCATTATTAGGGGAAGCCCATTACAAGCCCACTAATACCAATGCTGAACATTTAATTGGTATAAGGTTGTATGTCAATTTTTTTTTTTTTTAATTTTAAGTATCATATTTTATTTTCGTTTTTTTAAGTTTTTGTAAAGATATGATTCATGAACTTTTTCATAGCTATCTTTTATGAAACATGTGGGTTTAGATGGAGTGGTGACATCATGCCACCTACCACTCTTACGGCAAAACATAGAAAAAATCGCAGTTATTAATCTCTATGACAAGAGAATACCGTGATATTAATTCTACTTCCTACTAATATTATAAATGCGAAAGTTTGTGAGGATGAATGGATGTTTGTTACTCTTTCACGCAAAAACTACTAAATGGATTTTGATGAAATCTATACTAACATTATAAAGAGGTAAAGTTTGTGTGTTTGAGACGTTGTAGGGGGTAATCTCTGGATCTACAGAACCGATTTAAAAAATTCTTTTTGTGTTTGATAGTCCATTTATCGAGAAGTGTCATAGACTATATTATCACGCTATGTCTAATAGGAGTAGAGCAGTAATGAAATATGTTTATAAAAGGGACGCTTAAAAACGTTTATTATGCTTCTGCTGCTTAAACGTCTGGAGATATACTGAAATTATGTATTAGAGAATTGTACCTTTTAAAAAGTTTTACAATTAAGTCACCGAAAGATAAGCATATAATCTATTTTCTAAGCTTGACTCACTACGACCTTTTTTATAATAATACAATTTAATTTATTGAAATGAATTTTTTGTAAAGGTATTTTGTGTACCTATATGGTATTGACCCAACATTTTCGTTGGAGTAAGATTTGATTTTAATTTTGAATACCTGTCATCATCATAACAGCCTATTAATGTCCCACTGCAGGAACGGGCCTCCTCCCGTGACCGAGGGTTACTTGGCCTACTAATACCACGCTGGCCAGACGGATTGGTATGGGGTTTAATTCCAAGTTTTCCTTGTTTTTATTTCGTAAAGATAATATTCACGGATAGTCCCTTAGTCGGTTTTTACGACACCCATGGGATGAGAAGGGGTGGTGACATATTGTATTCTTACTCCGTCACCACACGGAGTTAAATACCTGTAAGTACTATAAATTAATTCTACCTCAAAAAGTTCGCTTGGTTGGACTAAATTCGGAGGGCGGAGGACCCCGTTCTCTGGCGTTTGTTGGGAGAGGCATTTTGTACAGCAGTGGACTGCGATTTGGTTTATTGATTAATACCATGTATTCTTAATCCATCGTTACATGGATAATACTCTATACTAATATTATAAAGAGGTAAAGTTTGTGTGTTTGTAAGTTTGTGACGTTGTAGGGGGTAATCTCTATCCGGAGAGAGGATCTACAGAACCGATTTTTTAAATTCTTTTTGTGTTAAATAGGCCATTTATCGGGAAGTGCCATAGGCTATATAGTATCACGCTATGACTAATAAGAGAGGAGCAGTAATGAAATATGTTTAAAAAAGGGACGCGTTTTTTTCGCCGCCCAACGAAGTGGGCACGGGTCAGCTAGTTTGGAATATAGGTAGTTTAGGGTGTAGAATAACATTTAAGCTACCTATACCACGTGGGGGAAGCCGCGGGCATCAGCTAATAAATATTACATTTTTTACACTTTTCCATAGCGCTATCTAATACTAAGCTAAGAAGAGCTTGTGTACTCAGTACAGTCACGAGCAATAATATGTACACATTTTCATATTTTGTAAAACGGTTATCTAAAGTTCTGCTAATCCAAAATTGATTATTCGAAGATTAGTTCAAAACAGTATGAAACCTTTTCTAAATTACGAATTAATTTTGGTATTCTAATGTCTAGATAGACGTCTAGATAGTTTACAAAATTTCACAATGTGTATATATTATTGCTCGTGACTGTACTAGACCAGTAAAAAACAAACTTACATACATACATATTATACCTACATACATGGGCGCAATCAGGTATAATTGACTCACGCCAAGGTAAATATTTATGTTCATAGACATAAAGTTTGCATTGAGCTGGAATCGAACCCAAGACCTCTGCGTAGCAGTCATGTTATATAACCACTACGGCACAGAGGTCGTCAGTGTCATTGGGACACTATGATAGATAGATTGTATATAGAATTAGGAAGATTGCAACTCTCTCACAAAAAAGAAGAATAAACTACAAAATGATTTAAAACAAAACTAAGTTAATGATAAAAATAAATTGTCCGCGACATCGGGGGCAAGGCGTAGAGGAAATAAAGTCGGAAAATAACCATTTTTCACTATCATCCCCGCGGTAAGATACACCCTATAGGGAAGAGATCTGTCATACTATGATCGGTCAAGGTAGTTACTGACTTTTGAGGTTCGAATTCATGTTTGACTTGGTTTATTTTTAAAACTGTTCGGTCTTTACCTATGAAATATCCGTTTTGTATGAAGATTTTGTGCGAAGTTTGATTTTTCATACTAATGTTTTCTTAGTTTTTTCAATGATTATTAAACTTAATAGTATGAAATTTGGTATAAGTAATAGTGCACATCTTAGCTAACTTATAGCATTATAATCATAAGAAAAAAAATATAAGGGAAGAAGTTACATTTGTTTAAATGGTAAAATCCGCTGATTTAAATTGACAATTTCTCTAAAGAACTGTTACGACCATATTAGACAGATACTTCTTTTAATATACTAACTATATTAAATGAAATAGCCCATCGTTTAAATGGCTTTTCGATGATTTGGCATCGTAGGAATGGCTTTCGCAAAAATGTGTGTCGATAATGAGTGCGGAACCCAGCACAGGGTTTCGTAATCATCATCGAAATACATTTTTGTGAAAGCCATTATAAGCCAAGCCAAGGTATTCAACGCTTGTATGTATTACTAATTATAATGTCAATAAAATTACTTAAATAGATGGTGACATCCGTTAATTCGTCACCCGAATCAAGAGCCTAAAAACTTAGTAATTTCTAGACCATAAGTAGAGAAGTAAAAGAAATTAAATTTCCCACAGAAATTTCACTGCTCCAGGAGTTTGTGCAAGTAATATGAAACCAAGGTGTTATACAAGTAAACAAAATTACTTATAAGCAAAATTAACCCTCTGGTTTTGATCTGGGCTTTAATTGAGTAACTTTTTCTGTATTAAAACTCATCACAAAAATATATACAAAAATAAAATCTCTCCATTATTATTCTTCGTTACAAAAACATACATAAAACCATTAAAATAACCCAAGAAATCCGAAACCATCATTCAGCACATGACAACCGCAAGTCCCAACTTTGTCCCCCATAAGCCTCGTACACACTGTAGACAATTAATTTAAAAGACAAACGCTGTTCAAGAACACTCCAACATCATTAGTATGTGCACCGCCTTAAAGACTGTTACACAAACTTTTGGGCTATTTATTTTCAAGCATTTTGTATGGAATATTTAAAATTATGACTTTTGATTTTTGGCAAGTATTTCAGTCAATGAAAAAACATGGTAAAGGCATTTATTAGTAGCTAATTAACCTGTCTGCCTGTTATACAATACCTAAGCCAAAAAATACACGCAAAGAAAGAACTTATTTTTTTATTTTTTATTTATTTATATAATATGTTATCCCTAAATATTAAAATTCTTGACATACCCATTAAATTTGGCGATCATTGTTCCGTTAGTAGTTTAAATAAAGGGGTGAAAAAGAGTTTCTATCAACACCTAAGGAGACTCGCGGTTGGCAGTTGGATAATGGATCTAGACGACTATACTCATTGGGGCCCTAATTACATAATTTTATTTATTTTATATTATTTACTGTTTTTGTTCTTATTTAAAAATAATATACTTAAAAGTGTAATAAATACATAGTTTCTAAGTCATCAAAGAAAAACGTCGTAATTATCTTAACGAAATAAAAAAAAACTTGTCTTATGCCTTGCACCAATTAGTTATCCGTTAATTATCCGTGTGGTGACGGAGTAAGAATACAATATGTCACCACCCCATCTCATCCCATGGGTGACGTAAAAACCGACTAAGGGAATAACCGTAACTACTATCTTTACGAAATAAAAAGAAGGAAAACTAGAAATTAAACCCTATACCAATCCGTCTGGCCAGCGTGGTATTAGTAGGCCAAGTAACCCTCCGTCACGGGAGGAGGCCCGTCCCTGCAGTGGGACATTAATGGGCTGTTATGATATTCATGGATGGTTAAAATAATAATTCCTTATTCGTGAAACTGTCTTAAGTAGGATCTGAATGATATGTTAGGTCCTTACCTATGAAATTAGCGTTTTTTTCTGCGCAGTCTTTAGAATCTATTTTCTTTAAATCATGGTTTGCATGAATTTTTTTTTTGTTATTTGGTAAATATAGGACATAACCAACAGCTACCTAGGAAAATAATTATTATTTGTATTAGTAATAAGCTTGTAAATATGGATTCAATTTAAACCAGCGTGTTTTACCATTTTTTTAATTGTAACTTCTTCCCTGATATTGTTTTTCTTATAATTCAATCTATAAGTTACGAGTAGGTAAACTGTGCGCATACTAAATTTCATTCTATTAAGTTTCATTAGTGAAAAAACTAAGAAAACATTATTATGATAAATCAAAATAATGATAAAAACTTTATATAAAAGGCCAACTTCATAGGTAAAGACCTAATATTTATCTCAAAGTAATTTCTTAAAATATCTCCAAATAACATTTAAAACTGAGCTCCATAAAGTAACAGACGTTTAAGATGTTAAGAGAAACATAAATGTATTAGGAAACCACATCATACGATACTTGCGTCTTATTATACTTAGGTCTGTAAAGTAAAATGCGGTAACTGTTTGTATACACAAGTATAGCTCAAAATAATTTTATTTCAAGGTGACATTTATTTCTTTCGTTAGCTAAAAGCACACTAGAGATTAGGCAAATACATACATTTATGGGTATGATGAACTAGAACAAATGGAGCCTTATTTTTTTTTTTAATTGGCCTACCAGAATTACTGTTGTTAAGCATCCAATAGAAATAATGGCGAGCACAATGCCATATTCCACTTCTGCCCAGTCCAACAATATTTGTAGGGGCATGAATGTCTCCTTCACCATGGCGGCTTCAGAAGATGCTTTCATTTTTACAATTCATTTCTGTCAAAAAAGTAGGAAAACTCAATCTTATCTATCAAATATGTTTCTCATGTGTAAACTAAAACTTCTGTATAAAAACTATAATAATATGAACAAAACAAATAATTCAGTTACCACGTTATACTTGCCATCTATCACAAAGTATAATTTAGCAAACGCACCGTATGATGTGGTTAATCGTCGTATTCTTACGTCAAATAGGATAAGAAATAAACTGCCTCAGTGAGTCGGTGGTCTTGGGTTCTAACCCCACGTAGGACAAAATTCTTAGTACGATTTACAAACTACTATACCCTTTCCACTATATTTAACGACATTTGACAGGTTGACGTTAGTGACGTTCAGCAGTATCTCGAATGTAATGCCATCCGATTGTAAGCGATTTCGCGATTTTTCGATTTTTCAAATTACCTACTTTATTTTACACATTTGGATCCTTACATCAACTTACATTATCTTTTTATTACTGTTTCTTTCTTTATCTATGTTAAGAGCCTATAGCTTAATATTATAAAATTATAGTTAGCTTAAGTATTATTTAAAATACATAATTTATCGTGACATATTCGCGGGTTATAGCTAATCTAAAAAATCATATTACATTTTATAAACGTATTATGAAGAGTTCAGGTTTATTCATAGCATTTATTTCTACCGATTATTTGTAATTTGTTTCATAATGGTAGTAATCGTTATGAGTGTCCATCACTAAGTAACCATGGTAACTGAAAAAAACATGAATACGTCTATGAAATACAATATTATTTGTTTGAAAAATAAGCAGAAGTATTACGAAACTTCATGGACGTGAACTGTCAAAAAGCTAAACTTACGCTGGAAGGGGTATAATAGTCCCGAGTTTGGTTGCTCTCTTTTGTGCGTGAAAGAGTTGTTAAAGAGAAAATGTGTCAGTTTAAATTAAATAAATAAATATTCCTTACTCTTTCATACAACGCCATCTAGTCCCAAACTAAGTAGAGTTTGTACTATGGGTACTAGACAACGGAAAAACATACTTAAATACTTTTTTCTTTGTAAATACATACATACATAGGAACACCCAGACCAATGCAAACAATCATGTTCATGCACACAAAGATTTGCATTCAGCGGGAATCGAACCCTTCTCCTCCTGTTCCTACAGTGGGACATTAATGGGCTGTTATGATGAAGTTTAAGACTAATCCAAGAACCATCATAATTGGCAACGACTCACTCACTCACACCTATAATGTAGATTGTTAAAACATTTCCCTCTTTAGCATTGCGTAGTCGGGTAAAAACGGAAGATACGTAATGTACAGTTCACATTCAATTTGAGATGACATTCTTTGTTATTTCTGTTACTAGATGGCATTGTAATTTTTATATTATTTTAATACATATTCTGTATTACGATGTTAAGATTCTCCGTCAGTTACATATACGGTAAATTTTCATGTCATGTTTGAGTTTGAGTACTAGAACATAATCAAGAAAATTATTACAGTGTTTTATTTCAACCGAGTTCGCGAAGTAATAGTGAACAAAAAATACAGTTACGTACACGTTTACCATTAGGTGACCTTATTAGCTATTATCTCTTGAAAAAAAAAACGAAGCATAAAATATAATTACATAATCGTTAGTACTTATGAATTATAATTATTATTTCAAACAAGGAAACAGGTGCATCATACATTGAACTTTGCAAATATAATTGTTTATTTATCATTTAATTATCATTAAAATGTAAGAATGATAAATTAATATTATCAGTTGTGTATAAAGATAGTTTTACCAGGTGGTAGGTTTTTTAGAAAGACGCCGCAATTACGCTTCTTGAAGAAGGAGTTCATCATAAAAAGTCCCTCCTTCTCCATGAAGTCCGCAAGCATTTGGCCCTGTAGATTTCTTTGTCCATATCCAAAGAGCCCCACTCTCCACTCATTTCCACTTCTAGGGCCCAACTTCGCGTTAAAGTCCCCCATGACAACAGTGTATTGGGTCTTAGAGTTATGTATGGCTCCGGAAATATCCTCATACATCTCTTCTACCTCATTGTCGGAGTGCGCTGACGTGGGAGCGTAAACCTTTATTACCTTCAACGAATATCGTTTGGTTATTCTGACGACAAGGTACGCTACCCTCGAAGACACACTCTCGATCTTCACCACGTTGTTCACGAGAGACTTGTGGACGAAAAACCCGACACCTCCCTGGGACTGTTGGTCGCCCTCCCGGAAATAGAGCAGGTTACCAGACTTAAGGGTTATCGAGTCCTCCCCCTGTCTTCGGACTTCAGATAAGCCGACAATGTCCCACCGTAACCTGCTCAATTCTTCCTCCAGTTCTACTACCTTCTCGTCGGTCCGCAGTGTGCGCGCATTGTATGTTGCCAGGGCCAAAGGTCGGTTGTGTTGGTAGCCTGACCTCCCCCGGAGATTCTTCGCACCCCCTACTCCGCCGTTACCATGGCCGCTCCCTTGACCAGGAATAGCGGAGCGACCGGGGACTGGGGGCCGTTTATATTGTTGTGTGGTCACATTTTTGTTTTTGAGGGTTATTTGGCCTACTTTACCACGCTGGCCAGACGGGTTGGTAAAGGGTTTATTTCGAGTTTTCCTTCTCTAGCAGTGATAACATCTGCGTAAGGATTCCCTTAGTCGGCTTTTACGACACCCATGGGATGATATGGGGTGGTGACACATTGTATTCTTACTCCGTCACCACACGGATTATGTTTTTTTCTGTGCATAATATGTATGTATTTACAAAAAAAAAGTATTTAAGTATGTTTATCCGTTGTCTAGTATCCATAGTACAAGCTCTGCTTAGTTTGGAACTAGACGGCGTTGTGTTAAAGTGTAAGGAAAAACAATCAGCCTATGGATTTCTGCTGCTGAACTAAATATATTTAATTATATAATTAACTGATTACAAGCAGGTGCAATACATATCAAAATCAATACAAAAAAGGTATAAACACTCTTTATATCCTTTACTCAATGACAGGAAATACCGACGATCCTAAGTAAGACAGCAAAAATGTACTTTTCCATTTCAAAATGAGTCTTATTACAAATGATTAAGACACATACGGTTCTAGGTTTAAGAGTTAATAGGTATGTAATAAGTAATTAATAATTATATTATATTATTTTATTCATCTACTTTACAAAGAGCTTTAAACGAGTAGCAACTTTTTCGTTCTAGTAACCATTCGGTAGAACTTGGAAAAAAATTAAAGCCCTCTTTTTTCGAAATAATGTACATGTTTTTTTAAGTACAGTACCCGACCGTTTATATTACACATCGACCTGTGGAAAGAGACAATCGGTCAATTTCGGCTTCGTAGAGCGTCATCTCTGTCGCACACTATCAAATCATAATTTGTTTTAAGGGTACGCATGCCAGTCGCAACTCCATACAAATGGAGAAAGTTAATTATATGTTAATAAGTATTTATTTATATGTTAATATTATTTGTACGTAATACCCTTTCCCGCAAGTTATTTTAGGCAATTTTGGCGTGCACGTTTTCGACAACAATCTTGTAGGCTCCGCTCACTACCAAGTTTGTGTCTGTGGAATGCGTACCCTTAACAGTTGATAATAGATACCTGACTGTTTGTATTTCGTGCGACAGAGCTGATGCTTTACGAAGCCGAAATTGGCCGATTGTCTCTTTACAAAAGTAGTTGTGTAATATTTACGGCCGGGTACTGTAATACGACGCGACGTTGCCATCTATAAAGGCTGATTTACACAGGGTCAGTAGACAAGTCAGTCGCAGCGCCAATGTCGGCGCCGCGACTGACTTTAACTGTTTACATGAAGTAAGTAGAAGTGGTGCGTTTCTCACGGTGACCACACGTGTGTGAAGTCAGTGGGAAAAATGAATTTGCGAAAACAACTGAAACGAAGATTTAATTATTTGTTAAAAAAAATATCAATTTTGCTGTTCAATGAGTTAATAGAAATGGTAGAAAATGAGATAACTAAAATTAAACGACCGTAGGTAAGAAAATGGATTGACGATAGAAACGAAACTGGTGGCTCTGCTTTGTTGCTGAAGCAATTGCAATTTGAAGATCCTGCGGAGTACAAACTGGTTATGAGAACTTCATTTAAAAAAAAACGTGGTTACTCTACAACGCAGCGGCAGTGACAAGCACGCAATGACTTGTCTGTTTACACGGGGTTTATTTGGCTGTCACGGGGGTGCGCGGGTGGCGGGGGGCGCCAACTGACTTCAAAATATTCGTGTGCGAATATTCAAGTCAGCGCTGACTTCAAGCCACTGTACTGACTTCAAATCAGTTTACACGGGCTTTTTTTCGAGTCAGCACTGACTTGCCTCGAATTTGAAGTCAGTTACTGACCCTGTGTAAATCAGCTTTTAGGCATTATGACAGGCAGTATAATCATTTTGTAGCTATAAAAACAACTTCAACATTTTAAATACCAATTGTAATATTTACGCAGTTTCGTTTACATTTTTAATCTTTTTTTTATTGATATTGATTAAGAAAATCCTTGAGTTCTAAGGTATTTAAAAACGATTGAAACCCACTTCTCATCTTTTAGAAGGCAGTTAGAAAATATGAAAACTAATATTATACTTATTTATTTCAATTAATATTTATTATATAATATCCGTGTGGTGACGGAGTAAGAATACAATATGTCACCACCCCATCTCATCCCATGGGTGTCCTAAATACCGACTAAGGGAATAACCGTAACTACTATCTTGACGAAATAAAAAATAAAAAAGGAAGGAAAACTTGAAATTAAACCCTATACCAATCCGTCTGGCCAGCGTGGTATTAGTAGGCCAAGTAACCCTCCGTCACGGGAGGAGGCCCGTCCCTGCAGTGGGACATTAATGGGCTGTTATGATGATGATTATTTAAATTAATATAAATATCCTCATTTTAACAATGATCGCATGCGACCAAATTAAAATGATAACCGTTTGAATGCATTTGTAATAAATTAGCAATGCAATATACATTATTAGCATAATATCAACCAGCTGCCTTAATTACGTTTTAATATACTATTTGCGTTTTAAGGGTGTTGTACTATGTAAAGGTCACATACAGGTTGTGTTAAAAAGTTGTATTTATAATTTATTTTTTATCTGTGTATTTAATGTCCCGTTGCAGGAAGTCCTTTATTATTGGAGAAGTCCCGATTATCCAGTGGTAAAAGAATGAAAGAAAATTCATCATCATCATAACAACCCATTTGTACCACTGCAGGGACGGGCCTCTTCCTGTGACGGAGGAATACTCGGCCTACTAATACCACGCTGGCCAGACGGATTGGTAAAGGGTTTGATTTCAAGTTTTCCTTCTTTTTATTTCGTAAAGATAATATTGACGGATAGTCCCATAATCGGTTTTTACGACACCCATGGGATGAGATGGGGTTGTGACATATTGTATTCTTACTCCGTCACCACACGGAGATATAATTATTAAATTAAAACTTATAAAAGCAGACAGAATAATACTTGAATATAATATAATATATTCGTTTATTTCTCACCAAAACCGAAAAAGTAGGAACAATAATTACAAATAAGCTTAAGCTAAAGAAACACCAAAGAAAACTTTACAAACCGGCGTCATTCACTCTACTTGTAAGGCCAAGCAAAGTTACTCGTTCAATTTTACTTTTACATAAAGTATGCATAAAATTTCCTATTTAAATTTTCTACTTAGGCTCAGTGAATGGTATGTCCTTCCGCCATTACACATTAAAGGATATGGATAAGATATTAGGCTTGATAAGTTTTTATATTGAATTTGAAGAATTCTGCTAATGATCTCTTAGACACAGTAGTAATGAAGAATGTTGGATTCAGCTTATTCTATAGTGTGGGTGTCGTAAAAGCTGATTATGGGAAAGTTTAGTGGTAATACGTTTTTCTTTGGATGCTTTAAAATAGATGTTTGGTTAGATAGGTCTGGATGTTTTCTATAATAGTTTTCAAAAAAAGTTCAGCCGTATTTACTATTGTTTTTGTTTATTTAGTTTTGTTCTTGTTGCCGCTGCCTACAAAAATTAAACGGAAAACTTGGTTTCAAATCCTATATCGGTCAGCCTCACTAGTTGTTGGAGTAAATAAATTACTTACAAAATATATTGTAATGACTCAATTACTAATAAGTAATTGAATTAATATAAAATATATCCTATTGTTTTTAAAATAATATTATGCACTTAATTTGTAATCATCAAATCATAGAGGCCATAATTATTTATAGTGCTTTAAGTTTCACAAATATTTTATTATGTTATTATTAATTTACAGATGCTGCGCACTAAAAAAAAATCGCTATTTTTAACAGAGAATTTAATTTAATTGGGAATATCTTCTTTTACTACTAAAAAAAGTCTTAGTGGTTTAAAAAAAAAAATTGCAAACTTTTTTTTTAGTTATACAAAAATCCAGCACTTATAATGTTTATTAGTAGATAAGATTAAAGAAGCGATAAGAAAAAACAATGTATTTTATTTATTTAAATATTAGGTCAACACTCAATTCTACTCCATATAACGATTTAAGTACTAGTTAACAAGTAATGTAGGTATATAGGTTTTATTTATTTTTATCTTATTTTAATTTTATCTTACTTTAATTTTAATTTATTTTTGTAATTATATGGGTTTTAAAGTCCGTAGGAGACCCCAGAGGTTCAGCTGAAAATCAGCGCTGCGGTCATCCGTAGCTTAAGCTGAGCTGAAACCTTTTAGGCATCCTTCTACACAGCACTGCACTACACATTATTTTTAATTTTTTATTATTTGTTTTTGTTTGCTGTAATATTTATAATTATTTATGTTTGATTGTTTGATGTTGTGTATGTAAGCCTAATAAACGTATTTTCTTTCTTTCTTTCTAAAATTGTATAAAATACTTATCACACACGTATATATTCAATATCCAAACTAGAATAAATATCACAAAAATAATTCTTCTCCATCAAAAAAAATCACAAAAATAATTCTTCCAAAATGCTACATACCAATTCCTTACCCGCAACAACCGCGTCCCTAGCGACTATCCTTGATTAATGACGTCACGGGGATGTCAACGGGAGTTTGTGATCATTCCACGGGAATGGGGATATATCGTCTTTATACTGGTGATATAGTGATTAGTTGATATATTACTTTGAAAAGGAAAATGTAGGTTACTACTGTGTGTAAGTCATTTTTAGGAAATTGCTTTATAGAAATGTTTTTTTCTTATAATCCGTGTGGTGACGGAGTAAGAATACAATATGTCACCACTCCATCTCATCCCATGGGTGTGGTAAAACCCGACTAAGGGACGAAATAAACAAGACGAAATAAAAAAGAAGGAACCTTGAAATAGCTCAGAAAAAGCTTTAAACAATTTTCAAGGTACAATACGCGAAGATTACACTTTTTAGTATGTTTTAAAAAATCTTTTTTTCGGAATAAAGGATCTAACATGGACAGGAATTAACAGGTTTTAAACAGAATTTTAGTATGCATATTAGAAGTTCTGCTTAGTTCTAGACAAGACACATTTTTGAAAATGTGTAAGGAATTAATAAAACATTTTCTAAAGAAAAAGTTTACTGAACATTTAGTCAAACACTATAAAATAACACCAAACAGTATTGAAACTTAAACAAAACTATTTGTTTGCTTAAAACCGTTTCAAAACGATCCAAATGACAAGGTCTCTGACATCGCCCGTGCCATTACCGGCCAGCAACAAAAAAAAACAAAAAAGAACTATAGAAGCAGGTTGCTTATATTATTCTAAGATGGCCACGCACGAATAACCACCATTCTCTACGCCAAGGCATCGGGTGAACTGAGATGAAAAAAAAAGTAAAAAAATCTCCACTTCCTATTGCTTTTAAAGATGCTGGGTTTTAAAAAAACATTGTCACGTTTCACTGGCATGAGTAATCGGCTAGTTAGCTGTTTGGTTTTCGGCAGCAGTCGCCAATGATAACGTGGTGAATGGGACTGTGTTTTTATAAGGTTCATTCAATGGGTTTTTGGTTTAGGTGTTACTTTAACTATAGTAATATCTACAATTTAGTACTTTTGATGGTTTTTCATATGGCTAGTTCATTGAGGTCTGTATTTTATTATACTATCGACCTACCCCGGTTTCGCATGGGTGCATTGTTATACTCTACAATATTGCCCATACTACTAGTATGTATAAACCTTTCTCTGGAATCACACTATCTATTAAATAATACTTCTTGAAAATCGATTAAGTAGTTTTAAGGATGTTTCGGCACAGGTTGCACTGGATGATAATAATATATTATCTATCACGAAGACGAAGCTGTGACCTCGCATCACCAGTCAGCTTGCGACCACGGCCAGTGCAACCTGTGCCGAAACGTCAAGTAAAATAAAGGTAAATAAAATGCGCGTTAATATCCCGTTTATATAATGTTTATAATAATGAAACGCGATAGTTTAAAAAATATAGTTTTAAGGATTTAAACATAATCTGGGTTGGACAGCGACAACGACTTTGTTTTAATACTATGTAATGATACTAATTATAAATTAAAGTTATACTTAATAGTAATAAGAGTACTATTTACTGCCTTGGTGGCAAAACCGTTGGGTAACTTGGGTATGCTGTTGTGGAATGCGCAAGCCAATCTATATCTATACTAATATTATAAAGAGGTAAACTTTGTGAATTTGTGACATTGTAGGGGGTAATCTCTGAATCTACTGAACCGATTTCAAAAATTATTTCTGTGTTAAATAGTCCATTTATCGGGGAGTGTCATAAGATATATAGTATCACGCTATGACTAATAGGAGTGTTCCAGTAATGAAATATGTTTGAAAAACGGACGCGTTTTTTTCGCTACCCAACGAAGTGGGCACGGGTCATTTACTCATAAATAAACACAAATTACTGTTATATTTCAATTTCAATATTTCTTACTTTTTAGCAAGTCTTGTTAGTACAAGACAAATTCAAAGTCTATTAGTTATTATTTTAGATATTACAAGAAATATTTAATTAAAAATAGGTACTTACACGTAAATAATTATATTTATGACTGTATTCAATATTGCAGGTGCATGTAATTTTCCTATACAATGTAATACATTAATCATGCATACTTTTCTATTGCAATGATATTATTATGCTAGTTTATTTTCGCTTAGTCACCTTTTATGACACTTCTAGAACGTCTCCACGCAACTTTTTTTTCTAATACTAGCCTCATTCTATGAGTTTGGTCTAGTACTTAATACCATTCCGATAAACGAATAATTGGTATAGAGTTTTTTTTTTTTTTTTTTTTTTTATCATATCAGCTCTAAACATTTCCACCCTGTGCAAATATTATTTTATTTTTGAAGAGTGTGTACATAATATTTTCTATTTTATTTAGGTGTAAGCTGTCATAGTTTTGGTTATAAAGCAGGCCATCTTAGTTTTGGTTATAAAAAGACCCGATGGCCGATAACCCGATAGCCGGCCCTTGGTGATAGGTCAGCTAACTAGTAATGTGCATAGTAATTAGACGTTGCGATATTCTATAACCTAAACTAATAATAATGCAAGCGAGGATGAAGATCAAGCCAATAAGCATTCCTTGACAAAATGTTCTAAAAGAAGAAGTTGTTTTGACTTGCAAGACTAATAAACGCCAGGCTATTGGCATGTATCTCAATTGAAACTCGAAGAGATTAATCTTCACTTTCTTTATCGTGATTTTCTTTTGACTACTTCACTCAAAATGTATTTAACTATAATTTGAAATACCTTATTTTATAAGTTTATCACTTTGTTGGCCAACAGGCATACGGTCTACGTAATAGTAAGTTGTTACCGTAGCCTTTGGACGCCTGCAACACGAAAGGAATCACAAGCACGTTGCCGACCCTTTAAAAACCTATTTACTCTTGTCTTGCAGAAGGTCTTAGCAAGGAAATATTGTTACTTTTGCACAAATATCAATGTTTAGTTATAATGTATTCATTTTAAATAATTATTTAAAATAAAGCCTTACCTTAATAGGTGGAGCGTAGTCAACCGCCATCATACAATCATTGTTGACTCCAGCTTCAGTCTTTATCATAGGTGGTCCATGGTGGTATAACTGCCCCATTTGGTGGTGATGCACCCCACTGTCCCCACGGCTATACCACGTGGTATACATCCCGCAATTCTGATCCCTATACTCACTCATATACTCATTTTCACCTATTGTGTTCAACATAAAGTCAGTTATGTGTTTACTTTTATAATACCAATAATTATTTAAATATTAAAAAATTGTTTGTTATTTAATTTAACGTTCAGTCATAATTTTATTAATGTCACTTTTTGAAAAAAATGTCTCGCGCACATTATTTTTGTCTTTAACACTTTACACGATAATTAACACTTAACACTATGTCACTTTTAAAACAAAAAAATATTTTCACTTAAGTACATAATATTTTAAAAATTATTTTTTGTAAATTAAAAACAAATTAAAACAGTATTTTTGTAAAAACAATTTATGAAAGCTCCAGTTTTTTTTTTCAATTAAATTGAACCCGTTTTTTATAAAATTGCGTTTTAAAATTAAATGTTAATAATTAAATTATTATTGCACTATAGTATTGCTATTTGACTATTATTAATTGTTTAATTCTGGTTATCTTATTGGCAGCATCTGAAAAGAAAAAAATACTGAGTTAATGGTTATATTTTAAGATGGGTCACAAATGACTGGATGAGACATGCAGGGGGCCCAAAAGGAGAGGCGTGAACTTAGAGAGCAGCAGTGGACCGCTAAGAGAGTGAAAGAAGTTCTACATAATGATCTATAGCAAATTATACTTAGGCCTAATAAGTATTTTTTTGTTAAAATATAGCTCTCTACTAGAGATAAAACCTTTTTGTCACCGACACTTTTACAAACATCAAATTAAAGGACTTAAAGAATATAAATAAATAAGACCTACACAATGCGGCAGTTATTTTGTTATAAGAGCGTTTATATGGCTCACTATCGCTGCCAATTGAAAAAAAAAACATAATTCGTAAATAGGATAAATAATGTAAAGTGTTGATAACAAAGTCTTGAGAAAAGGCAATAAAGTATTTGTATAACACACTCTCAACACTTTAAATGTTTTTCAATTAAATAAATATTGCATTATAAACAAAAAAGGCCGTTTTTTTTTCGAATGTGAAATTTAACTTTTTATTATGTTTTTTTTTTCTATTGTCGGCGCTCGTGAGCCACGTAAAGGCCCTTAAGAAATGATAAATTACCACCAAAGAGATGACAATGGCGTGAAGTATTTTAATAATCTGCAAATCACATTTGATACCGTAATTCAGAGTCATTTTCTATTTAATAACAGACTCCAAATTTAAATAAAACGCAATTTACGAGGTTGATTTTCACAGAGCAAATTGTGAATAACTGTCACCCAGGCAATGGAAAGAGTTTCGTTAAAAATATCTCTGTGTGATCGAATATTGAAAAGAAGAGAGCTGCAGCAGAACCGAAGTAACCGACATAGCGCTCAGGATTGATCTCTCAAAGTGATGGTAGACAGACAGAGTAGCAAGCAGAATTGATGACAGCTAGGCTAAAAAGTTACTGCAATGGCGACTCTCCGTGTGGTGACGGAGGAAGAACACAATATGTCACCACCCCATCTCATTCCACGGGTGTCGTAAAAACCCTCTAAGGTACTATCATCTTAACGAAATAAAAAGAAGGAAAACTTGAAATTAAACCCTATACTAATCCGTCTGGCCAGCGTGCCATTAGTAGGCCAAATATCCCGTCACGGGAGGAGGTCCGTCCCTGCAGTGGGACATTGATGGGCTGTAATGATGATGATGCACTTGGTACTTTAAATAATATACCTACAGCCGGCTAAGTTAAAAATTACGCCTAATTGGTACTTTAAGGTACTTTATTTCAAAAAGTATTATAATATACACTTATATCAACATGACTTATAGAATTGCAAATAAAGCACTATAGTGTTATATCTATAAGTCGATGACCGGGTAACCACGCCCCTTGGACACGCCTACCTCTAGCCCCGCCCCTTCCAAATTCGGTGACTCAAGTTACCCGGGGTAAAATAGTGTATATGTTTATCTGTAGGTATTATCTTCATGCAAATAAGTACGTTAATATTAATTTGAAACTAGCTGTTTTTCGCGTCACTGTCTGTCTAGAATTTCGGGTTATATGGACTTAACTTTACGTCTACCAAGCTTAAATTTGTCATTATAATAGTTACTTAATGGATGTCCAAAGCTGTACAAAGGCCACTTTTAAATATTTTTGCATTCAGTTGCTTTGTGCCTTCGTCATATATCAGTTCCCGCCTTGAAAAGGGCAGTGAAAGAGGTTCTTGTGTGAGAAGTCTTTCCACTTCCAAATTTTTGCACAAATGTAGTGTGTTTAAGTTAAGCGCCGATTACACTACCCTACATATAGTGCCCTACATCTTGTAGGGCACTACATGATGTAGGGCGGTCGGGACTCGCCAATCTCCGATATGTAGTGTCCTAACAGCCTACATGTAATTACACTAGACAAAATGTAGTGCCCTACAAGATTTAGGGCCCTACATTTAGGGTAGTGTAATCGGCGCTTTAGTATGGAAGTCTACAGTCAATTGGCTAAGATGAATGAATAAATGAATGAATGTCTTAGTGCCGGGATAGTGTTTACTGAGATAAGTACCCTGTTTCAGCGACAGACAAATATTTTAGCTTCGGGCGGCGCAAAACTCCGTTAGGATCACAAAAAAAGTGCTTAAATACGCGTCTATTTAATCTTTGAAAAATTTACTTGTCAGTATGTTTGTTTGATTCAAGTGATCAACGAAAAAGCTGGATAGATTTTAAATATGACTTTAATTTGCACATTCTGAATCTTACATCCAACCTTAAGTTATTGTTTTTTGTGACATGCAGATAAATGAAAATTAAGTCTAAAAACTCTACCTACTATAATAAACTTAAAGTAAAATCCAGTCTAACTTAAACCGTATACAACCAATGTCAGTCAACAACATTGGCATTGAAATTTAACATTAAATTACTTAACCATACGCAATGCGTACTTAGTGTAACTTGAAAAAAACAACTTACGCATTGACTGTGAACAATTTTCATGCATATACTTTGCATGCAAATACTTAGCTTAACAAGCAAGCTAAGTATTATTTCGTTTGGTATTTGAAGTTTTGTTTAAGCTGGGTTACTTATAGTACAAGCTCTGCTTAGGTTGGGACTAGCCCCCTTACTCATAAACGCCTCTTTAATTTTAGTCAATTAATTAGCTTAAAATTTTACGGTTTTGTTTGGTATAAGGTTAGCTTTCGTAATAAAAATCTCGCTAGACTAGATTAAACTTAAGAGGCGTTTATGAGTTAGGGACTAGATGGCGTTATGTGAATGCATGCCTAGGTGGCAGAGCAGCGATTGCAGGTACCCTGCGCTTGTTGGTTCAAATCCTAAGCAAGACTATTATTTGCGAATGATTGTTTTGATTCCTTGATGTACTTTATGTACCTATAGACACAAGACACAATTTTTCCGTGTGGTGACGGAGTAAGAATACAATATGTCACCACCCCATCTTATCCCTTGGTCTCGTAAAAACCGACTAAGGGACTAACCTTAAATATTATCTTCACGAAGAAAAAAGAAGAGAAAGAAGAAAAACTTAAAAATAATAAATAAGTAAAGTTTTAATTTTAACAAATCATAAATCTTGAAATGAATAAATAGTTAATTTTTTGAATAATGTCATAATAAGTATACTTATACGGTCCTTTAATAGAGAATTAAAGTGTTATTTTTTAATATTTATGGTTACAATTTAACACTGAATAGTGAATTATTATTTGCTAGCACGCGATTGCTTTCATCGGCGACCTCTGTGGCGCATTGGTTAAAGTACCTACTGTTACATGAGTGTTGCGCAGGTCTCGTATTCCCGCTCAGTGCAAATCTCTTGTGCATGAACATTGAAGAAGATTAAATAAATAATACATGCATATTATACATAGAAAACACTCAGACCAATGCAAACAATCATGTTCATGCACACAAAGATTTGCATTGAGCGGGAACCGAACCCGAGACCTCTGCGTAGCAGCCATGTTATATACCGACTGCGCCACAGAGGTCGTCTAGTCTCGTCGAATGGTAGCTTATGGTTGGGTTTTTTCTATGTGTTATAATGTATGTACAAAAAAAGGTACTAATATGTTTATCTCCCGTCTAGTACTTATTGTAAAGGCTTTGTTTTAATTTAATTTACACCGTTTGGTTAACATATAGTTCAGTCAACGAATGACTCAAAGGGGGGTATAGAGTGCGTGAGCGGGAACCTAAGTGATTTCTACAGAAACTTATTCAGGATACTTAGAGAGATAACATACTAAAAGTCCCCACCTCTAGGAGGTGAGGCGGAGGGTAGAGGGAGGGTCAAAGGTCACAAATTTGCGTTTTTTGCGTATATCTCTGAAACTACGGGAGCTATCGAAAAATGGTTCCGACAAAGTTTGCAGATCGTAAAATTGTCTACAAAAAATATCTCAACACTTTTCTCCTAAAAAGCATCGCTTTCGAGATATCGTGACTTTAGAGGGCAGAAAAGTCGTATTTTCGACTATATGCACACACTAGCTTTTTCCCCGCGATTTAGCTCGCGTTTATAAATATTATGAAAAATAAGGCTTATTTCAATATATAGTAGCATATTATGCATGCTTGGTCTCAGCCTAATCGGTTTGAAATTGACAAAGTTACATACAAACTTCCATCCCCTATCTTATCCCTTTAGGGGTAGAATTTACCAAAATCCTTTTTTAGCGAATGCCTACGTTATATTATCATCTACCTGCATGCCAAAATTCAGCCAGATCTGTCCAGTGGTTTGGGCTGTCGTTGATAGATAACTATGTCAGTCAGCTTTGAGTTTTATATAAATAGAAGATTGCCGCACCACCTCTGAGGTAGATAAGGCCAACCTGGCACCAACATTGAATCAAATACAAGAGTACATTGAATCAAGCTCAAAAAAAAGCACGGCGGTCTTTTTTAACGTGGTTTCTCCAGTAGGAATACTCCTACCACATAGTGATCTATCAACGCACAGCCCAAACCACTGGACAGATCTAGCTGAATTTTGGCATGCAGGTATAAGCCTTATTTTTCATAATATTTATAAACGCGAGCGAAATCGCGGGAAAAAGCTAGTGTGTGCATATAGTCAAAAATACAACTTTCCTGCGCTCTAAAGTCACGATATCTCGAAAGCGATGCTTTTTAGGAGAAAAGTATTGAGACATTTTTTGTAGACAATTTTACGATCTACAAACTTTGTCTGAACTATTTTTCGATAGCTCTCGTAGTTTCATAGATAAACGCAAAAAACCCAAAATTGAGACCTTTGACCCTCCCTCCCCCCTCCGCCTCACCTCCTAGAGGTGGGGACTTTTAGTATGTTATCTCTCTCAGTACCCTGAATAAGTTTCTATAGAAATCACTTAGGTTCCCGCTCACGCACTCTATAACTACTTTATTGATTGGACTAATAGCAGTAAAATAGCAAATGTTTATTACTTCTTATCATCAGATGCTTCTTTGAGACCTTATCATATAAGTGGTAGTGTACTACTAGACATATGTTTTAATCTTATGTTTAAATTATAAAATCGCAATCATGGAAACATCTTTGCCGCAAAACGCCCGTCGGTTCTGTGCAGCGTATACCTTGCCCACTGATTCTTTTTTTTTCAACAATCCTGAACAGTATGTAGTCCATTATAATAGACTAGGTGACCCGTGCCCACTTTGTTGGGCGGCGAAAAAAAAGCGTCCGTTTTTTGAACATATTTCATTACAGCTATTCCACTCCTATTAGTTATAACGTGATACTATAGCTCCCCCTATGACATTCCCCCCTATGACACTCCCCGATAAATGGACTATTCATCACAGAAAGGGTTTTTGAAATCGGTTCAGTAGATCCAAAGATTACCCCCTACAACTTCACAAACACACAAAGTTTACCTCTTTATAATATTAGTATAGATTAAAGACTAGGTATACTAGTTCCGCCGTTAATACCATACCAAATGTTAAAAGGCAAAGTTAGTAGGTAATACACATGGTCCTCATATCAATCAACTGATTTGAGGTAAGTCAAGTTGGGCCTAAGTTTTTACCGCACACTCAAACGTAAAGCCCCGAAACTTTGCACTCGCATATCGTATTCGGAGATCAGCACATGCGGTCAGTCCTTCAAAGTAATGGCGACGGAGTAAAGCCATTTCATTTTTTTTCATTCATAGCAGCCCATAAACGTCCCACTGCAGGAACTTTAATAATAATAAAATAAGGATATTTAATTTCAAGTTTTCCTTCTTTTTATTTCGTAAAGATAATATTCACGGATAGTCCCATAATCGGTTTTTACGACACCCATGGGATGTGATGGGGTGGTGACATATTGTATTCTTACTCCGTCACCGTACGGACGGTAGAAGTCATATAATGACTACTATCATTTGCCTTTATTCATTCAAACTGCCGTGTCAATATAGATAAACTGCCGACTCATACATAAAAAAAACAACGAGATGTCGTAGTTTTTCAGTACACACATTTCTTAAGGTCTCAGTTTTGATTCTTGCTTATAAAAAACCTTTGTAAAAATAATCATGAATGTTTGAAGTCTATTTAGTGACTAAAAGGTTAAAGTATACCATGATGGTTTATTTCTAAGTACTTATATTATAATCCGTAGAAGTTGGCAATACTTGGAGGAGGTCTATGTCCAGCATTGGACGTCGATTGGCTTATGTTATGATGATAATATTTTAATCATGATGCCTAGCCTTCACCAGGATTTTCCAGTTAGTAAAAACCTAATAATCTGTCTTAATCAATTATAACTGACTACAAACACCTCACTGTAATAATGGGCCTCTTATAGTGATGGAGGGAAACTCGGCCTAATGTCGTCTAAGTTGGCCAAACAAATAGGTAAGTAGAGGGTATTATGGTCACCTCTGAAAGGTAGTGGTTACACAAGAAGTCTCGGGTTCGATTCCCGTTCTATGCAACACTTTGTGTACATAAATAACAATGCATATTTACAAAAGAAAGCGCTGTACATAAGATACCCCTACAAGCTCTGCATAGTTTGGTACTAGATGGCGTTGCATGAATGTCTGATAATTAATATTTAATAACTGATAATATTTGCGAATTTATAAGTAAACTTTTACGATACTCTACGACACTGGGATGGGATGGGATATAGATGCTTTTATTCCTAATACGCCTCATCGACTTTCTATGTAGGTATATAATCCAGGCATGTAAAAAAGACTATAGATTCATCCCACCTTTCTTAAAAAATAGCCTTAACCAAAATCAATAGGAAATCCAACAAAAAATCAAAAAGCAATACCTCGTAACTTAAAATTTTCAACATGACGTTAAAAGAAAAAACTTTTTTATAATAAAGTCAGTAAACTACATAAAAGAAATCTCGTGATGACAGAGCAATAATACTTTGTATCATCCCCCCTCACTCTTAGCTGTAAGATAACTAAAAGAAATTTCAGAGATAATATCTCTGCTAAAACAGGGAAAAATCTCACATAATCCCTAAAGACAACTAGATATTAAACCCTATAGCAATCTAGTAACCAGTATGTCACTAGGCCAAATAACCAGCCATCACTACAAAGTAACAAAAAAAATTAAAAAAACCTCTTAACCAAAAAAAATAACCCTTAACAAAAATCATTAATTACCTTATAAACCCAACACTGTACATCACAAAACACAGTCAAATAACCACACAAACACTCACTAATACCGTTATCACTGAAAAAGCCATAACAATGAAAAAAAAACACGTTTTTTTTATATCCAAAACCGCACCTCAAAGGCATACAACACAGACGATGTCTTTCGCTCAACTAAAAACCCGTCTCGGAAAATTTGTAGGCGTTTTACTTTAGAAAAGGATAAAAATATAATAAGTTATAAGTTAGAAAGAGACGGTTTTAAGCTGTAAAGGCGTGCCTCCGTAGGTGTGGCTTAAGTTAGCATAAATGACAGGCTTACTTATATGTACCTATAGTGCTTAGTTAGTTTAATACGGCCTGTGATACCCAGACTTTTTGCACGGCAAAAGCATTGTCTATGGTTTTTTTTAAGACGAATGGTGTTTGATTTTTAATTCTCTATGCTTGCGGTAGGTTCAGGTGTAGTATTTAATGATTTAATGTTGAATTGTTAGTTTTCTATTTCTATTTGAATTGTTGGTTTTGAATTGTTATGTTTGAATTTAATATTATTGTCGTACCTAACGCTATTCTGCAAATGTTGCTGAGACGTTGGTAATTTTACTTTTTTTTTAATTTTTAAAAGAAAACGTGGTGTGGTATAGGTACTTATTTACAATGACACCACTACATCTCAATGTGACTTTGGGGCTACAGATTAATGGAGAGTACTTACTTACATATAATAAAGAAGGAAAACTTAATTTAAAACCTAGCGTGAAAGGCTAGCCTGGTATTTTTTCGTTAATTTTCCCTTAACATTTATTTCATCTCCGTGTGGTGACGGAGTAAGAATACAATATGTCACCACTCCATATTTTCCCATGGGTGTCGTAAAAACTGACTAAGGGACTATCCGTGAATATTATCTTTACGAAATAAAAAGAAGGAAAACTTCAAATTAAACCCTATACCAATCCGTCTGGCCAGCGTGGTATTGTAGGCCAAGTATCCCTCCGTCACGGGAGGAGGCCCGTCCCTGCAGTGGAAAAGTAAAGGGCTGTTATGATTTCTTTTATGCATTCCTTGATGTGGAACGTTACAGAGCTGTTATGGCCAATAAGCCAGCGTTGTATTTTGACTAATTTTACCTTCATCGCTATTGGAAATTATCATTGTAGATAGGACTTAATTAACGTGGTTGGACCTGGTTAACGAGATTTCGTCGTACTTAAGCAGTATTATATATTTACCCCCTTACTCATAAACGCTTCTTAAATTTTAGTCAATTGGATGAGCTTAAATTCTTACGGTTTTGTTTAGTATAAGGTTGTTTTCTAATAAAAATCTCGCTAAACAGTGATTAAATCTAAGAGACTTTTATAAGTAAGGGGGTTAGTGTCATCTACCAGTAGTTATTGTCCTGAATCTAAATACATTTATATTTTCCACTTCAATTAATTTATAGTGCAAATAATCACAGTGGACAAAGGACTTAGCTAGGGCGGCGGGAAAGCAATGGGTGGGAAGGAACACGGCCACGAAGGGTGGAAATATTTGTTGAAGGCCAATTTCTAGCTGTGCAGGTCTAAGTCTAGATGTAAAGCGTAGTTTGAATACAACACCGAACTTCTAATTTCATAGTTTTTTTTTTATAATGTAAACTTTTAAAAATAATATAAATAATCCGCAAGTTGACTCAAGTTAGAACTAAGACTGTCGGAATAAACCAAATTAGAGAAAACTATTTTATAATTAAACCCTATACCAATTCGTATGGCCAGCGTGGTATTTGTAGGCCAATAACCCCTCCGTCACGTTAGGAAGCCCGTCCCTACAGGGACGTTAATGGGCTGTTATGATAATGAAGATTTTAAAGATATTATTCATTATTTCCAATAAAAAATTAAAATCCTAGCTCTATTGTCACCGAATATGCCGTGGAAGTAGGTACGAGAGTCACGCCAGGTAAGTCCCTCTACAGGTTATAAAATAACCAGAACTTCCTAACAGGAAAAAGACAGCTCCCACAGGAACTCCATGGAATATTATGAACCATTTCTAACTATTCACTAAATATCCAATAACCCATCCAATGATAAAGAAATTAGTTCAGCCGTTTGTGTCTCAAAAGGTCACAGCCTTTTAATGTCCCACTGCAGGGTCGGGCCTCCTCCCATGACGAAGGGATACTTGGCCTACAAATACCACGCTGGCCAGACGGTTTGGTATAGGGTTTAATTTAAAGTTTTCCTTCTTAATATTTCGTAAAGATAATATTCACGGATCGTCCCTTAATCGGTTTTTACGACACCAATGGGATGCGATGGGGTGGTGACATATTGTATTCTTACTCCGTCACCACACGGACACATTCCTAGGGAGGGGAAATACATAAAAGCTTATTCTTGTTTTATTCTTTAAAAACAGCTCCCACACTAGGGTTCAAGCCCTGTGTCCCAGGGACCTTACAAACATTAATTTAACAGACAAAAAGAACCCCTAGACTCAGGACAATAATATGTGGATCACATAAATAACTCTTCTGCGTGGCGTGGCTTAGCGCTACCAAGGCAGTCACCTAGTGTCATTCATAGAGACAGATAACTTTAAAAAATCTCTATATCAACTCACCTGGCCAGCTTGGTACGAGTAGGTCAAGTTATCCTCTATCAGAGATTTGTGGGCGCCCATTAGCTGATGGATGGATACAAAAATAAGCAAATTATAATTCGATGGTTATAAGGCTTTTTGGTCTAAGCAACATTTTTTGTATTACATATTGGGTTATATACTTATTTGGAATCAGCGAATTCTTCCGCGTCTTTTGAATTAGGTTTAAATTTTTTATGAGCGTATTTTTGGCGCTCAAACCGTCAGTAACTTTGCTCTCATTGTGGACGTCTACGGTTTAACCGCCAAAAAAATTAATCGTTATTTTTTAGTAACTTAGACTAGACCCAGAATTTTTCATAATGTCGGTTGATTCATTCTCCTACAAATTTTGAATGATCAATGCGCGTTACGACATTTGACCTTTTGCTCGACTACATGGTTTTATCGCGTATAATATTATGATAGCTAGCATTAACTTTACTCGATTGTATTTGACCGTTTGTTGTTATTTGTATTAATTTACTTGACTACAGCTCAAGTTCACATGTTACTTAAACTTTTTTGCAACAAAAACATGCTGAATGCATAGATACAAATGTAGTTTTTATTTTTTTGCCTTGTTCTGTTTCATAGCCATATTTACATTTGAACTAATTTATTTTTAACTTAAATATAAACCACTAGTAGTTAGACCATTTTTCCTTGTTCTATTAAAAAATAATACGATGCATTTTGAGTCAAGCGACATTTATTTCATTAAAAAAAGGCCTATATATTCATGAAAACTATTTAGGAAGGAGCAATTATGTATTTACGGAAATACCGTATTGATTAGATCAACATCCAAGCAGAAGCTTTTTTAATGTTTTTTTTTCCAAAAAACAAAACTGTAAATCGCTCTCCTGTCTCCTGTTGTATGTGACATACAACTAGATTTAAGTAGTATTATTTTTATTTACTTAATTTTTTTTAGTTTAAGTTCGATCAACTATACTATCCTAGCCCTTTCCAAAACTATATTTTTCAAAAGTTGTTCGTTGGTTAAAAAAAATAATCTAATGATTGAGCTGGTACAAATAAATTAGTATAATAAATAATTTTTTTATTTTATTTCATTGTTGCGAGAGGTGGTCCCTATCAGAAGAGAAGTTAGAACTTCAATTTTCAATTAAATTTTTATTGCACTCCATAATGTTAGTTACAGGTCGTATTAAAATAAAGTTAGCTACAATTGTGGACCCTGTAGGGCATGGCATATTATATAAAAGAGAGGAAGAATAATAACATAAAAAACTTAAAAGAGCAACGCACAGGTTGATCCTCATTTAATCAGTAATGAAGAGATCCGCAGTAGAACCAAAGTAGGACTTGTAACGATGGACAGGGAACAGAGCATACAGACCCGACAGCTGAAGTGATAGAAAGTGTTTGGCATTCCTGTATATAATTTTGCCGAAATTTGTTGTTGTTTTTTTTACACACGGTAATAAAATCTTAGATAAAATTAATTCAAGAAAAAAAAATAAAGCATTATTTGGATTATCCCTGTAGTCACCTGTTTTTTCAGCGGGGTAATAATAGCCCAAATTACTATCCGTTATTAAAGGTAGACCGTCTTAGCAGTGGGACATTATTAAATTATTATGAGTTCTAGTACAGCATTATTATTTTTTTATGATGTTAAGAAGTACTTAGTTATTTAAATCAAAGAAATTGTTGGCGGTATGTAATGATATTTAGAACTATAAAATAACAAAAGTTATGTATTATTATTATTACTCCTCTCCGTGTGGTGACGGAGTAAGAATACAATATGTCACCACCCCATCTTATCCCATGGGTGTTGTAACAACCGACTAAGGGACTATCCGTGAATATTATCTTTACTAAATAAAAAGAAGGAAAACTTGAAATGAACCCCTACACCAATCCGTCTGGCCAGCGTGGTATTAGTAGGCCAAGTATCCCTCCGTCATGGGAGGAGGCCCGTCCTTGCAGAGGGATATTAAAGGCCTGTTATGATGATTATTAATCCCACCCACTTAACTAAAATTGTAGAGCATTTATGCATGACTCTCGAAGGCACCGGAGCATGACAATGGGTCCTGGAGAAAAGTTTTGATACCTGTAACATAAGTTATCAAAAGAAAATGAAGGAATAGGTGATCTACTCATATGTAGAATGAGAAAGCATCAAAATGATGTTTTTTTATATTTCTTACTGTTCTGAATGCTGGTAAGCCTGTAATTGGCGTCAATTAGCTGAGATGATGAAGCCTGTAATTGATAAATGTATCAGACGAATTTATATAATTAAATTTTTAAAATAATGTTTACTGTTGGCATACCTAATAAAATAAAATAAAATAAAATAAAATAAAAAACGAAAATAACGTTTATGAACTAAAGAGTTCCTATGAAGATTATAATAGGTATATTTAATTGAACTGTGGATTATACTGAATATAAATAATTATGTCCAATGCATGTATGTAAACAAAATTTAACCTTTTCCAACATTCTATAAAAAAATAATGAATAAGTTTAGTGTTTATTGCGGTTTAAAAAAATAACAAAAAATCTTAAATTCCGACTTCGAATACCACGGTCGTTTTATGCTTAATTTTAAATTTCAAATATCGAACGTTTGAGTTTCAATTTTCAAATTTGAACTTGGAACGTCCAGTTCGGATGACGCGCAAAAAGTGAGCGCGCGCTGCCCGCCGTCATCTGCGGTGGACAAAGTGTGGTATGGAGACTTCCGTAACATATTTATTTGTTTTAGTAAAAAATATATTATTAAGAACTAAATTGTACTTTTAAGTATTAGTGTGTAAAATAATGTTTAAATTCCCATTATTCTTGTGTGTAGCTAACATGTAAACTACCACGTAATTGTTACAAAAATGAAAGACTTAAATTAAATGAAAAATACTTTTAAACAAAAAATTACATTTCTTGAATGTAATATTGAAATACGAAAGAATACAGGTAATTTTAATAAAACTAAAAGTTCCATCTATTTATTTTTGATAAAACCCAATTAGATCATTTAAAGTACTTACTTACCTATATTTCCGTGTGCTAAAGGAGTAATATTACATGGTTGTCTTCATTTCTGTACTGTGTTCGCGTTTTCCATCAGGTTCGATATGTTTTATGTTACATATTTTTTTAAACGGTGCCACCATTCTTGCTTATCTCATGGGTGTTGTAAGATATGCCATACACATAAAAGAAAACTTGAGCCCTATTTGTCCACTGTGCTTTTAGTAGGTTAGGTATCTTTTCGCCACTAGAAGAAGTTTATCTCTGCAATGGGTGATAAAAGGTTTGATATGGTGATGAAAGCATCCTAACGCGCTTTCTAAGGCTATCGAAAATATATATTTTTACACAAAAAATATGTTTTCGTCATTAAATTCCAATCTTAAAACAATAATGAATCATTTTGTTGACACAAACACAAAATGAAAAAAATGTACAAGCAATTCATCTCCTTACCTTTCTATATCCTTCAGAAATATGCCGCCTAGTCGAGCAGACTATGCGCAAAAAGGGCGTCCTTATACTCATCACATACGTTCCACGCAAGAGCGAGGCAGCTACACACCTACCAACACAGCAAGACCTCCTTTGACCACTGTCCAACAAACAATTTAGTAAATTTTCTTCAAACTGCGAGCTCAACTTATACTGGTTTTCGGAGAAGGTATGAAAAAGCTTTTTGTCTTTGTTTATTGTTGTATTGTGTGAAAGAGATAGCATGTATTCGTGAGGTGTGGATATAAGATTCGTTTTATTGAATTTTGAAATTGGAACCTGTTTGTTCTAGTACGTTGGATTGGCTCGAGCTAGGACGTTATTGTTTTATTATGTTGGTTGCACTGTAATGCAACAAGATACTATATCATACTATATGAAAATAGCTTTTTTATCATCATAACAGCCCATTAATGTCCCATTGCAGGGACGAACCTCCTCCCGTAATTGAGGGCTACTTGACCTACTAATACCACGCTGGCCAGGCGGATTAGTAGAGGGTTTAATTTCATGTTTTCCTTCTTTTTATTTCGTAAAGATAATATTCACAGATAGTCCCTTAGTCGGTTTCTACGACACCCATGGGATGAGATGGGGTGGTGACATATCTTATTACTCCGTCACCACACGGAGGGTTAGAAATTATAATAAAGTCAAATGATTAATTATATTGTTTCAACACGATCAAAAATATAATAATAATATTCGATTCTATTCTATTCTAAAACGAGTACGTTCCTTAGGGCCCGGGTTCCTAAGGCACGCGTTCTGGAGGGACCCGAATGTCTTAAAGATAAAATTGCTGTATCGCATCTGATGCAAAGATACAGTCTAGAAATAAATAAATATAAATATTCCTCACACATCTACACAACGCCATGGGATGAGATGAGGTGGTGACATATTGTATTCTTACTCCGTCACCACACGGAGAAGATGAGATGTTTTATATGAATATAGGTAATTAAAAAAGGAAAGTATTTAAGTGTGTTTATTCTTAGTTTGGGACTTGACTTGTGTCTTGAATGCGGCTCAATGCAGCGACCTCTTGCATGGCAGTCTTAAGTATTTGTGACAAAATCGAGGTTCTATAGTTGTAATAAACTAATTATAAAACTTAAGACAATTCGCGTCATCTAATTAAAGAGTGAGAATAATTTATGAACACGTAATATTCTCAATAGGTAGGTATCCTAGCTACCTATTAAAAGTACAGTCACCTTCATTATATTGTTAGAGACAAAGTTTTATTCGAGTCATTAAAGTTAAGCAACATCCATGAAAATGTATATTCAAAAAAGGTGAAAATATTGTCCAGCTCAGCTCTAGTTGAAAACCATTCCTCGACATGATAAGTTATTTTTTTTGTTATCAGATGTATAAATAAATAATAACAAAGTTGAACTGTATAGGAAGTTTTATGTACGTAATATATACAAAACAAAAAAAGCAATAAATTTATTAATTATTTATATATTCATAATTTTGGTAATTTATTTATAATTTCGTATGTTCACTAATTAATTGCAATCTTAAGTTTGATAGCTAATATTATTTTGTAATTGCAATATTGGTTTCTATGACATACAAAAGTCATAATAATACATTATGACATTTTTTACATTATAGAAGACTTATCCTTGCAGTTGCAGTGACATTTAACGGTTAATACAAAGAAATAAATAAGGTATATTTTACAGGATATAGGAAATTACTAAAACAAATTACTTATGCCTATCAGTTATAACGCTGTCGGGCCGTAAAAGGTCACTAGTTCGTTACCCGTGCGTTGACTTGTTTGAAATAGGTAAACGGCTGTTTGAATCATAACTGTTTTTATTTAAAGTGGCAAATAGTTTATTACGTGTCATGTTATTGTGTTTGACGTTTTAACACATGTAACACTGAATATCAGTCAGCTTGAGAAAGCGCCAGTGAAACTTGTGCCGATAAGTACGTCAAGCAAAATAGCAATAGTAGTTAATCTACCGTTTACGTTTATATTTATAATCATGCAATGGGATAGATTAAAGTTTGTTTCATCATCATTCCCCTGCCCTTATCCCAATTTTTAATTTTTATTTGGGGTCGGCGCAGCATGTCTTCTTCTTTCATACTTTCCTATCGGACGTCATATTACAATTCACACTCTTCGCAGCCATATCGTCTTTCACACAATCTATCCATCGTTTCTTTGGTCGTCCTCTTCCCCTGTATCCAGTTAAAATTTGTTTCTCATTACAAATAACTATCCTAAACCTGAATGTTTTCTGTGCTTATTAGAACAGATGTTTGTTAAAGTCCCACAATACAGGCTATGTTCCTTGAGCTAAATTTGTTTCATTTAAATATAATAAATTAGAAGAGTAATTCGGTAATAAGATTTCTTAAAAAGATAATATCTGTACAACTGTACACCCCCCTCTCAAAATAATAGTGTTGCCAGACAAAAAAATATACGTAACATGCTTGCTCACGTGAGTACGACCTACTTGATATTATCAAGCGAAAGTCTACCATGGGAGTCTATGGTTTTTGTGAACTTATTGTAAAACTATGGGAAATTTCATATAGGAATATTTTATTTATCTAGTTTAACAATTTGTCTTTATTCTTGCCAGTTTATTGCACTACTGGTGACAAAGATGGAAAATAATTTCATCACTCTTCTCCAGCTATGGGTGTCGTAAAAGATACTTAAATAAAAGATTCGGTATCATCTCTAAAGCCCGTTTTACACATCGACAAGTACAGTAGCGAGTTAAGTAGTAAGTTGTTGATTAAGTTGATTTAAATAGATCTCTATACTATTTTTTGGCGAGTTAAGTACGAAGTAGCCCCCTCTATCGCGTCTCGCCAACTTAACTCGCCAAAAATAGGATGGAGATCTATTTAAATCAACTTAATCAACAACTTACTACTTAACTCGCTAAGTGTACTTGTCGATGTGTAAATCGGGCTTACGAGAAAAGTTTGATACAAAACTCCGCTTACATACTAAAATTTGTCATAATTTCTTATTTCCTAATTTAAACAACTTTTTTTTTTATATTTCATCATAACAGCTTACTAATGTCCCACTGCAGGGACGGGCCTCCTCCCCAAACGGAGGGATACTTTGCCTACTAATACCACGCTGGCCAGACAGATTGGTATAGTATTTGATATTTCTTCATATTTAATTTTTACAGAAATATTAATTACTATCTCGGTGGCGTGACAGTAGTGCAGCACGAGGTCGCGAGTTCGATTCCCAAGCAGGACAATTATTTGTGCGATCCACAAATTATTGTCCTGAGTCTGGATGTTCTTTGTGTCAGTTAAATTAATGCTTGTAAAGTCCCCCGTGACGATCCCTCATGCAAGGGGTTGTCATTGTTGGGCTCGAGTTGATACGGTGCCGATCTGTTTACGTTACGTTATACTCGTATGTGCTACGACCCTTAATCGTTTTCTAACACCGTGGACTATGTCACAAAGGTTGTCAAATTGTTAGTTATTTGCCATTTTACGCAAAAGGTGTTTCTAAACGTATAAAATGTCGTTTTTACTGACAGCTGGTGATAATAATAATACTAACACGATACTTACAAATGAAGAATTTATAAACTTAAGAGGACTCAAGACGTCAAGACCAACTCATCTGTCACCAGAGCCTAAAAGATTGTTGTTTCACCAAACGTTGCGTGAGAAAGAGAAAACCTCATAGAAAAGCAGTCAGAAACATCCACACGCACACGCGCTCGATTGTATTTATTACAAATCAAAATGTCGTTCAAAATATAAATATTGTTCTTCTTGATTGTTAGGGTTGACACTAATACTAGCTGTAGGTAGTTACCTAAAAAGTAAATAAAGATAACTACAATGGGTTTTAAAAAAATATTTTATTGTAAGTTTTGTTGCGGAAGACACACCAAGCGAGACATCAATTTATCTTGTAAGTGGTGTAGGTATGACACCGTAAAACATTATAATTTTTTTTTTTTTAAGTTAAGCTGTTTATTCTTGAGGCAGTTTTTTAGACCGTGCATCGTTAATAGGGGTTCCATACAGTACACAATAATATCTTACTTCACATACAGTACATGAAGTTAATTTTAGCTGGATTTAAAAAAAGGAAGAAAAATCATAAAATAAATAATAATCATAAAATCTGGAAATGATAGTTGACAAGAAATGATACTTGATCAGTCATTCAGATACAGAGGCGGGGGTGAGTCGCGTAAATATTTAAAAAAAATAAAAAATGAATTAAAAAAAAAATACAGTTTGTGCAATGTGACAGCCTTAGCTATGCTCTATTGACTATTGTAATAATAGGTGAATTTTGACAGTTGATTTTAGTCAAGAATGTCACTGATGTAGGTATTTTATCTAACTGGTTATGCATCTGATAATAATTGGATCTCTTTGATGAAAGAAATTACGAAACTTCTTACTGGCAAGCGATACGTAATTGTCATAAATGACATAAATTAAAGTTTATTGAAGTTTAAAAAAAAATATTCGGTAACATTCGACGACGGTCGGCTCGCTGTCGTACCTCCCCTCCGCCGACCCGAGGGGTGCAGAAAGTGGAGGCGAGATGCAAGATGTCGATGGCGGAAACGAGCACGGTAAAATTTCCTAAAATGGTTTTGGGAAAAAGGTAATTGCGTACAGTCAGCCCCAAAAGTCGCTGAACACATTTTAAATTCCAAAACTGCTGAACACTAAAAATGTCATAAGTCAGTGTCGCAACAAGAGCACAGAATAAGCTTTACATACGAAACGACCATAACACGCTGAACACGGTTATTACAAAAGTAGCTGAACCCTAGTATTTTTAAAAGTAACTGAACGCCTAAGATTCCAAAAATAGCTGTACATACGCGTCAATTCGTATTAAAACCTACTTTTTGGGTATTATACTATAAGCATCTTTAAAAAAAATAAAAACTTTTAGCCGTTATAGCCGTTTAAGTTTAGCTACTTTTGGAATACTAGTGTTCAAATACTTTTGTAATAACCGTGTTCAGCGTGTTATGGTCGTTTCGTATGTAAAGCTTATTCTGTACTCTTGTTGCGACACTGACTTATGACATTTTTAGTGTTCAGCAGTTTTGGAATTTAAAATGTGTTCAGCGACTTTTGGGGCTGACTGTACAAACTTTAGAATGTACCTAGTCAATATAAAATTATTTGAATTTTCGAATAAATAATCTATTCCTAATGCCAAAATATATTTACCTTTATAAACCTTTGATCCTATTTTATTACGCTGAAAGTTGTCATAAAATGTGCATAGAATTATGAACTTTGAAGCCTCATAACTTGTAAATGAATATTATTTTTACTGTTTTATTAACCAATAAGACTAGATAATAACGAGACAAAACGATATCATCTATAGTTTTGAGTATTTATTATCTAATGAAGGAGCAATTAACTTTCTTTGTTTGTATGGAATTGCGATTGAATTGTTCCCCCTTAAATGTGTTTTTTAAATTAAGTACATATATATTTTTTTACCTATAAAGCTTAGGTATAACTAAAAAAATCTAAAAAGAAGAAAGACTGAAATGTTAATAAATGTGCTTTTTTTAAATAGGGCCTAGATAGGTCGCACGTAATTAATGGATTTTAAATATTTTTCTCATTAAAAAACCAACTCCAACTAGAAACTTGATTACTATTTTCACAATTTCGTTAATATTGCCTTTTAACAGAAACAAGTTTTTAGGGTTCCGTACCGATTCATAAAAACTGAACCCTTATAGCATACTTTGTTGTCCGTCTGTCTGTCAAGACCATTTTTTCAGGAACGCGTAGAGGTATCAGTCTGAAATTTTCAGCAAATACTTAGGTCTGTTGCCTCTTAGTGCTGAAAATCGAACTTTTAAACCAATGCAATCAAGAGTTATTATAGCCGTTTAAGTCGCAAATTTTTAAAAAGCAAGATACAAAAACCTACAGGGTACTTCCAGTCTACCTACAAACTTGAAATTTGTGATGATGCAAGGTCTTATAGTACAATAAAGGCAAAATTTCGTAAACCTTATATTTATAGTTTCATCATCTATACTAATACTAATAATATTATAAAGAGGTAAAGTTTGTGTGTTTGTGACGTTGTGGGGGTAATCTCAGGATCTACTGAACCGATTTAAAAAATCTTCCTGTGTTGAATAGTCCATTTATCGGGGAGTGTCATAGGCTATATAGTATCACGCTATGACTAATAGGAGTGGAACAGTAATGACATATCGCACGCTATAAATAAAAGGGTATTAAGTCTGAAAAACCGTTTTTTTTTTATTTTGAATTCGGAAACCTAATTTTTTTCTCTATAAATTGGTAAGAAAATAGTATTTAAATTCCAAATACTTTTTGAAATATAACGATACAATTCTTTCTTGACTATTTATGCACCCTATTTTCGAGATAGGTAAGACAGTCGCATCTTAGTTGATTCAGTAGCCGGGCATCGTTCGTGGTCGTCGCACGTATCTTTCTGAGTTACAACCCGTCCAGTCGTCAATATCGAATCAATCTATAAAATTGTAAGTATTCTAAACAGTATTATGTAAAGTTAATACCTTATTGCTTGTTAAAATTGATACTAGTTTCATGTTTTATTTTAAATAATACTGTCTTGCCTGTTCAATATAATATAATTTGGTAATTTTAACGAAATAATATTAAAATATTTATTTATTTATTTATTTATTTAATCATCATACATTATTCTTACAGGGTACGCCCTAATACAATAATGTAGCTAATACTTAAAATTATTATATATCCATATTAAAATCTTATATCTAATCTAATCTAATATATAATAACTGTTTTACCTACTTAATAACATAGTACAAATAGTGACGTTTTTGTGAAGTCACTCAATGTGCAACAGAATATATCTATGGTGTCTGCAACTTTGTTGATCGTATCGTATGCGCGCGACAGAGGCGCCCTCTGCTGTAAATTGGTGCGTGCGCGAGGTAACCGTAACAGCTGTGTGTTTCTTCGCCTACACATGTACTTATCCGGAACGTTAAAGTGAATACGCTCTAACATCTCCGGATTATGTATATTACCTCTTATAACTTTAAATATATACAAAACTAATGCTAATTCTCTTCTCACCCGTAATTCATTATATCCAACCATACCCAAGATGAATAAGGTTGGATACAACAGAGGGTAAAAAGGATACACACCATAAAATTTCATATACAGATATCTTACAAATTTATTTTGTACACGCTCCAACATTAAACTATATTTAGTTTCATGTGGGCTCCAGATGACTGCGTTACTTTCCAGTAGACTCCGCACCAATGCATTATACAGTGTAACTATTGCACAAGGATTATTAAAGTTTCTCACAGTTCTGAGCAGAAAACCAAGGTTTCTGTAAGCTTTTTTACATATTTTGATTATGTGATTACGAAAGGTTAGCCCGCTGTCTATACTCACTCCTAAATCTTTAATTTCTATATATTTAATAATTAAATTATTATATAATAATACTTTATAGCCCCCGATTTGCTTGAGATAATTCTGTACATCTTGTCAATTGTATTTTATGGTTGCAAGTTTCAAGTAAAATACTACCTTTTAAGTTGTTATTATATTTTTTCTTTTTTAAATTTTAGTTATAATCAAAACAATGAAGCGAAGTAGGAAGGCTGGTTTAATAATGAAAGCAATCAGCAATCGCCTAAGTACACCGGACAGTTCTTAAAATGAAGAAAACAAAGACCCATTTGCTCATCATCATCATTTCCCTGCCCTTATTCCAATTTTATTTGGGGTCGGCGCAGCATGTTTTTTTCTTCCATACTGTCCTATCGGACGTCATCTCACTAGTAACACTCTTCGCAGCCATATAGCTTTTCACACAATCCATCCATCGTTTCTTTGGTCGTCCTCTTCCCCTATATCCATCCACACACATGTTCAGCACCTTCCTCACTACATGACTCTCATTCCTCCGCATAACATGCCCATACCATGACAGCCGGCTGCCACGTAATTTTTCTGCCACCGGTGCCACTTTCAAATCTTCTTACATACTCATTTCTTACTCTATCTACTCTCGTAACACCACACAGATTGTCTTTCATTCATCCCTTTTCTGGCCAACTCTCTGATCCATACAGAACGGCAGTTGTAATCATAGTTTTATAGATCTTCCCCTTAAATTAAGGGGACTGTGGGGGTCACAGATGGTTTCCGTGAAGCAATGACCTGCTGCCATTTCATCCATCCTATGTTAACTCGGTTCTTGACCGCCCGATCTACTTCGCCATCGCTTTGAATGAAAGAACCGAGATACCGGAAGACAGAGAAGACTAGAAGGCGCATGCCGTTAAGCGCTATGGCTTCAGGACTGCCAACGCTCTAATCTGCTCAGGATCTTAGGTCCATCCTCCCCAACCAGAACAATGTAATCGGCAAACACTGCACCAGGGTGCCATTTCCTGTATGCCCGCCGTCAAGGCGTCCATAATCAGTAAGAGGTAAGGACTTAAAGCCGACCCTTGGTGCAAGCCTACCGCCACACTGAACTGGTTGGAGTTGCAAGACGATCGGACGTATAACTGGTTTGTCTTTACATAGCACGAATTAACTTCACATACTTCCCAGGTACAACTTTCTCTTTCATGGCCCACTTCAATACTTTTACGAAGACCCATTTGCTGACAGTGACAACAGGGATCTAACGTATGTCCCTAAAGTATCACATTTGATTTAATTTGATAGTTTTGTTACTGTAGGTAACTACATAATGTTGTTAAATTATGTTTCTTTCATAATGAGTTTCTTTTTTATTATAACTAATTATGATACTAAAACAAATAGAATTTCTAGATTTTCAGTATTTAATTTATTATAATACCAAGCAAAAAATATCAACCAGAAACAACTTGGTCAAACGCCTAACTTCTGCGTCTTGGGGGGCAGCCCCACATGTTGTCAGGACTACGGGTCTGGCATTGTCCTACACGGCAGGAGAGTATGCGTCCGCGGTATGGCACCGTTCGGCTCACGCAGGTATGGTCGACTCTGCCCTGAATGAAACATGCCGTATATGCATACCTGGCTGCTTGAAACCTACCCCATTGGTCAAATTATACTCATTGGCCGCCATTGCTCGACCTGGTGTTCGCCGTCAGGTCATTTGCGAAAGTGAAAGGAAAAACAAGAGACCGACCCTCGTCATCCACTTTACTCGCACAATATACCCAGGGCACGCCTCAAAAGTCGTAAGAGTTTTTTGCGACACACACGTGCACTGTGCGGTGACCCCAGTAAGGCTAGACTGGACGGGTGGGCCTCAAACTTTGCACCACCGGCGGACTTCATTCCACCCGCCGAACATCTTCCACCTGGTTTCGAGGAGCAGTGGCCGATCTGGAGGTCGCTCAATAGGCTACGTACCCAAGTAGGCCGCTGTAACTCTAACCGGACTAAATGGGGTTATCTGAACCCCTCCTATGGTGGATTTGGGTGCGGTTCTCTCGTCCAGGACATGGAACACTTCCTATCATGCCCAATGTGCCCTGCCACCTGCACACCAGAAGACCTAAAGAGTGCCAACGATAATGCTGTTGCTGTCGCTGGTTTTTGGGCAAAACACATCTAAAATATATTTGAAATTAGACTTATTGCCGTCGAAACGAAGAAGAAGAAGAATTATAATCCCTTAGCCATGTAGGCAAAAGATAATTTCTGTGCTGCTTAATATAGTATCAATATTAATTACAACTGGTTATCGAAATAATTTGGTAAATTTTGGTTAAGCTAGAGAGTAGCAAGTTAAACTTAAGAGCTATTTGAACTGCTTAAAGGGTATCATCTTTTTCTGTTCCCATAAAACTATTAATATAAAAAAAACTGTTATAGATACACAAACTAAACTTAACCAGCATAAAGAAGAATAGTGTACTTTTAAATCTAGAGATAATTTTAAATATTTGAGTAAGTAGTTCCGAATCTATGATTTTTTAAAACTTCAATACGCGATATCTCAAAACAACGTTTTCGAAATAATACCCTTTTGTTTGTGACGTGCGATATGTTTAAAAAAGGGACGCGTTTTTTTCGCCGCCCGACGAAGTGGGCACGGGTTTGCTAGTATATTATATTTTGATTATGACTCTCATACTGATTTCCGAATAACTAAACCCAGAATAAGGTTACCACGAAAAAATGCAATCACGACTAACGTTACTACGAAAAAATACATCATCATCATATCAGCTTATAATAGACGCCCACTGCTGGACATAGGCCCCCTCCAAACGTTTCCACCCTGCGCGGTCCTGTGCCTCCCTCATCCATCGGCTTCCCGCCGTCCTAACCAGGTCGTCGGTCCATCGTGTAAACATACAATCACAGTTATTGGCTACAAACTTACCAATTAAACCAGTTTAAACAAATCTTTTTTTTTTTGGTGCTATCTTAAGTAATAAAGTATTTAATTTTCTGTATTAGAATCCTGTATACAAAGATTATCACCGATGCCGATGCACCAGTCCACCCGTGACCATAGTCGATGCAGTTCAACCAGAACGTGTCGGCAAATTACAAAGGTATATAGTTACCTTTTTTTTTAAGATTCTTAACGCGAGATTCTGTAATTTTCCCGTTTATTTGTTAGATAATTATTGTGAAAAAGAAGAAAAATTTTTTTTCAGTACTTTACAAAGCACAATAATAAACTTTTTTAATTTTGTTAGAGCTTTAGTCTGTGGTTGACACGACGCCATATTTGTTATTCTATATATTGATGTCGTAATAAATGAACAGTATAAATTGTAATTTGGCGTACTATTACCACGTTAGCCAGTCAAACTGGTACACGTTTTTTAGGATATTATTATACTTTTTAAAAACATCATAACAGGCCCTTAATGTCCCACTGCAGGGACGGGCCTCCTCTCGTGACGGAGGGATACTTGGCCTACTAATACTACGCTGACCAGACGGATTGGTATAGGGTTTTGTTTTAAGTTTTCCTTCTTTTTATTACGTAAACATAATATTCACAGATAGTAGGCCAAGTATCCTTCCGTTACAGGAGGGGGCCCGTCCCTGCAGTGGGACATTAATGGGCCGTTGTAAACTAAGGTTCTAGTAGTTGATAGAAGTAAAACAAAATTACTTAAAGACAGTGCGCACAAGAGTAGAATATCGTAACGTGTATGGGTTATGAACCGTGGAGATAGTGGACAGAGCGAGGAATGGAGTCGACATCGGTTTCATATATTATTTATAAATATATTTTTTTTAGTTTGTTCAAAAATTTTACTGCCAGAAAAGTAAGTAGATTAATTATTTTATCTTTTTTTTGCTAACGTTAAAATTAACTACGAACAATGTCTTACAAAAAAATTGCCCATTTACGAGTATAGTTATTACCTAAAATCTGAAAGTGGTAAACTCCTATTATTACAGGGAACAGATTGCTTTGGTATATTTATTGTGAAGCTTAGTATTATGGATGGATGAATTATTTATATTACATTAAAAAGTTCATATTGCTAATATATTGCCTCACAAAACTGCCAGGGACTGGTATTTTATTTGAGTCATGAGCATCAAGGTGGCAAATAAGCAAGTGACCTGATAATAAGTGCTAATTGACACACATAGACTACAGTAATGCCAGAGAACAATTAAGCCACTGCCTATCCTGGAACACAAGCTGTTATGTCTTTTAGCTACTGTTACCTAAACACAGTAACTTTTGCGTACTATTGCTCGGAGGTGGATTAAGTGGCTCACAGCGTGGTAACAACCCACTGGCATCTTGCTCAAAGACTAACCACCAGCTCTTGTTCGTCTTGACCACTTGTTATTCTCGTTGCTCAGTAATAAAAAATGTCGTCATTGCAGGGTGTAGGTTGAAAACCAGTGTCGTAAAACTTTTAGCGTTTTACGACAATTAACTGAACCAACATCTTTTTTGGCGCAGGAGTGAAAGGCGTGCTCTTGTGTTTTACGCGTCCTTCCTGTTCATCTGTTCTATGTACTTACTTCTATGTTTAATTGTCGCATATTTTAAGGAGGAGGGTAGATTTTAAGAACAAGAAAAATATTTATTTTATAGTTATTATGTAGAAATAAGGACGGAAATGTACCTACAATTTTAACAATATTGTATGCCTTTGCGCTTGCGCCTTAATAAACATTATCTTCATCTTTCTTTAAAAAAAAAAGAAACAACACTACTCCACACCTTTTCTGTCATAAAGCTGCTATCACACATATACTTAAGCGGAAACGTTGACATTTCTATATTATAAAAGTTATGCGCGTTAATACCACTGATCGTGTAAAATAACAGGTGTTTGCGAAAAGGTCAACGATGTTCGTTCGCGTAACGGTCGCCTAATCAACTCCTGCGCATGTTTTGAAATCCTTTTAAGAATTATGAAAGTTAATAAGTATAGAAATTGTTTTAATTTTTTTTTTTCTATCTTTATTTTCTTTTTGCGTGAGGTAGGTATAAAACTTGTATTGACAGAGTTAGATTACTTAAAGTCACAAACATTCTTTTCACGGCAGTCATAAGAATTAACTTAAGAACTTTTGTCCGTTACTTCTGTATGAAGACGGAAATTAGCTTGGTATTACAGGGTTAAGTTCCCCGCCGTCACTGGAGGTAGCTAGTTTTCTGTAGTGGGATATTCACCATTCCAGCCCTGCAACTTTTTTCAAATATATTTTATTTTAGAAACCTTTATATTATTTTTGAAGACCTATCCATAGACAACCCACAAGTACCTTTGTGTTTTATGAAAACAAAAATTTGAGTTTCAGTTCTAAGTATGGAGAGCTCTATATTATATTTTTATTTTTCTTTCAAAATCTGAATGCGGTTCACAGAATACATCTAACTACCAAGTTTCAACAGTATAGCTCTTATGGTTTCAGAAAAAAATGGCTGTGACATACGGACGGACAGACAGTGATGACGAATCTATAAGGGTTCCATTTTTTGCCATTTGGCTACGAAACCCTAAAAAGGTGTGGTTAGGACAGTTTTACGATAGTACTCTTTCAAAATCCTGTTGTCAAACACGGACAGAATAGTACTGGTATCCTTATGTCCAACAGTGAATGTTTTTCAGCTGATGATGAATAAGAATCTAGAGATGTAATTTCTTCGTGTGATGACGGAGTAAGAATACAATTGTCGACCACCCCATCTCATCCCATGGGTGTTGTAAAAACCAACTAAGAGACTAACCGTAAATATTATCTTTACGAAATAAAAAAAAGGAAAACTTGAAATTAAACGCTATCTATACCAATCCGTTTGACCAGCTTGGTATTAACACTACAGTACACGCGCCCCATTTTGTCACACGAGCACACGCGTGGCCTACTATATAAGGCCATTCTAAAATGTCAATAAAGTCGTATATTTCTAATTATCTGATTAAAACAACCAATGAAATGGAAAATTTACTTAATATATTTAGCTTTCACAACCTTACATTTTCTATTATTAATTAAAAATATTAAATAATTAACAATTTTGTAAATATTTAGAAAAAATGAACAAAAATGGCACTTCTGAGATCAACATGTTTTTTCTTAACTTATATTTAAACATAGTTACTAATTTATTTGTTTTCATAGCATTGAGGACATACTACGGCTTGGTGATCAGGACAAATCCACTTATTACAAGTCTTGCACCACTTTTTTGTCGACCGATTTCGGGCTCTCGAGCAGATTGCACATCGACCAACTCGTCCCATCTTTGGAGTTAAATCATGTTGAGTTTCATGAGATTCTTGAACTGCGCTGCCTAAGAGTACTCCAATCCTAAATTTAAGCTGTCGGGGTAGTGTATTAATCGATGCTCGTCGAACCAAATGTGGTTTTATCAAATTAAAAGACAATTCATGGATAAACTTGCGCCTGACAATTTTTTCCGGAAAGGCATTCATTTGATTGATAACAAGGGCATTTATTCCAACAATGTTCATCAAATTAAAGAATATTGTTAGCGGCCATCGTCGACTGTTACGTAAAACACTATACTGCTCGCACATTTTATCAAGAATGTCTACCCCACATTTAGTGCGGTTGTAAAAAGTAACAATCTCCGGCTTCTGTTCTTCATTTGTATCAGCATCGATAGCTGCATCATAGTGCATTGTGGACAGTAAATTAACGGCCTTGTTTATTTTTGGAGCGTAAGACACAAGAGTAGCGTCCTTTTGAAATCCAAAAAGGGAACTTTTGCTTGCCCTCTGCTTCGAAGCTTTGAACTCCTTGGGAATTTCGGGTCTATTTGCTTTCATAGTACCAACAATTGTAATTTTCTTTTGTAACAGCTCTTTAGCCAGAGGTAAATTTGTAAAATAATTGTCCATTGATACATTGCACCCCAAGTCATAAAGTGGATCCAGCACTCTATGGACGACATCGTTTACCTTGTTAGACTTTTGAAAAGGACCTTCTGGTTGGGCTCCGACATAAATTTCAAAATTGTACACATATGGCAACTTTGTATCTGTTACCATGAAAATTTTGATACCGAATTTATCCGGCTTATTTGGTATGTACATAATGAAACCACAGCGTCCTCGAAAACCGACAAGTTGTTCGTCTAGCGTCAAATAATCACTAGGAACATAGTTGTTACGACAATTGTTGATGACCAACTCTACAACTTGTCGAATTGGTGCCATTTTATCAAACGTTCGGCGCTGTTCTCGGTCAGTAACATCATCAAATCTGAGGGCTCGTAACAAAAACCGAAATCTATTTATTGACATTGTGGTATATACAATTTCTAAACCGGTACCTTGAGAATTATCCCAAAAATCCTTTAGATTACGCCGTCCGTTTCGCGACACTCCCATGACGTATAACATGCCTAGAAATGCTCTAATTTCTATAACATCAGTTGGCTTCGCATCTCGGTCTCTTTGATATTCGTCTTTGATTTTATCTATGTAGGTATATATTAGTGCACCTTACCAGGATTTCGAAGATGTCTTGCGTGAAGAACAGCTCAAAACAATATAAAGGATCCTTAGCATTCCTAGCCGTATCTCCTTTTGGGCCGGGAGGTCTTATCCTAATGTTATGGGGTCTAGTTCGCGTTGCTGGTGGAACCTCCTTGTTCCAAACAGTTCCGTTCGTCGATTTATACACTGCACTACGCCTCCTGGCCGCTAGTTCCGAGAGTGGTACGTCTTCTAAATCAGACATGTCATCTGATTCATTCAATCCTTCCTCTTCACGGATGAGTTCCGACTCACGGACTAAGGCTTGCAAGTCTGGCACTGCATGAACTTCATCATCTTCACTTTCTAGCTCTCGCAGCCACCTTTCCACTTGTAAATTATCCATGGCGATCGACGAAACCTGTAAAACGTACTGAAACAAGAAAAAAGTATCATAAATAATAATTTCTTAGAAAAATAATTAATAAATATGAAATAATAAATTAATGTGATATTTTATTTTATTATTTCATCATTATAAAACAGTGTAAAAGCGTTATAAATTAATAATACACCAAAAATTACATACCTCAATTTGTTACACCAATACACGCGTGGACTACTTTAGTAGTCTCGAGTTTTTGGCGCCAAACTGTTAACGCGTGCAGCCGCGCTGGGGGTCCGCGGGGTACTGAGGTTGTGGGGAATATATCGAACGAAGATTACCTGGAATCAATCGTCTCTAGCGCGCGTAGTTAAAAACATATTGCACGAAGAGGTACCCTGGTCTACCATAGTAGGCCGCGCGTGTACTGTAGTGTTAATAAGCTAAGTATCCCTCCGTCACGGGAGGAGGCCCGTCCCTGCAGTAGGACATTAATGGGCTGTTATGATGATAATGATGAATTTGTGGATCGCTCAAATAATTGGGCTGTTATGATGATCCTTATGTCTAACAGTGAATGTCTTTTAGCTGATGATGAATAAGAATCTAGAAATGTAATTTCATTCATTTCTATATTAATATAAATAAAAAAAAACTATAAAGTGTCGGTAGGAATAAGGTGACATGTCAATTCTATTTGTTCATGGCATAATCAATCATTCATTAATTCTTAGCGTTGTTAATAAAGTTGATTTTACTGTGACCATGATTTTTACAAAATCTCGGGACGACGGTCTAGATTTAAATCGATTGTTCTAAAAGAAAGTGAAAAAACTAGTTTTGTTTTTATGTTTTATATTAGGGAAAACAAACAATAGGGAAAACCCACGACGTAGAAAGCCGACTGAGATACCATTCCGAATTGCTAGCACGATTACAAACCAAGGCTTCTTCCATTCCTGGAGAAGACCAGCTGTCCTTACGATAGGACAATTACCAATCTACTATGAGACAAAATAAAAAAAATCCAACATAATTTTAAATCCTAGTCACCATACAAAACTTATATACTATAGAACAATAGTCTACTTACTAGAAAACTTGTATGAGAAAATGAACTTTCTAAGAAAAAACCTATAATTATTGTTAGGTACTCATTATTTACGTAAATCGATACAGGCAAAAATATTCCCATAGTAACTTACTTGAAGTACTATAATTTGAAACTATAATGATAATCTCCGTGTGGTCACGGAGTAAGGATACAGTGTGTCACCACCCTATCTCATTCCATGGTTATAAAAACCAACTAAGGGACTATCCGTGAATTTTATCTTTACATCATAAAAAGAAGGAAAACTTGATATTAAACCCTATACCAATCCGTGCGGCTAGCGTGGTATTAGTAAGCCAAGTATCCCTCCGTCACGGGAGGCCGTCCCTGCAATGGGACATTAATGGGCTGTTATGATGATAATGATAATTCACTTTCCTGATTGTAGATGGCGTTGTATAAATATAAAGAGATACTAGTTATTAAAATGTTGAACTTATAAGTACCTACTAGTTTACTACGGAAAGGTTTCTGGGCCGATTTCTTCTCAACGCAAAATTTTGTGTACATTGAACAGTTGCCTTTATATTGTGACCATGGAAGTTCTTTCCATATCAGCCTATAGACGCCCATTGCTGGACATAGGCCTCCTCCAAACGTTTCCACCCTGCGTGGTCTTGTGCCTGTTGTCTTGTCTTTCTAGAAGTTCTTTGTGTTTCTTAATTTCATGTCATAAGGCCACGGTGACACAACCGCTAATGCTTTATAATCATAATTATTAAGATATCCTATGAAAGAAACACTCGTTTTAAATTCCACTACACTAGTATGTAAATTTCGCAATTTGTTTTATAGAAATAACATTCGTGTCTGAAGTCAGCTTTAACTAGTTCACCCCAAATAAAATAATATCTTAAAAATACATTAGTTCCGTTACCTTCTACATCCAAAGATGAAATAAATTACTAATACCTTATTTACATTCTATCATTTCCACCACACAAAACTTGACACCATACATTCTTCCATCTCCACTACACAAATACAGAAAAAAGAGCACCAATTACCACATCTAAAAACTAATAGCATGAACAAAATAATGTTAAAACATACAGCATTACGTGTGAACTTGAAAAGCGCATAAAATTATTTGAACAATTAACATGCCCCTCCATTATAATTAACGTTTTATCAACACAATCCAAAAACATTGTTTTTATTTAACTGTACTTCGTTATCAATGTTTTGATATCCTAACTGTTTACAGTTGTTATTGTGGGCCATTGCAGGGACAAGCGTCCTTCTGTTAGATACTTATAGAAAAGATCAAAAGACAAAGTTTGTGACAGGATTTAAACAAGCGTCATCTGCATACAGTCCGATTTACACATCACGAGTTAAGTTTGCGAGACGCGAGAGAGGGGGCTACTTCGTACCTACTTAACTCACCAAAAAATAGGATGGAGATCTATTTAAATCAACTTATTTAACAACTTACTTAACTCGCTACTGTACTTGTCGATGTGTAAATCAGGCTTAACATTAAGAAAGAAAAACGAATAACAATAGAAGTCATTTGAAACTCTGGACCCTTACGCCACTTGAAGTAACCCCGTAAGTTGATTAATACGATACACGATGCACGCCACAACGAAAAACTCCTTTTTTCGTTAAATGGCAGATTCTGAAAACGGCAGATTATTTAAACGGCAGATATTGTACAGTCGTCAGCTAAAAACAGAATCTTATTAGACATGATCTTTGTAGCTTTGCTTGGCTACCTTTCTAAAACAATATATTATAAAATGTAATCATTAATTTATAAAATGTAATTTTCTAAATGCGGCTTTTTTGCTTACTTACTTAATTTTTGTCTACTTATTATTAAATCATGTGTCATTCATTACTCATTATTCAAATATTTTATTAATAATATTATATTTTAATAAGTATTATTTAAATTCATGCGATTTCGAATAACTGATTATTATTGCGATTATTGGATAGATAGATCCAAGAACCGTTAACCCCTTAAAATTTCACTAGCTTAGGTTAGCACTACAGGAGAGCACATAAAAATTCAGTTTCGCTTGTTGTAGTACACTCGACGCCAGTTTGGCCTGACGAAAAAAATAACACTATGTTATTGTATACTAGCTGCCCCGTGCCCACTTCCTTGGGCGGCGAAAAAAAAGCGTCCCTTTTTAAAACATATTTCCTTACTGCTCCACTCCTATTAGTCATAGCGTGATACTATATAGCCTATGACACTCCCCGATAAATGGACTATTCAACACAGAAAGAATTTTTAAAATCGGTTCATTAGATCCATAGATTACCCCCTACAACATCACAAACACACAAACTTTACCTCTTTATAATATTAGTATACCTAGATGTATATGGCCCATTTCTGATACTATTATCCTCCATTGAAAAAGATAAACCCTAAATTATACTGATTGGTACAGGATTTAATACCAATATTTTTCTGTTATATCATATGATACTACATGCAAGTAACCGGTGGTGTCTCCTCGATTCGGTCCGTATGCCAAGATGGTAGGAAGGACCATGAGGTGGTGGTGGGTTTGTTATAACATAATTATGAGATGTCATAGACAACATGAAAGTATTCTGTTCTACTAAAATATTTGGAATGGACATTTAAGTGTTTTAAGAAAAAATAAGTTATCAAGTAAGTTCATTAAAGTACAAACATACAACAACATACAAACCGTGCCCCCTTACTTCACTCGCAATGATAAACAGTTATTTACTATCAGATATACACACGCAAGCATTATTTATTACAATTTTACATATTTATGTTGATAAGCGCTTAATATTGGACAAGTAAGAATACTGTTATATGTAAAGGTTCTGTATAATTAGTGTTAGTTAGGTACTGTCCCATTGGAGAGACGTACCTAGTACCTTGTCCAGTGTCGGAGGAAATCATATCATAACAGCCCATTAATGTCCCACTGCAGGGACGGGCCTCCTCCCGTGACGTAGTATATACTTAGCCTACTAATACCACGCTGGGCAGACGGATTGATATAGGGTTTAATTTAAAGTTTTTCTTCTTTTTACTTAGTAAAGACAATATTCACAGTTAGTCCCTTAGTCGGTTTCTACGACACCCATGGAATGAGATGCGGTGGTGACATATTGTATTATTACTCCGTCACCACACGGAGAATGAAAGTTTATATATTGTAACTATTGAACCCCAAAAAGAAAAATACTTTTTAATTAGTAAGATAATATGATAATAATATTGTTCGTTTTAATGAAAAAACCGTCTACGTCGGCCTTTTTGCAAGTGTTTTTTATCGGTTTTTTAGATAGAGTCCAACCGGTTTTGGGTTAGGTCAATTTTTGCATAAAATCGATCTTTTTATGATAAGTATTATTTCCTCTTCCCGACCAGTTATTTTAAACTTTGTGATAAATAAGTAAAAGGGTTTTGAACTCTTCGGTCGCTTAAAATATAACCTTTGGTGTAAGTATAGTGTTTATAGTTTATGGCTGCTGTGTTCTTGGGTTCGTTTACCGCTCTATGCTATTTTTTGTAAATATGAATGTTTGTGTTAGTCTGGTTCTTCGTGTGGTGATGGAGTAAGAATACAATATGTCACCACCCTATCTCATCCCATGGGTGTCGTAAAAACCGATTAAGGGACTATCCGTGAATATTATCTTTACGAAATAAAAAAAAGGAAAACTTGAAATTATACCATAAAGACTGCGATAGGTTAATTTATTGATTTTGATTGATTTAGGAATATTAATTAGTAATTGTAACTGCAGTAATAAAATGCGTAGTTTACAATTAAGTTATGGTGTAACTAGAATATAAATTGTAATACCTAATATAACATTAATTTGGATTAGGTATATAGGTACCTATATCTATACGATTTACCCACATGGAAAGTATATATTAATAGCATAATCCATACAACAATTTTAATAGAACTTGTAAACTATTATTATTATTAAAAGAAAAAAGGGTAAAAGCCTTTGCTAAATGCCATTAGCCTCAGAAATTCTCATTAATATTACATTGCATAACGACTTAAATACAAAATTTATTTAAAGGAATTTTTACTCTATCTTCTTTGGCATAAGGTTGTGTATTAATTGTGTGGGTAATAAAGGGATGTTTTTTTCTAGTTAATTAAAGGTGAAGAATTTAATAGGCGATGGCAATACACTTATTTGTTAGAAAACTATAGACCGTGGTTGTCTGGGCGCGGGAGAATGCAGGGATACTCAACATTTTTTTTTAATTAAAAAAAATTAAATATTATGTAAGTACTTACTTCTTTTTTTACGAGCGGCGGTGGAGTAGGTATACGTCATGGCGGTAGTCAAAATCAATGTCAAGTTAGTCCATCTCATCCTAGAATAAGAGTAAAAAAAGTGCTGCTTAACTATGAAAAAAGAAGAAAAAAGCTACTTAAAACCGTTAACTAAACCGTCTACCCAAAAATCAATAAGCTAAGTTTTTTCTCCGTGTGGTGACAGAGTAAGAATACAATATGTCACCAACCCCATCTAATCCCATGGGTGTCGTAAAAACCGACTAAGGGACTATCCGTGAATATTAACTATACAAAATAAAAAGAAGTAAAACTTGAAATTTGACGACCTCTGTGGCGTAGTGCTCTCGGGTTCGATTCCCGCTCAATGCAAATCTTTGTGTGCATGAACATGATTGTTTGCATTGGTCTGGGTGTTTTCTATGTCTAATATGTATTTATTTACAAAAAAAAAACTATTTAAGTATGTTTATTCGTTGTCTAGTACTCATAGTACAAGGTTTGCTTAGTTTGAGACTAGATGGCGTTGTGTGAATGTGTGAGGAATATTTATTTATTTATTATTATTAAACCCTATACCAATCAGTCTGGTAAGCGTGGTATTAAGTGACTCTCCGTTAAGGAAGGAGGCCCGTGCCTGCAGTGGGACATTATTGGGCTGTGGGGTGGTGACATATTGTATTCTTACTCCGTCACCACACGGATACTGTTAAGTTTACAGCCCAGTAATTTCAGTACACTTCCACCTAAACATAGCAACATTTATTTATAGCATACAATTCAAAATGATCTCCAAGAAATCCATTAATCACTTAAAACTCAACGACAAACACAATTACATTACAATCAACTAAACGTTTCGCTATTAAAAAAACAACATTCACATCAAGAAAAACTCAGCAATTTACACAAAAACATAGTATAGCCAAATAAAAAAAATGGTAACCAACTAAAAAAACTTCAAGTTAAGCGCCCCTGGTATGAAAAAACGGTATCTTAGTATGAAAATTACATAGTATGTGAAAAACGCGTTGTTGAAAAAGTTGGCTAACGTTATTCTCTCCGATAAGCAATACACGCGAACGTTGCCTTTTAAAGGAATAGTGTGGACATTCCTTTTGCTATTAACAACGTTATTTAGTTTTAATATAGGCAGAGCTTGCATCAGCTTAATCCGTGTGGTGACGGAGTTAGAATACAAAATGTCACCACCCCATCTCAATAATAATCTGTCAATATACCAATCCGTCTGGCCAGCGTGGTATTAGTAGGCCAAGTATCCCTCCGTTACTGGAGGAGGCCCGTCCTTTCAGTTGGACATTAATGGGCTGTTATGCTTGCTCTTTTCGTACTAGAAAACTATCTGATAAATTAATCATACGGATAAATAAATATTACTTATCTTATTATATTATGTTTCTTGCATCATTAAAAGACAAAGATTTAATGGTATGTTACAGAGCAAGAATATATCATGGACTATGTTTTTTTTTAATGTAATTGGAGGCAAACGAGTCAGCAGGTCGCCTGATGGTAAGTGATCACCGCCCATGGACACCCGGAACACCAGAAGAGGAATGACTATTAGGATGGTAGGATTAATTTTTTTTTACTTTTTGTACTTGTCTTATATTTTTTTCAGAAAAGGTTTGAGTAGTATTTGTTATTTTTGTAGATAACTCAGTAGAGGAATAACTGTGAAAAAAATTTCTTGTTACCACCTCATTTTACGCCACGGATGTAATGAAAGCTTTTGTTAATTATTGGAAACTTCGCTAATATTATCTTTAAACACACTACAATTAAATTAATATTATAAACACGTATTTCAACGATCATCCATCCGCTCACAGAACCTCAAACACTCAAGGAGTTCGAGCATACGCAACACTCGAAGTAGTGGCGAGTTTTCGCGCGACACGGTGCGCACCACCGGCACAGCCAGCAAGCAGCGGGTGGGTGCGCGGCCGAAGCTCGTATGCAGGCACAGTGGGGACGAACAGTCTCACCAGCAACATCACTAGCTCAGGGCAATCAGAGTCTCCACGGAGTGTGCGGCAATATATACCATATACCAGCCCAGGATGATACTCTAGCAGGGACAAGTCACTTCACTGCTAGTGACTTACATAACTTATTAACACTTCCATCGTAAAATAAAACTGCTTAACGTCTCGGGTTTGATACCCGATTAATGCAAATGCTTTAGTACTCTATCAACATACTATCAGTATCTTATCTATGTTATTTCTAACGTGTGTAACAAACTCAATAATTATTGTTTGTGTGCGTTAAGTCTGTGTATTATTATGTGTTTGTATGTGTGTGTGAGTGATTGTTACACACATAAAAGCTATTTTTATAATAATATTATTGTTACGATTCGTTTGTTACATTAGAATATATATTAGAAAATTAATTTGTAAAGGATATTGAGGTTAATAAACAAATTTATATTTAACTAGCTTTCCCGTGCCCTCTTCGTTGGGCGGCGAAAAAAAGGCGTCCCTTTTTTAAACATATTTAATTACTGCTCCACTCCTATTAGTCATAGCGTGATACTACATAGTCTATGACACTCCCCGATAAATGGACTATTCAACACAGAAAAAAAAATCGGTTTAGTAGATCCAGAGATTACCCCCTACAACGTCACAAACACACAAACTTTACCTGTTTATAATATTAGTAGGTATAGATAAGTAATTTAAATACCTACCTACTTGTAATATTTTTCGCACCTTTCTCATTGTAGAGTAAGAGTTTCACCGATTCCAAGACGAGAGACATAACATTTACGCAAATTCTTCTACATGGATAATTCCCAGATTAATAATTTTTTGTAGATAAAGCAAATTATTTTCATAAAAAAGTTATAAGTAACTTTAGTTTATCTTGGATATCAATTCTCGTACTTACCTTAAAATCGTTTTAATTTCGGTTAAGTTAACTTTTAGTTGCCAAATAAAACACAATAGGTAAGACAATTTGACAACTAAAAGTTAACTTATCCGAATTTTTAACGATTTTAAGGTACGAGAATTGACATGCAGGTTAAAAAGATAAAAATGAAATATCTTATAAATTATTTAAGTAATGTTTCACATTTTTCATTATGTCTTATAAACATTTCTTGTCTGGAGTCTATAGCCTTTTTTATGGTTGCTATTAGAATGAATAAAAGTTTGTAGTGCCATCTATGACCTACAAAGTAAAACGGCCCCGTACTGCCATCTATGAGTTAAGAGACAAACAACTTCAGCTGTACCTTAGTCAAAAGCTAAAGAACTAGTTATGTTGGTAGTATCGGAAGAAACAGATAGATGGCGCCGTAAAATTATATAGGACGTTGCTTGCTATAGTGATACTTTAATTTTCTACTAGATGGCGCTCACTTCAACGTATGTCATTGACAGATTGTTTGAGTTAAACTCGTGTAAGTTAACTATAATTCTAACAGATGTCACTTAAATTTGTTTTATTTTTTGAAATTAATTACATTACAATAATTTTCGATGCTCCACGCACTCATAATGCGTAAGGACTAGAACAAATAAGAAATATTTTCTAAATGGCACGAAAGTAATACGATGTTTTGACCTTGTCAAAACGCAGTTTTCCTGCGCTTGGCCAGATGAACGTTTTTTTTTGGAGCAGTTTTCAGGCGCCTTGCCAGACGAGTGGCACGACGAGTGTATGTTTTTACAAAATAAAGTATTTAAGTAGGTATGTTTATCCGTTGTCTAAATAAAACGTAAAGTACAAGGTTTGCTTAGTTTGGGACTAGATGGCGTTGTGTGAATGTGTGAGAAATATTAAATTTCTATCTTCGTTTAGTTTCAAACTAAATGTGATTGTACATATTGTTGCTTTTTTTCCCATGAGGAGTAGGCAAAAACCACTGAGCGTAGCGTTTACAAACCGGCACTATGCAAAACACTATAAACTGCCTCGGTGGCACGACGGTAGCGTAACCGGCTGCCTTGCACGAAGTTGCGGGTCTTATTCCCAAGCGATCCACAAATTATTGTCCTGAGTCCAGACTCAGGACAACTCAGGACACAAAGAAAATCCAGATTTTCTTTGTGTCATGCAAGTAAACACAGATTTGAGTTACGCGGGAAACAAACCCGAGACCTCTGCGTAACCTCCATAGACTACAACCACTACGCCAGAGAGATCGTCAATAAAAGTTACCGCCTAAAGTGATGAAACAATTTTGATTTCATTTCAATGATGAGGAAATGTTAAGAATTTTATATTAATAACATTTTACACAATATTAGGTACTATTAAAGCACTATTACTATTGCTATTCTCCGTATGGCGACAGGGTAAGAATACAGTGTGTCACCACCCCATCCCATCCCATGGGTGTCGTAAAAACCGACTAAGAGACTATCCGTCAGTATTATCTTTACGTAATAAAAAGAAGGAAAACTTGAAATTAAACCCTATACCAATCCAGCGGGGTTTTAGGAGGCCAAGTATCCCTCCTTCACTGAAGGAGGCCTGTCCCTGCAGTGGGACATTAATGGGTTGTTATGATGATTACTATTAAAGCAACCAACATTAATCTTGTTAGAATACTTCTCACAATATAATAAACCAAATAAAAACTAATAAGAATATTCTTAGTTCATCTATTCGGTAGCAGATGGCAGCACATGTAAAAAAAAATACACAACTTTTGAAACGTCATTGTAAGTCAAAGTAAATCTTTACGTACCTCATTATGGTTTCTTTTGTTTGTTTCTTTTAATACATTAATAAAAAGTATTATGAGGAGGTTCCTATATCTGGAGCCCTAACCACCAGTAATAGCTTGGTCCTTGTACCCGATGCTGGTGGGTCTACCTTTTTTTATATTTTTTAAAGGGTTTTTTGTTATTTATATTTAAAAATGAAATTAATGTGGAAAACGTAAATAAAGAAAGTAATACTAAAAAAGCTAAAAGTTATTTATAATTATAATAAACAACTATATTTAGGTTTTTTGTTATGAATGTTTTGGCTCCTTCTTTACGGCCAATGTGAAGAAGTATTATTCTCATTTTTGTGTACCTATGTATTAGTAACTACCAACTATAGAAAAAATTCCGTGTGGTGACGAAGTAAGAATACAATATTCACTCCATTTCATCCCATGGGTGTCGTAAAAACCGATTAAGGGACTATTTGTGAATAATATTATCTCTACGAAATAAAAAGAATAATAACTTGTAATTAAACCCTATACCAATCAGTCTGGCCAGCGTGGCATTAGTAGGCCAAGTATCGCTCCATCATGAGTGGAGTCACGTCCCTGCAGTGGGACATTAATGGGCTGTTATGATAGAAAAATTTATCTTATTATTATATGCTAACATCTTCTACTCAACAATATGGACGTTTTACTTCAGGAATAAGCTTTACTATTACTGTCTCTCAAGATACAGGTTGCCTAGTTTAAGAGGCAGGGTTCTCAATGTTGTGTACAGATTTCTAGTTTTAAGATTCTACTATAATATAGTTGTGTAAATTATGTTAATATAAAACATGTTAAATCTGTTTTTTTTGTGAAATAAAGATTTTATTTAAATTTGTGTCTGGTAAGTAAATCTTAAGTCGGTCTAAATAATATCGGTCAAACGTTACTTCGGCCAAACTTTTAGTCGATCTTAAGTAAGTGTCGGCCAACGATTCGACCGGGCAACTGTTATTCGGTTAATAGTTATAGGTACAATCTCTTTTTACCCATCACAATTTTTCATCATTTCCAGAGGTACTGTACACTATTTCTTTATTATTATTTTTTAATTCGGTTTTTAAATTCTAATTTCTAAATTTTAATTCTAAATTTTTCTTGTGATTAGACTATTTTTTGTTTTATAAGCAAGTAACTGTAAATGTGTTTATTTGGGATAAGTGAGCTTTAAATTATTATTAATTTTAGAACAAGATTGTATAGTATTTAGTTACGATATTTCAATTTAGAATAAGATTAAACTTCACTATTGTATTAGGTGCAAACCTGTAAAGATAGTGTTAAGTATGAAATAAATAAATAAATACATAAATAAATCATTTATTTTCTATGTTATTTCATTTCGAGTTTTTTCTTTTTTAGTGTTCTGTGTTTAATTAATTAAGTAATGTGCAGTGTTTCTGTATACAGGGTGTCCCAAAACTCGACGTTAATTCGAAACCGGATGATAAGGCAAGTCATGCTGGTTATCAAAAAAATATTTAAAAAAATCTAAGTCGCATGGTTGTAAAGTTACTGTTTCTACTACTACTGTTTCTACTACTTTTCACTTGATATGATGACTCTTTCCGGTTCAACTACTTAGCAGTTTAACTTATTCAGCATTGGAATTGGCTCCTAAATTTTACAAAAAAGATTTTTTTTGTCCATGATAGCGGCAATAATTTACCAAGTATGATACCATTTTCAAATCCTTACTAAATGCGCCAAATAAATTTTATTCTAAGAAATAAGTCCTATTGATGTGAAAACTAGACCAGGTGGTTTTAAATTATTTATTAGAATTTAAAGAGGCACTATTCAGGGTAACACAGCAAAAAAAAAAGTTGGAAAAAGTTAAGATTTGTGACCACAGGAGGGAAAAGAGTGTCACAAAGTGGGAATTTTCTCGTTTTTTTTCAAAGGCCTATAACTTTACAACCATGCGACTTAGATTTTTTTAAATATTTTTTTGATAACCAGCATGACTTGTCTTATCATCCGGTTTCGAATTAACGTCGAGTTTTGGGACACCCTGTATAATTAAGTGTGCGTTTTTGTTTATGTTCATGTAATGTATGAAATTGTATGATTGTAATTGATGTTGTTGATAAGCCTTATAAATCATAATAGGCCTTCTAATACCACGCTAGCTTGACGGATTGGTATAAGGTTAGATGACAAGTTGGTTGACCTGGTACAAAAGTGGTATAAGAGTCAATAGAAATATTTTCAAGTAATACACAGTAATACATGTATAATACAGACATGATAGTTGGCTCTATGCATTTAGAAACTGGAATTTATGGATCAACACAGACAGACAAGTAGATTTGAGTAGTAGATTGGTTTTTATTTTTCTCCTCTAATTTACATTGGACAATACAATGCGGTTTTTTTAGTGCTGTAGCGTTTGTCTGTGTCGATCTATAATTTTAACTGTAGCTTCAATTTTAAGTAAATTGTAAACGACGATTTCAAATAATTTGTGATAAATTTTATGAGATAAAGCATTTTGAAATTTGAATTTGAAGCATTTTGTTTTAAATAACAATAAATTCTAAAGTGTTATCGATTTAGCCTTAAGTAAATGTCACATGGACTATGTTTTACCTTTTTTTTTCGAAGAGATCACTTTGGTAAACTTTGACTTAGACGGTTTTTACGATACTTGTGGGATGAGAATGGGTGAAGTCACCCCAGGAAGGAACTCAAGTTATTGTACCGCGCTAGCCATTGATGGATAGGTATTTCAATATTTGCATGTATTCTTAAAGTACCCTTATGTTCGGCATATTTTTTTTAAGTCAGCTTACGGACACACCGTGTGGTGACGGAGTAAGAATACAATATGTCACCACCCCATCTCATCCCATGGGTGTCGTAAAAACCGACTAAGGGACGTGAACATTATCTTAACGAAATAAAAAGAAGGAAAACTTGCAATTAAACCCTATACCAATCCGCCTGGCCAGCGTGGTATTTAGTATGATGATGATGAGAAATAACAACTATGTCTAGGGTACGCAGAGGTGCTGGTTTACTTACCACTTACCATCAGGAAAACCGCTTACTCTCCTCCCACCTCACAACTATAAAAACAAGACTATAAGTCCGTACATGTCCACGTAAGAAATTTGTTAAAAAAAGAAGAGTAAAAGGTTTGTCAAGAAAACACGCAAATGAATCATCCTTTTTATTTTTTAAAATAATTATAGCTAACCGTTTCGGCAATAATAGTCACTATCTCAATTTAATGACACAGTAAGCATTTTCCGTTGTTAAAATAATATTTTTTCTTTCAATAAAAATTAATGGGTTAATTATATTTTGTTCAATAAAATGTAATAACTAAAAAAATATTGCTTAACGTAACAACACTAAATTATAAATTACATAGCAGTTCTTATTTTGACTAAACAATTATCGAGTACAAATAATAATAAAAAAAATAATAACTTTTATAAAAAATATAATAATATTTAATAAAACACATCGTTTCAATCTAAAATAATTACTTAAAAACATGGCATCGTTTTTATATTTATATAAATTTTAATAATTATTTAAACTTAAAATTATAGGGTACAATTTTATACAATGAGAAAATATCAAAATATTAAATAATAATAATAATAAAAAAACCGAACAATATTTGTTGTCGTGAACACTCGATACTTATGATAGATAATAAACATGAACGTTTGAATGCCTAAACATCGATTAGGTACAGTAATATCGTCAAATCACTTCCCTAAAATTTATTTACAATTTTGTTAAATTTTTATGTTTAAATACAGTATGCCGAACACGAATTTTGACTTCTACCAAATCCGTAAATTTTAAACACTAAACGTCTAAACATATTTTGAAATTTTACAATTTTGTTTACGCCGAAAGTTTTTTTTATTTTAGTTTACAAATATTTTTAATTTTATACAATTTTAATTTTTTTTTCATAATATAATACAAATTATTTTCAAATGTTTTCATTTCCAAAAACGTTTTAATAACATTATGTTTTGATCAATCACGACATTTTTTGTTTTAGGATAAAACAATATTAGATAAGACTAGAATTACACCAATTGGGTAGATTTTTGCGATAAACAGATAAGTGTTAACGATATAACATAACTTTGTAACAACGCAAATGCCCTATGTGACATTATCGAGGCTAGGTATTACTGTAAAGTAGACAAAATCTAACACGCTGCCAGTGAGTCCTCATTTTACATTATTTTCCAAATACAAAATTTACATTGTGAAAAAATCTCCAAGCACATTTTTTGATTAAGTATAAATTTTTGTAATCAATTTTTTAATAATTAATTATTATTTTATTGAAAATGACAAATACAGTATAAAATATAGAGATGATTGTTTTTGCATATTATTATTTAAATGGATACGACGCATAAATAGGGTTAAACACACCCCGTAAAACACCAATAATAAATTCCATTATCTATGACATTTAAGTACGTTTAAGTACACAGATACGTTTTTTTGTATTTATTTGTTTTTTTTTATATTCGTTGTTTACTACTTAATAACACAAAGTAATCAAATTGACTGATTATTTTATGTTATTTCGTCCATTTACAAATAGCAATGATCACATTACATTTATAAATAGTTATTGGTATTACATTACATTAATTATACTAACTTACAATACGTTTAAGATATAAGACTATTATGTGAGTTATAAATTGAAAACCTGGCTATCTTGGCTACGCTTATAATGTATAATACGATAAATGTTGTATATTTAGCTAAATATTATTAAATAAGCAGAAATATAAACAACGTATGTGAACAAGCGATGAAATAATAACTTTAACAGACAATAAGGATGTTTAATGAAAATAATAACAGCAATTCATTGTTAAAAACTTAACAATTTTTAAATATATTATCAACTATAAATACGCACGAATTGTTTTAATCAATATTTCATAAAACTATATCGATTTCCTGCGTAGTATAGTTGATAATAATATTTCATAAATTTAAAAATAAAAAATGTAATGTAATCGCTAGAATACAGTTTGCGATTTCGATGTAATAAGTATAGAACAATAATTACTCATAACTGATATTTGAATGTTCGATAATTGAAAACAAATTTTCTTAATTATACGAACATTAAAAACCGTTATTTAAAAAACGTTGTTAACGATTTTTTTTCTAATAACGAAACAATCAAATAACAGAATAATGTAACTTTTTACTTATTATTAAGCCAATTAAACTACAACATTGCATTGCGCCGTATCCACTTACTTATACTGACAGCGTGTGTTATAATCGAGATTCTCACGGACTTATCTCCGTATTATGAAAATTACATCCAACTGAATCCAGTACTATTGATACTAAAAAAAGCCAAAAAATACTACAAATGCATACAAATGTAATATTATTTTGACCTCAAATCGGCGATCCAGTACATCGCCGTTACCGTTTATTAGGCTTTTATGTTTAAATATACACAGCTTAACTACGGAATTTTTTCGTCATAAAATAATTGTAGAAAAACATTTTAATTTTTCCGTATAACATTAAAAATTTCTTCTTCGAAAACTTAAAAATAACCTCTGACAACTCGCAGACACGATCTGTTATAACTATTCCATTTTCGATGATCACAGAAAATACGTTAATTTCATGTTTTTGCGCGACGCATTTTTATACCCTAACATCTATATTTTCATTTAACATTTTTGTATCTTAATCGAAATTTCTATAATTAAATTTCACCATCCTGAAAATACATATTGAATAATTATGTTTTTACAATTATTATTATAACACGCCGCGTAAAAACATTAACTACGATGCGTCTTGAACACTTTCTTGGAAACGTAACTTTTGATCTAAAAATCTAATGTTAGGATTCATGATCCGTGCTTTTTATTTTATTATTTTTGTACAACTCGACACTCTCGAGTTTAGTTCCCTAACATGATGGTTCATTAATTATAACTTTAAAAATACCAAACGTTCATAAATTTTTCCTTCTACTAAGACCTAAATTTAAAACAATACCATTTATACAATATTCATAGGAACTTCTTTTGTTGTTATATTAATTTATTTATATATTAAATTTATGAGGACATTTTTACATAAATAGCGATACGTTCACTTTGAATTTTTATTGCGATTATCGTATTTTTGGTTTATAATCAGTCAAAATTGTATGTTTTATCGTCCAATGTATGCAAATTTTTTTGCTCACGTTTCCTAGAAAACTTATACGTTATCGGGTAACTTTCGCGCCTCGGTATTACTTGCCTGTCCGCACCAAATTAATTAATAAATCTTCGCCGAAATGTTTTGTATTTGATAATAAATAAAAGAATAATGAAAACCATTTTCAATTAAAACTCTTTCGTCCATAAAAAAAAGATTACGACATTGAAATAAAATATGATTTTTTGGGCTATTGCATTGTATTTTTTTTTACTATTTACATTGATACAACGTCACAGTAATCGTACACAGATTTTACGAGTGTATTTCTTACTGAACGTATATACCAATATTAATTCAAGAATGAAATTATTACGTACATTAAAATCAGCTTATTTTACCTTACCTACTTTATGATTATACGTATAATACAACTCATATGAACGTAATTAATTATTATATTTCATTACGCTCATACAAATTGCTACTTATAATAATACATGTTGATAATATTAAAAAGAATTAATATTCGGCAACACTTGACATTCTCTTAATTTGTTATTGTAAAAAATCCTTCAAATTATTTTTACAATTTAATAATCTGAAAGATAATTTACAATTGTGAACTATAAATCTATTGCGGCAACTGTATGCGTTATTGTATTTATGATTTTATAATTGTTTTATTTACAATTATATTAATCATTATGAAAATATTTCTGGGCTATTGCTGTTTATTTATGCTTGTTTGAAAATAAAATTAAAATGTAAGTATTTATGGGCTGTATTTATTAACATCCGTGGTGAAAAGAATGTCTTGTGTTTCAGTTTGTCTACTCATTGTATTGTCGTCGAAATTTTGATCTTGTAATATTATGTATTATCGACGTGTCCAATTATATTATTATCTGTCTTGAAAGTTCAGTGAAAAATCGCTATTTTTATTTTTATTTATCAATTATACCATTCATAATTTATTTACATACAAAGAAAAAATAATTAACGGCAGTCTTCTGAAAAAATAATGAATAATTTCTTTTTTTTTTAAAGATATATACAGCTATACAAATGTTTTTGTAAATAATTATTTTCCTGTTTTTAAATAATCGTACGAATGTTAAAAATAAAATGTTTTTATATTAAAGTTATAAAACAAAAGCATCAACATTTACGTAAATGGCTACTGTATTTACATATTTTATTATCTAATATGGCATTTAATAATAAAAAAAGTACGCCAAGAAAATATAAAGAAAATTTGGAAATGAAAAATAAAAAGTAAAAATAATATTTAATTTTTTTCTCGTTAAATAGAAATATTTTGTGCGTTCAAAACGTGACTAGCATAAGACGTGTTATTGCGTGAAAAGAATAATAAAAAATAATAATTAAAAAATATTAATAATAATATCCTATGGAAACATAATGCAACTAATAAATTGCAATAAAGATCGCTAAATGCGAATAAATCGTGCTTAAACATGTTTGGCACATCCAAAAGTTTGTACTAAGCTAAGAAATTCACTGCTCTGTGGTAAAGCTAATAAAAATAAATAATAATATATATACTTCTATTAATAATAATAATAAAACACTCAATGATAACCAAACAAACAATAGAAGATTGCACTGTAATATTATTTTTCGTATTTCTACATCTAATTACTTGTTCGGGCGAGTTTTTGTTCCATTTTTGTTCATTCATTCATCTATTTTAGGTACTTTTCTTTATTTATTTACAGTAAAATTTGTTTCCGCTAAAGGTTTTTTTTCTATTTACAATAGTTAGTTCTATCTAAATTAATGTTATTTTAATGTTTTTTTTTATCATCATTGTATACTTTTCGCCGGCTAAAATTAAACGCAAAAATACTTTTAGAGTCCAAAAGTAACTCTTAAAAATAACAATAAAATTAATCACCAATCGGAGGCGATTTCATTTTACGTTCCAGCCAAAAGACATTATTTTTTCATCCAAAAAATACAAAATTCATTAATTTTATATCATTTCTTTACTAATATTAGGAGCTAAAAATTACATCTACTGCGAAATCGCATCGGATTAGTAATAGCTGAATTTTCATGGCTGAGTGTTTTGTTGCAGGTGGACAGCTTGTTGAGCCGCTTGCTGGGCAGCTTGTGCGGCTTGCGCAGCTTGCATGTGTTGTTGTTGGACGGCCTGCTGGGCGGCCTGTTGCGCAGCTTGCTGGGCAGCTTGCTGTGCGGCTTGAGCGGCATGCTGTGCTACCTGCTGAGCGGCTTGCTGAGCCGCTTGTTGAGCAGCAGCTTGTTGAGCCGCTACCACTTGCTGAGCAGCTACAGCTTGCTGAGCCGCTACCGCCTGTTGTGCAGCTTGTTGCACTGCTTGCTGTGCTGCCTGCTGAACTGGTGATGGTAGATTAAAACCCAACATTCTAGGATCATGCAATCTTAGAGCTTGTTCCAGCCTCTGTTCCTGAGCGATTCTAAAAGCTTCAACTAATTCAGGTGATATCTGTCCACTGCCATCATTAGGAGGTTGTGGAGGGAATCCTCCATTATGTCTTAAAGGACTTGGTGTATCATTGTTATGGGCTGCTGCAGCTTGCGAGACGGCCAATCTTAAAGCTTCAGCCTGACTTCTCAAAAGGGCTTCAGCTTGTTGAATCCTTAAGGCAGCTTCTGAAGGTGCTGGGGGTGTTTCAGCTGGAGGTTGTGTTTGTTGAGGCTCTCTTGCTAGCTGTTGTCGCATTGCAGAAACTAGATTAGCGGCAGCCACTTGTACAGCACTAGCACCTTCTCCTGGTTGGGCCATCATATTAGCCGCAGCGGCCGCTATCGCTGCGACTCTTTCATCTCCATATGCCTGGTGTCCGTTATTGGCTGACCTTAGAAGATCTGTTAGCTTATTGACTGCTGCTCCTGCTTCGGAACCAGCAGAAGAAGAAAGGCGTCCATTGGAGGATGAGTCTGAATGTGCAGGTGAAGGTGGAGCTAGGTTGAGAAGGCCGGAGCCTCCTGCTGAAGCTGAGACGGCGGCGATAAGGTCTCGTTCTCGTCTTTCTGCTGCTGCTCGGGAAAGTACGTATTGAGCAGCGAATTGATGTTTCGGTTCCATTCTCATGTGCTCCATGTGTGAAAGAAGGCCTGAAAATTTAAGAGACATGTCAGTGCTGGCTAAATAAATTAGCTTAATTTTGAAGGCTTTCATAATATTTATTGTTCTGAATTTATTCTGTTAGTAACTTGTCAATATTATAAATAATTGTAAGACTCTCGTCATTTCAGAATTTTCTTTTATTATGTTAATTTGGATTTATTGAAATTTGGAGCAAACCACTTCTAAATTGATATATTTTTATCATATATCTAGAACACTTACCACTTTCATGTGTGAATACAGCCTGGCAAACGGAACACGGCCACATTCTCAGTCCGCTGGTGAGTTGTGTTTCAGGATGGCAGGCCAGATGCTTCCTCAAGGACCCTTCATTGACGTAGTGCTTGCCGCAGACCGGACAGGGATGGTTGGCCGTCCGTCGCTTCGCTATATAAGGATCAACAGGTGGTTTAGCTTGCGCTGGGTATGGTGACGTAGCCGGAGGGCCTGGTCACCAGGAGTGGATAGGTTAGTGGGTTAGAGGAAGGAAAAAAGAAAAAAAACATAGGTTAGTTTCATGTTAGTCTATAGTTCACTGATGATTATATTTTGGTGAGAATATTTTCATTGCTGATTGATGAATTTTAGCATATTACTCTAATAAATGGATTTCAATAAGTTTCAAAATAACAGCTCTTAATTTCTCAGCAAAACATAGCCATTTACTTAAATATAATTAGTAATGTAATGACAACAAAATGGATCTCAAATCAATATATAAAATCAAAACAGATAGCAATTAAGGCAACAATGGATGCCAACTAAACGACAATAGAAAACGGGAAAATGTTGCCATTAGATACATAAACAAAACATGTTTTCATAATATAGGAGGAACGCCATCCGAAGAATTAGTAGCTCCAGCAAGAAATGTTTGCAAAACAGACTACCCTCAGAATGATACTAAAACAATAACATTTAGTCCCCCGGACCACATTCACTCCTTATTTATTAAGTTAACGTTTAATATTTTATGGAGACGATACGTTTTTGTAATACCGTTGATTTTTGAAACCAACACCCCTTATGGCTTTGTGCCAGCTGGAAGCTTTTATTATGTTAAATATAATGTTAGATAAGTTCATGAGATCGTTGTTGCGATGACCAGTCTACAAACTTCCAGTGACATAACTTACTTGCTACTAAATCTCTTCTATTTGTACGTAATACGTAATTGTGATTACACTCTTTGTTTAACATTATCTAATAATGTTATTCATATTTATTTATTTTGCTTACTTAGTAATCATTATAAAATAAATATTTGAAAAATACGTTGCAAATAGAAGACATTTCATAATTCTAAATATAAACTAAGCCCAACGCAAGTTGAAAACTGAATGTCAATGGTGTTCTATTTACAAAATTACATTAGAACGCCGTTTATCGACATTCTATTTTCGAAGAATAATTTAAAAAAAGAACTTCGCATCGATGTTCCATATTTGAACGAGACTAGATATTCTTTTTTCAAATAAACGAATCCCGATAGAGTAAAAGCCGAAGTTCCTCGGGAAACTTACTCGCAACACCGGATGCGTTTGGATCCTTGTGAGTATTCTTCATGTGCTCGACAAGTGCTTCGCCACCAAATACGACTTTGTGGCATATGGGGCATGGGGTGGCGGTGGCGCCACCTATCATTAGTGCCGCGTGTTGCTGCAAAACACCAAGGTGCAGCTGAAGCTCCTGTTCCACCGGGCGGTGGCGATGCGGGCATAGCAGTTGAAAGATTAGGACACATTCAAAATAACACACACATCAAATTAAAATAACATTCGAGAGGGAATTTTGAAAATAAACGTTTTGCCAAAAGTTGAATTTTGTAAAAGCCAAAAATTATAATTAAATTGCCAATTTCATTCTATTTTCTAATAATTTTGAAACCAATAATTAAATGCAATAAAAATAATTAGGAAACCAAATATAAACTTTTTTTTTTTGAGAACATGTTTTAAAATTTTCAACACCAGTTTTCGGAACAGGATACATTTTTTATTACAGACAAAAATAAAATTAAACAAATTTGTAATATATTCTGACAAACAATTATGAGACTTTTTTCTCACAAGTCAGCACACAATAACAACGTTATAAGTTTCTGTAAATAATCTGTGATTTACAAAAAAAATTCAAGTATTAAGTAATTATCAAATTATTATTTTGACTTGAATTTCGTCATTACTTGAGACCCCTGTCATTGATTAACTGTTTTATGGTACCACTACGGCTTTTATTATGGTTTTGTTTTTAAATTGTCTTTGATCATAGGGCTAAATCTGGTTCATATTAGGTTTTGTTTCAAAGTATTCTTTTCTTTTACATTTGATGTAGTACTTAGTTTACTTGGCTAAACTAGACTGATTTGATTTCTTTGACTGTTTTATCGTTACCTGATATAAAACCCTTTACCTCCTTAACTAATTGTGATAAGACACATTTTCCAATGACAAATATGGCTTTTAGCAAATATATTTCTTAGAACTTAGAGTTTGGATGGACTTTAATTACAGTAGTTGTAGTGAAGCTTAATTTGAGAAATTGGTAATACGGGAATCGAACCCACCGTAATATCAACCATTGGCATTACCACGAAACAAAGAAAAGTACAGAAGTCATTTTATATAAAAAATATACATTCTTCCTATGTTTTTTTTTCTTTCTCTTTGTCAAAATCAAATAACTTAAATACGAGTGCTTTAACCAAGATTATTTCTTTTTTTTCGTCTATAAATCAAAGTTGATATTTTTAGTTCGACCTCTTGTACTCTCGGTTTAAAAAAATAACATACATGTCAACGACCTTTGGCGTTTATTCTTGACTGCACAGAGGTCGCTAATTCGATTTTCTAAACATTTTGTATGATTAAACATGGCAGTTTTATTTTAAAAGGATGTATTTATCAGTTTTCTAGTACATAGGTACTAAAAAAAAATACTAAATACTTTCTTAGTGTGAGCTTGAGGTAAGTATAGACTTAGTTTAAGCATTTATGGATCAAAAATGAATTTTGGGATACTTTTTATATTCATGTTGTTGGACTTCTGTACTTTCCTGTATAGTGGCACAAGTAGGACAACGGGTTTTTGACATCACAGTTTAGATACCAACCTTTGCTGTGTGGGTTCTGAGGCTGCTTTCAGTGGCAAAACCTTTGCCGCAAATATTGCAATGGAAGGGTCTGTTCTTTGCCCGTTCCACTTGAGCGTCGTGGTTTCGTAGGTGTTGCTGGAGGTTCGATAGTTGTATGAAGGCTCTACCGCAGTCTGGTAGATGGCATTTGTAGGGACGTTCACCTGTGGAAGATATCTTTTACTAGTAATCGTTAAGTTACGTTTTAGGAAATGATTTTAGGACTTTTTTTATCCAATTATCAATGTTCCATCGCAGGGACGAGATTTTTTTGTAAACTGAGAGAAACTTGGTGTAATGGTGTAAAATCATCTGGGTTAGACGAATTGGTTTTATGACAAGTTATTTTCAAGAGATATTGACTTTAAAGTAGACTCTTTACGATTTATTTTTAGATGCGGTGGTGATATGTTGCTGTATTCTTAGGGGACTAAGAATGGACTAAGCCACACGTATATTTTAATTATATACTTAAGCTTCTTACTACGGAAATATGAATATTTTTTTTAGTCAAATTGACATTAAATGATATTTTTTTTTTATTTAAGTACACTTTATATGCCTATGTAGTACACATTGTACTACAAAGAAAGGTGAGCATTAAGATTAATAGAAACACTCAGTGACGTGACAACAACACTAGTGCATAACAAATTTGACAAATGATTATTAGTCTACATTTATTTTAAGATCAAGTCGATTATAACAGAAACAGATGTTCCATTAAAACCAAACAAAACATCAAAATTAGAACAATCGTTCGAAAATCGAACACTAACGGTAATCTTACACAACAGAACCGCAAACCAGTTCGAATTTCGAAACAAATACGAGTTTAGGATCCGCAAAAATCACGACCGCGACCTAACCCAACGCGAAAGAAACCGAACGTTGCGTTCCATTTTTAAAATAAGACCATAATAAAACGAACGCATACTTTTAGCCTGTACTGCAAGCAAATGCATAGGTCGTTGAACGCACGCACACAGGCGCGTTGTTAACACACAGACGTGTATCTTGGTCGTCCTGGCTTTGTTTGTGTTTGTGAATTTTGCATGTCTGGGAAGAATGCGTGCATATTATACGCACAAGGTACTAAGATTATTGTAGAATTATTTCCTAGATGCGACTAGATATGTATGTGTATCTATCTATGTAAGTTAACGGTCCGATCTCCATATTTATTGGTAGTAAATTTTATAAGAACGTATGCTTTATTATTTTCTAAGATAAAATTGATTTCAAATAAACTTAAATGTTCATAAATTTTCATATTTTATTGTCATTTTTATATACGTCAAAAATGCTCTATCAATGCCGACTAATTTAATTTTTTTTTTTGCAATATAAATATAACATTATATTTACTAAAATTAAATTCAAATTTAATGAAAGATTAAGTGACATAATTTTCTAAATGGATGATTAAGTGTCACTTAAGATTATTATTATAATTTAAATATATTTACATCACTTTAATATAAAAAGTGAACGTTCTAAACTAGATAGATAACTTTCCAGGAAGTGTTAAATAGTACCAATAATCTTCGATTAAGATGCGTTACGGTTAAGTGTTACTTATTAAGAATGATTACCCGGTGATTTAGTGGGATTAATCCACCTTACAGTTTTGTAGTGTGTTGGTTAATACGACATTAATTTTTGGATTAATATTAACTGGGAAGTTGGTTAAGTGAAAAATAATAATTATAATTGATTAATTTGTTGTTTTATTATTTGGCTGTAACTTTGTGATTACAGCCAAATAATTTTCCAAAAAAATTGTAATCCTTGCAATTATTACAAATAAAATGTATTGTAATAATTGGAAGGATTATTACAATACATTTTTATGACTATTAGCTATGCACTATTTATGCTAACGAAATGTTTTTAGTAAATAGCTCGATATTTAACTTAATATAAAAATGTTTTTTTTTACATTTAATTATTTTATGTCTTGATTGTAAGACGTATTGTTTAAACACTACAATTTCGTTTTTATTTAGTTGAAGTTTTATATCTCTACCTTTATAGTGATACAATGGTTAATGGTGTCAGAGTGATCATTGAAATAAAAGATTTAAGTCAATTTAATGTAAAAGTTATAAAAATATTAAATATTAAATTCGGCTGAGAATCTCATAACCAATTTCATAAAACTTTTAACGAGCAACCATTCAACATTTTCACACAACAAGCTAACATGAAAAGCATAGATAGATAATAATTCTCAAAAAAAAAAAACCAAACGTACCAAAGATTAATCTTGTCTATGGTCAATATATCTTCCGGGTTCGCCGTTCCCTATACTATTGTGGCATAGCCGCCATTTTTCAACATATAGATATACAACTTGCTCAACCTACGCGCAAATCGTCTAACACACTAAGACCTCTACAGAGTCTAAAATTTTCTATTCTCTATACATGTTTTAAAGAGAAGTCGAAGAGTTGTAGGTCATCTTAAAATGGTTTGAACAGTATAGCTATTTTTGCTATTTCACTATGAATAAGAAGGGAAAGGCGCTTGCCTTAGCATAGTTTGGCCGATGTACGATGTTTTAAAGGATGATATCTTTAAGATTGTGAACCGATTTATATATGTTATAACTAGATTTATTAGGTATAAAATAAATTAGAAGCTGAACAAAAAGTATTATTTTATTTCATAAAAAAATTGTAAAGGTAATGAAGAACTCTAGAACATTAAAGTTTAGTAAAGTTATTAAAAAAGTAGATTGGAGTATATAAGAAATTCATTATAAAAACCTTTGCGTATTCATGTTGCTTTCCTACATCTATACATTTACATACATAAACTCACGCCTTATCCCGTCCGGGGTAGGCAGAGAAGCGATAAAAAAATGAAAAAAAAAACTAAATTATACAAATGTATAATTTAGTTTTTTTTTTCATTTTTTTGTTATTGTAAATACAATAACAAAAAAATAAGTAAGTAAGTATGTACTATTGTCCGTTATTTCTTACCCATACCACAAGCTCTGCTTTAGTTTAGGAATAGACAGCGTTTAGTGAATATGTAAGTAATATTATAGAACAATTTTTATAAATAGAATCATTAAAAAAATTAAAATAAACGAATTCTATTCCAAAGTCAAATTCAAAAAATAAACACACTACAAAGTACAACCATAGCTAACCAAACCAAAGACAATAATAGAGAACACTAAGTAAACTTCGTTGTCTATACATTAAAACATCGAGAAAATACATCAACCAGTATTAACGTAGCTACAAATCCTAATTAGCTACCTAAAAACATTTTGAAAGCTAGATATCTAGGAATCCAGGCCCCTAACAAAGACCTAGGCAATCTAGGCAGTCTAAAGCCTACGCATTCGATTTACATACAAAAGTACTTGAAGCCACCTTTGACTCGAATGCGTAGGCATAAAACATTCTAAGACAAGCAGTGGGTTTTGTTCCTGGGTCGGGAGTTTTTGAGATATGAGAATTTATGATGATTTGATAGTTTGTTTTACCGTTTAAAGCTTTTTGCTTTTAGTTTTTTGACTTTAAGATATTTAAAAACTCATGAACTATAAAAAAAATAAATGACCATAACATGTAAGTAATTATTTTTTCATCTTTTCATTTTGTAAAGATACCCGTAATAAAAAGGACACGTTATTCTTACTCTGTACCTAATTATACGGACAGTGATATAATATTGCTGACTTACATTAAGGTTACTAATATTCTATCTGTTAAATTATTAAAATCACAATTTAAAATAAATCTAATAATAACTTAGTTACACTACGGTAACCACTCCGTAAAAAAACAAATATTTCTTAAAACAAAGACTTAAGAAATGAATCATACTGCCAGCACAGACAATACAATATACTTAGATATGTTAAAAACTTTACAGACATTATACAACGTTTTTGAATTAAAAAAAAATGTAATTTCAAATTTAGATTACAATCGACTCCGCTTGCCTTATGGACGTGCATTTTGTGAATTTAATGTTAATCTTTACATTTTGTTTCTCATTTTTTTTTACTTTATTTTTGTCAAATAGTAATGTCCCACTGCTGCGAGCCTTCTGCAGTAGCGGAGGCCAAACCAGCTTATGAATAGACTAACGCAATTATGATTGTAACTAGCATCTCTTAGGAAAAGGCCAGTAGTTAAAATGAAGGTTGTCTCTATATTTTGCAAATAATAAATTTAGTAAAGAGTGTACGTAGATTTTATATTTGTAATTAGTTTTTTATGTAACTAAACCTTGACAATGAAGCAAGTAAGTTTGTCTAACAATCTCAATCATAGCTCCTTTAATCAATCTACAAAAAAATATACTTTGTGCTCTAAAAAAAGACAGATATTTTTAGACGTAAACAATATTCTTACATATATCTATCTAATAAAAAGAATATAAAACATACAATAGTTTCTACAATCAGATGATTACATAAAGTTAAATAAATACATAAATACGTAATAACTAACTAGGTATACTTATGTCATTTATAATCGTATAACTATAAGTTTACCAGCCGTATTATTATGACATATCAAGTGTCCGTCATCTATGCTACGCACACATACAAATGTTTACTTAACACAAACAAACAGACACATACACATTTATAATTATTACATACATACACACACATACACAAAGTGTCCATAGATACGAGAGTAGATTCGAAAATTAAAATTAAACATTATATATCTCTATGCGCGTCGATTTTAAAACGTTCGTTGCAAGCGTGTGCGCTTCACAATTTATTTTTGAATTTGGAACGCAGACTTCGCGCTGTTTTATACACCATCATGGCGGATTATTTGCGTGTTTTCGTTTTTATATGTATTTTTTTAATATTTAATTTGAAATTGCGCTGTAAAAAAAACTGTGTGGTGATGAATGAGGAATAATATAAAAATGGTATCATCATCCTCCTATGGATGTCGTAAAAGGCGACTAAGTACCTAAATTTCACAGATGAACAGAAAAACCTATTACCGAACCCTCTGGCCGGCGTGGTATTAGTAGTACTAACTTCTTGTCCATAACTGAGTATTAATCGGCTGTTATGATCATAATGAATGATGGCCACTTTTACTAAATTACCAAAAAATCTACTTTTTAAATACATTTAAAGAATGTAGAGCTACTGTAATTTGGCAAGAGAGTACTTTACGAGCTTTTAGTCCTTCCGGACATCTATTAGTAAGTAACATACTTATATTATTACAATAAGAGAAGAAAAATTTGAAACAGTCCCTGTCAGAATCCAAAAGAACAAGTTCCCCTTCATCACCAAAACCCGTCCTTGCAGTAGGCCATTTTAACGGCACGTTGTCTAAACAAAACAATAAATTAAATAGATATGAAATTATTTAATTCTAAATACATAATTTCGCGTTAGTTATTTCAAATGTACAGGCCTTACTGTAAATACGCCCACGACAAGTCTGGACGACCGTTACACTCTGTGTTTTTGAAATACGAATACATTTTAGAACGAATGTTAATGATAGTTTTCTCTTTTTGAATTTGAATTATTCTATGTGATGTTAGTGACAGATATGGTTAGTTCTGTATTTATTTATGTAGTGACTATGATTCATTTTTTATTAGATCGTAGACTGAAATACTATATTAAGTAATATAATGTAAAGGAGTAAAAAGTGGATGATAATACAAGAATAGGGCCGGAATAAGTCCTTAGGAATCAATCGAATGATGATTAAAATTCCCAAAGAGGTTTATTAAAAAGAGAACGCACTTTACTCTATTTTCTTTTTTATATAAATAAGGACACGAATATTTATTTAAATCTGTTACATTTGAAATTTAATATCATTACTTCTTGATTACGCAACACTTACGTTGCTTTTAAGTCGCTTGTCGCTTTTCTACACCTTTACCTAATATTTTGAAAGGTAGGTATGTAAGTACTGAGTAAAAGTTGAAATAATATACACACATAGGTATAGCATAGTATATAGGTTAATTTATTAGCCTATAAAATTGTTACAAAATAAATAACTAGAAGAGATGCTTTAAATACTTATTAAGAGATGTCTACATAAATAAACCAGCTTAAGTTGGGTTATTAATAAATAAAATCAATAAACACTTTTATAATTATTACATTATTACTAATATCACAATCAAATAAAGGACTTATAATCTATAAAGTGTTTTTCTCATAGATAACACAATATTTTAATAGTTTTAACTATTGTTCGGAAACGTAGATAAATACTCTCCATACAATATATTACATACGCTATTTGTAGTTCTATATTCGAATTTATACAACATTAATCATTGCTATTCGAAATTTAAATTATTGGGCCTCGAATTTGCGTGCACACATGGTGGTGCAACCTCCCGTCCCCCCACCCAGTGGGGTCTAGTAGGTGGGGTCACGCACCCACCCAACTATCGCCCCCCTCGCTCGCTCGCCCCCAACTATTTTGGGGTGGGCAGCGGGCATAAAAAAGTATAATAGTATTCCACCTGCGTTCGGCCGGAATTCGTATTGACGTGCCGTTAAATATGGATATTTCGGTGGCCATTTTGTTGTGTGCAGATAATTTTGGCAGCGTATTTTACATTTAAAGTAGCCTGTACTCGAATTTATGTTTTTAAGTGCAACAATATTATAATAAAGATAGTTTTAAAAGATATATTGTTATAGGAACTCGTGCGAAGGGTTAAACGTATGTTTATTATAGAAAAAGGTTTTGTATGCTTTTTATTTTATCGGTATTGACCGGTTTGAGCTTGGTTTAAGTAGACATTGCCTATAAATCTGGAATTAGAAAGAAAGAGAAAGAAAGCATTTATTTTGGCATTACGCGGTAATTTATAATTATACTAGTAATTTAGTCGTGTTCGTCTTTCTTCTTGCATTAAGAGCAGCTGTATCTTTGCAGTGGGTCACAAGTTAGTAAGAATGAAGAGATGAACCTACTAATATTATAGATGAAACCCAAAACTAAGTAAGAACTGTAACCGGAATATAAAAATCTGTCTATTAATAAATACTGTCATATCACTCAACTGCTTTAATGCTACTCTACAAAGGTAAGTATTTTTCATTATTAATAGGTTATTAAGTAAATAAATATAATATAATATATTACACCAAACCACCTAGTCAGTGTGGTAAGATAATTATCACCACCCCCCACCCAGTCGTCATACTCAAAGAAAGAAACATTTTTCCTTCTTTTCTAATATTTATATTTTTAAAACAAAAACCTCGAAACATTGAATACTTAAAAACAAAAACGAATTTAACATAATTGTTATTCATTTTTACTTATATAACTTTTTAATTGTAACCGATTCGTATAAAAACAGAAGTAGGTACACAGCTTTAAAAGTATTTCTTAAGTTAGTAAAAGTAATAAAAACTGCCCCAAGAGAGGTATCTTTGCGAAGGTTTGAAAACTCTTTGGTAGGAAAACTCTTTACTTTTTTTATCTCGTTGAGTTTTTTTTTTAATTTTCACCGCGCGGCGCTATCTCGCGGATGCTTCAGTGGTCAAATAAAAACTTAAGGAGTTCTCAAGGAATAGGGAATGCTGTTGAGACTCCTTGTTTTAAAAAGTTTTTTTTAAGAGTGTTTCTTTATTTACTGTTCTTTTAGTTCCATAATAATATGATATTATAATATTAGCTCATTGCCAACCAATCCTTAATTGAGCGGTAGTATGTTATAATGTATGTGTAAATAATATACCTACCTATAATACACAAAAACACCCAAACCAAGGTATAGATTTTTCCTCTATATTTTTGTTCGCACAAAAATTCCTAACAAACATAAATTAAATATTAATTGGCACTTAACGTAAACAGATTTAAATAAATAAACACACGAATAAAAGGAAAAGGATTTATTTATTTGGTATAATTATAATTGATACTTAACTAATGTTTAATTATAATAGTTGATAAAAAAAATAAACAACAATATTTATTAATATTTTATATATCTACGGAAAGGGAAGTATTAATGATTCTCTATATTATAAAATCATTGTCATTATTGCCTTGTTTTGTAGATATAACTTGGTAATAGGAATCATGTTATTTATCGCGGGGGGTTATATGTTAAACATTATATTTATCAAGCAAAAAAACCCTAAGATTCTGTACACTATTGAATCTAATTAACAACTGTTTTACGTAGAGCTTAAAACTGCAACGAAAAGTAAGGCTACCTAACGCGTCCGAGAAACCATTAAGACAATTAAAAAACCTTATACATATAATATAAAAACATTCCTAATCCAAAAAAAAGTAAACAAAACCGTCTCCATTCATCCCATAACCTATAACAGTCAACTGAAGAAAGATAGTCAGGCAACTCCAGAAAAGGGTACACGTTTCAGCGAAGAGTAAAAAGATTCAAGCTCAAGCTCAAGCCGTAGAGGGTTAAATGAAAAAAAAACAAACGTTTTTCGCTTAAAGAAAAATGCAAAAGGAACAAAAAAACTTTAGTACGCTAGTAGTTGGCAAGTTTTCCTTGCTCTATAGGGTTGCTAACGACATCCTGTTAGTTTTATCTTAATGTTTTTTGCTTAATGAATGTACCTACCTAGGGTTTTTTTAAAGCTATTTTACATTTCAAATGAATAAAGTTGTGTTGTGTATTTCCCTGTTTATTTTTTGGTGTTATCTTCCACTAATGCTTTGTACTATGTATATAAGAAATGTTTGCATAAAGACGCCATGTTGCACAGACGGGTGATTTCTTTATAAAAATATTTTGACGGTTATGTAGGAGTCCTTTAGTCTCCTTTAGGTTGATATGGAATGGTGTCATGCTGAACTATTATCCCGTTCAGGCCACACGAAGAACTTTTTTTGCTTTATTAAAATGTATAAAACGTATACTTAACAAAAAACTATAGTTAGATTTTGGTAGGTAATATTTTGTGCGATCCATAAGTAACCGTGTTGACTTTAATTTCCATGTCAGTTGTGACTTACAAGGAGGATTAAAAGCTGACACGATAAGGAGAGATGGGAAAACTATATAAATGTAGATTAAGTTCACCTATGTAAGATTATCCGTGTGGTGACGGAGTAAGAATACAATATGTCACTAAACCGACTAAGGGACTATCTGTGAATATTACCTTTACATAGAAAGAAGGAAAACTTAAACCCTATACCAATCCGTCTGGCCAACGTGGTATTCGTAGGCCGAGTATCCCTCCGTCACGGGAGGAGGCCCGTCCCTGCAGTGGGACATTAATGAGCTGTTATGATGATGTAAGATTATCTAAATCTACCAGTTTAAAATAGCTATAAATATTTCAGTGACAACCCTATGACTAACTAAGATCGTGTGAATAGTAAGAGGTTGGCGGACCATCAGTCCCGGGCGGCAATTATTTTTATTCGTCCCCTCCTCCTCGATGAGACATCGGACATTTTCACAAAAAAAAAAGAGAATTTAGTTCAGACTCGTTTTAAAATTCATCTGCAGTATTTAAAGTTGGATCGGTTTTTAATATTTTAAACTTTTCTTTTTTGTACTTTTGTACGTTTTATTTTTAATTTGGAATATTTTTATTTAAATGTATTTTAAACGAATGCTTTGTAGACATTCATTTTAGTTTAAAAGCGTTACTTTTTATTAATTTAGATTTGAATTAATTTATTGATTTTTCATTCTTGGGGAATAATTGTCATAGCTGTGTCTTTCAATGTCCGCCATATACTGTTTCTTTACCTAGCCCAATTTAGTTATGATCTTTGTGGCTTTGTATAACTTTTTAAAGAGTCACATTTGGAAGAGACCTATGTCTTTTGACTAATATTATGATGAAAATAATGATGGTAGCAAAGATTTTCGAAATCTTTTGAGTGTAGAGTGGCGGCTTTACGTCTACACTGTTTCCATTTCTTTTAATGTAATTTGTTTCAGTTTTGATTTAATTTGTTTCAATGTGGTTCGCTTTTTCTTTAATGTTAGGTATTTTTAATGAAATTCATTCTCAACTTGATTTATTTTCGATCCTATTATTGATTTGTTTTCAATTAAGTAATTCTTATTTTTTATTTTCAATTATATTTTTGTTATTGTATATTTTAAATGTAAATTTTAATATAATTTAATCCACTGTTCACCAACTGTAAATGTGGTGTTAGCCTATAAGTAATTATTATGCATGCATATGTTTTGAGTATTTTTAAGTCTAACGCTTTTGTATAATAATTGTTGGCTGACCTATTTAAATAAATAAATAAATAAATACACTACACTAAATCTTAATTATAGTCCCATTTTAGTATTTAGTTAATTTTATTGATTATAGGTACTTGTCATACTTATATTTATTTAAAATTGTATTTATAAGAATGACCGTTTTCAATCTAAAAACAAAAACGTACAAATATTCTTACGCTTCACATTAACCCTTCCGTTATATTTTTTTGTCTTCCATTGTTTGTCCCTTAACCCTGCGATTACCTGTTGTTTTCTCGGACAAAAGGGTCCGGTGTGTCAATCTGTATTAATTTTTTCTTTTAATTATTATTTCAACGTTGCGAATGCAGTTTTATTAATACAGGGTCGTTAGTACCCGTGTCGTTTGGAGGGTTGATTTGACAATTTTGTTGTATTACAATTTTAATTTAAGTATGAATATGAGCAATCATAAGGCAACAAACTAAAATATTGTGAACCGTTTCTAAATTTAAAAAATGTTTTTTTATCTTTTTTAAGAAAACTTTCTTACAAGGATTCAACCCTTGTGTAGTCGAGACTTTACATATAAGCATTTAACGGACTGCAAAGACACCAGAGGCTCGGTACGCAAAAAAAATAAGTAAATCGAATCATAATTATTTTGCGCACTATTCGAACCCATGACCTCGTGATAGTATCTGATTATCACGACCATTTCACCGCTGCAGCATTTATTCAGATAAACTAGATAATATAATATAAACAAACCTATAAAATAAGTTTAAACCTATAAATTTATTACGGTCGACAACAAGAGACATAACAAAGTATTTTTTTAATTATTAAGAATAATAATTCAAAAATTATTATTATTATTAAAAAAGGGTTGCGTGACCCAACAATTGTTCACGCGCATCCAAATACCAATGGACAATGACCTTATAAAAAATGGACGCCAGCTGCCCAATACATAATGGTAGTTTGTTAGCCAATATCGCCAAAATAATAGTAGCACCACTATTATTATGCTAATATATGGCGCAAGACCATTATTTAGTTCACAGGTATGGAAAGAATATCTTCCGGGTCTTTTATACCCTATTGTGTCCGAATGTTTGTCGATGCAGTTGCAGGGTTAGATTTTTTATTTACGGTAATTTTTATTATTGACCGGCCGTGACTAATTTTGATGAATTGTTTACCATATGGTAGTCAAAGGGTTAATTTTGTTATAGTTTTTATTTTAGACAGTCGTTGTTTTACTATTTGATTATTTCTACTATTTATTTTTTCTATTTACCACATGGTGTAGTATTTAGCGTAAAAAAGAAGACAATTTTAAATACAATATATAGTATCAGAGACTTCTTTAATGATAATGATCACTAAAAGTATTTCAAATCTCCTTTTTTGTATTCATTTCGTTGAAAATGTAGCGAAATAAATATGTACTTATCTAAAAGAAGTAGGTAACGACATTCTAAATTCGAAAGTTGAACTGTCATTTTAATAACACTCCACGATTAGATCTCAATTCAAATTCAGATTTTAAAAATAGAATCCGCATGAATACAATTATTAATTAAATCAAAAATAATACTCTTCAATTAAAATGCACCGCATCATTCTTAAACACATTCGTTCGATTGTTCGAAAATTGAATTCTAATCGCCGTTCCACAATGAACTCGACACGCCCCTGATTCGTCCAAAAAATGGGGAAAATGGGAAAATTTCCCTTTCTCTTATAAAATCAGTTCGATTCTTGAAAGGCGGCGAGCAATTAAGTCGAGTATCTTTTGAGTTTAAATTAAGTGAAAAAAAATATAGGGGATGAACGATTACTTCGATGTCTGAGATATTACTGATTATTGATCTTAGACAATTGGTTTTTGTTATTAAAAGATTGTTTATTCAGTTTTAAAATTAAAAAGACATTCAATTTACATGAAGTATTTTAGTAGAAAAACGTGGTTTTACCAAACAACGTGGTCTTAACAGACGACTCAGGGTAAGTTGGCAGATATTATCTCAACGAAAAAAGGACCACGGTTTCGTAATTGGATTCGGCGCGTCTTTGCAGTGAGACAATAAAAGACTGCTATGATTGTACACAGTTTAGTATTAGTCAAAAATACGTTTGCATGGTGACAAATTAAATAATCCGTTATGTAACAGACATAAATCTTTTATTTTATAATATTAAAAATGCCAACTTCGCTGCATTTCTTAGTGATTTAAATAATAACACAAAAAAAAATCAAGATAAACATCATTAAAAGCGTACATTACATTCTAACCCTAAACTGCAAAGGTCGCGAATGCCCGCACGCAACAAAATCTCAAAGCCGTCTCGTTATACATTTACATATTTTTGCTAAACAGAAACCGGTTTTACTTGGCATGGTATTGCACAGTGTGTACCGTTACTTAGAATACTTGTGATGCAACTTTTGATGCCTATAATAACATAATAGTGCACTTATCTTTCTTTAGAGAACAGCCATACGTGATGTATGTACGGCCTAAGTTATGTTTTATCATTAGATATTTATTTAAAAAAAAAAGTATACGCAGAGAAGAGAATATAATTATAGTCTCATCTAAGGAATATCGTAAAGACTGAAATAAATTTTGAAGATTATGATCTCTACATTGAGAAAACTTGTCATCATCTTAACAGCCCGTTAATGTCCCACTGCAAAGACGGACCTCCTCCCGTGACGGAGAGATACTTGGCCTACTAATACCACGCTGGCCAGACGGATTGGTACAGGGTTTAATTTCAATTTTTCCTTCTTTTTTATTTCGTAAAAATAATGTTCAGAGATAGTCCCTTAGACGGTTTTTACTACACCCATTGGATGAGATAGGGAAGTGACATGTTGTATTTTTACTCCGTCACCACACGGAAACTTGTCATAAAACACTGTAACTATCTATCTGGCCAGTGTGTTCCTAATAGGCCAAAGTTTCCCCGTTCACTACTGGAGGCCCGTCCCAGTCACGGGTCTTTTTCTATTGCTATGACAATTATCACACACGTTTATTTATTACAAATGTATCCTTCAAAACAACTGCTACAATAATTAACAAAGAACAGTTACTATAACACAAGAATTATTTAATTACAACAATACAAAAAGAAATCCGCTAAGATTATTTAAACAATTCTTAGTTATTTTACAGTTAAACAAAAGACTACAAAAATTAGCATGTCCCAACAATTAATTGCGAAACGCATTATCCATTGTCTCATAAAGTAAGTAATTAAATTAATAAAAATAAAAATTAAGAGCAACACGCAATTCTATTCTGTTGCTAATTAAAGTAAGGAAGAATAAAAGAAACGGCTAAGTAGCAAGTTGGGAGTGAAAAAAAACAAAAGGCCGCCATAGGGATTTGAATTTCGAACGAGAGAGTTTGCGTGTTCGCGTCAGTTAGCATCGTTCCATTTTTGAATTTTATTTTTTTGTTTTTTTTTTCACAAATTGTGTCACGATTCTTCTTTTGCTTTTATTCTTTTTATTTTGTTTTGTCGTTGGTATTTAGGTTAAGATTATGATTTTAATTGACGAAATGAAAAAGAGAACCATTGTTAAAATAACACTTTTAGAGATTTTAAGGGAAATGTGTATTGTATAAGCTAGCAATTACTGTAACTTAGAGCTCGTAACATGTTGGCCTGTAACCTTCTTTGATACATAAACCACTAAAGACAAAAACTATTATTGTATTCTGATTAGTAGGTAATTATCGACAACTAATTATTATAACGGTAAAACAAATAAACCTTTCCCGTTATACCTAATATTAGAATATATTTAGGGAATATACCAACATACAACCAATTTATTTACTTAATATTAAAAAAAAAAAATAACTTTACAACCCTAAAACAACAGACAATTTCATAGAACTTCCAAAAATAAAACAAAACAAAAAAAAACATACTTCCGATCACACCAAAAATTTTTTTCTAATAGATTCGATATCGAAACCCATAAACATCGAATAAAACTATTATAAATTCGATTTCAAGCTCCATTATACAGCTGTTGTCCGACTCATAAAGTACTGTTGGCGGAACAAGACCATTAGCATCATAGTCAGTGATTTAAAAAAAAAACATTTTGGATAACATGTGCTACACAGATGTTGTATGAGCTTCCTTCTTTATCTTATTGAAGTTAATCTTTATGTAATTAGTTTATAAAGATTTTTTAAGGTAAAAAATATATATTGTGGAGTATACAAGCTCAGCTTAGTTTGCGACTAGATGGCGTTGTGCGAATGTGTGAGGTATATTTATGTTTATTTTATTTATTATTTTGTGTCCATGGAGTAAGAATACGTAATACATATTAACATATCATTATATAGATGCTTATGCTGTTGTTGTTAAATTTAAAAAAAAACTACACATATTGGCACTGTAAAAGAGGCCTACGTCCAGCTAAGCAAGGGTTCTCTATTTTGTCTCATAATTTTTTTATCCATAATCTAAGGTGTCATAACATTTTGTGTCCGAATCAACATGTGTCCGAATGGTAGCTAGCTCTAAATTCATGTCTTATAATATCACTTGTCCGAAAACCTAAATCCCTAAACATAACATGACCTATTTTTTTTTGCTATAACCATCACTATCTATAATATTTAAAAAACATAAATACTATATTCTAGTTTTACATAAAAAAAATGTTTCTGGCTGGCGCGTTGTGGTCACCATACTAACCTAACCTAACCAACTGTTTCTGACTTTTGCCCTAATATTTTATTTTAGGACATGTGACTTTATAGCAAGAAAAAATAGGATATGTAATAATTATAGTTCCCCATTTTATCACACACAAGTATTATAGGTAAAGATGATTATTTATCACACACAAGTATTATAGGTAAAGATGATTAGGTAATATACGATTTCGTATACGCGAACATTATGGAAAGTGATGATTATAGCAAACTTGTTAGGGATTATGATTTTCGGACGATCGATATTCGGAGAAGAAAGGGACTACCCTAAGCAAGCGTTGGCTAATACGATAAGGATGAAGTCGGAAAATATGCAGAAAATCTCATTTAATGGGCATCCACTGCTAGATGTAGGTCTCCTGGCCTCCTTCAACTAATATTTTAAAAGTTGTTATATAATAAAATAACTACCTACCTATTAGTACTTACAAAACACATTTTACAATTTCCATTTTACTGTTAGAAACACTGTTTTTACAACAATTGTTGTTGAAGTCTATTCAAAGAAAACTAATTGTTATAGAAGGTGACATCTTTGTTTTACAAATCACGACCTCGATACGGTAGGAGAAAAATATATTGTTAATATTACTTATTTACAAATACGTATTCAGAAAATATTGGCAAAGATCTTCTTGTGGTATTAAACTATGATAGATAGATAGTGTCGGTTAGTGAGTGAATGTTGAGATGACGGGAAACAGAGATGAATGGAAAAAGCATACATGTTGCGCCGACCCCAAGTGAATATGGGATAAGGGCAGGAGGATGATGATGATGAGATAGATAGTGTCGGTATAAGGTTTTATTAGAGACGGGCATTTAAGAAGAATTTTCAAGAAAAAAAGTATAATTTAACTCATATTTCGTACAGGTTAAGACTAAAGTGAAAGATGTGCCTAATTGTGATTCCTTGAGAAACCCTCAAGATTTTTTAGGTCCTTTCAAGTTACTAAAATAAGGTAGGTATGCGAAGTGAGAACAAAATAGACGGAAAGCAAGACACTCCTAAATATACGGAAAGTATCTCTGCCTAAATAATATAAACTGCAACGCTAGCGGGGACGCTCGCAAACCAGTAATCAAGATAATAATATTTTCTAGATCGCTCAATACATACGTTCAAAAACGTTAATAAAATTACTAATTAATAAATAATTAGCCTTTACTAATATCACCTCAATTTGATCCCCAAGAAAAGAAACAAATGACTTTTATACCCAACCATATGTGCACAACGAAGCAAAAAGAAAACATAACAGAACAAAAAGGGTTATAATTAATATCACTAATTATTTTTATAAGTAATGTGGACCTATTTGTTTTATACCAAAGACTATTGTTTTTTTTTTTTTTTATTAAATTCTACCTTTTGTTGTTCTTGGCTTTCTTTAAAAAAGTAAGCATTCTTGCTTATGGGATATTTTAATTGGTCTTATTGTGTTTTTAAGAGCACCCTAGGCCTAAATCTTCCCCTTTCTTTATGTCTAGCAAATGAGAAGTATTTATCTACTGGGTTTTAATTATTAATATTTTTTACTATTGCAACTACTGACAGATAATATTATGTAAAGGCAAAATAAAACAAGTTAAGCAAAGTCAGTTAGGTCTTTTTACAGATGGGTGACCTCTCACTGATATAGCATTTGAGCGGAGTAACGGTGTTTGTAGTCATTCACGGAAGAAGGCCCATTACTAAACATTCAAAGGCTAAAAAATTGTTGCAAAATCTTCGCAGTAGCAATTAATATAACAACTTTTAAACACAGTGGTCCAAATTAAAAAGAAGACGGAACAAAAATTTACAAAGACAATTAAAAGAAGGGACGTTGCTAAGTCCGATTTAATAACCAATCGTGCCCGACACCTTAAGAATAAAAAAAATTGTAAGAAGTAAATTTCTCCCCAATATAATTTCGTGATCACCGGGACGCACGTCCGGTTCCGCCAAAAAACTGAGATACGACCTTCGGACCGTCTCGTCAAAATTCGTTTGTTGTGGATAAGATAATAAAAAAAAAAAAAAAGTGTTATGTATTAGATTCTTATTTATAAGTATACTTTTCGCGCGAAATGGTTTCGAAACTAATGCTTACAGAAAAACTGAAAATAAATAGTATGTATTATTTTTATTTTTAACTACGTTTATGTCTTGATTTTTCAATTGATACTATTTTTTTGGTATTATTGTTATTATAATAATATGCAGTTGTTCAATTTAATTAATTTACACGATAAACAAGCTTTTTAAGAAATTTTACAAGCAATAAGACCTGCAAAGTGATAGCGAATGAATGAATTAATCGCTGATCTTATTCCTAGTCTGTTGTTTGCTCCCCTGATTCGATTTAGTTATATTATTGAGTCGTTGTAAAAACATTAATAAAAACGTAATTTAAATATTCCATATTTCTCATTCCACAGTAAAAAATATAAAATATAACGTTCTTATCCATACAAATCAAACGTAAGACGTCAATATTTACTCTTGTAAAAGAAGGCGGTAAAAAATAAATTAGGCAAAAGCTCATTTTGGACCAAAAATCTTTGGGGCGACATCTGTGGCCCGAGGGGTGAAATACCCTATAGGAGGGGATAACGTGATTTCTTTTCCATTACTATTTGAGTGTTTGAGTGATTGAGTACCTACTGGGAAAGTACCTACCGTGAAAGTACCTATTGTTTTATATGTAGGTATGTAGTGTCTATGCGTGAGTGCAAGTGTGCACTACTATTTAAGTTCCGACTGGAATAAACCACGCAGGAAAGGGTGTTCTGGTGTGAAGTAATTCATAATTTCTTTATTTGCAAAAACATGGTATTGCAAGGTGTAGTACAAAAGTGGTTGATCTACATGTTTCGTCCGACTTGGGCATGTAAATACTTAAGATCTAGCCTATATCAATTAATTATAAATTTTTTTGCATCCCTTTTTTAATAAAAAATAAAAATAATTAAATTTGATGTCAGATTACAATGGTAAGTCAATGTCAATAATAATTACTAATTGTTATACAAAAATAATGTCAAGTTTTTTTACAATTTAAAAATTCTAAGGATACTCCTGCCTGCTCTTACTATGTTAGCCAGGTAAATTAGTGATGGATTTGTGCGGTCTTAACACAGGAACGCGCAAGGTGGAAATACTTGGAGGAGGCCTAGGTACAGCAGTATGTCTCCGTGTGGTGACGGAGTAAGAATACAATATGTCACCACCCTATTGCAACCCATGGGTGCCGTAAAACCGACTAAGGGACTATCCGTGAATATTATCTTTACGAGATAAAAAGAAGAAAAACTTGAAATTATACCCTATACCAATACGCATGGCCAGCGTGGTATTAGTAGGCTAAGTATCCCTCCGTTACGGAAGCAGGCTCGTCCCTGCAGTGGGACATTAATAGGCCCTTATGATTATGTCCAGCAGTGGACCTACAGTGGTTGATATGGCGATGATAATACTATCCGTATTTATAAAGTTAAGCTAAATTAATTTAATTATTAGCAAAGTTTATTAAGACAATATTATTAAAAATGAAGTAAACTTAACCCTTGTATTTTTTACAAAATAAAAAGAAACCAAAAAGTTATCTTTCGATTAATTTCAAGTATATCTTAACCCCTTTTTGTTGGAACATTTTTGATAGGAATGAGTAATGGCGTCAGTGACCGACCGGTTTGGCTAAAGTTGAGTTATCACTCACTTCAAGATTATTTTAGTTTAAAACTAGGTTTGAGTAGTGAAAAGATTAGTAAAATATTACTTACTTATTACCCTTTTTTTCAGATTGTATCTAAAGTCTAGCGGCAAGGTCTTACAGAGTATCAAAACTACTGAATCGAACTATTAACTAAAAACGTACATTTGTAAATTTTCTAGTTTCCGACATGTTGGCATGATTTTACCACTTATACCAATATAACAGCCCACTGCAGGGACGGGCCTCCTTCCGTGACGGAGGTATACTTGGCCTACTAATACCACGCTGGCCAGACGGCTTGGTATAAGGTTTAATTTCAAGTTTTCCTTCTTTTTACTTCGTGAAGATAATATCCACGGATAGTCCCTTAGTTGGTTTTACGGCACCCATGGGTTGCAATAGGGTGGTGACATATTGTATTCTTACTCCGTCACCACACGGAGATAAATTATTATAATTTAACTGATATTATTACTTAAATTATAATATCTTACTTATATAAGGATAAAAGGGTATGAGTGTGTGTGTGATTGTCAGTGCATCACTCTAAAAAGGCTAGACCAATTCGGACTTAATAATAGCGAGGAGAAAGTTGACACGATGTGTTAACAATGGTTACTTTCTACGCTCATAAACAGAAATTGAGCAAGGTATTTTTGTTAACCTATGATCATTATGATTAAATTTGTAGACATAAGTAAGACCCTTCATCCGTCTGAAATAACAGCATAATTATAACTAATTATTCACATGAAAGATAAACATAAATATTCCGCACACATTCACACAACACCATCTAGTCCCAAACTAAGCAAAGCTTGTAATTTGGGCACTAGGCAACGCATGCTATATGATACTTAAATGCTATTTTTGTTAATACATATTTTACATAGAAAACACCCAGACCAATGCAAACAATCATGTTAATGCACACAAATATTTAAATTTAGCGGGAATCGAGACCTCTGGGTAGCAGTCATGTTATATAACCACTACGTCATAAAGGTCGACGAATATGATATGAAGGAACCTGGTGATAGGCTAACACAATGACAAAAAACTATATTTAATGACAACAATGGTAGACCCTACTGGGGCACAGAAACACTGGTCTTCACTGACTTTAGATAAAGTCATCTAGAATTAGAGGAATAGGCCTTTGCTCATCATTAGGATGTTGCAAGGCAACTAAATAATAGCAGAGCTTCTAGTGAGTTGAATAAAATTCAAGAAATCATAAATGTCAAAGCATTGTATCATCATCATCATTGTCCTGCCCTTATCCCAATTTTATTTGGGGTCGGCGCAGCATGTCTTCTTTTTCCATACTTTCCTATCGGACGTCATCTCACAAGTAACACTCTTCGGAGCCATTATCGTCTTTCACAATCCATCCATCGTTTCTTTGGTAAATGTCAAAGCATTGTAACCGTATTTAAAGGAAAAATACATAAAATGTTACTAAATACAATAAAAACAAACGTAATAGCTGTACTGAAACGATAATTTGTACGCAAACATTGTGAAAATCAAATAAAAACCGATCAAGCGAAACAACCTTTTTTCCATCTCGCCTTCTGCAAATAGGATCTCGTTTTTTTATAGTTTAGTTAAACAGTTTTGACACTTTATGTTATTAAATTAGATAGTAATTAAATAAAAGTTGGTTACTATTTTATATTATTATTTCTTAATTAATATACAGGAATGTTTTAATAATAATATTTATCATAATACACATAACGTCATCCAATCCCTAATTAAGAAGCGCTTGTACTATGAAGTACTAGACAACGAATAAATATGCTTAGTACATTTTTATTAACACATGCATATAAATAAAACCGTTATAGTCAGTAGGTATAGTAAGGTACTTAAGAGCGAGGGTTAATCTTGTTAACAAGGATCAGTTAATAAAATCTTTATGAAAACAAGCTTTTTACGAATGCCACGATACGACAATGTTGCATCGTATTCCATACACTTTCTTGTCGCATCATTGAATAGTTATACGATAAGATTTATTGATAAATTACTTCTTTTACAACTTTATAAATTTGTAGCTTAGTACTTATCGTTTTAAATATAACATAAATAATAAAAACATTGGTTACCTTAAAAATATCCAAAAACTACTTGTCCAATACAACAAATCAGTAATAAGTTTGGGTATTTTTTCTATTTATCATATTCCAATTTGTTCAATTAAATTGATATCTGTATGTAATCAAGTATCAAAATTAGCTAGTCCTACTAAAACTCGCCCTCTTTTCTGAAGGGTGGCACAAAGACGTGGTGTAGAAAATAAAAAAAAGCGACAGAAAAAGATAACAGAATCCCTCAAGTTGGACCAATCAGGGATATTACAGCAGCTACCATTGGACGCCTTTCTATCTTTATTTACCAAAAACATTTGTATTTTTCATAAATAATTAGGAATGAGAACAATTTTTTCGGTTCTTCTGTTTTGTTGTTGTATTTACTGCTTATGACCTACAGAATCGGTATTTAAATAGAAAAAGTGAAAGTTTATTTTTGCAAAACAACCGGGTTCGATTCCCGGCTGGGTACAGTATCTTTTTCAAATGTATGAATGCAGTTTTTCTTTTTATCAAAATCGGTGTCATGGTTCCTAAGAACAAAACATCGTATGACTTATAGTTTAAGACTTTCCCATATTGACCCCTTTGAATGAGCCACCCTGTATAATATTATTAAATATAATATTTTAGTATAAAAAGTGCTGTAGGTATATTATACAAGCTGGTGCTCACGATTTTGTCTGCTTAATTTAGACAATTCACACAATTCACACAATATTATCAATTTATTTATTTAATCTATACCGTTGTATCTATACAACTGTTGCCGCGCTATCATGCAAGCTTACTTTTCAATTTAGTCAAGTTTTCAGCTACGGTTTACCTATAAATATATATATATATATATATAAATTCCTAAACAAATAGAGTATAGATACTGTAACCTAAAGCTGGTTTAAGCATGCACGTCGATAGTACCAACCTAGATGGTATCTTGCTAAAAGAACCTATCATCTGGTAATTACTGTAAAATATGTTATTAATCGATAAATTCAACGGTAATTTACCTTTACCATTGAAAACCACTAAATATTAAATTTCAACACACGCCCATACATAATAATGGCAACCAGCCAGAACATAAAACATTATTTAACTAAAATATTACATAAAATAATTTATTACATAAAGTTACCCTTATTCCCCAGTGGGACGGATTTCTTTTTACCCGGACAAAATTTTCCATTAATACTTTTTTCGTAAAATGATAAGATGGATTACGTGGTTGAATTAACGGTAATTCCCAGTGGTACCAGGTTTATTCCCCTTTCTTAATTTTTAAGGGTAGCAGTGAGAAGTTTGAATGCATCTCGCGCATAGAAAAATGGCCGTCTGTCATTTTTGAAAAGTGTTTTTGTTTTGCGGTGTTAAATTTATTTTTGCATATTTATTGTAAGCTTGGTTATAATAGTGGTTAAAGCAGCGCGGTGGTTTATTATAATCGCCATGAAAGACTATGTGTTAATATTATTATAATCTGTATAACTAGTCTAGTCGTTTTCGTGTAATTTTAACTATGTTTTTTAGTTAGATTACGCTTTTAGCAAGTTCTAGGCTATTAAGACTATGAGACCTAACAACTTCTGTCTTAGGTAAGCAGCTGCTAAGTTAGAACCTAAGGGCAAAATTTAATAAACTTAAAAAGAAATAATCGATCGGAAAAACTACTGCGTATTTGGTTCCATAGAAAATTGCTGATAATTTGAAAAATTTCGACTGATCTCCTAAACGGTGTAAAGGTAACAAACCTATACTTACAAATCAATAAGCCAATAATGTAATCATTTAACTATCACCACTTATGTTTAAAACATTATTATGTTCCATTAATATTTAATAATAAAGGAAATGCATTTTAGGGAGGCAAAGTCCGGTACACTGCGGTTTTGTGATGTAGATTATTTTAGCAAAATTGTATTATTTGCTTTCATTTTCATAATACGTTCTAAAATGTATTTCAATTGGATTATGTTCGGTTAAAAATATATTTAAGTCCACTGTGTTTGGAGACATTTTTATTTTCTTGACGTTAACACTCTTTCTAACATAAGATTACTAGCCCATCTGATACTTAAGATGATTTAAACATCAGGATACTAAATAGTTAATATTTTTGCAAGAAATAAAAAAATCAAATTAATCATCATGACAGACTCAATGCCCCATTGCAGGGACGGTCCTCCACTCGTAAGGAAAACTTAAACTTTTATAACCACTCAAGGGATATAAACGCAATCTGTAAACTTTCCCTTAGTCGGCTTAGTATAGAAGGGATTAGTGATACAACCTATGATCGACTCGAGTCCTTCAACCGTCACTTATCGATTATATTTACCCATAAGCACAACTAACTAACTTAATGTCAGTCAACGATAAACCACACAAATGTGTTCTTTTTTTCAAAACTTATACGAACATTTTTTTTTGTTATGTTCTTTATTTAAATTACAAATGACAGCAAAATGTAGATGACAGATTACAGACCACAGATTACATACTAATTAAAGTTTTTTAAACGGAACTTGTCTTAGGTACTGTATAAAGCATTCTACCATACCGCCATCATGAAAATACATAAAAGATGATTTCGTAAAACTCCCGATGACTGCATCGTCAAAAAATCAATATCCTCCAATATATTCGGGGTTTACATGCACAAATTTTTACCCCCCAACAGGCTCGCGGGTGTACAATGATTGTCTGTGTACCGTGGCGCAATGATTCTATTGATTTCTCCTATCCCCCTTTACCCCATACCCCTCGCGAGCACATGAGAGCCCGGTTACCCCCCCTTGGCTATATACTTATACATACTACCAATAATTTGCAGGGTGTGAAACACTAAAAGGCCTATACAGTTTATGTTGAGTAAGGTCGTTGACCGAAAATGATCATTTTGGGAAATTTACCAGGCTTAAGCGAAATACTGTTCAGGGTATAATAAAAATAGTATTGTGAAAAAGATTTCGATATCAAGTAGGTAGTAAAGATTTAAAGAATTATCATCATAACAGCCCACTAATGTCTCATTGCAGGGACGGGCCTTCTCCCGGGACGGAGGGATTGGCTCCGTCACCACACTAGATGGAGTAAGAGTAGGTACAATATGATAAAGAATTATAGTAATGATGAAAAATAAGTGTTAATTTCTGGTTTAGGGACTGGGAATGTTTGGAGGAGGCCTATGTCGAGCAGTGGACGTCAATTGTCTGATATGATGATGATAAATAGGGACCTGAGAGTCATGGATTTTTTATTATTATTAATTAAACTTTACCTAAGTAGTATCTTTCTATTCAGGTAAACTTAACTTCATAACGTTAAAGAAACTATTCCTCTCACCCGTACTGTTTTAAACGTAAGTAACAATTTATACAATGTAACACAAAATGATACAATTATAAAAAGTTCGAAACAAAATGTTGCCAAAGATGATGAAAAATACAGGATTCTATCCGAAACTACAGGTAAGTATATCAATTTATCTAGACCCTGAGTAATTATTACCTACTTGTTTTACGCTTTGTAATAAAACTAGCTGACCCGTGCTCACTTCGTTGAGCGGCGAAATAAACGCGTCTCTTTTTTAAACATATTTCATTACTGCTCCACTCCTATAAGTCATAGCGTGATACTATATAGCTTATGACACTCCCCGATAAATGGACTATTCAACACAGAAAGAATTTTTAAAATCGGTTCAGTATATCCAGACATTACCCCCTACAACGTCACAAACACACGAACTTTACCTCTTTATAATATTAGTATAGATTATATTTAAAACAATTACTAAAACGAAGTATCAATAAGTTTAATTAAAACTCAAAAATACAAAAAAAAATAGCAAAAGAAGAATAAAGTTAAAAGTAACATAAAAACTTTTTAAACACAAAAAGGTGAAAAGGAAAATGATTCGAATTCTCTGTTCCCCTTATTTCTTGAACAGTTTTCGACGGGGCCGCTTTCTTTGTTCTTTAGCAGAAATTTTTCACGTTAACTTTAAAAGTTTCAATTTAATATTGAATTTCAGACGAAAACTATGATAAAGTTCATCTTGCACCTTGACAGTTTAGCTGATATTTTATGTCCTTCTGCAGAGATGGGCCTTTTCTAGTTGTAAAAGGGAAGTAGTAGTAGTGTAGTTACTATTTTATATTCGTTTTCATTCCTTATAAAAACTAATACTAACTAGAGATCATGCTCTGTGAATGTAGTGTCTTTTCTAGACATGAAATTAATGGACAAAAATAACATCTTGATTTAGTACAATAATTTATGGATCAAATAAAAAATTGTCCTGAGTGGGTTTTGGAACCGGGACTGTCGTTCACGCCAGTCGTTTCCGCGACCATAATGTTATAGTAAAGCGAAGTATAGGAGTGGTCCTGTGCCTCTGAGGCAAAATAAATGTTTAAGCTAGGCTTTATCTATCAACTGAGGCAATAGAAATGTATAGGAGAGGCCTATGTCTAACAGTAGCCATCATTTCTCCCACATTGTTAAGTAAACTTCTTAACAAGCAAAAGAAAAACCCAATAGACGCCATTTTAATTTAAAAGATTTTAACATTACAATAGAATGGGTACATACAGAAAATAAGTTTGCCTTTTCAAAAAGTATTTATTTGTTTTGAAGTACGTTTTCAATGTAAAAAGTTTTTCTATTTGTTTGTGTGTCAGTAAAAGTTTTGTATACAAGAAATGTTATTTTAACGTTACTTTAAAATGTTCTTAATGTGTAGGTATGGTACATAAATATATTGATTTAATTATTGTTACTCTCCGTGTGGTGACGGAGTAAGAATACAATATGTCACCACCCCATCTCATCCCATGGGTGTCGTAAAAACCGACTAAGAGACTAATCGTGAATATTAACTTTACGAAATAAAAAGAAAACTTGAAATTAAAGCCTATACGAATCCGTCTGGCCAGCGTGGTATTAGTAGGCCAAGTATCCCTCCGTCATGGGAGGAGGCCCGTCCCTGCAGTGGGGCATTAATGGGATGTTGTGATGAATTATTGTTGAAATAAATCTAAACGGTGTGACCAATCAACGATAACCATAAATGTCATTGATATTTGTGACTTTTTAACCAATCAAATTGCCAACATAGTTATTGAGTTTTATCTTTGTCTTTGTAGAAGTCCCATCCTGGCAGTGGGACGTATTTTTTTATATTACGTCCGCTGTGTGTCCGGATATTTTGACCAAAATTAAATTAATGAACACAAAGTAGATACATCCAGACCCAAGACAGTCATTTGCATGTCGCAAAAAATACTTGCTTTGCCATTGAGGCAGTAAAATATTAACGGACTGGCCATAAAGAAAACCCTTTAATCATTCTTTCAATACCATTTTCAAATACCTCTTTAGTATTAAACCGATATACTTTTAAAATAACAGACTTAGGCATACAATTAAATGCCACTAACCGTTTAATAACTAAGTATTTTTCCGTCAACGTTGACATGAAGCTTTTATGTAAGTAGATATTATACAACTGTAACTTTATACCGGTAGTGGGAAGGTTATGTTAGTAATTATGGGGTTTTCTGAACTATTGTATTTTCTTCGTAGAAATTTATTATTATTTTGAATTTTTATTTTCGTCAATGTATTTTTTTTATGGAAGGCGCAGGACTGAGTCCTGTGGTGCGTGTTGGGAAAGGCCTTTAAGCAGCAGTGGACTGCAAGGCTAGTTGATTGATTGATTTTTTATTTGTCATTTTTTTTACTACTTTACTGATAAAAACTGAAAGTATACCTATATACTATTCAAAACCAAATGGGTACAATACATTAAGCGGAAATCGAATCTATCTAAAGAGAGAAGGAATTAAGAGTAATTAAATGTGGGAACAGGGAAAAAGGACTGTCATCATAACAGCCCATTAATGTCCCACTGCAGGGACGGGCCTCCTCCCGTGACGGAGAGATACTTGGTCTACTAATACCACGCTGGCCAGATGGATTGGTGTTGGCTTTAATTTCAAGTTTTACTTCGTAAAGATAACATCTACGGATAGTCCCTTAGTCGGTTTTTACGACACCCATGGGATGAGATGGGGTGGTGACATATTGTATTCTTACTCCGTCACAACACGGAGGAAAAAAGGACTGTGATATAGGCATTTTGGACAGCCGTTAGTCGATTCGCACAACAGTCAGTAGCTGAGGTGTCATTTTGTATTAAGTATCTTTACATCACTGCTATTCAATAACCACATAAAATAAAAAGATTCAAACAAAACGTTTTACATAGAAAAAAAATGTCGTTGTAATTGAAATACAAAACAAAAAATGGCGTCGATAAAATTTAAACCTCTACCTCTTAAGCCCGATTTACACATCGACAAGTACAGTAGCGAGTTAAGTAGTAAGTTGTTGATTAAGTTTATTTATTTATTTTATTTATTTATTTAAGTAAGGTACACCAACAGCATACAAATAAAACATTTTCTTAAAATTAGGTAATAGTTCTGGCTATATATGTATGCCAGTTACAGGTATACGCATCATTCGCTACATTTCGTGCTTTTATACATAGAAAATTATTAAATAAGGAAAAAACAAAATATAAAGAATCTAAACTAAAACGTAATAAGGGAACAAAAACAAAAAAGAGACAATCACTCCTAATAAAATATAAAAAAGAAACAAAGTATTTATATTTAGACATTGCACATGCAACAGCTTTTTAACTGTTGTTTAAATGAATAAAGTTGATTTGAATAGATCTCCATCCTATTTTTTGGCGTGTTAAGTACGAAGTAGCCCCCTCTCTCGCGTCTCGCCAACTTAACTCGCCAAAAAAATAGGATGGAGATCTATTTAAATCAACTTAATCAACAACTTACTACAACAATACTGCAACGTTATATAAAACGCATTGACAACAATTCAAAGAAACAATCTTTTATAAAACTCAATAGACATTATCATAAACATTTATGGAACGAAACTATTTAATACAAAAACTATTAAACAATAACATCTTTGTACTAATTGATGTAGTTATAAAAATAAAGAATAAAAACATGATTGAATGATAATGAACTGAATAAAGAACGAATGGCGTCCATTGGTCGGCGCGAAACGTGGAAAAACACGTAATTTTTTTTTCTAAGCCACGTAGAACGTACTTGATATGCGATGCCGCATTCTGATTGGTCGGTTGAGCGAGCCGAGGCCGGCCATTGGACAATTTTTTTCCCCGCTTTTCACGTATACGGTTAGCTTTTTTTTTTGCTTAGAAAACACTGGCCAATAGTGAGGTATCTATTTTAATTAGTACGTTCCATTTTTCGTTTGTTGTGATAGTTGATGTTTTAAAATGGACGAGTTGATTTTTTTATAATTTTGTTTTGAATTTTAAGTGTGTGAAAAATGTTTTCTAGCTGTAGTTTTTTTTGTGTAGTTTTTAATGTATGTAGAGTTTATTTTGTTATGTTTTTAGAAAGAGAACTCTTGTACGGGAATCATGCACTGTATTGCAGGGACCTTACAAAGTTACAAATATGAATTTAACGGTTAAAAATATCTCTAGATCGGACAAAAAAATGTCTTTACTGGGATTCGAACCCGCGACCTCGTGGACGACAGTCGCACAATACACAAACGTCGCATACAAAAAAAAATTTTTTTGTGTATATTTTTAATGTTTCTAGTACTTATTTAAAGTTAGTAGGAATTAAGTAGGCGATGGGCTAGTTTTCATACCGCTATTACCACTTAGCGTAATCTAAGGAGGCGAGACTTTCTAATGGTATAGATAAATTAGTTTTATTCGTTTAGATAAAAATGTATTTAAAACATTCTTCAATGTGATTTATTAGGTAAAAAATGTCTGACTTTAAGACTGTAAAATATTTCAAATAATTCTTAATTTCAAGTAATAATAAGTGTTATTATGTCCTTCTGCAGGGATAAGATATCAAGGATATCCTACTGTATACAGGCAATCTGTTAACATTGAAGCCTAACGATTTTACGTAATTTAAGTTTTCCTTTTTTTTATTGTACTTAGAGCAAATCAACAAAGATTTCCTAAGACACTTTTTATGACACACGTGGATGAAAACTGATTAGTTGCACCATTATTATCCCACAGCGTCTCCATAGTCGTTTTTTATGACCCCCATGGAAGAAAGACAGAAAGAGTAATGACACTATGATACTTCATACATACACTATCACCACAGTGACAAACGATGTCCTAATGTCGTAAAAAAAGACTAAAGTAATCACTCACCTGTATGTAACCTCGTATGCTGCTGCACATGACTCAGTTGCTTAAATCTCCGATCACAGTAAGAGCATTTGTAAGGTTTCTCTCCAGTATGCACCCGTATATGTTGGACCAACTGATGGTTGGAACTGAAAGACTTCAAGCACTGCTGGCACTGATGCGGCTTGACCTCTCCTCCAAGACCTCGCTGGAGTTCCCGGGCGTGCATCTGCATTGCGTTTTTGTGCATGAATATCTGGAACAAATTTGGTATTTGTTATTGTTGGATGCTAGTCTGAGGAATGGATTTTGGAAATAGATTTCAAATTTTGGTAGATTTGATTAGGTCGTCGGTCCAGCGTGTGAAGGGTCGCGTGTTTTGGAAAGAGTTTTCTTTTGTTTCCAAAACGTTGGAAAATTTTTGAAGATAATAACAATAGGTGGTATGTAGGTACATAAAACTCACAGGTAATCGGCCCTAGGCTATTTACATCATATGTTACTACGCGTTTCATTTTATTGGGGTAATTAATCCAAAGATGGTACGTCTTTGATTCGATTCCGATGTTTAATATTACGTAAATATTAATAAAAGATAGAAGTTTCTTTATTTGTTCAAGGTCCTTTTAATTTAAGACTAAGTAGATGGCGTTGAGTAAAAGATTAAAAAAAAATATTTTTAATAAATAAATATCAAAATATCTCTACACCAAAAACCCAATAAATTAATATAATTACGCAAAACACCCAATTACAAATCCAAATCATATATTCTAAGTTAAATGGCTATTTAAGGAAACACATTAACTTATGTATAGTTTAAGTACATAAGTTATATTGTATGTTAGGTATTAAGTTTCATGCAAAGCCTTCTATAATTTTGCCTACACCAAAGAAATTGCCTTACGTTACAAAGATAAGGCAAAATTATAGAGAGTTGGAATTATTAATTGCCTTGTGCATTCTGGCTTACGTTATTGCGTGGAGTAGGAACTTTTTATACAGTTTTTACACCTTTTTGATAATGGAATTTAGAATTATTATTATTTTATTATGATAATTTATAATTGTTCGTGTGGTGACGGAGTAAGAATACAGTGTGTCACCACCCCATCTCATCCCATGGGTGTCGTAAAAACCGACTAAGGGACTAACTGAAAATAAGATCTTTACGAAGTAAAAAGAAGGAAAACTTGAAATGAAACCCTATACCGATCCGTGTAGCCAGCGTGGTATTAGTAGGCCATGTATCCCTCCATCACGGGAGGAAGTTTGTTCTGAATGGGCTGTTAAGATGATACTAGTACTGTGTTTTAGTTACGAATGATGGTAAAAAATACACGTAGGATAGTCGGTTGTTCAATCCAGTTTAACTGTCGTTCTGGATGAACTCTTTGATCGTTCCTATGGGATGAGATGGAGTGGTGACATATTGTATTCTTACTCCGTCACTACACGGATATTCTTATAAATTCCTTACTTCGTAACTAAACTCAATACCAAAGTTTACAAAAATCTCTCTAGTCAATCTATCAATCAACCTAGAATGATTACCTACAGCTATCATAATACAAAGTTTTATCAATACCGGGTTGTCAAGTTTATATAGTTTAATCTCGACCTAATCTCACTATTATATAGTTTATATGTATGTCTGTGTATTTATTGAAAACCCTCAGTTTCTGCGATTGCAAAGAAACGACTTTAGACACGCAATGGTACACTGCCGGCCATGAAATCGATACCGCTTTTATATTATAATACTATTTGTTATGTTGTATGCCTTGTATTGTTCTATAATATGTTTGTTTTAATTTATTATGTAGTAATAGTATTACTGTTTTAATGCGTAGAAAGATAGATTTTACGAAAAATATGGTGTATGTTTTTTAGTATAATACAGAGTTAAATCAATAAATCCCGGATTTAATGAAATCATATATTTTTTTGAGGATCATACGGAGTTAAAGAATTTAATTGATAGAAACATAAATTTATCAGACGCAAAATTATTGAAGCTGGGACAATCATTTGCGGTTCGCACAAATAATTATTATCCTGGTTGAGATTTAAATCCGCTATCACCTAACTAAACTTCTTCCTCTATCTGTTTACGCGATTTGAACAACTTTAGATACCACATTAAAATGGTGACATTTCTCGATATGAATTAAGCCTTCCAATAATGATAAAAACACACAATTAATACTAATAAAAAAATATAATAAATACCTCAAATAAAACATCAGATCCACAGTTCCACAACATTGTCACCGCATTTATTTTTAAAGTATTATTTTTTAATTTATTTTTTAACAAGATGTAGGTACTATATGTAGCAAAGATACTAAAGTAACTATTAATATATATTTTATTATTTAACAAAATATTTTAATTTGTCCTGTTATGTTTGCGGAAGGAAAATATTTACAAAAATCAATTAAATACCGTATTGTTTTAACAAATAAAAATTTATTTAAGTATTTTATCTCCTTCCTTGTTTTTCTTCAAATAGAACAGGAAAAAAAATATAACCAAATGTTTTAACAAAACAAAACTATAAATATACTTTAATTAAAAACAAACAAATTATAATTGTTATTAAGCCAAAAAAGATAAGTACACGAAATAAACACACGATTAATTTCTGACGAAAAAATAATACACTAACGTACTCTTCCTTTTTTAATACGTGTCTCATTAGTTAACTCTTACGAAACTAACGGTATGATAATATAGTAGGTATGGTAAAATTTTGTATTCTTAAGTATTCTAACGACAGAAAATTGTATTCCATTAAACCTTTTTTTGGTGGCTGAATTTTTTGGTAGTCGAATATTTTTGCACGGCAGTGTAGCCCTTCGACGCGTGTTAGAAAGTGGGCCCCGTTTGTATCACGCAACTAAGAAATTGTAAAGAATTTATGCTTTTGATACGATATGACGCCGGGGTCTTAGGTTCTATTCCCGTAATAATACTTGTGAGTTATTATTAGTAATGACCTGTTACTGTTATAAGACTTATTTGAGTACTTTTTGGTACTAATCTAATTTATTTGATTGTTTAACTTTTATTTGTCCGTCAATATTATCTTTACGAAATAAAAAGAAGGAAAACTTGAAATTAAACCCTATACTAATCCGCCAGGCCAGCGTGGTTTTAGTAGGCCAAGTATCCCTCCGTCACGGGAGGAGGCCCGTCATTGCAGTGGGACATTAATGAACTGTTATGATGATTATGATGATGTTAACTTTTATTTGTACAAAGTCAACTAAAACGGCCTTGTCGTGATAATCTTAGAATAAAAAATTCTCCCCCCTGCATATTATTATCATTTTGTAAGTGTCGTAAAAATAGACTTAAGAGACACGCATGAACATGAAAAAACAGTTTCTTTTACCGACTTAGTTATAGAAATACTTAGTGAAATTTCAAAATCGTATTATCATTTTCAGAGTAAAACTCGCAATAGACCTCTCCCAAGAAGGAGTGTTCTCTCTGTAATGGGACACCTATATAGGCTGATATGAAATACTCATTTTTAAATAATATTTAACACTTTTTATTAAGTTTACTGGCGGCACAAGAAACCTCTTAAATTAGTCAGATATACAGATTTTGAAAGTAAAGACTTAAATACAAAACAGTAACATTTTAATAACAATACAATTAAACTTATAAACGTCTACCTTTTTTTATATTTTTAAATGTTTTTATATTTATATTTAAAAATGTAAATTAATGTAAAAAATGTAAATAAAGAGAATACACATAAAAAAGCAACATTAAAAAATAAACAGTGTAACCATCAAAATAAAATATTGGGGACGGTGTTGTGCAATACAAAAATCGGTCAACGATGCACTGGGAAGTGCGACGGCGGCGCGCAATTCTTTTTTTTTATTTTTATAAAAGCAACGACCTAAAAAAGAAACGGAGCCAAGTTCAATACTCGTCATACGGTTACGTTGATCTGTGTCTTATTGATATGCAGTTTATAAGTTGATTTTATTATGACGTTAGGATTTTTTTCATAACTGCCCATTAATGTCCCACTGCAGAGACGGAGGAATGCGTTTGGATTTTTTTAAATACTTAAGTAAATATAATTTTATCACGGATTAAATAACGTTTCTGGGGCTTCGTAAAAACCGTTTAAGTAAAAAAAACTAATGAATTTAACGCGGACTATAGTTGAGGATGTCGTAAAAGACGACTAAGGAACTACTACTTATTGTTACTATTTTTTTTTTAATTGGCCTCCCAGAATGACTCTATGGTGCCTGATGTTAAGCATCCATTAGAGTTCAAGAATGGCGAGCACCATGCCAGCTACAATATTTGTAGAGGCATGAATGTCTCCACTATGGCGGCTTCAGAAGATGCTAAAAAGAAAAACATGAAAGCCAATACGTTTGGTCAGACCGGGAAGGTCAAGACTAGTCGTTGCCTTCGTAGCTCCGATTATAGCCATATTAGTTTTCTATACAAAAAAAAATCAATCCATATGTCCTACGTGGTCTAAACGACCAAATTTCGCTCCTTTGCAGGAAGAGCCTTGCTGGGGACACGAATAGAACTGTAACGTTCACAAAACACTTGTATTGCAAATTTACTTACTAATCATTACCTGACGCAGTAATTAAAAAACGCAACGACAAAACGCTAACAACTAAATAAAAACTAAAAAACATATTTTTTATCACAACTACCGTCAATTTTCCACATAAAAGAGCCCAGCAATTAAGTCAACACGTGTTAAAACAATGTTTTAAAAAATCAAACGCCACTAAAAATGTCCCAGTCCCACGACAGGTGTCAAAGTACAAATTAACAACTTATCGCTTCCCGTCTATGTAGTAATTTGTACTACATGTAGGGACGTAAGGGTGTAATTAAAAAATTAAAACGAAACATATTGTTTCGCATGTCCTAGAAATGACAATGTCATTTACAATAAAGAGCTTGTGATGTTTTTTTAAATTGTTTTTTAAAAATTATAAATTTGTTTGTGTTTTTTAATAAAGTTGTTTTTTAAAAAAAACGTGAGTTGTAATACTGGAATATCAGTGCAATAGTATTCTAAAAGATGGTATGAAGTTTAGACAGGTGCTTATTTTAGCCTAAATCTGTAGTTTTTAAGAGAAAAGAGTGTCTATTTAACATTCGAAAATACTTATTTATAATAACTACCCCGTCGATGTCGTAAAGCCGACTTAAGAACATTATTTATGATCCTGCCACTACTTAGTAATGGCTCTAATGCCCGATTTACACATCGACAAGTACAGTGGCGAGTTAAGTAGTATTTTAAAATTAAGTTGATTTAAATAGATCTCCATCCTATATTTTGGCAAGTTAAGTACGAATTAGCCCCCTCTCTCGCGTCTCGCCAACTTAACTTGCCAAAAAATAGGATGGAGATCTATTTAAATCAACTTAATCAGCAACTTACTACTTAACTCGCTACTGTACTTGTCGATGTGTAAATCGGGCATTACTATCTTAGCTCTTTACGAGTGATAGAGAAAAACCGTTGGTTTTAATCGGTAAACCTAACTATTCCTGATTTTGACATGTCATTGTTACGCCTAATTTAATAGAGTTTGGAAGATCTGTGAAAGAATATATATCGATTCAAGGTTTACAATTACTCATCGGTATCAACGCACGTATTTCTTTAAATAAAACAGAACCTTGGACAAGAAAGTGACCGTAAACAATGAATAAAAAACATATAAATATAGCTAACATCTTGGTTATGACTAAGGGTTCCTGTTATTTTCTTACTCTTTTTGTTTTAATTTACTGTTAGATGTTATACTTTGTCTTATTATAATATGCGTGTTTGTTAAGATATTTTGCAACCATTTCATTAATTTATTATTCATCTTTGATTTGTTGCGGGTCCTAATACTCTTTTTCTAAAACCTAATGAAAGCTTTTCTTGGTGCTTTTGCGAGAATTTAAATGTTAAGCGACTAGTAATTTTAATGTAAATAAACAATAGCTCACATGTTTACTAGCTATCCCTTTGGAAGTGTCTTAAAATTCGACCAAAATAATACAAAAAAAGAAAACTTTAAAAATGACTATTTTAATAAAACATATCAACTTTTCAATAAACAGAGATCGCAAAAACGTCCACATTAACATTCTGACATGATAAATACAAATAACAGTAGGTATGTATGTATGTACAATTATGTATGTAGAAATTATACAACAAACCACTGCTATTAACTTCAATGCACAAAATATTAATGACCTAGGCGATGAATATACATAGTGCTAATATTATTGTGAGATTAAATAGGTGGAGATTTAATTTACGGTAGTGTCATCTGAGTATGTTAGGCCAGCCTCCAATGAATAGACCGAAGGCCTTATTAAGGTGTATGAAGAAATGGGCTAAGAACTGAAATAAGAGGTGTTAATGAAATAACTAAGGCCTCTGTCAATTAGTAGACAGCTCACAGCTGAGACGGAGCTATCACGCAGCAATTACCAAGGTTTTTCTCGAAATTTCTAAAACAGTTTTAATAGTAAAAACAATAACCAATGTACACTGTACAGTACCCGGCCGTAAATATTACACATCGACTTTTGTAAAGAGACAAGCGACCAATTTCGGCTTCTTGATTTTGTTAATTGTAATTTATCAATGGTTGTCAATTCCTTTGAACGTAATTATAACGATCTGTTAAAGTAGGTACCTACTGCTTTCTGAAACATAGTTACCAACTAGTACACAACAAGTCTTTTTGCAGTTTTTCTCCTTGTCGTGAAATTTCTATCTTAAGGGCATTGCATTGCTCAAACCCCAAAAACACGCTCGGTTTGGAGAAGTTTGTTGACGAATCCTTACATACGTTTACTTCACAAAAAAACATGAATAAACTAGATACTACCGAAAAAACTTTGTATTGATTAAAAACGCTAATTATTTCTTAAAAACTTCCAAAAAAAAATCACGAAATCTGGTATTTTAATAACTAAATATCAAATTGTCTATTAAACGGATGATTGATTTTATTCGAAATTTATACAAAAAATGTGCTATATTCTAACTAATAATCTGTATTGATTACTTTATCTTAATTATTCGTTATATTTAAAATAATTGATAAAAACTAGATTTTCATAAAATCCCCGTGCCTGCACCCCCGCTACCGCCCGTGACAATTGCTCGGGAGTCGCACATTCAGTGTCGTTACGACTCTTGTGACGGGTGGACTGTACGACCGTATTTTCTTACCGAATAAAACTTTAAACCGCCCAACTTTGAATGAAAAACTATTGTAAATAAAAAGTACACAATTGTTTTAAATAATACTAGTTCTAATTAAATACATAAGTGTAATAAACCATAGTTTTTAATTAAATTTTGTTTTTGAATCACTCATAGACTAACCAACAAAAGTAATGAGAAGCGTGACGGAGCTCTTCAAAACTTATACTATTGTACCTACAAGCTTTATACATTAATATTTTATACCTTAGTATGCTTTAGACTCGTCTTTATTTAAACGAAGCATGTTTAAATTCATTTTATGAACGTCGCTTCGATTAAACTTATATTTTGAGACCTTCAGAAGACATAGTGTAGTAGCATCAGTAATCAAATAGGGTAATTATGAAAACTGCTGTTACTATGTCCTTATATTATACCATAAAATACGTATGTATAAAATTGGTGTCTCCCAAAGAATAAATAATAATTTAGGTAAAAACAATGACAAATTTGCGTCGCATCTGTGATCTGAATAATCATTAGTAGATTATACCCTTGTATTAATCTCTGTTAGTAGATGGCGCTATTTTTATGAAAGCGGTAACAAACCTCAGATCTTCAAGGTCATTCGGCAATGCAATGCCCTTAATTTCTCTTATCTAGGATTACAAGCAGTGGTGTTCTCATAATTTAATATTCACATACGCATTTTTCACCACCCCACCTCATCCCATGGGTGTCGTAAAAACCGAGTAAGGGAATAACCGTAACTACTATCTTTACGAAATAAAAAGAAGGAAAACTTGAAACAAAACCCTGTACCAATCCGTCTGGCCAGCGTGGTATTAGTAGGCTAAGTAACCCTCCGTCACGGGAGGAGGCCCGTCCCTGCAGTGGGACATTAATGGGCTGTTATGATGATGATGATACGCATTTTTAGATTCCCCCGAGTTTACAGTATTCATAAAGTTTATATTGATGGAACGAATGATGAAAATATTCGTTTTGCATCTGTTGGGCTAACTGCCAGGTAAATTCTTATTGCAATGAAAAACATTACGAGTAAATTTAACTCTTCCAATTTTGTGATAGGACGTAGCTTATTAAAATGATCTCAACAATATTTTTAGACAATTTGAAAATCTGTCCGTGTGGTGACGGAGTAAGAATTCAATATGTCACCACCCCATCTCCTCCCATGGGTGTCGTAAAAACCGACTAAGGGACTATCCGTCAATATTATCCTTACGAAGTAGAAAAAGAAAGAAAAATTAAACCCTATACCAATCCGTCTGGCCAGCGTAGTATTAGTAGGCCAAGTATCTCTCCGTCAGGGGAGGAGGCCCGTCCCTGCAGTGGGACATTAATGGGCTGTTATGGTGATGACGAAAAACTCTTTCAATTTTGTACGTAGCTTGTTAAAATGATCTCAACAATATTTTTAGCCTATTTGAAAATGCTGCTCCGTTAATACTGATTTATCATGGAAGTAATTTAATCGAGTCAGTTGCAATTCAATATTAAGTGCATTGCATAATGACGATGACGTATGTAAAATAAAATTAATACTTAAATATTTTTTCTCCTTCTGTCCCACTGCAGGGACGGGCCTCCTCCCGTGACGGAGGGATACTTGTCCTACTAATACCACGCTGGCCAGACGGATTGGTATAGGGTTTAATTTCAAGTTTTTCTTATTTCTATTTAAATGTACCTACCTAATATTCACAGATAGTCTCTTAGTCAGTTTCTACTACACCCATGCAATGAGATGAGGTGGTGACACACTGTATTCTTACTCCGTCACCACACGGAGAATGCATACATACATTATTATTATATTTTGAATGACAACTCTCTCGTTAGTCATTCGTTTGCTACGTTTCTTTATAAAGAGTAATAAAAGGGATTTTTATATTCTTTATCATGTGGAACCCTACAGAGCATATTTATATGTCTTATCACGAACCGACCTTGACTGGTAAAGGAGTATGTTCAACTGTTTATCACAGTCTTGTTTGATATAATGATTAGTTATTATAAAGATGGATATACACGCAATCATATGGCATACATATACGTTTACGTGAAATTGCAGTTTTTATAGTTAGGTACGTTTATATTTGATCTTGAGTTTTGTTCGTTACATTGTTGTAAAAGTGACTGTTTGAGAAGTTATGATTGTTTGAAATTTAACTTTATTGCATTGTGTTAAGTTTTGTTATGTTCTTGGAGCTGTCGATAATATTGCAAAAACGTAAAAGAAAACAGTTTACTTCTTCCGCATTGGGGATCAATTTTTTAAACATATTTCATTACTGCTCCACTTCTATTAGTCATAGCGTGATATTATACACTCCCTGACATGATATAGCCTATGACACTCCCTGATAAATGGACTATTCAACACAGAAAGAATTTTTAAAATCAGTTCAGTAGATCTAGAGATTACCCCCTACAACGTCACAAACACACAAACTTTACCTCTTTATAATATTAGTATACATTAGTCGACAAAAAGTACACCCATTACGCTTACACACAACGAGTAGACCAAGATTCGTTTCGTACCTAAAATAGGCCTGTAGGATTTATAAGCTAAAATAAATATTTTTCGGCTTCATTTTATTATAAAAGTCAATAAATATTTACAAAACAATTACTTACACAGAATTAAAATACACACAATGTTGCAACATCATCAACCAAACATCCATCTTAAAAAAACATCCATTTCACACATCTCACCCATACACAAATCATTTGCTGTCTCTTTCTATCTGTTGGTGTTAAAAAGAGATGGCGCTATGCTAGTTTAGATAGTAGTTAAGATATTGCTATCGGCCACCGCCCACAGGGTATGTACGCGGACACTCGCCGCGCGTGAACTTCCTACTTATAGTTTTTGTGTATTATTGTATTTTTTGTTTTATTGTATTACAATATTGTATTTTATTTATTAAAATAAGAAGAATATTTTGTTTGATTAGTTTAATATCCTACTACTAGGATTCGCCTGCTTTTGTGTTGGTAGAAAAATATTTGTTGCCATTAGGTGTGTACTGCTATGCATATAGAGACATTTTTATTTTAAGACTTATTATTACTTACAATAATTTCTCTTTTAGTCGGCTGTTAGTGATGGCGGAAAATCAAAAGATACGTGAGAACCAATATGACTTTACAAGGTGTAAATCTTTAGGGGAAGCCTGCTTAGCAGTGGACGTCCATAAGCTGATATACAAGATAAATCGACAATCAATTGAAGTCCTAATTATTTTACTAACCACGTGCTTTTAAATAACCTCAAATATCAAACTAATTTTACATAATAATGCTATATTGGTCAGTTCCTAATACAAACCAATTGCAAAAAAAAATACAATAAAAAAAGTTACGGACAGTTTTATTACCAAAAAGAAAACATTTTTAATTAAGTAATGACATTTTGTCAATCGAGAACCATCAACATTGATCAGTATTTTTACTTAATTGACACAAACTTCTTGCATTCTCCGACGGATGAATAAAAAAGTAAAAATAAAAAAGTAAATAGCCTCTCTGGCCAGCACTGACCTATGTCAACAAACGGAGCGTTGTGCATGTGTTTGTCTATGTGCATATGTATGAAATGTAGAGCTAGGAAATGTGTAGAGAGTACAAAATATTTTTTTTTTGTTTTTTCTTATGTTGGTGTAGGTCGCCTGTGAAATTTTTGAGTTGTGGATTATATTTAACTGCCTTTTGTAGTTTAGGGTAATCCCATGTAGAACAAATTAACTGGACATTAATGATTAGATTAGAATAGAATCATTCTAATAAAAGTTGAATTAAGTAAATTATTATGAGTGAAAAATTCTTTGACACATAGGAATTATTGGCACGCGGTAACATTGGGATTGATTTCATTTTTTGTGTAAGTACAGGATATAAATGTTAGTACGGTTTTCTTTGCAGTTAGGTATATAAATTGGTTTTCGATGTTAATATAACTAATAATTATGTACTTCGATGTTACTAGATAATGTCAATACTTCAAAATAGTTACACAAAATAGAAGTCCTAAAACAGATTCATAGAAAATAAAAAAAATAATTATTAATTATTGTGATTTATACCAATTTTTAACATATTTTTTTAAGTCATATCTGTTAAATAACAAGTCTGTGATTCGAGTGCTAACAGCGAGACAATGACAGGCGCATTCAGATAACCTCATTTCTTTCTGCGATAGCACACACACAGACAAACACACACTTGCAACCATAATTGTCAAACACTATACACAACTCTATGTAGTTTGCTGTATTGAAAGGAATAAACGAATGTTCTAAATTTAAAAATGAACAGTCATTGTCAAAATTAATGGCGGCTTTTTGTTGGTTGGAATAGGAACTATTAGCATAATCATGATATAATTATAGATACTTATAGGTTTTTGTTAATATTAAATTATAATTATTAAATATTATTAAAGCTATTTAGATTTTGAATCATTATTAACTGCCTTGAATTAAAAGTAAAAAGGAATTATTTCAAATCATTTTCTAATCGCGATTTTGTTCACAACATAACGCGACCTAGGCAGATTTTACTTCTTTAAACTTACTTTATCTTACTAACTCAAAGATCCTCGAAACACCCAGAATCTAAAATATAATTTTAAATAAAATGCATTTTACTGTGATTGGATAACTGTAGTAAAAGCTATGTCGATAATGATGAAACAATAAAAACATTGAAACGACTCATAATTAAAAATTATTCTCTCTTATTTCCCAACAAAAATTATTACTTACATTAGAAATTACAGAAAATCAATTACGCTTAATATTTTAATGTACTATTAAATATTAATAATCATAATTTAATAATATTTTGCAGTTATAATCCTACTAATAATATTAGGTATAAACGCGAAAGTTTGTGTGTATGGATGCTTGTTACTCTTTCACTTAAAAAATGTGGAATGGATTTTAAATAAATAAATTTTCCTCACACAGCGCCATCCAGTCCCAAACTAAGCGGAGCTTGTACCTACTATGGGTACTAGACTATAAATACCCATTTTTTTTTGTAAATATGTACATACATAATTATACATAGAAAACACCCAGACCAATGCAAGCAATCACGTTCATGCACACAAAGATTTTCATTGAGCGGGAATCGAACCTGAAACCTCTGCGTAGCAGTCATGTTAAACCACTATTGTATTCATAATTTAAGCTACTTAAAATACGCATTCTTCACAGACGAAGTCGCGGGCATCGGCTATTAATAATTATGTATTGTTAGTAATATAAAATTGAATAAATAGCTATTAAATATTATAACAGTGCAATTTTATTATAATTGAGTGTTTTCATAACCTGTTAATTGGGACAGTGGGACACTACAGAGATTGAATCTTCTCACGAAGAGAAACTTTGTAATACACCCTGTCAGATAAATTTATAATTATTTAGTTTTCCTAATTATTTTCGTCTTAATCGGCTTTACCAATGAAACGAGTAGAAATGGAGACACCATGTATTTTTATTTCTAACTCTTTCACCATACGGAGAATGTGTTGTATAAATGTGGTACTTTATTGTTGAATGTGTATGTGTTTGCGTGTATGTGTGTGTGTATGAACGGTGATGCAATACCTAATCGTGTCTATCGAAGAAATGACAACGCGTTGCGCATTTTTTATTATATTATATAATTTAATATAGTGTGTGTGTGTCTATTGTTATTATTGTATTTATGTGTATGTCGCAATTACTGTTAGGATGCTTAACTTTAGATATTTTGTTGTTATCATTTGATTTTGTTAAAAAGAAGTTAATAATTATGAAGTCTAATGACCGCCTAAGCCTTAGAAAATGTCAAAAAATATCACTGAACCTAGCTAGGCACATTGCCTACCCAGTTATTCAGTATTATTTAAACCTGTAAACGTTTCATTAAATTTTGATTAAAATCCTGTTAATTTGGAAGTAAATACTATCAAAGGTTTTTTTAATTGGTAAAAACTACGACCGCAACCAAAATACAATCCACAGAAAACCACCTTTTCTTTTGCGAGTCGGTTAATAAAATAATAACAAAGGCTTATTATTATTTCTTCGATGACGTCACAAGTAAGTGTCAACGTTTTGTACTTAAAAATGCAGGGCTAATAAACTTTCAGGGCTATATGATAACGAACACAAAGAATGTTATCAGTTATAAAGAAATTATTATACTGTCTGTATCCTTGATTTTTATTACTTAACATTGATAATAAAGTTTATAAAATAATAAATAATATAGTAAGTATCAAGTGAAGTCATATTTTAAAATAAAGAAAGTAGGGAAAACAAAAAATAAGTCCAAAAATAAATATCAACAAAAGTTATGAATATCTATTTTTCTTATTTAATAAATACCTTCATAATCTTTAAATAATGACATATTAAATTACTTAATTATGTGGCTTTACATTTAAATTATTAAAAAACATAATTATTTATCATACACATACTTACCACAATCTGCAACGAAATTTAAAAATCTTAGTTCGTGGTACAAAATTAAATGTCGTCGTCAGTATTAAATGTCTCTACCAGACACTAAAAATTTACAATCTACTAATAATTATTATTATATTCCTAACAAATTCATACGACGCCATTTAGTCGCAAACTAAGCCTATACCGTGGTAAGTAATACTTATTTTTTTGTAAATATGTACATACATACAAAAAAATATTCTCAAATCAATATCATCCAATAGGTTTTACTACATTTTACTAGAAAAAAATAAAAAAGTTAGGCAAAGAAAGTAGCAAGAAGTAACATAATATTGTAATTTCAAAAAGGGACAAAGTAATACAGTATTCATATGCGTACCACAGGTCACGATCACGGACATCGAACTGCATTTTTATATCGATTACACCACAATAGGTGCACGGAATCGATTTAAAATCTTTTATAAATTTAAGTATTTCCTTTTCCGATTGTTATTCTTAATTAAAAATGGATTGTGTGCAAATTTTTCTTTTAATTGATTATATAATATTTTGGTTTTATAAATAGTAATTTTATAATTAAGTACAAAATACTTTGATTTTCTTTTTGTGTACGTGAAATAAATGGACATAAATTAAGTTATTTTTTTATAAATAAAAACAAGCCGCCCATTAAACTATTCTAGTACAAATTCTAATAAAACAAAATCAAATAAATCGAAAGAGGAAGATAACGCAATAAAATCGCCGTATACGTCCATAGCAGTCCACGTGTTGGCCCATAATAAAAATAAATGGACTCTGCAAAACGCGAGAGTTCGCTCACCTCCCTAACCTAAGACAAGAGTTTGCGCTTACGCATCACACATACACGCGCGTTTGTAGGTCGCAACTCATACATACACGACTCATACACACACGATTCATGCACACACATACATAGAACGCACACATACGCAAGCAGCGCGTGCGCCGAACAAGTTTAGACAACGGAAGAAATATTATTCTCTTTTTAGGTACGGCATTCGCTCATTCTATTCTTGAAATATGTGTTTTTATGGTTGGTTTTAGTTTTGTACTGCAAATTGTATTTAAGTAAGCTTTAGAATTATATTATGTTTTATATTGAAAAGCATGTTTTAAGCTACGGTTTATTAGTTAGAGTTTATTTAAGCTATTATTTATTTTAATTAGAATATGTGTTATTAAATAATATATTCACAAGGAGTACATTATGCAACGTGATTAAAAGAATTTTAGATTGCTAGGAATAGACTGGGTAAATAGGCTAACGTAGGATTTTTTATATAAGTTACTTATTCCTTATTTCGCGGAGATATAACTAAAGTATAGTCTTTTCGATAAGATGGGGAGGTAGGGTTTCCTTGCTTTAGTTCCGTCACCGCACTGAATATATACAATAATAAATAAAAATACGTCTACTGAAAGAAAGACTATATCTGTTAAATTTTCTCTTGAATAAAACATTCACATAAAATTTCATATTATTATTTATTCTACTAGGAGAAATCTTCACTACTAGGAGAGTTTCCGTGGCGCGTGTTGGGACAGGCCTATGTCCAGCAGTGGACTGCTATAGGCTAATTGATTGATTGAGTGATTTTTGGAGAGTAATGGCTAACGCAGACCTACTACTAATAGAAATTCAACCGTACTGTTACAGAAATACGACATAAATTGCTATGCTTTAAAATGATGCCGCGGCATTGAAAGGGATTTTTCGATGCCGCGGCATCATTTTAAAGCATAGCAATTTATGTCGTATTTCTGTAACAGTACGGTTGAATTTCTATTAGTAAAAATTAAAATACTTTGCCATGCCGTCCAGGTCTGCGTTAGCCATAAGCAATATTAGCGAAATCCCTTCGCACGGCGCTGTGTTTAAACTCCCTACCACACAAGACAAGATCCCAAACGCGTTAATTGTCTTTAAAGTAAAAAATTTAACCGGTGATAAGAACAGAGTGGAGTAGTATTTTGACTATCATCATTCAACCGTTCTTTACTGTATTCGCGCTTTCACTGTCCCTGCAGTGGGGCATTAATAGGCTGTTAAGATGATAATGATGATTCGCGCTTTCCATCGATACGAACAAATTGCCGTATCTTATTTTTTTTTTTAATTCTTAACTCTATTAAAATTGTTATTAAGTATATAAACAAATAAATATATTTTTAGAACAGTTATTCTAATGTATTGTTCTTCAAATAATGCTTATTTAACAAAAGTTAATAACAAATAGGTATAATATTACATATGCTCTAATAAACATCAATAATATTGTTTATTTAGCAAAATACGGTAACTTTTTGCGTGCATTGCACTTTACATTTTTGTTGTATGAATGTGTGTGTGTATGAATTTATGTGTGTATGGAATCTTGACCTACGGCAACAACGCTGACGTATTTGTGTGGGTTGCATAATATTTTTTTTTTCAGTTAGTTTATTACGATAAAATGGCGATACATTGTCATTGCTGTTTTTTTTTTATTTTTGTGGTGTTGTATTAATTTATTTGCTGTTTTGATTTTGTATTCGTTTGAATGAGTTTTTAAAAGGAATTGCAAGGTTGCGTTTGCAGTTATAAAGCAGTTTTTTTGTTATACTGAGATATATATACTTATAAGTGAGAACCTATAATTGGCTGTTTGTTTTATATACCTATTGTTATACATGTTGCAAATGCTGTTGGTTTTCCATAAATTATAAATAAATAAATAAATATTTTTTTATATATAATTATTATTTTTCCTTTCCTAATGATAACCACCTTAAACTGTAATCGGCGCTTTTGCAAATCGGCAATCCCAAAGTACTGTGAAAACGCGGTCTAATAGACACAAGTAGTTACGACACAGCGGTAGGTACTAACCTACGCCATCTTTTTTTTGTTGTCACCGAAATTACGATTCCACTAAAACATTGAAGCAGCGTGATAAGGGCATTCCCTGAGGCCTTATAGAGAACAGCTACGACTTAGCGCAAACCCTGTCTCATATAAATTCTAATAGGTACTCTAATAAATAATAATTAAAGCAAAAAATATAAAAAAAAAATAACTATCACAAAGGATACCTATTTAGTTTTAACAGAATAATAATTATCTTTTATAACAAAGTCAAAGTCATGCAAGCGAGTTGTACAAAAGGAGAGTTTATTTTTAAGATCTGAAACACAAAGTGCTCAGCGTCGGGACTTTGAAATAATTAAATTTTTATTCACTACAAAAACTGTATTGAAGCTTTTGTTTTAGTACTTTGTTCTACGTCTTTGTAAAAAACTCGTTATTTACTTTGTAATAATGCCCCATTGCTGAGACGGGTCTATTGCAGAGACGATGGTTTTACCTCCTTCAATGACGGAGGTAAATTGTCGTGGAATAGGACATTACGGCTAAGTGAATTACAAGCAAAACTTGGTCTACTAATACTACGTCAAATGGATTGTTAAAGGTTTCATAAGAGCCCATTAATGTCCTACTGCAGGGACGGGCCTCCTCTCGAGACGGAGGGATACTTGGCCTACTAATACCACGCTGACCAGACGGATTGGTATAGGGTGTAATTTCTAAAAAGCTTAAATCATAGCAATGAAATTTAATGCAATTATTACCAAAATTAAAATTTAACTAAATTAAGTACGTGTAAATTTTATTAGTAAAATGGCAGTATCAACAAAATGTCACTGTGACTTTTACCGCTTTGCACTTTGGTTTAGGTCACTTTCTCCAAGACTAAGTTAAACTAAGTAAACAGGTACAAACTTAAACTCTTACTTGCCCAATTAAGTTAACACAAAACTTTGACAAAAAAACAAACATAGGAAACTTCTTTTTATACTTAAGTCGTATTAAGTTTGTCCCGTCAATTTATTCATGCTATTTATTAATTTTTACAGCTTAAATGACAAAATATAAGTATTTTATCTCTATTAGAAAAACAAATCTTAAAAAGCTAACTTTCAAACCGGCATGGCGGCATTCTAAATATTTTTTCAATCTCATTATACAATAAATAATAAGCTAACAACAGATACATAGGAATGTTATCTCTATCTATTGTTTATCTCGCAAACCGTAATAAATCTGTAACTAGTTCGTAGAATTACGCAAGAATATAACCCGTCATTTGCAATAAAAATAAATACCTGCATTGAAACTTTATCGATTGAAATCCACGGCCACTCATCACAAACGTCAGTCACAACACTATTAAAAAAAAACTTAAAGAAATGTCAACGTCACAATGTTACGTCATAATTCTTTTTTTGAAAGCAAAGGTAAAAAAGTTCATTCAGTCTTTTGTTTCTTTTTTTTTAACGCGAAATATGTGTGTTTAAGTCAACATGTATTTTTCAAATGTAAGTGTGCGGGGAAAAAAATGGTTGTGCTCGCTTCGAGCCGTGGGCGTTGTATAAGCACTATAGTTATAGTAGGCACGGCATCGTAATGCACTTATGTGTACTTACTAACTTTTTTATTATAGTCAGTTATATCCGCGCGGTTCCTTAGTTTGAGGCCGCGCGAGGTATATCCTTCTTGATACTTTGTGTATTATGTAATAGTTCAAGTTTTTGAAATTGTTTGTTGTTGACATTGACTTTTTTGGGACCTAACTAAATTTATCGAAGTCATATTAGCCTTATAGTGTCTCACTGCAGGGACGACGAGCGGTAAGCTGGTTTACTAGTAAAAGCTGTCTAAACTCATTAGAATATGGTTTTTTTTTTGTAATAGAATTTCGCGATCATGTATGATTTTACTCGGGGATCGTGTGATTTCGAGTTGTATGCCCACTTAGGATTCCCGTATTTCGAAATTAGGGTCCTCTCGCCACTTTTTACATGCCACGGCGATGCGATACCGCAGAGCTTAGCACCACACGATAGGGATACCATAAGGTCTATCCATGGAAAAGTGACTGGCCCAACTTATCTACCTCAGAGCTAGCCTTCCCTTGCTTGGCTGGTGTTATGTGAATGTGTAAGTCATAATACGATAACGATAAAACAAGAAAGGTTTAACAACGTAATATTATCCTCTTTTTTAATTGCAAAAGTATCAATACTAATAAGTGATAGTAGACGATAGTGAAAGAGCGAGAGAGTGTACGGAGAGTTTTTCATCGCTTTCGTACGACGGACTTTTTGCTAGATTGGTTTTTATATCTGGCCGTATTCGATGCTTTCGTGTTTGAAAATATTTTTAACTTGTTTTTTTTTGTTCTACTAAGGTGGTCCTTATTTAGTTTTTTAATCTATTTAGTTTTAGTAATAGTTTTGTAATAGAATTAGACTTGTCTAGTCTTTTTATGAGACGTGGAATTAATTAAAACGAGTAAATAATATGGTCATATTATGGGACAATTATGTAATTAATAAAAAGAGTTAATGTGAAATTAAGTTCGTTAAATTCAAGAGAGTTAGGTATTAAATAAATAAATAGTTACTTGATACAAATGGTTTTAGAAAGTTAGGCGTCAGTTAAAAAACTGTGGTATGTACTATTTGAGTTTGTTACTCTCAGTATTGTGATAGTAAGAATACACTATGTCAATGCCGAAACAGATTAATTTAATAAAATTATTAATTTTCATACTTAAAACATTTTGTATTTTTTCGCTATATTATTTAAATACTTAACCAAAATAATTTACTTTTATTTTAATAACCCGAAACTACTTAATCATTATTAATCGTTATAACTTTAATGGGACATAGACACAATTAAAAAAAGTTTCTGTAAATAATTAAAACAATTTTAAAATTTATTATTTAAGTACTTAACTTAAATAATTAATTTTCACATCTAAATCATTTAAAAAAAAATAAAGAAAAAGCTAAGCCCAATCCGTTATTACTCAACGGCTGAAAGCAAATAAATTGGCAAATTTTTAAACGTAAAATTCCTAAGCAATTAGTGATAAAACAGCGTATAATGGTATAATGACATGCTTGACACATCCTCGCTCCTTTGTGGTTAGTTATTAAAATTTATAACGTTTATATTGCTAATGGTTCTTTATAAAGTACTTACTGAAGATTTAATGAAGAAAAATACACAAATAATTACGTACCTACACGACGTACACACAAAAATGGTATTATACGTAGGCAGATATTTTAATGGACATTAATTTTTTTTTTTATTATCTTTCGTATGACAGTATTTATGTAAGTTTTCGTATAAAAGTAATTATTTCATAAAAAATATAGCTTTCGGAATAATTTAAAAAAATAGTAAACCTTCTTAGTTTATTTTTTAAATAAAATGAAAATAGTTTTGAACCAACGACAATTAAGTAAATGTTATTTTATCCGGCACAGTACTTGTTTTTTATCTGTAATTACTGTAAATAAATAATTAATTTTAACATGTTATTTAATATCTATTTGTCTTTTTAAAAAGGACCACCTAAAAATCGGATACTTTACATTGCTTTGACTGCTATAAGTTTAATTAAATTCTTTTAGCTTAAATCCACACTTTATAAGAACAAAAAGGTTTTAAAACAAACTCAACGGAACCCTAAAAAAGTGTCCCCATGTTACTAAGAAGTCAACGAAGCGACAAATGTTACAAATACAGGGTTCTGTAATAACTAGTTGTGAAACCACAAGACAATTGTTGAACGATTTGTGTCAGCGGAACCTTTTTGCGCTCATTATCTAAACGTTATGTTATTGCAAAAATATTGTAAACGTTTTTAAAGGTTATTATGATAGTTATTATCGTCTAAGCGTGCTATCTGTTTGTACTTAATTAAGGTAACCCTAAAAAAATTATAAGTAATTCATGATAAATTAAAAATGTGGTAACGCGTGGTGACGTACTGAAGAAAACAAAATAATCTCATCCTACTATGTATTCATTAAGGACGCCCAGTATTTTTTTATTTTAACTCTATGGTAGCAGGTTTCAAATAGTGTGTTTCAATGTGAAGTACGGTTTCAAATAGTGTTTCTTCTTTTTTAGAATTACTGACTATTAAGGGTAAATGACCTTAATACCTTAGCCCAGACCTTCGCGTAGGTAAAATCTGTACTTTTAGTCCATAACTACACTGACAAGTCAATAATAATTTTTAAAATAAAATACTTTTCTTAAAAATAGATCCAACAAAAACATCTTTCTAAAAACATAATCATATAATTTCCAGCCAGTATACTTTCAAGTCTCAACAAATAAGAATTTATTTTAATTCAAAAATAGAAAGAGTAAGAAAAAAACAAAATGACGCAAAACGAATAAGCCAAGTAACATTGAGAGTACTGCAGAGAATACTGTTCGTTAGCATCTTTTAATTTCAGCTAATTTTTATCTTCGAGAGGCGACGCCTTTTTTACTTTAGCACGAGCCATTAGCTTTCGTATACAAGGAATATTTATTTTGATACTTTGACTGTCAGCCGTAAGATAGTTTTATTTGATGAAGATTAATATTCATACGTCTTTTCTGCATGATATCTGTAGAGTAGGTAAGTGTATCTCCATGTAATAATGTTTCTAAAAACTTCAGAAAGCTTGTTAAAAATTATGTCCAAGAGTTTGTTAGAATTTTATCAAATTTGGACAGTAAAAAAAGTAAAATAAATAAAGGTATTTTTTTGCAAGGCTTGAAAAATGCGCTAAGTATCAGAATTTACTTTACATTTGACTGAAAATAAACGTTTGAACTAAAATATGAAGCCCCTAATACGTTGTAAGGTACTTAAAACTAGACACCATCACTTAATCAAAAGAGCCTTCCTGAATCACACGATAGACCCAGCATCTGCGCAAGGAATTCATGAAATGCAAAGAATCAGGACTATAAAAATCTTAATATAATACTTTTATTACATATCTTGATGATAATTACAGTACTATTTCTAAGCGTAGTTCCTTGTTTAGAAATATAAAGATTAAATTATTTTATTACACTGTTTAATAGACTGCAGTAATATTTTATTTTGTACAATAAACCTATTAAAATTGTTTCTTTATACAGTTTTACGCGGTAACGGAAATGTTATTTACGCGACTTTGTTTTATACTAAACATTATTAACACTTTATCTTTAAAAAAGACAACTCCCGCACTAGGGATCATGCCCTGTGTCGCGGGGACCTTTTACAAACATCAATTAACGGACACATAGAACACCCAGACCAGGACAATAATTTGTGGATCTCACTAATTATTGTCGTGCGTGGGGATCGAACCCACAACCTCTTGCACGGCAGCCGCTTGCGCTACCGTCGCGCCACCGAGGTCATTCAACACTGCATGGATAGGAAATGAACACTTAAGTATATAAAATAATAAGACTTTAGTTTATGCAAAAATTTAGAAATTATCCGCTAGTTGTAACAGTTATAGCTTGTCGCCAAAATAAATTAGTTATTTCTATATACATTGCCGCAATTATTAAAATTCACAAAAATCTTAAAAACTCAAATTGAAGTATCAAAATTACAACTTCACTCTACAGACCTGAAGAAATCTAATTTTTGCCGAGTTTTTCTCTTATTCCGTCGGCCCCAGAGGGCGCTGTTTTCCCGCCAATTTGTGTGTGCTTGTGAAAATTTAACCGTTGTCATGTCTCACCGTTTCACTTAATGTTAATGAAGTGTTATCTCGTATATTTGTTTGCTTATTTTTTTTCGGGTTATTTTTGGAAATGAAATGGTCATGTTTTTTAGAATATCATCATAACAGCCCATTAATGTCCCACTGCAGGTACGGGCCTCCTCCCGTGGCGGTGGCTTACTTGGCCTACTAATACCACGCTAGCCAGACGGATTGGTATAGGGTTTAATTTATGGTTAGAATATCATGTACATGTAATTATTTTATAAATGGTTGTAAGTAGTTACTTTTATAAAAATGTAAAACAGTTATGGAGGTTTTATTAAGTAGCCATATTGAAAAATGTTTGCGTTTGATTAAGAAAAAATAAATGGGGTAACTCATAAGTTTTTCTTTGTTTTTTTTTTAATTTTTTGTTCACATTCAAACAACATCGTTTACGTTTCAAACTATGCAGAGCTTGTATTATGGCTACTAGACAAACTAATAAATAATGTATTCAAGTGTACCTATACTTTTTAGTGACTCAAGAAATGCTTGCTTGACGACATACGTGCCCATATACGTATATGGGCACGTACCAAAATGAGATCTAGGGCTCTTGAACATCACGCTAAGATTATAATGACAACAGAACTGTAGTCAATTTACAAGGTTTCGGTAGACAGACACCTTTTTTATATCTTTCAAACATAATTTCACCCTAAATTTCTAACAAACGATATTAAAAAATATAATCGGACATTAAATATTCAACCCGAAAACGCTCAGGTGTAGCGAAAAAACAACCGTTTTAACGAGCACTAAGAAACTTTTCTAATAATGTCTCGCCTTTAAGAGTGTCCCACCGCTAATTGCGAAATAAATTTTCAAGTTTTAACCAAAAAACTCTTGGCCATGAGTTACGGCGAACGAAAAAAAGATTATACAAGTGGTGCAAGAAAAATGGCGAACAGCATTCGTCGCGTATTCATAGTCTTTACTGTTTTAATACTATCTTGTTTGGCAGTGTCTATGTTGTTATTTTTACCAATATTATGCTTGTTTAAAGTGACAATGATTAGTAAAGTATTTTGAAATGACGACTATGAATGAATCGGGAAACACAAAGTGAACAAACGAAAAACGTTAGTAGAGCCAGTAGACCTATATTTCATGATCTGCCGTGTGACCAATATTACATGGCACAAAGTTCGTATTTTAAAATTAGAATTAAGAATTTTTTTTAATAGTTAGTCTTTTTATTATGGAAGTTTTTTTAGTATTTTGGTTTTATGGTCAATAGAAGTGTAGTGACTTTGAAATATGAGACTAAAATGCGCTAACTGTTTACCTCAAGTGAAACCGCATGCACTTGAAGACTTATAGTTAAAGCATTCTATGTTTTTGAGAATGCGATTAAAGTACGACTACTTAACTGTCAATATAATTTGTAGTAAAAAACAAAATTTGACATTATAATCCGTAATAGTAATAAAGAGATAATAACTGCCAAACATTTGTAACAAGAAAAAAAGGATGAAAAAACTGTTATCTTAGAAATAAGAAAAATCCTTCAAAATTAAATAAGAAAAATATTCTTTCTTATGAATACGGCAAATGAAGGGGTTGGAGTAAAATTATGAAAGATAGGACGAAAATGGTAAAAATTATGAAGAAGTAGGGGAGGGTGATAGCGGGCACTTTATGATATTTAAACGTTATTGTTTGTATCGTCACGTTTCCTAAATGGGGTAAGCAGTGACCTAAGAATTCGTTAAAGATGGAGTATTTTTTATTTTTTTAACAAATAAATAGGTTTTGTTTTTTTTCTTAAAAGTGTTAAAACTTATTATATCTTTAAATATTCCATTACAAGGATGGGAAGGCTATAGTGAAGGAGGTAAAATTAACCTACTGATACTATTTTGACTAGAAGAATCGGTAACAGGGTTTTATGTAAAAAAATCTTGTTTTGTTTATGTAGAGACATAATTTATGGAAACTTTTCTTTAGCGTTTATCGCATAAATCGCATCGCATATGAATGAAATGAAATAGGATGGTGATACCATACCTATATACTTTGCAAAATAATGTATGACAACGTATGGAATTGCTTTAAAAATGTTATAAAATTATATTTGAAAAACAAAATGTACAGTGTAAGTAATTGCTCATTATTTTAAATCATTTATCTAAGCTTAAAGCTGGCCACAAATCTGTCATATTATGTCATTAATGTCCCTGATACATTGAGAACATACAAATAGAGGTTTTAAAAAGGAGCAATACCTAATCTTTATATTACTTCGGCTAGTGTAATGGCAGCCTGTTCCTAAGGTAGGACATTAACCCATTAATATTACCGAAAGGAGTTTTTAAAAATCTTTTTCAAAAAGCTGTAAAACTTAATATAATTTTATCGGTTCTCTTCATAAATGTAGAGACTATCAAATCTTTCCAAACCTATTAAGTTTAAAAGCCGGTTGGTAATTAGACGTCGTTTTTTTTAAATGTCCTCCGTTGAACAAATTTTTCCACCCCCGTTAGACACTTTTCATAATTAGACCCCCCCCCCCTCTCATCCCCTTGTTACAAGATGTTACAGTTATGAAACGTTTAAAAAAATACAATTAAGTTAATTTTGCTTCTGTGATTTTTGAATTTGGATATTCTTTTTTTGATTTTTGTGTAACCGTTTCTTTGTAGAATGTTGTCTTTGAATTTGGAACTTTGAATTCTTTATTTTTATTTTGTACTTTTGGAGTTGCATTTTATTATGGTACCTACTTGAGTTTTAGTATTTAAATTTCTTCTTTTAATAGCTACCAAATTAGCCTTAATGAGGTTCTTTGAAATGACAGACTTAAAAGACTTATCAGCTCCTGTTCCAGGGCGATAAGGCTTATATTTGTGAAACTAATAACCCAGAAAACATAAAGAGTTCTACTTTCAGACTAGGGACTAGTTCGTCTTATCGTATGTAGCAATGACTTGGTAATGCTTACCATTAGGTCACTAAAGTCCTTAGCACTCACATTTGTCTTTACAAAAATATATTTAAAACTTCACAACTCTTCAACAAAGGACTCTTACTCATCGTAAAAAAACATTTTTCACAGTAATACAAAAAGCCACGAACTCAGACATAAAAAAGTTTCTAACCAAAGACAACACTTAACGTGCATCATTAAAAACATTTTTAAAACAATATTTATACATGAAAGGGTTCGCCGAAACAAAAACTGAGACAACTTAACTTGAATTGATTTATACGGGACCCAGTGCAAAACGAAATAAGTAGAGTCGGAATAAAAAATGAAAAAAAAAACGCTCAACACATGTCGCTGTTCGGACGGCCGACGTCAAAATCGTCTCAATTTTATAAAGAAAAAAAAAACAATTGGTATATATCTGAATTTTAAATTCGATTCGAAGTCATTTTCGGTAGATTTTTTCGTAAAAGCGGTAGTGTAATAAATCTAGATGCAATAACTATAAATTCATTGCGGATCGACATGCAAATGTTGAAGGATTTTTTTCGACAATGTGTATTTCGTGTACTTTTGTTTTTTTGATTAAGAAATGCGTGGAGACTTTTTGTAATTTTTTTGTTATTGTATTTTTGGAAGTTGTTTTAAAGAAAGTGCTTTGTTTATATTTTGCTATTGTTAGATTGGTATTGGAATTCTAGCCCTAGCAAAGTTAATAATTGGTTATTACTACTATGTCATTCTTATTTTTACTATATTACGGTTATTAGTAGGCGAAGTATCCCTCCGTCACGGTAAGAGGCCGTCCCTGCAGTGGGACTTTAATGGGCTGTGATAATAACGGTTTGACAATATTATATAATTTTCAAATAAGACTGCTAAAAATAAAAAAATATTAGAGAAAAAAATATCTAAGAGCAGACTCACTTTCTCTATTTACTTTAAATGTTATTCTTTAGAAGAGAAATAACTTCTTTTAAAAAATTATTTACATTGTATTCACAAAAAAGATATCAAACTCATGTCGTCTCCACGCCACTACCCCGCCCACAAAAGATCAAGTGCCCGACCGCGCACAAAGAGTGTAGTTTTTATTTTGCCCGAGTGTACTTTTCCGTTTCGTTGGACGTTTGCTGGCTTTATTTTTTCAAGCACCTGTACTTTTTTGCGTTATTTACATGAAAGTAGTTTTACTCAACTTATGTTGTTGTTTATGGTTTAAAAAAAAGTATTTTTTTGAGTAATAATAGGTTAATGGGTTGCAACATTGATTTAAGAATTTGTTTATTTTTAATTTACTAAGGCAGTTATTAATATTTATTTACCAAGGAAATGCGTAAGAAATATCTAGTAGGTATGTTTGAAAAAAAAAACTTGAAACAAAATAGACTAAAGCGCTAAGTTTAAGTATTAATTGATCTCGATCTATGTATTGACGGACTATCGAAATGGTAAAAAAGCCCCTTTCATGATACTTTAATATTGTCGATGATTATTGTCAATAAAAATTCTGCAGTATTGCTAACCTACAAAGTAACATTTTAAGATATTAAAAGATAAAGAAAAAAAGTAGTTATGTAAAGATTACAATGAATTGGAAACACAAATCATATCTTTATTTGCAAGTTAACTTTAAAATAATTTTTATCAATAAATCTAGCAACAACAATACTTCAATTGTTGCAACTAAACGCAGATGCGCAAAACGAGTACTTCCTGACTTATCATACGCCACCTTGTACGCAGATGCTTTATATTAAAAAAATAAAAACAAAATGGCGATCGAATCTCGATTAAATAAATTGTTAACACGCCCCCGGCACTTTTATTGCAAGATTTTTTATCTTGACCGATTCTATGTGAAAATGTTTCCTTAGTAATGAATATGCAATACTTAGATCGGGGCTAGATACTTTAGATTTCCTGTTTTGAAATAAAAAACACAACATGTACCACACCACCCATAGCCTAGATTCAAGATAAGACACTTTAGTAGCTAGATAAAGTTTTATTTATACATACGACCTTATTCTAATGGGTAGAAAATTGAAACTCACCTTATTTTTAATTAATAAGAGTAATTGGTTTATAACCAATACCCCGTTTATTGGGTAATGCATTTTACTGAATGTTTACGTGTTATAAATTAAAAAGAAATTTTCAAAAAAAAGTTTTTATGCATATTTTGACAGTTTTGGCTGTCAATGTCAAATCTGTGAAACGTCAAAGCTGTCATTTATGTCAAATGGTCTCAGTTTAATTTTGGAACACGTAGACAGTCACTGCAATGCATCCCCTAGTGTTGGAAGATAACAATACACATTGAAACAGATGCCAACTCACTCGCTGAAGTGTCGACCAGCACTCCTCGAGGGTACGCTCGCTGATGCTCTGCCCTGACCGCGCTTGTTGCTGCATGAAACAAATTTATATACTGTAATAGTTTTTCTAAGTAAACATAAAGAAAAAACTAAAAATATATGTATCATAGTATAGAAATGATGACATTATAATTAATTCACAAATCATAATAATCAAGTTATTAAGTACATTGTTAAAACTTATCTATATTTACTTAGACTTTTGATGTCATTACTTAATAAGAAACAATAAAAAAAATATTTTAATTGATGTACTTGTCATCATTCAATGTACTTATATATTAAAACATTTAGTGAGATATTATTATTTTTTATATAATAATACCGCTCCTAATCATTAAATTTTCGGACACAAAAACATCCAGGCTTTATGACAATTAATTATTTGTTGGTTGCACAAACGATTTGTCCTAAAAGCCACTGAATGCATTTTAGTAATTTGAATTCTTATAATTATTTAAATTGTCGGCCATAATAGAACTTTAATAATCAAATACTTACTAAATGTTTTATTCATAATATAAAAGAGGATATCAAACGTATTATAGAATAATTTAAATTAAAAGCATAATTTTACTACGAACACTATTTTATATTCAAAATAAAGAATAGCAAGAAAGAAATAAAATTAAAACAATAAAGTGATAATAAATGGAAAGCTTAAATATTAGATAAAATAATAATTATATTAACTGAACAAAACTGTTATTTTTACACAAATTAAAATACTCAAATAAAGCTTAATATTGAGAATACGGAGCGTATTTTTTTTTATGAAAACTGTATTTGAATATAATATTTAGAATATGGTATTACCAACCCTTTTCTTTACATGGATTTTGTTAATAGGCTAAGGTGGGAAATGGGCAAGCGGTCCACCCTGATAACAAGAAGAAGACGCTTAAAGTCAAGCTGAAATCTACCTAGTGCCTACCGGGTGTCGTAAAAAACGACTATGATAAAGTTTGGTGGTTATACTCGTATAAGTTAATTAGATTTTTGGGAGTTTTTTACGCATGTCTAGACTTAGTACACTTGATCGCGGATATGGTATAGTAAACTACTATACCTACAGCTGTAGGTATATATATTAGGCATACAGAAGGCACATAAATTATTTCTATAATAACTGCTGTAGGTATAAAAGGCAATACTATTTCTCTATTAATAGGAGTTATTTTTTTGTTACTGTTGAATAAAGAGCTTTTAGCCGCAATCTAAGTTTGAAACGGAATGTTAATACCAAATATTCATAAATTTAACTATGGTTGTTATCCTAAAATTTTTGCTTATTAAAAATATATCGGACTAGGCAACTTTGCAAGAATATAATTAAGAATTACTTATATTACTTGAACCACGTTTGAATTTTAACTGTAATATTTTCTTTAGGTATAAAAAGTTTTCATATCTAAAATATACAGAGAAGGGTTGCAAGAAAGAAAAATAATAATTACATCGATATTCAGGCTATTCAGGACATTTACCAGTGCGAAGGGCAACATCGAGTTGCGATCGCCAATCGGCGCTTCCCCGGTCGGCGACTGCTGCTGTGGCTGCGTGCGCAAACAACAAAACGTTAGTAGTATTCTAAAAATTAAAAAAAAACATTTATTTTTTATTCTACTACAACAAAAACTATTTTTAAACTTAAAAAAAGAACTTTCGAGTTTGTCAAATAAAGTTAACAAATTTGTAAAAACAGAAAAAATTAAATTTAAAATTCGAACGTTCTTTAGCATGAAGTCGTTGTTTAAAAAAGAATCATTAATAATTAGCTTCCAAAGCAATTTTTAAATAATTATGAAAATAATTTAATAAGCTAGAAGACCCATAAAATCATTAGTTACAAAAATAAACAATACTTACCTGCAGACTAAGGTTTTCAATCAAATACTACACAACACTTCGTGCACATGCTGTTATCAAAGTTTAAAAAGAAAAAAAAAGGCCGTCAAAAATCGAATGTCCATTGAAGTGTTCCATTATTAAATTATACTCAAGTTCAAATTTAAAAGATAGTGCGTTCTTAATAATTTAAATATTAGATAAAAAATAGTCAGTCATAGTGATGTTCTTTTTATAAATATCTATCACTCAAATGGTTAGTTATACAAAGATATGTAATTGAAATTAGAATTTAGGTAACTTATTTATACGATACAGATCAATGGACAAAATTGCAACAAAAGAGACATAAAGCCGGTAAATAAACGTAAAAAATCTAGATTTTAAACTTTCTTGATTTGTTGACATTATACTACATTTTACTCTGGTCTTACTCGCAGTATATAGTACATAACCTAGATACTAATTTGATAAATAACTAGGTTTTTTATTCATTTCTCCCACGTTTAAGTAAGACACGAGTAGAAAGTAGTATAACGAAAAAAATAGTTTTTAAAACCACGAAATGAAAGACAAACACAACATATAGAGTTATAAAAATTATTTACATCGATATTATTGAGTGTTGATAGTAAATTTACCAGCGCAAACGGTACGATTGATCTCTCGCTCATCGTTGAGTCGGCTGATGGCGATTGCTGTTGCTGTAGTCCATAGTAGCGTGGAAAAAGACATTTTAATTTTTATAAAATTACATAATAATATTTGTTACGTAGACATTGTATTTGTAGAAAATTTTTAAGATAGTAATTTAGGTATGATTTTACCTAATATTTTGAAGTCATATTGTAGTTATCAGGAAATATAAACGCGGTCACATCGGGCATTATAACACCGACGAATATAACGAATATAATTAAAAATAATTTTTAATTCATTATTTTGATAGCAAACCCTCGACTTAACAATAAAATTAATAAATCAAATTTTAATTAACAATCTCTTTAAAAAAACTAAACCACAAAAGGGCAACTATGAACCGTTAAATCAAGTAAAAAAAAAAACAAATGAATACCGTATGAAATGAAACTGGTTTGTTATTCAAACAGAAAAATTGAAAAACAGAAAAAAAGATTCGCAACAAATATCTGTCAACACCCCTTCAGTGAAACAAAGCGGTAGGAAAAAAAATTAAAAATAAAAATGATCGCGGCCCTAATCCGGTGCGCCGTGGGAAACGCAAGGTGAACGTATCCGAAACTAATTTAAAATGTAATATTCTTTCGTCTGTTGTTTAAATTTTGAATTAAGAAAGTTATTACAACCACTATTTCTTCCTTTTTATTATTCTAACTGGCTGAAATGGAATTTTTCAAATTTAAACGAAATTCGAATATAGAATTCTAAATATAGAAACAATCGAACATGCGATACGTTGTACAGTTATAGTCACTTCCTTCATTAAGAATTTAAATTAGTTTTTTAAAAATTCAAATTTAAACTGAACTAAATTCTTTTTAATGCATTGAAATGATTTATTTGATTAACTGTATTTTTGGCCAGATATAATTAAAACAGTTTTAAATAGTTTGAATAAATAAAATTTACAGAATCAGATTTTCGTTGAATAGAAAGAAATAAACGTTATTACAATAAAAAACTCTACACTTTAAATATCAAATAAAAATAATATGTCGTAAGCCATATGCCCAAAACAAACATTCGTTGAAACGTAAAAAAAAAACCGTATAATCGACATTGCCGACAAGTTGATCACGGTAATACAGAAATAATAGAATTATCACAGATTATTGTAATTTACATATCCTTTGTAAAACCGGATGCGACATAAGGACACAAAAACGATTTAATAATAAGTTTGACGCAAGGACCTTAACCCTTTCTTAACAAAAGCTTTACAATATGTTGCCTTGGCTTGTATCTTTTTTTTTTCAATTTTATAAGGAAGGGATCATTCAAATTTGGAACGGGTTTCACTTCGAGTACCCTGAGGTCAGTTGATCAAGAATATTTGAACCAGATAGACGTGATTTTGAATTAAATTATTTTTACATAAACACGAAAACCTTTACTTTCAAAAATTTAAATAATAGTGTGATTGTGAAAGGACTATAAAGCAAATTTAGTGAAAATGTTTCATTTGTTCAACTACAGGTAAGTTTTCACAGCTGTCTTGCCGTCGGCTTACGATATTGACTTGAAAGATTTTCGCGCATAATTTTACAACTGTCAGATGTAATATTGCAATAACGGAATTCTAAGTCGCTATCGGTTCTCAAAAAATATTGTGAGTCAAATATACCTACTTAAGTTTTTGTATAGAATCTGTAACTTTAACGAATTTTTTAAACACATCCTATCAAAATAATTAGTAAAGACACTAACCTGAATTTCATTCACCAACTTTTCTGTCATAATCTTGTGGTCTGGAGTAGCTGGTGGCTGCGGCGTGGGCGGAGCCGGACCTGGCTGGTTGTGGCCCTCTCCCAGCTGGTCCTGGCCAGGAGAGCCAGGTCGGCTTCTGTTCCAGAAGTCCTGCATCTTGAACTGTCGCTGAGCCTCGGCCGCTTGCTGCAATGTTGGTATGTGGAGAGACAGGGGGGCAGCGCGGAGATCTAACGCACTGCCTCCTGCGGAAGCTTCGTTGTTCCCCTCGGCTGCTGTCATCTTGAAGGAGTTCTGCAGCCAGCTGGCCACAAAGTTGTCCTCCTCCTTGGGAGGATCCAGCAGCCTCGGGAACGGCGGCGCGGCGCTCGGCTCGAAGGCGCCCTCGCCGCCGACCTGCTCGCCTTCTTCGGCTATTTTTGGTACTTTAGCCTCCCTCGGTGAGCCCTCCTCTATCGCTTCCGTCTTCCGATACTCATGGAGGTCCCTGTACCTCTCCTGCAGCGCTAGGGATATGTTTTCATTGAAGTATTTCAACATTAATTCCAGTTTTGGACGAATCGTCACAACGAGGACATGCGATCGCTCGCAGTGCTTTAAATTAACACTTTTTTTTTCTAAGTCCGGACCCGATGTCTTCGTCGGTACAGCGGATCTGCAATACAACAATCTCTTTAGCCAGAGAGCGCGACGCGGCAAAGACGAATTACAAAAAAAAAATTCGCAAAGAGTTAACGCGACGTTTTTAGTTTTATTTGTTTTTCGCGGCCGAGACACCCCCGGAAAAACGAAGTCGCGTCGTGGAAAGCGGAAACGAGACCTTCTTGAGACGCGGGCGGGCGACGACTAACTTCTTGGTGGAAAACTTGAGCGTCGCGACGCTTTCTTGCGGGGTGGGGCGGACGCGCGCGCCAGCCGAAGACGCCGGTCCAACTAGCAAGACGCGGCGCCGCCCCCGCCGCCTTAGACGTAGCCAAGAACATCCCCACCGACGCCGGGCGCACGCGCCCCGCGTTTTTTCCGCGGAAAAATGCGTCCGGTCAAGGAAAAGACGCGCGGCCGGCAGCGAGCAAGCGGCGTGTGAGCGCCCTGGCCCCCCGTGGACCTTACCCCACCCCCGCACACAGACTCGGACACAATTTCCCAAAAACGCATGACGGACCACTCGGACTACGGCCGAAATAAGAACTATTAAAAAGGGCGCTAAGGACGCCGCAGGGTGGTCGCCCCTCTCGCTCGCCCGACCCCGTTTCTATCCCACCCTTGTATGTTAGAGCGGGACAAGTAGAGCTCCCCATTTTTTTCTAAGCCGCTATTAGTGAGGGAGGAAATGAAAAAGAATGGGTTTCTTTGTGATTTTTTCTTAATGACATCTGTCTCGCTCGCACTTGTGTGTTTTCTATATTTCTATTTCGTTTAGAGTTTTTAAGCATTTCTTTTCAACGCCTCTTTTATTATTGTGTTTTTTTTAATGTTCAGGCGTGGCTTAGCTCACGGGGTATTAACCAACGGTGTTATTCAGATTTTACATTTTTGTGTTTTTTTCTTGAGTTTGAGGAAATGCTTTGCGGAAGGGTTTTCCGCCTCCTATTAGAACTTTTTTTACCTACCGAAATATACTGGTTATAGAGAAAGTAGGGAATGCGAAAGATTTTTTAATGTTTTGAACTTTTTAAAGAAAGAAAATCTTGAGTGTTTTATTTTGGGATTAAATTTTCTTTAGTGAAGTCTGTCTTAGTGGTTCATATCTAAGTAAAAGGTTGTTGTTCGCGACTCTACACGCTTGTCGTAGCTGTTTCTCGACGAGTTTTCTTTTCGCTACCCCTCAGTAGATGGCGTAGAGTGCTACGAGTTATTTATAAAGCCTTTTACTAAGCTTAAAGTTTTGTTTTATGAGTTTAGTAAATATTCTACGTTATATAAAAATATAATATGTATTATAAGATATTATATAATATGATGGTTGAGAATGTTATGCTTACTTAATTAATTAGAAGCAAAATCAATGATTTTATCGTAATGGTAATTATTAAATCTGTTTAAGTAATATTTACATAACAATTTAAATATTTTAGGTGAGTTCTATTATTTTAAATTACAATTATATCAATGAGGAACGCATTTTTTTTAACTCTTTGGCACTTATAATAATAATTTAATAGTTATTATTCATATAAACTGTCAATGCAAAGTTAAACACTTTTAATTAATATTTAGGTACCTACATACCAACTCTAATCTCTAAATTTCCATTTACTGAAAATCTCATCAAAAAGTATAAATTTAAACAGCAAAAGAAAATTCAAAATTAGAACCATCGAACACAACAATTAAAACTGGCCAGTAATTAAAACGATGACGGTTTTCATTACATTCAAATTCAAATTTAAAATTAGAATCAACCTCCCACTTCTTTTACTTTTTTTCTCTAACGTAGGCACAAGACATTATAGCTTCTTAAGTCCGCCCATTGTAATACATAGTCTTATCGCATAGTCATTAGTAGTAGAACAATGATAATGACATAATATGCAGGAGGGGCAAGCAGTGACGTGTGATGGGAGTGACTTACCACGGTTAGCGAGCACGTAGGTAAGATAGTAATGAAAAAAAGTATAAAATGGTGTTTTGATTAACAACTGTGTAGTGATAAGGCTAAAACTTATCATAATAAACTTATTTCCTAAATTTGTGTGATCTACATTATGACTATTGTGAGCATAGATTTATCTAAATAAATGTCTTTTAAATTATTAATATCTAGATTTTAAATTAAAAAAAACAGCAATTTAATATTTGCAAATATGCAAATTGTTTGGAAGATTTGAAAGCATTTATAGACAACTGTAACTAGATGTCGCCAGTCTCTATAAGAGAGTTGAACAGTACAATAAGAACAACAAAAGTTCTTTACGGAGAAAAGAAGAGGGTTAGTTTTTAGAGTTTGTTCTTTTTTAATGGTTTCGTAAAACCCTACTCGAAAAAAATATAAACATGTTAATTGCTCTTTATGTCGACGTAAAGTTTCGCTTTTTACGGACGAACTCTTTTCTATCATAACGAAACTATTTGCTATGAAACTCCTTCGTACTAAATTCAAAATAATAAAAGAAAATCTTCTTTATTTAAATTTTATAATCTGTTTCTAGCTTCCTTGTTTTTATTAGGTATACATTATAAAATATGTAAGAACCATTACATTTGGGTTCTTATTAATGGACAACGAAAGTAAAAATCAAAAGTAGTAGGAGTCCTACAGAGATAAAAATGTATCATATTTTTAAAGTTTTATTTAAATTGTGATAATCAAATACATAAAAAATGTAATACTTATAGTATTTTTCATTTGATAATCTAAATAGCGTTTTCTAATTCAGTTTTCCGTGCCTGTGTAAGAACCATAGTAAATGGGTTCTTACATAAACGGGAAGATTTGCAAAAGGGTGCTTTATTGGGTTCGTATCTAAGTCACAGTTTACTTAAAAATTTTGTTTAAGTAGAATGAAATAAAACTTATTTATACCAATTAAACCAAAAAAGCTGTAATTTAACGATGTAATTTTAATAGTTATTTGTTTTATAGGAACGATGGTACTTACTACGGAACGATGGCGCTTGAGATTCTGGTTGATTTAAAGGGTGTGTATTTTAACTGGGTTCTTATCAAAGTCATGGTTTGTTTTTAAGTTGGGTTCTTATATAGGTCGGGTGACTTTAATATATATTTTAAATGTTCAAAGTATTGTCAAGAAAAGCGATTTCTTGTTAGTTGAGAAAAAAAGGATCGTTTTAATGAATTAAAAAAAATGTAAGTACTTAACTGTTTTAATTTTACAAGCAACTCCTTTTAAATTAAGAAAGAAAGAAAATAACTTATGAAGTACATCTTTGGAGGGTTCATATCTAAGTCACAGTTTGCATAAAGTTAGGGTTGTATATTTAAAATTACAACCCTAACTTTATAGAGTTATTGATACAGAGAGATATAGGAGTGATTTTATTATATTTTATTTGTTTAGACTATGATACAAAGAGAATTTAAAACTTTTAAATTTCTTGTGTTGTTCTAAAAAATATACGAGTATACCTATCGGAATCGTACGCAATTTCTTAAGTTACAGTATGATTTTGTCCTTTTTTACGTACCTAGATAATTATTTGTTAATACACTTTCACACAATGCCATCTATTACCAAACTAAGCTGGGCTTGTACTATAATAACTAAATAACTGACAAATATACTTGTTTATCTTTAATTTTTAAAAATACACGCGGACCAATGCCAATATTCATCTCCATATAAACAAAGATTTTCATTGAGCTGTAATCAAACCCGAGACCTCCTTATAACAGCCATGATTAACCACTACGCCACAACTAATAACCTATTGTTTTGAAACCTTTATTTAATTCTTCTATGTATATAATGTAATACAATATATATAAATAGTCGTCCATTGTATGTCAGATATCCTGAACAGCTGTTGTATACTCATTGTTACTTTTATATTCAACCGTTCTGTTAATATCCGGTTGTACAGTACATAATATATATGTATTGGTATAAAGTATGTGTATGGTTGTACATATATAAGAAGAGAAATATATAAATAAATATGCTAGTGTGATAGTATTCTAACAGCCCATTAATGTCCCAAGCAGGGTTGGGACTCTTCCCGTGACGGAGGGATACTTGGCCTACTTATACCTCGCTGGCCGGACGGATTGGTATTGTCTTTTTATCTAATTAAATTTTCTTAATAACAAACTGACTTTCGTTTAAATGAAATGATTTTTAGATTTTAATAGAATTACTTAGTCTTATCGTAGTTTTATCCTGTAGTATTATAATTTTCTAATTAAGCACACAAACCGACCGAACGGTTCTTCCCTGTGGTCAAACTATTTTTGTCAAACTGGTTTGACTATGAGGAATTACGTTTCCTCGTAGTCAAACTTTATTTAAATTGCACCCTGTATACTTTCTCCGTGTGGTGACGGAGTAAGAATACAATATGTCACTACCCTATCTCATCCCATGGGTGTCGTAAAAACCGACTAAGGGACTATCCGTGAATATTATCTTTACGTAATAAAAAGAAGGAAAACTTGAAATTAAACCCTATACCAATTCGTATGGCCGGCGGCGTGGTATTAGTAGGCCAAGTATCCCTCCGTCATGGGAGGAGGCCCGTCCCTGCAGTGGGACATTAATGAGCTGTTATGATACTTTCAGTCCATGTATGTACCGTGCGTAGAGATGGTAATACTTACTTACGCGATTTCGGATGATTCATAGTATATGAGAAAAATCAAACAACTTTATCTTTTTCTACCATAGTCTGACGTAGGTAGATTTAAAAGTTGGGTACCATAGCGGGACTTTTTGATAGGTTTTTTACCAAATTACATAGGAGTAACTTTCCCTTCCCTGCAGTGGGACATTCATGAGCTGTTATGATGATAGGAGTAACTTGGAATGGAAAATTCTAAGGTATTAAAAAGATCCAATTTCAAAACCTCCTGTACTCTTTAAAGTCGGTTCACAAACTTTAATAACCAAAAACACTGTAAGTATTTTTGAATTATTCTTGTCAATAATTATAAAGAAATAAATATCTTTAAAGATATATCAATTAATGACAACTATACTCTAATTAATCATTTCTCAATGAATACTTAATGAATTGAATCAAAAAATAATAAAACGTCATGTGGTTTGATTCCCGCGCGTGTTATTAATATTCTTTTGGTCACGGAGTAATCTATACTTCTATACCTACTAATATTATAAAGAGGTAAAGTTTGTGTGTTTGTGACGTTGTAGGGGGTAATCTCTGGATCTACTAAACCGATTTTAAAAATTCTTTCTGTGTTGAATAGTCCATTTATCGGGGAGTGTCATAGGCTATGCAGTATCACGCTATGACTTATAGGATTGGAGCAGTAATGAAATATGTTTAAAAAAGAGACGCGTTTTTTTCTCCGCTCAACGAAGTGGGCATGGGTCAGCTAGTAATACATACTTAATTTCAATAGATGGGGCCTCCTTCACGTAGTAGAAACGTAACCTATGGTGGGTATGATTGGGTTTAAACTTAGATCAAGTTTCTCTTCTTTATTTGTTAATATTTTCATAGTTTTTGCCTTAGTCGATTTTTACGACACGCACGGAATCAAAAGAGTTAGGTGAGATTTTGTCCATCATAACACAAGAGTTAGGTGAGATCATGGTCATATCGTTACACAGTAATATTTATAGAGTCCCAGAGAATATTCAGTCTCATTTTACTCTCAAAAGCATTCGCACGCTGCAGAAAAACACACATCAAAAAGATCAATCTCGAAAGGGTTAAAACAACCCAAAAAAAATTAACAAACGTCATTGAAAAATCATAACCCTTTCAAAAACCTGATGTAACACTACACTAGATAAGTCTTTCATCAATCCGTTCTACACTTAACACTGCAAAAAAACATAAAAGGTCTATTTGACCCTTAAATCTATGCAAATCGTTAAATTCAAAAGGTGTGTAACGGCCCTAATAATGTCGCCATTTTTTTGTTTTCGAAATTCAAAAACAAAAAAGGAACCGGTTGTGTTTAACCCTTTTGTTGTTTATGGGAACCGGTCATAGACAAGATGTTTTGATAAAAGAGTTTTGTTTCTAAGACTATGATGTCGTGAGAAAATGATCGGGGGGCTGATTGAATAATTATTTAAATTACATTATGGCGATGTTATTAGTAAGATACGTTAGGTTTTAATTATTAAATTTTAAACTTGTACTAAATACAGGACACGTAGGACTAAAAGCCGTTGAGGCGTAAAGGCCTATGTCCAGCCAGCTATCGAAGTCTTTTGGCTAAAAAGGTGTTGATGAAATCTTAATGAAATTGATCAGGACTCTAGTTCTTTAGGTCTTAATTTTAAAGCAAGACTACGATTTCGAGACAAGAATTTACATTTTAATAAATCGAACATTTAAGATTCTTGTTGAAGCCTTAAGAGGGAGTTCTAATTTTAATTATAGTATCTTAAGTAAGAGTCTACGTTAGCATTATTGCTGAATTTGGTTTAGCCACTTCATAACAATAATGTGCAAATTATTGTGCTGTGCTGAACTATTGCAGGACTAAGAAACCTAACAACTTGTGCCGCAGGGTAAATAACAGCGCTTACGCGTTATGAATTTTATAGTATAGTCGAAAACGAAATGGCTTTATCAGTTTTGACAAAAAATTCTATCATAATTCAAATTCATTAAGATCGTTATTTAATGTTTATGCGTGAGCTTGACGTCATTGGTTGACCGTAATCAAAACTATGCTTAGATTAAAGGTGAAATCTATTTTAAACTTTCACTTCAACGCAATAAATAATAATATCTACTAACACAATACAAATGTCACTATATTAAACTGTAGAGTTTGTATGTGAAAAACCATGAAAAACCATTAAATAATTTAAAACTAAAGTCAACTTGTTACTTGTGACATTACAAGCTTGTCATTTCTGAAAAACTGAAAATGTAGAATTTAAATATTGGCTGGTAAGTCACCCAATTGTTGGCACCTTAAGAGTGGACTTCGGTGTCATATTAAAATATAAAATATCATAAAATGATAAAATACTTTAATCTTTGCTTACTAATCGTTATTATGTGATTGAATAGTATTAAATAAATATTATTGGCACTAATGCCAATAAAAAGATTCTGATAAATTTATTATTGCTATGTTGACACATGAAATAAATAAAATATGGTAAAAATATTAAATAAATAATATTTGAACTTGAATAAATCATACTGAACTTGAATAATCTATAGTGTTTTCTTTCTTTTAACTCATAAGTGCCAATAATTGTAGGACTTCTAACGACTAAGTGGTTTACCCTAATTTGTTTTATATTATAAAATTACAAAAACTTTAAATTGAAATATGCGCCAATGACGTCATGCAAGAAATGATAGGGATGGACATAGAAGGAAAAAAGAGAGAAACCCATTGGAATAAAAAGTTTTACCGATAATATGCTCTAGTAACAGTCAATAACGTTGACTTTACTATTTGTTTTTATAAATATTTAACGACTATTTGCTAATACAAGAGAACTGATATGTCAAAGTAGCGTCATGCTTTAGCTGATGTTTTGTTGTGCGATATTGAACCTAATAGTTTTATGACATGCAACTAACATTAACTCTAGAGGTGATAAAGCCATTTAGTTCTCGACTATACATATAGTCATTTTGGTCATATTGATTTTCGTGACTAGAGGAAACTAGTCGTTGCACATTCATCATCATATCAGCCTATAGACGCCCACTGCTGGACATAGGCCTCCTCCAAAAGTTTCCACCCTGCGCGGTCCTGTGCCTCCCTCATCCATCGGCTTCCCGCCGTCCTAATCAGGTCGTCGGTCCATCGTGTGAGGGGTCTCCCCACCCTGCGCTTTCCGGTGCGCGGTCGCCATTCTAGAACTTTTCTGCCCCAACGGCCATCAGTTCTCCGCGCTATTTGCCCTGCCCACCGCCACTTTAACCGGGAAATCCTGAGCGCTATGTCGGTCTCTTTGGTTCTCCTGCGGATCTCCTCGTTTCTGATTCGATCACGCAGGGAAACTCCCAACATAGCTCTCTCCATTTCGTTGCACATTAACGGACATTAATGATGATAATATCATGATATTTAATTAATTTCAACATAACCATGATATTAACGAATGTAATCTATACTTTCAATTAAAAACGAATTTACAAAAATAAAAAATGATACATGTCAAATATAAAATCTAAATAAGCAACTCAAATAGGACAATATTGGGGGGGTTGAAAGTCATGGGGATCGTTACGACAACTCGCTCACGCACCTCGACCTATTTTTAATCATTTTTGGAAGAAATTTTGAAGGGTTAAGTTTTATTAGTATGGAGTAGGCTTATTGTTGTTTATAAATGGCTCTGTTGTAGAGCTGGTTTTACTGTGATGTCAACACATCGTTCTACTACAGAGACAGGGATTTTTGGTGAGTTTTGGGATGTTCTTAATATTAGATGGTTCTCTATTTTTATTACTAAGATTTTATGTCATAATTTAACATTGCTTAATGTTACTTGTCCTAAAATACGTTTCGCATAATAATAAAAAAAAACGAGATTATGCCAACAAACATAGTATGCTAAAAACCAATTATGGCAAACTATTATTATGTCAAGGACAATCATGCCTAACTTAATATTAATGACAATTTAAATTAGGACAAAAACTTTTATGAGAAAAAAAAAGGATCCCATATTAGATACATATTATGTTAGTTAGTTTGTTTCGTAAATGAATAAGGAACTTTATCTTGGTTTATTGTTATTTATTAATTAACCCTTATTACATTATTTGTGTAAAGACGGATTTTAACTTGCTATTAACACGCGTAGTCAATTTTAATTTTTTGCCCTTTAAGCCCGATTTACACATCGACAAGTACAGTAGCAAACTCGCTACTGTAATTGTCTTTAAATTAATCAACAACTTACTACTTAGCTCGCTACTGTACTTGTCGATGTGTAAATCGGGCTTTATGACTGCGTAACTATTTTAAATCTTGTTTTAACGGATTTTACTTTAAATTCTGCAGTTAAAAGAACTTAGAACAATCATAAACTTGTGATTCACACAAGCAAATCGTCCTGCATTGGGTTCTGCGCATTTTTAGTAGTTGTCTAGTACGCATAGTACTAACAAGTAATACTAGCCAAGAGATCCGTCATAATGATGTTAATGTAATATTATTATTTATTTTAACCGATTAAAAAGAGGATTAATATCGGATGTAGTTTTTCGTGTTCAAAACTCAAAGCTCATTCGTGGAAAAATTGTTGTTTTTTATTGTTTCCAACGGTATTAATTTGTCAAAAAGATAATTTTATATGTTTAAAAAAATCGTCGAAATAAAGATACAGAATAAAGATATACATAGAAACGATATAACTAAATAAAAAGATCTATTTCCATACTTTTTGCTTGAACATTATTGATGGTAGAATGCCGTGCGTGTGGAACACAACAGTCTTGTGTGTCTGTTTGTGTGATCGATAACGAAAACACAAACTTACGACTATTTCAGTATTTTTTTATAGCCACGGTAATATTACAATGTTTCTTTACGTAGGTACTTATTATTTTTAGGGGTAAAAAAGGGAATTCTTGTGTGTTCTCCCCTGTAATTTCATCGGTACGGTATCGGTATACTAGCGAAATTACTAGTAAGAACTAATATAATGTTATTTATTTAGATATAAAATTTAGTTCTCCGTGTGGTGACGGAGCAAGAATACCATATGTTACCACCCCATCTCATTCCATGGGTGTCGTAAAAACCGACTAAGGGACTATACGTGAATTTTATCTTTACGTAATAAAAAGAAGGAAAACTTGAAATTAAACCCTATACCAATCCGTCTGGCCAGCGTGGTGTTAGTAGGCAAAGTATCCCTCCGTCCCGGGAGGAGGCCCGTCTCTGCAGTGGGACATTAATGGACTGTTATGATGATGATAATGATAAAATTTAGTATATAATTGTGGTATCCAAAAGAAAGGGAGGGCGCTGCCAGAATACCAGCGCTGGTGCGACATTAAACTAAGAATTACCAGCATTACAGCTGAGGCAGAGCCCTATTGGCCATTTAGACTTTGTTTATTTTTATTATTTTTACTGTGTGTGTTCTTTACGGCCACTAAACGTTTTTATCTTTCTTTATTCTCTTAATTAAGGAAAGCTTAGTCTTGCAGTAGTCTTTTAAAAAGTCGGCATTTGTCTATGATTCGTGGTTGAGACCTGATTTAGGTACTGTTAGTCTTCATAAACGTAAAGTGGATAAGAATGACATGATTGTTTGCATTGGTCTGAGGGTTTTCTATGTATAATATTATGTACCTATGTATTTACAAAAAAAGTATGTAAGTTTGTTTATTCGTTGTCTAGTTGCCATAGTACAAGCTTTGCTTAGTTTGGGACTAGGTGGCGTTGTGTGAATGTGTGAGGAATATTTATTTATTTATTTAAGTAGATGTCACCATCATAATCTCTGGGATAGGCATTCTTTACTTACGAAAGGAAACTTGATCTATAACCAGCCTATTATTGACCATTGTTTTACGTCAAATAATTATGTAGAGATCAATTCTGAGAACTTTCCCTTAGCCGGTTTTGGCATACTTTGACCTGAGCCAAGAAAATATTAAAAAAAATGTCTCGAATAACCGAATATATTTTTCTCAATCAACAAAATGATCTTAGTGAAGTCTATTATATTCTACTTTAATAAAACAACGCGATACAATAAAAACCAATTTCATAAAGAGCCAATAAAAAAAACAATAACCCTATCAAAAGATAAAAAAACAAAATATGAACCGCTACCAAAAAAAAATACATCAAATCGACCGTTAAACAATTACAAAGTATCAATCTAAATTAAAAAAAGAACGAAAAAACTCAAAAAAAAAATATTAAAAAAACGCCCCCTGTCCAAACATCTCGTGTCAAATCCCACAGTTTACAAAACGCTTTTTAAAAAAAAGCCCACGTGTTAATCTTGACACATTAAAAATGGAAAAAAAAATTTGAAAAATAAAACTCCCCTTCCTGGGCCGACCAATAAAAAGTCGAAAAAAATATGTTATAAACGGCTACTGAAAAAAAAATGAGTTAATTGGTTCGTGTGCTACCCTATAGAACTTTTTTATGTCCGGGGGGTGAATTTTTTGCTCCAATTATGTTAGCATAGGTCGACAATTTGTATTTGTATAATTTTTTTTATGAACGTTTAACACTGAATAATTTTATTCTTAATAATAGATTTTATGTAATGCGGTACGGTCAGCATAGAAAATACGATAGTTATTTTTTTTTTATATTTTTTGTTTTTTTTTACAATATTTATGTAGAGAAAGATACTTATTATTTAGACATAATATTTATGTAGAGAAATATACTTATTCTTTAGACCTAATTTTTGGAAATACTGTGGATTCAAGAAATAATTATTTGTTCATTTTTAATGTCACGGCGGCTTTAACAAATATAAATTACAGATTGAGACCCAAATATCATCCTGGTACAAGATAATAATTTAAATCAGACAAATAAATATTATTTTTACATAATTTTTTACAGGAAAGTGGTACTACGGACAAGACCGTCGTTGGATGATCCAAATTGAACAAGGTAGAAGACCAGCAAAAGATCCACCAAGAAGACGTCATCGCACCCTATATCTGAGGTGCGAATAGGCTGTGGCTCCATGTGGTGACGGAGTAAGAATACAGTGTGTCACCACCCCATCTCATCCCATGGGTGTCGTAAAAACCGACTAAGGGACTATCCGTGAATATTATCTTTACGAAATAAAAATAAGGAAAACTTGCAATTTAACCCTATACCAATCCGTCGGGCTAGCGTGGTATTAGTACGCCAAGTATCCCTCCGTCATGGGAGATGGCCCGTCCCTAAAAACACTAAAACCTTTTCATCGTTTTGTTAATTACACTTGTAATGCCATGCCGTTTGTCTTTTTGTTTAGTTAGTGACGTATGTGAGGTGATAGACTAAGAATGACGTCATTACATCTCCTCCCGAGATACTAAGAGAATACTAAAGATTACCTTGATATAAAAGTCTAACCCCCTTACTAATAAACGCCTCTTAAATATTAGTCGATTGATTAAGTTAAAACGATTTTGTTTGGTATAAGGTTGGTTTTGCTAATAAAAATCTCGCTAAACAGTAATTAAATTTAAGAGACGTTTACGAGTAAGGAGGTAAGATAATAACAGTAACTAATCTTAGTTTAAACTAAGTCTTTAAATGAAATAAATTAAGTAATAGAAAAAATAATATTTATAATTAATTTGTATATTTTTTTTTTGTTTTTTCATCATTTCAATATTGAAAAAGTACAAAAAAAGAGTCAAAAGATTGCTTGAACCGCCAGTAGATATAATAGTAAAACAATGTAAATGTATTAAATATGATACATTGGACTAAACAACAATTATTTAGAAGTCTAATTATAGACAAAGACAAAACTTCCTTACAGACTACAATGACCTTTACTGTCTTATAAGACAAACAACTTTAGTTACGCCATCTAGCGTAAAATATACTAAAACAAAATATCAAGTTAGACCAAATTAATCTAATTAGAAAATATAAAAACAGGGAGTTCAAAGTCCAATTAGAAATAGTTTAATACTCATTTATTTCTAAGGAGACTTATTGTTATTACAACTTAAAAAAAATGCTGCATTAATTTAAAATAAATATGACTCACTAAAGAAAAAGTCGCTGATATAAAAAGAGTAAACTTCGAAAAAGGTTTCTTTTGACCTTTCAAAGTCATATTAAAAAGTTAAGCTTAAGCCAAAAAGAACTAATAAAAAATATAATGACACTTAAAATAAAAAAAAAATAATGACACTTAAAATTAAAAAAAAATGTATTACTTGTATAACAGTGGAAAATTTTTACCTTATTCTCAGCAAAAAACAACCGCCCGGGGCCGCGTCGACTTATAAAATTTCCATTTAAAACCTACAACATTATTATCATTTTTCTAACGAAAAAATACAATTTTTACACTAAAATTGTAAGTCTAAATAACCACTTCCTATCACAGAAAATTCAACCCTAAAATAGGGCTCGAGTGTTGAAATTTATTTGCAGAAGTTGAATAATTGTGACATTTTGAAATGCGTTTTCAATTCCTTGGTCTACTTTATTGACTAGTGATGTAACTGCAGCTAAGATCTAGTCTAGAAACAGTCCATAAACTAATAAAATTAAATTAATTGTAGTTATTAAATATGATCATATTAATCTTAGTTTATTATCAGTTATTAGAATAAAGTACAAATTTATGTACCCCGCAAAATAATATGACATTAGTCTGAAATAATATTAAGTAAGGTACATTATAGGCTATAAAATTTCACAAGACCACCACTACGATAGACACCAAAACGTTAAGAAAATAAGTTACAAAATCAGAAAAAAATAAGTTAAAACTTAAGTTAAAAAATATAATAATGTAGGTGGAACCGATTAAAAGAACTTAAAAAAATGAAAAATATTGATAGGAAACCATATACTTGCTTTCTCATACATAAAGAACTGAAAGAGGACTGAAAACTGTGGGACAGAGTTATATTTGCTCTGTAAAGAGGCGTTCACAAAAACACGTATAGGTACCCACAGCAACTAATCAAGCTAGACACTTATGTACCTTGAAATAAGACACAATTTCAAATGAAAATGTTTAACGTGATGTGTTGCTGTGTGTACATAACTTGCTAAAACCTACAGTTTTTTTCTTGCCCACAAAGAGCTGTATTTGGCCTGAAGACTGTGGCTGAAGAATATTGTTTATTATTTTTTATACCGTCTTTCAAGTATACCAGGAGCCGCGGGAAACCACGATTCTTCTGCAAAGGAGGGAGGTGAGACGATCTTTAATAACAGGTGACCAAACTTAAGCAAATTGATTTTTTAATTCATTTAAAGAGGTTTGTCACAATTACTCTATATCTATGTCGGTAAAAGGTACCTTTGACCAACATACTTTTCTAATAAATTTTTATGGGCCCCTATGTCAATTAATAGACTAATTGAATAAGTATGGTCAGTTTTAGTATCATTTAATTTAAGTATTATTTGTTTTTATTTTTATTGTAAACGTTGGAGTACCATGTTGTGACACAAAAAGAGTAAAAGAAGACTTTAGATTTTATTTTCTTGTTTTTATCATTTCCCTCTCCTTATCCCAATTTTATTTGGGGTCGGCGCAGCATGTTTTTTTTTCCATACTTTCCTATCGGACGTCATCTCACAAGTCACACTCTTCGCAGGCATATCTCTTTCACACAATCCAGCCATCGTTTCTTTGGTCGTCCTCTTTTGCTATATCCATCCACATACTTACATGTTCTTGTTTTATTATCTTTAATTAAGTTTTCGTAAAAAAGAATAATTGCGTTGTAGTACATTAAAATTTACTAACAATTTTTTTAAGTGTAACTACTATGAGTGTTGTATTGACAGAGTATTGACTCTCAGTAAAGGACCTAAATGCGTCAAAATTTAGCATTTTAAAAGTTATGCATAATAGGGATAATGAAGAAAAACTTTACAGACACAAAAAAAATTACTATTAATTTTGTTTTTAATTTCTATTGAACTACCTTATTTCAAATTTAAAAAGTCTATTTCACTAATTTATATTTACTACTCTATAAATTAATAGTCTATTACTTCATAAATAATCTATTAACATTTAAATTTTAATAACAACACGAACAATAAAACAAATAGATTTAGTCGATCGATTACACCCACTTCATAATCAACATCGACTAAGTGAATCTCAAGCACATCACTAGTTGCACACTATAGCACGTTATCTCAGCATGCAGTTGATAAAATTTTGAAAAATCCACAACTTTTCCAGCGATAACCCCGCCCCATTGCAAAGAAAAAAAGCTTTGAGCTGTATTCATAGTCCAGTAGAAAATGTATTTTATAGCTCTTACTTGAGTATTTGGAAATAAGAAGACATACCCCCGGTTTCTGAATGACTGATCAAGTCAAAATCAACTAATCTAGTGTCAAAACTATCATTTTCAGGAACTAAAATGACAGTTTTGACACTTGATTAGTTGATTTTGACTTGATCGTTCATTCAAAAACCGGGGGTAAATCGTATACTTTTACTAACTTTTACAAAATTAAAGAACGACAAAGGCAATGTTGTATTTTTAGTTAATTACCACACGTGCGATTCTAGACATGTTTCTCCTATTTCTTGGTTTTTAAATATTGACAAAGACATATAAAATATTGATAGGCTAGCAGGGCAAGGCGTCCGAAAATTTGTTTTCGTAATTTTTTTTTTAAACTTACTTTTTACAAGATCTCAGGCAAGTAGCGCAAAAATCAAAAGATAGTACAAACTATGAATCATCATCATCCTAACAGCCCATTAATTTCCCACTGCAGGGACAGGCCTCCTCCCGCGACGGAGGGATACTTGGCCTAACAATACCACGCATAAAGGATTGGTATAGAGTTTAATTTCAAGTTTTCCTTATTTTTACTTCGTAAAGATATTATTTACGATTAGTCCCTTAGTCGGTTTTTACGACACCTATTTGATGAGATGGGGTGGTGACATATTGTATTCTAACTCCGTCACCACACGGACATACTATGAATACGTTTCATCATATAAATAACCACGTTATCAGTGGACTAAGTATAAGTTGACTGCGTACTGCAATCATAGAGTGTCTTTGTGTATGAGATAAAGACGCACTAGTATACACATAGCGAATAGCTGCGCAATTGTGAGTACTGTTATATAAATGTATAGATAGATAATAGAAATATAATTATTTTAACTGACTTCCAAAAGTTGTTAAAATGGTTGTTTTTTTTCGAGTTTTTTTATCACAAAAACTTAGTCGTTTCTTTTTTAATTTTATAAAGAATACTTTTTTTATAATTATAGAAAATAATTAATTAAGTTTTTATTAAAAATACGGAAAAGATATTGTATTTTATGGTCGGTTTTAATGATTTTAACTTGGAGTCGGTTTTTAATTATTATAAAATTTTATATTAAGGTATTTATATCATTTTAAAAATATTAATACTTAGCTTTTTTTTAAATAAATGATTATGTTGTTAGTTTACTATACCACACTGGTGTTGCTTCAGTAAAAAATACAAGCTGATATTATTCTGACCCTTAGTCGGCTTTAACAACATAGAAAACAAACTGTCATCAACCCATTTTACAAAAAAAAACAGATTCCGATTAATGGAAAGTTCGCAGATATTCTAAAATCAGGAAGCTTGACACCAACCCCCTTACTCATAAACGCCTCTTAAATTTAGTCACTGTTTAGCGAGATTTTTATTAGCAAAACCAAGCTTATGCCAAACAAAACCCTAAGAATTTAAGCTAATCAATTGACTAAAATTTAAGAGGCGTCCATAGGTAAGGGGGCAACTCTACAAAAGAAATGTTGAAAAATATATTCTTATCTAGGTGCTGCTCTACTTTTATAAAAAACCCAATCTTCTTAACTAAATCATCATTCCCCAGCCCTTATCCCAATTTTTTTTTGGGGTCCGCGCAGCATGTCTTTTTAATCCACATGCCTGACGCCAACCCTCCTTGGGAATGCTGTTGTTGGTGGTTTACTCGCCACCAAGAGGTTGACCCGAGGTGGTATGTATGCAGCGGGTCGTGGTGTACCTTAGCCGACTCTCACGACACCCACGGGAGGATATGGGGCAATCCTATTCTAATCGAGAACCGCACGGTAATTCGCTTCTTCTTGTCCGTGTGGTGACGGAGTAAGAATACAGTGTGTCACCAACCCATCTCATCCCATGGGTGTAGTAAAAACCGACTAAGCGACTAACTGTAAATATTATATTTACGAACTAAAAAGAAGGAAAACTTGAAATTAAACCCTATAACAATCCGTCTGGCCAGCGTGGTATTAGTAGGCCAAGTATCTCTCCGTCACGGGAGAAGGCGCGTCCCTGCAGTGGGACATTAATGGGCTGTTATGATGATTAACTAAAGACCTTATCAATTTAATAGGTGCAGAGACCACGCAGGCTCAAGACCGGCAGATCGCGCAAAAGAATTTGGCATGAATGAGATTTGTCACCGCGAACGCAGCTGCATCCCGCTACTGCTACCACGAAGAACATAAGCTTTATATCTATTGGTAAAAGCATTTCTTTTTTTTTAGATTCATGTTTTATGCTAATCTTCCTTATGAAGCCAACGGAACGGGAAATGGTGATGAAATAATAGACTATACATTCTTATGCACTTAAAGAAATTATCTAGAAAATTTCTTTATTTTTGCATGACAACCCATTATTGTGCCACTGCTACGACGTACCATGTTTGGTAAACGGAATGTGATAAAAATAATGGGTTATGTCATTATTGTGAACTTTCCCTTAAGGTCGTTTCAGTTTTTTAATTAGAAATAATTATTAAAAAGATTTGTTTCTTGTAAGATTTGCTGCAACTCTATTTTTCTTTCCTTAAAGCCACCTTCCGCCGCCTAGAGTTCGAAAACATTCAAAGGAGGTTTATGTCCAACAGTTGACTTTATTAGACGTAGAAAGAAATAAAACATGGAATACCTTTATCAGTAAAGCCTACGCCACATAATATTAAACAAAAGCGCCGATAACACTAGACTAGACATGTAGTCAACTACATCATGTAGGAGACTACATGTAGTCTAGTGTAATCACATGTAGGACAGTGTAAACAGAACGTCCTAACACTAAAAAGTTAGGACGTCCTTATGTAGAAGACTACATGTAGTCTAGTGTAATCGGCGCTTATCTGAGAAAAAAACTAAATATAACAATTTTTCATAATGTAAATGATCTTAGAACATTTTATAGTAGTCTTTATTTCTCTATAAGTGCAGGCTCCGAGTTGTATTTCATAATAAAAACAGTGTGATCATTTAAGTGATGTACCTAGCTTCGTAATTATTTGTTTATCGATGTTTATATCGATTACGGATATTTTTACTGGATTTTAGTTTTTTTCTTGTGTTGGTCGGATACCAATACTGTTGATAGCTGAATGTTATAGGGATACGTTTAATATCTATCAAAAATTGATAAAAATAAAATTAAAAATTGACTATCAAACTTCCGTCTTTGTAATCTTTCGCATTTAAGTATGATGACGGTCAATACAGCCCCCCCCCCCCCCCTCCTCCGTCGTCATGGGAGGAGGCCCGTCCTTGCAGTGGGACATTAATGGGCTGTTATGATGATACTAACCGATGTATCAAGGATGCTGCTATTATGAAAGAGATTGTCTATCCCGCTGCGAAACACAATAATAGTAACAGAACTATTATTGTGTTTCCCAGCGGGATAGACAATTAATACAAATCTATCCATAAAATAAATAGGTTCAATGTTTATATTCCGCCCCTGTACATATTATTGTAACAAAATAGTATGTATAATATTGTATATTGCTTTGTTTCACTGCAGAGCACGAAGACTCATTGGTAAAAACTTAAACTTTGTTAACCTTTTGTTATTCTCTATTCTAAGTCCCTCACTGCACAATGTAGTTCAAATCACTTCTCATAATAACAAAATCTTATTCTCATTTCAGAAGCAGTACAGTTCCTGATTACCATCAACAAGATTAAAAATAATATTTTAATAAATTCAAATCCAATTACACGGAGCATCGATGATAAATTTATCGATATCGATATTCCAATTACCCTTCCCTAGAGGTCGCTAACGGAGCCGCGTTTGCGCCGTTTGCGCAGCGTTGCGCAAGGTATAGAAGATAAATCTTTTTACGGCGTACATTGATTAGAAAATTCCTTTATTAATTGACTAACTTAATTAAACCGATTTCCTTGTAGTTAAATTATGTTTAAAATTATTTCTTTTACTTCTTGGCTTTTAAAGAACTAGGATTATAATTATCATTGTTATTAATAATTTGATTGTATAAAATAGTCAACGTAAAATCCATCTTAAAAATTTTTTGGTAATTTTATAAGAAATTATTAAAAAAAAATAACAATGAATTATTCCGATTTTATAATTACTTTTATTGAGTGCGTGGCGGCAATATGTCTTATAATATTTATTTGATTATTTAAAAAAAACATGGCAAAGAAAAAGCTTGAATATTTTGTTCTTATGGCGATTGTTTGTTTCGCAAATGACCACTTAAAAGCAAATAACTAATTGTGACCAAACAAGTTAATAAAATTATTAATAACAAATACTTGCTTACAAGCAATTATTATTTGTATTAAATTGTGTTACTGGCATTATTAATTAATCGTCACAAATTAATGTCTATAAGTTCATGTCAAAAATAAAAAAAAAGAAAGTTACTTAAGTGTTTTTATATTTTGACCAATAAAATAGGTATAAATAGGTATAATGTAACAAGATAGGAGCCCTATTTTGATATTTTTGGATAACAATCTATATCTACTGTTAAAGTATTTCATTTTAAAGTATCTATTACTTTAAAATGAAATACTATCGATGAAAGCTCATGATTTAATTTTATCGTATGTAATAGAAATTATTTTTAAATAACTCCAAGATTCCAAGAAACACAAACGAGCAGTTTTACTGTAGCTAATAAATACACGTTCGCACAATTTAAAAAATGAATAAAAAAGAGCTAGATAAAAAAAGATTCCATAGAAGGTATTAGAAAACATCTCAAAGACAAACTAAGAAAAATAAAATGTACCTAACATCCCACGAGTCCTAGCGCAACGGACACACACGGAGGGAAAAGGACGCAAAAAAAAACGCAAGAGCAAGACAAAAAAAATGCGCAAAAGCGAACGCGAATATATCCGAGGCGAACGACCTGCGAAAAAAAAAGGGCGAAAACGTAACTCCCGCGCACATGTGCGATCCTCCATTTTTTATGTTCGGTCTCTCTCTTACACCAAAAAAGGTAGGCGTGTGCGTATGTTAGAGCAAGAAGGGGGATAAAAGAAAGCGCGCGGAAAGAGTTTGCGGTCGTTCGCGCTCCGCTTTAGTTCCGAACACTGCCGCAAGAGGCTCTGGTGCAGCGGGAAAATTTCTTCCTGTTTCATGTTGGCGCGTTTTATTTTTAAGGAACTGTTGTGCGCGCGTAAATTGTTAGGCTGATATTTATATTTTATGTTTATCGTATATTTCTTGTATGTCGTTTATTATTATTGGTATTATTATATTAAAGTCTGAAATATTTACGATTACGTATTGTATTATAAAATATTATGATTTTTTTTCCGTAGTTAGTTATCTGTAGTAACATTTATTCATAATTAAAAGTAAAGTAAACTGCTTTTTTATTTTTGTTGTATTTTTTTTTATGGCATGATAAATGTTTTTAAATGGGCTCAACTTAAATATTTATTGCTCTCCATTAGTTTACAAGGTGGTAACAATACACAAATACATTGCATATGGGCCCTGTCGGGCACGGCAAAGTACAATAAAGTAAAAGAAATTAATTAAGTTAAATTATTTAGCAGTATTTAAGTTTAACAACACTATGTCAAATTAAAATATATGTATTATTTTATTGATACACAAACATGGACGAACCATGTAAAAAGGAGAGATAAGACCAAAAATGTAATTTTATAATTATACCCTACCTATTTTTATTACTCTGTATCAATTCGTCGTATGTTTATTTATTGTTATACTTTTAATATCATAATTTCAGGTTATCGTTTTTATTTATGGAGGCAGTGATTTTAAAGTTCCAACTTTTTTTGTTACAAGTTATATAAGACTTTAAAGACAATTTTAAAATGTTAAAGAATACCATTATTATATATTTTTTTTAAATACTAAAGATTACTTACTGCTATTTATAAGTTTTACTAAGAGTCTGAATTAAATATTTTATAATTATAACAAGCTTTTTATTTCTTTTACTAATTAACATTAAACCTTAGTTAACTTAATTTCGCATAGATGGCGTTAAATTAAATTTTATTAACTTCAATAATAGCTACAAAAGCCTTAGAGGCAGATGGAGCAACATCAAAAGAAATTTCTAATAAGCATTTTACTGAATTGACCATAACCCTACAAGGTATAATAAACCTTATTTCTTTAGTTTTAAGATGCAATTTCGCTATTCCAATCTGTAATAATAAAACGCACTATAGCCTATTTTTCATCTCGCATCCATAAACAGTATTAAAACAACTTTTCGTAATATCTTCCTTATAACTTTACATGTTAATTAAGATTGGTCTTTATTTCTTAGAAAATAAAGTTCAATTTCCATTTAGTTCCTCTAATGAATCTGTCTACCCGTTGATTTAAATGGTCGAAGAAAGGTTTTTAATTGATGATTTTTCTTGACATATTTATAGAGGACTTGTTAAGGGTTAGAACTGTTGTATAATAAGTATTTACAGGTTTATTATGGGCTATTAACGGCCCACTGCAAGGATAGGCTTCTGGTAAAGGAGGGTAATATGGCTTATGGTTATGCTGCTGGTAAGACAGAGTGCTATAAAGTATTTTGTAATTTTTTTTTGTAACTAACTATTTAGTTAGGACAATTAATTTATTTAAATTAATTGTCCAACATGGAATTTGAACCTTTTTTTTTTTGTTTTCATGCAGTTCCATCAGACTCACAAGTTAGGCTTGATGGCCACGGAAAACCAAGATTCTTTCACATATTATTATGGTATTACCTAATTCTTCTTTTCTCGTGTCAATAGTCGAGAACATTTTTTGAATAGTGAGCGGCCATTACCTACTGCTACGATATTATAGTAGGAGAGTTGCAGTCGAGGCAGTCGTGCATAAGGTTGCGGGTTTGAATCCCACGCAATATAATACCTAATTTGTGTGATCATGTTCCTTTGATTAATCCTTGTAAGGTCCACGCGACACATTATGATGATCCCTTTTTTATTCGTTTTTGCTTTCACTGAGGTAAAATGCCTACGCATCCTCTTCCGTTGGGGGCCGGGAGGGGTATGTGGGGCTCCCAGGGGGTTAGGCAACCCCCCAGTATACCCACTGAAAGTCCCTAGCGGCACTCCTTAGCGAAAGATTTCTCAAAAAGTCAACAACTGAAGTATAGAAATAAGTATTACAGTTACCCAACTTAGAAAAACTTGATATATAAAAGTAAGTATCGTAAGTTAGGAACTAAGCAAGCGGTTCGTGGTCACATGATATGTATTACAAACTGGTTATACTCGCTCTACTAGACTAACAATGTTATAATATTTCTTTTCAACTTACACTGTAGAGTCATATGATAGAGAAATATACAGAAGTATAAGCTGTACCTAGTTAGGACGCCGGGAAACTTATGGATGAGGGTGGATAATTGTGGATGAGAGTGAATGAGGGAGGCACAGAACCGCACAAGGTGGCAATACTTGGAGGAGCCCTATGTCCAGTAGTGGACGTCTATTAGCTGATATGATGATGATGATGATAAGCTTAGATGGGCCCAACACTGATCGGGGGCTGCGAAAGAATTTTGGCTTCCCGACCTTATCCCATGGGTGTCATAAAAACCGACTAAGGGACTATCCGTGAATATTAACTTCACAAAATAAAAACAAGGAAAACTTGAAATTAAACCAATACGTCTGGCCAGCGTGGTATTAGGTAGTAGGCCAGTTAGTGTACCACGGTATAAGTACTGAAGTTAACTTTCCTCGGACATCTTAGTTGTGAAAATCTGGCGTTTCCGTTAATTGGGATGACAGACGCAACCAAGAGGTCTCTACGTATATGGTTTATTTAATTTATTCATTTAATATCAAGTTCTTAACTAAGCAGAGTTTCAACTGATAAATACAGTTCTTATACAAACAAATTAACATATAAAGACCAAATCAAACAATCGTCATCGTCATCATCATAACAGACAATTGATGTCCCACTGCAGAGACGGCCCTCCTCCCGTGACGGAGGGATACTTGGCCTACTACTACCACGCTGACCACGCGGATTGGTATAGGGTTTAATTTCAAGTTTTCCTTCTTTTTATTTCGTAAAGATAATATTCACGGAGACACATTTAATATTAAATGACTAAAACATTATTATAACACATTTACCTTATTCAACAAAACCATTTAAAATCTATGATGCAATTTTTTCCACCTCCATTCAAATGATCTATAAATATTGTCTATGTGGTATGCGCAATCCCCCCCAATCCCCCGCCATCCCTCGCAATCCCCCCACCGCTCAGTGAGTCAGAGGTGCGCGAACGCAAGTTTTGCAACCAAAATTCTACCGGTTCAAGACAATGGCATTATTAGGCATACGACGCCATCTTGCTTGTCTATGGTTAGGTAAAATTGGTTGTGTTTATGATATTTATTTTTTCTTTGTTTTTCTTTGATATTTATGATGTTGTGAATAGAACTAATTAAATATATTTATTATTTTATCTATGTGGTGACGAAGTAAGAATACAGTGTGTCACCACTCACCACCCCATCTCATCCAATGGGTCTCGTAAGAACCGATTATGGGACTATTCGTGAAATATTATCTTTACGTAATAAAAAGACAGAAAACTTGAAATTAAACCCTATACCAATCCGTTGGCCAGCGTGGTATTAGTAGGCCAAGTATACCTCCGTTATGGGAGGAGGCCCATCTCTGTAGTAGGAGATTAATGGGCTGTTACGGTAATTATTTAGGATGCAGAAGGCGCAGGAACGTGTTCTATGGCGGGTGTGGGAAGAGGCCTATGTCTAGCAATGGACTGCAATAGACTAGTTAATGAATTAATTTCTTACGTAGAGTCGAGATTTTAATAGGGAAAATATTAAAGCTGTGGCGAAATGGTTGTAGTATTTGGGTGCTACGTAGAGGTATCGTGTTCGATATCCGGTAATGCTAATCTTTGTGTGCATGGACGTTTTTAATGTACGTTTAAGCGCTGACTTTAGGATAAAGCGCCGATTTTTCTGAACGCACTGTCACTTCTTCGATTTAAAAAGAGCATAACAGGTTAATTGTTCCAGGAAATGCTAATATCTATTAGTAGTTATTCCTACATAAGCTCTGCAAAAACCTTCTTAACAAGTAAGTACCCTAAGTAACTCTTTACTTAACCATCCTTAATCATCAATCAATTAACTAGCCACATAGGCCTTTCAACATAGGCCTTTCCCAACACGCGCCACAGAACACGGTTCTGCACCTTCCGCATCCAGTCCGACCCAGAGACCTTTTTGAGGTCGTCGGTCCACCTAGCTGGGGGGCGTCCTACACTACATTTGCCGAGTCGCGGTCTCCACTCTAGGACACGTTTAACATCAAAAATCATAAATCAAATAACTAAGTTAATCAATTATAACGATCGGTTATTGAATCATTTAATGATTCGTCAATTATTTATAAATAATAATGATTCAATTGTCAACTAAAATAATTTATTATATTGTAGTAATAATAAAGTTTGTATTAATAGATACTCCTACGATTTGTTAAGACCGTTAGTTATTCCTTAGTACTGAAATCTTAGTAACTGTACTTTTTGAAATATGCTAGTATTAGTAGCTAAATCACTGGTATTTTATACGCCTTTTACTTTAAGTAAAAACGTATAATAAATTTGAAATATGACGGTGTTATAGAATAAGAAAAAAAAGTGCCACACAAATTGACACAACGCAACAACAATTGACCTTTTAGTATAAACTAGCTGACGAGTCAGCTTACTTCGTTAGGCCGCGAAAAAAAAGCGTCACCTTTTTAAATAATTATATTTCATTACTGCTCTACTCTTATTAGACATAGCGTGATACTAGCCTATGACACTCCCCAATAAATGGTATTTAACATAGAAAGAATTTTTAAAATCGGTTGAGTAGATCCAGAAATTACACCCTACAACGTCACAAACACACAAACTTTACCACTTTATAATATTAGTATAGAAGTATAGATTAAGCTGAGGTCGTGCTATACCATAATTATGGCAACTGGACTATACACAGATATAAACTTAGGTACATATTAATCGTAAAAAATACCTAGACCAAAGACAAAATAATGTGTGAGGATGTATGGATGGATGAATGTTTGTTACTCTTTCACGCAAAAACTACGAATGGAATATAGGTAGTTCAGGGTGTAGAATTACATTTAAGCTACCTATACAATGGGCATCAGCTAGTACCTACATAAGAGCGTTTATAGGGCTCACTAGCGCCGCTAATAGAAAAAAAATCATAACTCGTAAATAGGATCAATAATGCAAAATGTTGATAACAAAGTCTTGAGAAAAGGCAATAAAGTATTTGTATAACACACTCTCAACACTTTTAAATGTTTTTCAATTAGTTCAATTTCGCATTCGAAAAAAAAAGCAATCCTTATGATTAAGTTTATAATATCGTTAAACCAGTGGTGAGTTTGAATAAAGTATCATTTCTTTCTTTCACCAACTAAAAACGATTTTTTTTTTCTAATAAAAGACTACGAATAGTTATTTCCTACAAAACATTAAATCGTAGTTCGCCTACGCACAAAACGTTCGTGACTAGCCTTAGTGCACAGTTAGGTATTTAGGATTTAAAATATTTGCCACTGAAATACTGATCTATCTCTCACGATTCTAACTAAAGGAAACTTTGAATGTTTTATTTTGAAAAAGATTTAGAGAAACTACTAGGGACCAGGGTGCTGTGAGCATTTAATATTTGTCTCATTTTTACATAACACCATCTAGCTAAAAATTAAACTGCAAAAAAACAATTAATGTCCCACTGCAGGGACGGGCCTCCTCCCGTGACGGAGAGATACTTGGCCTGCTAATACCACGCTGGCTAGATGGATTGTTATTCGGTTTAATTTCTAGTTTTCCTTGTTTTTATTCCGTAAAGATAATATTCACGGATAGTCCCTTAGTCGGTTTTGTTTGGATGAGATGGGGTGATGACATATTGTATTCTTACTCCGTCACCACACGGAGAAATAACAAAATTGTTCCTTTTAAATACATATCCCATAGTGGCCTTATTGATAATTAGTGACTGTATATTGTGTGCAACAAAATAAATTATTTTCTTTCTTTCTTTTTTTCTTATTCTTCTTTTCTATCCTGTATTAATTAAATCACTTGATTTTTTTGAATTATTGACAACAATGCTTAATGTAGAGCACCCACTTTGTCTCCTGAAGATCAAATAACATGGTTAACATCACCATACGATTTTATCCTGCTTATAAAGCATAACATCTCAATAGTTATCTATGTAAAACATCTATTTTGAATAACCGCCTACAAATTAACCTTCCAGTCCAAATTTACTTCGTGTTTTTCATTGCATCTTACACGCACGCAAACACACACACATAACCAAAATACTTTCGTAGATCAAACGTTGCAAAACTTACATTACCTCTTTTGTATACATCCATTAAAATTGTACACAAATCAAGCCAGCAATGTATACGTAAGTCTAAAGAGCTGCGAAATATCCGCGAATGTTTATTTTAACTGGCTGAAAGAAGGCAATCTGGTGTTTGTAAAACCTAGTGCACATTACGGTTGGAAAATATATTTACCTAACAGTTTTGTGAGTAGCTTTTAAATGCCCCTCTGCAGGGATCTCTGGGAGTAAAAAAGGAGAGTTCACCTACACACACCACCTGGTTTTCTCTATTATTACCAGAACAAAAAAACCATATACTCGTACATACAGTTTGTTTCTAAATTTATTTCTTTGAGTAGATATTGACTGATAATTAAATTCCTTTCGTCGACTTTGAAAGTAACTATGGATAGTAATAGTGGTAGAAACGAGAAGATGTATTGATCCTTTGCATTCTTAGTCTGTTACCTATTCATCTTAACCCATTAATGTCCCACTGTAAGGACGGGCCTCCTGCCGTGACGGAGGGATACTAGGCCTACTAATACCACGCTGGATACCAGACGGATAGGTATAGGGTTTTAATTCAAGTTTTCCTTCTTTTTTATTTCGTAAAGATAATATTGACGGATAGTCCCTTAGTCGGTTTTTACGACACCCATGGGATGAGATGGGGTGGTGACATATTGTATTCTTACTCCGTCACCACACGGATACGTTACCTATTAGTCCGTCACATACTAACTAAAACTTCAAATTAACCGGACACAAAGGAAATTCAATTAAATAATTTGCAAGCGAAACAAGAATTTATGAACTTCAGAAATAATTGAACTGTCTACGAATCCGCCACCTCGTGGAAGGCGGCAGCACACACGATCACTTTCATAACCGCCCATTAATGTCCCACTGCAGGGATGGGCCTCCTCCTGTGACGGAGGAATACTTGGCCTACTAATACCGCGCAGGCCAGACGGATTGGTATAGGGTTTAATTTTAAGTTTTCTTTCTTTTTTATTTCGTAAAGATAATATTGACGGGTAGTCCCTTAGTCGGTTTTAACGACACCCATAGGATTAGATAGGGTGGTGACATATATTGTATTCTCTCTCTGATCTTCAGAAATAATTGATCTTTCTACGAATCCGCCACCTCGTGGAAGCCGGCTGTATACACGCTCGTTTTACCACAGAAATATCCAAAATATGTATAATACAAATTTTTCCATCCAATATAAACTACACCCAACAATTCTATTTTTAATGTTTAGATCGGTAATACGGGATGCAATTTTATGCACAAATTTCGTGCGCTCGCGCAGCCCCACCATTTTTATATTTATAAATTTAGAAACGTTTCGCAGGAAGCCGTTTGGATCTATTTTTGTGTTGTATTTATTCATAGGCGGGCTGGCCACACCTATGAGTGAATGAATTGATTGAACATCTTGCTATGTATCTATGAATGTGTGTATGTATGTGTGTGTAGATGTGTTTAGAGATAGGCGGTAACGTTTTTTTTTTGGGTGTGTTTGAGTGGGGATTCATTAGAGTGATGTTAGTAGGTATTTAGAAAAAGGTATGTTTAGGTAAAGTTATGATTATATCCAATTAATCGTAACTTTACCAAGTCAAGTTTACTTTGTGGCGTGAATGAGTAAGAGTATTAGAAGTCTCATCATAATCCATTAATGTCCCACTGCAGGGACGGGCCTCCTCCCGTGACGGACGGATACTTGGCCTACTAATACCACACTGGCCAAACGGATTGGTATAGGGTTTAATTTCAAGTTTTCCTTCTTTGTATTACGTAAAGGTAATATTCACGAATAGTCCCTTAGTCGGTTTATACGACACCCATGGGATGAAATGGGGTGGTGACATATTGTATTTTTACTCCGTCAACACACGGAGAAGTCTGCTTTTTGATTAATGACCTACGAGTAGTGCGTCAAACGAATGGCTGGTTGACCGCTCCATGATTTTTCATCTAAACTTCTCCGTGTTTCAGAGAGTCAGACCCGCAGTGACACAGTCATAGCCACGTCAGGGACCTGGCGACTTAAACAACTGACAACCCAGTTAGACAATAACCAATTAACAAAGAAGGAAAACTTGAAATTAAACCCTACACCAATCCGTTTGGCCAGCGTGGTATTAGTAGGCCAAGTATCCCTCCGTCACGGGAGGAGGCCCGTTCCTGCAGTAGGACATTAATGAGCTGCTATGAATCGACAAAGAAGAAGACCAATACATTCAGCGTCCCTAACCTACCACAAATAAAACACAGCACAAACAAACATACATAAAGACAATATAAAGAATATAAAACACTCATCGGTAACGTATTCGCGTTATTTTTATCGTGTTTCAACCTTGAATTTTAGTGTATTTTTGTGTGCACTCGCATTGCACTTGGCTCTGTATAAGATATTTGTTTTATGCAAACAAGAAAAATGTATATTGAAAGTCTTTATACTATTTTTAGGGTTTGTGTGTGACACACTTTCTTTCTGCTGTTCACAATGAAATTTCAGGGTTCAAGATAAAATCTTCGTGTGGTGACGGAGTAAGAATACAGTGTGTCTCCACCCCATCTTATCCCATGGGCGTAGTAAAAACCGACTAAGAGACTATCCGTGAATATTATCTTTACGTAATAAAAAGCAGGAAAACTTGAAATTAAACCATAAACCAATCCGTTTGGCCAGCGTGGTACAATTAGTAAGCCAAGTATCCCTCCGTCACTGAAGAAGGCCCGTCCCTGCACTGAGACATTAATGGGCTGTTATGATGAAGAGAAAATCAGTGGCAGTTCCAGTCGGCGTACGTTAATAGGCCTTTTTTTTAAAAATAAGCTTAGAATTTGCTTTGAAAAGCAAATCAAAAAATAATGAAGCAATTTTGAGGAAGAATGCAAAAAACAGACCTAAGGGACTATTTACTTTGTTCTGTGGGTCTTAATTTCCCGGAAAAAGGCGCCGGAGATATTCTTTTATAATTATGCAGGTTAAACCTAGCTTATTTGGGGAATAGATGGCGCTGTGTAAAGATGTCCGTGAATATTTATTTATTTATTTATGTAACGTTTCAACGCAGAGAGACACACTAAAGTAATTTCAGCCCAGTTTTGGCTCCAGAGGAAGTACAAAATAGAATGCCTCTGTCAGCCGTATAGTCCTTGAGGTATCGTGGACTTTAGCCACTAATCAGTATATAAGTTAGACCATATTTATAGATGACTCTTTGGTTGAGGGCCATCCGCCCCACCACAGCCGTAGCGCGTAAAGTAGTAACTGTCCCAGGAGACAAACTACTAGTACTCAAAAAAAAAAAATTAGGTGATTCTAAACAATGGTTTCTTGTGGGAATAAAAATGCTGAACTGTACAAAATATTACTTAACTGAAGCCGAACATAGAATGAATATTTGGTATCAAAAATATATAATAGGTATATACGATGACGAATAGAAAAGATGGCGACGATAGAAAAAACTCCCACATAAATAAATATCATAAAAAGTTACATAGCAAACACACAAATAACTAGACACATACATAAAAACCGTTATAAAATTAACGAACACATAAATAGAATGAATGCTATTGGCCCGTTTGCTTCGAACAGATTTCAAAATTAAAGTTAAAATCATTTTTCGACGTTCTATTTTTGTATTCTTGCAAGTTTTTATCCCTATTGATGCGCGTTCGAATAGTTTTGATAGTTTTTGGGTCATGTAAACAATAATTTATTATTTAAAGTATTTTAATTGTCTAGCGGTTTTCTGCATATAAATTTATTTATTTATTTGTAATCATTTTTGTTGTATTTACTAAGTTGTAAGAAATTCATACTGTGCGCGAAGCTACGAGCTAAATTGATATTTTTTTAAGCAATCCAAAACCTAGAAATTGCAAAAAAACAAATTTTAGAGAAATATTTTTTTTTTCTAATATTTGTAACTATTACAATATTTTTCCATATTTCCTTTTATTTCTTTGTTCTATTCCCATGATCCATAAAACAAAACATATGAAATGCCACTTTTTTTTTTTTTTACATATTTTTATCTATTTAACATTATAAGAAAATTAACATTATATATTTTTTTTCATTAAGAGTAATGAAGAATGTGAGTAAAAAGTCATTTTAGACTACATCTCTTCATTAGCAAGTGCAAACTTTTACCTTCAAACATTTCCCGTAATACTAATAAAATAAATTGTTCCAATCATTCTACATAATGATCAATAAATCAGTTTACACGAAGGTGCTATAAAACCTACTTCCTTACGTTGTAAACTAACTACTAAGTAGCCACTAGTGTTAATTTTTAATATAAAAGAGGACAGAGAAACTGGTTTACTAGTTTCTATTAATAAACAGGATTTCTTACAAGCTTAGTAACGACTAGATTCATACTATAAATATATAATTAAAAACTCACTACTTATCTCATTACATTTTTTAATCAAAAGATTAATCTTGAACTGAAAACGAAATTTACGGACAAAAATTACATTGAGACTCTGGACATGCGTTTGTGAATCGCAGTTTTAATTATCCTGAGTAGTATTAAAACCTCGGAAGTTTGTGTCCCTTATATAGGTACTAAAGAGACATTAAAAATAATCAGACTTTCTCATTGATATCATAATAACGGCTGTAAGATTAAGTTTAATTAGTATATTAAATAAATTTTTACTGCCGCGGCTGTGTATGCGACAATCTCGGAAAAGTATTTACGTGATCCACAATTTTTTTCTTTAGAATGGATGTCCTTTGAGACGATTAATTTCATGTTTGTGCAAATCTTTGTAGCACAAGGCTTAATAGTGGAGAGTGATTTGAGAAAACCTTCCGATTTAGAATACCCTGGCCTGCTAATACACTAGCCAAACGGATTGGTGTAAGGTTTGAATCAAGTTTTCCCTTTTTTTTTGACAGAGAATGAAATATGGAAAGCTTCTCAAAAAAGACAATGATTTAAAAACCTATTATGGAAACATTTATACATGATTTTAAATACCTTTGAATGTATATACAACTCTATATAGAACTTCACATAAACACGTGTCTTTGTTTTTTAACCAATGTTTAAACAATCGTTATGATTGGCGCGACTGTGTTCTCATTAATTACATAACATTACTTAACGTATTGTTTCTACTGTGGAGCTCAGCCAATCACAAGTTGATATGAAGTAAAAAATATGGAATGACAGTGACGCTTTAATATATTTATTATTGAAATGTCTCGGTATCACACACAACAGTCGTGTATGTACAAATGTCGTGAATTCTAATTTACGGAAGATATTTTTTTGTGTGATCTGTAAATTAATGTCATGAGCCTAGGCGTTCTTTGTGTCACTTATTTTCATGTCTATAACAATCCCTGCGGTACATGGCTCATTTCTTAGTGCGAAAATTGTCTTTTGAAATTAAAAAAAAAACTTAGATTAAGCAACTATTAAAATACACCAAAAAAGCTACAGTGGCTTGGTGTCGGATTTTGTATTGCCTCTACCAATGAAATCCCAGATAGCAAGCGAAGATTCGTTCGGATTTAGAATTATGCCCAGGGTTTAAACGTCTGATCAATTTTAAAATATTTTTAAATCAAAAATACACTTTATAAATAATATTAAATCAAATTCGAAAAGACTCATAAAGTATCAAAACGATATATCCACAAAAACTCCAGTGTGTTTTTTGGCACGGTAGCCAAACATTGGTTTATATGATGCATCTGTCTTAGTGTGAGTGTATCGTTTATACACACTAAATAAAACGACGCTTCTATACTAACAAGCTATATTTAAAAAAAACTGTAATGGAAATGAAATAAGGTTTCAGGAGTATTTATGTAAAAAGTACTTAGTGATATTTCTTTTTTTTATATATAATGGGTGGCAATCGAGCCAGCAGGTCACCTGATGGTAAGTATCACGGTAGTGATTACCGCCGCCCATGGACACCCGCAACACCAGAGGAATCACAGACTAAAAGCTACAGTATTTCTTTCTTTACTAGAAAGGGCTACAGCAGTGAGAAAACTGGCTTTAAATACTCGAGCAGTCACGGCTAGAGATGTATGGTTGGCTTTGGATAGAAAGCACCATTTTTACAACATTATAAACTGTTAACATGTTTATCGCTTTTTTAAACAATCTAATCATTTATTTATACAATCATACAGCCTCTGGCATAAACATAATGGACTGACTTAGCGTACATCATAGCAATGATAATTAACTCGCTAATTAGTAGAAGAAAACATGATCATAAAAACTGTTATTCAATTTACACATTTAACACTCAATATTAAAATAACCTAATAAGCGAAGGAATTAAAACAATGTAACTATTATTTCGTAAAGATAATATAGTCGCTTTTTACGACACTCATGGGATGAGATGGGGTTGTGACATATTGTATTCTTACTCCGTCACCGCACGGATAAATAGTTACTTGATACCTACTTTAGATACTCTGGGATTTAGAGAGCATGGCAATACACTACTATCATATATCTTAGCCCTGTATGTGCCTACTTAAATTTTCTTCACACACATACAAAAAAACAGATAATCATCAAACCATTGGTGCTTTAAATGTCTGTACATCCCACAAACAGTTCATCTATTCAATGAATAATCTATTATTAATTCCATAATATTTACAAAAGCTGTATAACAGTTCTATTGTAACTTTTTACAGCTAATCGTGGTGTTTCTTGCGAGTGTCATAACACGCCATTGTTTCAAGTCTATGTTTGAACATGCATTCTTCTTTATAATCATAGCTTTTTCAATATATTTGCTATGTTTTTCATGTTTAAAACTTAGTGAAATTGTTGTTTATGAATCGTGAAAGGGAATGAGTCCTTGTAAAAGTGGTGTAATTAATGTTATTTATAACCATAAAGCCCGATTTACACACCGACAAGTATAGTAGCGAGTTAACACGTGAGAGAGGGGGCTACTTCGTACTTAACTCGCCAAAAAATAGGATGAGATCTATTTAAATCAACAACTAACTACTTAACTCGCTACTGTACTTGTCGATGTGTAAATCAGGCTTTAGTGACATTCAGAAAGTTCAAGAATCCATTCCCATACAATGCGAGTCTTTGTGCGCGTTAACATGAAAGCTATTTTTTATATAAGACTCAGATAGAGGAACCCTAGCAGGCCAGAAATTAAAAAAAATGGAAAAAAAGATGGATTTAAACAAAAAACTTCATATTTAATCAAGAAACGGACATAGCATTGGTATGAACTTAGATAATATTTTGCCGAAGAGAACACAGTATCTCTAAAATATACTGAATTAGGTAGGTAGCAAAACCATAAATATCTGAAAAGTTAGACTGACCCCACATTTGACATGCGCGTTTCGGACTTGTCAGCGATCTTCACTAGACCGAATTTTAATTCAAAAATATGCTTCCATTTATTTCATCATCATCATAACAGCCTATTTATGTCCCACTGCAGGGACGGGCCTCCTCCCGTGACGGAGGGATACTTGGCGTAGGCCAAACCCTATACCAACCCGTCTGCCCAGCGTGGTATTAGTAGTAATACCACGCTGGCCAAACGAAATGGTATAGGGTTTAATTTCATGTTTTCCTTTTTTTTTATTTTGTACAGATAATATTCACGGATAGTCCCTTAGTCGGTATTTACGACACCCATGGACTGAGATGGAGTGGTGACATTGTATTCTTACTCCATCACCACACGGAGGATACCAATAAAACAAAAAATAACATAGACCAGAATACAATAATAGTTAACCATTTACTTCAAATAGTAGATACATATGGACAATATCAATGTTATACTCATTACAAGTCTGACTAGGAACATTGAAATCGTGTAAATATCTAACAGTAAGCATGTTTTACGCTTCCACTAACATTTTCTTGGAGTTACTCCAACATGCTTTAAACCACTGGTAGATAAGCGATAGATATATTTCAAGTCCATTTTATTTTTTTGCAAAGCGGTTCTTTTAAAGAAATGTACTTGGGCAGTTATTAATCCTTAAAGACAAATGTAAGGAAATTCGTGAAATTTTTGTAACGCTTTGGGGAATAAAGTTAAAGTAAGAAAATAATTATGTATTTCACGATTCACTAATTATTGTTTTCTTTTTGTTGGATGTTTTTGATTCTTGTCTTTATATAAAGTCCAATTTCGATCGGTCAGGAGAGCGAAGTATTTCTAGATCTATGTCTATTTTGGAGGCTAGTCCCTACAGTGAAATGGATCTGTAATCTCGTTTACGTTAGCGGTAGTATAGCAAATGAAAATTATAGTAAATGTAAATTATATCTTTGAGTATAACACAAAGATACCTTTTTACGTATTCAAAATCTATCGAGTGAAATACATTATACAGTTAGCTGATACATATCAAAGCCTAACACAGTTAGATTAGAAAAATGTGGTAAGATTACCGAGTGGAAAATGCCTTGATAGCATAGTGGTTATGGAAGCGGCTTCGGTGCACGAGAGCGCGGGTTTCATTTGTTTTTTTTTTTATTTTAAATATTTCTCACACTTTCACACAACGCCATATAGTCCCAAACTAAGCAGAGCTTGTACTAGACAAAGGATAAACATACTTAAATACGTTGTTTCTTTTTCTAAATAAATACATATTATATAATACATAGAAACACCAACTGTGTGCATGAACAATCATGTTCATGCACACAAAGATTTGCACTGAGCGGGAATCCAACCCGAGACCTCTGCGTAGCAGTCATGTTGTATAACCACAACGCCACAGAGGTCGTCATTCCCATGAAAGATTATTATTTGTGTGATCTTCAATTTATTGTATTGCGCCTAAAGAAAGAAAGAAATTGGTTTTGTGTTTGTTAAGTCTGTGCTGTGTGGATCATGTTAGTGCCTTTGTCCAGCAGTGGACTGTGATATACTAGTTGATTATGTGTATATTTGCAATATAAATCCCCGTGACACAGGACAGAAAACTAAATGCGAAAGCAGTCATTTTAAAAATAATTTGTCTTTTAAAAAAGAATAGAAGTTAAACTAAACTGTTACAGGTATTAAAATTAACAGATGCAAAGACACTCAGGCTTCATAAAGTTGTTTGTAGACCACACAAGTATATAGTTGTATTGCGTGGGATTCGAACCCGCGTTCTTTGAGAGCACAACAAGGCAGTTACTCTTAGAAAAGATTATCTAAATTAATGGCTAAATTGTAGTATGTACCACCGTTAGCACAGTGATAAAGAGCCCACATTTTTTATCACGAAATCTCTATTCGATTCCCGGTAACATTAAGCAAGACATTTTTCCAACTGCACTGACGGCTCTATTGAAATATATGTAAATTTGTTTATAAAATAAACTGCTGATACGGTCTGTTTATTTCCAATGTTTCACGATTTTAGTTACCAGTCAATTAAGAAGATAAAAAAGACTTTAAAATGCAATATAAAAACAGCGTCTGGAATATGGCGGCTTAATAATAGCTGTCAAGATTGCGACGCGGTATATTCTAATGACATCCAAAATTATGTATCCGTTATTATCAAAATTCTATATTTCAAGGGCACTCACTTTTTAAAAAAGATGAAATAATTATTTGGCGGCAAGCAAACGTTGTATTGTTTAGTTGGCCAAGAAGGCCTTATATCTGAGGCTGACGACACTATCCGATTTTGAATAATATTATTTCACTATACAGCTTTCTTATAAATTCCAAAGTAAGCCGCTAAAAAATTTATTTAAGCCTTCCTTTAATAATTATTTCTTTTATTCGTGCACATACCTAATAATATGATACGTATGACAGTGGAAACACGCATAGAAGACACATTTATTCCTACAGCGTACTCAAAACAACTTATTGCCTTTAAAATGGTGTTACGTAACTTTTATGTATGTGTGTGTTTGTGTGTGTGTGTGTGTATGTTTGTATTTTTCATTGCGTTAGAATTTTTCCATTTATTTTAATGTTAAGATGAGGAAAATTGCCTGTTTATTGCTATTTATTAGAAGTTCGACAGTTTAGTTATTTTTTTTATTTACGTCGCATTTTTATTTTTTGTTTAAAAATGTATGAATACGATAATAAAAAGATATTGTCGTGTATAAACAATATAAATGTAATAATTTCCATCTATCATAGATATTTAACTTCTACTTTAAGTTTTTAAATTGTTTTTCTTTTGCATTTTAGCAGTTGTGAAACTTACTTATTTTTTTAAAATTAATTATCCAAATCTAAAACTAAAGCATGAATACTAATACTTATATAAGAAAGAAAGAAAAAACGATTATTGGCCATAAAGAACACACACAACAAATATACAAAAATAATACAAAACAATAAAACAAAGTCTAAATGGCCAATAGGGCTCTGCCTCAGCTGAAATATCGAATTAATAAAATACTAATTTGTTAGATTTTATGCAGTTTTTCTAATATAAAGAGAAATAGACTGCGTAAGTCCCTTTAGTCGACATGCTTAAAAGAAGTCCTTTAAAATTATCGTCTAAAATAGCGTCTAGCGCCATTACCAACAAGGCCACCCAAGGACCATTTTTTCCATGGTCTATCTTCTTTTCGGATTTTTCTAGTTATACCTAAGCTTTATAGGTAAAATTATAAGTCATTAAATAGAGTTGATGAAGTCATTTTGAGGGTTCTCATCCCAATTATTCCGAAATTTTTGTTCAATCTACAGAAACTTCCATATTAAGCCATTATCTATGGAGACTTTTTCAAACAATATAGGTATTTAACGGATATAAAAACCAACCAGCCTGAAGAAAATAATTCGCAAATCAAATACGTAAATTATCTTGTGGGATTCACCTCATGCATTCTAGCCTTATAAACAAACTTTTCGCCACCCAGGCATTTAAAAAGTTTAAACACCATAAAGTATCTAACACACGGCAGAATCCTACTGTTTAAGCCACTAGCAATGGTTAGTGTAACAAATGTGTTAAGAATTATGATAAATGTCGCTTCCGTAAATGCATTCTCTAATGCATGCAACTATAGTTTTTATGTTTTTCATTTAGGTATGCGATGATTTATTTTACTTAGAATATTTTAACTGCTAAGTATAATGACTTAACAAGCTTCATTTCTAATTGAATTATTTTTTGTTTTAATAATAGAAATCAGACTAACTTTTGTATTTTCAATTTTTAGTAGGGACCAGGCATTTTTCTTTTTTAATACTTTTATTCTCTCCACCTTGACGTTGGCAGAATCATCGGGAAACGATGGGGCCAATGTATTAAAAAAAACAGAACAGAACTATAGTTTTTGACTTACTATTGCTTCTTTTAACGCTTCAATGGTGCTCTGCAGAGATATAATTTATTTTATAACTGTCAGTCAATAGCTTTCTCCTGTGATGGAGGAAATATTCAGCCCTTATTTCACCCGAAGTAAAGTTTGTTTTGACAAGGCCACTGCTGCCTAACAAGTTACCTTTAAAGAAGGAAAACTTGAAATTGAACCCTATAACCAAGTCGTCTGGTCAGCGTGGTATTAATATGCCAAGAATCCCTACATTACGGGAGAAGGTCCGTCCCTGCAGTGGGACATTAATGGGCTGAAAGAAATATTTTAATATAATATAATATAAACAAAGAAAGAAATATTTAAATAAAAATATAATAAATGGGTAATTAAATTAATTCTTAATTATAATTTCATTATAAAAACGATCATTTGTTTGTAATTACCTAATAATTAAAAGTAATCAAATATCATAAATTAATTATTAGGAATAAAACATTTTCAAATTACTTATTTAAACAAATTCTTGTTTTTAATGACATTTATTTTAAAGTGTAGACAGTAGAAAGTGCCAATGCCAGCATTTGCAAAGATGGCCGTGATTTTTATAAGGAAAAATATGTATACACTTTTATCTATCTAAACATTTTTAGACCTACTTTATTAAATTAGTTTAACTTAAATTTAGTAAATCACTGTTTTTAATTATTTTTTTAAATTATATTTTCAGATTTTATATTTTTAATTAATATAATAATTAAAGTAAGTAAACATTAAATTTTGTAGTATTTAATATTATTTTAGATAAGTGAATAAATGTCATCAAATACAAAATCGCAAAGCTTTCGGCTTTTCAGATTCTACAAAAAGATTTTATAAGTATTTCAATCAAATTTTAATTGTATCAAAACAAAAATAACAAAATTTAATTTATTTCGTAATAAAATTTACGCACGCATTTACGATATTTATTTTGCTTAATATCGGTCCGTTCAATTGATTTTTTTTCCTAAGTGGGTGTCTCGCCAGTAACGCAACATAAAACAAATAAATAACATAAAACATAAAATTAAAAAAGAAATACAACTAACCTTTATTTTGTCCAACACAACACAACAAAAGTCCAAATGTCACACCAACTAATAAACAAGGAGTTCTTTTCTAAAAAGTCTATAAAGATTTTTACAAAACTCCTTTCGAGATTGCGCGCCAATTTATATCGAGGTGACGCACACTTTTTTATTTATCCGTTACGCAATTAAGAATTTTTTCTTTAATTTCACGAGCGAGCGAGCGTAGATATTAGAAAAATGATATAAAATCAAAAAAATATTAAAAAGTCATCACAATTAAAAAAATAAATCACAGTTCCAAAAATAAAACTGTTTGACAGTCACATTTTTGAAAAACGAACGCGGGCGCAGCGTCGCTTCGCCCGAATATTGTAAACGTATTGGGGCGAATACATCTAGAGATTTTTAAAATGGAGTTGTTTAATAATATGATTTTTTAATAGAATATCGTTGATATTTCATTGTGTTTCTTGGTTTAGTCGCGCGCGTGTGCTGTTTCTACACATTATGATCTAACACTGGCTGAGTCTCGATTGCAGAACATACTTATTCTAAGTCAACTTACATTCGTTCATATTTGCCTGCCGGGCGTAGGGCTGTGCCTGGATGTTAGAACCTAGTCTAACGCCTTTTCTGTGTACTATCGACTCATTGTTACTTTGAAAATTAATCTAGAAACGCGAAGATATAGAATTAAATGTATTTTTTTCTGTATAAAACTAAGATTGCTTTAATTTATCGTTTAAAAGTTAGTCTTAGAAACTAAATTCTAGGACAATCATATCCGTTTCATACACCCAGCAATATAACAATCTAAACCCTAATCCCTTGCAACAAGACACATAATTCAATAAAAATATTTAGCTCTACAACTTCAATAATAAAAATAAACGATACAGAACTTAAATAAATTAATCTCTAGGATTTAATGCATTCGTAATAATACAAATCATAAAACCTGATATCGATTTAATAGATATTTATGATATTAATATCAAGTAACTACAACAATGTAAACTGAACAGCCCTATACTGGCGTAGTACAAGAAACTTCTTGCATATAATAATATGTTTTAGCCTATATTGAGCGCTTACAGGCATTGCCTTGCGCATGCGATTGCTATTATGCCAATAACGGCTATTTTGTAAAAGCTTTTAAGCTTTTGCTTATTTTGTGATGTCTTTACTTAGCAGTGACTTAAAGTACATAAACTTATGATCTATTTTAAGTTCTAATTTATAAAAAATATAAGGAAAAGTCATTATAAGTAATTTAAAATATATTATAGAGTAATTTTATTTTCAATTCGTCTTAAATGACAGAAAAAATCGTAGGAAAATATATTTAACATTTTTGCTGAATTAATTAAAATTTAAAAAAATAGTTCTCTTGATTTTAGTTTATTAGACAAATATAATAACTAGCTACCTATCACCATCGACCTATCACCAATATCCATCGTACATAAGAAATATTACCAACGTAAAAAAATGACAAAAGCTTTTTAAAATAACGTTTGCAGTACATCACTACCAACTATTATTGGTGTAACCACATCACTACTTAGTTGTATGCATCGTGCATTGGCCTGCACTGCCGCGATCTAAATCCGGTTATAACCATCTTAAGTACCATTCAAACCCAGACAAAATTCTAACTTATTCTCTACCAATAAGATTGGTTTTTGTCTGAGATGTTGGCAAGAGTTAAGGCGTTAGGCTTTTGAAGTGAGTCTCTTACACTTATTTCGCTATGAATTTTAGTTAGGTATAGTATTAGATATAGAAAGAAATTCTGTTTGTCTGTGGGCGTACATACGTTTCTAGGACACGGCAAAGAGTTAGAAATCTTCACTGCAAAGATATATTGAGCTATAATTATAGGTTATTTTGTTTAAACTTTTTTGGAGTTCCCCAGGGAAGCGTTTTAGTTACTTGGTATTTAGCTTTTGACAGTTGAAAAATGTATATTAAAGTTTTTTGGGATATTAGACTGCCTCGCTTGCTGGAGCGGCAGTCGTGGCAACTACTGCTATGTAAGAGGTCGCGGGATTAAATCCCACGCAGGACAATAGTTTGTATGGGCCTCAAATTGATATCCTGAGTCTAGATGTTCTTTGTGTCTGTTTAATTAATAGTTATAATGTTTTCGCGTTATAGGGCAAGATCTCTGGTAAAAGAGTTGTCTTTTTTAATTAACGCAGAACAAGTATTATTACTGTAAATAAGGCTTATTTAGAGTATTATTATTACAGCTGGTACACATCACACTAAGAGTACTAGTCGTTTTGTGATGTAGAGTGCGTTTGAGAGTCGATGTGTTTCTTACGCTTGCTATTATACCTAATAATGAAACTAGTATGACATAGTCATAAAAATGAAAGTTTGGTGACCAACAAACGCTCAATTATCGTACAATGATATTATTTTTCAAAGCTAGTAATAGTGAGATCAGTCCCAGATAAGTAGTCCTCAACGTAGCCCACAAACGCATACAATTTTATATTAATATCTAGATAAAAAAAAACTAACAAGCCTTAGTCCAAAACTTAAAATGACTACGATCTGTATGATTATGACACACGAAGCAAATTGTAACTGTGCAATTTAATTTACTTGAAACCATAACTCTATTTATCGCCTTAAGTGTTATTGGATATTTTGAACACTTAAATACTCATCTTCTACTCATCTTCTTCTTCTACTAGACCGGAATATTAAAAGGCGTCATCATCATGTACGACCAGGGTCCACTAGCTATTAACCTGATCGCTAACCTACTGAAAACGGGTAAACTATAATACATAATTAATATGATACCAACTCTCCGTGTGGTGACGAAGTAAGAATACAAAATGTCACCACCCCATCTCATCCCATGGCTGTTGTAAAAACCGACTAAGGGACTATTCGTGAATATTAATATCTTAACGAAATAAAAAGAAGGGAAACTTGAAATTAAACCCTATACCAAGCCGTCTGGCCAGCATGTTATTAGTAGGCCAAATATGCCTCCGTCACAGGAGGAGGCCCGTCCCTGCAGTGGGACATTATTGGGCTGTTATGGTGATATCATTGTGTACTGCCTAAATAAGAATATTTTACTGGTATCTATAATTGCCTAGATTTTTGAAAAATTTAAATGATCATAATCGGTAAGCTAATTCCATCTCGAAAATCAATCAAGTTGGAAAAAACCGTACGAAGAGGAAATATTTGGAAGAATTCTATATTTTCACTCCTTACTCCTAAACCACAACTCAAACTATAACCTCAGATACTACAATTTCAAGTTTTTCATCAAAGTTGCTAGCAAACATCATCCCAACGCCATCTATTGAGCACAGTTAAAACTCTATTGACTTATGTAAGCTAAGTGTGCCCTTAAGCAATCGCCTACGCATATGAGTCATCATTCTACAAGCTATCCTTTCACCAAGTTTTGTACTTAAGTTATTTGTTTAAGTTAAGATTTAAGTTTTGGTTTTAAACTGTAAACGGTTCTTTTCAGGACAAAGGGATAGACCGAAGAGTTATCATCATACCAGCCTATTATTGTCCCATTGCAGGGACGGACCTCCTCCCGTAATGGAGGGATACTTGGTCTACTAATACCACGCTGGCCAGACTGATTGGTATAGGGTTTAATTTCAAGTTTTCTTTCTTTTTATTTCGTAAAGATAATATTCACGGATAGTTCCTTAGTCGGTTTTTACGACACCCATGGGATTAGATGGGGTGGTGACATATTGTATTCTTGATCCGTCACGACATGAAATCATGTCTACAATAAATTGTGGTTGATGTAATTGTTACGGGACTATAATTTGAAAGTAACTATACCTTTACAATTTGCTTTATCTACAACTAGCTGACCCGTGCCCACTTCGTTGGGCGGCTAAAAAAGGTGTCCCTTTTTCAAACATATTTCATTACTGCTCCACTCCTATTAGTCATAGCGTAATATTATGTAGCCTATGACACTCCCCGATAAATGAACTATTTAACACAGAAAGAATTTTAAAATCGATTCTGTAGATCTAGAGATTACCCCCTACAACGTCACAAACTCACAAACTTTACCTCTTTATAATATTAGTATAGATTTCTAAAACTTTTGAGGCATTTCTGAAGACATAACCTCTCAAAATAGTTATACAGTCGGTTAAAAATTAGCATTAGAAGGTACAGTACAACACGTCTACTATAATGTATGCACGTGAAGAATGCAACAAATAAAAAATATGCGACAACGTGTGAATATGATGTGTATGTTGCTCTACTTACAATATTTGCAAAATTATATATTAGTGCATATTTTTGCTTACTTATTTTTTTATTATTTATTTATTTATAAAAAAAAATATTTCCGATTAAGGGACTTTGTCCTATATCGTTGGGACATGGATCGCTGGGATATATTCTAAGACCTTTTAGACAATCATTTAGTAACGTGAAATAATATCAGTAGATTAGCACAATTAAATTTTAAAAAACCGAAAACTTTACAAAGATCTTAATCCTACAGCACCATTTGATTCTATTTTCGTGCTTTTTGTATTAAAAATAGTTCTGACCTGTGTTCCTTAGTTGGTTAGTAGTTTTGGCTGACATGCAGCGATTTCGTGTTAGAGTACTTAGTACAACCACTCCTAAGTTAGCTTAGAGTCCTAAACCTATATTCTTTATTTAGTCTGGTCATAGTTAGACGATGTTTTGTGGTTTCTGCCTGTCCCTATGTTAACAAGTCTTGAGTACGTTACGTAATATTTTTATGATATTTTCAATCAAAAACTTCAATATAACAGCCCACTAATGTCCCACTGCAGGGACGCCTCTTCTTGTGATGGAGGGATACTTGGCCTACTTATACCACGCTGGCCAAACGGATTGGTGGGTTTAATTTCAAGTTTTCCTTTTTTTATTACATTAACTGTTTGTACACCTAATAAAATTAAATAAATAAATAAAGATAATATTCACGGATAGTCCCTTAGTTGGTCTTTACGACACCCATGGGATGAGATGAGGTGGTGACACACTGCATTCTTAATCCGTCACCACACGGAGATAATTTTACAACTTATTACTTCAAAAAATATTTAAATACGGAAGTAGAGTTACTTATCCTCAACTCACGGTTGAACTCCCATCAATTTTCTAACACCATTACGTGTAGGCTCAAACAAGTTTTTGTTTAAGAAAAATGTTTCTTATTACATTAGTAGAGTTATGTACTGTAATGTGTTTTGTTAGCATTTTGCTCACGATATCGTGATGGACATTTTACATGGTACATAACTATGTTTTATCGTAAGAACTGTTAGTGGCCCATTGCGGGGACAGGTCTTATACTGTCAAAGAGCAAAGTTTGGCTTACAGACACCAATCGTTCTTTTTATTACTTTTGTTTTCCAAAACATATTTTTAGTCCGGGTTTCCTTAAACGTTTTTGCAATGTGAATATTATCAAGTTATATGTTGTTGATAAGACGCTCAACAATTTCAATTCGGGAATTCTGTATAGTGGTAGCAACCAATCACGAAGTCGACAAATATTGTATCTTTGCTACCTCTCCTTACTAGGTACTTAGTACAACCACTCCTAAGTTAGCTTAGAGTCCTAAACCTATATTCTTTATTTAGTCTGGTCATAGTTAGACGATGTTTTGTGGTTTCTGCCTGTCCCTATGTTAACAAGTCTTGAGTACGTTACGTAATATTTTTATGATACTTTCAATCAAAAACTTCAATATAACAGCCCACTAATGTCCCACTGCAGGGACGCCTCTTCTTGTGATGGAGGGATACTTGGCCTACTTATACCACGCTGGCCAAACGGATTGGTGGGTTTAATTTCAAGTTTTCCTTTTTTTATTACATTAACTGTTTGTTAATGTATGTAATGTATTTATTTATTTAATAAAATTAAATAAATAAATAAAGATAATATTCACGGATAGTCCCTTAGTCGGTCTTTACGACACCCATGGGATGAGATGAGGTGGTGACACCGACAGCTGTTGCGGCACAAAGGTTCTGGAATCGCGACCGCGTACTGGAAAGCGCAAGGTGGGGAGACCCCTAACACGGTGGACCGACGACTTAGCTAGGACGGCGGGAAGCCGATGGATGAGGTAGGTACAGGACCGCACAAGGTGGCAATACTTGGAGGAGGCCTGTGTCCAGCAGTGGACCTCGATTGACTGATGTGATGAAAGTAGGGACTTCTCTACTTGCTACCAAAATCTTAAGTATCTTCCACAAAATTCTTGAGCTTTTTATCAAAATAAAGCTGCTTACTAAAAATAAGCTTTGCAAAATAACAACCGTTTTGCTATCGAAGCAGTTAAAAAAGAGACGTAATCAAACCGCGCCTGCGTTCAGATCATGATGATGACTTATTTTCTAGAGATGCTGATTCATCATCATAAGAGCCCATTAATGTCCCACTGCAGAGACGGGCTTCCTTCCGTGACGGAGGGATACTTGGCCTACTAATACCACGCTGGCCAGACGGATTAGTATAGGCTTTAATTTCAAGTTTTCCTTCTTTTTTATTTCGTAAAGATATTCACGGATAGTCCCGATAGTAGTCGGTTTTTAGTTCGGATAGTAGTCGGGTGGTGACATATTGTATTCTTACTCCGTCACCACGCGGATAAAAATATTATTATCTTGCGTTATTAGTATTCGAATTTACAACCTCTTGCACGGAAGCCGCTTACCTACACCGTTTGCCGCAGGCAGTAAAGTATTTATTCTCTATAAAATGCCTTACAAAGAAACACCTAAACTAGGTATCAAACAAGAAATATAATAACCAATCGACTACCAAGATTAAGTAAAAAATTTAACTACACAGCTGAGTATAACTAATACTATTTTTTTGCTTAACATTATAAGTATTATTATATACTACTGCTATAAGCTTGAGGTACAAACTTGTCCTTAATGTCATTTTATATTGAATGCTCGTGCCGACGGAGTTGAGAAAAAAGTTAAATTGATGTTTTATTAACTAATACTTAGTAAAATTACATTTTTTTTATAGTTAATCTTCTGGAGATGAGGTTAGGAATTTACTGTGTATAGTATCATCATAAAAGCTTTGTAAAGTCCCACTAGTTTAGGTGAAACTGTTTTTTTTTCAAGGTTTTTGATTAAAATGACATTTGCGATGAATTATCGAGCTTGTAGCTTGACGGGTAAGCATCTAAAATGCCTGAGAACATAATTATATTTACAAAAATTACGTTTATGTATAAAGAAATGTGAAAAATATTAACAAAACTTACTAAAGCATTTCACTTCATACACACAAGCTTAATCCGGGTCATTAATGAACGTATAAGGTGCTAATTTTGGGAGTTCCTCAGGGCTCTGTGTTAGGACCGTATTTGTTGAATTAGGCGTTGTTGTTGACTTTCTAGGCACTCTATTCCGAGCGTTCGTTAACGATGCTGTTACGTTACTTATCTTGAATTAATCATCATAACAGCCCATTAATGTCCCACCACAGGGACAGGCCTCCTCCCGTGACGGAGGGATACTTGGCCTACCAATACCACGCTGGCCAGAAGGATTGGTACAAGGTTAAATTTCAAGTTTTTCTTCTTTCTATGTAAAGGTAATATTCACAGACAGTCCCTTAGTTGGTTCCTACGACACCCATGGGATGAGATGAGATGGTGACATTTTGTATTCTTACTCCGTAACCACACGGAGGGCTACATTACAAGGCTATATCAATTAATAACTTGTTTTTCAGGATGACGGACGCAGGCTGGTCACTTTAGCTGATGCTATGAACTAGCCAGGAGCTTATACTTAGATTATAATGCCTTGATTGTATTGTCACCATGACGGTTAAAAAATATAGTATAGTATTTTTCTAGTTATCTTGATCTAACTTTCGTTTTTCTCCATAGTTTATATCTTTTCCTTTCCCATTTTTCTTTGTAAAAGCAGATCTTACTCGTTTAAAGTATCGTCGAGAAGGGATGAAGCTGTTTGTATACTAAGTCCTTTACTACGCATGATATCCAATATAAAGATTTACTCGACAGTCTATATTAGTCAGTGAGGGGAGATTTCAATACATGCTTCACGATATCATAATATGGATATAATTTTTAGATCCTTTTTCTGATACCAGATATAAAAATATCAGAAATTGCTGTAAAACTTTTAAAATACTAATTGTGTCATTTGACACTATATTACTTCTAGTAATTTTAATAAAAATTAAAAAAAATGCCAAATAATTAGCACATGTTCATGAAAAGATAACTAAACAAAATATAACATAACTGTAAAAAACGGTGTTAGATTCATAAACATTATTACTACTTTTTTTTTAATAATGTTAAAAAAATATACAATATTATTGTAAAATCTGATGTAAATCTTGTAATCTCCCTCTGAAGATTCCCTATTCCTTTTTTTTCTTATTCCTTTAAAAAAGACAACTCCCGCACTAGGGATCATGCCCTGTGTCGCGGGGACCTTTTACAAACATCAATTAACGGACACAAAGAACACCCAGACCAGGACAATAATTTGTGGATCTCACACATTATTGTCCTGCGTGGGGATCGAACCCACAACCTCTTGCACGGCAGCCGCTTGCGCTACCGTCGCGCCACCGAGGTCTTCAAGATATAAGCCTTCTCCATGTATCAGACTTAATGTCATGTTTGCCTTTAGCGACTTCGATGTCCTATAGATAAGATGGGGTAGTCGAACATTTTATATCATTTTTTTCGTAATTAATGTTACGGTAAAAGTGCATCAAAGCTTTTAAAAAGCTGTAATGTCAGCAAGAATGTCCATATTATGATGAACCTACTTTTAAAATCATTGACACTTAAACTGTATTCTCTGACGACTACTCAATTTCGTTAGATAAGTATGACAAACTCCTAAGATATCTTAACTATTTCTTCAATTCATAGGTTAACATTAACAAAGTTTACTCTCCCTTTGTCAGTTTGGTCTCTTCCTGAAATATAAGACATAAAAGTTCTTAAAGTTTCGTAGAATCATGTCTTCGTTGCCATAAAACTGATTTCACGTTCTAAGATAATCATTCAAACAGATGCACCTTTGAAAAACTCTAAATGCATCCCGTTAATGAGTCTAAAAGCTTAATTAATAATATTAAAAGCACCATAATTAAATAAGCCATCGATAAAACCCCAACCATTTCTCTCACGAGGGGCGTGACCGGTAGAATTTAATACAAAACCCGCCATATTGATGTATACATTTTTTTCCCGAACCTCCCTACCCACCCTACTTAATTGAGCGTTGTGAAAACTATCACGTTAGTAAATGACGCTCCCCCTTTCTCCCTCCCCGCAGTTTTCAACATGGCCGAGATCAATAATTTGGCTGGGCAATGACTGTGATGACTTGGACATGCGCAAAGGGTACGCACGCTGGAATCATCGGAAAACCTGAACTTGACTTGACGAAAACGAAAGTCGAACCGAATGTTTCTACACTGATCTTGGCATCCGATACTAACACTCTATCGTTAATCATTTAATCAAGGTCCTAAACTTCACATACAAAGTTTATTTTTGATGATTTTTTTAGTTTTTATATATAAAAAAAACATTTTTAGATATAGATGTATTAAAAAATAAAGACTTTGATAAAAACGATGATGTAGCTTAAGACAAATTGAGGGTAGACGAAAAAGAAAGCGTAGTCGTTGATGATTTTGGGTGAGGTCGCCATGAAAAAGATGAAACAAACGTTGCGTTACCAGTAAGTGCGAGCGAGATAATAGATGTCAATTTTATAGTAATAGCTACTAAAGCTATGCGTACTATAGAGTTTTGTATATGTGTCTCTTTCCGAAATTACGCATTTACCAGGAACATTCGAGGTCTCGTTTCGCGCAACGTTTTTACTTCGAATCTGTAGAATTGGGGTTTTTATATGAAGTCCATCAATTTGATGATCTCAAATGACGTCAACAAAATATTGCTAAGAGACATAAAATTTATCATTTTTCATACTAAGTTAAATTCTTACCTTTTTGATGTTTTCTAGGAGAAGAATCAGGTCTGTTTGTAGATCAGGTGTAGAGGCCTGTATATCTTCTTCTAAGTCTTGTATAAAAGTTTCTGTCTTCTTAATATCTTCTTTATCTTGTAATTCTTCTGTATTGTCTTATTTATTGTGAATAGCCCTTATTTAAGCCCATTAATTATACATACTCATATAAAACGTTATAGGTATAGAAATAACGTAAACTTTTAACTAAGTCTTAACGTTAATTTTATTTTAATTTTGTACTATTTAAACAAATCTAGAAGTCGCATCAACAGGTAGGTAAACTCGATAAAATTTAGATATTTTTTTGTATTTTTTTTTGAGGAATTTTATCTTACCTTTTTACTTATTAATTTAAGGCCAATTTAAGGCACAAGATTTTGTTTTGTTTTGCTTTGTATTATTTTATCTGCTTTCATCACCCAATAATCTGAAGTGGTTGATGAAACTTGGTCGAAACTTCTTCCAAATTTTATTTTCCAAACGTTTCAAATATCACTTAGCCTTAATGGTTATGTCCAGAGTTATTCACTAAATTACTTTTCACTATATATATAGAGAGTTTTCATATAAAAATCAATTTAAATCAATATTAAAAGTTCCAAAATTAACCAGTGTTGTTTAAATGTACTTAAAAAACGTAAGATTTAAATTCTCTTTTCTATTGGATTCTTATAATAACGCTTGTTATAAACATAAAACTTGTTCTATTGCGAAAAAACGTGTTTCTTTATCGTCAAATGGCGCTGATTGTTATTTGTTTTGCTAGATTCCTCTTAACTATGAAATCTTGGCTTTCTTTATTTTCTTGCGCATTTAACTTATTTTAGTCCGTATCTATATTTCCATGTTCTTCTGTACGGACTTCCCATGTGGTTTTTTCTTCTTCTTCTTCTTTATTACTATTGTTGTTTCCGGCTGCTTCTCTCGGATGGTCGTTGATGTTTATTTAGCCCTTTACGACGGATCCGAGCCAAACTGCCTCCAGTTGCCCTAACACTAGTTTTACAGTAGTAAATGAAACCGGTACTTCGAAAAGTTTATAAGATTTCAAGTGTTGCTGAATACTATTGATTACAAATTCACTTAAATACTAGTTTTTATAATTATGGTTGTGGTGTGGGAAAAATTAAATAGCGTCTATTGCATAAAACTATCTTGAATGTGACGGCAGGCGGCTGTGGTGCGTTATACGCATGCGCGAAATTTCGAATTACTGATACCAAAAATTGGTTTTTGTTGTTATTCGAGAAATTTTTTATATTTTTGAATTTTTAGGCCGTTTTGTTTTTAAATTTTGTTTTATTTTATTTGTTAGTTTTTTTATTATTATTAATAAATGTAAGCGCGTTAGGTTTTATCGCGCCGTTGCGTAGGTGGTATAAACGCGGCGTCGTCACCAGCCTCGCCGGCCACACTGATGCCGGTAGGATTGCATTGCTGCTGCATCGCTACCCCACGGGTGGTGTACTGTGGGATGAGAGCCAGCCGCCACCCTCACTCACCCCAATGATCGCGTACCTCGAAATCATCAAATAATGATTTTACGTGTTTATTATAAAACCTGGACTATGTATGTATGTGTGGGTGCTTTATCTACGCAATTCTAAGCACACTGATTATGTGTGTGTAATATTTGTTAGTTATTTGAATGTTAGAATAAACTATTTACTGGTCCATTATATTTGTAAAGAGGCTTTAACAAAATTGGATCAATAATTTCATATGGAGGCTGTATAGTGACATAAGTGTGAAACATTATATAAACACGAGAAAAATGTTTGTGTGTATGTATGTGTGTTTGTGTGTGTGAACTTTTTGAACATGGCTGAGGGTAGATTTACTTCCTTCCCTATGGTTTTAACTAAAGGATATTTATTTATTAAATACTGTACAATGACATGGAGGCTGTATTGGTTAGTATATTTGCTTACCATGTGGCAGGTCGTGGGTTGGATTCCCGTAATTTGTGTGTATGAAAATTAGAGCTTTTATTCAATCTACAATAATATGTATTGATTTACAAAAAAACTACCTATAAGTATCATCATAACAGCCCATTAATGTCCCACTGCAGGGACGGGCCTCCTCCCGTGACGGAGGGATACTTGGCCTACTAATACCACGCTGGCCATACGGATTGGTATAGGGTTCAATTTCAAGTTTTCCTTCTTTTTATTACACAAAGATAATATTCACGGATAGTCCCTTAGTCGGTTTTTACGAAACCCATGGGATGAGATGGGGTGGTGACATATTGTATTCTTACTCCGTCACCACACAGAGAGTATGTTTATGGTTAAGTACCCATAGTATAAGCCCTCCACATTTTCGAAATGGCCTTGTGTAAAGCTTGACAAACTGGATCACGTAGATTTGGAGATGAGGTGACTTAATAGTTACAGGCTTATCCAATATCGAAGTTTTCCGAGTTCAAATCCCAAAGATTTTGTAATAGAGACTAGGTTTTGACTAGGTGGAGACGGAGTAAGAATACAATATGTCACCACACCATCTCATCCCATGGGTGCCGTAAAAACCGATTAAGGGACTAACCGTAAATATTATCTTTACGAAGTAAAAAGAAGGAAAAAATAAAATTAAACCCTTTACCAATCCGTCTGGCCAGCGTGGTATTAGTAGGCCAAGTATCCCTCCGTCACGGGAGGAGGCCCGTCCCTGCAGTGGGACAATAATGGGCTGTTATGATGATGATAAAACATACATCTTTTCTTTTCTATACTAAGTTTACTTTACTAAAACCACCCTTGGTGCCTTGTCTTTGCAGTGGGACTTTTAAATGCAGTTACAATAATGACTACACTACTTTAACCCTTAACCACCTAGCATAGGTCTGACAGACACCACCAAATATAAAAACTTGAATATTATTGCACCCGAGTTTCGTATAAACCTGTTCGTTCCGGTACCTTTTCCTAGCCCCTCTCAGAGCTACACAAGCTCTTTCCACAATTGTATGTCCGTAAGTTTTGCTCTAGTTAGGAAAAAACTTTCGCCCGGGGTCTGAGAGACCTCTGCTAGGTGGTTACGTGACTATTTTACAATTGAGTATTTTTTTCTATTTTATTTAAAAATTACTTTCAATGTAAAAAGATTGAGCGGGGTTGGAAAAAGATTTTTATTTATAAGGTAGGACAACGAAACAGTACCAAATGATGAATGGGGTGATTTTTATGTAGATTTATGATTAGAGGAAGTGTTAGAACGCAGTTGCGAGTCAGACTCACAATGTGAAAAGACAACTAAAATGAAAAACAACATAAATGTACTGCCCAAAACTGATTTATCTTCGACAGTTCTTGATCAGTTTGTTTCTGAAGATGATGATATGTAAAGGTATCTAAAGTGCAATCGAAAACTCGAAAACGGATTCTTTTCTGTAAAAGGCGCTTGTCCTCTGACCCCTTCTTCCTTTCCATTAACACCGCTATAGTATAATATAGTGCAGGAGAGAGGAAGTGTGAAACTAGTATATTGAAATAAACTAAACAGTAAATCAAATATGAAGCGTCATGCAAAGAACTTGAAATTGCAACGTGATATCAGAATGACTATTCGCCGCGTTCTCGACAGCAACAAAGGAACCACTCCAAGAGTAATTCCTTCAAGAAATAGTGCTAAATAAAGGTTAACAGTATGTTAGAACTGTTCTACTTGTTACTACAAAAACAAAAAGTAAAAAACAATACACGTGTATCGAATGCAGAGCACCTATTTGCTTGAAATGCTCACATAAACCTTGTATTAATTGTCCTGAAAAACTGCATGTTTAGGTCTTGCAATTTTGCTTAAGTTTTATTTTATTTGAGATAATTTGATGTTTTTTATGTTTATAGATTCCTAATTATCTAAAAAAAAAGTACAAAGAAGTACCCACTCGTGGGATTACTGTAATAAGTCTTATCTTTCAAATATGGTACTTTGTAATAAAAAAAATAAGATTGGTTATTATTCAATTAAGATTTTTTTTAAACTATTGATATTATCTTGTGCCATTCTTTCCTAATCAATAGTTTAATATGTTCCTAATAAGCTTTTAACTCAATATTCATAATAACCTTTCACAGTTTAAGAAACGAGAATCATTTTGTACCGGTGTCTCACAGACCTGTGCTAGGTGGTTGTGTGACAAAAACAGGTGCTAGGTTGTTAAGGGTTAAAACCAAACGTAACAAAAACAAAAAATGATTCTCAATATCACGATGCGAAAGACTGATTGAAACGAGGTGTTAAAAAAAAAATCGATACACTATTGCACAAAAAATATCCAGAATCAAACACGGGACGTTATCGTTCATCGCGTATGCCACCCTCTGTACCATTCGGATCATTTCACCCCATCCTACCATCATTCGATATGCACTCTATAGAGTTCGATATAAAGTAGATGTCACATCAAATTTAATGTACATTCGGTGTTTTTCGAACTCATCCTCAAGTAGGTAAGTACAGTATATTTTTGCTATGGATACATGGATTTTAGATATCTCTAGTCAATGCATTTTACGCGTTTAATGTAGTACCTAGTAAGAAAACATTATTTCATCCCAAGAGTGTCATAATAATCAACTTAGAGAATCTGAGAGAGTGCTGTGTGGTGACGGAGTAAGAATACAATATTTCACCACCCAATCTCATCCCATGGGTGACGTAAAAACTGACTAAGGGACTATCCGTGAATATTATCTTTACGAAATAAAAAGACGAAAAACTTCAAATTAAACCCTATACGAATCCGGTTCCAGCGTGGTATTAGTAGGCCAAGTATCCCTCCGTCACAGGAGGAGGCTGTTAATATGATGATTTAGATATCTAGTATTATGTTATGTACGTTTGATAAAAGAGAAACAAAACATCGTTTAAAAATTCCAAGATTGTCATAATTATTGACTAAGAGAGAAGGAACTCAAACAGTACCTTTGCGAAAAAAACAACTCGTTTTGCTATTATAGCAGTACCATTTCATCACTCTAGCATGATGGCTTATAATTCTTCCACCATTGACAAAGCCCGTGTCTGCAAACTCTCTCTTCCTGGCTATGAATCCCACATGGTGGTGGGGTCAGCCTTCCTTATCTTCCTCCTTCACCTTGCTCTATCTTCGACCTCGTTGTCATTAAGCTCACACACTCCCATGTCCCTTCGCATCACATCCCTCCATCTTGTTTTTGGGAATTCTCTAAGGCCCGTCCCTGCAGTGGGACATTAACGGGCTGTTATGATCACAAAGCTCAATACCTAGTACGGGACTTGTCTATAAAAAAAAATCGATATAAAGACAAGTATTAAAGATAACATACATCCCTAGTCGTATCTTAAATGTCATTGAGCTGTGACATTTCAAATGTCTATTTTTATTAGAGGTTTTTGTAGTCATTAAGTTCTAGTAAAGTATGTAGGATGTTTGTTGCGTAATATATTGAGGTATACTTAGTCACTGTTTTCTGAGAACCTAGGGTAATGATCTTGACCTGTTATCCTACGAAATAAATGGAAAACCTAAGGTTTTTTTACTATGTAGGTACTTACCTGAGTTTGAGGCGCAGGGTGGGGAGACCCCTCACACGGTGGACCGACGACCTGGTTAGGACGGCGGGAAACCGATGGATGAGGGAGGCCCAAGACCGCGCCGAGTGGAAACTTTTGGAGAAGGCCTATGTCCAGCAGTGGACGTCCATAGGATGATATGGATGGATGGACTTACCCGAGTTTAAAAAAGTGGTACTGGTAAACTGGGGTTACTTTGATGTCTTTGGAGTAACATTGATCTCTCAATTTTCTTTATTAATTTATTATCATCATAATAGACCATTTATGTCCCGCTGCAAGGACGGGCCTCCTACGTGACGGAGGGATACTTGGCCTACTAATACCACGCTGGCCAGACGGATTGGTATAGGCTTTAAAGTTTTCCTTCTTTTTTATTTCGTAAAGATAATATTCACGGATAGTCCCTTAGTCGGTTTTTACGACACCCATGGGATGAGATGGGGTGGTGACTCACTGTATTCTTACTCCGTCACCACATGGACATTAATTTATTATAGAAGTGTTATTTTCGCGCAAATGACGCACGCCATACATGTGACAGTCCTGTTAAGGGCTAATACTATAAATCGGTCATCCTTCTCTTAGCACATTCAGAGATAAATGACTGATCAATGTAGCCCCTGCTTATTAAAGTAACCCCATTCTACGGCACCTATCGACCTTAATGTAAGAAGTTTTTAAATACTTTGGACTTGACTTGACTAAAATACTTTTACTTGGAGACGGAGTGGTGACAAATGAATATGAATAAAAAAAGATGTAAGGCGTCACTACGTTTTTACAACACGAATGGTGAGCCTTTAAGTTCCTATAATAATATAATCTATAAGCATGAAGTAGTTTTTCGTTATGAATTAATATACCTATTCGTGTAAACTCGGTTTTTACGACATGCCTTGGTACTTGATTACTCTTAAGCTAAGCTATACGCGTGATGTCATTTTTTACGACATGACTAATACAAGGATACCTATCCTACAAAAAAAGCAAAATTTAATTTAATTTTTAACCGACTCCGAACCAAAAAATAAATTGATGAAATTTTCAGGGGACTAATCTGTATTCTCTTTCAAATAAAAACGAATTTAAAACTTAACTCTTTTTTTTTGGAGTCGGTTAAAAATTAAATTAAATTTTGCTTTTTTGACCGAGTTTACACGAATAGGTATATTAATTCATAACGAAAAACTACTTCATGCTTATAGATTATATTATTATAGGAACTTAAAGGCTCACCATTCGTGTTGTAAAAACGTAGTGACGCCTTATATCTTTTTTTATTCATATTCATTTGTCACGGTTCTCTATTCTGTCTCATAATTTTTTTATCCATAATCTAAGGTGTCATAACATTTTGTGTCCGAATCATCATGTGTCCTAATAATAGCTAGCCCTAAATTCATGTCTTATAATATCACTTGTCCGAAAACCTAAATCCCTAAAAATAACATGACCTAATTTTTTTTGCTATAACCATCACAATCTATAATATTTAAAAAACATAAATACTATATACTAGTTTTACATAAAAAAAAATGTTTCTGGCGCGTTGTGGTCACCATACTAACCTAACCTAACCAACTGTTTCTGACTTTTGCCCTAATATTTTTTTTAGGACATGTGACTTTATAGCAAGAAAAAATAGGATATGTAATAATTATAGTACCCCATTTTATGACACACAAGTATTATAGGTAAAGACGATTAGGTAATATACGATTTCGTATACGCGAACATTATGGAAAGTGATGATTATAGTAAACTTGTTTGGGATTATGATTTTCGGACGATCGATATTCGGAGAAGAAAGGGACTACCATTTGTCACCACTCCGTCACCAAGTAAAAGTATTTGAGTCAAGTCCAAAGTATTTGAAAACTTCTTTAGTTAAAAAGAAATTGCGTAAGAATTAAAACCAAGTTTCTAGCTACATTGTATTATTTATACCTACAATGATGTTATAGTTTATATTTATACTTACTATTATATAAAGCTGAAGAGTTTGTTTGTTTGTTTGAACGCGCTAATCTCAGGAACTACTTTTTCGAATTGAATTTACTTTTCAGTTTTGGATAGACCATTGATCGAGGAAGGCTATAGGCTATATTACATCAAGCTAGGACAAAAAAATAATTTTTGAAATTTAGGGGGCCTAAGGGCCTACTCAGAAGGCTCATGGTCACTCAGAGGGCAATGGAGAGACCTATGTTGTAGCCTGACCTATGGACCTACTCAGAAGGCTCATGGTGTCTCAGAGGGCAATGGAGAGAGCTATGTTGTAGCTTGACCTATGGGCCTACTCAGAAGGCTCATGGTCACTCAGAGGGCAATGGAGAGAGCTATGTTGTAGCCTGACCTATGGGCCTACTCAAAAGAATCATGGTCACTCCAGAGGGCAATGGAGAGAGCTATGTTGCAGCCTGACCTATGGGCCTACTCAGAAGGCTCATGGTCATTCAGGGGCATTGGAGAGAGCTATGTTGGGAGTTTCCCTGCGTAATCGAATCAAAAATGAGGAGATTCGCAAGAGAACCAAAGTAACCGACATAACCGGTTAAAGTAGCGACAAGCAGGGCACATAGCGCAGAGAACCGACAGCTATTTGGGCAGAAAGATTCTGAAATGGCGACCGCGTACCGAAAAGCGCTGGTGTGGACAGCTGGAAGCCGATGGATGAGGGAGGCACAGGACCGCACAAGGTGGCAATACTTGGAGAAGGCATATGTACAGCAGTTGAAGTCGATTGGCTGATGTGATGATGATGAATAAACTTTGTATGAATTATAAAAGTGTTTTTTTATTTCATTTCAAATTTAATCGCGGACAAAGTCGCGTTTTACAGCTAGTACCTATATACAGGGTGATAGTCAGAGTGATGTTATCCACAGGGTGTCCTCGCATCACAAAGTGTTGTCGCGTCAGAATAATCCACTAGATTAAGGGGTGTGTTCGCAAAATTCTATATTTCATTATTAACTGCACGCGTTTCTGCATGATTGTGTAGTTTGCAAAAAAAAAGAACAAAAATTATATTTTCAGCATACAAGCTTTGTTTAAAAAAAGAAAACATAAAATGTTTTATCATTACAGCCCATTAATGTCCCACTGCAGGGACGGGCTTTCTCCCGTGACGGAGGGATACTTGGCCTACTAATAAATACCACGCTGGCCAGACGGATTGGTAAAAGGGGTAAATTTTAAGTTTTCCTTCTTTTTATTTCATACAGATAACATTCACGGATAGTCCCTTATTCGGATTTTACGACACCCATGGGATGAGATGGAGTGGTAACACACTGTATTGTTACTACGTTAATTTAGATTTATATAGATTTAATTTAGGTACTTTTTATTTTTTGTCTTTTTTGATACAGTTTTAACACAGCTGGAGTATCCTATCATTCTTTTTTTTTTGTTTCAGACGATGTCTGAGAACTTTTTAAGGGCGCCTTCAAATTTGCCGCTAAGTGTCGCGCGGAGGCAGCGCGACTGCAGCGCTGCGGTATTCTCAAACCTAGCGACGGCAGCGCGACCGCAGCGCTGCAGTCGCGCTGCCTCCGCGCGACACTTAGCGGCAAATTTGAAGGCGCCCTAAGGATTTCTTTTAGTTAGTTTTTTCAATAACTTTAAGATTAAGATACGACCATTGGTAGTCCGTTATCCGTGTGGTGACGGAGTAAGAATACAATATGTCACCACCCCATATCATCCAATGGGTGTCGTAGAAATCGACTAAGGAATTACCTGTAAATATTACCTTTACATAGAAAAAAGGAAAACTTGAAATTAAACCCTATACCAATCCGTCTGGCCAGCGTGGTATTAGTACGCCAATTATACCTCTGCTACGGGAGGGGGCCCGTCCCTGCAGTGGGACATCAATGGGCTGTTATGAGTGGTAGTCCGTAACTCAAAAATATATTTTCTGAATACCAATATTTTTTCTGCAGACCCTACATTCTGTTCCCGACGTCCATAAGCCTCGTGAAAATGGCAATGCATGTAAAAATGATCAGAAATTAATAAATGTATATTTCACATCCGGCTTAAAAGCCAGCCATAAAGTGCCGCCTGTTTATTTAAAGTTTTTAAACAGTTTCTGAATTATTTACCTACCCTTGTTATTATATATTTTAAATAACTGTATTTTATCCGTAGGCATTTCCTTCCTATCATATATATTCTGTGACTAAGGGATACTTATATATCGTATCCCTTCGTCACGGAAGAAGGCCAGTCCTTGCAGCGGGACAATAATGGGCTGTTATGATGATGATGATGATGATATATTCTGTACTAGTATATGCTTGCTGTTTCGTTCGTGTTGATGTCGAATTAGAGTCGTGATAGAAAGTAGCCTAAAAATTTCAGTATCAGCTGCATCTCTCATATTATGTCAATCCAGGTAAACGAAAATTGGCTTAATGGCACACGCTGGACAGACTGATTAGTATAAAGTTGTATTACTTACCTACTTATTAAGTTTTTCTTCACTTAATTTTTGTAGCGACTGTGGCTTTTATGATACGTATAAAAACAGCTGGGATGGTCATATCGTCTATTTTATTTTACTGGAAGAACTCTTAAAACTAATATGGTATGGTACCTTATTAATCTCAAAAATAAATATGGTGTTTTTGTGTTACATTGGTGTCATTTAGGTAAAAGCAAGCAAGAGTGAAAATTTGTAAGTATGAATGTTTGTCTGATACTCAATTACGCCTAAACGGCTGGATTAATTTGGATGAAATTTCACTTAATAATATAACTTTATATCAATCAGTGTGTCCAGCGTGTGTCATTAAGCCAAATTTCATTTTGCCACAGTACTTACAAGGCCATTTTCTCTTGTTTGAACTTAGATTTATATTTCTGTTTTTAATAAATAGCCAATTAATAGCATGAAAGCTGCCACAAATTTATCGGTTTCATCAGGAGACATAAATTTTAATATAGGAAAAAATTGATAACAATTAAATAAACCCCATATTAGGACTAGTCCAGTCAGCGAATAACTCAAAGGGGGGTATAGAGTGCGTGAGCGGGAACCTAAGTGATTTCTACAGAAACTTATTCAGGATACTTAGAGAGATAACATACTAAAAGTCCCCACCTCTAGGAGATGAGGCGGAGGGGAGAGGGAGGGTCAAAGGTCACAAATTTAAGTTTTTTGCGTATATCTCTGAAACTACGAGAGCTATCGAAAAATAGTTCAGACAAAGTTTGTAGATCGTAAAATTGTCTACAAAAAATATCTTAACATTTTTCTCCTAAAAAGCATCGCTTTCGAGATATCGTGACTTTAGAGCGTAGGAAAGTCGTATTTTCGACTATATGCACACACTTGCTTTTTCCCGCGATTTCGCTCGTGTTTATAAGTATTATTAAAAATAAAGCTTATTTCAATATATAGTAGCAATATGCATGCTTAGTCTCAGCCTAATCGGTTTGAAATTGACAAAGTTACATACAAACTTTCATCCCCTATTTTATCCCTTTAGGGGTAAAATATATCAAAATCCTTTCTTAACTGATGCCTACGTTATATCATCTACCTGCATGCCAAAATTCAGCCAGATCTGTCCAGTGGTTTGGGCTGTCCGTTGATAGATAACTATGTCAGTCACCTTTGAGTTTTATAAATATAGAAGATTTCCGCACCACCTCTGAGGTAGGTGAAGCCAATCTTGCACGAACATTGAATCAAATACAATAGTACTTTGAATCAAGTATACGGCGCTTTTTTTACGTGTTTTTTCTAGTAGGAATACTCCTACCACATAGTGATCTATGAACGCACAGCCCAAACCACTGGACAGATCTGGCTGAATTTTGGCATGCGGGTAGATGATATAACGTAGGCATCAGCTAAGAATGGATTTTGATAAATTTTACCTCCAAAGGGATAAAATAGGGGATGAAAGTTTGTATGTAACTTTGTTAATTTCAAACCGATTAGGCTGAGACCAAGCATGCATATTGCTACTATATATTGAAATAAGCTTTATTTTTAATAATACTTATAAACGCGAGCGAAATCGCGGGAAAAAGCAAGTGTGTGCGTATAGTAAAAAATACGACTTTCCTACGCTCTAAAGTCACGATATCTCGAAAGCGATGCCTTATAGGAGAAAAGTATTGAGATATTTTTTGTAGATAATTTTATTGTCTACAAACTTTGACTGAACCATTTTTCGATAGCTCTCGTTCTTTTAGAGATATACGCAAAAAACGCAAATTTGTGACCTTTGACCTCGAATAAAAAACAACGCACAAGCGGGATCGATGGGGACTTTTGACATATTATTTGTAATGACGTATTCAAGGCCTGCACAAAAATCCAGCTTGTTGGGAATTAATGCAAACTGGATATCTATTTTGACTAGACTACAAATGAATCTTTCCAGTTTCATTTTTGTAACAATCAAATTGTCTACAACATACAGTTTAATTCGTGTTAATAACTCTATTATTTAAAAAAGATATTCCAAATCTTTCGTAGTGATCTGTTTTATTTGTCCACAAGTGTTATTACACTTGTGGACAAATAGGATGTAAAGTGATATTTCACTTCACATCCGTGTGGTGACGAAGTAAGAATACAATATGTCACAATCACAACCCTATCTCATGTCATGAGTGTCGTAAAAACCGACTAAGGGACTATCCGTGAATATTATCTTTATGTAATAAAAAGAAGGAAAACTTTAAACAAAACCCTATACCAATCCGTCTGGCCAGCGTAGTAGTAGGCCAAGTTTTCCTCCGTCACGGGAGGAGACTCGTCCCTGCAGTGGGACATTAAAGGGCTGTTATGATGAGTGTAATGTCACTTAAATTATTTAGCGAGACAAGCAAAAAATCTAAAATTTTGGGTAACAATCAAGTTAACCCCATATTAGGACCTCCCCTAGAATAATTGAGATGCGCCTAATACTTCAATCGATGCCCTACAGGTATCTGTTGATTGAAAATGTTATCGATACGAAGTACGTATGATTTTGCGAGAATGGCCGGCTGGAAATTTCTACTAGAAATTCATTTGATACACACACATTCTTGCAAATGGATTTCTTGACCTGTGAAGTATTGTTGTTTATTACCTGTTTATCATAACAGACTATTAATGTCCCACTGCAGAGACGGACCTCCTCCCGTGACGGAGGGATACTTGGCCTATTAATACCACGCTAACCAGACTGATTGGTATAGGGTGTAATTTCAGTTTTCCTTATTTTTATTTCGTAAAGATAATATTCACGGATAGTCCATTAGTCGGTTTTTACGACACCCATGGGATGAGATGGGGTGGTGACATATTGTATTCTTACTCTGTAACCACACGGATTTATTGAGAGATATTACTTGTTAATGGTAATTGTTTATTACCGATGAATGAGGGAGGCACAAGACCACACGAGGAGGCAATACTTGGAGAAGCCCTATGTCCAGTAGTGGTCGTCGATTGGCTGATATGATTATGGTGATTATACCGGTTTTTTGTATTTTGTATGCAATATGCCACCACCCCATCTCATCCCATGGATGTCGTAAAAACCTACTAAGGGACTATCCATATAATTATCTTTACGAAATAAAAGAAGAAAAACTTGAAATTAAACCCTATACCAATCCGTTAGGCCAGCGTGGTATTAGAAGGCTAAGTATACCTCCGTCACGGGAGGAGGCCCGTCCTTGGAGTAGGACATTAATGGGCTGTTTTGATGATTTCAGAAAAAGTTAATGTTAAATCCTAAATTTTAGCTTTTAAGGTCCAAATAAATAAAATATTATATTATTAATCCAAAAATATTTTAGGAATACTAATATAATATTTCTCACAAACTAAGATGAATTTTTACTATGGGCATTAGACAACCTAGCTTAAACTTACATACTTTTTTAGTAAATTATGTATTTACTAAAAAGTATATAAACTATCATACATAGAAAACAAATCTAGACTAATCTAAACATTATTATTCATACACACAAATATTTGCTTTGACCGAGAATTGATCTCAAAATCACTGCCTGACTATAAGCACTAAGCCGGAGAGGTTATTAAAAGAATTTCCTTCCTTATTAAAAGGAAAGAAGGAAATTATGAGGTGGTTTAGCAAAAGCTATTATCAATAAATTGGTTATTCGATACTACCTGGATGTCCAATTTATCTATTGTGCAGCAGCGGTCGTGGTCAAAGGCCTTGGGGTTCGAATTCCTTAGAAAACACATTACTATACGTCTTTATGTTACTAATTATGTGTGTTTATTCATTAATATCATCTAAGTATTGGTTTCTACTTTCTGTTTCGTTAGATAATAGCAAGGTTGGTCAAAATACAAGCTGTGTGATTTCAGTATTTAAAGAAAGAAAGAAAGAAAGAAAGAAAACATTTATTCAAACAAATTACACAGAAGCAGGTACACACAAAAACAATAAGAAAAAAAAAACAAACATAGTACAACAAAATACCTTTGCCTCTGTGGCCATGAGTGTCTCATGGCTATGTTTAAAAAGGACCCTGGTTCAGCATTATGCCAGACGTCAAGTTAAACGTCTAGCGCTGGTTTTAAACCAGGACCTAAGGGCACGTCTGCCAAATATTGTGTGTCGTACCTCTCTATACGACAGCTTACATTAAAGGTAATAAATAGTACATATATAATTCCATAACAATAACAGAAATAAATAATATATACTTGATAGATACTTGAAATATATAATAGATACTTGATAAGCATTAAATTAACAATATTAAGAATTTTATTATATGTAAAACTTAACTAACAAAAATCGAAATAGGACATCACATTGCAATTGTTCATGATTATGACTGAGATTAAATAAAAGAAGCATCTAACTTAATCATGTCATGTTTCCGTTGCGCATCAATAAGATAACTTCTTAAATGAGCCTTAAAGGTGTTAATAGTTTTGAGTGATCTGATAGGTGGAGGTATATTGTTCCAAATTTTGGAAGCTGCGTAACGGAAACTGCCCCTGGCAGCGGCGGTTTTATGTGCCGTTGACAACTGAGTTGAACAATTGCGTCTATCACAGTCTCTCTTCCCAGTTATCCAGCAAAGTTTGTCGTATAAATATTTTGGTTCCCCAAAGTTTACGACACCAAACATAAGACACGCTAAATGCATCTTACGACGGGACTTCATCCTCAACATTCCTTTGCCGTTAAGAAATGGCGTGACATGACATCTGTAGGGAATATTAAAACAGAAACGGGCGCACGCATTCTGTACTCTCTGTATCAGCCGGTCAGTCCGTGCAAGTAGCCGAGGGCCGTATACTGTGTCGCAATAATTTAGCTTGGAAAGAACGAGGGCCTCAGCTAAACGCACACGCAGCTCTTCAGACAGAAACTCTCTAATCTTATAAAGCACACTCAGTCTATAAAAGCAATTGCTTACCAAGCTAGCCACATGTTTTTCGTACCTAAGACCCGTATCCATTCTCAGTCCAAGGTTAATAGCCTCATCTACCCTTTCAATAGGCCCTCCCATCATAGTCACATTGACGTTTCGTAAAGACCTTATTTGGTACATAGTACCAAATACCATGTACTTGGTCTTGTTAGGATTAAGGACCAAGGAGGAAGGAGGAGGAAGGAGGAGGAATAAAGGACAATTTGCACAAATCAGTCACTGTACTTCAATTATTGAAGTACAGTGACTGATTTTGTTTAATAAATTAATATTCCACACATTCACACAACGCCACCTAGTCCCAAACTAAGCAAAGCTTGAACTATGGGTACTAGACAACGGATAAACATACTTAACAGGTTGCCTGTCCCGCCTGGAGACCCAATAGTAAAACAATGGGTATGTATCATTTATGATACATGGGACAGGGAATAGGTTAAATAGGTTTTTTTTTGTATAGTCATACATTATTCATACAAACACCTAAACCAATGCAAACAATCATGTTCATGCACACAAAGATTTGCATTGAACGAGAATCAAACCCGAGACCTCTGCGTAGCTGTCATGTTATTTAACCACTACGCAAAATTTTGAAACTTGTTTTTGTTCAGGGTTTGGTTCCCGCTCAAATCATATTTTTGTGTCCACCCTTAGATCATTGTCGTAACATTTGGACTTTATGACAATCCTATAATGTCCTGAAGAAAGGAAGACACTAAACTAACTGTCTAATGATGAAAAGAATGCTGGTTTGGTAAATAGCTTTATGTCCAGTTTTTTTAACATTTAAAATGTTGAGAATATCTAATACAAAAAATCTTTTATAGCCTTTTCTCAAGACTCTGTTATCAACATTTTACATTATTTATCCCATTTCCGAATTATGATTTTTTTTTCAATTGGCGGTGCTAGTGAGCCCTATAAACGCTCAAGGGAGGTGAGCGTTGTTTCCTTCATTCTATGATAGGAAATAGTGTGAAAAAGTATTACCAAACCGGAAAGGAAACGACGGACTGAAGTCATTTTTTCAATTCTCACAATTTATGGAGTGAAGTCACGCCTTCTATAAGGCTTGATATTATAATCACATTGCTGTGTCTTTTAGGTATATGCAAAAAATATTATATAGAATGAAGTAGGTATTAAATCAAAGCATTTCATATCATTTATTTAATTTCCCCAATTTCGGGGCCGGACCTACCTAGGTTCTCCACCTAGGTGAAGCACGGGTACTTGCTATATCCTGGTCTTATATTATAACTTAAGTAAATCTAACAACATAATTATGTGTTACTGTTTAGTAGTGGTACGTAGGTACTGTCATTAAAATTTTTATTTAATTCCCACCAAATAAATTTACATTTAAATACACATTTTGAGTAAATTCATTCTACTTGATAATACATCAATTGAACATAATAATAGTGGGTTCAGGACGAAATCACTAGTATTAATCATTCTGGTGTACCTAGGTAGTGGTAGGTATAGCTACATTTTTGTTCCCCCATCTCTTTCCAACAAGCATGCAGACTCCAGTCATCGTCATCAACCTAACCCCCCTAAGGGGTGACCACCCTTCACCACCCCCTGCGTCAATATACAGCAAACACTGTAGGATAAAATAAACTCACACATAGACAGGAAATTCATGCATAACACACTCATATGCACACATTTACATATTTAAACACACACAAGTAAATATTTTATACAAAATTGTACAGATAATTACATTAACGTATTTATATGTGTGTGTATATATTTACTAGTAGGGGGTTAAAAGGGGGGGTTATGGACGAAAAATGGAAAATGTTTTTCGACAATTTTTTTTTAAAGCTACGTATTTTCGAGTAGAGATTTTCGATGGTGATTTTATACGGCACTATTTGCTTTTAGGAATATTAAAAAGCACTTTTTTCACGTCGAACGACGGGTTTAATGTATTATTGAATATGACAAACTGTCTACGTTAGTTTTGAGCTTTTAATAACGGTTAAAGATCGTATATTATTGGTATATTTCGATTGCGTATCGGAATGGACATTTATAATACTTAAAATCGCATCATTGAATGAAAACCGAGTACTTATATTTAATGATTTTTTTTGTAGATACATTACACAATTATTGTAATGTCATGATTATATTAATATTCCTCACACTTTCACACAACGCCATCTAGTCCCAAACTAAACAGAGCTTGTACTATGGATACTAGACAACGGATAAACATATTTAAATAGGTACTTTTTTTTGTAAATACATACTTAAATATTATACATAGAAAACACCCAGACCAATGCAAAAAATCATGTTCATGCACACAAAGATTTGCATTGAGCGGGAATCGAACCCGACATCTCTGCGTATCAGTCATGGTATATAACCACTACGCCACAGAGGTCGTCTATCCGGCTTCTACGTCGAAAGTTACAAGTTCGATTCTACCTCATGTTAAATATGTGTATAGCTGCATACCATACAGCTAGCAGAGTTTTACTATGTCTAAATGTCTATGTCCATCTATGTAATAATACGACCTCTGTGGCGCAGTGTGTATAACGTGACTGCTACGCAGAGGTCTCGGTTTCGATTCCCGCTCAATGCAAATCTTTGTGTGCATGAACATTATGATTGTTTGCATTGGTCTGAGTGTTTCTATGTATAATATGTTTATTTACAAAAAAAAAGTATTTAAGTATGTTTATCCGTTGTCTAGTACCCATAGTACAAGCTCTGCTTAGTTTGGGACTAGATGACGATGTGTAAATGTGTGAGGATTATTTATTTATTTTATTTATTACACAAAAAGTATATTATAGATAAGTAGGGTTTTCAGTAATCGTGACTAAATTTTCTTTTTTTTTTTATCTTTATTTAATTAAAGTTCTGCTTAGTTTCAGACTAGATATTCATCATAATCAAAACAGCCCATTAATGTCCCACTGCAAGGACGGGCCTCCTCCCGTAACGGAGGGATACTTGGACTACTAATACCAAGCTGGTCAGACGGATTGGTATAGGGTTTAATTTCAAGTTTTCCTCCTTTTTACTTCGTAAAGATAATATTTTACAGTTAGTCCCTTAGTCGGTTTTTACGACACCCATGGGATGAGATGAGGTGGTGACATATTATATTCTTACTTCGTCACCAAAAAATAGAGGTTTTACAACTTTATTAAACAACCAGGCCTATGAAAATATTCATGTTCAGACACAAAAAGTTTTTAGTTTTGCATTGAACAGGAGTCAAACCCGACACCTCTGCATAGCAGCCACAGTTCTCATCAATTACATAAAAAAGCCTTAAATAATCTATAACTGTACTTGCACAAAGTTACCTAACACTTGCTAGTATACAAAACCGCTGACTAGCTCACCAGAGTTCAACGACCTTTCTCAATTGATGACGCGAAGTAGGGACTTAGTACTTATATGTACCTGTAGGTATATATGTTATGTACTTAAGCCGTTTGTTTATTTATGTGGGGTTGAGCTAGGAAATTGCTTAATTGAATTTTAGTGTAACTAGATTCGATGTTTTTGTTATTACCTTTGTGACTTCTAATTGTGACTTAAAAAAAGAGGTTAGAAATTCAGTCGGATTATTTACTTTTGTTAACTTGAAACTCACACATTAATTAACCAATTTAGAAAAAAAACCAGAAAATTTTGTAAGTATACTCAATTTCTTTAAAAAACTAAAATTAAAATTTTAATAAATATTTTTACAAGTATAGTTCTAGATTATTTAAGGCTTTTTTGTATGCAATTGATGCTAACTTTGGCTGCTATGCAGAGGTGTCGGATTTGATTCCCGTTCAATGCAAAACTTTTTGTGTATGTACAGTCAAGGAATTTGATTCACGTACCATTTCAATGATTTATTGTTTGAACCATTAACATATCGTAAGGTTTATATTCGTTAAAATAAGGGAAAATTGTTTTACATTTTAATGATGACGTATGTTCGGGTGAAAGTTCTGCAAACTTCAACCTTATATAATGTGTGTTAGATTAATTTTACAATATCAAAGTGTCTTCTCTGAATACTAACCTATTTGTAGTTTCGTCTAATAAATAGAAAAAAAAAAATTTTTGACACTGACGTCATTTTAGCGTTGCGAAGAAAGATAGTCCTTATCAATATCGATTATCATTAGCAATTTAGACTTAAGACGGTACGCGAATCAAATTCCTTGACTGTACATGAATATTTTGTTGTTTATTAAGGCTGTGTAACCTATATTTATTAACAAAAAACGTATGTACGTATGTTTATCCGATATCTAGTACACATAGTAAGTACAAGTTCTGCTTAGTTTGGGATTAGACGGCGCGGCGTTTTAAAGTGTAACGAATAAATAAATATTCCTCACACATTCACACATCGCCCCCTAGTCCCAAACTTAGCGAAGCTTGTACTATGGGTACTAGACTACGGATATTCATACATAAATACATTTTTTCTAAATACATACATAATTGAATTACATTCATACATTGTGTAAATGTGTAAGGAGTAAGTATTTATTTATATTTAAGGAATTATACACCCAGACTAATGCAAATAAATAAATAAATAAAAAGATTTGTATTGAGCGGGAACCGAACCCGAGACCTTTGCGTAGTAGTCATGTTATATAACCACTACGCCACAGAGGTCGTCAGAATGATTACAATACTTACGAATATTACAATACTTACGAAAATTACAATATTACAATACTTACGAAAATTACAATATTACAATACTTACGAAAATTACAATATTACAATACTTACGAAAATTACAATAGCAGCAACCGGCAGCCATGGCAGTTAAATAAAACTAAGTTAAGTTAAAATTATCACCGTAATGTTTTATTTATCCATAAAGAAATACCAGGATTGGATAGATCGATATAAACTCCGGGAACTCCCCGACCACAGCCATAGCCAAAAGATGAAAGGCCTACTAGATGACCTTCCAAAGATACTGCTCCTCCTCCACTATCACCCTGAAACAGGAAAGAGAGCGTTGATTGGTTGACAGATTTTTGACAGCTTTGTTTAAGTGCATAGGTAAGTTTCCATTTTTAACAAAAATAATCGTGTTTAAGAGTCTCCGTGTGGTGACGGAGTAAGAATACAATATGTCACCACCCCATCTCATCCCATGGGTGTCGTAAAAACCGACTAAGGGACTATCCGTGAATATTATTTTTACGAAATAAAAATAAGGAAAACTTGAAACTAAACCCTATATACCAATCCGTCTGGCCAGCGTGGTATTAGTAGGCCAAGTATCCCTCCGTCACGGGAGGAGGCCCGTACCTGCAGTGGGACATTAATGGGCAACAGACTCTTCATCATAACAATGATGAAGAGTCTAAGTCTTCATCATAACAATGATGAAGAGTCTTATACCACGGCTGCTTCATAGAAGAACGCGAGTTCGAAACATGAGGAAAACAATAATTATGTAAGTTTGTGTTGTACCGACAAGAGTATTGTGAACCATATTTAAAGAACACTAAGTACAGGTGTATCTACTTTGTGTTCTTTAAATTGATGTTTTTAAAGTCCTCGCCATACAAGGCATCATAACTAATAAGATTCTGTATTTTAAGCAAAATTATAACAGCTCATTAACGTTACAAGTAGCCTTTTTTCATTAAATGGCAGATTTGAAAACGGCAGATTATTTAAACGACAGATTCTGAAAACGGCAGAAGTACAGTACCAAACAACGTAGTTATTCTATATATTATTTATTAAGGATAATATTTATAATTAAAATTAACTTAAAATCAAATTAACAAATCGTTAAACTTAAAAAATTTCTTCAACTGCGACTTGTTTAGTAACAAAAGTCATACTGAGTGCACCCTTACCGAGTCCATCCCTTATTATTTTTAACAATCATCAAATTAACTTTTTTTCACAATACATAACCGTTTTAAGCAGTCTAAAGTAGATATCTTCATTATTCAACGTAAAAATAAATAAATAATAATAGACAAAAATAAATAAGTAAGCAAAAAGGCTGCATGCATACTCGTACTTACATCTACTTATATTTTTTAGAAAGGTAGCCAAGCAAAGCTACAAAGACTGTACAATATCTGCCATTTAAAGAATTTGTCGTCTAAATAATCTGCCATTTACAGAATCTGCCATTTAACGAAAAAAGGGCACGAGCTGTACCTGCGAATTCCCATACGCTAGCAGCATAACCAACCGCTGCACCACTCAGACACAAAGTTTATAATAGCTTAGCTTACCTGACAAGCGTCCCGTTCCTTCTCACCAGCACAGAACATTCTTTTAGTAAGAGTGTGGTTATACCAGCGGTACTTTTCTTTTTGACATAGACGCATCGGTACTAATTTGAGCTGGACCTGCAGCAAACTGTCATGGTAGTCACCCTGGAAGAAGAGTACTTATGTTAGACGATGTAGTGGGTATATATGGTGGCGACCTCTGTGGCGTAGTGGTTATATAACATGACTGCTACGCAGAGGTCTCGGGTTCGATTCCCGGTCAATGCAAATATTTGTGTGCATGCACATGATTATTTGCATTGGTCTGAGTGTTTCTATGTATAATATGTATGTATTTACAAAAAAAAAGTATATAAGTATTAATATCCGTTGTTCTGTTACACATAACACAAGCAGGTTAAGCCTAGCTAACTTTGGGAACAGATGGCGCTGTGTGGATATGTCCGTGAATATTTATTTATATAGTATCTATTAATAACTAAATAATACTCGTAATAAATGTAATAAAAAAAAAAATTATCGGCATTTCTATCTAGGAATGGAGCCTGTACGAAAATTACTGGACACTATCCCCCTTACTCATAAACGCCTCATAAATATTAATCGATTAATTAGCTTAAATTCTTATGGTTTTCGTTTGGCATAAGGTTGGTTTTGCTAATAAAAATCTCAGCCCATAAAAATCGCAGCAAAAATATAAGCGGTGACTAAATTTAGAAGGCGTTTATGAGTAAGGGGGTAAGTTTATACGCTCAAAAAATCATTTGTGGATTGCATACATTAATATTTCTTGCGTGAGCTTGGAATCCCCAACATCATTTTTACCACAGCAGCTGCAACACGAAGGCCTTTGCTACCAAATGAGGGGCTCATCATAACAGCCCATTAACGTCTCACTGCAGGGACGGGCCTCCTCCCGTGACGGAGAGATACTTGGCCTACTAATACCACGCGCGCTGGCCAGACGGATTGGTATACGATTTAATTTCAAGTTTTCCTTCTTTTTACTTCGTAAAGATAATATTCACATATTTAGTCCCTTACTCGGTATTTACGACACCCATGGGATGAGATGGGGTGGTGACATATTGTATTCTTACTCCGTCACCACACGGATTTAATACTAAAAAATTAAAAACTACTTACTCCTTCCTTCCGATATCCCCAACCAGCAACCAAAATACTATCTCTATAATTACTCTTAATAGTAATAGGCTTCAGAATTTCACTGAAGCGCAGTTGCCTCCAGAACTTTAAGAGCTGGACATCATAGTCGAACTCATGGTCTTGTTGGTACAGTGGGTGGATGAAGTGGTCCAGGATCTTGATGGCCAATCCACGGAGACGCCATGTACTGCCAACTCTTACGAAGGTTATGTTTGTTCTGTGGAATTTTGATAAAGCACACGTTTGATGATTTCTCTAAACATTTTGTGTGGGACGAGGTGCAATAATATTATTTCAAGTATTATATTTAAAAAGTCTTGTCAGTAACTATGCAGAAGTCTATTTATTTCAAAAATATAATATATTTTCTACTAAGCCTGTTAAGGTCAGAATGTCGTTTCGAAAGTCCAAGAAACTCAAAGAAGTACAGCTGTATAGACAAGTCCACTTACCCACAATGAGCAGTAGTTATTGCCCATCTGCTATCCAACAGCACCGCACCACATACGTCTCCATAACTGAGCTGGTAAGGAGCATCGTGTATCCTAATGTCATAGCCGCCAACTATCCTAGAATTTAATAAATTATCCGTGTGGTGACTGAGTAAGAATACAATATGTCACCACCTCATCTCATCCCATGGGTGTCGTAAAAACCGACAAAGGACTATCTGTCAATATTATCTTTACGAAATAAACAGAAGGAAAACTTGAAATTAAACCCTATAACAATCCGTCTGGCCAGCGTGGTATTAGTAGGCCAAGTATCCGTCCGTCACGGGAGGAGGAAAATGCTAATGGAGGAACCCACAATATAGCCTGTAGCTACTCTACCACTATGCTACCGAGACAGTTTTGTAATTCAAGAAGAACAAGACCATCCATATACCCCGCATGCCTACTAAATTACCCGTGGAACATCTAAAGAAAGGATGGAAAGATCATAACGCAAAGTATTCTTATGTAGTTCACGAACTAAGAACTAAAAGGAACTAGTTCTGCTTTCTTTCATCAAGACAAGTGACCGAATCAATGAAGTAAGGACTAATAACAAACAGTTTACGGAACAGTTCAAACAGTGAACTACACAAGACTAACGCAAAGGATGTCATACTGGACCAATTTGAAAGAAACACTTCTTGCTTAAAATTTGGGAGTTTTTAAAAGTTGGATAAAATTATTATTTTGGTTTTAATCTCAAAAAGATAAATAATTTATGTAACTTATCCTGTCTGTATTATATACGTAGCAACGCTCTGCCTGACAATTCATCCATTCATCATCTCAGCCAAAATGAAAATGAAATAATATTAATTTCATATAAGACACGTCATTGACACTTATGAACTTCGGCGTTTTATAGTGATCACATAATCACCTCTAACTTAACGGCTAAGTTTACTGAGGGTTCGTAACACTACCATGACAGAGAAGACACCCACAAGAAACTCTGCTGGGTTCCTATCGCTCTTTTTGGCGATCACTTCACACATATTACTTAATTAAGAAAAAGACGTCAGCTGCTGGACATAGTCCTCCTTCAAACGCAGACAAGAAGGTAGATATCTTGCTTGTGCCTCCTCATTCAAGTAGTTACACGCAACGTTTGCCAGATCTTTGGTCCACCCTGTATTTTTTCGGCACACAATTACCACAGCTCATTAGCCGGATCCACACCAAGCGATCCAGCGCGATTCAATTGCGCGCGGCAGGAGCGCGTTCCACAGTTCAAGCGTTTGGTGTGACTTGCCTCGCTCGCTCTTTGCCGCGAGAGATCCGTCGTCGACGGATCGCGCGATCTAAAATGGATCGTTTGGTGGTGGATCCGGCTATTCAATCAAGGCTTACCACCACTCTGTCTTTAATTTATAACAAAACACATAATACACTCACGCGTCCGCCAGGTCACAGTACATAACAAACGTAATCAAGATATACATTACAAAAGGCTATTTGACGATCAATCACAATTTTAATTATAAAAACTACAAATTACTTTAAGTAATTAAGTAGTAAGATTAAAACGTTACTCGTGTAGTGACCAAGTGCGGTAACCCAGCTCATCTTATGTGTGTCGTAAAAGTTGACTATTCTTCTTAGTGGTAGACGTAACTTCATCCTAACAGCCCATTAATGTCCCACCGCAGGGACGGCTTGTCAGATGGATAGGATTTTATGTCTATAGTTTTCCTTCTTTTGTCACCGTGAAGATAATATCCCTTTCTCTTTTTAGTTCTTTAGTTTTTTCGCCAACCCCATCTCATCCCACGTGTTCCTTACTTCATCATCAAAGGTTCAATGTAAATTATAATTATATGAAGCTAATTAAATTTTCTTCGAAGATGGTCATATTTTTTGTAGATATTTATTAACATCCCATACTCACAGTGGCATTTTTTTTAGAAAAGGTTTTAATGGCAGAATTATAGGTTAGGTTCCAGAAAGAAAAGTCATTTACAATTTGTATAAAATTAGATTTGAAAACTATCTGGTAAAATATAGGCTATTTAAGCTTCTCTTCTTAAAAAAGATCTGCAGATAAAAAAACCGCAACAACTTTACTCACTTACTCCTTTCGTGACGATGACACAAGGTTACAACGACTGAATAATAAATAAACAAAAATGGCGTCTAGGATAAATAGTAAAACACAAAACTGATAATTATTTTTAATTTTTTTCTTAATCTAAATACATATTAGTAGTCTGTTGGATCCATTTCCTCGCTTTCACAACTTTAGAGTAAACTCCAAACGCCCCTGGTGTAGCACAACCATATCCAAATGACACAATACCAAGGAGACGGTCATCAGCTGCTGCTGGGCCTCCTGAATCACCCTGGAAAACATCTTCAAGTCTTATACACTAATCATCATAACAGCCCATTAATGTCCCACTGCAGGGACGGGCCTCCTCCCATGACGGAGGGATACTTGGCCTACTAATACCACGCTGGCCAGACGGATTGGTATAGGGGTTAATTTCAAGTTTTCCATCTTTTTATTTCGTAAAGATAATATTAACGGATAGTCCCTTAGTCGGTTTTTACGACACCCATGGGATGCGAGGGGGTGGTGACATATTGTATTCTTACTCTGTCTCCACACGGAGATATATACTAATAAAATAGTAAAACCAGCTTGCGATCAAGGGGTAATTAGAGCCGAAACGTCAAGAAAGGCGTCATGGTGCCTGTACCGGTTAACACAGTTGCTACTAGCCACAGTTGCTTGGTCATTTTCTTGCCAAATTGGGCGTGATAAAACGTCCAGTTGTCACTACTTCGGGGGCTATGGCAAGGATAAGGCCCACCATACACTAGTGGAATGCCCGGCATTTCACGAGCCACATCATGTATTAGCCGGTGCAGTCAAAGTGGGCAGCCTCTTGCTTCTGGTACTAGCACGATCGTTCAAAGCAAGAGTGCATGGGAAGCCACTGCTTTATTTGCAGAGACGGTATCAAGGAAGCGCCGAAAAGAGAAAGTGGATATGATAATATCGATTAAATGGAAGTAATTACCTGACAAGCATCCAAAATTCCTTCTACAAACCCAGCGCAAAACATCCTATTCGTTAAATAACCTCTGAAATATGGGTAAGGTACTAGTTGACAGCTCTTTTTAGGTATTATCGGTAGCCTGACTGCTTGAAGAGTCGATGAAGTAGAACCCTGAAAGAAACATACAAATAAAAAGCCTCGGTGACAGTAGTGCAAGCGGCTGCCTTGCACGAGGTCGCGGGTTCGATTAATTCGCAGGACAATTAATTATTAGACGACCTCTGTAGCGCAGTCGTTATATTACATGGCTGCTACGCAGAGGTCTCGGGTTCGATTCCCGCTCAATGCAAATCTTTGTGAGCATGAACATGATTGTTTGCATTGGTCTGAGTGTTTTCTATGTATATGTATGTATTTACAAAAAAAAAGTATTTAAGTATGTTTATCCGTTGTCTAGTACCCATAGTACAAGCTTTGCTTAGTTTGGGACTAGATGGCGTTGTGAGAATGTGTGTGGATTATTTAATTATTTGTGCAATCCACAAATTGTTGTTGTAGGTGTGGATGTTATTTGTGTCAGTTAAATTATTGTTTGTAAAAGTCCCCGCGACAGACCTAGTGCGGGAGTTTTGTTTAAAAAAATATTTTTGACATAAAATCGATTAGAACGTTATTTTTTTATCTGTTACTAAAATACTTTTAAAAATTATGAATTGCAAAAATGTGAATTTTTTTTTCAAATAAAGCAGCAATTTAAAAAAAAAATCTTTGAAAATAATTGCTCCTTTATAATATATGTTCACCTTTTGTCATGAAATTCCTCACACATTTAAGCTATAACTTATAGGTTTGAGATACTTTACTTTTTTTATATTATTAGATAATAATTTTCTACTTACATTTTCTGACGTATGACCCCATCCCGTGACAGTAATTAATTTACCAACAACCATATCCTCGTTGCGGCCCACTTTTATTGGCTGAACATTGTTTGAGAATATCAGAGGTGCACGAAGTTCAACCAATTGAAAGTCATAGTCAAATGGATGTTCTTTATATTTATCATCCCATTTTGGATGAGTTTTCCAACCTATGACTTGAATCTGGCGACCCCGGTCTATGTATTTAGAACCGACTCTTACAAAATAACTTTTCCTATGAAAATAATTTAATTATTTAATTTTCATAAAATCAACTAATCAAGTGTCAAAACTGTCATTTTAGTTCCTGAAAATGATAGTTTTGACACATGATTAGTTGATTTTTATTTGATCAGTCATTCAGAAACCGGGGGTTAGTCTTTGAGGATCACAGTTCTAACCTAACCTAAATGTGTCTATTCCTTTGAGCAGGACTTATATTATGTCATAATATTATTTTCCAAAACATCATTTTAAAATACAATGTGACAAACGTTGAGAAGTAACATTATATCAAATAAAATTGAATTGAAATTGAAAGAGCCCTTAAAACAGTAAATAAATAGGTATGATTCTTACCCGCAATGTGCAGCAGTAAGTACCCAATATCTGTGAATGATACTACCACCACAATTTTCTCCATAAGCGGCATGGTAAGGATATAGATTAATTTCTACATCAACACCTCCTATAATTTTATCTTGTCCATCCAAGTCATCAGGACTTTCTTTACCACATCGGTTTTGTTTTACCACAACGGTATTGTGATCTAAAATTTTACAATTTACAGAGGCAATAATTAGAAAACGATAATTTTCGCAGTAGATGCCATCCTCTATATTGTAAAGCTTAAACAATAACCTAACAGAAACAAAGAACTTAGGTTCAGGATACTTGTCCGCATAATTTTGTCAGGGGACACTCATAGCAGTTTACACACATACATGAACTCACGCCTTATCCCGTCCGGGGTAGGCAGAGAGACTCATAGCAGTTTCTTTTAACCTAATCTCTATGACACTTAATTTTCTCCAGTCTTATTCGTCACTGATAATTAGTGATCACTTTCTCAGATTAAGGTGAAAATAGATCCCATCTAAATCAATCTAGATGCAAAGACGATCTTCGTGGTTTCCAAAGAGCTGCGTAAAAGGAAGTAAGATTCTGATAGATATAAAGTAATGAAATGTAAGTAATCTTTAGTGGCAATATTTAAACACTTCCTTTTAAGTCCAGATAACTGATGAATAAGAATATAACAGTTTTGACTCATATTTTAATAATATGTATAATTAAATTTAATTATAATATAATTTAAGTAAGTAGTACAGTATCAATATATCGAGTATCACAAAAGTAAAGAGAACTTCGCACACATCTTACAAGTCATTCAGGCTTAAAACTTATTGTATGTATAAATTAAACTTACCTCGACAGCATACAAGCACTAAATTACAAAATAATATAAAATTGACGTATAAAAGTATATACATTCTAAAAATATTACAAGACACCATTCAAAGATGCCTTGTTAAGTCAACAAATTGTTAATTTGATCTTTAAAATTATTGTTCCACGGCATAATTTCCTACAAACTGTATTCAATCGAATCTATGTATTCTGCTGATAGCATCTTCAAATAGACTGCACAAAATTCCGTTTCTAATGATAACACGCTTTTCTATTTTAGCTTTTATGTTTCCAATTATTGAAATAATATATGCCAGAACTAATTCTTCATTGTAATTCATAATAGTAACTATGTTATTTAAAATTATAAGGCAATAGTTACGTTTTATAATTATGTAATTTACTATTACCGTCATATGCACGTACAACGTAACTGAGCATCGATAATTGAGTGATTATATTTTCGTGTGCAAATGACGAATGATTAGAATGTGGTAATAAACTACGAGTAAGATTCCATGATGTCACCGATATAACATCAAAAAGGTTTCAATAGTTACGCCTGCCTCAGTATTTTATCATCGCGCAGTCAGTTTTAGAAAGTCAATGGGCACATTTTGAATTCAATATAGAACAAGACAGTATGCAGAGTTTGTTTTTAAAAAGGCTTCTTGTGTGGCATCAAAACACGCCTTTTTCGAACGAAATTTTAGACACTATCTACTTCAGAAGCCACTTTTGAAGCTCCTACAGGCAATATTCTAAAAGCCACTCCACACTCTTGTACTGCCCTTTATAGATACTTCTCCAGGCGCCAAATCAAATACCGCTCTAGACACCATTTCAGATCCATTAGAGCCTTTCTTGATGCCACTATAGATGCTTAAGCAGACGCAACTTTGGTGCTACTATAGACGCTTTTATAGGCGGCATTCTAGACACCACTTCAAATGCCTTACTAGTAGTCTCTACAGGCGCACTTCTAGATGACCCTCCATACGCCACTTTAGATACAACATCAGACGTCAAAGTAGATGCCATCCCAGACGCCTTTTTAGACGAAAATTCAGATTCCACTACAAATGCCTCCCTTGACGCTACTCTTGATGTAATTTTGGACGACATTCTAAGAGTCATTCTGTGCCTAGATTTTACCAAATCCGCTACTCCATCCATTCCTTCAAACTTTGATATTGTAATGTTAGCCAAAACGCCTAATTACGAGTAATATACTAAGTTTGTATAGTCCTTAATCTATATACACTAGCACAAAAGCTCTTCCATAGTCTGGTGAGACGTAACAATTACTTAAGATGTAATAGACTGTGTTATGGAACTTTTGGTACCAGAAATAGGAAAGAGGAAATACATAACATAAAACCCTGGAACAACCGCTGACAGTAATCAATATTTTATTATCAATAATTTATTAACAGCGCATTAATGTCCCACTGCAGGGACGGGCCTCCTCTCGGGACGAAGGGATACTTGGCCTACTAATACCACGCTGGCCATACGGATTGGTATAGGGTTTAATTTCAAGTTTCCTTCTTTTTAAGGGTTTACTATAATTATATTACTTATTTACGGTCTAAATGGTTTTATCCCAATACTCTGCGATCCAAATAGCATTAGGACTTCCTTCGTATTATAGGTCTCAAGCGTACACAACTTTTGGCTCGACGGGCACATTTGGTCTATCTGTAGGTCTCCACAGACGATACTTCATTTGCTTTTATTTGTGTTTGGGCCTATAAATTTCCATCTTGACAGATTGTCCCTCGATCTGCTAACTTGAATACGCCTATTGTATTCCTTCCAGAAACTTATGCCTTGAAAGTAGTTTCTACTGCCAGAGGGATATAGGTTGGTAGAGTAAATCTTATTCTTTTGCCTTGTTATACTGCAATTTTAACTACAAAATGTCGATTATGATTAAACATAGTCTTATATGTTTTATTGTTCGGTGAAAATTGCTTCTAATAGGTTTTGTTGCCATGGTTACAACGAGGGCTGGTAACATAGTACAGGCCAGCAACATTTGATTGGCGATTTTGAACATCTAAGATCTTGAAATATGCTTATGCTTCGATGATGAACAATGATTTCCGTCGCTCACGGGTGAGCATCGGGACGAGCGTGTACGTCAGCAATAGTCAGCATGAGTATTGGGAGGTTCTTTAAAATATGAGTTGTGACGATAGTGGTTATAATAAACTTAACTAAATGATGTTCGTTAAACAAACGTCTGGAGAAGGATAACATGAGAAATAAAATACGTTACGAGTAAATTAAAATATCACATTACTTAAATAATACAGGTGGCAAAATAAATTCATAATAATTTCAGCACTAGAACGTTGCAAAAAAGATAATATGTAATATAATTAATTAAAATCTTTTTATTCCATTAAGGTGTCAGACGAGCTAGCGGCGACTACCTTGTCTGAGCATAAGTTAAAGTCACTTTCTATCCTAACCATAGGCTATAAAATATCACCGGGTATAACTCCTACTTCAACTGCAAGGGGTGGAAAGGAAGGAGTAGTGAAAGACCTGAGTGAGTGCTGACAGGTGCTGTTTATAATTATTTTGTGTCAAATTTCTGCATTTTTTTACAGCTAAATATCCGTTTTAAGACTTTTCAAAGATGGAAAATGATTTACGTCGCCCCGAAAAGCTTAAGTACTACTGCACGCTCTGGGGCTGCTTGAATTGCTTGAATATCTTTTCTAATTTAAAATGCCTTTTTATTTACAGCAAGCATGGAAAGAACTGTGTCACATGAAAATAGTAGCGTTGGGTTGAGCCAAACATAGGGTAGTATCGTCGCGATGATTGTCAAGATAAACTTTGGGACGGTCATCGGGACGAGTTTGAAGAAGAACGTCGGGATGTAAATTAGGACGAATATCGCAAAAGACGTGCGAATGTCGGTACGAACGACAACTCGTTTTAAAAATTAGTGCACGTGAATTAAAAGAATACAAATATGTATGTTGAAGAAAAGTATTATTATTTTTTTAGAAAAGAAAAGTATAATTATTATAAATATAATATAATAAATAAGTACGTATTTGTAAAAGTAAATAAATAGAAATAGTGATCAAATGGGGGTCAAAATGTGAAAAAATAAATATAGAAATTAGATAATTGCAAAATTTTGAAACATGTTGTAGGTAGACTTATTTTATTGTAACTATGATACATTTTTATTGTATTTAATATAATTGACTTTTAATCTAAATTTTTTCGAATTCTTTATTAAAATTTAGTCGAACTTGATCCCTGTTGTTTCCTCGATCCAGGATCGAACTTTGGCTACTTTACTGTAGACGCCGTAAGAGCCAGGAGTGGCGCAGCCATATCCAAATGAAACCATTCCCAGAAGACGGTCGTAAGCCACTGCTGGACCTCCAGAGTCACCCTAGAATTAGTATGACATTAGAAAAATTAGTCTTTGTCAGATAGTATGTATGTACGTATTTTTTTACCCGTTATAGGAATTTTACGTTTTATTTTTCTAATCGCCAGCTATCGTCGTCTGGTTGGAGTCAACCAAGTTGACAGTGCTAAAACCGTCAATCGCAAAAGTGGTAACAAGCTATCCTAATCTAAGTCACCAGCATCCTAATAGTGGCGATTCCCGATACAGATACTCGTATAGACTTGTCCATAAGAACTAGATAAGATATTAATTTAAAGTAAAAGTAATACAATAATCTTCTATGAAACTCCTTTAGAGGTCTTTGCAAGAAGAACAATAGCAGATTTTAGATACCTTATATACCTTCTTGGATACCTTATATTGTTATGTAATATTTTATATATGAATAAATTTGATTTTGTTTGAAATTTGATTTTATTGAGGACAAAGACACTAAAGCATCATCAGCAAGAAACTACAAATTGTAAAGAATTACGGTCGTTTTTTTTAAATAATTCAATCACGTTATTTTATCAATAACATATTTAAAAATCGATTGGATTCCTGTTCGCATTTTCTTTTCGGTAGAACTATAAAGTGCTAGTTAACTGCAGCATAGATTTTTGTACGATCAATGGTAGTTTGTCATCATTAACAAAATCTTAATTTTTGATCACTCCTTACCTGACATGCATCTTTCTTTCCTTCAGGAAATCCAGCGCAAAACATTCTTGCTGTTAAAGTACCTCTGAAGTATGGGAATGGTACACTTTGACAATTTTCTTTTGATATTATAGGGACTCGGACTGCCCTCAAAACGTTCGAATAAGGTCCCTGAAAATATTAATTTGGTAAGAGTTTGATTTGAAGTTGACAACACTACTACAAAAATAAATAAAGATCTCTTTAATTATTTTTGTAGTAGTGTTTGGACTTGGCAATTCTGTAAACGGGTTTGGTCGTCTCCCAATTACGCTCAGTAGCTTTATGCTTTTTATAGCTCATTAGCAGAATGAAACTACTACTAGCGGAGACAGATTGGTTCCGATTTCTGCGACCGTGTTCCACCTGGTGTGGCGCTCTAACTTCCATGGCAATCAGCTTTCCGATTAACACAGGGTTGAATCTCAAATGTTTCATTGTCCCGTTAAGCCTCTCTCAATGCGGTATTGGTACTCATTTACTATGTACTTTCTGAAGATCTGCTCTTTGAAATTTAGTTAAAATCTGTGGTTCTCTTTTAATAACATGATTTTCTATTTCGTATATACTTACGTTTTCTGCTGTATTTCCCCATCCAGTAACAGTAATAACTTTACCAATTACCATATCTTCGATGCGTGCTATTTTGGCAGCTTGAACATTTTCGTCAAATTTTAGATTTTCAGACAGTTCTAGCAGCTGGAAGTCATAGTCGAATGGATGATCTTTATTCTTCTCTGACCATTCAGGGTGGATGTAATTTCTATGCACCGATATTTTCTTACCTTGGTTTATGTACTTTGAGCCGACTCTTACGTAAGACTTCTTACTTGAAAAAGATGCAATAAAGCATTAGATTATTACTATTTACTTCATACCCTAGAATATTGCTAGTCATATTAAAAAAATTCGTGTGGTGTCGGAGTAAAAATACAATATGTCACCACCCCATCTCATCCCATGGGTGTCGTAAAAACCGACTAAGGGAATTACTATCTTTACGAAATAAAAAGAAGGAAAACTTGAAATTAAACCCTATACCAATCCGTCAGTCAGCGTGGTATTAGTAGGCCAAGTAACCCTCCGTCACGGAAGGAGGCCCGTCCCTGCAGTGGGACATCAATGGGCTGTTATGATGATTAAAAAAAGTAAGCGCAGAAAGACGCCTTTTACAAAATAAACGGTCTACTACTTAATATGGCTGGAAAACAAAGGCGAAAATTTATTTCCATAGTGTAGTAAATCATGAAAATTCTGAACCTTATGAAGAAATTTTAAATGATTGGTTAAATCCAGCTGAGGACTCTCTATGGTTTTAAATAAATGTAAATGTCAAATTAAATAAGGATTGTTACAAAAAAAATGTCTAAAAGAGCGGTTCATCTACAACCATGTGCAAGTGAAATACGAAGTAAAGGATTAGCAATTACTTCTATATTAAATTACTTGCTAAATAATAAAAATACTATTTCAGTAAAATAACTTCTTAAAAATTGAAACACTTCAAAAAGGTTTAATTTAGAGGTTATAAGTCAGATATTAATGCTTTTACAAATAACTTTATCAGAAAATATTTGTTTTAAGTCTACCCATTTGACTTACCCACAATGACCAGCTGTCATGACCCACTTCTTATCAATAATAGCTCCACCACAGTTGCTTCCATAAGCCACATGATAAGGATACAAATTTATATCTACTTCCACACCCCCGACAATTTTATCATCACCGTAGTTATTTTCAAAATCGTCTGTAGGTACCCCTGCTCGTTCACTTTCTCGATATTTTACATAGTCAAAACTGTCGACGTCTGGAGACTTTGTGGGTTCTGAATATGGAGTGATGTCAAGCCTAGAATGTTCATTTCTATTGTGCCTTTGGTTATACCACCGCTTCTGCAGTTGAAGTGGTACGACAACTTGTTTTGATTTGATCGGTAATTTTTGAATTGGTATTAATAATACTTCATATTCTGAAATTTAACACGATTTGTTTATTACTATTTACTTAGATAGACATATTTTAATTCTTATGCCACAAAATGTTACACTTAAAACTAAAACTACTTGAAAAAACCATAGCCTCAACCAAAATGATAAATCAAATGAAGTTAGAAATTTATAATTTCCTATAATTTATAATATATATAATTCAAAATATTGCGTAAGAGAAGCGACAGTGAGAGATGAAAACTTTTAAAATTGCCGTAAAAAACATTTTGATGTCATACATTAAATTCACGTCTTGTTCCATAAGGCTAGACAGAGTCTAACGTCATGCACTACGTCTCTTACAAACCTGCTTTGCTTCATCTACACTCATACACACATCGTCATACATGCACATTGGGTCTGTACTACGCATTTTTGTATTTCTTGACGACCTATTTAATCCAGTTGGACGTAACTAACTACTTACGTAACTTACGCTTACCTACTCTTTTATTTTAAATACACTTCTTTTATTTATTGTTAAGTCTTAGTATTTAAATTTATTTAATTTTACATTATTAAGTTTAAAAATTATATAAAAACACGTACTTTCAAAATGTGCGGGTATTAAGTAATTAATTAAAATAATGAAAATTATAAAAAAATTAAACATGATTTATGTCTATACTATGCATAATGAAGTGTCTACCTGCGACTCGCTTATGAATTTCAATTCAAATTCAATGATTGCTAATAAATCTACCGTGAAATTAATAAATTCGTTCAATGTTTTCTTATTTATTTAGCCATTTTTTCTGTGTAACTTATAATTGATACAACGAGGCATGTAATTGTAACAATATTTTTAAGAATCTATACTAATATTATAAAGAGGTAAAGTTTGTGTGTTTGAGAGTTTGTGACGTTGAAGGGGGTAATCTATGTATCTAATGAACCGATTTTAAAAATTCTTTCTATGTTGAATAGTCCATTTATCGGGGAGTGTCATAGGCTATATTATAGCATCACCTCACGCTATGACTAATAGGAGTGAAGCAGTAATTAAATATGTTTAAAAAAGCGACGCGAAAGTGGTGACGGGTCATCTAGTATAGGTACCTATTATAAATTTAATAAATACTAAGTCGCGCTTATATTATTATATTAGGTTAGTATTAAGAAATGCTAGCTTTAGATTCAGTTTTTATCCTAGACTAGCTGGTGCTCCCGACTTTGTCTGGGTATTTTTGTTAATTTACACAATATTGTTAAGAGTGTATTTATACAAATACTTTATTGCCTCTTTTCTCAAGACTTTGTTATCAACATTTTACATTATTTATCGCTTATCATTTTGAGTTTTTTTTCTATTGGCGACGTTAGTGAGCCACGTAAAGGCCTTAATCCTTATCTAACGTACCCTGCCTGTTATTTTGATGTCTAAGCTGTATTATTGTTAAGTTTCATTGAAATCCATTGAGTAGTATTTTACGTGAAAGAGTAACTGCAAACTTCCATACTTCCAAAACTTTCTCGTTAATTATAATACTCTATAAAATTTACGTGCTGCCATCTAACAATATATTTTAGAACTATTTTATATTAGCGCCATCTATTATCGTGTCCAGACGTTTGTTCTTCATGTTAAAACTTTAATGAAAGGATTTTAATGAAACTTTACAAAAAGAATAGCATTGAACCGTGAAGGCGTGAAGCTTTTTTTATTTTCGTATTTTTTATAGGAAGGGTTATTTTCATGTCATTCTTAAGTTGTCTTTAACATTGCTTTGACTGTAAGAGATAATAAAAACAGAGGAAACAGAATAGAAAAGAAAGGCAAGAAAGCTAAAAAAAACATTATTGGACAATACATACGTCATCATAAGATATTATTTTCTTTATAACCATTGCCATCATCACCGCCTTATATGCACCCAGCAGTAAACGTCAATTGGCTAATTTGATGAAGTTAATTATTATAAATTATATTATGTAATACTAATTAAATCATGTCTTTTATTTTTATAGTGATGTCGTAAAGTACTTTTCTAAATATGTCTAATAGAAACTTCATCAGAATTTTCGTTTTATATTATTGTAAACAGTAGCGCCATCTAGTATCGAATAGTAAACACGTTTTAAAATTAGAATGAAAAACAGGTTATTAATTATTATTTTTATCCAATACCTTACTGTAACATTAATTTCAATTTTATATTTAAACCGTTTTATTTAACAGTTTAACCTAAAATAATTGTATTGTGTGTTTATCAAACATACCGATACACTAACGCCATGTCCTGATGTGGTGCATACTGGAACTAAAATAACGAAAGTATGACTGAAAAAAAATTTTTTTTCTGTATGAAAATTGGAATAATGTTTTTTGTAAATTCAGTAACAGGAATAATAAATCGTAAACGTTATTCGTGATTGGTTTATTTGATTTATAAAACAAAAGTTTAGCAACTTTTCCATGCTTTTCTACTTACAATGAAAATATTGTTAGACTTGTTTTTCTTATTAGAATTTTTTATTTCATTTAATTTGGCAGACGCTTAGGGTTTTAATATATTTTTTGTTTAATTGTTTTCGTAAGTATAGGTAGATATAATAATAGAAGAGTTTTAACTTAAGCGACTATGTGAGGGATGAGATGGGGTAGTATGTATTCTTACTCCGACACCCACATAGGCACAATGATTACTGTAGTACTTTAGTATTCAGTTTAGTATAGTACTTGTAGTACAATCTTAAGCAAAGGAAGTACCGTAAGTTAAAAAATGAAATTTTTTACACAAACTCATCATCGTCATCATAACAAGCAAAATCATAACCTTCTAATACCACGCTGGCCAGACGGATTGGTATAGTGTTTAATTTCAACTTTTTCTTCTTTTGACTTCGTAAAGATAATATTTACGGATAGGTAGTCCCTTAGTCGATTTTGACGACACCCATGGGATGAGATGGGGTGGTGACATATTGTATTCTTACATGGAGATCCCTTGGAAATAATCGGAGACAACTGAGTGCCATGTACTACCATATCTAAAAACTGATTTGCTTCATCTACATACATTCTTTGTTAATCAGAGTACTTTTTTAAAATTTATTGTTGACTAGCTGTCCCGTGCCCACTTCGTAGGGCGGGGAAAAACACGCGTTCCTTTTTTAAACATATTTCATTACTGCTCCATTCCTATTAGTCATAGCGTGATAATATAGCCCATGACACTCCCCGATAAATGGACTATTCAACACAGAAAGATTTTTTAAAATCAGTTCAGTAGATCCAGAGATTACCCCCTACAACGTCACAAACACAAGAACTTTACCTCTGTATAGTATTAGCAGGTAAGTATACATTACAATTTCTTATTTCTATTATTGCTTAGCAGAAACAAGCGATCTACATTTTTCTAGTAAATTGCATATTTGTAACTTTGTGATTGCATATGTTTTGTAAATGAAACAATTTGTTTAATTTGTATCCTTTATTTACTAGAGATTACATTTTTGTTACACTTATAAAGAATGGCCGAATAAAGAGCACTCGTAACCGACGCGCATGTATGACTCGCTTAATGAATGTGGACGAGGCACAATCTGTTTGCCATGATCGTGACATGTGGCGTTCTGTCGTCTCTGCCTACCCCGGACGGGATAAGGCGTGAGTTTATGTCTTGAACTATACTAATAATTATTATAAAGAGGTAAAGCTTGTGTGTTTGTGACGTTGTAGGGGGTAATCTCCGGATCTAATAAACCGATTTAAAAAATTCTTTCTGTGTTGAATAGTCCATTTATCGGGGAGTGTCATAGGCTAATAAAATCACGCTATGACTAATAGGAGAGGAGCAGTAATGAAATATGTTTACAAAAGGGACGCTTTTTTTTTCGCCGCCCAACGAAGTGTGCACGGTTCAGCTAGTATACAATATTTATTAGAAGGTACGTTTTAAATGGGTGAAGGAAGCACAGGGCCGCGCAAAGTGGAAATATTTGGTGGAGGGTCATATTCATTTATTTATTTCAACATATAACCATCCAGCAGTTAATGTCTTAGGTTAAGTCTTCAGCCTGAGATGATGATGATTGTATAAGAATGTAGTAAGTCCGAACCGCCCGTGTGGTGACGGAGTAAGAATACAATATGTCACCACCCTATCTCATCCCATAGGTGTCGTAAAAACCGACTAAGGGACTATCAGTGAATATTATCTTTACGTAATAAAAAGAAGGAAAACTTGAAATTAAACTCTATACCAATCCGTTAGGCCAGCGTGGTATTAGTAGGCCAAGTGTACCTCGGTCACTGGAGGAGGCCCGTCCCTGCAGTGGGACTGGAATGGGCTGTTATGATGAAAAAATTATTCGTTGGCACTTCAATCGTATTAAAATCGACCGTAAAATCGAAAATGGCACCGACAAAATTATTCGTACTTACTTAATATTTGTGAATCAAAAGGATTTTAAGTACAAGTTGACATTTAAATAAACCCCAGACACTATTCCGTCCAAGGTTCCCTTTGATGCGTCGCTTAGGCTACTTTACTTATATACTTTGATACTAGGTATACTATGACCAGAGCACTATTAGTTTTAAATTATAAAATAGTCTACTATTTTTAAAGCAACATACTGATCATATTATAATCCTTGTGTCGCAGGGACTATTTTTGAAACATGAAATAAACGTACACATTTAAGGTGTCGTAAAAACCGACTAAGGGACTATCCGTGAATGTTATCTTTATGAAATAAATAGAAGGAAAACTTGAAATTAAACCCTATACCAATCCGTCTGGCCAGCGTGGTATTAGTAGGCCAAGTATTCATCCGTCACGGGAGGAGGCCCGTCCCTGCAGTGGGACTATAATGGGCTGTTATGATTTAGGCTCAAAACAATAATTTATGAACCACATTGTCTTCCTAGGGAATCAAACCTGCGACCTTATTTATGCAGAGCCATTTTAGCTTTGCTTAGTTTGGGACTAGATGGCGTTGTGTGAATGTGTGAGGAATATTTATATTTATTTACACGATGTCTCTGCTTCGCAATATCAGGTAGTAACAATTCAGTACACGGACACAAAACATACCTACAAGACATAGCCATACCCCCAAAAACTTTTATAATAACATTATTAACCGCACAATAAATGGGGGGAAAAGGAGGGGAAGTAAATAAGCTCCAAGGGGATGAATACATAATGAAATTTCGCCCCTTGCCGTCCGTTAATCAAAAACTGGTGCAGAGGAGAAATACTAAGAAAATGGAAATTTTCCATCCCTCCTTTTTCCTGTTAGGCTGACTCCCCGAATAGGAGAGAGGTTGGACAGTCTCCCTTCGTTTGTTGTATAGTGTGGAGACGGATTATTTGGAATTAAATTTTGAGAATTTATTTTTTTATAATACTTATTTATTTAACCAAGGAAAGAAAATTATATTATAATGGTTATTTACTACCTCGGTGGCCACGCAGTCAAGTATACGGATGTTATGCACGAGGTCGTGGGTTTGAATCCCACGTAAGATAGTACATTTTATGATCCATTGTATTTGGATGTTTATTGTGTCCGTTAATTTCATATCTGTAAAAAGTACTCGCTACACAGGGATAGATACCTAGTACGGAACTTGTCTTTTTGAAGAATAAAGAAAGAATGTCCCACTGCAAGTACACGCCAATGAAAAAGGCCCACTTATATATTTACTTGTTAGCAAGACAAATTGTTGTAGGGTTTTAAGTCAAGTTTTTGCTTCTTTAGTCCTAAATGGCATTGTTAGGTTCCTACCAAATTTGGATAGGTAGAGGACGGAACATAGCAGACAGTGAAGGTGACCGCTAACGCGTTGTAAGTGGGCCTCCTTAAACCTACATCTGGGTCGTAAGTCCCAGACGCTGTTATGCAAGTGTTCCGTCCTCTATCACGCGATGGACCCGGCACCCGCACGGAGAATCCATGGAATGCTAAGATTAGGTCTTATCCTGCATAATGTCATCTGTGCGCTAAGTATTAGCAAATAATGTAGGTATATTATGTGCAAAATTTCCCTTAATTAATATTTTACTCCGCCATCATACTAAATTCTTACTAGCCTTTAAAATATCCCAACAGAGAGACAGGCGTTATCCAGTGCTGAAATCAAATTACGTTATAATACTGGCTAGATGGATTAAGCCCAGTTTGATTTCAGTTTTCCTTGATCCTTGGACTACCTTACCCTTTTCATAGAAGAATTACTTGTACACACAGCAACTAATCAAGCTAGTCACTCATGTACTTTAATACCTTGAAATAAGACACAATTTCAAATGAAAATATTTAACTTGATGTGTTGCTGTGTGTACTTACAAAGGCGACCTAAACACGTTGCCATGGTAACACGGTTTTTGTTGTGACTGAAAAATTTTGCAACTCCATTCTATACTCAATAAAAAATAAAACAGCGCATTTTATTATTTTTTTAAAATCTTTATTAACTCAAAAGAACATAACAGAGTAAGTAAGTTAACAATTATAAATATTTATGTAGGTATGTATAAAACTTCATTTATCACAATCGATGAAAGTTATCATAATTTTAACTTATAAAAAAGCTTTATAAAAGACGTTAAAAATCTACAGGCGGCTTGAACGATACTTGGCACCAGATTGGTCACTAACTCAACGAAAAGTTCTTATAGGTACGGTAAAGTAAAGTAAAGTAAAAAGCGTTTATTAACAAAAAAGAAATAAAACAAATTTTACAGTATCCTTTGGCCCCACACTAGACAAGCTTGTCCTGTGGGTACCAAAACAATAAAGTTTACCAGTGTGTTAAGTTCATACAACATCAATAAATTACTTTGCTTATACTACCTATATAAAATTCCTAATATCTAATAACATTTTTTAATTTAAAATATAGAATATAAAACTAACAAAAATGTCTTCACTGTGTTTAAACATATAATTTTATAGTTACCCGCAACATACAAAAATATTCAAAAAGCCGTTTCCACACTACCGCGCCACCCCCTCTTGCAACACCCACCAGCCGAATGCAAATTTTATAACACAACGCCCGTTTTCTTATAGGCATTGTCGTAAACTCACTCCATACTTACTTAGCTCGGGTCATTTGTTCAGATTCTTGAATATTTATAGATTATGTTTTATTTTTAGTGTCATTAATATGTTGAGTAGCAGTGGGCCCATTAACGGTAATCAAATTAATTAATTACAAAGTATTAACAGAGATCCTATTTATATTTGCTATAACTAATTTATTAACTTCCTTTGTGGTGCCATAGCCGCGCGCAGCTATGGCACCAATATGAAACCCCGGTTTCGTGTCCAACACAAGACTAATTAAGTATTTTTGTGATTCACAAAATAAATTATTATTCTACCTGAACGTTCTTTGTGTCCTGTAAATCTATGTTTGTTAAAGTGCCTGAGACGTGAAAAGAATCAATAATTAAGCCCTATAAATAACTGTTTTTTTTCACGGAAATAATTAGGTATTTTTTTAAAGTTTAAACAAAAGAAGTTTCTTAAAATAGGATATCGTCAAAACAGTGCAATGAGCTTTTTTCAAGTAAGCTAGCTAACAAATAAGACAATGTTTAAGTATATTCCATGGGTTTAAAATAACATCCCTGTTTCGCACTAGACTTACAGTCAAGATTTAAGGGCATTGCATTGCCGAATGACCTTGAAGATCTGAGGTTTGTTACCGCTTTCATAAAAATAGCGCCATCTACTAACAGAGATTAATACAAGGGTATAATCTACTAATGATTATTCAGATCACAGATGCGACGCAAATTTGTCATTGTTTTTACCTAAATTATTATTTATTCTTTGGGAGACACCAATTTTATACATACGTATTTTATGGTATAATATAAGGACATAGTAACAGCAGTTTTCATAATTACCCTATTTGATTACTGATGCTACTACACTATGTCTTCTGAAGGTCTCAAAATATAAGTTTAATCGAAGCGACGTTCATAAAATGAATTTAAACATGCTTCGTTTAAATAAAGACGAGTCTAAAGCATACTAAGGTATAAAATATTAATGTATAAAGCTTGTAGGTACAATAGTATAAGTTTTGAAGAGCTCCGTCACGCTTCTCATTACTTTTGTTGGTTAGTCTATGAGTGATTCAAAAACAAAATTTAATTAAAAACTATGGTTTATTACACTTATGTATTTAATTAGAACTAGTATTATTTAAAACAATTGTGTACTTTTTATTTACAATAGTTTTTCATTCAAAGTTGGGCGGTTTAAAGTTTTATTCGGTAAGAAAATACGGTCGTACAGTCCACCCGTCACAAGAGTCGTAACGACACTGAATGTGCGACTCCCGAGCAATTGTCACGGGCGGTAGCGGGGGTGCAGGCACGGGGATTTTATGAAAATCTAGTTTTTATCAATTATTTTAAATATAACGAATAATTAAGATAAAGTAATCAATACAGATTATTAGTTAGAATATAGCACATTTTTTGTATAAATTTCGAATAAAATCAATCATCCGTTTAATAGACAATTTGATATTTAGTTATTAAAATACCAGATTTCGTGATTTTTTTTTGGAAGTTTTTAAGAAATAATTAGCGTTTTTAATCAATACAAAGTTTTTTCGGTAGTATCTAGTTTATTCATGTTTTTTTGTGAAGTAAACGTATGTAAGGATTCGTCAACAAACTTCTCCAAACCGAGCGTGTTTTTGGGGTTTGAGCAATGCAATGCCCTTAAATCAAAATCAAAATCAGATTTATTTGTATAAAATGTGGTGGTACATTACAAGGTTGATACATTTCTAATAGATCGCACATTTTGTCAAATCGTTGACATACAAATATTAAACAACACAATACATAAAATAAAATAAAACTACTCATGCATAGGATAACATTAATTTACAGTAAATTTCGATAAAAACAATAACAATTTAAAGCTTTTATCACTATGGCGTCAATTGCTAGGATATTTATGACAGATTCCATTTAAAAAAACACTTCATTGTTCCTATAGAACACCAAGTAAAATTTTTAATTACTTTCTGTGATTGTTCGAAACGAAAATTGTCACGAAATACAAATTTGGAAATAACAACCAAAAAATTATTTGAAATTATGCCTTGTATCATGCTTGAACATATTAATATAACTGTTAGAAGTAGCCGCTATACCAAAGAAATGTGCAGACCCATACACTTATATGAGAAATTTATCGTATCATAAAATACAAAACGGCTAATAAATTGTCGACAATTCGTGAAATCGTCTGAGTTACAAACCATTTCAGCAGGTTATTCCTCAATACTTATTTTGTGTTTCTAATTTCTTTATTTATTTCTTTTATGTAAATTGTTATCGATGGTTTAGTGATTAATATCTTGTCACGTGTTATATTTTATTCCATGATATTAGTCCGGCAATTATCATTGTTATGTAAGCAGTAACTGTCTTTCAAACCGTTCCGAGCCCTCAACACTGAAGATAGACTCCTTTGATTTACTCTAATAGACGACCTCTGTGGCGCAGTCGGTATATTACATGGCTGCTACGCTGAGGTCTCGGGTTCGATTCCCGCTCAATGCAAATCTTTGTGTGTATGAACATGATTGTTTGCATTGGTCTGGGTGTTTTCTATGTATAATATGTATGTATTTACAACAAAAAAAGTATTTAAGTATGTTTATCCGTTCTCTAGTACCCATAGTACAAGCTTTGTTCAGTTTGGGACTAGGTGGCGTTGTGTGAATGTGTTAGGATTCATGCACTCCTTCGCCTACTGCAGTGCAGCGCATCATCAAGATATTTTCGCACCATCATTAGGAGTTCAGCCCTGTCTAACAATCAATAGTTAATATAAAATCTGAGGACGCTGCCAGAATACGAGCGTTGATGCGATATAAAACTATGCCGTACCAGCATTACAGCTGGCCAAGTACCCTCCGTCACGGGAGGAGGCCCGTCCCTGCAGAGGGACAATAGGTGGCTGTTATGATGATGCCATATTTTCTATTTCCATAATTTCTTCAGAATTTAAATAATACGTGATGAAGAATTAATTAACCTTTAAAATTGACCTTAAGCTAAAATGTGATATGGCTCTGCATTGCTTTTATCAGTCTTTAAATTTCCTAGAGAGTAGGTATTATTATATTTCAAATCAAACTCTATCTCGCATTTAAAGAAAAACTCACCTAAGAATAATAACAATGAGATTCTAGTACCTAAGTACATTTTTGCATATGTACATTGGTACTTTAGTACCTGCCGCACCCCTACCAAGATAAGTGTAATAAAAGTTTTGCTAATGTAGAAACTTGGTAATGTTATCGGTATACGTGATCTCGTTGGCTTTTCGGCTTCGTTCGGCTGTTTTCGGGCGTTTTCGGTAACTAACGTTTTTCGAATTTGAATAGCAAAAAGTGTAATTGACTTTAGATTTTGTGGGATCCTCTTACAAAATCTATAGTTCTGCATTTTAGTTTTACTAATGATTTACGATGTTGAAAATGGATAAAAATGTTTAATACCTATTCGAAAACCAGCATCGTCAGGGAACAAGCTAAACTGAGCAGCATTTTGTGCAACAATTAAGCAGCCTTCTATTTAGGTACTTAAGTATACTTTTTATTTAAGTACTTTTATACTTTTTCGTTTCTATATGTAAGTAAAATGTTGCCTATTATAAAAACTAGTGCTGTGTACACTTTTAATAGGAAAACATACCTAATATTGTGTTTATGTTTATGTAATTGTGTAAAGTGTCTATTGCTGTAAGCGTGCCATACTTTTAAATAAATAAATACTTAATTGTTTGTCTGTCTGACTTCCAAAAGCGCAGCAGTTTTTCAATCTGGTTGTATTTTACATCAGAACTGAGTTATTACTGAACAATTAATCAAAGTATTAATTAAAGGATTAAGTATAACCAATTCAACCATTATTTTCTGAGTTGATGAATTCTTTTTCTTTTAAAAGTACAACTCCCGCATAAGGGATCGAGACCAGTTATGCGGGGACATTAGTAGACATAATTTTTGTTTTATTCTTTAAAAAAGACAACTCCCGCACTAGGGATCATGCCCTGTGTCGCGAGGACCTTTTACAAACATCAATTAACGGACACAAAGAACACCCAGACCAGGACAATAATTTGTGGATCTCACAAATTATTATAATCATATTATAAAATTAACATACAAAAAGAGCATCCAGTCACAAGACAATCTTTAGTCGAGCAAACAAATAATGTTTTAGCCTGAGATTCAAACCCATCGCGGACGGAAGTCGTGTACATGACGCTTTGCCCCTTATATTTTAATTTATTTTTACTACAAATAATTTAGCTTAGTATAAAATAGTTACATAGCTTATATTCTAAAATAGTTTTCTTTCACTCTTTCTCACTTCATCTTACAAACAAATGAATTCATTTCGAGTTACAATCGAGAACAAATAGTACTAGTAGTGGTTAAAGCAACCGCTTCAAATTCTTTCAGACATTATTCTACGGAGTTATAATCGACTTTCACGATATCCAGTTTTCTATACGTTTCGTGTAAGTATAGAGAATATTTTACATTTGTTTTTTTTTGATGTGGTAACACTAAGTTATTATTTTATTCGTTTGTTAAGGTTTGGTGTTGACCATTTTAAATAGGAAAGGGTTTTTTATTTAATCGGTAATCGCACTGTCAGACATTATAGTGGATAGCTAAGTTGCTGTCCAGCCTGAGACATAAGTTGTTGGCGTGTCCTCATAGATGGATGAGGGAGGCACAGAACCGCACAGGGTGGAAATACTTGGAGGAGGCCTATGTCCAGCAGTGGACATCGATTGATGTCCTCATAGATCTGTAGTTTAATGAGGTAGTGTAATCTTCTACCTTAACATAGTCATATTTGCATATTATTACTTGGAAGTAAGTAAATAAAATGACGAGATTTTTTGAGACTAGATAATAATAAAAATAATAAGGTATTAATTAATATAATTAATAACAATATTCATCATAGGTCTGTGCAGAAGGCAGTATTGCTCGACACGGCAAGTATTGTGAGGAGGTTCCTATCTCTGGAGCCCTAACCATCAGTAGCTTGGTCCTTGTACCCGATGCTGGTGGGTCTATTTTTTTATATTATTAAATGTTTATATTTAAAATGTGTCACACGTGGACTCCGTCATGTTGCCGCACGTGGGCATCAAGTATGCCTAAAACTTTGACTAGACGTAGGTCTTCCTATTTTAACAATACAATAACTCTAATTTGGCCAGCCAAGCCATTTATGTAGTTAAAGTAAATCTTTTCATGTAAGAGATTATATAAAAATCCTTTCAAAGTAATCAATCATAGCTATACCTACCATAGACAGCATAGACAATATAAACCAGACACGGCTCAAACAATGGCCGTTTCTTTCCCTCGCTTCTTGGGCAGAGTATTTTCATTAAGTTTTCACGTAACGATTTGATACGTTCACATCGGCAAAGCTCGTAGATTAAACTCCCGAACGAAAGCTTTCATTTGCATAGAAATTAAAATTTACCTGGACCGTACCGCACTACTGGACGAAAGTGGAATTCCTTTGCCCAACTATGGCGTAGAATTTCAAAGCGCGTCGAATTCGAATTTGGTATTCAGTATAAAATGGCGGCAATTAACGGGTTTTTATGGAAGCGGATTTGTTTTTGGAGGGAATCCATTTTAGTAGAATGTTGCCAGCGGAAATGTTTTAGTTTAAAATGTGTGCCGTTTTCACAATTTATTTTATTTTATACAGCAATCTAGATGTAAAACCTTATTTAATTAAGTTTCATCTATTATTTAAGAGAATTAAATGGAAATGTGAGACTGGTTTTGTCACAAAAATAAAATTAACCGCAGATGTTACCATAACGACTTTAATTCCGGAAAAATGTAACCGCGAATTTCTCGAAATCTAATTACCTTAGCTCCTATTATTAGAACGAGTTTCGCGCGAACAAAACTCGCAGGCGTTTACACCTAAAACGTATAAATATTACTCGAAGAAAATTATATCAGAAGTTCCACTGAGGTATTCACGAAAAGATATTTGGTAGAATTAAAACAACACTTCGCCGAGAAAAGTGGTTCCCCCTTCGCCTCCCGCCCCTCGTGGGGTGGGCGCACCCCTCGGTACCCAATCCCAAGATGGCTTCTTTTAAATGGGGTGGACGGTCGGCCCCTTCAAGAATAAAAGTGTGCCGTACCTTTCATAGATAGATATTCAAGGTGGGGGAATAAGAAGCGTGCGCTCTTGTCGGCGTTCGATTACGTTCTAAATTGCTTTTTGAAATTCGAACATTGTTTATTGTCACTTTGTTTTTTTTTTCATTTGTTATGTTACTAGTTTTTGAATAAAACCTTTTATTTTAATCATGCCTCTTTCAAAAGAATAATCTTTATGTATATTTACATTGTTATATAATTTTAAATTATATTACTTTATTACAAATACCTAATCGTTAATTCAAATTAATAAAATACCGTTACAATTTAACATAAACAAAGAAGTTTCCTTCGAAGTTTGAAATAATCAAAACTTTAATTGATACGCGAATAGTACTTGAGCTCACATGTGTTATTGATACAAAGTAAATTGAATTTTAACACAAGTTAATAAGGGTTTAAATTGTATGTTGTGTATGTTGGGGGTCTTTAACCTTTACATATACGTTACTGGGTCAATGTGTGACGTGTATGTTTTGATTTTAAAGGCCTTCTCTTTATTTAGGTCAGGACGCCGGTTATAAACATTATTGTTCTTTAGGCTAGCCATTGCTTGTCTATATAAATAAAATAAGAAGTTATATCAGTATGTCTGAGTAATGTTCTTTATTACATGCTTCTGAGCAAGGTTTTAGTAATATGTGTCAGCCTCAATTAGGATATAGTGATATATTAGACAAAATATCAAAATTGAGTTTTGATAAGGAAACCACATTAGTCCTATTTAGTGGACATAGGGGCAATTTAAATAAGCAATCATTTTTAAACTACTTTGAACAACTAACTAAACTGGATGTTGAAAAAATAATCTTGTTTACTCTACCTTACTGCAAAGGGTTGTCACAAGCAGAAAATAATATTAGATATAAGCTTAATATTATGATGCACAATTTAACTTGTAAAATTAATGGAGAACATATAAATAAATTTCATATGATCGACTCTAATATGCTTGTTAGAACTAACTTCTTTTCAAAAAAAGATAGATATTACCTGTCTCTGTATAGTAGGAGACAAATAGCATCATCGCTGTCATACATTTTTAAAATGACAGCCAATCCATTGGTTACATTAGATTGTAAGTTGACTGCTCCTATAGAGCAACCCTTAGCTTTTAATCAGACTGCTTCTATAGAGCAACCCCTAGTATTTAAGTTGACCGCTCCTATAGAGCAAACCCTAGCTTGTAAGTTAGTAGCTCCTATGGAGCCCACCTTAGATTGTAAGTTGACTGCTCCTATAGAGCAAACCCTAGATATTAAGTTGACTGCTCCTATAGAGCAAACCCTAGCTTGTAAGTTAGTAGCTCCTATGGAGCCAACCCTAGATTTTAAGTTGACTGCTCCTATAGAGCAATCCCTAGATTATAAGATTACAACTACACAACAAAAGGATTTAAACTAAACAGTGAGACAAAAGAGTATACCTCTTGCTCACCTCTAGGTAATGCAAAGAATGTCAATCAATTAAATCTGGTTCATCAAAACATTCAGGGCATGTTAGGTAAAACATTAGAAATCGAGTTATTTATTAATAGTAACAACATTGACATCCTTTGTATTACTGAGCATTGGTTAAGAAGTGGCCAATACATGTTTAATTTTGATAATCACCAGATAGGCAGTTCATTCAACAGAGAGCATGCAATACGAGGTGGCTCATTGATAATTTTGAACAAAAAATTTAAATATAAAGAACGACTTGATATTGTTAATCTCTCGGTTGAACGTTCTGTTGAGATAGCCTGTGTAGAGTTGAAGCATTTTATTGTATTAAGTGTGTACAGACCCCCTTCGGGTATGTATGATTGCTTTGAGAGAGTTATGGAGGATGTCTTAGATAAGGTAACCAAGTCTAAAAAATATGTAATGGTTTGTGGGGATTTTAATATTGATTTACTGGTAACAGGGAATGAAACCCCAGAAAGGGTATCTAAATACTTAGCTCTTTTTCAATCTTTTAATCTGAAAAATGTATTTTTGGAGCCCACTCGTATAACTGAAACAACAGCAAGATGTATTGATAATGTATTTATTAATTTTCTAATTACTGATAAATTAATAATTAATAAGCTTCAGTCAGACCACACTGGTCAGCAAATTACATTTTTAAATAGAAGGGAACAAAATGTATCTAAGTACATTGTTGTTATACCTAAAACTGCGCATAGAATTGAATGTTTTAAAAACAAAATTGAGTTAGCCTTTAGTTCCACACCAATTATCAGTGCGGATGATAGTGTAAACACTTTATTTGATAATTTTTTTACTACTTATTGTAATGTGTTTAAATCAGTTTTTATTCCAAAAACAATATTAATTAAAGGCAACGCCACATTCAGTGAATGGGCAACAGTAGGATTACATAAGAGTAGAATACGGCTTTATGAACTTTATGAAGAAAGGAACTATAATTTTAGTGATACATTTCAGAGTTATGTTAAAAATTATTCAAAATTATTTAGGAAGCTTTGTAAGGTAGCTAAATCACGTTTTCTGAGTTCAAGAATTAAAAACAGTAATGATAAGATTAAGACCATATGGAATATTATCAATAGTGAGACAGGCAAAGTAGTCAACCGCGACATTGAGTACAACTTAAACATCAATAACTCAACAATCACATCAGATGTAGAAGTCGCCACTGCTTTTGAACAATTTTTCACAGATATTCCAATTACTACTACTCAATCTTTGAACTCTTCACCTATAAACGCAGAATTAATTTTAAAGGATAACGTACCGATTTTCAACAATGATTTTGAATTTGAACATGTTACTCCTTTTGATATAATTAAAGCTTTTAATACCATTAATGTAAAAAAGACAGCAGATTTATGGGATAATTCTGTAGTTATTACTAAGCATATTATTTACTCAGTTGCAACGCATTTAGCTCTTATATTTAATTATTCGATAGATAGTGGTGTGTTTCCTGATTTAATGAAATCCAGCAAAATTGTTCCTTTATATAAATCTGGCTGTACATCAGACCCAACTAACTTTAGACCGATTTCAGTACTGCCAACTTTCAGTAAAATTTTTGAAAAACTTATTGCAGACCAACTGCAAACATATTTAAATAGATACAGAATTTTACATATTACACAATTTGGTTTTACAAGGGGTCGCTCCACAACCGATGCTGGTGTGGAGCTTGTAAAACATATATATGACGCCTGGGAGAAGTCTTACGATGCTTTAGGTATTTTCTGTGACTTGTCCAAGGCTTTCGACTGTGTCGATCATGATACACTTTTACGGAAACTACATCACTATGGTTTAGGTAAACTTGGATTAGATCTTTTCACGTCTTACTTAAATAACAGAATACAAAGAGTTAATATTAATGGAAAATTATCTCCAGGATCTGTCGTAAAAATGGGCGTTCCGCAAGGTTCCATACTTGGACCCCTTTTGTTTCTCATCTATATAAATGATTTACCACATCTAGTTAAAGATCAACATGAGATAGTTTTGTTTGCCGATGACACTTCGCTTTTATTTAAAGTGAAACGACAACAGACTAGCACTGACGAAGTGAACTTGGCTATCTCTAAAGTTGTTCGTTGGTTTGACATTAATAACTTGCTCCTTAATAGCCGCAAAACCAAATGTGTTAGATTTATAACGCCGAATGTACAAGAAGTAAAATCCACAATAAGAGTTAAGGAGGATCAGGTAGACCTTGTGGACACTACAAAATTTCTTGGTATAACACTAGACTCTAAGCTTCAGTGGGGCCCACATGTTAGGACATTGGTAAAGAGACTAAGTTCTGCAGCTTATGCCGTTAGGAAAATTCGAGAACTGACAGACATAGAAACTGCTAGATTAGTATATTTTAGTTATTTTCACAGCATAATGTCATACGGTATTTTACTATGGGGACATGCTGCCGACATTCATTCTATCTTTGTGCTGCAGAAGAGAGCTATTCGTGCAATTTATAATTTAGGTAGGAGACAATCACTTCAAGAAAAATTTAAAGAAATCAATATATTAACTGTAGCAAGTCAATACATTTATGAAAACATAATTTATGTTCATAAAAATAAAGACCAATTTGTCAAAAGAAGTGATGTCCATAGTATAAATACTAGAAATAAAGATAGACTTATTCATCCGTATTCTAGGCTCCAAAAAATACATAGTTCATTTCAGGGTCAATGTGTCCGATTTTATAATAAAATTCCGAAAGATATTCAAGATCTAAGTTTTAATAAATTTAAGAATGTAGTCAAACAAAAACTTATCGTAAAGGGATATTATACTATCCTAGACTACACGAAAGACAAAAAGGCTTGGGATTAACTGCTTCTGTTCCCCAGGCTGTCTCAAATAATGCAAGTTTATGCACTTTTTTTTATTTATGTGTGCTACTTGTGCTAATTGTTTTATCTCTAAGTTCTTATTGTATTATTGTATCCTTTCTATCTTTTTTTCTGTCTTCCTTGTTCTCATGCTTGTCTTCTATTTTTCTTTTCTTTGATTATTATTTTTTATGATGTATAAATGGTGTATTATCCTGTCTGGTACTGTCAAATATTTTCATTGGATATATGATTTATGTAAAAAAAAATGTAAACACAACTGAATTTTAAAAGAGTTGCCATGAGTTTCTTTGCCAGATTTCTTCTCATTGGCCCTACCATTTGGAAACTGGAATTTATAGATCAACACAGACAGACAAGTAGATTCGAGTAGTAGATTGGTTTTATTTTTCTCCTTTAATTTACATTTGACAATACAACGCGGCTTTTTTAGTGCTGTAGCGTTTGTCTGTGTCGATCTATAATTTTAATTGTAGCTTCAATTTTAAGTAAACGACGATTTCAAACAATTTGTAATAAATTTTATGAAATAAAGTATTTTGAAATTTGAAAATTTGAAATTTGAATGGTTGCCCAGAGTTGGACATATTAAGTCAAATACTACTTTGAGGCTGTTTGCGCACCGTGTGTGAATTCTACTCAGACTTGCTTAGAAAATACCCAGACCAATGCAAACAATCATGTTCATGCACACACAGATTTGCATTGATCGGGAATCGAACCCGAGACCTCTGCGTAGCAGCCATGTTACATAACCACTACGCCACAGAGGTCGTAAATATTGACGAGAGAATGAAATCATTTTCATGACTATCCGTTCCGTTCCGTTCCCTTGATTCCTGGACCGTGGTCGCACTTTCCATTAGGTTAGATACAGTCAGTACTTTACCATAACAGCCCACTAATGTCCCACTGCAGGGACGGGCCTCCTCCCGTGACGAAGGGATACTTGGCCTACTAATACCACGCTGGCCAAACGGATTGGTATAGGGTTTAATTTCAAGTTTTCCTTGTTTTTGTTACGTAAAGATAATATTCACGGATAGTTCTTTAGTGGTTTTTTACGACACCCATGTGATGAGATGGGGTGGTGACACACTGTGTTCTTACTCCGTCATTACACGGAGTAATGACTACTTCAAAAGTGTCTAATAAAAAACATACTTTTACTAGAAACTTAACATTAAATATTTTGTACATTTAGGCAGGTGCCTACTAGGAATTTTGCGACCCTACAATGAGGATTGGGTTATTTATATTTTGTAAGGTTGTATTTTGTTAGGTTGTAATTTGTAAGTTGTCCGAACCCGCGACCCGTACACTAGCAATCTTATATATACAATAACCACTACGCTACTACACTACTAATACATGATAAGACAGAAAAAAAAAGAGTAAACTCCTAATTTACGCCCAAAAAAGCGTTACAAAAATACCGCGCCATTAACGTCAAATGCATCTGCTTACAAATATTTTTTTCTTTTACAATAATTTCGAAACGTATAATTAATCGCACGGGCGACGCCCGCCTTAATTGAATCTTTTACCCCTTCCTATAAAGTCCCCCAGGAAAAACATCCCTTTCTTATTTTTCCCACTCTTTCCCCCCTACAAGACGATAAATCCTTGTGAAAGACAGTAGGGAGATAACTTGCCGACATAATACTGCTTTTACAAAACTCTGATATAAACAAAAATAACCTTTATATCTTTAGATTAAGGATTATTTTATTTATCTTAGTTTTAAATCTATCTGTTTGCATCAAGAAAAAGCCTTTGCGAATCGTCATTGGAATTCCGCGGGCAATTTTAAGCTTCCATTTTCAAATTGTATGTTTTAGTTTTAAAATCAATATCTATGGTCCTGTGATTTTAAAATGTCTTTTTTTGTGGTGCTAAGTAGTAAAAAGTTATTTTTTCATACATTTGACATTATTTGTATTGAGCACTCGTAACCGACGCGCATGTATGACTCGCTTAATGAATGTGGACGAGGCACAATCTGTTTACAAGTGGCGTTCTGTCGTTCTGTCTACCCCGGACGGGATAAGGCGTTAGTTTATGTATGTATAGTATGTTAGCAATTATACTTCATTTGCTTTAAAAAGGAATGGTTGAAAAAAATTTTCTTTGATTAACTAATCAAAGACATTTTTTTTAAAACCATTCCTTTATAAAACAACTGCAGTTTTTAAGCTGACTTTATTAAAAAGATGAGGTTATAAATTCGGTTGATTTATGTTATCTCAGCAGAACTTAGTAATATGCTGGCCAATTAAAAAAAAGTATTTTTTAAAAAGACATAACACTTCCAAGTTGGTCGCATGGAAATTTCATCAAAGTTTGGTTTTAATTTATCACAATCCGGATCCGATGTGAAAACTATCTAAGCACACAAAATTGCGTCAATGCTTTAGATTTGCAGTCTTTTTTTATAAAAAAACACAGCAATATGACCATATCGAACCTGATGGAAAACTAGTATACAGATGACAAATGAAGCCAACGGATAGAAGCCTACAAAATAACTGCAATCTGTCGTCAACATCTTAGCGGTTTGGCCAAATGCTTCTTCACACTACGTTTGAAGGACCCGATATCATACGATAGAGGAAACACGTGAGCCGGAAGTTGGTTCCACAACTTAATGGTTCGGCATAGGAAGGAATTCCCGAACCTTTTGGTGCCGTCTTTTTTAAATCTACTATATAAAAATAAGTCGGGTTTTCCTACCTGACGCTATAACTCCAGAACGCGTGAACCGATTTCCACGGTTTTGCATTCGTTGGAAAGGTCTCGGGTTCCGTGAGGTTTATAGCAAAGAAAATTTAGGAAAAATTTCAACCAAAAAGCGGGAAAATAATGCCCGTGCGAAGCCGGGACAGGCCGCTAGTCTACTATATAAAAATAAGTCGGGTTTTCCTTCCTGACGCTATAACTCCAGAAAGCACAAACCGATTTTCACGATTTTGCATTCGTTGGAAAGGACTCGGGCTCCGTGAGGTTTATAGCAAAGAAAATTCAGAACAAATTTGAACAGAAAAGCGGGAAAATAATGCCCCTCTGCGAAGACGGACCGCTAGTACTTATATAAAATTGTGTAAATACTTCAGTAAAATTGTGTTATATACCTATTATTATGATAATTTATTAATTAGATATAGGTACCTACGTAAAATAAATGAGAAATTACAATTCAAAACAAAAATAACTTTGCTGAAACCACCGAACGTTAGTAGGTACAAAAGTAATAATAAAACAATTTTACATCATTTCACCCCTCGAAATAAGAAGGGTAGAAGTATATTTTTTAGGGAACGCCAACACACCCCATTTAGGGTCCGAAACCAGCCAAGAAAGACCTCTGAAGTGTGAAGCCTTTACAAAATTTATTCAAACTTTTTAAGTGACAAGAGAGGAGAGTGGGGTCAAATTAACATGGACGCTGTAAGGGAGTTTCGTGGGGTGGTTACGGTAAAAGAAGAAGGAATAAATGAGTACAACCCCTGTTTTAAATTGCTAAGATGCGAGGGCGAGTCCTTGCCTGTTGTTCTTTCATTTTGTTTTGAGAATTTTAAACTTCGTTTGAGTTTCATTACTTTTGGGAATGTAGGTATATTTTATTTATAACGCTTGGTATGATTTAAGATGGTGGTACTACCTTATCTCATCTAATGAGTGTCTTAGGAAAAACTCACAGATATGATCTCTAGGAAATAAAAACTCAACATCAGAACTAAATTACTACAGCAAGTTTCATGAAATTTCAATGAGTAATTTGGAAGTATAACTATTAAAGCAAAACCTAGTTTGTTTTTAAAATAGCTAAGACTGTGATCTAAGATAACAAACATTTAAGTAAAGATACAATCAAATGAATTTCCTTCTTTTTTGGTAGTCAGATAACAAAAGACAAAAAAACTTCTAATTCCTTTACCAATACATTACAAGCTGACTGCTGATGCGTCACAGCTTCATATCCGTGATAGATAACATATTATTATCATCAACCCTCGTATCTTAAGATGTTACTATAATGTCCCTACACACAACCACGGCCAGTGCAACCTGTGCCGAAACTTCAAGTAAAATAAAAATAAATGATGAGACTTTGTTAGAGATGTTTTTAGATGAAGAATATTGGTAAGGGCTGATGGCGAAGGAGGAATGATGGCGGTACTTGTTACACACATTCCTCTTTAAAGAGACAAGCCATGGCCCTGCTCCGTTATAATTAAGGACGCCAGGACGAGTATTGCATGTCCTATCACTGTTCTAACATTTATCGATGATAGAGGAATACTGTTTCAATACGATATTCTAGAGACCTGCTCATCTGAATAACTTTTGTGAATGAGGTCTAAAAATATTCCTACGTAATAAAGTCTCCGTTACACAGGTAACTGATGACTGGCCGATTGCGGGTCTAGTCGTTCAAAATTTACATAATAAAAATAGTTTAGATGTTGAATTGTAAAAATATTAAAATTTATTTAATTGTTTTTTTATAATTATTGGGATCAATTATTACGTAAAAATTACTAGAAGAAAATACTATGAAAACTTGCTAAATATTAAAAAAAAAACAGTTATGTAGGTGTACCTATTGAAAAAATATTTACCAATTCAACCTAAGTACAAACCTATAAAAAAATATAACCCCCTATTAATTCAAAAATTACCCTCATCTCCCCTTAGTATACAACATTATGTACAAGAGAAGAGGGGTGTAAAAATGCACTCAGACTTTACATTAAAAGATATAATTAAGAGGGTGGGCACACCCTTGGGGAAATTCGTTCCTTCTTTTGACATTTTAAGGACCCCTTTCTTAACTTTTAAAATACAAGGACTTAGTTTTTTTGGAAATGATTTGTTTTAATTAGTTTTGAGGTCTTCGAATATATTTTTATTCATCATGGTGGGGATGAAAAAGTTGCAATCGTAACTTATGGTATTCTCCATCTTTGACTGTACCAGATGCATTAAAACTCTGTGCTTTAGAAATATTTTGTAAAAGACACCTCCCGGTTCAGAGATAGTTTACTGTGTCGCTGGGGCTTTACAAACATTAATTCAAAGGATCCAAAGAACATTCAGACTCAGTATATACATTTGTAGTTCGTACAAATAATTGTCTTGCATGGCTTTACCACAACCAACACGACATACATCAAAGCAGTCAATGTTACCCTGAGACACAAGATGTTACGTCCAATAGCCCCGTAATTTCACTAGCTACTGTACCCTTATAAAACTGGTAATACGCAAATAACTGGACGGGCCTCATCCTGTGGCGAAGGGATACTTGACCTACTAATACCACGCTGGCCAGACGGAATGGTATAGGGTTTAATTTCAAGTTTTCCTTCTTTTTATTTCGTAAAGATAACATTCACGGATAGTCCCTTAGTCGGTTTTTACGACACCTATGGCATGAGATGGGGTGATGACATATTGCATTCTTACTTCGTCACCAGACGTACCTAATAATATATAAAAGTAATCATCCAGTTACTTTAGATCCATGATTTACCCCAAGAAAGTGTAAAACGAATAACCCATATAATTACTACTTAACATAAGTTTTATTGCAGTTTAAATATAATTAATCATTTATGTCACAGAAACTAAAACAAGAGACTAATGGGTTGTAGAGACTTATACCTAGGTAGGTGCCTACTATAACACGTGCAACTAAATTAAGCAATTATTTATTTTAAAAAAATGTTATTTAAATTTGGCAAAAATGAATAAGGAATTATGTAATAGTTTCAATAAATTTAGAAGGATTACTTACAGTACTTGACAGACAGACAGGTTAAAGAATGAAACCGAAGCGAGAAAAATATAGTTATTTATATATTAATTATTTATTTAATTTATTTATTATTAATGTAATGGACATAATAAATATGATCATCACTATGTCGGACTTCCTTAAATAATTCTACCAACTAAATCCTCAACGATTCAAGAACTGTCCAGACTGCAAAAGAATCATTACACAATTTTCATCACTAAAATGCGGCATAAATACACCTTAGGCCGTTTCTTGCTGAGTTACATTTTAGTAGAAGTTCAAGACATCAAGACATAAATTATCAGTCTCGATTAAATAAGTGGCGATCGCGCCATATGACCCGTGCCCACTTCGTTGGGCGGCGAAAAAAACGCGTACCTTTTTTAAACATATTTCATTACTGCTCCACTCCTATTAGTCATAGCGTGATATTATATAGCCTATGACACTCCCCGATAAATATTTATTCAACACAGAAATAATTTTCAAAATCGGTTCATAAGACCCAGAGATTACCCCTATAACGTTACAAACTCACAAACTTTTTACCTCTTTATAATATAGTATAGATATTATAACCACTACAGCGCAGAGGTCATCGGTTATACCTAGTCATAAATGGCATTTACTTATAAATAAAAAAAAATGTAATGACAAAGTCTTTTCGATCTGATCAATGATTCTAAAACGTTTGTACGACATGACAAGTCGTATTAAAAATACTTTCTCACGCGATAAAAGGTCCAAAAAAGCGGTCAAAACAACAAAAAAAAAACAGGGAATTTCCTTCATCACAAAAAAGTGTCCTACAATTATCGCCTCTCCCCATTTTACTCGGCAAATAGAATTAGGCGTGAATTAAATTAGCCAGGGAATTAACAGGGATAATACTGTTCTTGCTGCTTTTTCCTTATTTTTAATGTATTTAAACGGTTTTTTCTGACACTCCCTTTTCGTAAGGGTGGCGGAAAATTGAGGCATTTAAAAAAAAGATAAATGTTTTCTTTTGTCTTTTTTGTATTTGAATTCAATTGTGGCTTTTTCAGGGAATTTTTAAGGTATTCTTTGTTAGCAAAGTGTTTTCATTATTTTATACATATTTTATTATTTAAACTAATTAATTTGTTATAAATAGTGAATAATGCTTTAAAATGAAACTATAAAACATAAGATACCGTCGTTTAGTTTCTTCGACTTATTTAAGATTTATTCTTATCGAGGGCTATCAGGTTCGATTCTTAATCAATGTAAATGTTCGTGTATAGTACAAGCTCGGCTTAGTTTGAAAAGTCCACAACGCAGAGATCCCTGCAGAAGCGTAAAAAATAATATAGAAAGTCACAAGGCAACAATCCCACGTAGGTGCCTTTAACGAGAGGATTTTTTTTATCAAACAGGTGGCTATGGCTACCCTGCGTCGCAAAGCAAAGAGTATGCATAATTTTATACAGTTTAATTTACTTATTAAAATTAAGTAAAGGAAACGGCATAAAGTAATTTAATAAAAAGCTTTAAGTATATTCTTTGTGATTTTTATGTAACTACCAAATGAAAAACATGTTTTACATGGTTTATACAATTGACGATACCCTTGAGAGATTTAGGACAACATTTTTAATGCATACTCCTTCACCTCTATTTCTTCACATAATCTTTACAATAACATATTTTTTTTATAACCCACTCTGCACGAGATCACTGAGACTTTTACAAACACAGATAGAACATTCAGTGACTTTTTCAGAATACAGACTTTTTCAGAGTCAAAGAACATGTGATTTTAAGACGTTGGTATTTTCAGCCACGTTCAGGTAATGTGTTCCGTCAATAGAAATACTATGTGTAAAAATTCTCACAACACAAACCTTATCGAAAATAAGAAAAATATTAACAAAATATTACGAAGAGTCTATGTTATTGTCTTACTACAGGGCAAAGGTCTCGCTCCTTGGACTTTCACTTTTCGCGATCCAATTTTTCAATTTTTGAATAATTAAAAATAATATCTAATACAAATAAAATATATTATTAACCTCAATAAAGTTGGTGAGTACATCATTTTTTATCTTACAAGCTAAACCACTAAAATACAAATTATTCACAAACGCGTCACACTTCTTAGCACATTATAACTTCCACCACTGGTCACATCAAAACACAAACTGACCATCGATTAACAATTCTAACAAAATAATAAAAATAATAATACACTAAATATCCCTTTTGCTAACTTAACCGGTTTGTACTAAATACAAAACTGACCGGTGTCCCCCAAGGGTCAACTCTAGGCCCCATTGTCTATTTTTGTTAAGGTAAAAATCTGGTTTTGCTGACCCTTCCTTAAACTTTTTAATATTTTTCAAAGTGTTATGCAGCTGTCGTTATACCGGTTTTTGACAAATAGATATATTGTGTTTGATTATTCATGAATTTTTTTGGTGTTATTAAGGAATTTTTGGTCAATAATATGTTTTCGTTATTTATTAGTTGTCATTTGAATATTGGTATTAATTTATTGTGTTTTGAATACTCAAATATTTTGCAAGAAACATTTTGTAACAAAATAAAATCCTTTTGTAAAAAATCTGAAACAAGGGTGTTGCACAAAAAATAATGTTAATGTCCCACTCCAGGGACGGGCCTCCTCCCGTGACGGAGATCACTCCGTAACGGGAGAAGTCTAACCAGCGTGGTATTAGTAGGCCAAGTACCAACTTGGCCTACTAATACCACGCTGGTTAGACGGATTGGTATAGGTTTTAATTTCAAGTTTGCCTTCTTTTTATAAAAATTACATAGTTCTCTTTAATCGCAAGCAACTAACTTTTTTGATTTATTTAAAAAAAGACATCTCCCGCACTAGGAATCATGCCCTGTGTCGCGGGGACCTTTCTTTTACAAACATCAATTAACAAAAAAGACACAAAGAACTCCCAGACCAGGACAATATTTTGTGGATCTCATATGCTCCAATATCTCAGAAGATAATGTAAACTGCTATTCACGAATTGCCGAAGACATTAAATACATTTAGAAAAAAAACGCAAACATAGGGACTTCATACTATAGATTTTTTTTATTAAATGTTAATTTTTGAATAGGTCGGTGCCCTAACGCATGTTCGTCTTCTGAAAATTCACGAAGAGCCTGCCCGCGGACCTTTACAAAAGCAGCCCGATTGGACAACGTGACAATATCCTTATGTAAGGAAGGTCTAACCCACTTTATTCAGATATCTGTGAACCCACCCCATCTTTGGTAATGAGTGGCATTTATCTATCGGTCAATGTCTACTGGGAGTGTAGATCGAATAACGACCTCTGTGGCGTAGTGGTTATTAACATGACTGCTGCGCAGAGGTCTCGGGTTCGATTCCCGCTTAATGCAAATCTTTGTGTGCATGAACATGATTGTTTGCATTGGTCTGAGTGTTTTCTATGTATAATATGTATGTATTTACAAAAAAAAATGTATTTAAGTGTGTTTATCCGTTGTCTAATTCCCATAGTACAAGCTTTGCTTAGTTTGGGACTAGAAAGATGTCGTTGTGTGAATGTGAGAGGATTATTTATTTATTTAATGTCCATAAAGACCAATTGAATGGTAACTTCTTGTAAAGTCATACAAGGACACCATACAACCTTGTTCAACTTCTCATAGGTTAGTACAATCGACTCAATAGTCCCCACTAGGTACTATTTATAAAAGACAATGACAAATGCGCAGTACTGAACAAACAAATTTATATGAACAAATTTCACAGTATAACTTATGCCCTTGCGTATTTACTAAGGAGTACAGAGACGGATTTGAAAATAATTAGTCAGTTTCTAGGTCGATCTATATTGTTAAATATTAATATAGTATGCTATTTTTATATATACTAGCTGTAAACGTGACTACGTCCTCGATTAAATTTGAAAATAAATAAAATAATAAAATTCTTGTTTAATTCATATAAAGTTAATCATCAACATCATATCAGCCAATCGGCGTCAACTGCTGGACATAGACAACCTTCTCCAAATATTGCCACCTTGTGCGGTTCTGTGCCTCCCTCATCCATCGGTTCCAGCCGTCCACAACATTTCTCGGTTTTTGTGACACCCATAAGGTGGTAATTTTAACAAGAAGAATATTTGTTTACCGCTTGTATCGGTTACATATTCAAATAACTAAACGAATTCTAACTATTTTTGAAATTTAAAAACCTAAAGGTTGTTTCACAGATTTTTATCATAACTACTCAATAGACAATATGCCTCCTTCCATGACGGAGGCATACATGGCCTACTAATACCACGCTGGGCAGACGGATATATTATCAAATAAATAACAAAAAAACAAATTCTAAATCCAGCCCCGTAATATTTCGCTACACGGCACCAAGTCTCAACATCACGCAAATGCTCTATAAAATTTCAATCAAACGAAAGAGAACGCTTTTTCATCGATTGTCCCGTTACTAAGCCATTTTATTTACCGATACGATGTTCAACTATATTCTTTATACGCGTATTTCTAACAACGAACCGTTTTACTTTAAATATTGAGTTTTATTGTTCGCGAATAATATTGAACTTACTTTGGTATTGTATATTCTCCACGTGGTGACGGAGTAAGAATACAGTGTGTCACCACCCCATCTCATCCCATGGGTGTCGTAAAAATGGACTAAGGGACTATCCGTGAATATTATCTTTACGTAATAAAAAGAAGGAAAACTTAAAATTAAACCACCATTCCGTCTACTACGTCACGGAAGGAGGCCCGTCCCTGCAGTAGCACATTACTGGGCTATTATGATGATGCGTCAAGTTTTCGTTACTTCATCATTATCATCATACCAACCAAAAGACGCTAAATTCTGGACATAATGCCTCTTCCAAATATTTCCTTAAAAAATTTCAATCAAACGAAAGAGAAGGCTTTTTCATCGATTGTCCCGTTACTAAGCCATTTTATTTACCGATACGATGTCGATGTCGATCATCGAAGGTTTTACTTTAAATATTCAGTTTTATTGTTCGCGAATAATATTGAACTTACTTTGATTTTACGGTTATAATAATATTTTGAGAATTCTTGTTGTAAATAAGAGAGTTACTTCCATGTTTTGTTAAAATTATAAAGTGTGTCAAGGTTATTAATGACACTGGGTCCTCTGCCTGTGTCATGTAACGTTGTTTTTTTATTATATTGACCTGGTTCTCGGCCAACCATGGGAGAAGGCTCAACACCCAACGCTTTTAGGTATGCAATCGTCATTCCAAAATTATTTTGCTTCAGCGGTCGTCGGATTTCAATGCTCTTCTGCTTACATTTGGAGCATCACGCTTATAAAGCGGATTGCTTTGCATTATATTTGATTCTGAATTGACAATATTAAATCATATTCCATCACCACACGGACCAGTAGATATTCCCCAAACACATACCAATTGCTTTGACCTACTAACTATTACTGTCTCTAAAGAATAACAACTCCTTTACTTCAACAAAAATATAAGTAAGTAGGTACCAAAATAAAATAGTAAGCCACAATTTAATGATACCGTTTTATTTACATTTCGACGGAATATGGTTGTTTTACGTTCCTCTTTTAATAAAGTATTATATGTTTAGGACTTTATTTTGAGTATAACGTTTGTATATGTGTCGCAGGGAAATGAGGAAACCAGGTGACGTAATAAGACTGACGTGGTGTCACCACTCCATCTCAATATTATCAATCTGTCTGGACGGACATACAACGACCAAAAGACACTAAAAAAGTTGTATTAACTTTAAAAAAAACATTAAATAAATATATAAATGAAAACAAACGGCCGCTGGATCACTGGTTGCGTCGGTGACAGAAAATAACTGAATTCCACGTTAGTGTGACGTATGTGAGCACATTTTTTGTGTAAAAATTCTCAAAACATCAGATCTCAGAACATTCCTCGGTTTTTATGACAACCATAGGATGGTAATTTTAATAAGAAGAATATTTAATTTTGTTTACCATCGCTTATAATAAAATAAGAATTTGATCACATTTGAGTAATTTAAAAATAATTATAGTACACAACCCTCTACAACCGGTAGTCCTAAACTATTGATTATCAAACAGAATAACAAAAAATCCAAACAAAAGACAGGACGTATGGACAACGGTCTAAAAGACCATACATTTTTTAACAGTCACGTTTTACGAAAACAAACAATGTGGTCGAGGTGACCATATGCCGCGATGGGTTAAAACATATTTAGTCACGCCTTATCTATTGATTTGTTATTGAAAGGGTTGAATAGTTTATTGTGACAAAAAGTTGATATTTTAGTGGTTATGTTAAAAATATTTAACATTTATGTTAAACAGATGCGTGAGCAATGAGCGATTGAAGGGTTAAGATTTTTTCTGTTGATTTAAGTAAAAGTGAAAGTTTGCTTTTGTTTATTTTACTTGAGGTGAGTGTATGGTGTTCATATATGGTGCAGGAAGGTTCTGGAATGGCGACCGGAAAACACTTAGATATTTTAACAGTTAAGTAAATAATTTAATAATTAAGAAAATCTTTTTAAATATATTCAAGTCCATAACTTTCGCAACGAATTTAATAGGTATACTTACTAATAGGTATTATTATACAATAAAAAAACAGACTGCATTATCCTGTCACCCCAACAAAATAGTTTAAAACCGGTTGAAACTAGTTGTTGCCGGACACACGTACGCGCTTTGAATCCGGTTTGACCATAACTGACCCTTTCTTCGGGGGTCTATTGTACCCTCTTGGTGCTATTGTCACGTTTGAGGTGTAAAGGTTAGGCAGATGTTACAAAGATTGCATATTGTTGCGTATGTTAAATTTTATACTGTAAGCAGTGATAGGGTTAAATTCTAATAGGCAAATTGTTTTTGTTGTAAAAGTTAAAAGTGAATTTGTAATATTTTCTTTTAGCCAAATAATAAAGTGACCATAGTGAGACTGTTTCTATTTTTGTATAGGTACGTATAGGGACTGCTTGCTATGTTGGTGGTTCTTGGTTCAATTTTTACACAACTTAAACTTTTATATGATGCCTGTATTTTTCGGCACAGATTTTCACCTTTCGTCGACTTTTTTTCAGACTCCTAGAAAAGGAGTAGTTGTTGAATAAAACTTTATTACTTTATGTACGGTACATCGGAATTTTTAAATTTTGTGACATTTTTATTATAAAAAAGTTGTTTCAATTTAGTTTCAAAATTTTTTTTTCTTTGAAATCGCGAAAGTGATTTGGTTTATTTTATAAAAACGGTTCGGCAAAGCTCTCTAGGATAATCTCATTGTTTCAAGTCTGACATGCCCATTATACTTAACTTACAGTCCTTATCACTGGACACCACACTTTAAAAAAATATCGGATATCATTTTACAATTAGGAAATATAAATAATAATAGTCGTCCTGACCACATGCACCTATGATTATTATTTGACCATAAAATAGGGTAATACCGGTTTGACCAGCAAATGACCCCGTCTTTGGGTAAGTCTATTGTCCCACAAGGTAATTCAGATGCTACTAAATTCTATTAGCAGTTGAAGGGTTACTATTTCATAGATTATATTATTACTTTTTATTAAGTGGCACAGTGGTTATATTTGGATGCTATAGAAAGGTCTCGAATTTTATTCCAAAGTAATGCAAATTCATCATAACAGCCCATTAATCTCCCACTGCAGGGACCGGCCTCCTCCCGTGACGGAGGGATACTTGGCCTACTAATACCACGCAGGCCAGACGGATTGGTATAAGGTTTAATTTTAAGTTTTCCTTCTTTTTATCTCGTAAAGATAATATTCACGGATAGTACCTTAGCCGGTTTATATTTTGTATTCCTACTCCGTCACCACACGGAGAATGTAATGTAATGCAAATTTTTTTGTGTAAATTTGTCACTGTATTTGCTAATACGAAATGATATCCCACACAACGCCATACAGTCGCAAACTAAGCAGAAACTTGTATCTACCTACTATTTTTGTATACCTACACGAAACTTCATTTATATTTTTATGTCTGCTTCAAACTGAAAGATAAAGATAAAAGATATTTAATTGCGTAACTAAAAAAAAAATTAATTAAGTGTAAATTCTACCCAGAAATTAAAGCAACTAGTAGTATTCGCGGACATTGGTCGATCTGGTCTACTCTTGAATTTAATTCCGATCGATCGGGATTGGAATTATGACGTTTACCGCTATTTCATACTCTTGAAATCAACCCTAGCGCCAAATTGTTTTCAAATTAGGTGTCTATTTGTTGAACTACATGAAATTGTGATTGAATTAAAAATGGTACTCTTGAATTCATTTTGACAGCTGCGTATTGCGTTGAAATTGTGTTCGGATTGCTTGTAAATTGGTATTATTCCAATAGCAAATAAGTAACTTTTTACATATTGTTTTGTGTTTTATGTCGACTTGGGAATATTAATACATCTTTAATATGACTTATTAGTAAAGATATCATTTAGTCTACATAAAAAAACGTAGATTGAGCTTTAAAAGAAAGGCAAACTAAACCTAGGTATATTGCGCTTTGTGTGTTGTATCTCTAAACCAAATAAAATATGGCGCCGAATGATAACGAACACTGTTTGACAACACAAATAATTTATTTGTTAAATATATATTATATTATATATTTAATGATAAATATTCAAGCTTTACTTGGTCACAAAGCCACACAAAGCTTTTTAAACTAGAAACACTAATATAGAATTAATAGAATCATTCTAGAATATATCGCACCCTCAGTAACATAAGGGGCCAAGTCAAAATTTTAGTAAACTGAGATTTTAAATGCTAAGGGCATAAAATGGAATTCTTTACCTGTTAGCGCTGACAGAGCGAGAAAAAGGACAATAACGACTCGGTAAATATATTTGTGTCCCTCTCACACTCTCCCAGCCCGCTCTTACTGCTAGAAGGTTATGGTTAACAACTAAACAGTGACAGGGATTTAAATAATATATAGGTTCAATTTAAAATAGTCCTAGTATTTCTTTGATATTTTTGTATTATAAAGGCCTAACTTGAATGCATGTTTTTCAATTACTTGTAATTTATAGAATTAATGCAAATTTATTGTTTTCTCCTATTGCTATTTATAGTGCATTTACCAAAGAACAAATCTGCCAAATTTCACATTTATAACTTAAATAATAAACAAGTAATTTGAAAAAATAGGTATTTTATAGGAACCCAGAATCTTAAATCGTGATTTCCCAAAAATCAACTTTTTTGGATGGTGCCCTTATAATACTGAGGGTGCGATATTTACTTTTTGACAAGTAAGGGGAACTGTTTTTATAATAGACTTGTCTTTGACCCGTCTCATTCAGCCACAAGCAACACAAAATTTTTGAAATGCTAATTTCTCGATCCGAATAATAATAAATAATTAAAAAACGTATATTACAATAATATTTTCCATAACTTGTATTTATTACTATTGTTAATAAGCAGATATCGACCTTAGTAATAATATTTTCTCAATTTAGTATGTAGTTGAACATCACTTCTCCAATGTCATGTGTTGCTAACTTCACACTCTAAAATATAATCGTGAACCAATCCCGATTTCAATTCAATGTTGACGAAATTGTTTTCAAGAGTACGAAATCACGAGACTTCAAAATTGACATTGTAATTGGATTGGTATTAGATTGAAATTAAAATTATGTTCAAGAGTAAGCCTACAGAAACACTTAGACCACATAATTGTAATTATACTATACTAGCTGACCCGTGCCCACTTCGTAGGGCGGAGAAAAAAAGGCGTCCCTCTTTTAAACATATTTTATTACTGCTCCACTCCTATTAGTCATAGCGTGATATAGCCTATGACACTCTCCGATAAATAGACTATTCAACACAGAAAGAATTTTAAAAATCGGTTTAGTAGATCCACAGATTACCCCTGTAACGTCACAAACACACAAACTTTATCTCTTTATAATATTAGTCTAGATTTATTGATTTATTGGAACGAGAATCAAATTCTGACCGTCAACATGACACGCAGACTATACTCTCGAATTCAAAACTAAACAACAAATTTTAACAAACATGAATTATTTATTCTAAAAGCAAAACAAAATTTCAAAGGCACAAAAGATTAATGTGTGTAGCGGCGACATAGCCGGGTGTATTTGTGAAGCAAATTTTTAGTGTGACGTCCGGAAATCCTTCGCGGAGTTAACTATTCCTCTCAAGCCGGATAACCTGTGTAAATCTTACATTAGATCTATGTACAGGCGCTGGAAAATGTGGATCTTGGGACATGAGTAAAAAGACGACTGTCTTAACAAAAATACGGATATTTGAATATATCGAACTTAATAAAAAGCGTGAATTCAGGAATTAAAGCAACTCTTTCTGACTACATGATTGTGTAAGCTGGATGTACCCGGTTTGGGGCTTTTTAGTCGCATGTAATGACCACTAGGGTACCTAAGGAACACTGCTCCTTAGGTACCCTTGTGGCCATTAGTTGACCACCAATCTTTAAAGATGATTTTTTTTTCTCTAGATTATAGGTACCACTATTACGAATGTACGGCTAATAAATACAAAAATGCTCATATTTTACAAACGCCTCAAGCCCAATTTACACATCGACATGTACAGTAGCGAGTTAAGTAGTAAGTTGTTGATTAAGTAGATTTGAATAGATAATCAACAACTTACTACTTAACTCGCTACTGTACTTCACGATGTGTGAATCGGGGTTTATAGCCGTAACAGTAGACAAAGACTACCTAAGAGCGCCGAGTACATCAATCCTTACAAACCTGCTTTGGTTCGTCTAAGTTCATACATGTCTTCATGCTTATTCAAATTGTTTAGTTAAAACTAGTAGATCAAATCAAATCAAAACTCAAAATCAAAAATACTTTATTTCCGTAATCTTACAACTATTACATCATTGAGTCTTTCCATTGAGTAGTCACATGACACTCGTGTTGGAAATAACTACACTAGAACAGCGTAAGCAGATTAGAATATTTTTGGATATAACTAACTACGAACGAAGACGCAAATGTAAATAAATCGAGCTCTAATTTCTACAGTTACCCAAAATTATTTAAACTTAAATGTTTAAAGTTATTAAACATGATATTTTATTTCACAAAGTTTAATAATATCAATTTACATCGCGCTATAGCCTTTCTCTCACCTATTTGAAATATTCTATACTTTACAAAGTTATTAACAACAATTATTTTGGTTTATTGAAGTTTTTGGGAACCTTGGAAACGTTGATAGCAAATATATTTTTACAGGGTACAGATTTTTAACCGATTTTAAAAAAAGGAGGAGGTACACAATTGAATTGTATTTTTTTTTCTCATATAGTCAAGGAAAAGGCGTCTATTTCATCGCTCTGTTAGATGCCAAATTGGCATCGACTTCTTGATCCCGCCCATAGTCCACCAACATGGGTTAGCGACATTATCCGAGATTGACTTTTATAACGTGTCCAGCGATATACATAGACGCTCAGATGAAATACCACTAAGGGGTCACCTGTCTATAGAGCCGATTACACTAGACTACATGTAGTCAACTACATCATGTAGGAGACTACATGTAGTCTAGTGTAATCACATGTAGGACAGTGTAAACAGAACGTCTTAACACTAAAAAGTTAGGACGTCCTTGTGTAGGAGACTACATGTAGTCTAGTGTAATCGGCGCTTATGAAATGATCTCACCGACGACGTTAATCAGCGTAATCGTTTGTGACTCAATTTACTGTTTAGTACCTATCTGATAAAAATATCCGATACGTATTGAGAGATAGATTGAGCGCTCCTGTGATAGCCTTGGTCGGACGACCTGGTCAGTTCGAGAAACCGATGTATGAGGGAGGAAAAATTACCGCGTTAAATCAGGACATCTTTTAGCTGATAATAATTATGTCAAAGTCAAAAAAATAAATTATTATAATTATCATCATAACAGCCCATCAATGTCCTACTGCAGGAACGGGCCTACTCCAGTAACGGAGGGATACTTAGCCTACTAATATTACGCTAGCCAGACGGATTAGTATAGGGTTTAATTTCAAGTTTTCCTTCTTTTTATTTCGTAAAGATAATATTCACGGATATTCCCTTAGTCGGTTCCTACGACACCCATGGGATGAGATGGGGTGACATATTGTATTCTTACTTCGTCACGGAGACCTATATCTTATTCATTTATATATTTTATTCTATCCTCATTTATAAAATATAAACTGAGTTTTAATAAGTAAATCAAAATCTAACACCGCCTCCACGTGTGTAACTCACGGCAGGAAGGTGGCAATAATTCGCCGGTGTTTTCGCGAATTCTTACCGTACTACATACAGGGTGTTTCCGTCGTACAAACGTTTATCTACCACCCATTGCATTTTTATCTGATCCTTAACTTTTAAGTGTTACGGTGCACTTTCTAATGGTAAATATGCACTTATATTAGTAGTTTTGTATAAGGGATGTAATAAGCTATGGTTTTATTTTTGGTGCATTTTTTGTAGAACTGTGTTAAAGAGTAATGTTTTTAAAACTATCAATCAATTAATCAACTAGCCTATCGCAATCCACTGCTGGACAGAGTAGGCCTCTAAAAAAACTAATAAGCATGTAATGTTTTTAAAACTATAGTACTTTCTAAATGTTATTCCTCAGTGTCTTTTAATTCTTTAGATCAGTTAATTTAATGTCTGAAAAGGTCTTCTGAAAGAAAACAAAATGAAACGAAATGAAAGAATACAGGGTGTTTCCGTCGTACAAACGTTTATCTACCACCCATTGCATGCTTATCTGATCCTTAACTTTTAAGCGTTATGGTACACTTTCTAATGGTGAATATGCACTTATTTTACTAGTTTTGTTAGAACGACGTAATAAGCTATGGTGTTTGAGAAAAGCAAGATTTTCAAAATGATCGTTTTGATATTAAATTTCGGGGACAACCATGTATTAACTGAGGTATAAGAAACTTTGTTAAAGATAAGTATTTTGTGCACTGTTCCCTAGTAGATTCCTATAAAAGATAACCATTTGCAATTGACTTGTCTCGCCTAGATTATTAGATTAATTTACAGAAAAGTATTTTAGAGAAAACAAAAAAGGACATTTTTTTACAATGTTAGGTAATGTCCAAAACGGTATTGTTAGATTCCTACCAAATTTGTATAGGTAGAGGACGGAACATAGCAGACAGTGAAGGTGACCGCTAACGCGTTGTAAGGAGGCTTCCTTAAACCTACATCTGGGTCGTAAGTTCCAGACGCTGTTATGCAAGTGTTCCGTCCTCTATCACGCGATGGACCAGGCACCCGCACGGAGAATCCATGGAATGCTAAGATTAGGTTACCCATCCGTATGGCCAACGTGTTAATAGTAGGTCTAATCGTCGTCACTAGAAGAGGTTCGTCGCTGCTGGACATTATTAGCACCCGCTTTCTTGACCAAAGCAGAAAAGTTAACCGTACCCAAAACTCTAACCCTCTTACTCATAAACGCCTCTTAAATTTAATCGTTGTTTAGCGAGATTTTTATTAGGAAAACCAACTTTATAACAAACAAAAACGTAAGAATTTAAACTAATCAATTGACTAAAATTTGAGAGGCGTTTATAAGTCTTCCGTAAGGCGACGTGACACACGACAACCTACAGGGTGTCGTAAAAGTATACTTAGACCAACTTTGCTTATTTTACATCTACCAAAACTTTTCAGCACTAGCAGAGGCCCGTCCCTGCAGTTGGACAATATGTCCTACTAGCTGACCCTTGCCCACTTCGTTAGGCGGCGAAAAATACGCGTCGCGTTTTAAACCATATTTCATTACTGCTCCTCTCCTATTAGTCATAGCGTGATACTATATAGCCTATGACACTCTCCGATAAATAGACTATTCAACACAGAAAGAATTTTTAAAATCGGTTCATTAAATTCAGAGATTACCCCCTACAACGTCACAAACACACAAACAAACACACTAATTTTACCTCTTTACAATATTAGTATAGATAAAACCAATACCATGAAATAAATATAACGATCCCATAAAAACAAACATGACCATAAACTTATGAAAACATTTGGACATTATAAAAAATGTATTCGAACAGGTGTTGTGTAGTTTAACTGGCAACACATTCGTGACGTCATCACAGCAGACGACTAACGCCTTGTGAGCCATAGATTAAGTAATACTGTAGATGTGACACTGTTTTTATTGAAGTGCCTGTTAGGCTTTTATTAAAAGATGTCGTTTTAAAATGGCTGTTTTGAATTCATTCGATGGTGTTGTCATAAATGTATGGTTAATAACACTAGGATCAGCTCGCGCCGTCTGTCTTGGCTGTCTAAAAGCATCTAAAAGCATCGGTTTTAGAAGGCGAACATACAGAACGAACGTAATCACAATTTTCAACTAACATTTTAACGGACACAGAGAACATCCGATCTCAGGAATATAATTTGTCAGAGACGTTGGTCATGAGCTTGCGTACTCTTTGTGATGCATACTAGATTTATATCAAACTAGCTGACCTGGCTGGCGAAAAAAACGCGTCCATTTTTTAAACATATTTCATTACTGCTCCACTCCTACTAGTCATAGCGTGATATTATATAGCGTATGACACTCCCTGATAAATGGACTATTCAATACAGAATCTTTGAAATCTCTTCAGTAGATCCAGAGATTACCCCTACAACGTCACAAACACACAAATTTTACTTCTTTATAATATTAGTATAGATAACTACACGGGTATTAACACGATTAATTGTGGTAAATATTGAACTATTTACCTTTAAGGCTCTCGACGTTTCGGCCAGGTTACACCAGCCATGGTCACGAGATGACTGATGCGATGTCACGGCTCCGCCTCCGAGGCAGAATTTGTTCTTCTACCCTCTTATTTTTACACACAACACTGACCACGTCCCTATTCTGAAATTTTACCGATTGCGAAAAATGAGGCAATGTTTTTTAAATCACTGGATTCCACGTCGCGGATAACTTGTAACCATCTTCACGATTGAAATTTTTATGTTTTTTTATTCTGTTGCCTCTTTTTAATAATCTATGAACAAGTTAACAAGGTGTCGATCGTTTATTTATTGAAAGCGAAGTTATTGAATTTAAAATGGATTCTTCCGTCTTGTGTAACAATATTATATTATACAAAGATAATTTATCATACGATCTTCAACCCTATTCCCTTATGATAAGACATCTGTATTCATAATTTAAATTCAATAAACAGTTTACAGGATATGCTATGAATTCGATTATAAGCTCTAAACAATCATTCAATTATCAACCTTATATCATCGCAATAAGATAATATTAATATTTTATGTTTTATTTTTAAATTACAATGATAATCGTAAAGATAATCGTAAAACAGGCGTAAACGCCAATAGCTTTTTACGGTGACATCTAAAATGAGCCTTACTCCATTGTAATAAGGATTGTCTACAATTTATTTGAGTGTCGAACTAATTTTAAAATTGGAACAGGTAAGTGCGGGCACATGACAATGTCATGTATAGAAAGGAAGAGTCACACGTGCACGTCTTGAAGCAAATCGTTCGAAATTCAAAGAGATCCAACAGGTGTGACAAGTGAAAGTTCTTTTTTTCCTTTTTTTTAAGTTGGCTTGTGGTTTCATTGTATTTTTTTTAATTCATTCAAAATATTTTGGAATACGCATAAAAGCTCCTTGGTATAAATTTGTTTTGATTAATCATCGTAAGGATGTAAACGATTACTAAGGGACTGAACAGTTACAGAATTGCCTAAAAAGTGACCCAACGAAGTGGTATCTTAGGCTTAGATTCGTGGAGTGGCAGGGTTTAATCCAATCAAGCATGATTTAAATTTGCCCCTAAAGAAACTATATCCACATACTACACCAGAATTTAACTAAGTATACCTTACTTACCTAATTTTTTTAGAAAATGAAGATAGCTTACAATTATGTTAATTTTGCAAACAATACCTTTTCAACAAATACAGAGCCTAAGTGACAGTAATAAGTACAGTCAGCTCCAATAATCGCTTAACGTGTTTAAATTTACAAAACTTCTTAACATTCAAAGTACCATAAGTCAGTGACGTTACAAGATATCTAAATAAACTAAACATCACAAATGGTAATAAAACGATGATAGGACGTCTTTCATTTCTCCCTATACATCTTAAATATCAAAAGTCGCTGATAGTCATACTTTACAAAATTATATTAACAAATCATATTTTCAATGTTTTCGGATGTGAATCTACCTTAGGCGTTCATAATGTTAATCGATTTTTGTATTTTAACCACTTTAAGTCATACCATACGTCGTTGATAGTCATTGGTTACAAAAGTAGATTAACAAGTTATTATTTTCAATGTTCTTCCGTGTGAATCTTTTTGTTTTTTTTTTTGTTTTCGCTGGGGTAAAATGCCTACGCATCCCCTTCCGTTGGGGGACGGGAGGGATATGTGGGGCTCTCAGGGGTTAGGCAACCCCCCCAGTGTACCCACTAAAAGTCACCAGCGGCACTCCTTCATCGCCTACTTGGAGGGGGCCTGGGGACCCGGCAGAGTCTTTGCGTCCAGTCCCCCTCCGGCGATCCCCGCTGTTACAGGCGAGCCTTTTTTTTTCTGTGGAGGAAATACTTTGCGTATACCTGTCACCTCGGGGTAAGACGAGCAGGGCATCATCCGAAACCTATCTCACCTCGCAAAAGCAAAAGGCTCGTCAAACAGTCCCTTGTTGGCCGCCCACATACTCCCACGACTTATAATAATCGTACCACTAGCGGTGCAGTCCCCTACTGAAGCCGCTAGCGAATCCTGGTTGAGGTGCCGGAGCTGTTGCCACGGCGTCGCCTTTTTCGAGAGGGATCGGTTCTCTCTCGCTCTCGCTCAGCAGCCTCCTTCCACATCCACCCATCTTCATAGCAGACAGGCGAGCCCTACTCTTCTTGAGAACGGCCGTGAGTGCTCCGGCCGTTCTCACCCACATGATGGTGTTGGTAAGTCGTATAATGAATAACTTAACAATAACTTTAATATACAATAGGATGAAAGGTGCCCCCGCATCTGTAAGCCCTGCTCACCACCGGAATGCAGGAGGGTGCGGTACATCCGCCTTCTCCTGCCCTCTCGCCTCCTCCGATGTGGCGTCGCGAAAAGGTCTTGTTGAGTCGCGGCTCCGACCACAACGGGCACACTTCCAGGGTGTGCTGCGTCGTGTCCGCGGCCGCACCGTAACCGTGGCACGATGGTGCCTCCACCCTTCCGATCCAGTGCAGGTATGGGAGCCGAAGCACCCGTGCCCCGACATTATCTGCACCATCTGGAAAGAGAGGAAGCCATGCCGCTGCTACAGCCAATCTTGAAGGACAGGTCCGAGAGCGTCCAACGTCCATCGGCCGAACACGGTGGAGGCAAGGTCCTCCGTCCAGTGAAGGACGGTGGGATTCTTTGTCCCCTGCCGGATGGCCTCCCACTCTTCTGGAGCTGGACGCTCTCCAAGCGCCCTTTGCACACCTTCCATTTGTACACTCTGGTGAGCACCCATGTCTCGAGCTCCCAAGGAGGGGTGCCCGCCAGAGCGCACGCCGCCGCAACTGCGGTAGGCCCGCCCGCACTAACCGCTGAGCAATGGCCCTTTGGGGCGCCCGAGGGACGGGTAAATTCTTCCCTCCTTTCGAGTCCAGATAGGCGCACTGAAAGGGGCATGCTACGCAGTATCCGGGGTATAATAGCAGGCAACGTGTGCTGGCCCCCCCCAGGTTAGGCATTAACGAGAGGGCGCCCGCGATCCTCCGTAGACGCGTCGACAGCTCACTAAAATATGGGCTGAATCGCCATCTGCTGTCCAGGACAAGGCCCAGATACTTCACCTGGGCCTTTACCACGATCCGGGCGCCATCAACGCAGACCTTTCGTCCATGGTGACGCAGACAGACAGATATCGCAATACCTCGTGTCACAAACAATAAAATACAAAATCATGTAACATTCCAATCGCCTAAAGTAGATTCACACGACAGAACCACAGTCAAAACTTTCCAAATATGATTTGTTAATCTAATTTTGTATTAAAGAACTATCAGCGACTTATGAAAAATGTCTGTTACTGTTTTATGGAAATATGTAATGATGAGTTTATTTTGAAATTTTGTTGCATCACTGACTTAAGGCATGTTTAATGTTCAGACTAATATGTATATTTCAATTTACAACCGATTTTAGGGGCTGACTGTACCTCCGTGTGGTGACGGAGTAAGAATACAATATGTCACCACCCCATCTCATCCCATAGGTGTCTTTAGCTTTACCAATCCGTCTGGCCAGCGTGGTATTAGTAGACCTAGTATCCCTCCATCATGGTAGGAGGCCTGTCCCTGCAGTGGGACATTAATGGGCTGTTATGACAGTACCTAAGCAGTTTACTCATATTTTTCAAGCATAGTTGCACATTATTAAAAAAGGTGAATCCTCCAACCGAATCACTTGGCTAATAAATATAACTAGAATGCATTCAATTCGATAAACCGTTTTCGTCACGGTGCGATGAGTACAAATGGCAATGTTTTAAAAATTATATAAAATTATGTATTATGCGGTCTGTTTTTCTTTGTTCCGTTCTTGTATACCACGCCTTTTTATGGAGGTTATATTTATTAGAAACTGGGGGTGATTTCTTGACATTCTTGAGCGTAACGTGTCTATGTCTTTGTAGAAGTTGAGCTTAAACCGATCGATGAAATCGAACTGGCATTCGGCGGACTTTACAGTTATCTTAAGACTAAACTGAGGTCTTTTAGCTCATGGCAGCTGATCGAAATGCAACATAAAATAAAAAAAATGGTTTGGTATTTATCATAATTTCATGTTGTACCCCATGACTTAATAAAAGGTAGAAATGTCAATAACGATTTTTTTAAGACAACTCTAACTCCCGTTCTAAAGAGTTTTCTCAGTGTCGCGGAGATTTTAACATACACGCCAATAGTTATGTATTTAACAAAGAAATAGCACATCAAAGCTTAGGAATATTATTTGTTGATAGTATAGGAATATAGTTTATTCTTGAAAATAAACTATTTGTAAGTAGTAAACATTACCTTCAACGTACTAGTTATTGTCACCGTTATGTACCTAAGTAATATATTACTATACTTATACGGTAAGTATTCTACTTGTAGTAGGGATGTACTATTAAGTACTTATTCTTAATTAACTTTCAAAAAAGAAATAACTTAAGCAATTTTGAAGTGAGATTAATCATAAAATATACATTAAAACGAAAAGTAAAAAACTTTTACGATCGAAGCCTAACTTTCTTACAATATAACTATATCTAGGTCGTTTCGCCCGTTATACAGGACGGTACAAAACAGGGCAACTCTCCGCTTAGCTATGTAAGTGCAATTTAAAATGTAAATTAACACAGCAAAGAAGTGGGGGGAACTTCCCAACACTTGGGAAATTTCCACCAACACTGTCTTGGCCACCCTGTATAATGTCATTTTTTAAGTCAGAACTTATCACTGTCTTTTATTCCAAGCGAATTTCCACCTTACTGTAATAAGTTCAGAGCTCTAATTTGAATGATTTATAAAAGGAGTTGTGTCATTTCGTATTATGACAGACTAAAGATGTAAAAACAGTTTCGCGCAAGCTGAAATGAGTTTTATACTTAAAAAGTTAATGTTTAATTTTGTTTGTATACAAAAGAAGTATATAGGCTTTTCTTAATGTAATTTTTATATTTTCTTCCCGACAGAAGAGATTTGTTGCGTGCAAGTTGTTCCGGACGCTGTCTCTCTGAGAATATTATATTACGTGGCAACACTGATTACTTTTGTTGTTATTTTTTGTATTTATATTATATAATTACTTTTTGAATTAATATTCTGTTGTAAGTATGTATTAAAAAATGAGGTCACGGTATGTAACTGTCTTGACGACGCGGCGGCCCAGTGGTGTGCACGAGGTCGTAGGTTCGATTTCTAAGCAAGACAATTGTTGGTGGGATTTATACACTATTGTCCTTAGTTAAGAAAAAAGAGAAAAAAAAGAGCACTCGTAACCGACGCGCTGTATGACTCGCTTAATGAATGTGGACGAGGCACAATCTTGTTGGCAAAATCGTGACACGTGGCGTTCTATCGTCTCTGCCTACCCCGGACGGGATAAGGCGTGAGTTTATATATGTATGTATGTATGTCCTTAGTCAGAATATTCTTTGTGTTCGTTAAATTGATGTTTGTTAAGTCCCCGCGACAGACGGCTTGATGTCTAGTATAGCACTAGACATCAAGCCGTCTATATAGTTGTATAAATATGGCGAAGGTGACAGGTTTTTTTTATATATAGTGGGAGGCAAACGCAACCAGCATGTTACCTGATGGTAAGTGATCACCGCCGCCCATGGACACCCGCGACACCAGCGGAATCACAGATGCGTTGCCGACCTTTCATGACATGTGACGATTTCCGCCTCTGATGTTATTATTACTAACTGTTTTTCAGATTTTATTTTAATTTAGTGATTTAGACATATTTGTATGTATAACTTTATACTACCTGTAAGTAGTTAATATATTTGGTAAAGAATTGGCTACATCCGTCCATTATTAAACAAAGACAACGTAACTCGAAACCCGATACCAACTGATACTTTCAGGACTAAGTATTTCCATCTTAAACAGGAGAAATCCCTTCCATGAAATGGGATATTAACGGACTCATCATCATCAACATCAACACCTCATTAATGTCCCACTGCAGGGACGGGCCTCCTCCCGTGACAGAGGGATACTTGGCCTACTAATACCACGCTGGCCAGACGGATTGGTATAGGGTTTAATTCAAGTTTTCCTTCTTTTTATTTTGTAAAGATAATGACGTAAAGATAATTCAGGAATAGTCCCTTAGTCGGCTTTTACCCATGGGATGAGATGGGGTTGTGACATACTGTATTTATACTCCGTCAGGCTGTTATGATGAAGTACTTTCAGACTCAAGACAATTTATACTCGTAGATAACAAAATATAGGATTCGATCCCGAGACCATTTTCAAAACAAGGTAGTTGTTCAAAAAGTTAATACCACTATAAAAATAAAACGTACTCCCTTCTATATAATTTTTGATACAACTGCACTTTTAATTAAAGAAAAAACGTACCACTGTATCATAAATAATAATATAATACTTTTATAAGTACATAAGTAAAATTAATTAAAAATAAAAATACCTATGTACAGTATTTTTATAAAACAACCCGAAAACTCTTATATACACGAGACGCCATTTTAAAAAAGAAAAACACAAAAATCGTTCTCAAGGCGTCGCCTCCGTTGAGCGGAGAGGCCACTTCTTTTTTCTCTCCCTTCCTCCCCCCCTTTAATGTAGACGGGAGTGGGAGGGGGAGGGTCGCCGAGAAATGGAAAACTCGGGAAAATTGTAGCATTCTTGAGGCGACGCTCGGCTCACACCTTCTTGAGACAGGGGTTGTAAACACTTTGTAGTCGGTCATTTAAGTTTTGATTTTTTTTTAAATAAAGTTTTATTTATTTATTTGTAAAGAAACATTAACAGTTATACCTAAGTTAACATAACTACAAAATATATTATTTAGATAGAGAAAACGTACAACCTACACCAATGTTCGCGGATTAAGGCCTTGTTTACTGAGAAGCGGGGCGTAGGGCGTAGCGTTGAGCGGGGCGTACATTCAAATATATGACGTTGTATGGGTGTGTTTACGGAGAAGCGTTTTTTGACACATTTGTTTGAAATAGAGCGTCGCACGCCGCGAAGCCCGCCGCGGAGCCCGCGGCGGTGCACGCGGCGGCGCGTGCAGCGGCGCACGCGGCGTAGCACGCGGCGTAGCACGCAGCGTCAATTCTCGCTGAAGCTATATATAAATCTAGTTGATTTGATCGAGACGAGCGTGCTTCGCATTACACTTAACGTTCGCCGCGGGCTCCGCGGCGGGCAAAGCGGCTGGCACCGCTACGCTTCCCGCCACGCTTCTCTAAAAACAACGTCATATATTGGTATAAGTTTGTGTTTACGCGTGCGATGATGTGTGCCGCTTCACGCCCCGCCCCAGCGTAAACAGAAAAAACGTCCTACGCCCCGCTCAACGCCACGCCACACGCCCCGCCCGACGCCCCGCTTCTCCGTAAACGTTAAGGTTAATTTACAAATTTTAATGAAAAATAAGTTTATGTTACATAAACTTTACAACAATTACTGATGGATTGATTAAAAATTAGTCAAAAATATGGGTGCAGAGATAAGCCTGTGACCTAATAGCCTAGCTTACTAAAACAATGCTGACCAGCCACTTTTTATGAGATTTGACTTTAAATTGCTAAGATACTTAATATGTATCTGCTTAGTAGTAGTAGATCTTAACTACAGTAAAACTTACCTCTGAGATAAAAAAGAAATTTGCGTAGGCTTACGACACCCACTAGATGACAGGAAGCAAAGACAAGTTGTAGCAGTGTACAGACTCGGACACTATACTTTTTCTACTATTAACATGAAAGAATAATAGTCGAGAGAAAATCGATAAAGCAGTATATTTTTTTTTTTAAGTTTTGTGATGGTGTAGGTATGATAAGGACTACCAATGGAAGAATTTACCACACTGTCTCATCCCAAGCATGTAGGAAATGCTGACTAGAAAACATTTCACAGATTTTTATGTTATTTATAAAAAAAAGGATATCATGTCACAAGGTCCAGGTGCTTTCACCAATCTGTCTGGCCATTACCTCAAGTTTTGCTTCGGCAAGATGAATAGACTATACTTACAAGAAAATTAACCTAAAACAAACCACAACTCTAAGAAAGAAAAACGTATAAAAAGGTAAGAAAATGTTGAGAACTTCTGCAACGGCGCGCAACGTAAAAAGGAGCGCTGTGTCGGACGCCTCCCCCCTACCCCTCCGCGCTGTACCCCCCACCCTTTCGGCCACGGACAGCGTCTCGGGTACGGATTTGGGTGTGCGTGTTATGTAAAGTTATTTTTACATTAGCTTTCTTGAATTAAAAATTGTGTTTTTTTTATTAAAAAACTTGTTTTCAGTAAAATGTTGGTAGAAAACGGTATTAAGTAAATACAATTTTACACTTACCTACAAGGCCAATTAAATGACATATAATTTTTTACCTATAAACATTGATTTATAAAAAACCCAAGATGCACATTTTCAAACAAAACTAACAGCCAAAAGTGTCACCAAATTAAACATACGCAAAAAATACGTATAGTAATATCGTAAACATATTTTTTTTTCAAATTCAATCTTACACGGATGACATAAAGTTGTATTTAAAAAGTAATGCACATAAAGCAATAAAATTTAATGATTGACGTTTGCCGGTAGAACAACGCGATACTAATTTAAAAAAAGCGCACAATGCGCCTATTTGTTGCGGACGTTTTTGGGAAGTGGAGTGTGTATCTTTGGTTTTTTGTAAATCAATGCCTATAAAGCTTAGGTATAACTGGAAAAATCCGAAAAGAAGAAAGACAATGGAAAACATTGAAAGTTTGCGGCTGTCGCGCCTAGATGACGTTGTACAGTTAGGTTCTAAGTTGCGGCCCGGACGGGCCTCCTCCCGTGACGGAGGAATACTTGGCCTACTAATACCACGCTGGTCAAACTGATTGGTATAGGGTTTAATTTCAAGTTTTTTATTACGTAAAGATAATATTCACGGATAGTCCCTTAGTCGGTTTTTACGACGCCCATGGGATGAGATGGCTTGGTGATGGTGACACACTGTATTCTTATGTTTATATCTTATATATTCCATGTGTATTATTATTTTTTTTTTTTTTTTTACTTTTTTCATAAATTATAAATTTTTAACAAAATTACAAATTGACATTTATTAATTAATGTATTTATTAATATTATATGTAATGACTTATCTAATAATAGCGCAATATTTATACATTTTCAACCGACTTCAAAAAAGAGGAGGTTCTCAATTTGGTTGTATTTTTTTTTTTTTTATTTTTTGTGTTTGTTACCTGATTTCTCGAAAACGGCTAGACCGATTTGAAAAATTTTTTTTTTGTTCGATTGGGTATACTTCCCATTTGGTCCCATTGTCACCAGATCTGGATCTGGATGACGGGATCCTAGAGAAATCGAGGGCATCTCTTGAAAATTGTAGGGACGCATTATGTAAAATGTTGTCATATACGTGCATCTCTGACGTCACTACCAAATAGTCAAGAGTCAGAACTGGTCTGATGCTGGAGACCACAGAGAGTCGAGGGAACAACTCAACGGCATATAGCAGCTACCTTGTGTTTGGGCTTATTTTAATTGTATTGATGAAAACTTTACGAAACTTGACACAAACATGATCTGATGATGAAGAAGACTGAGGGTCGAGGGAACTCCTCAACGGTATGTAGCAGCTACCTAGTGTTTAGGCTTATTTTAATTGTATTGATGGAAACTTTACACAACTTTACACAAACATGATCTGATGATGAAGACGACTGAGGGTCGAGGAAACTTCTCAACGGTATATAGCAGCTACCTAGTGTTTGGGCTTATTTTATTCGTATTAATGAAAACTTTACACAAACATGATCTTATGATGAAGACGACTGCAGAAATTTATTTAATACGAATCTTAGAAATTGTTATCAGCATGGTTTTTAACCGACTCCTGTTGAAGTCGGTTTTTTAATTAGAAAATTATAATTTGTGATGTTGATATTTTTCAAAGCTTTTATTTTTTGATGTGATGGTTGTATGTGCCTGTAAAGACAATGCGCACAGACCAAGAATTTATAACCTTAATGTAATGTATATTTGTGTAATTGTCGTTGGCATGTCTTTGTAATAAATAAAAATAAATAAATAAAATAATATGACGTGATACCATGTATTCATAGTCTAACTCAAAACGTCTTAGCTTAGCGCAATCCTCCTTGGTCAGCCTGAAGTTAGTTTTCAGAGACTAGACGTTTACGCATAGTAACTAAGAAAACACCCGCTGCCCACGCTTTCCGCCATCTAATTCGATAAATGACGTCTGCGCAGTTCCAACTTCAAGTCAATTAACTATGATTGCACGTAGTGTAGTATAAAAGCTTTTTAAATTTCTTATGTAAAAAAAAAAATTACTTGGCGGTAAACAGAAAAAACTCAATGTCAATTATGACAAACCAATTATTACTGTCTCATTTTTACAAATAACTGTGTCCCTTTCACTCTGTGAACATTTTTATATTTTTTTCCCCGCTTTAAAAACACCATTCTGTCAGTCTAAATTAGTTATTGAAGTATCAACTTTATTTTGAAAATTATTAAATAAAATTACTTTTAATATTTTAATAATGTTATAATACTCTTAAACTTATTGAATGTTTACAAATAAAAGATAATTGAGTTTAAAAAGATTTGCAAAAAGGAAATTGTTGCGTAAAAACGTTTACGCAAAGATTGAGTGCAGAAAAAGCGGCATCGTTTTATAAATATTAAAAAAAAAGCTTGAAGCTATGGATGTTGATGTACCAATGAGTCCTGATTCGAAAGAAGGTTAGTTGAAGTGTTTAGTAAAATATTATTTTCTCTTTTGTAATGTTAAGTATAGGAGGAATGTATTCCGGAATTTAGTTAGGCCTGCAGTTATGGGAACGGAGTGAAGTCATTTCATAGTTACCATCCGTTGCCGTGATTTCCGGATTATAATAATAGGTACTAGCTGACCCGTACCCCCACTTCGTTGGACGGCGAAAAAAACGCCTCCGTTTTTTAAACATATTTTATTACTGCTCAACTCCTATTGGTCATAGCGTAATACTTTATAGCCTATGATACTCCCCGATAAATGGACTGTTCAACACAGAAATAATTTTTAAAATCAGTTTATTAGATCCAGAGATTACCCCCTACAACGTCACAAACACACAAACTTTACCTCTTTATAATATTAGTATAGATTAGGGTTTTTCATGTTACTTTCCATCCGGCTTATTGTAGTCATAATAATATTGCCACACCTTTATGTTATATGCTAAGTGCATTTACATTAAAAAATATTTAGAAAAATGGTTTAATAATGATAATGGATTGTAAATTTATAATAAAAAAAAATTGATTTAGTAAATCTTAGTTAGTTTTTAATTTATAAAATTATGGGTAAGAATAAAATTAGAATTATTCTTAGAATTATTCGTTACATTTCTAATTACAATCACTTTTACACTATGTAGGTACCTACATAGGTTTTGCGTGTCTCGCAATTTCTAAAATTGTAACGTTTTTCTTTTTTTTATTATTTATATCCATGTTTTAATTCTTTACTATAAAATAATTTGACATACCTGTCAGTTCCAACATAATTGCTAAAAAATGTAAATTGTACTTGTATTGTAAACGCGAAAGTTAGTTAGTAATGGATGGATGTTTATTACTCTATCACGTAAAATCAACTGAATGGATTTTAATGAAACTTTACAATAATAATCTATGTTATTATACATTACAATTACACATAGGTTACAATTTCGAAAGCTGTTTTAAAATCCTGCGCAGAGGATGTCGCATAAGTACAGATAGGTAAACTTCGACATCTTAATTATTAAATATTTTTGGTTTAAACAAGAACCTATAGGAAACGCCTACATTAAATTATCAAACCATTTTAGTAGACACTACGGATATTTTTATTATAATAACCTAGGCAAGTAGTCTAAATCTACTTTAAATTCGTAAGAACTTAGCGATTTATTTTTACAGATTTGATCCAACCAACTTGTTAACTGTTTCTCAATAGCGATTTTGTAAAATCTATTTTCATGCATCAGTTATAAAGATTTGCAATTCTGTTCATTCCAGGTCCACGAGAAGATAACTCTTCAAAAGAATATTCTCAAATAGAACAAAAGAAAAGAAGAATAATTCTAAACCATAAACAAATATGTAAACTTAAGAATATTATAGAAGATATGTACGATGATATGGAAATACCTACAGTTATGAAAATAATGGACAGAGCAAGAACTGATTTGAATTTCGATGGATCCAGAGCGAGGCTAAGAAGTATTTTAAGAAATCAATTAGGTTACAAATTCAATAAACGTCATCGAGATGTTAATACACTTCTTGAACGTGAGAGTCTAAAAGAAAGGAGGTTCAATTACCTTAAAAGAATAAGAGATAATGATAGCTTAGGAGACAAAAAAAAACCTATTGTGTATGTAGGTGAGTTTTTAATAACAGTTCCTAGTAAAAATAAACCAGCCAGAATCAAAAAACATCCTCGCAAATGGATGCTTTTTTACGCTGGTACAGAAAAAGGATTTATAGGCAAAGAAATTCTGTACAAATTTAGAATGTGCAAAGGAAAACCAAAGTCTAAAGACTTTGTAAGGTATGTTAAGGATAATATAGTACCACATTTGCCGATGAACTCAATAGTTGTTATGGGTTACTCATTTTGGCATAATATGCAAATGGATCCAGTACCAACGTGGACATCAACACCAGAGTACATGCAGAAATGGATGATGAATCATAAAATTCCATTCGAACAACATCTCCCTAAAGAAAAATTGTTAGAACTTATAAATAATACTCGACCAAAGAAGAAATATGTCGTAGACGAGTTACTATCAAGGCATGGACATGAAGCATTAAGAGTCCCACCCTTTCACGTAGATTTGAACCCTATAGAATATATAAATATGATAATAAAAACATATTTGTTGCAAGAAATGGCCGCTGGCAATGTAGTAAGTGAAGATCTTTTTCGAAAAGTGATTATGATGATATCAGATAATGATTGGACAGAGCAGGTAGCTAATGTCAAAATTGTTGAAAAACGTTATTGGTTAAGAGATGTCGATAAAGAAGAAGATTTTATCAGTTTGTTTTCTAATGCTAAGTTAATGAGTGATAGTGAGTCTGATAGCAACACTGATTATGATTATCAGGGGTCTTCTAATTCTTCTGAAAATGGTGGTGATAACGAGTCTGATTGGACTGATATAGAATAGGTAATAATTCACGTACAATAATTAGGTAAGATGAACTGTAATATTTTTACTGTGCGTGTTAGTGTTTTAAGCAGCTTTCAGTACGTTTTAAAATGTTTTACAAAACTTGGACTATAGTCTTTTAAAAGTTCTTTATTTAATTACTTCGGTATTTTTGACGCTTTTGAGATTAAAGTTCTAGTAGGTGTATTTTCTTTTTGTAATTTTAATGATGTGTTAATGGATTAAAGAAATAGTCATATTGAATGTGATCTGGGGTCAGATAAACGCGGCTGTTAATGTACATTAGCAATCTGACCGAAACACCAAGAGTAAATGATGAAAATCGGGCAACGATGAAGTGCCGATTGCCGTAATTGACACTACTTACTTGTCAATTGTTTATGAGTGCTTTCAATTTAACAAATCCGTTAATACATATTTTTAATACCTTATATTTTTTCTGATTTATTAGATGCTAAATTTTCTTTAATAAAAAATATTGTCCCTTTTCTTTAACTTTCAAGTATTTTCTACCAACGCTAACATGCAGTTATTTGTCACTTTTTCATCATAATCATATTATTAATTTATAATGACAATAATATGTACTTTTATTGTATTAAATGACTAATGAAATATTAAAATCGTACACATATTTTAATTTCTTGGTTATTATTTGAATTTCTTCAAAAATATAGTAGCGACATCCATGTCACTATTCCGTTTACTGAATAGGGATGGCGATTGTATTCTTTAACGGCGCTTGTACACGCTAAGAAAAATCGCCGGGCCTACGCAAGAATTCGTGTCGTTTCTAAGCACGACCTGTGTACACAGCGCCGGCGATGAATAAGAAAATATTCTTGTCTGCGCAAGACAAGACACGGCGAACGTTATTGCGGAGGGGCGGGGAGCGGTAGTAGGGTATCATACTTTTGCACGAAAAAAATCCTATCGTGTACACGTTTCGATTGGTCTTGTCTGCGGAAGACACGAAAAGTTTTCGTGTGCGAAAAAGACAAAATTCTTGACGTCTACACGAAGATTTTCTTCGCGTGTACAAGCGCCCTTACGCGTCATTATCCCATCTCATCGAGCTTGTTTTGGCAAACGACTAAGGGTCGTAGCAGATATATCAAAACGTAAACGGATCGGCGCCTTATCAACTCGAGCCGTTCAGAATTATTAGTATGAAACTCCTTACTGCAACGCACACTAATGACTTTCAGTATCTTTAGCAGAGAAGGTAAACATGACAAAATCTTATCTGTCCAGCGTGCGTCCCTGCAGTGGGACATTAATCGGCTGTTATGATGATGATAAGGAGGAAAGGTTGACATAAATAGCTTGTTTTGATGACACCTGAATTCAAGCTTTTAATAATCAAATTTTTACCTAATTCATTTGTTTAGCTATTTACGTTTATGGAGAACAATAGAAATAACTACCTACCAACAATTCGACGACCTCGGTGGCGCGGCAGTGGCGCATGCGGCTTCTGTGAACGAGGTCGTGGTTTCGATCCCCGCGCAGGACAATTATTTGTGAGATCCACAAAAAAATATTGTCCTGAGTCTGGGTGTTCTTTGTGTCCGTTAAATTGATGTTTGTTGAAATTGACGACACAGGGCATGATCTCTAGTGCGGGAGTTGTCATTTAACAAAAAAAAATATACTGAATAGCCATATTATTCTAAAAGTCAAGTCTGTAAGTACATTATAGTAATAACTACCTAATTATTAAATAATAATATCTGACAGCAGTTGCTTTGATGTCTAAGCGGTCGTGAACCTCATGTACCGGTACGGCTGCCGTGCTCGAGGTCGTGGATTCAAACCCTGCGCAAGATAATTATTTGCGCGAGAGATATTAACGTGGTGTACGTTAAGCGACAAAGCACGTACCTAGCTTAGGAATTGTCAAAGAAAGTCTTTGTACTTGTACATTATGATGTATAATAACACTAACACTATTCAAAAATAGTTTTATGTTTTTACAATTAAAGAGTCTGTAAACTTTAAGGTCTAAGAAAATCTCAGTTTTTGTCTCAAATAACCAAGTCCGTACCAGTAACCGTCGCCGCGGGTTCCGTACCGGCGTTTTACATATTTCTTCAGTTCACCCTCATTGTGAAAGCGGCTCGTATTGAATCAAATGTACTGTATGTATTGTATACATATATTTATATACATACTTCTTTGTTTCTACACCGAGATAATACACGAAATTATGTGGCAGCATAGGAAAAATATGGGCGGACATTATATTGGGGAAAAAAAGATTTTGCTTAGAAGTTCATTATTTAGTATTTGTATACAAAAAGTTTTCTGTAAGCTATTTAGGCCCACCGGTGGGCATAGGCGTTCCCTACTACTACCAAGCGTGATTGTCTTTTGCAATCTCTGGCCAGTACAGGCCTCCGTGACGAAATCCCATCTGTCCGAATGCATCTTAACTGCAAATAACTCAAACACCACCCCTTTGGAGTCAATTAAGAAATTCAATTTTAACCAAAATCTAGTTTTCTGACAAACGTAACAAGAAAAGTATTTGTACTTACTTCTCTATTTTAACCAGGAAAACATTCTGAACGAAAACAAGCAAATCACAATACCCTTTTTTTAATCCTCATTGGTAAACAAACAAATTATCAATCCTCAACAACAATATCCCAATAAATATCTATATAACAAACAATAAATAAATACCACTGTCTCACCATCCATCTCTCACCACCCTTTACCGCCATTATAATTTTCTTAAGGCTTTTTGCATCATTTACGCTGAGCCAAACAAAACATTCACCTTAAAACCAACCAAAATACAAAGACCCCCCATCTTCTGAACTTAACCCTAAAATACGCTTTAATTTTTAAACAACACGGATTGAGAAGGGTCAGTGTAATTTGGTTTTATATTTTGCTGACACACTGGCGGATGGTGACGTCATCTTGGGGTGGGGGGGATCGGATTCTCCCCTCCCCCTTTATCTTAAGCTTATAAAAATAATGATTAAACACATTAATGAGGTTGTTTTTCATTAAAATTGTTATTACTTTCATTAATACATAATGAAAGTAATAACAAAAAAATATAGATAGATAAAAATAGATAGAAATATAAGATGAAATGTTTTCAGGCTTCAAAAAATGATGAAAACTTTCTTCTTGGATGATAATGTTGTCGATAGCAATGTAGATTGATCGATGATAGGTGGATATCAGACTAAACATGGTTCTTAGCTCGCTACAGAATAAGAAGTGACTATTCGTTCAAAAATCAAAAAACAGTGCATATTTAGTCAGAATTAAGAACGAAATTTGTTTTAAGGCTAGAGAATTATTATTATTTTTATTGCTTGGTTGGTGGTCAACCTGGCTTCGAGAGTTGTTAAGGCCTATAAGTAGGCCTCGTTACGATAACATCACAACGTCAAGCAAAAACCAAGGAGTCGCACAGATGAAATTCCAATGAACGGTCACCCTTCTATGTGATGACCTCGCCGACATTGCTTAATATTACCTTTATCATTGTCCGTGTGGTGACGGAGTAAGAATACAATATGTCACCATCCCATCTCATCCCATGGGTGTCGTAAAAACCGACTAAGGGACGAATCGTAAATATTATCTTTACGAAGTAAAAATAAGGAAAACTTGAAATTAAACCCTATACCAATCCGTCTGGCCAGCGTGGTATTAGTAGGCCAAGCATCCCTCCGTCACGGGAGGAGGCCCGTCCCTGCAGTGGGACATTAATGGGCTGTTATGACCTTTTATCAATCATTGACTGCAAATCTTCCTAGCTGGGGAAGGTTTATTGTTACATAATCTAAAATCTCAGCGACATTTTTCAGCTTTGTATTACTTAACCGTTTGGGTCTGCACTCGGTACTTTCGACCGGCGACGTTGCCAGACTGAATATGTTGCCAAATTTATGTTTTTTGCCAACTTGTAGCATTATCTCGTTTTAATGTTAGACAAGTCGTTTGTTTTATAATTTTTATTGTCTTTGGAATATGACTTAGCATTTTAGGGTAATGAAGACGGTTTGTTAAGAAATTGTCGTGATTTAAATCGTTTTGAAATTTAAAATATTAATTTTTTTTAATGAATTGACGAACGAAGATTACCTACGTTAAAGATTTTCTTATAGCAATATTTAAAAATGCCCTCTGTAGGACGGACCTATTGCAATCATCATCATCATAACAGCTCATTAATGTCCCACTGCAGGGACGGGCCTCCTCCCGTGACGGAAGGATACTTGGCCTACTAATACCACCTATTTCAATGATAAAGTTAAATCTTCTAACATCATGATGGTTAAAATGTATTGCTTTAGAGTTCAAGGCGAGGCAAGGCGATCATGTGCAAAGTCGCGGTTTCCCACATAAGATTAAAAGTCCAAAAATTATTAGGTTTCTTGATAGTCTTGAATATGGGTATAATTTGTGTCCATTTATTTCATGTCTGTAAAATCCCCTAGACAAAGGCCTCCCTACTAAAGTGGGCATTTCTAACTAAGCTATCAATTTTATCTTTTCTTTCAACGATATGATGTGTAAGTACCCACCGATTGAGAAGAAGTAGTAACAAATAAATTTTTTCGTCTAACCTATTACATTAATTAATTATCAACTAATTAACAACAAAAAAACTTATATAATACAAAAAGAAAAAAACAAAAAAAAAAAAAGTAAACGCGCCTAAAAACATTAAGGGTGAAAATTACTCAGCTTAAAAAGCATTAATAACCTTTCTCCCCTCCCAAAAACTCCTTGCGCGCCATTTTCGAGTCCTTCGTTCATTAAAACTGTAGAAAAACACCTCCGGGGGGTGAAAAAGGAGGGGGGAGGTTGCCCCCATCTCCCGTTAGTCCCCCTCGCGGGGCAGTCTAAAGAAGAAGAAATATGGATCAATAAAGAAATAGCTCCGTGCCCAATGAGGCCACTGCCGGTACACACACTAATGCAATTCGTGTATTTTTATAAAGGAAGTGTGCATTTGTGTTTCTTTGTGTATATGTGTGTGTTTCCCACAAGATTCCTTTTTTAAAATTTGCGTTTAGGAAGGCTTTTTAGTTTTTTGAGATAAGAGATTGTTTAAAACTATTTTTAAATGATTTTGAAAATGTTAAGTTAAAAATTTGATTGTATTTTTTCATGTTTTGTTAATGTTAGAATTCTGTTGTTTTGATCTTTTTTTTTTTTTTTTTTTTATCAAGTGTAATGGGATGTTAATGTCCTACTGCAAGTACGGGCCTTTTACATTGATTAAGAGAAACTTGGTCTATTTATATAATGGCTAGGCGGACTGGTAATACGGAGGTTTACGTTTAGTTTATTTTCTTTTGTTTTCGTACAGATCATTTTAACTAACATTCACTATATATATAGGTATTAGGGATTGCACTTTGCCACAGTACAACTTTGTATAATTAAACTTATACCTAAACAAAATTCCATTCGTAAGATGAAGAACAATTATCTATTTCGATTAAAAAAAATAACATGCCTTACAAATTAATGATTATAGGCTTTTTGTATAGTGTGTACTTAGTGTAATAGATTGTTGATGTCCGTGAGATGACAGATTAAGACATCGACGTCATAAAAACTTATAAACGTAAATTAGTCTCAAAGTCTTTAACTGGAAAGATAAAATAATTTCGGCTACTATTCTATATACTCAATGGGACATCGTAAAAATAACTTACTAAATTATTAACCTTAGAATAAAAACTAATATACTTACCTAAAGATCTCTGTGTGGTGACGGAGTAAGAATACAATATGTGTAAAAACCGACTAAGGGACTATCCGTGAATATTATAAACCCTATTCCAATCCGTCTGGCCAGCGTGGTATTAGTAGGCCAACTATCCCTCCGTCATGGGAGTAGGCCCGTCGCTGCAGTGGGACATTAATGGGCTGAGTTTCAAATTATTTTGGTCATCTTATACTTAATATCATAAAGAGGTAAAGTTTGTGTGTTTAGATTGTTATAGACCCTTAGTCGGTTTTTACGACCCCTATGGGATGAGATGGAGTGGTGACATATTGTATTCTTACTCCGTCATCACACGGATGCTTCGTTACCATACGGATGAAGAAGAAAGTAACTTATAAATCGCAGAAAATATTTATTTTATTTTGTCTTACGTAACTTAAGAATACGTCAAACAGCAGGCTGTCACTAGTCTGCTACGCCTTACGTTATATCACGAATGGCGCCTTAGTAAACTCTGTTTCTTTATTGTTTACAAACCTACTTCAACACATCTTTGTATAGCTTTTAAAACCATTGTATGCTTACCTACATTTTCCATCACAGCCAATGAATTTTCCATGCAAGACAGCTATCATATTCGGGTCTAGTTCATAATATCGACACTTACTACATCGATAGTCGCTGTATCGCAAACGTTCCATCTACGGGCTAATGTATCGACAGTAGCCTTAATCGACAGTACACTAAATCGACAGTATTTTACATCGACATTGCACCAAATCGAGAGTACGCTGCATCGACTACACCGATACATTAGCCCAGCGATCATCGATGGAGTGACTGTCGATATTATGAACTAAACCCATCATATTTACGCGATCTATGAATAGTTGTCTTGAGTTTTGATGCTTTTCCATTCACTCACGTAGGAGGCCCATCCCTGTATTAGGACATTCATACCTTTTATTCATAGCGTAAATAAACTAAAGAAATTTCTCTCAATTTCAAACCCAAACGAAAAAAAACACAAAAAATTAAACATCTCATTCATACGTAATACGACACTCTATCTGGTCCGTACACTCACAAAAAAAAAAAAGAAATCTGCTCCCTTACAAATTTGAAAAAACATCCCTATAATTTGGCTCATTACCGAAACGTTGGAAAAACATATTCTACCCTCCCTTATAGTCGTCATAAATAAAGGCGAAGGGAAAAATTTTATTATCCCTACCACCCCCCTATTTCACCCCTCAAGGAGAAATATGAAATAAAATGAAAATGTACCTAATGGGGAAAAAATACTGAGAGCGGCAAGACAAAGGGATGGGATGGGCTAAGTTTGCATGGAAACGGCTTCCCTGCATAAAATCACGCCTAATTCCCATGGGCGTAGTAAGACCATTGAGTGCCATGTACTACGGATCCCTACAAATCTGCTTTTCTTCATCTTTATTAAATGCCCGCTGGTTCCGTACACTTGCCTTTTCTGAACGATGTCAACAATTATTTACAAGTATAACTTATTTACGTCGTCAAGATAGTGTTAGTTCGTCTCCATGACACATCCTCTATTTCCATAAGTACATACCAATCATTTGTTTAGTTACCTCAGAGGGAAAGCTTTGACGACCTCTGTGGCGTAGTGGTTATATTATATAACATGACTGCTACGCAGAGGTCTCGGGTTTTATTCCCGCTCAGTGCAAGTCTTTGTGTGCATGAACATGATTGTTTGCATTGGTCTGAGTGTTTTCTATATAATAATATAATATAATAATGTATTTCCAAAAAAAAAGTATTTATGTATGTTTATCCGTTGTCTAGTACCCATAATACAAGCTTTGCTTAGTTTAGGACTAGGTGGAGTTGTGTGAATGTGTGAGGATTATTTATTTATTTATTATTATTATTATATTATAATATATTGTTTTACCTACTACTACCATCTCATTTATTATTATTATTACTCTGTTTATCTCTAAAATTTGGATTTACTCAAGATATTTTAAGAAACATTTTTTTATATTGGCAATGTCGATAGTGTCAAAACGCATTTCTTTTCTTTTAAAAACCTTTTTTTAATAATTTCGTTTCAATATTGTACACTAGTCCAATAAATATTGAAACCGAAATTAATAAACGTATCGTATTTGGTCATAAAAGTATTTTAAGTATATAAACAATCCATCTCCATACAATGTATCTTTCGTGAGGCGAGGGTAGTCACCACAGGCCTCCGGCAACGAAGACTCGTTCCTATAAATCTGCCTTATCATAAAAATATATGCGTATCTACCTACGGCTTTACGATTGCGGTTTAATGTACTTTTATTCTTAGATTTTATTATTATATATCTGTGCTTATGTTTACATGTATGAAGAAGTGGTTATTGTTAATGACTGCTAAGTTTTAGGTTCTATTTTTGGTTACCTTGTGTGCATAAATGAAAATGATTGTATTGGACTGGGTGTTTATTATGGAATTTGCAGTACTTATTTCTATAGTTTAAACCTAACTTATTTTGGGATTAGGATTATGAATCATCATAACTGCCACCATAACTTCTCCGTGTGGTGACGGAGTAAGAATACAATATGTCACCACCCCATCTCATTTCATGGGTGTCGTAAAAAACCGACTAAGGGACTATCCGTGAATATTATCTTTACGAAATAAAAAGAAGGAAAACTTCAAATTAAACCCTATACCAATCCGTCTGGCCAGCGTGGTATTAGTAGGCCAAGTATCCCTCCGTCATGGGAGGAGACCCGTCCCTGCAGTGGGACATTAATAGGCTATTATTATGATAACTTCCAATTAATACTTCACTATAATTCCTCTGGTAATACCACTCTAGCCAAACGGATTGGTAAACAATATAATATCAAGTTATCTCTTTTTGTATCATAATACCGGGTACTGTAGGTACAATTGCTGAATGACTAATCAATGTTTTTTTATTATTCTTAGCAGCGATGGCTGTTTACTTCTTTTTCTACAGTCAAAATCCTTTTAGAGGTCAACCATCTACGATTGAGTCAAGTAGGTAGGTGTTTTGGAATCCCGAAAAGATGAAAAACATGATATTGACCTTGGGGGCAAGAGTTTATTGCGTTAATCAGAGCCGACTTGAATAACGCGGCTTAGCGAGCCTCCTATTCAGTGGGACTGAAGAAAGAACCTGTATTTCCCATAATTTAAGTACTATTTCTCACCATTTTAACAAAAAAAAGCATATCTTCAAAAATTCACTTATCGGAATTAAACAAAAGTCTAATAACAATATAACGGCCCCATATGTTGAAAAATGTTCTTACACCCCTACCCCTGCCGGCCCCGTGGGGAGATAATTTTTGCAAGGGCCCGATTTTCTTTTACCTGCGCAATGGAAGGGATCTTTTGAAGATTATAGAAAGGATTTTTCACTTGAATGGTTGCTTATTAAAGGTATAACGGTTTTTTTTATTATGCTATAAAGTGTAATTAGACATTTTAAAAAATATGCCTTGTTTTCGAATGTGGCGTGGTATAATGTCCGATTGAAGACAACTATTTACTACACTCACGGACTTTATAGTAACATCTCAAGATACGAGGGTAGATGATAATAATATAATTCGCTCCTTGAATACAAAACGGCCACAAATAAAAAAAATATGAAAATGGTTTTATTGGTAAAATTATACCTAAATCGACTATATTTTATATTGAAAAAAAACACCCATCATTTTTCTTTATATTTTGGCCACACTGACAAAACGCCCTTTTTGATTTTGAGCACTTTGATAGGTAACGTCAGTGCAAAACCGCCATTTTTTTAGTTACGTCCTGACATTCAACAAGAACACTTGTCAGTTCCGTGAAAAAGTGCCACAACACAAAATACGTCTTTATTGCATTAAAAATTTTAGGTGAGTCTAATTATATTTTTTAATACAAAATTGCCATATTTTGGAAAACGACCGTCTTGCATTCTGAGATAAGTATGTCAAACTTAGTCATATGATACAAAAGTGCCATATTTTGGAAAACGTCCATTTTACGATCTGAGATTCGTATTTGTTAACATAATATGTAAAACAAAAGTACCATATTTTTAGAAACATCCGTTTTGCATTCTAACATCTTTATTTGTTATTATAATATGTAATACAAAAGTGCCATATATGAATTGCATCTTTTCTGTATTCCAATATTAGTTGACTGTAATCATGTTTTTTAATACAACACTAGCAATAATTTAAAATACGTCCCTTTACCATTGAAATATACTATAATAAATTAATATTTTTTGAAATGTTGTGTTTTTTTTATAAATAATAATTACTATTTTGATGTTCATTTTGTTCTGTTGTTATTGTTTCAGTGATGTTCCGCTTAAATGTTGTTATTTAACATATTACTTGAAAATGAGCAGAGCACGAAAAATATTAACAATGGCAACCTTAAATGTATCAGAACAAAGCTCACCTGCCCACAATAATAATGTGCTAGATTATACTAAGTACCTATTAATTCTTCAGATACAAATTCTGTAGCAGATAGTCAAGCTGACCTTAATCTATCTATCAATATTGGACAGCGAAGACAATGATGGAAACTCTGTAACAAATACCAAAGTCACAAATAGGCCAAAAATAGTTTTTGGGCAGAGTGACTTAAGAAGCGACACTGTCGCTTGATGAACATCTTGAATTGACAATCTCAAAACAACATCAAATCCCGATTTTTCTGCAGATGACAGTTTAAGATCCTAATTTTCTACCATCTCTTAAAGCATTTTCCGATTCTGAAGGAGATGTACAGTCAACAGTAATTACCAAACCAATTTGTATTTCACCTCAACCTGGACCTTCTCGAGTAGAACCTCACTTACTTAATGATAACCTACTAGTTCCGAAGTTAGTCAATACGCGAGGCAGTGAGTCTATCGATCGCTATAGCTAAAAAGGACTGACTACAAATGAAAGACAATACATCCAATTTGTTAAGAAAGGCACCACTAAAAAGACCACCTTTAAGCCTTTTTCAGTCCTGAGTTCGGCAGACGATTGGACACTGCTAGTTGACACGTATGAAACACACTACAGAATCCCGGAGCATATCTGTGTGTCACCGTTAAGACCAGCCATATTCCTTAACTCACATTTAAAAGAGCGTGTAGTACTTATTGAGCTCACGGTACCGTGGAAAACTAACATCCCGAAAGACCACGCAATTAAGACATCAAATACCTACTTTCACTTGACAAATGAGATGCCGTGGAAATAGGTGCGAGGTGTACTCCAGCTAAATCCCTCTACAGCTTATTAAAAGAGCTAGGACTGCCGAGAACTTCAGTAAGCTCTCTATTATCACGAATGTCCAAAACGGCACTGTTAGGTTCCTACCAAATTTGGATAGGTTAGAGGACGGAACATAGCAGACAGTGAAGGTGACCGCTAACGCGTTGTAAGGGGGCCTCCTTAAACCTACATCTGTTATGCAAGTGCTCCGTCCTCTATCACGCGATCAACTCGCACGGAGGATCCATGAAATGCTAAGATTAGGTCTTATTTGTATAATTGTTTTGTTTATAATTATTAAAGTGTTCTTTTTTATATGGTTATATTCGTAATGTTTAGAGAGATGTTTAATTAAACTTAGTATTACCTACGTACAAAGTTTGATCTCAATTTTATTAATGATAAGCTAATATTTTTTAGTTTAATTTATTTAATACAAAACATTCACTTGTGTTAATAACTAGTAATATGATTAAGCTTTATAATTAAAAAAAATACCAAAATATTTAATAAATCCCTTTTTATTTCTAAAATTTTGTTAAATTTTTGTAAAATTTTTGACATATTTTATATGGTATTGATTAAAATTTTGAATGCAAAAGAGACTTTTGTGTTATTTTATATTAACCAGTAACAGATATTACAAAGTTCAGATTGTACACCGATAGAGCTTAAACCTACGCATCTAATGATATATTAACATCTTATATTTAATTAATAAATATATAAAATTTCAAAAAAAAATCGTTTTAAAAATTTGTTTTGGCCGCCCTGTAAAATTATAGCATTTTGATTTGTGTCCGCTTTGTATTCGAGGAGCGAATATTATCTATCACGAAGACGAAGCTGTGACCTCGCATCACCAGTCAGCTTGCGATCACGGCCAGTGCAACTTATGCCGAAACGTCAAGTAAAATAAAGGTAAATAAAATGCGCGTTAATAACGTTTATATAATATTTATAATAATGAAACGCGATAGTTTAAAAGTTATAATGACGGAGATAATTAAACACACTTTACTATTGTCATGCTGTACTGACAAATTTTTGTTCTGTATCTTTTTTCCATCCCATGATTGGCTCCTTCAAACGTCGCTTCGTACTTGCTTATGGATCATTAATAATACACATATTACACCTTCTTCCTCTTGCTACATCCTCTCTGACTCTAAATCTTCTCTTCAAGAACTATCTAATCCTTATTCACACAATCCTCTATCAGTTAACATATTCAGACATTTAAACGCACTAAAAAACAAACAAGTTCATATACATTTCGCATGGGTAAGGGCACATATTGGCATTCCTGGAAATGAAGAGGCTGACTCTGCAGCAAAAACTGCAGCTAACATGCACAAAACACCGGACTACTTACATACACCTTTTTCATACGTCAAACTGATACACAAAAAACAATTACACACATCCTTACAAGGGCTGTATGACAACTCTGAAGGAGCAACTTACACTAAACAACTTTTTTCTTCTTTTCAAGATATATCCAAGTTTTTATCTATCATTAAACCATCCTTTCCTATCACTCAACTACTCACCAATCATGCATACCATAAATCGTACCTTCACCGCTTTCACATAACCAATAATGATCTTTGCCCCTGTGATAACTCATCAATTCAAACATTTAGACATTTAATTCTTGAATGTCCACGCTTCCAAATTACTCGTTTACCTTTTATATATACATGTGAGAACCACGATATAGACCCATACAATCCACACTACTTAATTCATTTAATAAAATACGAAGAAACAGTCAACATATTCATCAACCATATTTCATATATTATTAAATGATTATTAAAGAATTAAAACATTTTAATCAAACTTAGCGATACAGTGAAGTATATTCACACATGCACATAACTTAGTACATATACTTGCTGATGATTTGTATAAAGAATATAAATATTGTCTTTTATTTTAGTTCACATAATATATGTTATATTTTTCTTCTTTATTGTTAATCTGTTTTGTTTAAATAAGTGTCTGTTTTTTTTTTTTTTATCTGATTGTATAATAAAAAAAAAACATGCAAGCAAACATGCCTATACTTACAATTAAATATGCTATACAACTAAAAAATTGCAGTTGTCTAAAAAAAAAAAGATATATAAAAAAAAAATATAAAAAAGGATGTATGTAAATAACTTTAACTTTATTTTATATGTTAAGCATTGTTGTAATCTAGAATACTTTTGTCAATTCTTATGTTCTTCTTATTTTATTGTTAACCATTCATTTGTACTATTCACCACATTATACGTTAAATAATAATACTGCAAAACGATCCTAGAAGAAGGCGTAGACCATTAGCGCCACTTCTAGGATCTTGCTCTACTACATTAAATAAAAAATAAAAAAAAAAAGAACAGTGAGGTCACTCCGCGAAACCTGTGAAGAACCCAGGAAACTTCTCCGCTTCTGGGCGGAGTTAGGCTGGCTAAGTTAGCCAGGATTCTGTACGTACAATGGACCAAAAGAGAGTTCAAGTGCAGAAACTAGGGTCCACCATCCAATCCAATTCAATCCATGTGTCCCTACAACTAACAACTATTTAACGGACACTAAGAACATCCACTATACAGCCTCCAGAAATCGTGAATAAATCGTGATAATTCAAGGCAAATTATCATTTAAATACGGAATCAATCTTAAAAATACACAAAAAATTTACATCCTACCTAAACTCGTAATACAACCCCATCTTCAAAAAACCCTTTTAGATTTTTTCTCCGTACATAAACCCCTCCTTACCTTCGACCGAGGGCCGAGGGAATCCCTTCCAGCTTATAATTGGGAGTGGATCCAAAGTTACACCCACAGATTAAAATATTTATTTTTGCGATGGAAAGAAAAAGTACGGTACGACATGTACAGTTGGGGACAAAAGTGTTTTTTGTCCCCAACTGTTTATTTGGTTTTTTTTTTGTGACAGGTTAGTTGGTTAGTAAGAATATTTTGGTGTTACCACCCAATCTCATTCCGTGGTTATTGTAAAATTGAATTAGTCAACTTTTAAATTTATATAGCCTTTATTCTGTGTATAAATTATTTTAATCCTGATTTATAACCCTACTTACTTTTTCAAAGAAGAACCAATCCATCTAACTAGCTATGGTATTTTTGTCAAATTTTCTTTCAACGCTAAGAGTAAGAGTAAGAGAACAAGTAAGTTAGCAGTGGCTAACTTACTCTTACTCTTTAGTGAAATACAATTTTGATTTAGTGAAATACAACATCAGCCAGATATCATTTATTCAAAATAGTCATTCCTGTTTTTTTTCTTCATCTAAGCTTTCTCAAAAACCTACAAATAGTTTGAGAAAAAAACTTTAAAGCACGATACAAGCTTTGAATTCAGGTTCTCTTTGTCTCAGACGCTTTTGACCACTTAGCGATACACAATTCTTTTTTTCGTTATTCTGATTTTTCTTTTACTTGATGTAGAATCTAAAAAGTTATCATTCAAATAAAATCAATTTTTCTTTGTCAGATATTAATGTTATGTATTTTCTTCACCATTGAAAAAGGACTGTCCGGGCTTTTCAATGCTCAAACTCAAAAAATAAAAACTTAATGTGTGATTGACTGTACAAAATATGCGCGACGATACGCTGCGCTCCGTCCTTAAAAGGGTTTGTACCGAAATATAATTTCGGAGTTGACTGTACTTAGTTTTAACACAAAAATGAATGGAGATTATTCACTTTAGTTTAATTTATTGAGATACGTTTCTTTATCTTCATTTTGTTATCCAATATTTTAGATGATGACGTGTGCATGACAATATAGCTAACTATCCTGCAAAAAGATTAATTGCATAGGGTTTTAGGGGGTAAAGGTATTTTTAGGGCGTTCTGTACTGTAAGTCATAACAACATTAATCTCCAAAATCTAATCAACATTTTGAAACCCTAATGGAATTGGTCTTTTTTTCAGGATATTACCAAATAGGGCAAGGGCATTCGGAAACGTCTGGCATGTATGAAGAAGTAGTCTCTTCCAGCAGAAGTAAGCAAGGAAGACGAAAGTATATAAGTAAGTTATTAAGTTTACTATGGTTTTATGTGACCTGTACTCAGCTTCTACAAGACTTCATTAGATTGACACTCAATGGAGCAGAATGAATCCGTAAGAAAAATTGATAAAATCATTAATAACTTTTAATGCAAAAAAAATATTAACCACAAACCGCTCCACTCCACACCCTGTTCTCGAGAACCCGTCTAATGGAAAAAAGGATAAAATTTTTGGGGGTACCTTTTAATATTTTTTTCATTAAAGTTTTTAATATTAATGGAAAAGTATCGGAGTTAAGGTAGAGAGTAATTATTTTCCCGGATTTTACATTTTCCGGACGAGTCGACATAACCGTTGGGGTATTAGACAAGCGGTTTTACGGTTAAGTTGAACATTATTGAAAGAGAGAACTGTCTAGTAGCAAATTTAAAAAAATTAAAGACTGTAGGACAAGTGTCAGGTTCTCGCAAAAACCCAAACATTTTTGTTAATCCTCACACATTCACACAAGGCCATCTAGTCCCAAACTAAGCAAAGCTTGTACTATGGGTACTAGACAACGGATAAACATACTTAAATACTTTTTTTTCTTTGTAAATACACACAAACATAGAAAACACTCAGACCAATGCAAACAATCATGTTCATGCACACAAAGATTTGCATTGAGCGGGAATCGAACCCGAGACCTGTTCGTAGCAGCCATGTAATATACCGACTGCGCCACAGAGGTCGTCAAATTCTTGTTGATATTTTAGTACGTTTTTACTTACCTTGCCTTCCATGTGACGGACGATACCTATGTCACCAGCCATATACTCCAGTCGTGTTATATTATACTCGAGTAAATTATCGTAAGTATATGAAATAATACAATAGAAACTCAAAAAACAACCAATACGACAAAAAAAAAAAAAAAAAAAATAGAAAGACTTGTATTCTAGCGCAAAACGAACCAAACGAACCAACCCGTCTAGCTAACGTGGTATTAATACTTGACGCTCCTGTGGCGCAGTATATTACATCGGTATATTACATGGGTGCTACCCGGAGGTCTTACGTTCGATTTCCGCTCAATGCAAATCTTTGTATGTTAAAAGAATAATTCCGTCAACGGAGCGGAGCGAAGAACGGAACTTTGCAATTAGGACTAAACTATCTGCTACATAAAGACCACCCAGTCAATGTGAAGAGCTTTAACTTTACATAACGCATATTATTATGTACTCACGCTCCCAGAAGGATGTATGCTACAGGGAGAAGCAGTTTTAATACACTCAAAGACGACCTCTGTGTCGTAGTGGTTATTTAACATGGCTGCTAAGCAGACGTATTGGGTTCGATTCCCGCTCAATGCAAATCTTTGTGTTCATGAACATAATTGTTTGCATTGGTCTGGGTGTTTTCAACCGACTTCAAAAAAGAGGAGGTTCTCAATTCGGTTGTATTTTTTTTTTTTTTTTTTTTTTTATTTTTTGTGTTTGTTACCTGATTTCTCGAAAACGGCTAGACCGATTTGAAAAATTTTTTTTTTGTTCGATTGGGTATACTTCCCATTTGGTCCCATTGTCACCAGATCTGGATCTGGATGACGGGATCCTAGAGAAATCGAGGGCATCTCTTGAAAATTGTAGGGACGCATTATGTAAAATGTTGTCATATACGTGCATCTCTGACGTCACTACCAAATAGTCAAGAGTCAGAACTGGTCTGATGCTGGAGACCACAGAGAGTCGAGGGAACAACTCAACGGCATATAGCAGCTACCTTGTGTTTGGGCTTATTTTAATTGTATTGATGAAAACTTTACGAAACTTGACACAAACATGATCTGATGATGAAGAAGACTGAGGGTCGAGGGAACTCCTCAACGGTATGTAGCAGCTACCTAGTGTTTAGGCTTATTTTAATTGTATTGATGGAAACTTTACACAACTTTACACAAACATGATCTGATGATGAAGACGACTGAGGGTCGAGGAAACTTCTCAACGGTATATAGCAGCTACCTAGTGTTTGGGCTTATTTTATTCGTATTAATGAAAACTTTACACAAACATGATCTTATGATGAAGACGACTGCAGAAATTTATTTAATACGAATCTTAGAAATTGTTATCAGCATGGTTTTTAACCGACTCCTGTTGAAGTCGGTTTTTTAATTAGAAAATTATCTATGTAAAATTTGTATGTATTTACAAAAAAAAAAATTAAGTATGTTTATCCGTTGTCTAGTACCCATAGTACAAGCGTTGCTTAGTTTGGGACTAGATGGTGTTGTGTGAATGTGTGAGGATTATTTATTCATTTATTTAAACCAAGTTAACCCTTTATCACTACTTACCTATTCAATTAAAGTCGTGAATAAATAACTCTAACACCGCTTCTTTTATAGCTTCATAATCTTTTAGAATAAAAGAGTGCAGGTGTATTAAAATTAATTCGTTTTAGTCTGGTGTATCAATTCCGTCTCACTGAATATTGCCTTTTGTACCGAAATGTTTTTGTATTGATACTATGCCGTGTGTATTTGTTGTATTGTTATGAATAAAATGGTAGTATTATGTATTTAAAGTAGTATAATGTAAAAGCTCAGTGTAGTGACGGAGTAAGAATACAATATGTCACCACCGTCTCATCCCATGGGTGTCGTAAAAACCGACTAAGCACTATCTGTGAATATTACCTACCTTTAAAAAAGAAGGAAAACTTGAAATTAAACCCTATACCAATCCGTCTGGCCAGCGTGGTAGGTACTAGTAGGCCAAGTATCCCTCCGTCCCTGGAGGAGACCCGTGCCTGCAGTGGGACATTGATGGGCTGTTATGATGATATATTTAAAAGACTACGAATATGGAAAATCTTTTTAATGTCTTGATGGCAAAGCTGTCGTGTAAGCTATACTTGAGATGGTCGGTTTGAAGTCCTAGCAAGATAAATGTAAGTATATAAATATTCCTCACACTTTCACACAACGCCATCTAGTCCCAAACTAAATTGAGCTTGTACTATGCGTACTAGACAAACGGATAAACATACTTAAATACTTTTTTTTATAAATACATACATTATTATACAATATAGAAAACATCCAGACCAATGCAAACAATCATGTTCATGCACACAAAGATTTGCATTGAGCGGGAATCGAGCCCGAGACCTCTGCGTAGCAGTCATGTTATACCTATAACCACTACGCCACAGAGGTCGTCAAGATGTGTTTGTGTGATTCACAAATTCAGTCTGGATGTTCTTTGTGTACTTTTTTTTTATATGATGGCAGGCAAACGAGCTAGCAGGTCACTGAATGGTGGAACGAGCGTACTCCAAAGGGAGTACGCTCGTTTCTTGAAGCTCCCCAAGTCGTAACGGTCTGGATTATGTTTTTAAGTCCCCATGACACGGAGGATACGATTTCTAGTTTGGGACATGTGATAAAAAAATGTTTGTTGTATTAGTACTGCGTTCATTATTATTAACGACATCCTTCTGAAAGGTCAGTGAATGAAGATAATGTAGACGGCGCAAAGCTAGTTTGTAAGAATCATAGTTCTTGGCTCTCAGTAATGAAATGAAATGAAAAGGTTTAATTTCAAGTTTTCCTTCTTTTTATTTTGTAAAGATAATATTTACGGAAAGTCCCTTAGTCGGTTTTTACGACACCTATTGGATGAGATGGGAAGAATCGTTTCATGATAAGTAAATTGTACAACCGTTACCTTCGCATGATTTTATTTTCAATATTTTCGCTATAAGCTCTCCTGAAAACTAGTAGTTATGTTAATAATACGATCTTAGTTTAGTTTCCAGACTACTCTGGCATGCCATTAGATTAACACGATTGTAAGAGAAGCAACTAGTCATGTAGCTTCGCTTCCTCATCGTATTTCTTAAATTTTTATTTACCTACATTCTGATTCTTACTATATCTACCTACGTACAAATCAGATAAAAATGTTTTTGTCTGTATCATAGTTAAATACATTTTATAGCAAATAAACATTAAAATAAATAAATTTAATATAAAATTTAATAAATATAAAATAAAACATAACATTAAATTTAATAGGCATTTGAAGATACTTCTTTGTGTCGTAAACAATACACAACAACCAATTCATTTACTGCACTCCACCGCCATCTAGTAGAGAGTAGCGAAACCGAATCAAAGTGTAAAACAGCTATTGGTAATTTTTAGTTTTAGCAACAATTAATGATTTGATTTATTTTCCTGTTTTTTGATATTATTTTAATTTGAAATAAAGAGTAAATAATTTTTAAAAAAGCTAAATAAAATAAGTTTTTAAATCATTTTGGTGCGCCACCTAGCGTTGACTAGCATTAAACTAAAAGCATCATAGGTTTGTTAATTCCTTAGTTTTTATTATTTTGTATATTTCAGTAATGTATTACACAACTAAACGCTTAATTTTTCATTTTTCACTTTATTTTGTAACCGAATGTGAAAACTGAAATTTTTAAATATAAAGTTGATAGTAAGAATCTACCATTAATTTCATTTTCATGCCTATTGAATATAAGAGGAAATACCAAAATTTACAACAGACCTAAAAATATCATTGTTTTATGTGCCGTAACAAATAAAGATGTTTATAGATACTAGTTACACTCTAAAGACGATAAAGCTACGTTAAACGTTGTTTGTGGCTTGGTTCATAAAATCAGCAGCATCTTATTAGGCAACAGGAGTCCACGACAGGATAAAGATCTCTGCCAATTTTTACTTTACACGTCCAGAGCTTTCCTTATCCCTAAGTTTCCGCTGCCGTAACCAAGCCAATTCCTTTAAGAGCCTTGGTGGCTAAACGTTTTTCAATTAGTTAAATTCCATTCGAAAAAGATGGCCGTTTTTCAATATAATGCAATATTTATTTAATTGAAAAACATTTAAAGTGTTGATAGTGTGTTTAAAGAGTTTATTGCCATTGCTCAAGGCTTTGTTATCAACATTTTACATTTTATTTATCCTATTTGCGAATTATTTTTTTCAATGAGCCATATAAACGCTCTCAAAATGAAGGAGATTAAAGAAAAATTACCATCTTTTCTCTATCTCATCTTATCTCTTTTTATACTTTTATTTTCTTTTTATAAATACATACCCATTCAAAATATTATAATCAATCGTAAGTTAACGTATCAATGCAACAAAAACTCACAGAGATAGATCCCCTGACATCGCGGACTGAATGTAATCCCTCAATCGTACCCGACGTACTGTCGCTACACACGTCATATGAATTGAATACCGTTTTACCCCAACCCACTCTCGAGAGTATTTCTTTATTGGTGATCCTTCGATATTAAAGTTGATAGAAAAATATATTTGTCATTTTGAAAGCTTTTTAATGTGTTGTTAACATAAAGAATGTTTTATTACTTACAAATTTACAGGAACTGGTACTCATCATAACAGCCCATTAATTTCCCACTGCAGGGACGGGCCTCCTCCTGTGACGGAGGGATACTTGGCCTACTAATACCACGCTGGCCAAACGAATTGGTATAGGGTTTAATTTCAAGGTTTCCTTTAAGATAATATTTACGGATAGACCCTTAGTCGGTTCTTACGACACCCATGGGCTGAGATGGGGTGGTGACACACTGTATTCTTACTCACTACACGGAGATGAACTGGTACTACCTGTTGGTAATAATCGCGTAATTAGCATAATCATTACAGTCTTCATGAGAAATTACTAATACCATCATGGTATAAGGTTTTGTGTCAAGTTTAACTTGGGATAGCATGGGTTGGTGACTATATATTTTTACACCATTGCTATACGGAGGCATACTTAGGCGCTGTCTTTACGAGTGATGGAATCGCAGCGATATTATCGTCGTGTGCTAGGTATTTCAATATTTTCTTTATGAAGGTGTCTCCATACGGCGATGTTATCGCGGCGATTTTTGTTCGGACTTGTCGCAATCAAGTATATCGCTCTTGGACACTACGCCTTACAAACATACATGCGAGGCGAGAAAACTCCCCAAATGTCATTAGTAAATAATTTTATGCATATTGTAATACATCAATATAATTGTAACAGGATCCTACAGAAAAAACTCTTTGCCTAAAAACAAAGCGCCTCCAAAGCACAAAAACAATTGCAATAAAAATAATCCCCTCGTACTACGGAACCATTACATTTTCCCGCCAAATCGTCCGCTTTTTTTCCGACCTTTTACAATTACGTCTCACACGACTGAACATCAGCGAGAGTGACGTATTTTTTGCATTTTTTTCCCTTTTTTACCCTTTTTTCAATTGCTTTTTTTCCACAGCGGGGCGGATTTTTCGCTTATTTACCCGCTTCATTGGCTTGTAAGTGAGATGAAGGGGTTGTTTTTTAAACTCTTTTGTTTTTTTAAAAAGGGCTTTTGACAACGCTTATTGGATTTGGGTCAAAGCTCTTTTTTGTGAAATGTTCTTATTGGAATGTTGGGTGACACTCTGGTGGTGATATTGGGAACTATTGTAGTAGCGACATCTGTTATCTAATAGCGTAAATTTGTTAAAATATAATGTTGTTAGAAATAAATTAAAAATGTCAACTTATGAAAAATGTAAACTTTCTTACAATAAGTGATATTTTGTATAGTATTTTAGAGTTGGTAATTCTATTTATTAAATGCACTTTGAGTATTTTATTTTCGTAGTTATTACTGCCATCTATTGTCGGATAGTTGTAAGTTTTATTTTTACTTTTGCAAAGAAGGATAAAATTTGAAGAGAAGTAAATAAGATAATATTTACGGATAGTGCCTTAGTCGGTTTTTACGACACTCATGGGATGTGATGGGGTGGTGTGGTGACATATTGTATTCCCACTCCGTCACCACACGGATAAGGATACTGTATTCATATTCATGTACACGCTACAAGGGCTCGTTTTTCTCATTAGACATAGCTAAGAGCTAGAAGAACTGACTAAAGTAGCACTCCCTTCCTCAGGTTTTACGACACCTTCCAGCTAGCCTATTAGTGTATTAAATACACTGTATTCTTAGTCTATCACCTCACGAAATCCCCCATACTCATTAAAAACAATAAAAAACTTATTAAATACAAAACCCCTGAAAAGCACAAAATTAAGTCTCAATTACAAGGTATCATGTAAAAAATATTTTGTTAAAAGGTGGTTGTTTCATCTCCTTGCTACCCTATGTAGGGGATGAACGGGAAAATGGATTTTTAAGTGGCGCCTCTGTCCTGCCTCGTGATTTATTGTAAGAAACAACCATAGGGATAGGTAAGTATGGAAAGGTGTTTTGTTTATTTATAATTTTGGGTATATTGATTGATTGATGAATTGATGTTATCGGGTATTAACGCGTATAGATTTTTTTAGGTAAACACTTTAATTATTTACCTTGAGCCACTCGACGAGTCTACTCGTGACCATGGCTGGTGCGACCTACCCGAAACGTCGAGCGGCTCAATGTAAATAATTAAAGTGTTTACCTAAAAAAATCTATAAGCGTTAATACCCGATAACATTAGTATAATAACAAAATAAAACGCTAAAGTTTTAAAGTTAATATTTGTTTGAATCTATTGCTTGTTTATAGTTGAATAAAACCGGTCAAGTGCGAGTCTGACTCGCGCACCGAGGGTTCCGTACAAACCTATTTATTTTCCCGCCAAATTGTGATAACGTCAGGATTCAGCTGTTTAAATACTATTTTTCCCGCCAAAATTCAATGACGGCACGACTAAGCTGTCAATAAATATTTTCCCGCCAAAATACTATGACGTCAAAACTGATCTGTCAAAAATTATGTGACGTCACGACTCATCTGTCAAAAATTCTGTGACGTCACGACTCATCTGCCAAAAATTCAAAAACGTCCCGGCTCAGCTGTCAAAATATATTTTCCCGCCAAAATAATATGACGTCACAAATCATCTGTCAAAAATCCTGTGACGTCACGACTCATATCTGTTAAAAATTCAAAAACGTCACGGCTCAGCTGTCAAAATATATTTTCCCGCCAAAATTCTGTGACGTCACGAATCATCTGTTAAAAATTCTGTGACGTCACGACTCATCTGTCAAAAATTCAAAAACGTCCCGGCTCAGCTGTCAAAATATATTTTCCCGCCAAAATTCTGTGACGTCACGAATCATCTGTCAAAAATTGTGTGACGTCACGACTCATCTGTCAAAAATTCAAAAACGTCACGGCTTAGCTGTCAAAATATATTTTCCCGCCAAAATTCTGTGACGTCACGAATCATCTGTCAAAAATTCTGTGACGTCACGACTCATCTGTCAAAATTCAAAAACGTCACGGCTCAACTGTCAAAAAATTTTTTCCCGCCAAAATTCTGTGACGTCACGACTCATCTGTCAAAATTGTATGACGTCACGGGTCACGTGACCAAAATTCTATGACGTCACAGGTCACGTGACTCAGCTTTCCCGCCAAAATTCAATGAAATCAAAATATAATATGATTGAAGTAAAAATTTGAGGTTTTCGGAATTTTCCTATTACATGTACAATAAGACCTTGCTTCATGCCAAATTTCAAGTTTGTAGGTAGACTGGAAGTACCCTGTAGGTTTTTGCCTTTACCCCTCTAAATTTGCGACAAAAACGGCTATATCTCTTGATTGCGTTGGATTAGCACTTTGATTTTTTTACGGCACTAAGAGGCAACAAGCCTTAGTATTTGGTAAAAATTTCAACTTAATACCTCCATGCGTTCCTGAGATAAATGGTCTTGACAGACAGACGGACGGACGGACGGACGGACAGACGGACGGACGGACAACAAAGTGATCCTATAAGGGTTCCGTTTTTTCAAAACTGGTACGGAACCCTAAAAATGGTTTACCTTTAACCTCATAGTAAGTGGTAACGGCTAGGCTGCCGAAAGTCTGCATTGGCAGAACACTATCCAATCACTGCCTAATCTGTACAGAAGTTGGACCATCTCTTAGCCATATATTTTACTAGCTACTGTACCTTTTCACTTTCATACAATAACATTTTTTTTAAAAGACATCTCCTGCACGCCTGTCGTTGGGACTTTTTACAAACATCAATTAACGTACACAAAGAACACCCAGACTCAGGACAATAGTTTGTGGATCTCACAAATTATTGTCCTGCGTGGGGATCGAACCCACAACCTCGTGCACGGGCAGCCGCTTACTCTACCCTCGCACCACCGAGGTCGGCATTTTACATACTCCTTGGAAGTGGATTAATCGAACACAGCTTTCCTTCTTTTGTTTTTGTTAAGAGCGTTTATAGGGCTCACTAGCGCCGCCAATAGAAAAAGAAACAAATTCGCAAATAGGATTAATAATGCAAAATGTTGGTTAACGAAGTCTTAAGTAAAGAAAATAAAATATTTGTAAAAAAACGGACGCTTTTGTTTATAATGCAATATTTAATTAATTAAAAACATTTAAAGTGTTGAGAGTGTGTTATGCAAATACTTTATTGCCTTTTTTCAAGACTTCGTTGCCAACATTTTGACAATTATGATTTTTTAGGGTTCCGTACCAGTTTTGAAAAAACGGAACACTTATTGGATCACTTAGTTGTCCGTCTGTTTGTCCGTCCGTCTGTCTGTCAAGACCATTTATCTCAGGAACGCGTGGAGGTATCAAGCTGAAATGTTCACCAAATACTAAGGCTTGTTGCCTCTTAGTGCCGTAAAAAAATCAAACTGCTAATCCAACCCAATCAAGAGATATAGCCGTTTTTGTCGCAAATTTAGAGGGGTAAGGGCAAAAACCTACAGGGTACTTCCAGTCTACCTACAAACTTGAAATTTGGCATGGAGCAAGGTCTTGTAGTACATGTAATGGGAAAATTCCGAAAACCTTAAATTTTTACTTCAATCATATTATATTTTGATTTCATAGAATTTTGGCGGGAAAGCTGAGTCACGTGACCAGTGACGTCATAGAATTTTGACAGCTGTCAAAGTGACAGCTGTCACTTTTGACAGATGAGACGTGACGTCATAGAATTTTTGACAGATGAGTTGTGACGTCACATAATTTTGGCGGGAAAACATTTTTTGACAGTTGTGTCGTGACATCATTGAATTTTTGACAGATAAATCGTGACGTCACAGAATTTTTGACAGATGAGTTGTGCCGTCATTGAATTTTGGCGGGAAAAATAGTATTTAAACAGCTGAGTTATCACAATTTGGCAAATAGGTTTGTACGGAACCCTCGGTGCGCGAGTCAGACTCGCGCTTGACCGGTTTTATCTTCTATTGGCGGCGCTAGTGAGCCACGTAAAAGTCCTTATATTCATTTATCTGTAACCTTTCTCTTAGTGGTCTTTAACGACACCTATTGTCTTCAATAGAGCTGTAAAGCCATGTATTTTTACGTCTTCATCACACTTGAACATCATTGTTATTGCCGAGTAAATAAAAAGTTATTTATTTAACTCATTTTTTTTTAAGTTTCTCTCCATACTTAGCTGGCACATCGCGGTTTTTTTTCCAGAAACACGCCCTGGGCGCTCAGATCATTGGCAACGTGAATCTGTTTATCTCCTACACCACTTTTTTACCACACAAGTTAATTTTACGCTTGTTTGTGGTTAACGGGGTGTCCTGGGAGTTTTTTTCTGTTATAGGAACATTTTTGTCAGGTAAATGGGGTTATTTATTTCAATTTGTGAGTTGGAGGAATATAGAGGGAGATTTTTCTACCGGAGTTCTCCGTGTGGTAATAGTCTAAGTGGTATCGTTTTTTCATCTTATCTCAGATAGTAGTATATTTAAAATTTTATTTTTGACAGCAATGCCGCACGGTCAGGAAATTTTGTGGAGAGAACGAAAAAGCGGAACGAAAATTCACTTTTTTTTTATATGGTGGGAGGCAAACGAGCCAGCTGGTTACCCGATGGTAAGTGATCTCAACACCAGAGGAATCACAGATGCGTTTCCGACCATAAAAAGGGAGTACGCTCGTTTCTTGATGCTCCTCTTTTTTAAATCTATGCTTTCTGTACCTTGCAAACTTTCTGTAAACCATTTATATGCAACTAATCCCCTTATTTATAAACGCCTCCTTAATTTAATCACTGTTTAGCGGAATTTTTACTAGCAAAACCAACCTTATGCCAAACAAAACCGTAAGAATTTAAGCTAATCAATTGACTAAAATGTAAGAGACTTTTATGAGCTAGGGGGTAGATGTTTAAAAATCTTCGTTTTAGGTACCTATTAACGCCATCCCAGGAAAGGGCGCTACGGTCTCTAGCGATTACATAGTAAGTACAAGGAAAGGACCGCTTCTTAAAGACCGTCAAGTATCTTTATCATCATCATACAGCACATTAATGTCCCACTGCAGGGACAGTCCTCCTCCTGTGACGGAGGGATACTTGGCCTACTAATAACACGCTGGCCAGACGGATTGCTATAGGATTTAATTTCAAGTTTTCCTTCTTTTTATTTCGGAAAAATAATATTCGTAGATAGACCCTTAGTTGGTTTTTACGACACCCATGGGATGAGATGGGTTGGTGACATATTGTATTCTTACTCCGTCACCACACGGAGAAAAGTATAATAATAATAATAAAATCCGCCTTAAACAGTATAATCCAAAATCTTCCCACTCTCAAATAAATACTACAGAACATCTAAATTCCCACTTTCACCTGTGTCACAAAGAAAATACCAAAACGTCTTATACTCACATGTTTGTAGTAGATTTAATTAAAATGTGGGGTCACACCCCCCCACGGGGTGATGAAGAAATATCGCCAGGGGTTGCTAAGTTTTTGGGGGCAACACAAACACAGTATTAACATATTATTTAAATATGTTCTTGCTTTCGTATATAAGTTTTAATAAGGTAAGGTAAGGTTAAGTTTGAGATTGTAAAATTGATGTCTTTTTTTCGAGAAAAAAATGAAATAAGGTACCTTTTTCATCATAACAGCCCATTAATGTCACACTGCAAGGACGGGCCTCCTCCCGTGACGGAGGGATACCTACTCGGCCTACTAATACCACGCTGGCCAGACGGATTGGCTTAATTTCAAGTTTTCCTTCTTTTTACTTCATAAAGATAATATTTACGACGTATTATACATAGCGTCCGTGATAAGTAGTTGCCGTGCACGGGGTAGCGGGTTCGAGTTATTGCTGTGATTAACTATTTACATAAACATTTTAACGAGTCGAGGTCTTTCCTTGCAAAAGATGTTTTTTAGGGTTCGATTCCCGCTGAAGCAAATCTTTGTGAGTAGTATAAGTAAATATCAAAGTTTCATCATCATATCAGCCAATTAACGTCCACTGCTCGACATAGGCCTCCTCCAAATATTGCCACCTTGTGCGGTCCTGCGCCTCCTTCAAAGTTCATAGAACAAAAGTAAACTAAAAAAGTTACTTCAAAGTTTAGTTAGTTAAAGTAAAAAAAAGTAAATAAAAAGTGAAAAAAGTTTAAAGTTTCCATTGGTCTTAATGTTTCTGTATTATAAATGTAAGTTAGTATCCACACTAATATTATAAATGGGAAAGTGTGTCTGCCTGTTTGTCTTTCTTTCACGCCAAAACGGAACGACGAATTGACGTGATTTTTAGAGTGGAGATAGTTCAAGGGATGGAGAGTAACATAGGCTACTTTTTTTTTCTGTGTCCAGGTTAGGAGAAAAGTACTACTCCGAATAAAACGCGAGCGAAGCCGCGGGCAAAAGCTAGTGTTTCTATATTGTGTAGTAACCACAGTACAAGCTTTCCTTAGTTAGCGTCAACATAACGTTATGTAAAATTATGAGAAATATTATATTACTTATTATAATGAAAAAAAAGAATAATCCTTGTTTATTCGAAGATGGATACAGCGTCGTCGGTGGCCTTGCGGCTGGAATTCAAGTGGCCTCGCTAGGCTTCCTTCACGTGCGTCAATACTTTGTGTGATCCACAAATAATAAATAAATATTCCTCACACTTTCACACAACGCCATCTAGTCCCAAACTAAGCAGAGCTTGTACTATGGATACTAGACAACAAATAAACATACGTAAATACTTTTTTTTTGTAAAAACATACATATTTATACATAGAAAACACCCAGACCAATGCAAACAATTATGTTCATGCACACAAACATTTGCATTGACGGGACAAAAATTATGTCCGAAATTTCACTACTTACCTTTCACACAACAACATTAGCACTTTTTTGCTGGGGGGTAAGGAAATTGAATTGAAGAGACTTCTTTCTGACAGAAATTAACGCCACTGGTTTTCCGTATGTCGATCATTTACGACTACTCTAAATTTGTGGATCAGCCCGGCTGTCAGTGCCCACGGTACAATGTCGCATGTCTTTGTATAAGGTAAATTTTTTCAACGTCAAATTTCACAAATAAAAATTAATTTCTCCATTTGACATTTGTAGATTCTAGAATTTGTCCTTGATTCCTATACCTACATTTCTCAAAGGACAAAGACTAAAGTTTTAATCTGTGGTTGACACGACGCCATAGTTGTTTACCTTTATAATCAAGTCGTAATAAATAAACAGAAGTAAGAACGAATTGCTCCAAGACTCTTTCTTCAGGTATAGTGGAAGGGTCCTGTTGAAATGATCCATTTACCAGGTAGTAGGTCAAATGCTCAGTGGGTATATGTTACATGCTCAGTATACCAATAAATCATCATTATCATCATAACAGCCCATTAATGTCCTACTACAGGGACGGGCCTCCGTCGGAGGGATACTTGGCCTACTAATACTACACTAGCCAGATAGATTGGTATAGGGTTTAATTTCAAGTTTTCCTCCTTTTTACTTTGTAAAGCTAATATTTACGGATAGTCCCTTAGTTGGTTTTTACGACACCCATGGGATGAAATGGAGTGGTGACATATTGTATTCCTACTCCATCACCACACGGACAATAACTACATCACTACATACCATACATGCTTATTCAAAAGCAAACGAAAATTCCTCGCCATCTTAACCCGAAAATATTCACATACATTCTATAATTAAATCTTTTAACTCGTAAAGGTTTGATAAATTTATAAATTTTCCCTTCGAGAGTGCTTTTCTTACAAAGAGAGAGTAATTTGGATACACATACATACAAAGTGTTGTATGAACTTATACACACATACATAGGTGTGCAATTTAAGATGAATAATTATGTGGCAGTACCGCCTTGCTACGTTGAGGAAATGCGATGAGGTTTGTGTGGATAAGACTTTGTATTTTTTTATATATTTTTGAAGGAGGGATGCATATATTTTGATATCTTTGTTCCTAATCTCCAAATGAATAAACTACACACGTAACTAGGATACTTTAGATTTGTTAAATTTTTTAAAGATATATAGTAAGAATATCTTTAAAAAATTTAATAGTATCGTGCAGATAAATGATGTTGTAACAAAAAACGTAGCTTATATTAATTTATACTGGTTACTTTTCTACAAAATAAAATAAATAAAAAAAAGTACTTCGATTACCTACTTTTTCGATGTTAAAAATCAACTGCTAGTATAATAGAAAGATATTTCTTACACATACAGATAAAAATATCTAGTACTTATAAACATATAAAAATAATGAAGAGTCACGTACCTAGCAGTTAAATTATAATAATCATCATCATAACAGCCCATCAATGTCCTACTGCAGGGACGGGCCTCCTCCCGTAACGGAGGGATTCTTGGCCTACTAATACCACACTGGCCAGACGGATTGGTATAGGGTTTAATTTCAAGTTTTCCTTCGATGTATTTCGTAAAGATAATATTCACGGATAGTCCCTTAGTTGGTTTTTACGACACCCATGGGATGAGATGGGGTGGTGACATATTGTATTCTTACTCCGTCACCACACGGAAAGTTATAATAATAATAACAAATTATTAATTGGAAACAAACATAAAAATTACGATATAGTAGATCAAATCGCCTTCTTTACAGTTAATTAATATATTACAGAAAGCAGTGTCTTCTCTTGACATATGGTTAGAATATTATAACCATTAATTAGTCATAGCAGTCCGTTTGATCAACAACAGTATACATGTCGCAAGGAAATGAGGAAACCAGGGATTTCACGAAATCACTAGGCATATGACGAAATCTCGTTTCTACCAGAAAAGAAATGCTCATGTTTTTGTTTGTAGGTTAAAAAACACAAGGACTCCAACTTCTGCAGGTTAGGTTGGGTTAGAACTGTGACCATAACGCACGAGGCGAGCGAGCGAAACGCCGCGGCAGCGGCCGCCGAAGTGCAAGGCATTTTTGACATTCACCGGGATTTCGTGATATTCCTAGTGATTCCGTGAAATCCCTGGTTTCCTCATTTCCCTGCGACATATACACACACATCAAATAACAAAAATATAACGTCGGCGCATGCCAATCACAACAATCTTATAATAATATATGGCCTTGACTATCTCAGAAAGAGGGTAATATGCTTTAATTAAAACATCACAGTATGTTGGTACATACCTAATAAATCACATCCACATTATTCCAACGCTTTCTCAAGCAGCATACCCTAAGAAAACACATACTACACTTATTTATCTACGGGGCCCCCACTTCTTATGAAAGGAATGATTAATGTCTGCCGGCATTAGGGCTCGCTAACGAACCCCCCCTTTAGGGAGGGGGGACCCCTTCTTCTAATTATTATTCGCACTTATAAGAGTTTTGAGATCAACCCCCCCAAGATAATGGGGTGGTCTTTGTTACCCGTAATTTTATTATAGCCTTTACATTTCTATGTTTCTCTCAACCCCTTACAAAAGTTATGCGAGAAAATTTATATGTTTTACTTACTTTAAACTTAAGTAATTCTAAGTTATGAGTTTAGTTTTGTTTACTTGTGTTATGTTCTTTATTATTTTGCTTAGTGCTTCTTTAGGAGTCACGTAATCATATATTTACATAATGCAAACTAGTCTTAAGCAGAGCTTGTACTATAGGTACTAGATAACGGATAAACATACCTACTGTACTATATGTAAACAGATACTTATCACAATATAGAATCCTTTAGATCAATCCACTACACATCCATACACTAACCCCCGGTTTGTAACTATGTATAACTGATCAAGTAAAAATCAACTAATCCAGTGTCAAGTGTAAAATTTTAGTTTCCGAAAATGAGAGTTGACAACCCCCCCAAGATAATGGGGTGGTCTTTGTTACCCGTAATTTTATTATAGCCTTTACATTTCTATGTTTCTCTCAACCCCTTACAAAAGTTATGCGAGAAAATTTATATGTTTTACTTACTTTAAACTTAAGTAATTCTAAGTTATGAGTTTAGTTTTGTTTACTTGTGTTATGTTCTTTATTATTTTGCTTAGTGCTTCTTTATTTTTTACTTGATTTGGGATTCGGAAACCGGGGTTAAGATTCCCAAGTAACACATCAAAGCATTATAAGGGCCGAATAAGAGTATTCATGTATCCTTTTAGCATTGTGAGTTAGTTTTATAGTAGCATTATAAACGTTTATATGGCTACTGTAATGCTTATTTGGGCACAAATTATTCAGCTTTAGGCCCTATATGGGTTCACAGTAGCTGGTTAATAGCATTACTGGCTCATTATATTAGCATTATTGTGGTCAAGAAAGATGTCAATCGCATTAAAGAAACATCATTTTGGTCAATAATATTGCCAATCGTATTAAGAAAGAATTATAATGGTCAATAAGATAGCCTATTGCATTACAGAAGCATTATAATATCAATGTTATTGATAGTGTAGATGCCAACGGCATTACAAAAGCATTATACTAGCATTTAAATGTTCTAAAAGATTTATTGGAGCACTTTAAGTGTTCACAGTTAGAACTAAAGTAAACTAAACAATGCAAATTATTACAATCAAAAAAGGATAAGTACAGTCACAATAAAACAGTGAGTGACGCCATATTATTGTTTGCATCAAAACAAATTCATCGGATAAGTTTTTCACTCTTTTGTTATTTCTTGCCTTCAAATATTACTGCGCAGTGTAGTTTACTGTACTTGTTTATATAGGTTTCATTGAAAATTTTCACGCGCCTTCGATATATTGTGGTTTTCATACAAAATGTGTTATAAAATAATGTGTGTAAAACCAAAACAAATGTGTATTCCTAGTACAGAACAAGTTTTGAATGAATACAATAATAGTATTGCTTGTACTGTATTAAATTAAGTTATATAATTATTTTAAATGACAATTCATTTTATAAATAGGTCCAAAAGAAAATATTTTTAGGTTATAAAATATTGACAAAATGGTGGTCAGCCTTAAGCAGCCTTGTGAGCCCAAGTAATACCGCCAGCATTACAACTACTCACGTGTGATTGTTTAAGCTACACAACAGCACTCAGTTCTTCCTTTAAAATGCAAGCATTATATTGATTCACATTTATGCTGTTCAGCAGCATTAAGCTTTTACTTACTCTTTACAAGTGCTTTTACACAGCAAAAGGCACAAAAAACAGCTTTAAGCTGGATAGCGGATTTACTTGGCATTATAGTGGTTCACGTTTGTGCTGTAAAACAGCTTCAAACACTTAATAACTCCTTTAAAATGTCGTTATGGAACCAAATGCACTAAAAACAGCTGAACGCTGTACAAGTGCATTGTGGCTTACAGCACTAAAACTAAAGGCTTTACAAAAGCATTCTGATTTGCCATTATCCAACTGTTATACAGCGTAAAGCATTACAATGCTTTTCAAATGCCAGTGTTCAGCTTCAAGACGCTCGGTGAACCTATATAAGTGTTTATACGGGTTTTAAGCTCTATATAAGTTCACTTGTTGTTTGTTAAAATGCTTTCTGTGTTACTTGGGTTTGCATTGAGAGAAAATCAAAACCAAAAACTTTGCGTAGCAGCCATAACAAATACGCCATACATGTTGTCAATCCTTATATATACCCCACTTTGTAGTAAGCGAAAATTAGCCCTCTGATACCTCACTGGCCAGAAAGAAAGAAAAAAAAACATTTATTTAAACAAATTACACAGAAGCATGTACACACAAAAACAATAAGAAAAAAAAACAAACATAGTACAGTCACGAGCAATAATATGTACACATTTTCAAATTTTCTAAACTATCTGCACGTTTATCTAGACATTACAATATCAAAATGAATTCGTAATTTAGAAGAGGTTCCGTACAGTTTTGAATTAATCTTCGAATTTTCAATTTTGGATTGGCAGAACTTTAGATAACTGGTTTACAAAATGCGAAAATGTGTACATATTATTGCTCGTGACTGTACAACAAAATACCTTTGCCTAGAAAGATTACACTGGGTTTATCCCCTTTAACGACCGAAGAATACAGTTCTTATTCTGTTTAAAGAGAGATCGTACCCACAATTAATTAACCTATCGCAGTCCACTGCTGGACAGCCTCTGTCAACACGCGCCACAGAACACGGTCTTGCACCTTCCGCATACAGTCCATAATATTTACTAATTACTACAATCATCATTATGATTATATTGACCAATGAAAGTTCACTGCTGGACATAGACCTAATTAAAAAATTTCAACTTTACACGATCCTGTACCCCCCCCTCATCCATAGGTTTCCTGCGGGCGGGTGCCGCTTACATAATTTGACGTAAATACAAGACCGCGTAAAATAGTATAAACTTACGTCATAAAAATAATACAGGGTATATTTATATTTAACCTATGTGCGTCATATAATTATTATTATAGAATCAAACAGAAAACCTTTAATAATAAATACTATAAATATAGCGTAAGTAACGTCAGCAAAATAATTAAGTGTTAAATCCGTAATAGCTTACACACAAAATGACGTCACTAGTACCGTCAGCATATTATGCATCACTCGTAATATTATTATGTTTATACTATGTTATATAAGAACTAGGCTAAGAGAGGAGTTAAAGAAAATGCTTCAAGATTCTAAAAATAGTGTTTTATTTATAGTAGAAATTTAATGAATATTACTATTAGTTAATTAGAAAAAAGTACCAAGGCTAACAGAAAAGGCCTCATTTGTAGTAGAAACAAGTTTGTAATTATAGCGATTATTGTTCTCCGAGCAAAGGTCATAACACGTTCTTAGTGCAGTGTACCATAGATGGTACACGTGCATTGTTTTACTATTGTGTCTGCTGGCAGAACTGTGAAAGGGTTAAGATATTTGTGAAAAACTGATTCTCTTGACGTTTTTACATTAGAACATGATATTTTATAATTAATGTCGAATTTTCCCATTTTTTTGCAACTCTTGATTAAGGCTATATAAATGCGGATTACTTGGATTTATCCCGCAGATAAAAATTTAAATGACTGGACTATATTTATTATTATTTTATTAGGGTATATTTTTAAGGGTAATTCCAGTAGGTATATAATACAAAATAACTGCCTCGGTGTAAGTGTCGTCGTGTAAGCGGCTGTCGTGCGTGAAGTCCGGGGTACGAGTCCGACGCAATAAAAGTATTTGTGTGATCGACAATAATGATCGTGTTGAGCCAGAATTATCTTAGTTTCCGATAATTTTAGGTCAGTAAAAGTCCCCATGACAAATGCCTCGATAATTTGTGCCGGAGTTGTCTTTTAAAAATGAAATATTTATTTTTCTCTTTATTTACATTTTTTATCACATTGTATTACATTTTTAAATAAAAATATCTAAATAAAAACATTTAATAATTTAAAAAAAGGCAAACACACCAGCTTCGCCTACAGGGACCAAGCTACTGGTGGTTAGGGCTCCAGAGATAGGAACCTCCTCACAATGCGTGCCGTGTCAAGCAGTACTGCCTTCTGCATCAGAACTATGATCCAACTGCAAATATTTATTTTTATTAATTCTTGATAATTCTGTTTTTTTATTCAAACAGTACAAGCAATCGTTACCTATAACAGTAGCATATGGACGGTAAACTAATGCTTAGAATATAACCTTCCATAATTCATCAATCCACGTAATACTTGTGGTATGAATTCAATATTCTTTATTCATCTTTTACACTCACTTTACCACACCATACCATTGTGGTTTCCTTCCCACATTTTGGGTGTGAAAGATTGATGGTTTTTGAAAATAATGTGGTGTACGTTATTCAATATAATTTGTCTTTGAGTGAATGTTACCAAAGGGTAACTTAGCATTTGTAAGTAAACACGTTTTGTTTTAAAGGGGTTGAAGAAACATATAATATAATACATATTATGAAGGAGAAAGTAAAGAGTAAGAATTTCTTGTTAAAAATTATATTCCGAAATTATCTATATAATATAAATGCTATAGGTAAGTTGTTTTACAGTAATACCATTTACCAAGTCCAACATTTTGAGAATTCAAAAGGAAGGTATTTTTTTAAAGCAAACTAGGCTTCTAATAAAAATTCTATTCAATACTGGAGTAACTTCAAAGTTTCGACCAGAAAATAAAGGTTTTTCTTTGTAATTTGACAAAAAATAAATATCTGGTTATTTATATGGTTTTACGAATTGGGAATAGCGCTTTAATGAAAATGTTATTTTAATAATTATTAGTAATATTTAATTAAATAATTTAATTCAGTTAACTTTTCTGTCTTTGTTGTAAAGTATTATTTGTACTGTACCTAATTGTTACTGACGAAAGAGGCTGGTCTCCACGACACAGGGAATCCTAGTGTGGAGTGTATAAATGTGTATACTGTTTTTAAACAATTAAGATAATTATAATATTATTATTGTAAATGCTTTTTATATTTTACATAGTTGCACCATAAGAAAAACTATAGCTAATTCAAGCTAATCTCAAAGTAGAAACATTTAGTTAAATATCAGGAAGGGTCTTGTCGTAACATTAAGACGATGTCAGGAAGATCCAAGCACATATAGTTGGACATGTTCCTTTCTTAATCCCACCTTTGTTCACTATGCTTGTATGAGACGGCGCGAGGAGAAAACCTTTTTTGCTGTGAAAAGGACTCCGTAGTCGTTAATTACACGTCACACAAAATTATATACAGAGTGTTTTTAAATCTAAGGCGAATTTATATTTTTTTAAGTCATGTAATTACGATGAAACAAGTATACAGACGAAACTAGTATACAAGGCTAGTGTGAAAGGGCTAGTCGGTGCGGGTAGGCCCCGGAAAACATATGTTGACCTGATAGGTAGGCATATTGGAGAAGGGCCAAATAAAGAGCACTCGTAATTAACGCGCATGTATGACTCGCTTAATGAATATGGACGAGGCCCAATCCGTTTGAGAGGTTCGTGACAAGTGGCGTTCTGTCGTTTCTACCTACCCCGAACGGGATAAGGCGTGAGTTTATGTATGTATGTTATGTATTTAATTACGACTGTATATGTTTGAAGCTGCTATTGATTGATTCACACATCGTCATTTGGTCTCAAAGTGCGTGATTTTACGATACTCATAGGTACCATGGGTGTCGTAAAAACCGACTATAGAAATCATTCCAGCAAGCGTAGTTATTACCCAGCAAAGTATCCCACCGTCTCTGCATGAAACCCGTCCCTGCAATGGGTCACGGTTATTAGTTATAATAACACAGAAAACACATTCAAATGATAATACCATAATGTCAGGATTAACTAAAACATATTGGTTGAAACTAGGATAGTCCAAAGTTAATTTAAACTTTTAGTTTTTAAACGAACTTTACAAAACTATTCGTTCATTAATACCGACGTTTTTAAACGTATGTATAATTAGAATAGTTTTACTGTTTCTGCCTTTGTGATAAATTTATTATAATTTGTTTTTTATAAAGAGTTTTTTTTTGAGTGAGAAACTTTTTAGACGGCGCGGCGTCCACCTTTGAATTTGCCCCAGTCGGGTAGGTGTGTTAGAGTCCCGAAAGATGTATCTACTAAAACCCACGGTGTTCGTCTCTTATCCATATGGGCAACAAAACAAAAAAAAACGTTAATATAAAAAATCTAACTCCAAAATATACAACCCCCGTTGATACAAAAATGTACTTTTCTGAAATATGTCAAGCTTTGTCTGGGTTCTGGGGTAACATAAACGAATAGGGATCTTCCTACCTTCTTTTGAAATTCATTAAATAGCAGTCATATACCTCAATTAATATTTTAAAAAAATATTGAAAGAACAAAACGCAACACCCTGTATACACCCACAAAATTCGTCTAAGAAAACGTAGGCCGGGGTCTGTAGCAATTTATCACGGCTCAAGTTATATTAATGTGGATAAATGGGGCGTTTGGTGGGGTTAAGGGTAGAAACGGGTACAATGGGGGGAGGGGGGGTACGTCTTGGCGATTGGTTTTTTGGGTACGTGTGAGTGAATTAAGTTTTAAAGATGGCTGAGATTCTGTTTTGTTGTTTGATTAGTAATAGGATATTGAAGACTTATTAGTGTTATGTAGAGTAGATATTTAAATAAATAAAAAATAAATAAATCGTGTATTGTTCTCTTCACAATAGGTCTTACAGTAAATTAGCACAGTACAATGGTATTAAAAAATTAGTTTGTTTTATTGCAAATCTCCGTGTGGTGACGGAGTAAGAATACAATATGTCACCACCCCATCTCATCCCATGGGTGTCGTAAAAACCGACGAAGGGACTATCTGTCAATATTATCTTTACGAAATAAAAAGAAAGAAAACTTAAACCCTATACCAATCCATCTGGCCAGCGTGGTATTAGTAGGTTAAGTATCCCTCCGTCCCGGGGGAAGGCCCGTCCCTGCAGTGGGACATTAATGGGCTGTTAAGATAATTACAAATCTCTCGGTGGCTAAGCAGTGGTTTACCCGGTTACCACCGAGTTCACAGGTTCAAATCCTCCGCGGAAAAAATCTTTGTGCTATCAGTAACTTATTGTCCTGAGTCTGGAAATTCTTTGTTAAATTGATATTTGTAATTTTTTTTATATACAGGGCGTAATCCCTTAAGTGTAGAGTTTCATTTCAAGTTTTCCTTCTTTTTATTATGTAAAGGTAATATTCACGGATAGTCCCTTAGTCGGTTTCTACGACACCCATGGGATGAGATGGGGTGATGACATATTGTACTTATTCTTACTCCGTCACCACACGGAGATTTGGTCTAGTTACTTACATAGAAAACACTTATACTAATGCAAGCTTATCTTTTACAAAAAAAAGTTTAAGCTATTGTTTGATAGTCATAGTCCAAGATCTAAATATTTTAATCAGTCATCTATACCTAATATAGTACAGGCTCCGATTAGTTTGGTACTAGATGGCGTTATGTATATATACATGTATTATTATGTAATATAGTGAGTAAGTCCTTGAGTCAAATAGATTTAAGATGAATAGTAACTTTGTGTTGTTTGTGCTTAATTGTGCATGAAAATGTGTCACTATTCATTATGTTTTGTTATGAATTTCATACATGTTTGTGTATGTAACATGTTTATGTAATTTTACTGTAGGCCTAGTTAGATAAATGTTTACTAGTGATGTTTACAATGATTAAAAATATTTTTAAGGTGATTGTTGGTTTAGAAAAGATATACAAAAATACTTATGTCCAGAATAAGAATGACAGACAGTATAAAATATGGTTATAATCCAAAACCAAAGTGTAAAAATCTAATGCTTATGTTTATACTATTAGTCAATTAAAAATGCTTTCTGAAATACATGCTATATATAAGGGTCATAGCACATATAACGTAACGTAAACGGATCGGCATAGCCTCGCCTTTTTCCTCGGTGTCAAACGTCAAGAATCCGATTACGTTACGTATCCGATTAGTGTGCGTTCCAGTAAGGAGTTTCATACAAAGAATACTGAACGGTTCGGGTTGATACAGTGACGTTCCGTTTACGTTACGTTATATGTGCTACGGTAGTCCCTTTCTTCTCCGAACATCGATCGTCCGAAAATCATTATCCCAAACAAGTTTACTATATTCATCACTTGCCATAATGTTCGCGTGTACGAAATCGTATATTACCTAACCGTCTTTCCCTATAATACTTGTGTGTCATAAAATGGGGTACTATAATTATTAGGTATCCTAATTTTTCTTCCTATAAAGTCACATGTCCTTAGTATTATATTGTATAATGTATGTTAAACCGAATGGACTTTTATAATAATATTGTTAGTCCTAAAACACTTTAAGTATGTTTAAAAGTAGGTATATCTTGATTCTGATTACGATGATATTGTGGTATAGTTGTATTAGTTATTATTAGACTAAAATAAAAAATTACCAGAGTTAGTTTAAAACTAAAATGTTAACCTTAACAATCGTAGCGTTTTATAATTTAGTGACAGAAATACATTATTGTAAAACCACACCACGCAGTCTTATCTGCCCTACCCCTAGAGTGTAATTTAAGCGAAGGCGCGGAGAGGCGAGGCGGCCCGCGAGCTGAGGAGCAGGTGGTTCTGACGACTACGACGTAGTGGTCGTTAAAACCATCTGCGACGATAAGGTCGCGTGGGACCGCCGGAGCCATGCAGCGCCGGAGCAGTAACAGAAGTCATGCATGCTGCATGCATGCTTGCTTGCTGCTTGCTTGGTGCTTGCATACTGCATGTATGCTTGCTGCTTGCATGCTTGTTTGTTTGCTGCTTGCATGCATGCTTGCTGCTTGCATGTTGCATGCATGCTTGCTGCTTGTATGCTGCATGCTTGTTTGCTTGCTGCTTGCATGCTGCATGCTTGCTTGCTTGATTGCATGTTTGCGTACATTACCTAAAGTGACTGATTTAAAACGTACACATGGATGTTGGTAAAAAAATTAAAACAAGTGTAGGTAATATATGATTATACTGTACTTTATTTGGCTGTACCGAATTTACATTAAGTAAGTACCTAATTATAAATCAATGCCTAATGTGGCATAATTTTACAAAATAATAAATAAAACAAATAATTCTATATAATTCAGACAATTCTACACTAATTTTATATTAGTTGCGATTGCCTTTAAAAAATCACATTTTGTGTATTCGGGTTGTTTTTTTATTATTTTAGTCAGTTTTTCAGCTTTGTCAATTTTTTTTTTTTGCGTTGAATAGGAACACCGTTCATATTTTTTTCAATTTCTGAAATTGAGTATTTTAACTCAGTCATGAGAAAATTTGACAAAAAATAAAAGTCCGAGTTTCTCTTATTTACAAGAATATTTATTCTGTTGTGCCACGCCTCGGCACAATTCTGGGTTCGAGGAATATCTTGATGAATTAATTCACTTGTGCTCCAAAATGTTGGATCAGATCGAGGCGGTGCAGTGCTAGTTCCATATATGTAATTGTGACTAAACCATTATGATATTATTTTCCCTTCGTCTGTTACTATGTTTTGGTGCCACTCCTCATAATACATTGGTATGTCAGTAGCTGCAAGGTATGAAAGTGCCAACAAACATTTCATTTCAGTATTGAATTGAACATCTTTTCCGTACAATGTCTGAAATCCACGTTTCTGTATTTGCCTATAGATGATTTGACCCAGGTGAAAATTGCAGCCTTTAATTACAATGTTGTCAAAATATTTTCTTAAACTTGCTTGAGAGGCCTTTTCAAAATCCAGGATGACATAACGTGAAGAGAGAGTTTGTTATAGAATATTACATTAGGAATTACAATGATTATAGAAAAGCTTTTTATGTTTTATTAATATTATAGATTGTGATGGTTATAGTAAAACAAATTAGGTCATGTTATGTTTAGGGATTTAGGTTTTCGGACAAGTTATATTATGAGACATGAATTTAGGGCTAGTTACCATTCGGACACATGATGATTCGGACACAAAATGTTATGACACCTTAAATTATGGACAAAAAAATTATGAGACAAAATAGAGAACCATGTGCTACGACGCTAAGGTTCCAAGAGAAGCAAGATAAACTAAAGGTAGCACAGAGAGAGGCAACAACAAATTCCATACGTAATTATAAAATAATACTTAATTAATTATTTTACTGTTGTGTTGTATTTATTGTACCTTTATACCTAAACTGTATTTATGTAAGTTGGTGTACAGTCACGAGCAATAATATGTACACATTGTCAAATTTTCTAAACTATCTGTTCACTTATCTAGACATTAGAATACCAAAATTATTTCGGTAATTGTAAGAGGTTCCGTACAGTTTAGAATTAATCTTCGAATTTTTAATTTTGGATTAGCAGAACTTTAGATAACTGTATTACAAAATGTGAAAATGTGTACATATTATTGCTCGTGACTGTACAATAAAGTATTATCTATCCATCTATCTATAATTACCTAAAATTAAATCCATATGACGTATTTGTTTTTTTAATAACATAAGAGAAACAAAAATGTGATTTTATAAATGTGCTATTTACAAATGACTGTACTGAACTTGGCTGTTCTTTGTGTCTGATATACATAGACACAAGGCTCAATAGCTAGTACTTCATTTATATATTTATAAAATTCAAAGAACTACAAGTAATCATTTTTCAATTTAAATTTTCCTTCCCGTTCTATAGTTAGTTTTTTAACAACTAAGCAATTTATATTTATATTTTCTTAACAATTTTACGTATGTTTAAAAAATATATTATAATTACTAACATTACAATCCGGAACAAACACAGCCATCTTAAAGTAACCCGATATTTTTCCCTTAACAACGCTATTACTTTGTTTATCTAAGTTATACATCGTTTCCCGAGATAACAATGGGGTAATAAATATTAAAGCTGTCAATACTCGTATATATATATTATATAGTAGTAGTTATCTCTTAGATATTATATAAACGCCTCAGGGTGGCAAGGCGAGGAATTTAATGGACCGTTCACAATGGGTGGGCTTAGACGCGGCGGGCTGTGTTAAAAATTATTGCGGTTGATTTGCGATTTGGTTTTGTGTTAGTAATTTGTTTGTTATTTTATTCTTTGTAGTTATATGAAGTTTTATTTTACGCTGTTAGACAAAAAAGTATGGTATCTTTTGTCAGGCTTATATTATTACAGTATCATTAATTTACAAACTTAACAAGCCTAAATTAGGTTAGTTTAGTTTTATGTTCTCATAGTAGACATAAATATCAAAGTCTTCTGAATTTCCAAATAAGAACCTTCCCTTTTTTATTCATATCCGACTTAGAGTGTGAAAATATAGCTGAGATAAGATTGAATGGTACATTACAAAGGGGCAATAATAAAGTGTTAGGATAGTTGTATTTTATACTTACTTCGTTGCGTCATTTACAACACATTTTGTAATAATGAACATAAAAGTGGTATTTAAATATTATAGTGCTAAAGTTGAATTCTAAAGGCTAGATTATATTAAGTAACTTAAACCTCTTACGAAAAATCGCATCAACTTCAATACCAATGTAAATGCTCCTTTAGAATCGCCGTAATGAGCCCCGGCGCAACTTTCTGCAGAGCCGCGAAAGTAGCACGGAAAACTTTAACAGCGTCTTCGTTATATACTACGACTTAATATTATTGATATTTTGACGTTATTTATTGTCATAGGATTTAGTCCCAATACTACGGATATAGCCCTTATTAATTTAAAAGACAAAAGAACAACAAGCCTCAGGACATTGATTTGCAAATCAAACAAAAAAAATTGCTGCGTGGAAATCGAACCGGAGACCTCGTGCACGCTGTATAGTTTACCGAATAAATGACCAGGCCATTTACGGATGAATGAGGGACACTGCATGGCGAGATGATAAATATTACTCATTGCGGTCCCAATGTGGTCCTATTTCAAAAGATTTTCACACTAGTTTCATTCCCTGCTGTGTGTAAAGACCAGATATCTATGATTCTGCATCGTATTATTTTTTAATTGTAATCTCTTTATTTACATTTATCTCATTTTATTACATTTTTAAATATAAATATAAAAAAAAGGTAGACCCACCAGCATCGGGTACAGGGACCAAGCTACTGGTGGTTAGGGCTCCAGAGATAGGAACCTTCTCAAAATACGTGCGTGTCTAGCAATACAATATATATCAATACAATTGTAATTATTGTTATATTTTAAAATTAATAAGTATATAAGTTATTTTTAAAATTGTATTATTATTATTTATGTTTAACTGTATTAGACGGTATGGTTTTATAGTTACTTCCATTTATTTCTCAGTTTTCACTTTCACTCAATAATCACTAACTAATTACTTATAACGAATATTTCTGACCGCATACAGACTATAGGCAGAGTAAGCCTTAGTACGAATGAGTGATACGAATAATGTTTTCAAATGCTATCTTTAAAATGATAAGACACATAGTTGAAACGAATGAAAAGCTATAAGTAAAATTTATCAAGCAAACTTTTTTAGTTTTTATTCTTTTTATTAAATTTAAACATTCATTTTATTTTAAAGAATTTTTTATACATAGGTTAAACATTTGAATTATTTTATTAACCTACCTTTAGTTGTTTTTTTTCACAAAGATCTTTGTAATTTCTTGACCAATGTAAATAAATTATTATACTTCATTATTATTTGTAATGATTTAAAATTATAAAATAATCATTTCATTTTTAATAAACGTTTAAACTGCAGAATAAAACATTGAATGTTTTAAAAAGTTATCGCATAACGACAAACTCATACTAAGGGTATGAGACTACGAGAAGACGTTACAAATAAGTGACCTCAAAATTAAAGTGACCTTAACACGATAATATTACAAAATTAGCACACTAGGCCACCCCTACCCTAAAGTTAACCCTTTCCCACGCGTTGACCACTGTCCGGTAACGTCTTGGGGTCATAATGACCCTTTGCTATTGTTACGATAAAACCTGTTTAAGGTTAAGAAATTACAAGAAAAACTTGTTTATATTCCCATGGTTTTGTTATTTTTGTCTTTTATGATAATTGAAGGGTTGACCATTTGGTTTTAAGGTGGCCATTGTCTGGTTTGGCCAAAAAAAAAAGTGTATTTTGTGTCATGTGTCCAAGTATAGAGAACTAGTTGATGCGTATTTTTTTTTTGATAATCTTATTTTGATCGTGAGAAATAATGTTGATTGTAACAGTGAATATGTAACTGTTACTTATAACGACGAAGATTGGTATAATATTTTATGTGATAAAGTTATATGCTGTCACAATAAGATAAGGCGAGGTGGTAAGCAAGAAAAGCAATCGCTAAAAGTGACAGAATATTTTTATTTCAAAGTGAAAAATCATTATTTTCTTATAAATACTTCCAGGTTATTGCGGCCCTGTGCCTAGTTCAACGCACGGCTTCTCGCTGCATTGACCACTTCACCTGTCTAATCACACTGGGCGATCATCGCTCATTCCACAAAGTTAAGTGCTATGCCTATTGCCACTCCAGACAAAGAATTCCCATACACTGTATCAATTTGTTTGCGACCGACGCACGAAAAACATTATCCTCCTGCAAAAAAATATTACGTAAGAAACTATATAAAGTATCAAAACTACTAAAACCTTATACACCGCGTTCGAGATAAATTTTGGAGCGTCAGTGAAATTTTAATAACTAATTTTCTTGTAGGACTCGTGAAGCGCCCCGCCTTGCAGCTGAAAATATATAGAGAATAACATATAACTAAGTGTATTTCGTTTAAGTACATAAATTTACATTTTGATCATTATTTTGAGGTGTAAGGTTAAGTAGGGGATAATGTTTTGGGATAAGAGAATAGTATTCTTTGTTTTGTTTAAAAACTAAAGTTTTTTTGTTTTAATGTGCAACTAGCTGATGCTCGAAGCTTCACTCGCGGCTTCACCCGCGTGCTATAGGTAGCCTTAATGTTATTCTACACCGTAAACTTCCTATATTCCAAATTTCATCAAAATCTGTTCAGTAGTTTTTGTGTGAAAGAGTAACCAACATCCACCCATCCATCCATCCCCACAAACTTTCGCATTTATAATATTAGTAGGATAGTAGGAAGTAGCAAACAAGACTCGGTTGGTGGTTAGCTTCATATTTGTACATTTCAGATACATATAAACACTGTTCTTTACAAAGCTAAAGTCTAAAGTGCCTTTGTCAAGCATGGCCTCATAAAATAAGCTTTATTTTTGAACAACAGAAAATCTAGAGTGAGGTGCCAAAGAAACATAACTTAATATTACTACCATCACATCTCCAGTATGTTCCTTTCCTTCGTTTTAAGAATATTACTTAGCGGATAGAAAACGAACCTAACACTGACTTATTTAGTAGTAATGCATTAATTTAATATTGGTTTGTTAATAATGTATAATAGCTACATATTTATTTATGAATTTATGCTTGATAATTATTTTAAGTAAAATTCTAGCGCCCTTTCCCCTCTCTCCTACACTATGCTGTGCCCACAATTTGAACCATTGTTAACTTTACCATCTTGTATCTATATAAAAATATTGTGGAAAGCAATACAGAATTGAGTATTTAACCGGTCATCTAAAGATAAGTAGGTATGTCAATGTGATAGAAATATTTATGCAAATCGCAATTACATTTGACAACATAAAAATGTATAAACTGAAATAATTAAATATTCAAAAATAATTATCTATGATAATTAATTATAAATCAATTAAAAACTTACACTTCCGTGAATACGTATTTGAATCTAGTTGATAATATAAAACAAATGTAAAATGAGCTCTCTGAACCATTAAAACGTATAGAAAATGCGTGCATTTATTGCTCGGTGGAGTTTAAAGAAGGGTCAAAGTTAACTGGTTGGTTCACAAATTGCCTTCGAAAGGGGATGGGGGGTGGAGAAAGGGTGGAAAAGCGTGAAAATTACACAAGAAAATTTCGCCATTCAGCATCTTTGTATTTTCCTTCAAGATGGCGGGCTATGAGATACGTTTTACAAAGATGTTGGTGTAAGTGATTATTAAAATGTTGATATTTATTAGGTTTTCTTCACGACAATGACAAGACTTTACATAACAAAGAGTATTATTCATCTTAACATCCCATTTATGTCCCACTGCAGGGACGGGCCTCCTCAATGGCCTGCTAATACCACGCTGGCCAGACGGATTGGTATAGGGTTTAATTTCATGTTTTCCTTATCTTTATTGCGTAAAAATAATATTCACGGAGAACCCCTTACCCCTATTATTACTCCGTCACCACACGGAAGAGTATTATTAATTGTTACTACTTTTCATTCACTAGCCTATAAAGTAAAGTATATCTGTGAGCGGCAGTTACCACTTACCATTATAAAGGCAGCAATTAACCAAGAGGACATTGAAAAAATTAGGTTCCATGTTTTTCCCCCGGTCCCACCTGTAGAGATAATAGTAAAGAAATTTTATGTTTTATACTTAACAGGAAATAAATAAAAATAAAAGTATAAATTAATAATTATAAAAATAATTATATCATAATTCCTTTTTTATATTTATTTTGTTAACCAAAGATTACTTACAAAGTTCATATTTTTAACAAAAATTTCTAGAATTAACACTAAACAATAACAGGTTAACATAACCAACACAAACAATTTAAAAAATAATAAAATATAAAATAAAACTAAAACTCACTAACCACTTACGCCACTATCCACGTGCAACGCAACAGGAAGTCGGCACAATGGCTGTGCTCAGCTTCTTTGATCATCGCTTTAATTAACGCCTCTTTCATATACATTATATACTATACACCTATACTTTATTGTTTTACGGACTTGTTTAAAAATGTACACCATCTTGTTTTACCAGGCCCAGTTTCCTTTGGGATGGCTCACATAAATCATGCTTCTTTTGGGACTTAACAGGATAAACAAGGGTTTTAATTAAAAAATGACTATCTTCAGAAAAACTCTAACACACTTACCAAATGCAAATCCTGAAAAAAGCTTCTTAAATAAAAACAGATCCATCTTTACAAACAAGTTCATTCAATTGGGTCCATATTGGCTCACCTAAAGTTCTTCTTCCGAAAATGTTCTTCCTAACGATTTGTAGTCCGAATGATCACTCTTCCTAAAATTTTTAATCCTAAAGTTTTCATTCATACTATTTGTATTGCTACCGGCGATGTTCATAACACTCAAGTTTCCGAAAGTCGTTATTAATAATATCGTTATGTAAATATATTTAAACTCCTAATTTTTTTTGTCATAACGCTTTTATCCCTAAACATTTTCACCATAATAATTTTCTCTCATACTCAGAGAGAAATATTTACCAAGTGAAAGTAATAAAAAGTTTTGTTTTTTTACTATTTCTTGTTGTTACAACAAAACAACTTTTTACATTTTTACACTAAACCATTTTTTTTTAAATTATTGTTTATTAAAATTATTAGAATATTTTTGTCATAAATGAATGAAATCCATAAAACAGAACTCGTTCACGGTTATGCTTATGGCCTGAGAGTTTACCGTAACCGTATCTAAACCCATAAGTAAAGGACCAATTCGGTTCTGGCACTTCGCCGGCCGCTGCCGCGGCACGCTCGCTGCGCTCGCTCGGCTCGTGCATTGGGGTCACAGTTCTACCATAACCTAAACCAATAATTATGAATAGGACCCATTTCTTTTCAGGATCTTGAGTCTAGATCCTGATCAGTCAAGATTCTTGACTGAATGATTGGAGAGGGACTCTGGTTTTGCTCTGGTCTTTGGTATATTATGTTATACCTACATGTTGTCAACAAAGTTACGCAAAATTAATGTATAATATTGATTATTATGAATAAAAAGAAATCTAAACAAAAAAGATATGACTTTAAATTATAGTATAAACGATGGTTATGTTGAGAAAATATAGGAAAACAAATAATAGTATAATAGATGTTTATTGCTAATGAAATTATGAAGTTGAATGCTTCGGATTATTAACATTAGGGACAAAAAAATTAGGAATTGCGATAGTTAGGATGAAAAATGTTAGGAAGAACATTTTCGGACTTCCAATTATAGGATTTTAGGTGAACTTTGGCGCACCCCATTCAATTACATATAAATTTTGACCTCTTAGGTATAACTAAAAAAACCAGAAAAAAAGACAATGGAAAGAAATGGTATTCGAGGCGGGACTCGAACCCGCGTCTTTGGACTATAGGCATCCAGCGCCAGTTCAGAGACGCGGGTTCGAATTCTGCCTCGAGTACCAATTTTTTTCATTGTCTTTCTTCTTTTCGGAAGTCAATCGAAGTTCTAATTTTTGTATTGTGTTGGTTTTCCATCAACCTTATTACGTCGACGGGTCTTATCTAGCTATACTCCTAACAACAGCAGCGATTACCATGCCGATCACTTAAGTTCTCTGTATGTTACATAGAGAGATACAATATCTCTAGATTGCTCTCTGAGTGACTTTAAACAAAATAGTGCGTCGTAGCTTTTTAAACACTGCCCAACCGTGTTGGATTGTATGAACGACCTGTTTGGATTTACCCAGTTAGAGTGACAATAACTATTTATACAAAAAAACTAGTTATTTTTAATCAACCACGTGCACAACACTAGACCCATAGACAAGAAAATCTAGTTTACAAAAAAACTATTTAATAACAACAAGAAAATCAAGTTTTGAATTTGGAATCATTCATTTTCGAATACCGGTTCTCTTTTCAAATTGTATCAGTTGAAATACAACCCTTTAAAATTCGATATTTAATTTTGTACTATTAAATCAAGTTTTAGGGTATTTTTGACCAGTTTTGGTATTAACAAAAGATGGTCAACAACTGGTCTTTTTTGTTAGTAATATAATCGATGACACATTTTTTGTCGACAATAATAATTGGTTATTAAGTAAATTTCTTGTGGCGTTTATAAAATATGTTATTATCTAAGGTAAAAATTTGTTTTATTTAGTGAAGGAATAGAATCCAGTAGCGCAAAATTTAATGTAAGAAAAGTCGCATCGCATAAGCTTGACAAATAAAAACTTTACAATGGGAAACTAATTCAATTTGTTTTTTACATAAAAGGGAATCAAACTTGAGTCCTCAGCGATCACCAAAACACTAATTCACAAACCCGCGAATTATTCTAACACTTCCACAAAACCCGATAACGAACCCACTACCTATAATCATAAAGGTATCCAGTTATCTTCACGACGTAGGGGACTTGAGGTCGTATCACTAAGTATGTTTATTACTCTATATGCGTCCTGCGGTTATCCTTTAATATCATTTCTGACCCCTGAAACAGACTTAAGTGTCTCTTTCAAATGATTTGAAACAGACTGATTAAGAAATTTGACATTTTTACTTAGAGATGGATGTTATGACGTATTTTTTGTGGTGTAGTTTTTTATAAGTATTTGTTAATATATCGTCGTCATCATCATTATTAGTTTGTGAGGATGGATGGATGTTTGTTACTCTTTCACGCTAAAACTACTGAACGGATTTTAATAAAATTTGGAATATAGGTAGTTTAGGATGAAGAATAACATTTAGGCTACCTATACCACGCGTTTATTATTACATTATTTATCGTTTGGTTAGGCACGGGACCGCGCAGGGAGTAAGCGCATTATAATGTACTAAAATATCTTAAATCCTATTAATTTCGCGCAACATTACATAATACCGAAATCATTTTTTAAATTTGATTTTGGTTCCAAATTTGAAAAGCCAAAAATATTACCACTTATTTACATAAACAACAAACCAAAACAAAGTAGTCAACCCTGCCATCGCGTCTTAGATATTTTATCTTATTTCAGAAAATGTCATACCATTTTAATTATACTACGGAACGGCATAAAAGCAGTTTATCGCGTGGGGGGGTATATCTCCCCACCCCCTGGGGTGTAGGAAGGGGGCAAGAAGCACAGATTTTATAGCCGAGTACCGTCGCAACGCTTTTAATGGCTTATTTGCCCAGCCTTTGTAGGGGTAACTTGCCACCCGCCTTTTGTATCGTTGATTTTGTTCTGGATGATAGCGGTTCGATAGTGGATAGTGGAATTTTTAAGATTCCATTTTTTTTTTGTTTTTTTCTTACTTTGGGTTTTTAATAAAAATGAAATATAATAACTACCTTGCGACGGTAGCGTACCTAAGTGGCTGCCGTGCACAAGGTCGCGGGTTCGATCCCCGTGAAGGACAATTATTTGTGCGATCCATAAATTACTATCCTGAGTCTGGATATCATATGATCTGTGATTCCTCTGGTGTTGCGGGTGTCCATGGGCGTCGGTGATCACTTACCATCAGGTGATCTGCTGGCTCGTTTGGTTCCTATTACATAAAAATAACGTGTAGATATCATTTGTGTCTGTTAAATTGATGTTTGTAGAAGTCCCCGCACCACAGAGCATGATACCTAGTACGAAAGCTGTCTTTAATAAGTTGTCTTTATTGATTTTGTATTTTTATTGATTTAAGCTCTGATTAGTTAGGGACTAGCCCCCTTACTCATAAACGCCTCTTAAATTTAATCACTGTTTAGCGAGATTTTTATTAGCAAAACCAACCTTATACCAAACAAAACCGTAAGAATTTAAGCTAATCAATTGACTAAAATTTAAGAAGCGTTTATGAGTAAGGGGGTAGATAGTGTTTGGTAAATGTGTGAGAAATCGTATATTTTTCTTGACCATAGTTAAATACGGTAAAATTTACTTTGAAATAACATTTGTATCTTTCTTATTTCTACTTTAATTCTAGTCTACAGTTAAAACTGCGTTTGTGTATGCGACTACGGAGCACATGGTCGCGCGTTCGAATCCCATACAGAACAACAACAGGATTTGGCGATACACAATGTTCTTTGTGTACGTAAATTTAATTTCTGTAAAGGTCCCTGAGACGCAGGAATCGATCCCTAGTCCGTAGTTAGTATTAATGTTATTGACGTGAATTCTCAGCATCATCATAACAGCCCATTAATGTCCCACTGCAGGGACGGGCCTCTTCCTATGACGGAGGGATACTTGGCCTTCTAATACCACGCTGACCAGACGGATTGGTATAGGGTTTAATTTCAAGTTTTCCTGTTTTACTTCGTAAAGATAACATTCACGGATAGTCCCTTAGTCGGTTTTTACGACACCTATGGGATGCGATGGGGTGACATATTGTATTCTTACTCCGTCACCACACGGAGAGCTATAAATTATGATATCATAATAACTGCATTTTTTGTAAACACGGATATAAAAGTAATAATTTCCTATTAAAAAAATATTACACATTTTGAATTCTGTAAAATTGTACCGCAAAACAAAAAAGTTAGCTACGATAAATTCGTAGAGCTACTACGAAATCCGTAGCAGTTTCGTAGCAACGTATTTACGTAGACTCCAAAATAAAATTATACTTTTCCAACTTTATTAGTTTGCCTTTTTCAGTTTTGTGTATATTTTGCAAAATGTTTATTTATATTTTTATACTAGTTTATAAAATCTGCTAAATTTGCAGTAAGTAAGGGTATTACGCAGCCAGTTACTGTTGCAATCACTGATTTGAAAAAGATACCACTGGTTAAGTAACAATGGCGAGGTCATTAAATAGATGGGTGACCGTGTAATGCTACTTATCATCATTAAACAACCATCTCTCGCACTAGCGAGGAAGAAATTAACAGACACATAACATTTCGACTCAAGGCATTAATTTGTTGATCTTGCACGGGGCTCGAACCCACAACATCGTGCACCGCTCCCTTATACACGACCTTTGTGCCAAAAACTTAGTATTGTTTTTGATTTGCTATTGTTTCTTTTAAGTAAAATCTGCTTTTCCAATAGCTTAAAGTAAACTTTACAAAGCAGACTTTAGTACGGTCAGTTGCAAAGAAATCTAACCCCCTCTAAGAATAAATATAACAGCGCGCTAAAGGGGTTAGATTTCTTTGCAGGTGACTGTACCAAAAGAAGAGAAAACAATATACATATTATTTTCTTTTTGCCTGTTTCATTCCTTTGCGTTAGTGGAAAAATAATAATTAAAACAATGAAAATGATTTGATTTTTTTATAATGATTAAATTAAAAATATTATTTATATTCTTTACAAAATTAAAAACTCATCGCATTTAAATAACTCTGAGTTTAAGTGTAAAGCGGTTAAGTATTTATGTCGTTTTTATATAGTATATTACACTTTTTTTATTTTATTTTTTCATATTCCTCCTCTCCAGCCTTGATACTTAGATAGTCCAGTCTTGATAAGCTGTAACAAAATAATATAAATTAAAATATGAATAAAATAATAAGATTTTTTATTTATTATTTATGGACCCGTAGGATTTACATACCTCTAGATATTATCCTTTTTCAATAAATAGGACGATAATGTGTTTTTAGGGTTCCGTACCAGTTTTGAAAAAACGGAACCCTTATAGGATCACTTTGTTGTCCGTCCGTCCGTCTGTCCGTCCGTCCGTCCGTCCGTCTGTCTGTCAAGACCATTTATCTCAGGAACGCGTGGAGGTATCAAGTTGAAATTTTCACCAAATACTAAGGCTTGTTGCCTCTTAGTGCCGTAAAAAAATCAAACTGCTAATCCAACGCAATCAAGAGATATAGCCGTTTTTGTCGCAAATTTAGAGGGGTAAAGGCAAAAACCTACAGGGTACTTCCAGTCTACCTACAAACTTGAAATTTGGCATGAAGCAAGGTCTTATTGTACATGTAATGGGAAAATTCCGAAAACCTTAAATTTTTACTTCAATCATATTATATTTTGATTTCATTGACTTTTGGCGGGAAAGCTGAGTCACGTGACCTGTGACGTCATAGAATTTTGGTCACGTGACCCGTGACGTCATAGAATTTTGACAGATGAGTCGTGACGTCACAGAATTTTGGCGGGAAAATTTTTTTGACAGTTGAGCCGTGACGTTTTTAAATTTTTGACAGATGTTTCGTGACGTCACAGAATTTTTGACAGACGATTCGTGACGTCACAGAATTTTGGCGGGAAAATATATTTTGACAGCTGAGCCGCGACGTTTTTGAATTTTTGACAGATGAGTCGTGACGTCACAGAATTTTTGACAGATGATTCGTGACGTCACAGAATTTTGGCGGGAAAATATATTTTGACAGCTAAGCCGTGACGTCACAGAATTTTTGAAAGATGATTCGTGACGTCACAGAATTTTGGCGGTTAATATATTTTGACTGCTGAGCCGTGACGTTTTTGAATTTTTGACAGTTGAGTCGTGACGTCATAGAATTTTTGACAGATGATTTGTGACGTCGTATTATTTTAGCGGGAAAATATTTGAGACCTCTTTCACTTTGACAGCTGTCACTTTTGACAGCTGTCAATTTTTACAGATAGGCGTGACGTCATAGAACTTTTGACAGATGAGTTGTGACGTCATATTATTTTAGCGGGAAAATATTTTAGACACCCGTGTCACTTTTGACAGATGTGCGTGACGTCACATAATTTTTGACAGATGAGTCGTGACGTCACAGAATTTTGGCAGGAAAATATATTATGACAGCTGAGTCGTGACGTCATTGAATTTTTGGCAGATGAGTCGTGACGTCACATAATATTTGACAGATCAGTTTTGACGTCATAAATTTTTGGCGGGAAAATATTTATTGACAGCTTTGAATTTTGGCAAGAAAAATAGAATTTAAACATCTGAATCCTGACGTTATCACAATTTGGCGGGAAAATAAATAGGTTTGTACGGAACCCTTGGTGCGCGAGTCAGAGTCGCACTTGACCGGTTTTATTTTCTATTAATGTAGGTACTCCTTATTTTTGTTCTTTTCAGTCACATCTGTAAGTTAAAAAAGTTAACTATTAATTTTGAAATTGATCGAGGACAAAATAACCTATAAAATAATTTTGTCCTTGTATTAATTTTGTCATTTTTTTTTTATTTTTTTTTTTGAATAATACATTTCAAGATAACACAGTTTTCTTCACATTATCGCTCGCTTAAACCGTGGAAGGTAATTCTGTGTTACCTAATTCTAATCAATTATGCTATCCTATTTCCTACTAATATTATAAATGCGAAAGTTTGTGAGGATGTATGGATGGATGGATGTTTGTTACTCTTTCATGCAAAAACTACTGAACGGATTTAGATGAAATTTGGAATATAGGTAGTTTAGGGTGTAGAATAACATTTAGGCTACCTTTACCATGCTGGTAAAGCCGCGGGCATCAGCTACTCAAATATAATAATAATAGAACTGTCTATGAATTAAATTTTTTGCCAAGTTAAGTTGGCGAGACGCGAAAGAGGGGGCTACAGCCTTACAAAGGTTTTTCAATTGATCACTTCACTTTTATAAATTCAAATATAAAATGGTTTTCGAGTTGTTTATAGCTTTAGGTTGACAAATGTCACGAAAAGATCTAAAAAGCGCAAAAAGTTAAAGTCAAAATTATGTCTACTTTGCCTATACAGAATGAACATGAGAATAACGCATTCCTTTAAGCCCTCTTTACACATCGACAAGTACAGTAGCGAGTTAAGTAGTAAGTTGTTGATTAAGTACATTTAAATAGATCTCCATCCTATTTTTTGGCGAGTTAAGTTGGCGAGACGCGAGAGAGGGGGCGGGGCTACTTCGTACTTAACTTGCCATAAAATAGGATGGAGATCTATTCAAATCAACTTAATCAACAACATACTACTTAACTCGCTACTGTACTTGTCGATGTGTAATTCGGCCTTTATTGATATTGATACATACTAGGTATGGCCAGACAGTTACGTAAGTGCCTACTGAGTTAAAAGTAATTTTTAATTTGTTATAAAAATAACTTTTGGGATGAGATGGGTTAATGGCAAGTTGTTTTCTAAGTCCTTAACCACAGGGACAAATAGTTTTAAGTACATAATATATTTTTCTTTTCCATATGTAGACAGAGTAAGAAAGTTGTCACCAACCCATCCCATGATATTATCGTAAAAGGCCAATAAGCGAAAGTTTTCGGAATACTTATATTAGTACAAAACTAAAATATTAGTGTTAATAAGTCCCGTTTCCACCCCACATTAGAAGGAGGCCTGTCTCTACTGCACAGCTTATTATTGACCTATCATTAATAAGCTTAGTCGTGGGACACAAATGCCTTGCTGGTCTCGCTTGCTTAAACTACCTTGCCTTAAAGTGGTCGCATATTCAATCTTCTATTCTATTTAAAATAACATTTTGTTTAAATTAAAAAAAAAAATTAACCAAACCAAAATATTTTCATAAATTTTGGTATTTTTTTTATCTTTTTGTTTGAAGTGTAAAAATACGTTAAACTAAAATACATTAAACTAAAAATAAATTGAACAAAACACCTTTTCCTTTTTGTAACAAGTTATTAATATTCCATTAGAAGGAGGGTCCTTTTTCTAATACTTAGGGAAACATGGGTAGATTGTGTAAACGTATTCCTTCTTCCCGAAATATAGCTAACTATGAAGTAGTAGTCCTTTAGTCGGCTTTTAAGAAATCATATTTGAAGAAAATAAAATTTCTTGCGTACTATGGATCATTTCTCTATCGCAAGAACGTACATCAATTTAACGTACACAAATGTAGTACTTCCAGAATCCAGACACAGAACAACAATTTTGAATCACTCGAATCGTTCCAAACCCGCGACTTGATACCCTGAAGCTTCTGATGCGATGCACAGTTCATAATAATATTTCTAGATAAGCTTATAAATTAAAATAAAATAACAAACTTAACAATTTGTACCCTCTTTAACAAAAAACATGACCACAGACCATCAAAATATCTTCCTTAAACCAAACTTTGTAACAATACTAAAATCATAATCTGTAGCATTAAAACTAAACTGGCATATAACCGCGAAATATAAGAGCCACAATAGACTCTACTAATCTTCTCAAAATCAATACCTTTTTACCTCTAACCCCCGAAAATTTTCCAAAACTACCCTCAACCCCTTTTCAATTTAAACGACAAAGTATTATTTAATTTTCACCGTCTTTTCTCCATTGTGAGGTACCGAGCGAGAGGGAAGGAATACCCTCCGGTCTTTACTAAGACATTCGCTGTCTCTTACTTGCTAGAATAAAATAGTGTGCGTGAGAGAGGCGGGTGTATATAAGAAGTTCCGTCTCCGTTTTCTTAATGACGTCGTATAGATTTATAGATGTGTTAGGGTGGTGTTTCTCCGCCTCGGGTGGGGTGCAAAAGTTTTTACAGCCCCTTTATGAATGCTTTGGATGGAATTTTTAGTTTTTTAGCTGTTTTATGTAAGGGCGTTATTATTAAAGTTATTTCTTTGAAGAATATGATTATTTAATCATTTTATTGGGTGTCTTTTTCAAGATGTTAACTAAAAAAATTTTTTAGTCTATTTATTTTATTTAATGACCTATGTAGCTTAAATTTTATAGTGCACAACTGCTGCACAGAGGTCTCGAGTTCGACTCAATGCAATTTTTTGTAAGCATTATGAATATGATTTTTAAATATTAATACGTAGGTATTTTACCTATTAATAAAAACGTATTTAAGTATGTTAATCTTTCAACACTCAGCCATAGTAGAAGTTCTGCTTGGTTTAGGATTAGAAGGCATTGTAAATTTACATAAAAAACTAATAGGAAGAAATAACATAAACCAAAATACAATACTCAACCTACATACTAAATTTCTACCAAAAACTAATCCTCAACCTATAATTAAAAAGAAATCACCACGTTCCAAATTTAAATTACATTCGAATTCATTTATATTCGAGGCCGCAAGCATAAAACGTTTGAACATCGTGTGCGTTCGAAATACGAAAAAGCCGTTGTAAATCGCCTAATCTTGAGACCGCGCTCATGACGTATGTAAGGCACGTCGCTTCTAACCGAACTTCAAATTAGGAACACCCGCCATCTTGGACATGCCACAGTCTACCAACACCCTATACATTGTAAGCAATTTTCTACAGTTGTGCAACTTTATTCAAGATACTTTTTTAGGCTATGTGTTGTGAAGGTATGGAATTTTGTACTAGAATCAAGAGGAATCTTGGCCCCACTAATCCAGCAATTACGCATTTTAATGGCGTTCGTTGGTGTCGGTTTTAATATTCAGTTCCTTGTTTTACGGCTTGGCTTAGCTTGCTACTTATGTAGGTATTAATGTATTTAGTTATTTTAATTGTGATCACGATATCGTTTTGATAATGGAAGATTAAAAATTAATTCTAGTTTGTAAACGAGACATAGATAAAGGGATTTAAAAATGCCATTAGTATTGTTTTTGACAGCCTAATTTTAGTAAGTACGTTTGTTTTATTCACTTATGAATAGGAATACTACCTATTATATTTTTTACATCTTAAGGTTTGCGATGGCTGTGGCATCTGTTGCCTAAGTTTCCTTTTATATGAAGGCGCTTCGTCTTTGCAGGAGGTTGACTTTAGTTAACGTCTTCGAAAATAGGAGGGTTCTTAATACGATTGTATTTTTTTTTTACGTTTGTTACCGACGAATTCTATTTTATACAATTTTTTTTGTTGTTGCAAGGGTACTTAGTAGTACGAAGTTACTTCCAAGTTGGTCTGAAGGGATATTATGATAGGTATAAACGATGAGTTGTTTTTTGAATAAAAAAATATCTACCTTTTTTTAAATATTCTATTTTGAGACCTAAGTACCGAGAGGTTGAAGTTACAAGCTGCTTCGTAGATAATTATCTTAAATACTTGTTCGTGTATACAAACATTAATGTGTATGGAGTGTTTTCTATATAATGGGTCCATGAACGCAGTGTGAAGAAGCATTTGGCCAAACCGGCAAAATGATGACGACGGATTGAAGTTATTTTTAGATTGCGAACCGGTGGCTTCATTTGTGGACTGTACTCGCGCTTTCCATCAGGTTCGATATTGTCATATTGCCGTGTTTTTGTATAAAAAAAATAACTATAATTAATTATCCATTTACGTAATATTTCTTTTTTTTAAATCACTTAATTGTACACCAAAATAAAAATCAAAACAGCAGGTAAGTACATGAATTATCTTAAAAACTAGGTGACACAAATGGCGGTCTTATCACTCGAAGTGATTTCTTCCAGACAACCTTTGGATGGAAAATGTGTAATATAATTTTTATGTTGTGTGGTGTACTGAATAGTGTAATAATGTATTTATATATTTTTATAATATGTAGTAGGAACGGAAAAGAAAATTATAATGAAAAGGTAATAAAAATAGTAACATTAATACTTACTTATACTGAAAAGGAAATAAAATAATAATATACAGAAAGATAGAATAAGATACGGTATAGTGACGCGTTTAACAAATACATAATGATACAAAAACATGAAGCAAAGCAGATACTATAAAATGAAAATGAATGAAAAATAAGCTATTAATTTTGGACAGAATTAGATATAAGAGTGAGAAAATGCTCCTTTACACGGTTTTTGAAGGTATGCTGAGTTTGAGATCGTCTTATCGATTCAGGCAAATTGTTCCAAAGGCGTACAGCTTGCACCGAAAAGGATTTGTCGAAAAATCGTGTGGTGTGTGAAGGCATTTTTAGTTTTAGATTCTCTGATGACCGCAGGGCCCTCGAATGTGTATTGTGAAGAAATACAAAGCGATTTTTAAGGTAAGGAGGAGTATGAGGATTAAAAAGAATATTATAGAGTAGAGATAGAATATGAGTATCCCGGCGAAGACGAATGGGAAGCCACTTGAGTTTTTTAATATTGTTACAAGCAACTAATTTAATCACGCTTAATAATAACTACATTATACTCTGTTACATACAAAAGTTTTAAGAGGATTTATTCTACCAACCGATGTCATATAAAAATCTAAACTAAAAATCTAAATTAACAAAATAAACTAAAAAGCAAAAACATAACTAAAAAGTAATTTAAAAATTTCAATCTCGAGGCAATTGCCTTGCCAATTAGCTTTGTACTCTTGTCTTTATTACGTCTTTGTATTCAAATTTCTTCAACCGCCTTACTGAGTTTCAGAAATAACGTAAAGGTAAACGGGCGTTTTGTTTGGACATAATATGACCCATGGCGTACACGAACGAAATATGGCGGGGTATGTAGTTAAATATACCTATTACTAACTGGTATATGTCCCATTGTTGTGGCGTATGGGAGAAACGAGAAAAATAAAAATTTTGTTTATTTTTTTAAGGCATTAAATATAGAATTTTTCTAAATATTTCAGTAACCTATTGGGCTTATTTTGATAATACTTGCAGCAGTAGTCTGTTTAATACAACACTGTTCACATTATTACGCTTGTAACCAAATAGCAAAGAAATAAAATCACGTTCTATAAAAATGTTTTTTTATTCTACTGGACCCCTACAGTTTGCGCTACCTAACTTGGCTGGGGTGAAGTTAGCTTTCAGAGAAGTTTGCGCACGTACAGGAAAAAATAAAAACACCCGCTCCCCACGTTCCCGGTCTTTTAGTTCCAAATATGACATCTGCGCAGCTGATTTGCAACAACTTAAAGCCAGTTACCCTTTTGTCTGGTGTATGTGTTTTATTAAACCGTTATAATTGAAAACTGTCTCGTTAATTTCATTTTTCTAAAAACTTAATAATGTTCAGTATTCGGTTCTTCCTACTCACATACAGCCAAATAACTTTTTTCTCCCGGTAGGTACATAATTTTTTTTTATATAATTAGAAAAGCGGTATTATAGTCTACAATTTGAACCTAGTTTGGTGTTTGTACGCGAAAAAAAACAAAGTGGGTCAAATTCGCCCTGTTACCTTTAAATTCAAATTTCTAAGTAAGCAATTTTCATTAAAATGTATTTTAATTCTTTTCAATTAAGTATTTGCTTTACTTTTCATTTTCCATAAAGTCGTGTTGAACGAAGAAACTTAAAAATAAACCTGTTTATCATGCATGTTTGCCTAATCAAGAAGGAAATAAGAAGTCACAGTTGTAACTTAACCTAACTTGTAAATAACTTGAATAACCAAATTATTTATAACAACTAATTGTATCAATTTATTATGTTTTGAGTCGATTATCGAAAAAAAGAACATTTAGAATGACTTTAGCCAATACGCCACATAGGTCATCAAAGATAATAAGAATACACAACAAAATGACTCCACATCGCCATAAAAACTCGAGATCAAAACACTTTAAAATGTAATTAAAAAGTTAATATCATACAACAAATTTATATACAATAAAAGTTGCTGTCTCTAGCGTACCATTAAAATAGAATACTCATTTGAAAACGCCAAAAGGTTGGTAGCCGAGCATAAAATTCTGAGCGCGAAAGACGGCTAGCTTTTATTAAAACGCCGGTTTTGCAAAGTTAAAATTAAACATGAAAAACGATGCCACCCCAAGCTCCCTTACTACCTGGGGGGCGACCCGACAACTATGCTCTAGTATTAGGGTTGTCATTGAATAAAGTTTAAATATTTATTTATTTTATTTTATTTTGGTACAAACAGTCATCAGTAAAAAGTTATTTAATTACAGACTTAGCTTATAGACAAGGAGTACCCAAATGTTAACAGTTTTACAGTTACTAGTAAAATGCAAACGGATAAACTGATATAATGCAATGCTTGTAATAAAGAATAAAATTGCGTTATATACATTTATATTATCGTTATAGTCTGTTAAGGTCCCACAATATGGTGGTCTTGATGAGAACCTTGGCTCTTCTCCTTAATGGTGAGAACCCTTACTGTAACCCACGCCAAACGTCATTCTGACCGATTGATAAAATTTCATAGCATGTTTTCTATATTTTATTTTTGTATAGAAAATGTTGACGTTTCTTTCCTTAGTTGGAATTTAAGACAGTTCAGATGAGTCAATGCATCTGGCAATTTAAGTATAATAACATCGAATGTTTTCAATAGGTCTTATTTTATTTTGCACGTAACAATGATCTACATTGTAAGTAAATAAAAATAATTTATTTTTACAATTTTCAAATGTATAATTTAAACAACCGAGATAATCCTTGTGACGTATTTAAAGCAACTGTTTGTTGATCATACGAAAAAATGGTTCTCTCATCTTTAAAATCGTTAGTCCCGTTGTCCTTAATAATATACGTCTCATATAGTACCTGATATGATGGTAATTTTAATTCTTTACTTAACTTAATTTCATCATTAACTTAATTTGACGACCTCTGTGGCGTAGTGGTTATATAACATGACTGCTACGCAGAGGTCTCGGGTTCGATTCCCGCTCAATGAAAATCTTTGTGTGCATGAACATGATTGTTTGCATTGGTCTGAGTGTTTCTATGTATATATGTATGTATTTACAAAAAAAGAAAGTATTTAAGTATGTTTATCCGTTGTCTAGTACCCATAGTACAAGCTCTGCTTAGTTTGGGACTAGATGACGTTGTGTGAATGTGTGAGGAATATTCTATATTTATCATTACACTTCACTTGATCATAAATCAAAGACAAAGAAAAACAAATAAGTGACATCCCTAGAAAATTTTATTTCGCGGTGAAATTTGTAAATTTATGTAAATATTCCGCGTCTTGGGGAGGGGTTTGTGGGGGGTAAGGCGAATCGTTACAAGTATGTACTACGGCAGTAATGTGTTCGTTCGTGCTGTTGCCTTTTATGTGAAATGTTTATTTTATAAAATAAATTGCGATGTTTATACGGTATTATTGTAATAGGATAGTATTTCTTGAAGGGTGATAATTGGGGATAAATACATAAAGATGTTGGTATTAAGATGGTTGGACTAATGAATGTAGCTATGCAACGTACTGGCTGAAGATTATTTATTTTATTTTTCACATATGAAAAAATCATTAGTGCAATCTTCAAAAACGGACACTTAGCTTGGATGCAGTAAAAAACGGGATACTGGAATTAAAGTGAAATCTCCAAGTTATTCGATTAAAATAATAATAATTTTGTATTAATTTGTTGTTAAAAAAATATGTCATCATCATCATAACAGCCTATTAAGGTCCCAGTGCAGGGATGGACCTCCTCCCATAACGGAGGGAACGCAAACGCATTTATATAATATTTATTTTACTTGGCCTACTAATACCACGCTGGCCAGACGGATTGGTACAGGGTTTAATTTCAAGTTTTCCTTCTTTTTATTTCGTAAAGATAATATTGACTTGGGATGAGATGGGGTGGTGACATATTATTGTGTTCTTACTCCGTCACCACAATAAGACATGTGCTTAGTAACACATAATAATTAATACTTAACAAGACTTCCGCTAGCTTACGGGGTCATGAGACTAATACGAAAAGTAGAACAATAAAATTAATGGAGTTTGCTAGACCTAGCTCTCAACCCTGCTGTTTAATGAAGATATTTAATGAGATCTAATTCTTAACATTTCACAAGTCTTTGCGCGGGTGCTGCGTTCATCGCGTGATTGATCTTTAGCGAAGTATCTAGGACTTGAGGTCTAGTCGTTATGCTATAGCAGAGGCCTATGGTAGAGGGCTTGAACTTCTCTCGACACCAAATTTATCAGTTACTGAACAGTAAAATACAAGATATTTTCTTATAAAGGTTATTTGAGTTAATTAGTAACCTAAAGAGACATCCTAATATTATAAATGCGAAAGTTTGTAAGATGTATAGGTAGATGTTTGTTACTCTTTCACGCAAAAACTACTGAGCAGATTTTTATGAAATTTGTAATATAGGTAGTTTAGGGTGTGGAATAACATTTAAGCTACCTATACCACGCCGGTGAAGCCGCGGGCATCAGCTATTACCTATATAAAGACAACTTTGACAGCAATCGAAAATTAATCATCTTTTCAAAAGACAATTCTTTTGTCAATCTTCTAAGACGCTAATACACGAACTCTCGCACACCAATAACACATAACAAGAGGTTTATTGTGTACATAAAACATTGTGATTGCCTTTGACACAACGCTCCGCAACTGCCAAGTTTTAATAGAAATTTAAATTAGCTTCTACTAGCAGCAAACGGTCGCTGCGAACGCAAACGCATTTATATAATATTTATTATATATTAAAGAGGTTGTATAAGTATGTTGTATCTCCAATTTATTTTTGTGGGTGTCGTAAAAGTTGACTATTGAAAATTCCGCTAATGACTGAATGTATAAGACTGAGAGAGCCTAGAGATCCGTCACACCTGTGTGACGGATCTCTAGGCTCTCTCAGTAACCTATTACGGACTCCAGCTCTCATAAGGTTCTGAAACTAATATTTAATATAGAAATTTAGTTTGTTGTAATACAATTATGTAAACCTTTTGAGAGAAATAAATGAATTTATTATTATAAATGTTTTTTAAGGGTTAACTGGGCACATGTTTTTATTAGTAACTAGCTTAGTGGCTTAACCCGCGTTGTATGTATTGGTAGCTTAAATGTTAGGTTATTTCTAGACCTAAAACTATCTATATTCCAAATTACATCAAAATACATTCAGTAGTTTTTGGGTGGAAGAGTAACAAACATTCATTCATACATACATACCTACATACACCGTCACAAACTTTCGCATTTATTTAATAATTAATTATAATATTAGTAGCATAGGATAAATTACAATGATCGGATAGTACGATTCAAATTATCCGGGACAAAATCTTAGGTAAAAGATGCCGCGGTTGAAAGGTATCTTCTTGTTCTTGTTAATCGTTTGGTTATTGTACATTTATTGGCCAACCTGGTGACGAGAATAGTCGAAAACCGCCCATATTACGTAGCTTAACGACTATGTTACTACCACGACAACCAATACCAACTTTTTAGGTGCCCCAGAAAGCACGCAAAGATGAAAATTTCATCTGAGCGTTAGTGTTATTTAATACCATTAAGCATTGACCTATCCGTGTGGTGACGGAGTAAGAATACATATGTCACCACTCCATCTCATCCCATGGGTGTCATAAAAACCGACTAAGGGAATAACCGTAACTACTATCTTTACGAAATAAAAAGAAGGAAAACTTGAAATTAAACCCTATACCAATCCGTATGGCCAGCGTGGTATTAGTAGGCCCAGTAACCCTCCGTCACGGGAGGACGCCCGTCCCTGCAGTGGGACATTAATGGGCTGTTGTGATGACGCGTTGACCTATCTATGGACAAACCACGCCGATGTTGCTTAACCACCGTTATCCTTTACAAATCAGTGATTGCTGTGAGTCTAAGATATACATAGTATACTCAATAATCCTTCTAAAACGTTCAACATGTCAAGTACGATACCAGTTTTTGTCATCAAAATTGATTAGAAATTTAAATCTAAATTGAATTTGCAAAACTTCAAACGTTCCACTAAGAAGGTTCGCCTTCTAACTAGATATATATAAACTTTTAATTACTTTTCTTTGAGTAAATACTCGACATACGCTAAAGATATTTAGAGTTTCTTAAGTAAATTAAATTTCTTAGCGTTTTATGTAAACGTATGTATACAGAGCTGAGTTTTGCATAAGTCATTTTAGTAAATTGATTTCTTAATATATTATTGCTCAGCTTTGGGTCTTTGAAATAAAACTTGGCTGCCCTTTTATACCTGTGAGTGTCAAACGTGAATCTTGAGAGCATCTTTCAGGATTTGAGCTTTGTGATAGGTCAATTTATCGCCCCCAAGACAACTTGAAAACTACCACCACTTTTACGGATGACTACAGTAGAGCTTTGAAAAAAATTTAGCTAAGAAATAAACGCTACGTTTCGAAATATAATGATTTGACTTTGTTACAATTTTTAAAAGCAGATACAATTTAAGCTTTATAAAAAAAGAATAGCCGTAAGAACTCGTAATAGCTCCCTTATATAACACAACTCGCCTTCCCTTATACCGCATTAAGCCCGATTTACATATCGACAAGTACAGTAGCGAGTTAAGCAGTAAGTTGTTGATTAAGTTGATTTAAATAGATCTCCATCCTATTTTTTGGCTAGTTATGTACGAAGTAGCCCCCTCTCTCGCGTTTAAATCAACTTAATCAACAACTTACTACTTAACTCGCTACTGTACTTTTCGATGAGTAGGTAAATCGGGCTTTATACTGCGTTGGAAGCAGGCCGCTTTAAGGGTATGTATGTTTGGCGTCTAGGTAGAAAGTAAGTTCTAGACTCTATCCTGATGAATCCTTTACCCGCACGGAGAATCCGAGGAATCCTTAAATTGAGGTATAATAATGACCATCAATTGAATTGAATTAGTACTAAGACATTAGTAAAATTATGACGGAATCTAACTTTTGATTGTCAAACAAAAGACAAGACGGATCTAAAGTTAGGAACGAAACGCGCTCGCTCAAGAATTAGTGATGTTACTCTGTTATTATGATATTAATATTATCTATTATATATGAGTTTTCATATCATATTTCCAAAAAAAGTATTTAAGTATGTTTATCCGTTATCCATAGTACAAGCTTTGCTTAGTTTGGGACTAGGTGGCGATTTGTGAATGTGTGAGGATTATTTATTATTTATTTATATCTAAAGTAGGAGCAAAACGTTAAAAAAGTGCAGAAGCCAAGAAGATTATTATTAGGCTGCCTGTCCATCTGAGTGGAGAGTGCCAGAGGAGCGGAGAAACGGAGAAATATTCACAATGGGACTGTAAAAAAAAATTAAATAGTGAAGCCGATACCTTGTGCACGGCAGGCAGTACTGTGACTATTACCTAGCTATATTATTAACTAACTCTCAAAAACTAATACCCTAACATACTAGTTAAACACATACATGTCCCATCACTAAAGTACAACTTCAAGACAGATAAAATTTGTGTAAAGGATATAAAGGCCATAAATGAGAACATATCACCTGTTATCTCTCATCTAATCAATGTCAGTATGCAGACTGGGCAATATCCAAACCACTTAAAACAAGGATGCGTAAGACCTGTATTTAAAAACGGGAAAAGGGACGATGAACAAAATTACCGACCAATTACCTTGCTTCCGACAATAGATAAAATAATAGAAAAATTCGTGTGCAACCAAATCCATAGTTTCTATGAAAAGAATTCGATAATTAACAAATCTCAATACGGATTCCAACGGAATAAAAGTACAACACTACTCTTATCTAACTTCACAGACTATGTAAACAAAGCCTTAGACTCTAAGGAACATGTTCTAGTTCTATTTATTGATCTCTCCCGTGCCTTCGATACTTTAGACCATTCTAAGCTGACAAGCAAACTTTATGACACAGGACTGAGAGGACCAATATATAATTGGTGCTGTGATTACCTAAAAAACAGACAATATCAAGTCAGAGTAGCTGATAGCCTAAGCGACACGGTCTCAGCCACCTTTGGCACAGCTCAAGGCTCGGTATGTGGCCCATTACACTTCCTCGCTTACGTAAATGATATGAATAACATCTTGCAACATTCCGCATCATTTCAGTTCGCTGATGACACGTGTATCATAACCACAGGCAAAGAATTGAAAGCAATTATAAGTCTCCTACAAAACGATTTTAATTTACTAAATAAATGGTGCCATGACGCTGGTCTAGTACTAAATGCCAAAAAAACAAAAGTAATGCACATAAAGTCACCATACCTGCCACGGGATACACAAAACAACATCAGAGTAGTAGCCCATTCACACGCGTGCCAACACAGAAATACCCGATGCGATAACAAATGTACAATTATAGAACAAGTATCCACACATAGATATTTAGGACTACTTATTGACGATAAATTTAACTGGGGTCCACATATAGAACAAGTTTGTGTTAGATTAAGAGCTTTCCTTGCCAATTTATACGTAATAAACAATCGTTTATCATTCAAAACTAGGCTTCTCCTTTACAACGCAATGGTTGACTCGATTGTGTCATACGGTCTCTCAAGCTATGGCAGGACCTTCAAAACATATCTGGAACCCGTTTGCAGGCTGCAGATTAGAATATTAAAATTAATGGTCCCAAAAAATATAAAAGACCAATTAACAAATGATTACGATATATTTAAATTTTGTAATACGCTTAGCATACAGGACAAAATTAAATATAGCCTTTTAAAGGAACAATTCTTTAACACGCAAAATCAGGAAAAAATAAAACATCCCGTATATACACGTAAAGTAGCACAAAAGAAACTGGTTATTAAAGCGGCAAAAAACTACTACGGCGAGCGAACGACTGAGTACATCACCCCCCGACTAATAAATTCTTTACCTACCTCCCTTCGCGATAGTGTAAACAAAAATAATATAAAACATAAATTAAAACAATACTTTCTGTCACAGGATTAAAATTGTGTTCTTTTAATTTATAATAGTTAACAGTAGATAAATGTAATACCTAGTTGTAAATTAATTTTAATTTGTATAATGTCTTCTTTTAGCAGGTGTAGTTCCTAGACATACCCACTTGCTATAATTCATATAAATTGTAATTTGTTGTTTACTAAAGTTTATTGTAAATACCTCACTAACAATTACTCTGTTGTGAATACTGCCACACACAATCCCTAGAGGATTAAGTGGTAATTTGTATTATTTAGTCTTAAGTGTTTATTTGTATTTGGTAATAAATAATAAAAAAAAAAAAAAAAAACAACCTTTTTAAAGAATTTTCAACTACCCTCATTTTTTGAATCACTAAAATTTTTAGTATCCTAACATACACATACCTACTAGGTATAGTAACGCAGATACATGTCCCATCACTAAAGTACATCTTCAACAAGCTTTTTAAAGAATTTTCAATTACCTTCATTTTTTGACTCACTAAAACTTTTAGTATCATAACATACACATACTTGTATAGTAAAAGAGATACATGTCCCATCACTAAAGTACAACTTCAACAAGCTTTTTAAAGAATTTTCAACTACCTTCATTTTTTGACTCACAAAAACTTTTAGTATCCTAACATACACTTACTAAAGCAGATACATTTCCCATCACTAAAGTACAACTACAACTAGCGTCGTTGGCTTCGTTCGCAGCAAGTTTTGATATTGTACTATCCTTAACACTTGAGGACTCGCTAATGGGTCCACTGGACCCAGTCCTTCATATTTTGCTTTTTAAATATTATAATTCGACGAATGCGACGTTGTCGCTTTTAGTACCTTTTAACGATAGTCTAGCACAGCAAATGACGACGTCAGCAGTCAGTTGGCGCGCTGCAAGTAAGCGTTACGGACGTAAAAGGTGTGTATGGGTTTGCCAGACCCGGTAGCGACTAAATACGTAAGTGAATTTTGCATCATCAAACCAGAGGAACACAGGAGCACGAAACTTACTTTGGGTTTCAAAATAATACCACATTGCTATCTTACGTGCCTAAACGTGGCAAAGTAGTTCTTTTAGCATCTATTATGCATCATGATGCTAAAATAGACGTAGGAACCGGTGAACAAAAGAAACCTGAAATGTGCGTTGCAGCCTATGTAATTGGAAAAAATATAGGAAAACCAATGTTTTTTGCACAAAGTGCAGTGTACCAATTTGTGAAGAACACATGCAGCATGTTTGTATAAATTGTTATAACTAAATTTTATATACAAGGTGTCTGAAGAATGTTGACAAGTGTGATTTTACTCCAAATAAGAAATTATGTGCTTTGTCATTTTTTTTTATACTTCTGTGATGATTGATCTCTCTTAGCTATTCCGCTTACATACGTATATTATATTTGTGTAAGTAAATCCAGAAAATTTTGTTTAAAATATGTAAATATAAAAATTACAATGATTACCCTAAATCTTATCACAAAACTAAGGAGAAATTAAGTATATTTTCGTACTAGCCTTTGTTTAAGTAAATATAATAAATATTAATATTTCATTCAATAATATCTTTTATTATACATATAGAATTCGTATAAAAAAGTAAACATTTACGTTTATCATACAGTTCTGGAAAAAACTTATGACGTTATACGGGGTCTAGCGGACCCGGTAGCGAGTACTTGTGCGACAAATTATGACGCGAGTCCCTAAGTGTTAATCGAATACCAATAAATCGAATATACATTTTTCGACCACTACAAATCGAACATCCAAACACACGAACGTTCATAAAATCGAACGGGTAGATTTTAAAATTATCTTTCTTTGTTTTAAGAGTTTCCTTAACGCCTTCTGAAACTTCTTTAAATCGTGAAATTGTAGTTACAGAGACCTTACATACTGAAGCCGATACCTTTTGCACGGCAGGCAGTACCGTGAGCTACTTAGCTATATCATTAACTGACTCTTAAAAACGAATACCCTAACATACACATACTATAGTAAAGCAGATACATGTCCCATCACTAAAGTACAACTTTAACAAGCTTTTTAAAGAATTTTCAACTACCTTAATTTTTTGACTCACAAAAATTTTTAGTATTCGACGACCTCATTGGCGCGGCGGTAGCGCAAGCGGCTGCCGTGCAAGAGGTTGTGGGTTTGATCCCCACGGAGGACAATATTTTGTGAGATCCACAAATTATTGTCCTGGTCTGGGTAATCTTTGTGTCCGTTAATTGATGTTCGTAAAAGGTCCCCGCGACACAAGGCATGATCCCTAGTGCGGGAGTTGTCTTTAAAAAAAAAAAAGTATTCTAACATACACAAGACATACTATAGTAAAGTAGATAGACATGTCCCATCACTAAAGTACAAGTTGAACTAGCGTCGTTGGCTTCGTTCGCAGCAAGTTTTGATAGAATTTTCAATTACCTTCCTTTGTTTCAAGAGTTCTGAGCGCCTCTCTAGTGTTACTTGTACTAACTTTATGTTTGTCTCTGTTTCAATTTCACCTACGAGGAGGTAAAACTATTTATTGGGTAAAAGGTAGAATTTTATTTTTTTTGGTCTTTTTGAAGATTACTTACTATTTTAATAAGATCAAAAGGGGGTAGTTAGTAAAATAAAGATCTTTCGATTATTTTGTTAATTGGTGCTGAGAGCACAAATAAATGTGAGTAGTAAAAGAAATTTAAACATTTAAAATTTTGTGTTTATAATATCAATATAAGTTATAATTTTTTAACTTATTGTTTAATTTACTTTATTTTTTTCATTTCTCTTTAATAGAGTACTTACTAATAATTAATAGGGTTATGGGAAATTAAATTAAGGTAGTTAAAAAAATAAAATAATTTCAAAGTTTATAAAATAAATTATGAAAATATGTCTTTATGTAATTTCTTTTTTATTTCTCTTTTAAAAAAGATAACTTTCACGTTATGAATCAAACCTTGCACCGGGAGGACATTAACATAAATCAATCAATTGTCCTGATTGGGTTCCCTATTTTTCTTTTTTTATTAGGGAGCCCGCCCTGTTTGGGGTTTTACTGTGACACCTTGCACTTCTGCCACATACCGCGATTAAATACCGAATCATCTTCTTTTTCTTTTCATTATTTATTCAAAGATAACTCCCCTACTAGGGCTCATGTCCTGGGTCGCAAAAAAATTACAGACATCTATTTAATGGACACAGAGAACAATATAATTTGTGCATCGATTCGAAATCGCGTCCTCGTTCATGACACCCGGTACCGCAATTTTCGCACTTTCTAGGCATATAAAAAAACTAGCGGCCCGTCCCTGCTTTGCATATGAATTAAACATTACATTTAGATAAGTTAATTTTAACACATTACACTTTATCATAATTTAAGTAAGTACTTATCCCCATATTTTTTAGTAAAATAAGCTTAATATAACTTCGGCACTAGGAAAAAAGTAGCTTTCCAACAGTGAAAAAATTATTCAAGTCTGTTCAGTAGTTTCGGAGCCTATTCAATTCAAACAAACAAACAAAAAATCAAACATTTCCTCTTCATAATATTAATAGTATAGTATAGACAATCATCATAATAGCCCATTAATGTCCCACTGCAGGGACGGGCCTCCTTCCGCGAAGGAGGGATACTTGGCCTACTAATACCACGCTGGCCAAACGGATTAGTATAGGGTTTAATTTCAAGTTTTCCTCCTTTATACTTCGTTCAGATAACATTCACGGATAGTCCCTTAGTCGGTTTTTACGACACCCATGGTATCAGATGGGGTGGTGACATATTGTATTTTTACTCCGTCATCACACGGATAATTATAGACAAGTGTATTGATGTAAACACAAAACATTTTTCCAAACTATAGTAATATTTATGTTGATCAGTACAATCTTGCATCTTGTTATGACAATATTATACAAACGTCAGGGTTCATTTGAATTTGATATGGCGGCAAGATGGCGGTGTATTACAATCTATTTCACGCTTAATTGAATACTGACGAAATTGTGTGTTATTGTTTACTTTCTTTATTTATTTTGTTGAGGAAGAAAAAGAATAGTTGGAAGGACTTGTGAATTAAAAAATTGAATTCAACTAGAAATCATATGCCTACGGTAGGTACTGCGTTTTCATGGATGATATACAGTGGTTTATTTTTGCGTAAATTCAATAGTTATACATAACCAACATGTTTCAAACTATGGGACTAATTCAAAATCAAGAAGGTATACCGTATTCATCCTTACTTGATTTATTTAGTAAACAAACACCACATATTGCAAATTCACTAGTTTTTACATCAATCGCACACTTTGATATGGATGAAAATTTCTGGAAAGTAGCATTAAACGTTTATGCAATAGAAAACACGTAAATCACTTTGATTTATCCACTATCTTTCGTAAATTTTAAATAAATGTATTTTTTTCCAACATAAAATTTCACAGATAAAATTATTTTTACGATTTGACATTTGTAGATTATAGAATTTTGTCCTTGATTCCTATACATTTTTCAAAGATTAAAGACTGAAGTCTTTAGTCTGTGGTTGACACGGCGCCATATATGTTTACGTTTTAGAGCAAGTCTGTTTAAATAGACAGTACGTAATATTTAAAAAAAAAAAATGTTTTAAATTGGTTACTTTACAAATTAAAGCCTCCTGCTTTTCGATCTTAGAATCAATTAAAAATAAATAAATAATTAAACAAAACAAACACACAGACTATAATCCAACAACTTAAAAGTAAGATTACAAGGGAAATTAATTAACCAAGCCACGAAATGAAGTTGAAAAATTGATTAAACCGGCGGCAACCGCACGTCGGCTTCAGGGGGGGAGAAGGGGCATAGTTGTACCTCCACGGAAACGTCAAAGTTTCAAGGGAGGGAACGGGGTGTGAAAAGGGGGCAAAAATGAACCACCACTAAGACGGATCGCGCAAGTTTAAATTTAGAATTGGACGGTTTCTTTCTGGCCAATGCTGTTATTTCCTTTGAGAAGTTTGAATTTGGAATTGACAATAAAGAGGATTTATTAACGGATATTTTGTTTAGTTTACATGTTAATTTAATTAGGCCTGTGCCTAATTAAATGTAGTGTAATTAAATGTATGCCATGTAGTGCTGTCCTGTGACAGCACTACATGGCAACATTGTGTGGAGGCCTATGTCCATCAGTAAACGTCAATTAACTGACATAATAATGATAATGAAGACAATTATTATTGTCTTCGTAATATGTTAATTATGCCTACTTTAATTATTTTTAAGAATCTTATTAACAAGGGTGAAGTATTTAATAGTCAATCATCATCATCATAACAGCCCATTAATTTATCCACTGCAGGGACTGGCCTCCTCCCATGACGGAGGGCTACTTCGCCTACTAATACCACGCTGGCCAGACGGATTGGTACAGGGTTTATTCTCAAGTTTTCCTTATTTTTATTTCGTAAACTTTGTTCAGATATCTGTGTTCTATATTATCTTTACGAAATAAAGACCGACTAAGGGAACGGGACCCATAGGATGTGATGGAGTGGTGACATATTGTGTTCTCACTCCGTCACCACACGGAGGATAGTAGTCAATATCTTAACCCAAAAAGGCAAAAATTGACTTAAGACCCAATAAAGCAATGTGTTTCGCTAGCGTGCTATTAGTAGGTCAAGTTTTACTCAATGCAAAGAGGAGGTTACCACTTCTGCCGTAAGATATCCACAGGCTGCAATTTCAATTTCAGTTCACGTCATTCTTTTAGTTGGTTTAATAATAAATACTTGAATTTGGTACGGACAAACGTAAAAAAAATATTTAAGGAATTTGTCTTAAAGACAAATCATTTAAAAAAAGTATTGGTGACCTCGATGGCGTAGTGGTTATTACATGACTGCTACGCAGAGGTCTCGGGTTTGATTCCCGCTCAATGCAAATCTTTGTGATAATGAACATGATTGTTTGCATTTGTCTGGGTGTTTTCTATGTATAATATGTATGTATTTACAAAAAAAAAGTATTTATAATGTGTGTGAATGTGTGAGGAATATTATATTTATTTATATTTAACAAAAATAACTATTTATATACACGAATTACAACTATTTTTATACGTGAAAGTCAGTTTAAAACATTTATAGCAGCGGTAATTTTGTTGTACACAATTTTCTAAAACTAATAAAGGATCGAAAAACGCTGTTACCCTGCAGTAACTTTTCGTACGTAATTCGTACAATTTTACAGCGGGCCAAACTAAAACTATCTAGGGGGGGTCCGAAAGGCTAAAAAAGGTCGGCCTATCCAAACAACCCTTATAAAACACCCCCTAGCGTATACTATGAAAACGCGCGAAATCATTTTGTAATACATTGCTTGGTTATTGACATTTAATTTAAGAAAATAAGTTTTGTGTGATTCTTATGGTTTTTTGTTGAATTCATTGTCATGAGCAGAATGAATTTTTTGCCAAGAAAATATAATCTATGGTAATGTAACATACGACTTAACAAAAAGAACAATAAAATTCAAGAAAATTTAGAATATAATATGTACCTAATACAGATCGCAGATATTTTTCTTATAAGGAATTCGAACGCGCGGGCTAGAAGGAACAGCTGAAGTTGTCATAGTATAAAAAAGCCTTTAGGAAACTGGTTTCCAAACTTCGGTTTCCAAAACGGCCGAAGGGATTTGAATTAAGAGATTTCTTACTTTTTAACAAACCGATTCCAAATGGAGCAATGATTAAATACAATACTGCATTTAAAGACGTTAATTTTTTCACCTTTTTTTATCAAACTAATTAAATAATTGACTAATTTGCACGCCATTTCATTGTAGAATATAATATAAGCTTACTATAAATAATACTTAGTAGATTAATTTAGTATCAATTATACTACCATATCCAAACAGATACCAATTTCGATTTGATTTTATTAAAAAAAATCCATTTTAAATGTGGCACACGTACAGGTTGTCTATAAAGTCAAGAAATTAAAGTTTGAGGAACTAAATTGTTCATGTGTCTGGCAACACTGAAATTCAAAATAGACTTGTACATGAGCTGTCATCGAGTAGAAGTTGCGGAACGGTTTTCATTTTGTGATTTTTATAAGTTCAATAATCTACAATAAACTAATACTGACTTACGAAGAACAACATAAAGAATGAGTAGAGTAAATCAAAGTGGCACGTGGGAAGTGATTTTTGATGTTCTATAGCGATGTTTGACGGAGCACGAAGCTGCTCAAATTTTATGTGATTTGGATGATATTTATGGGCGAACTGCAACTTTGATGGGTATGTAATCGTGTTACTGTGTTTTGTAATCTGTCTCAAGTAATATATTCACTCCATTTGCGATTTAGAGACCAAAAACAGGCATTGCGTACATAGCATATTTTTAGGTAAGATTGTCATTGAAAGTAAGAAATATTGTAGTACGACCTATTCTGTTGATACATTATCAGTTGCATTAGTATAATTCAGTCAAGATTTATCCTAATTTTGAATTTGAATTAATTGCTTTGTCTATATTACGGTTGATATAACTAAACTAAGTATGTCACTTTCGCATCAACTGGTCTGTCGACAGTGAAATTGCAATATTTTTTTTTATTTTTTATTATTTAGTTCTTAGTAACTCCACGTTAAATGATATCTTGTTAGTTAATATTTAACACTGAATAAATTTTAGTTAGGTATTGCAGTTATTCTTTCCATCCCATTCTTTGCCTGTATTTTGTGTCTAGGTATGTCTAAATTTATTGTAAAAGTATAATCAAATGTTTAATCAACATAACTTTTGTAAAATTTCAGGCTCCAACCAACCCTCAGATAGTTGCAGGTGATAGCTAGAACTGTGATGGATTTTAATTGTAGTCTTGAAGTTCTACGCAAAATTTTAAATGCAATAGGCCTACAAGAAATGCCCTAGTAATATAAAAATCGAGATTTGCCTGAAGAACTAAGGAAAGACATTATTTATCATTCTTCATACAAGGTAACCTGTATAATAAAGCATATTCTTTTGTATAGTAATTTTTCTCTATAAAATAGTTAAAATAATAGTTTCTAGCCTATTTTCCCTTTCTACTCCTCTTTGCCCTCTATACGCCCCTCCAAATAAACCAATAATCAAATCTTTTTTAATAATAATATTAGTATAGTTAGTAAATCAGTGGTTTCCGTGTAGTGACGAAGGAAGAATACAATATATCACCACCCCATCTCATCCCACGGGTGTCGTAAAAACCTACTAAGGGACTGTCCGTGAATATTATCTTTATGAAATAAAAAGAAAGAAAACTTGAAATAAAACCCTATACCAATACGTCTGGCCAGCGTGGTACCAGTAGGCCAAGTATCCAGTTATGATGATGATGAATTGATATATAAAATAACAGAATATTTTATAAAATCATCACTAACAAGTAACTGTTTATGTTCCCGCAGGTCACAAAATGTTGGCAATTTCTAAAAAGGGCCTTCAGCAGCTGAAACTTGGAAAAACAGTTGCCATCGCGTCGAGAAGCTCGAATCAGAATACTACAAGAGAAGAGGCAAATACTGACGATAATAGCAGCAGCAAAGAAAGCTTTAGTGATGACGATGAAGGTGGCAACGAAAGTTATCTCAACATCGAATATTTAAAAAATCCTATGATGAAAGCGATGAATAAATTTCCTTGTTAACTGTGTACATGCGTTTTTATTACTCTGATTCAATCCGTTAATTTATTCTAATACCCATACCATTCTAATAGGTGAATTTTGACCCATGTAGTTTAGGGTTGGTGTATGAAATCGATTATGAGATTTATCGATTTAGATAACAAGCGATTAATCGATAATCGATTAATATTTATAGTTTAGTTTTTTAAGTTTGGTATACATGTGGCAGCAGCCATATAGTAGCAGCACTAAAATTAAAACCAAAGAACATAATTGTTTTGCAGAAGTCAAAAATTACGTTATGGCTCATAATTCTTACACTAAATTATGTTACATTTTATGGCTCAAAACAACTGTCAAAATTTAAAATGGCTTGACTATAGTGCATATAAAACAGAAATAAAACATCGTCATCTAAAATGTTTAAAGGGTTAACACTACTTCTATAAAGGTCATGTTATAACAATTATTCAAATTTCTCAATCACTTAGGGTTTCAACCAATGAAATGAATTATCTCATTATGAGTTGTGTGAATTTCTTACTTGAGTATTAGATATAATGTGTTTCAAAATTACTTATTTTTTCAATAAATTACTAGTATGAAAACTATTTTCTCAGACTAAATAGGGTTGCTACGTGTAGCACAGTGGCGGCCTCATTTATTTTCAGGACTTTATAGACAGAGTGTATGTCCAACTTAAAAAGTATGCCCTTTAAAAAAAATTGTTTTATTTCAATACGTCAAGAAATAACAGAATTCAACGGCAACGAATAATTTTTGTTTTTATATATAACCGAATTTCAAACATCCTTCTCATTTCAAAATCGGTTAAAAAAAACAAAAACTAAACACGCAATGTACATCAAAATGTGAAAACAAAATCCATCGTATTTTCATAGTAACACAGGAGGTCCCAAAAACCATCCAAAAAGGTGGTAAAACTAAAGGAATTAAGGGGCGACTGCGAACTACTTTTCAAAACACTTTTGTACCCCTTTCAAATATATGAAGCCCAATTTATATTTTGCAGGCCTACAAATTTGGTAGTGTGGGTTATTATTGATTTTAGTGGGGCCTTACTTTAATTACGTTATTTTTAGGATTACTATATTTATCTGTTTTATTTTTGGATGTATAATGTTTATATTTATACTTTTTAAAAATTTATATTTAAACGCGTTATGTAAAAAAAAATATCGAAGCCTCTGTCCAGCAGTGGACATCAATTTGTACTAAAATGATGATGAATGAATAATAAGGATTAATAGCATTTGATTTTATTCTCAACTTTAACAATTCTTTAATTTTATATTGCAGGGACTTGCCTCCTTCTAGACACATAGAATGATAATTGAACTAGTTATTAGCAAGCAAGAAGATTCTTAAAAGTACTATTAAATACTAAATTATTTACAAGAGAATTTTAGTTTATAGTAGGTAAGCTCAGTGAGTAGATTTTGGCATACAGGAGACAGTTTTAATAGTGAAATGGTATAAAAAAAATATTTTTCAAATAGTTTTCGAGATATCAGGGAACAAACACAAAAAAAATACAACCGAATTGAGAACCTCCTCCTTTTTTTGAAGTCGGTTAAAAAATACAAAAACAGGCATTTTTTTGACGACCTCGGTGGCGCGCCGGTAGAGCCAGCGGCTGCCGCGCATGAGGTTGTGGGTTCGATCCCCACGCAGGACAAAACAGATCCACAAATTATTGTCCTGAGTCTGGGTGTTCTATGTGTCCGTTAATTGATGTTTGTAAAAGTCCCCGCGACACAGGGCATGTTCCCTAGTGCGGGCATTGTCTTTTTTTAAATAAAGAAAAAAAAAAGGCAAATTACAGAAAAAGTAATATTTGAATCTTCAACACCCTGCAACCCTTACATTAGACAATTTTAATACAATCATTATAACAGCCCATTAATGTCCCACTGCAGGGACGGCCCTTCTCCCGTGACGGAGGGATACTTGGCATACTAATACCACGATGGCCAGACGGATTGGTATAGGGTTTAATTTCAAGTTTTCCGCCTTTTTATTTCGTTAAGCTAATATTCACGAATAGTCCCTTAGTCGGTTTTTACGACACCCATGGGATGAGATGCGGTAGTGACATATTTATTGTATTCTTACTCCGTCACCACACGGAGATTTTAATACATTACATATACATATTATTCTGTATAGTGTTACATTGATAAGAGTGCTTTCTTGGAGGGAGGCTATAAATTCCGCGATACAACCTTAATTGCTACGCCTTCGAATTTTCTATTTACCCTTCTATTGTTTAATTGTGTTTAGTATTAATTGGTTAGGGGAGGGTTAAAGAAGGTTTTTATATTATTTTTACTGGCAACATTAATGTTTTATTTTTTTTATAAAGTTGATTACATCGTATTTGTGATTTTGTTTTTTTTTATTTTGGAATATTATAGAATATTTTTTAAATTGAATTTTCTAAAGATGTTGTGTTGTCTATATACCTATTTAGGGAAATACGTTATGTGATGTCTGAATGCCGTAGGTCAAAGGGTCGATTCCTTATACAAAACGGCACAAAATTGCTGTTTAATTTGCTTGGGTATTTTTATGTAGTTACATAAGTCATGTACACTATTTAAAAATACCGTTTATTGGCAGGTTCTACACCTTAAGGTTGCCATTTACGTCATTCATCTTGCCTTATTGCTTGTCATATTTCTTGTCTGCGTCAAAAATTGTAGTGTTATCTTACAATAATCCCCCAACCTGACCCTACATACAACTTCATTTAAATATATTCCTTTACAACTAAATTCTAATAAAGTTCCTTACATACCAAACTTAGACTTTCTATACAACTAACGAACTAAAATTAAAGGTAGCATTCAAATCACGAGCACCTGACAAAAGTACTGCATTCGAGCCCCGGCTGAGAACGTAGGAACAAATTCAATAAATTTTAGCCGAACTGCGCTAAGGGGAATACATAATTTCTTAGTGTCTCTTTGTTTGGTGGGTAGTGATGGGAAATGTGACGCGATGTCGATAAAATGTTTTATTTAATAAGTTTGTTTAAATAAATGACGAGCCGGAAACACCACTTCTATTTAAATTTAATCTTTCTTGGATTTAAACAAATTATTTTATATTATTTTGATAAATAATAGACGTATGTTAGGTTCAAGCGTATATTTTCAACTGTCATAGTCATTGTCCTATAGTGCCGCGTAATACAAGTACCCACATTATACCAATAAGTATTTATATGTAACACCTCCACCCTTAATTATTACAAATAACTAACCTACTACAAAACTTACTTACTAAACAACTTACTTACTAAAAAACTTACTTACTAAACTACTTACATACTACACAACTTATTTACTAAACAACCTCTAAATTATCATACAATATTTTCTTTATTCAAAATAGTCATCAAAACCATATCTCTTTACAGGATAGCGTGTACGAGTATTGGTTTGATTCTTAGCAATAATCTTAGAACTACGATTCTCCTGCTCATTGGGTACATACAAGGGCTCGCTAGACGTTGACAATGGTTCAGCTGTAATGGTAACTGTTTCATCTATTTGCGTGCGGGATGTGTCCTGCATCGAAGATTTTGTTAAGCCAACATCGTCCGGCTCGCGGTTAATCGCTAGAGTGTTGTCTGTGGGATATACTAAAGAAGGACGACACTTTTTAACAGGCTGAACTGGTTGAAAGTCGCTATATACTTTATCTACTTGATTACTCATTATATCTATTGTTCTAGGTTTTAATTGGTCAATGTGTCTATGCACCTCGAGGCCCTGAACCGATTTAACATTATAATCTGTACTACCGGTTTTCTTTATCACAGTCCCTGCCGTCCACTTATTCAAGCTGCGGTACTCCCTAAACCATACCGGGTCACCTGAATTAAATTGTCTTATTACCCCACCTGAGATTGCTTCTACCCGCGCTTGACGAGCTTTAACTAATTCCTTCTGGTCAGGTTTTAAGCAGTCCAATCGCATGCGCAAGCTGCGCCCTAACAACATCTTGGCAGGACTTTCACCCGTTGTATAATGTTGTGTGTTTCTGTAGGCGATTAGAAACCGGCACAACGTAGAATGTACGTCTGCTTTCGATTTAATAGCCTTTTTAATGTTCTTTTTACAAATTTTAACTGCATTTTCTGCGGCTCCATTAGAGGCTGGGTGGTACGGTGCCGAAAAAATATGTTCAATACCATTACTATTTAAAAATTGATTAAATTCCGCACTAAAAAATGGAGGGCCGTTATCGCTAACTAACTGTTTAGGTAAGCCAAATCTCGCCCACATCTCACGTAGTTCTTTTATTACTGCTCGCGTTGTGGTGCTAGCCATGCTAATGGCTTCTATCCATTTGGAGTGTGCATCGACTACAATTAGATATGTAAGGCCGGCTATTGGTCCTAAGAAGTCTACGTGTATCCTGCTCCATGGACGGTCGGGCCACGGCCAGAGCCTGGGCGCGTGGGCGGGTGGCGCGTCCGCCACAGCGGCGCATACCGCGCAGCCGCGACACGCTGCCTCCAGTGCCTCGTCGATGCCCGGCCACCACACGTAACTACGCGCTAACGATTTCGTTTTAACTATGCCCATGTGACCCTCGTGAAGTTCTGTGATCACTTTATTTCTACAAATATTGGGAATAACTACCCTATGTCCCCACATTATACACCCCAGCTCTGTATATAATTCGTTTCTACGATTAAAATATGGTTTTAACTCTTTTATTTCTATCTCGACTGGCCAACCTTCGTTAATATATCTAGCTACTCTATTTAATATATTGTCAGCAGCGGTTTCTTTTTTTAATGTTCGGTAATCTAATAACAAAGCCTCTGCTGCAAAATGTAAATACGTTTGTTCCGGTGTATCTAATTCTTCACTAATGACCCCTTCTTTATGATTGCTAATTAACCTAGACAAAACGTCTGCCGTATTTTTGTCTGTACGAACATACTCTATATTAAAATCGTAAGCCGATAGTTTAATAGCCCACCGTTGTAAACGACTGGCCGCCGTGTTTGGAATACCTGCATGGGGTCCAAAAATAGTGACCAGTGGTTTATGATCTGTGCGTAGTGTAAATTTTCGGCCGTACAGATATTGATGAAACTTGTCTACAGCGAAAATGATAGCTAAGGCTTCTTTATGAATCTGGCTGTAGTGTACCTCCGCGGTAGTGAGCGCGCGCGACGCGTACGCGACCACCCGCTCGGCGCCGTCGGCCCCGCGCTGCGCCAGCACGGCCCCCAGGCCGCGCGCACTCGCGTCACACGTCACTATGCTCTCTAATGCTATGTCAAAATGTGTCAACACTTCCGTACTACATAAAAGCTGTTTAATTTTATTAAATACAAATTTATGTGTCTTAGTCCAATGCCAATGTTTCCCTTTTCTAAGCAATTCGTATAGCGGTGTTATATGCATACTCAAATTTTTTATAAATTTGCCGTAGAAGTTAACCATTCCGAGGAAAGACTTTAACTCTGATACGTTGGTAGGGTCGGGCATAGATAAAATCGGTTTTAATTTATTTGGATCGACCTTTACTCCATTTTTGCCTATAATGAAACCTAAATATTTTACTTGACTTGCCATAAACTCACATTTTTCCTTTTTAATTTTTAAACCATTCTTCTCTAAAATACTAAACACTTGTTCTACTTTTTCTAAATGTGACTCAAGCGATTTATTTTTTATTAATATATCATCATAAAATACTACTACTTCCGGTATATTTTGAAAAAGATTCATCATAAACTTTTGAAAAATGCCAGGACTGGAAGAGAGGCCATATACTAGTCGGTTGTATTTAAATAGACCTCTATGTGTGTTAATTACTGTATAGTTCCGGGATGTTTCGTTTAAAACTAATTGATTATAAGCTTGTGACAAATCAAGTTTTGTAAAATAATTATTACCACTTAAATTACTAAATAAGTCCTCTGTTTTCGGCACAGGGTACCTATCAACCAGTAAAGCCTTGTTAAGTGTCACCTTATAATCTGCGCATAAGCGTATTCCTCCGTCCGCCTTCCTTGCTATAACCAGCGGAGTGGCCCAGTCGGACCGCTCGACGGGCTCGATGACACCCGCCCGCAGCATGGCGTCTAGCTCGGCATCGACTCGCGCCAGCAGCGCGTAAGGCACGGGGCGCGCGCGACAGTAGATTGGCTCGGTCCCATCCCGCACGCATAACTTGACCTCTTCACCGTTGTATTTACCCAATGTGCCATCGAACAGATTCTTATGTCTGGAAATAATATCATTAAACATCTTATTTTTACATACACTTATATGATTACATCTCGTAAATTTAGGTATCTTAATATTTAATTCTGATAGCCATTGTCTTCCTAGTAAACTAGTAGTACCTTTATCTATAACATATAAATCTAATTTCTTTATATTTTTATTATATTGTACCGTAGTCTCTAAATATCCTATAGGTTGAATAACAGAGCCGTCATAAAATTTCAATTTGAGTTTACAGTGTTTTAAAGGCAACTCTTTGAATACTTTATTATAAGTAGATTTGCTTACACATGACAATGCAGATCCTGTGTCAATTTCCATCGCTAAAGCTTTATTATTTACTAAAAGTGTCATACACACCGGTTTGTAGCTTGCTAGTGACATTTGATACATCGGTTCCTCGCTTGCACTATGTACGTCCTGTTCCGAACCCGAGTCGTCCTCCGCCGCTGTCGGCTCGCTCAGCCAATGCGCCGCGCCGGTGACCTTGCCGGTACCGCGCGCGCTGCGACCGCTGCCGCGCGCCATGCTACCGCGCCGCCAAGCGCCCGCTCCGCCGTCGCTCGACCCGATCACGCGTCCTCTGCGTGACCTTCCGCGCGCGCCGTTGTCATCGCGATTTGAATTCGTAGGTTTTATGCGTCTATCCAGTTCTTTCTTTCTACAAACTCTTCTTAAGTGTCCTGGTTTCGCACAATAACTGCACTCATAGTTCTTGTACCTGCAGTCATTTGACCTATGGTCGCTACCTCCGCACGCTGAGCAGTTGTTAAATCCCAGCTTGTGTAGTTTCTCGCTCAGTTCCCTATCGGAATCTTGAGCTCGCGTTCCCTCTACGGCCCCGGCGTCCCGCTCGGCTGCCTCCAGAGTCTTGGCTAATATCAACGCTTTTTGATATTCTAGGCTGTCTTCTGCGAATAGCCTCTGCCGTATAAAGTCGCTGCTTAACCCGCACACAAACTGGTCTCTCAAATTCTCTTCTAGATTGTTCTTAAATTCACAATACCGCGACATCTTTTTTAAATCTGCTACGTAATCCGCTATTGTTTCACTCACTGCTTGGCACCTTTGTCTAAATCTATATCTCTCCGCGAGAGCTGAAGGTTTCGGTTGCAGGTGTGCTTGCAGTAAATCCGTTGCCTCGTTGTATTTTATAGTGGATGGTTTTCTCGGGCTTGCTAAAGTGCACAGTAGCTCATACGCTGGCTCACCCATAATCGCTATAAGCGTCGGTAATTTCAAATCGTCCGTTATTTTATTTGCAACAAAATACATTTCGAGACGATCGACGTACGCACACCAATTTCCTGTTTTGATATCAAAGTCTCGCAATTTGCCTATCGACATTTTTGATTGTCACTAGTAATACTTATAACTTATAATTGCACTGACTATTAACCGTTATCCTCGTCGCCACTGATAAATAATAGACGTATGTTAGGTTCAAGCGTATATTTTCAACTGTCATAGTCATTGTCCTATAGTGCCGCGTAATACAAGTACCCACATTATACCAATAAGTATTTATATGTAACAATAAACACTACTTACAGTTCAACAAATCTAAAAGATACAGTATGACGTTTCATATTTTTCAAACTGAAACAACTTTGTTCATGCGTACATTATTCAGTTTCGAAAATCTTTTTCGTAAAACCATGAATTTAGAAAGATTTTATTATTGTATCTAAATATTTACAATTCTTAATATATAAATTTAATTGAAAACTTTTAAACAAAGCAAAATAACACATATTTACATAGTAAATAATGTCTTATAGTTCTATTCTTGACCTCATTGCAAAGTCACGTAGTTAGGTCATTGCTCGTAGTGTTGCGACTCTTCGGATACACTTGTATGCAAAAAAATCGTTTACATATACGAAAAATCGTTATTATCGTTAGACACGTAACTGACTATTACTTATAACTATTACTCGACGTGGTCGAAGGTGACGGGAGGCAACTAATGTTTTTACTTTAGTATTTGACCTTTGAGAAATGTACAGGAATCAAAGACAAAATTCTAAAATCTACAAATTACGTCAAATGGTAAAATTAATTTATATCTGTGAAATTTGACTTAGGAAAAATTACATTTATTTAAAATTTAAGAAAGATAGTGGTTAAATCAAAGTAATTTACGTGTTTTCTATTGCATAAACTTATAATGCTACTTTCCAGAAATTTTCATTCATATCAAAGTGTGTGATTGATGTAAAAACTAGAGAATTTGCAATATGTGGTGTATTTTTACAATGTTAATCAAGTAAGGATCTATTGATTATTATTTTAAGTAAAGGGTATTCCCTTTACTAATAATAAGATTAATTATTAAAGTGTCTTAAAAATCGGATATTTTAGTAATCGATCTCTTAAATTTCGGATATTAAAGTAATCGATTTTTTTTATCCCAACCTTATTATTCAATTTGTCAGAACTGTCATACCGTATCTATTAGATTTGTTGAACTGTAACTCCTTGTAATAACAACACCTACGTAAATTATTATTTTTAAAAAGAAAATATATACTTGGAATATAAAATATAATCATATAAAATGTACATCAAATCAAAATTTATTGTTCCAGGCTGCTGAAACGCCTGGATCTGGACTGCTGTCTAGCAGTAATACATGCGGTCGAAAATATGAATCTTGTACGACATGAAAACGTAATAAAGAAGCAACTATTTTATAGTTTATGCAGAAGAACTCAATGTTATCCAAAAAAAATTACTTATCTTCAAGTTATTCATCACCATTAGGTCCAATAACCTAGCAATTTCTACACAATAACATTGTCACAATACTGATTAAAATGTGGATTTACAGGTTGTCTTTCCCGCCAGTAGACACCATAGTAAAATAATAGGTGTGTATCCTATGTGATATAGAAAAATAGTTAAGATGTAAGTAACGGTTAAGGAGTACCTAAGTATACTAGTGCTTTCAAGCTGGGACATATTCAGCATTTTGCTAGAGAGTCTTACCATGTTATGTAAAATTATTTAAGTATTTTATCGACATCTTACAGTAAATCCCATCACTACAAAGCGAGTAGCGTTACTATTTAAATCTAGTTACAAGTTGTGAATGTATTTTGTTAATTACAAGTAAGTTTGTACATGAAAATTTTGTGCCAGGTGCGCTCATGGGCCTTAAGAAATATTGTAACTTTATTGTGCGTAATGAAGGAGGTAACTGCCTTGTTACTGTTCCGATATTAAAGGAACATTGTTTATTAACTTTTGACGCGTGGTACAAGGCTTTTGGGACGACGGTGTTCCATCTTTGAGTAGAGAAGAACGGTTTTAGAGAAAAAAATGTTTTAGGGTAATAGGCTTTTTAGATTTGATGATTTATTTGTAAATTTAGAAGACATTTTGGCTTGGATATTGGGCTTTTTAGTTATGGACATGTATGTATAGATAATATGGAACTTACAGACTCAGGACAATTATTTGTGGATCGGAAAAACAACTGTCTCGCCTAGAATACAAACCTATGACCTCGAGCCAGGTGCGCTCATGGGCCTTAAGAAATATTGTAACTTTATTGTGCGTAATGAAGGAGGTAACTGCCTTGTTACTGTTCCGATATTAAAGGAGCATTGTTTATTAACTTTTGACGCGTGGTACAAGGCTTTTGGGACAACGGTGTTCCATCTTTGAGTTTAAAAGAACGGTTTTAGGAAAAAAACTCTTCGGTAATAGGTTTTTTAGATTTGATGTTTCATTTTTAAATTTAGAAGATATTTTAGCTTGGATATTAGGCTTTTTAGTTCTGGATATCTATATATAGGTAATAGAGAAAGAACAGAGTCAGGACAATTATTTGTGGATCGGACAAACAATTGTCTTGCCTAGAATACAAACTTATGACCTCGTGACACGTGCGCTCATGTGCCTGAAGAAATATTGTAACTTTATTGTGCGTAATGAATGAGGTAACTACCTTGTTAGTGTTTCGATATTAAAGGAGCATTGTTTATTAGCTTTTGATACGTGCTACTAGGATTTTGGGACTGCAGAGAACATTTTTGAAATTAGAAGACGTTTTTAAAACGGTTAATAGTTTTGATTTGGATGTAATATTTTTAATTTTGAAATTTGACTAACCACAACTGCCCAGAGGCCAAGCACTAGATTACATTTTCAATATGAGTCATATCATAGAATGATAACAATCATTTTAATTAATCAATCAATTAATTTAATCATTTTAATTAATCAATCAATTAATTTCCCCCGAAAAGCAATTATAAAAAAGTCACTTAGAAGTAATAGACATAGTCTTAATCGACTTTTACAAGACATAATACCTGTACATAACCATAGACTCGTCTATACAAAGTTATTTAATTACTAGGAAATACTAACTCACTACTACTCTTTTAATCCGTACAAACACCAATGGATACGACACTCTAGACCAAAAATAATATTAAATTATAAATAAGCGTAAGTTTTATATTATTATATAATATAGTTAATTGTTACCATGACATAAAACCCCATACTAAACTGTCAATATTTCTCCTTGTCTCTGCTGCAGGCCAGTTTTTGCAGTGGGACAAAAATTGCCTTTCATGATCACCCAAACTCTATTACAACATTAAAATAAATCCAACAAAAAACTTATTCACTTCGTACCTAACTACCATTTATGCAAAATATCAAACCGTAAAATTCTACAACGTTTTTCAACTTCACTATAATACTTTTTAGTGGAAACCGACTATTAAATTTAACCCTTTTCCTGCTAAAAAGCTTATCCGAAAAACCCGTTGCACACACACACATACATAAAAAAACTACACATATACAAAAAAGCGTTGAACTATTCGTGTAGTCTTTTCGCCCCTTCCCCCCGATACCCGCGCGGGGTTTCCTCGCCCCCTTCGCCCCCTCCCCCATATCCTTGCAGGAATTTTGTTTACTTCTCCCTCTTAGGAAGGAACCGACGCGGTGTTCCGGGAAACGTCTGCGTATGAAATTGGAACGGTATTGGATTTTAAAAAGTTATTCTTTGTTTTTTTTTCTATCTTTCTTATCGATTTGCTTTATTTTCTAAGATGGAAATAAAAATAAAATTATTTATGGTTAATCACAGGTCTCAATAATGTTATTAAGAGCCTATGTTGTCCCTTTGCAGACCAAAGAAGGCCTCCCCTTCAGACAGCGAATTATTTTCAAATTGTGCCTTTTGTTTGCAATGTCTTACTTGTTAAAAATTAGTACGTTTTAGATAGTCTTATAGTTGGTTGCATTTATATCTAACTATGGTGGCAATGCTTGGAGGAGGCCTAGTTCAGCAGTGGATGAAATGATGATGATGATGATGATATCTACCCATAGTAAACTTCTACGAAGCGCCTATGTTAGCTTAATGGTTTTACCAACAAAGTCAGTGTGGTATCCGAGGCCGAATTTCTTTTTCAACATTGTACTAAACAGGTCATTTTATTCGTTTTTTCAGAGATATTTAAATTTTAATAGTATAAGTAAGTATATTAGACATTATTATCTATCTGATGTTGAGACTAAACATTATAACCAAATACTTTTTTTTATCTAAGGATTATCCAAGATCGCAACAACAATCCAATATAAGTATTTTTTTCTAAACTAACCTCGCAAGTCAATTTAACGTTCGCAAGCGATCGAGGGGGGGCAGAGGGGGTGAAATGGGCGAGAAGAGGGGGGGAGTGATATGAAAACTCGTGCCTCGAATACGGAACGCGCTCAATTCAAACTTGAATTTAAACGTAGAACGGCGCGTTCCAAGTTTCCAAATTTGGAAATTAAAGCGACTTGGCGGGAATTAAATACAATATGGCGGGCTTGAGTTTGATGTACGAAAAATGAGATTATGTATATAAGGGTATGTTTTCAGGTAGGGGTTTGCGATATGTCTATATCATAACACCCCATTAATGTCTTACTGCAGAGACGGGCCTCCTCCCGTGACGGAGGGATGCTTGGCCTACTAATACCACGCTGGCGCTGGCCAGACGTATTGGTATAGGGTTTAATTTAAAGTTTTCCTTCTTTCTATGTACAGGTAATATTTACAGATAGTCCCTTAGTCGGTTTCTACGACACCCATGGGATGATATGGGGTGGTGACATATTGTATTCGTTACCACATGGATAATATAATCTATATAAAATTTAATATTTATCAATCTTTAAAGTCCATGCGTAGAGACGGCTTCCTCTGATGAAAGAAAACGAAATCTAACTCCGTGGGATATAAGATTAATATCGAAAAATATTTTTATTGCAACGCACGTAAAATGTTGGGTCCCGCAGGTTGTCGTCGTAGTGACACCTATGTGTAAAGTTCAAGCCATTCATACAACTATTTATATGAACGGCTTGAATAACTCTCGACACCAATCTGGCCAACCAAACGATAAAAAAGAATAAAAACAGACGCGCGGCTATCTTACTTAAGCAAGTTCTTTTAGATAAGTTTTTCATTTCACACATTGGTCTACCAGAAAAATGTCGCTCTACCAAATATTTATTTTTATTAAACCGCTACAACTTAGGAAGATAGCCTAATAATTATTTATAATAATTATAGTTATTAATAAATTATGATTATTTAGCCAGGATATAACATAAAACTATTTATTATTTTAGTTGTTTAATAACAACGGCGATTTACTTAGTAGTCGTAGCGCGTGAAAAGAAAGAGAATATGAATAGAAACATACTCGTATCTAGTGAAACCGCTCTTTAGCATTGTCATAATCGGTAAGTAAATAATGCACTAAAAGTTTTCATAACGGAATTTTGAAATAAAATAATAATCATACTAAAATGTTAAACAATTTTTTTTCATCTTTTTACTTAATTAAGACCAAATTACTCAATAACATTATGTTATCAATTTTTATTGGGAATAACTTGAAAAAGTATAACCTTTTAAATAATTTAATTTAATTTAATTTACATTAGTCTAGTAATGACAGAGCTCTTTAGGTAACAATTAATAACATTTTATAAAAAATGCAACCGAACTGAGAGTCTCCTGGTCCAAATTTGTCAAAAATATCCTTACCGACTCGTAGTCACACCAAGGTTGTCACACCGGTGTGAATAACAGTAATCTTTTTCTTGTTAGTCACACTACTGATTTTTTAACATCATGTGTAACATAATTGCTAGTGCAGTGCCTACATAGTAAAATCGTTTGCCGACAATTAATAAGTACAAGTTACTACAACCTCATCTATAGAACTGACTAGTTGGAAATACATTGATATAAAATATGTGATTGGGTGCTCCCACTTTTATGTACTACCAACAGGATACTTCCTTATAGTTTTAGATATTTAAAATGTATATTGATATATTGATAACTAAGGATTGTACTAAGGATAGTACAATCCTTAGTTTTTATGGTTATTTAAGGTAAACAATGGTTGTTGCATATTCTAAAAATAGTAGTTAGTTACGCCGCTTCTTCTCTACTAGCGCCTTGGAATCGGTGGGAAAGCTTGATAAACTTTGAATATGTAAACTTAAAATAAATAGTAGAATAAATGAAACTGAATAAAAAGGGAATTTGCAACAAGAACTAAACTTAATTCCGGAAACAGTGTTTAAAAGTGTTTTGTTTGGTATATTCTTTGGTTTATGTAAGTTCGTAGTTTCCAGAAAAGCATGAGATGATACAATTTAATGAATAAAAAACGTGTTGTGTATTATTGGTCCTTATATTATGTCATAATTTGATGATTTCAATATAAAAAACTTACTGTAACTTGGACATCACTAGTTTAGAAATAAATACATTAAATGGTGTGTCAAAATCAGTAGTGTGACAAACAAGAAAAAGATTACTGTTTGTCACACTGGTGTGACAAGCTTGGTGTGACTACGAGTCGGTAAGGAAAAATATTATATAAATATTATGTAAATAGCAGTACTTTAAAAAAAATACAGTTCAATTATATAAAACATCCAGACCAATGCAAACATTCGTCTATATCTACACGAGAAATTGCAATGAGACAGAATCGACCTTGAAACCTCTGCGCACCAATTTTGTTTTTTATACTTTAGTACTAATAAAATAATCAGTACGCCAAATTACCTTAATGTACTTTTATGTACATAAAAGTGCTTTTATCCGAACAAAAGAATATAACAAAATACTTGAATAACATAAATATTAACACCCAACAGGTTAACTTAAAACACAACCTAAAACGCTCCCACCATAAAAACACAAATAAAAAAAAAGTACCAAAAAAAAACTAAACTAACTCAATAATATCTACTCCACGTTTCTAAACTGGCACCGTTCTAAAACCAACAACAAAAATCAATCCCCTTGCATAGTTCGTTGCTTAGTATCCACCCCTTTTTTAACCCAAGAATTGGTTAAGGCGGGCCTTTGGGGTGGGGTGGGGTGTATTTTTTCACCCTTTGAAGAATTGCCCCAAGGCGCGGGGTGGTTTTTGCGCGAAGCGGGGCGGGCCAACGCGAATGTGTGTGTAGTAAGTATTATTAAACGAATTTAGAAAGGGACATAGTTTTTGAACGAAGCGGTCGATACGCGCGGTTTGAATTTAGAATGAGTGTATGTTTTTAATTGTTAGTTTTTAGGTGTGTTCGTTTTTTAAAAACTATGTTCTACTAAAATTAATTATAAACGTGATTGTTTGTATGTATGAATTAATGTTTGTTACTCTGTCACGTAAAAACTATTGAATGGATTTTAGAGATACTTACTTTACAATGAAAGGTATATCTTATAGGTAAATCAGAATAATACATAAGCTACAATTTATAACGATACTAGCTTTTGCCCGCGGCTTCACTCGCATTAAATTCGGTACCAAAAAGTAGCCTATGTTACTCTCCATCGCTTCAACTATCTCTACTTATAAAATCACGTCAATTCGTTGCCCTGTTTTGCCGTGAAAGAAAGACAAACAGACCGACACACTTTCCCATTTATAATATTAGTATGGATTGCATGAATAACAGTCATAACAACGCAGGGGGCACTGGGTAGTAGGTAGGTATATAATATTTTTATTGAAAAAGTTTATTCGTCCGTTTATTCTTTTATAATTAGTGGCCAATCCGGTGTCAAGAATTTTCCAAGCTAGTCATAGGCCTCTGACGTAGTTGCTACTACTTTTTACGTGCCCTCCGATACATTTTTTTTAATACTGGCCTAGTCAGTCTCTGTGTGCATAAAAAAGTTCCTCTTGCGAGCGATAGTCTTAAGAAATTTAAAATAAGAAGAAGAATAAATTAGTTCAATTAAAAATAACAAGACAATTTATTATCCATACTAATATTATAAATGGGAAAGTGTGTCTGTTTGTCTTTCATTCACGGCAAAACGGAGCGACGAATTGACGAGATTTTAACTGGAGATAGTTGAAGGGATGTAGAGTAACATAGGCTACTTTCTTTTTCTTCTCTCTCCAGGAAATGGGAACAGTGCTACCCCGAGTTTAACGCCAGCGAAGCCGCGGGCAAAAACTAGCTATTAATATTTTTGACGTCCTCTTTACATTTACGATACCTACGGGATGACATGGGGTGGTGGTAGCCTACGAGTATATTCTCCCGTACCAAGCGGAGAATCAAATTATATACCTAATAGTTTTAATTAAGAATGGCCTAAGTCCAGTACTGATTGTGACAGAATTGGAATTAGGTGAAATATACAGGTTCAATGAACTCTACCGTACAGATTAATGTACGCGATTACATCTCACTTTGTACCTACCTATTTCGATTCGATTTAGCCTATTCGGACTTGAATACACTTCAAATGGAATTCGATTTTTGAACAGGCAGTTTTAAATTTAAAAATGGCTTTTTAAATTATTCGAATAATCTTTGTTGAAACTATAATAGTTCAGCCAATTCCAATTTTTTTTAAAGAAATCTTAATAGCGGAAAAATAATATTTCTTTCACGGTATTTTTTTTTACCTAAACTAACATTATTACTAGTTTTTTTTTAAATTGAAAGAACTAATTTTAGTGTTCTTATAATCATAATCTATTTGTAGAGATAGGCCACTCAAATTAAACATTCCATTTTAATTATTTTATAAAGTTATATATTATCCACGGCACTTCCTACCTAGATTTCAAGTATAACTGGCATAATTTTTAGCTTGCGAAAGATGACATTAAATTATTTATATTTGACGACCTCTGTGGCGTAGTGGTTATATAACATGACTGCTACGCAGAGGTCTCGGGTTCGGTTTCCACTCAATGCAAATCTTTGCGTGCATGAACAAATATCCTCCGAAATCTTCTTATACAAAATATTATTCTTCTTCTACAAAAGAAAGAAAAAAATTCCAACGCAACCATATTAACGAGAAAGAAAGATTTTTATCTCATTCTTACATACATAATATATCAATTTAACCCACCCCTTCACAAAGTATATAAATAAGTCTCAGTATAAGAAACAACCCTTGTAACTAAATAATGCATTATAAAAGTGTAGGGGGTGAGTGAGACTCGCGAGGGTAGAAATATATCTCAAAGAGATAAGTTAAGAATTTATTATACAGGCTGATTTAGTTTCATAAATAAAGTTTTGTCTGTGGCGTAGAAGCTAAGCCTAAGACTGATTAGTCTCGGGTTCGATTCTTGCCTAATGCAATTTTTTTGTGTACGAATATGAATGTTTACATTGGTCTGTTTTTTTTTTCATGTAGGTAGGTATTTACATAAAAAGTATGTTTATCTATTGGTCATAGTTCAAACTTTTCTATGTATGACCAAAGATTTGTATTAAGTGCAAATCGAACCCGAGGCCTCTATAAACTATGCTACTACTATGCTACAGAGGTCCTACTAAACAACGGATAAACATACTTATATACTTTTTTAACATTATATATAAGTCTTAGTATAAGAAACAACCCTTGTAACTAAATAACGCATTATAAAAGTGTAGGGGGTGAGAGACTCGCGAGGGTAGAAGTACATCTCAAAGAGATAAGATAAGAATTTATTATACAGGCTGATTTAGTTTGTATTATAGGTACAGTCACGAGCAATAATATGTTCGCATTGTCAAATTTTCTAAACTATCTGCACGTTTATCTAGACATTAGAATACCAAAATTATTTCGTAATTTAAAAGAGGTTCCGTAGGGTTGTGACCTACTTTTTTATGAATAATGTGTAGGTATTTAGGAAAAAAAATCTATGTTTTGTTATAGACATACTTAATACAAGCTCGGCTTAGTTTGGTATTTTTATTTAGCGGGAATTGAACCCAAAACCTCTGACTAGCAACCATAAACTATGCTACAGAGGTCCTACTAAACAACGGATAAACATACTTATACACTTTTTTAACATTATATATAAGTCTTAGTATAAGAAACAACCCTTGTAACTAAATAGTGCATAATAAAAGTGTAGGGGGTGAGTGAGACTCGCGAGGGTAGAAATATATCTCAAAGAGTTTAGATAAGAATTTATTATACAGGCTGGTTTAGTTTGATTTATTTTTTTGATATAGCGTATTCTTAGGCTAATTAGGAGAGGTCTTGGGTTCGATTCCCGTTTTATGCAAGTATTTTTGTGTGTGATTATTAATCTTTGCAATGTATTTTTATTAAAAAAATAAGTATATTATGTTAATAAATATTATGTTTACCTAATTATTATCAAGGGTATACCAATAAGTATAATAATATTGTGTTATACCCGTGATAATAATTATATAAAATGAAACACGAAAGTTTTAAATTAATTTTTTTTTAATTTTTTTTTTTTTTACGTTTACCTCTTGCTCATAGTACAAGCTTTTCTTTGTAGGTACCTTATGGAATCGAACTCAAGACCTTTAGTTTGCGTACCAGTCATTAGCTATGCTTATATACTTTTAAACAAAGTATATAAGATTTATAATAAGAATCAACCCTTGTAACTAAATAATGCATTATAAAATTGTAGGGGGCGAAAGACTCGCGAGGGTGGAAATACATCTCAAAGAGGAAAGATAAGTAAACGAGTTGTTGAGAATTGATTATACAGGGGGTTGCAGTTGTTAAAAATGTTTTTTTTTTGTTGTTAGGGCTTAGGCTGCTACACTGAGGTCTTGCGTTTGATTATAGCTTAATGCAATTCTTGTTTTCTATGTACCTATACACATCATCATAAAAGCCCATTAATGTCCCACTGCATGGACGGGCCTCCTCCCGTGTCGGAGGGATACTTGGCCTACTAATACCATGCTAGCCTAGGATTGGTACAGGGTTTAATTTCAAGTTACCTATACATATTGACAATTATGTTTATCCGTTATTTAAAGTACAAACTCTGCTTAGTTTCGGTCAACTAAGGAAAATTTCGATAATATTATCTGTACGAAAACAAAAGAACAAACACTTTGACTAGCCGGTGTAGTAAAAGTAGGTCAAGTTTACCTCCGTCCCTGCAGTGGGACATAAACGAAACGAACGAAATATACTATTTTATATACATAATAAGTAATCAAACCGCGATCCACAAACTATTTTTGCCCGTACACTTAGAAACATAAATTCGCACCCTATATAAGCATTTGCACCCTAGTGAAAATCTTCGCGACTCATTACTCGCGGGGTGGCAGGCTTAGGGGTGGTAGGGGGGTTTGAATCTTCGTTCAAATCTGTGACATTTTATCTAAATGGGCCTCGGAATGGGAGTCGTTTCTGCTAATGACCTCTAAGAAATAGTGAGATGTTTGTCCTGACAGTGACTTAAGGCCTGCTTTAAGACACTGTTTATGCAAACTAAAGGTTTAGTTACGTTTTAATGCGAAATTTAACGTTAAAACTGGAAATTCTTTGGTTAAGTTTGTTATTTTGTTGGTCGCTTTTTGATGGATTATGCGTACGACAGACTCAAGAGATTTGATACCTATTGTAATTCTTACAAAATTAAATACAATTTACGTTACATAGATACATACATACATACATAAACTCACGCCTTATTCCGTCCGGGGTAGGCAGAGACGACAGAACGCCACTTATCACGATCCTGGAAAACAGATTCAGCCTCGTATTTATATAGATGATTCACAGAAATTAAGAAGACTCTATTTCTCTATATATTCTAACTAAATTACTAAAGGAATTTTGAAGAAAACCCTTTGGGAACAACATTAAAGTACGAGTTAGTATATCTACGTTTTCAAGTTTGTTTCAAATAAAAAAATAATATTTTAAATAAGCAGGTCAAGTAATGCCGAGTTAAAAAACATAAAAAAAGCAATTGACGTCTCTTTGAAGAAAGATAATTCAGATTAAAATATTTTAGGTTTGCTTTATAATAACAAATATTAACATTACTTATTCTAATAAAATAAAAATATTTTTTACAATACATGGATTTTAAAAGGTTTTTTTTAAAGACGATATTATATTCTGTACTAAAACATTCATTATTCAGGAATTCAGGATGATAAATTGTAAATTTCACAAAACATTGTCCGAAATAAAATTTAAACTTGTGGGCAATCAAAATAATAAATGATTTGTTATAATTCTTAATTTACTTACAATATGGCACTTTCACATTACTTTAACTACCCCTTTTTAACTTCAGTAACATGTAAAAATAATAAATAAATAATAATCCTTACACATTCATACATCGCCACCTAGTCCCAAACTAAGCAAAGCTTGTACTATGGGTACCTACTAGACAACGGATAAACATACTTATACTTTTTTTAACACTCAGACCAATGCAAACAGTCATGTTCATGCACGCAAAGGTTTGCATTGAGCGGGAATCGAACCCGAGACCTCTGCATAGCAGCCATGTAATATACCGACTGCGCCGCAGAGATCGTCAGATGTCGTAATGTCCCACAGGAACATGTTCTACATAGAGTAACTTAGGCAACTATTTTACTTTATTAATCTTGACCGTACTACGCGTTTACGACGCACTTTTTATAAGAAAGCGTGCTGATAACATATTATAGCTATAGGTTCATTAAATTTACAGATTTTCTTATATTATACTTCCATATACATAATACATAGTTATATAAGAACAAAACATAAACAAAATATAGTAACAAAACAAGAGTAAGTAGAACGGATATTTTGCAGGCTGTGGCGGCTTGGTAATTTAGCACTAACTGACTCATTTGCCGGGAAGGGGGGAGTCTTGGGGGGGAGATGATTCGCAATTTGTTTTCTCTACCTACTCTGCCTTACGAACGGTTAAATGGAGAAGTATAAGATGTAGGTAGGTAAAAATGTTATGTTTTGTATTTTGGAATAATAATTGTTTGTTCCGTTTCTGAATAACTGCTTTTTAAGTCCGATTATGTCCGTTATATTGCTGTATTGCCATGTTTTTATATCAAAATTAAAATAAATGTAAAATAGTTTCTTGACCAAAGTAAAGAAAGTTAGGTATATTAATTATTATATTTATTTAGTTGGTTCCATTGATTTTTTTAAATAGGTAAGGTAACCTTCCCTATTAAAGTTCCTAGGAGAGTTTTTGATTCTAATAGTTCTAGATACCAGTCTGGAGTGACAATTACCAGTGGTAGTAAGAAATTCTATCCAGTGATTATATAGGCTCTAGAATGGCAAACGCCTCTACTTATCAATCGTTTTCACGTTAAATATTTAATACCATTCAACGTAATAAAAAAAATAGTTAAACTGTACCAAAAAATGAGGTTATACTTAGTAAGTTATTAAATATATTTAAATTAATTTAGAATAAGTTCTTTTACATTTATCTCAATGAGTGAACTGCAAATCGCGAAAGTAAAAGAGCTATGCATTAAAAGTATAAAATAAGTATTTTTTTCAAATGTGCAAGCGACTATTTATTCCAAAGCAGCTGCCAAGCCGTTGCCTATCCTAGACAAAACTTATTATTTACTAGTTTCCGCCCGCAGGTTTAGAGTTTAGAGAGATTCGAGATTTCAGACTATCCATATACAATTTTTTAACCAATTGTGGCCGAAGAAATTTTTATGACACCGACTGAATAAGATCGGTTTGTGACAGTTTTTATTTTAGTCCCTTTTAAATCACTTAATACTAATAATTAGGGATTAAAATGTAGCCTATATGTTATTCTGATATTTAAGCTATATTACTGTAAAGTTTCATCATAATCTGTTCTGTAGTTTTGCGTAAAAGAGTAATAAACAACTATCTATCCATACATCCTCACAAACTTTCGACTTTATAATATTAGTAGGAAGGATATGATGGGATAATATCTTATAGCCTAGTAATTTTGTTAGCTACTTTGCCCCACCAACTAAACACTGTTAACGTGTTCAGTGAGTTAAGACGTATTAAAATATATTTTTCTTTTGAAAGAAAGAAAGAAAGATTTATTTAGGAACAGACATAAGACACACAAGGATATACGAAAAAAAAATACATTAGACTTTCAACGTTTACCCGATCCATTAACTTGTTAAAAATAAGTAGGTATAAGTATAACGAAAAAAAAACACAAAACTAAAAGAATATTACGTTCCTATTCACGCAACAATTTTTTTTTTATTTATATGCTAATCTGTGAACACGCTGTGGGCTGTATTATTATTAATTTATAAGATTTTTTTTAATGTTTATAATAATATCTATAATGTATCTGTTTGTTGTTCTAACTTTAAATTAAATAAAATAAAAAACAAACTATATTTTTGTCTGTTTCAGTTGCCTCTACATTACAAAACTACAGCTAAATTATGTTAAACCAGTAACAAGTAGTCGCGTGTAATGAAACGTCTCGCGTTTTCTAGCAGCATCCATCGTTCAAGCTCCAGCCGCTAGAAGCCATGATGGCTAGAATAAAATATACATTGTCTACTTGAAGATCCTCTGCATTTATTTGCATACTGGCTTTTGTACTGTTGCCTTTTGCAATTTAGATGTTCATATTGTGTTTTGAAAATTTCTCTGTCTGTTTTTTTTTAAATTTTTATTTGACTTGGTGTTTTTTTTTGTTTTAGGTTCGTGGTCACGGAGTAATAATTTTATAGTTAAACAACCGATTGTAGCCAGAGCATCGGTAACAATTAAATCGTAATTTTTTAAGTGATTTTTATTAAGAAATTTAATATTTTTAAGATAAAACTTAAATTATTTTAACAATTTTGATGAAATTTCTATAGTAGAAACTTAAGAGTATCTTTGAAACATTAAAATGACCAAGAAAGAATAAAGTTAGAGATAACAAACACATTAAAACTGATACAATAGTTGTAGTTCGGCTTGTTAATTAAAAAATGATAATAACATTAAATACTTTATAGTTAAGTTTGACAGCGATGAATTATGGATACCTACATAGCTTTAGGGTCATGGCACATATAACGTAACGTAAACGGTTTGGCATCGCCTCGCCTTTTTCCTCGGTGTCAAATGTCAAAAATTCGATTACGTTACGTATCCGATTAGTGTGCATTGCAGTAAGGAGTTTCATACAAATAATACTGAACGGCTCGAGTTGATACGGTGCCGATATGTTATGTTAGGTTATGTGTACTACGTCCCATATACTATAATATGTTCAATGAAACGGAGCCTAAATTATTTATTAATATCTCACAACAGAGCCGTCTCTATTGTGCCTTTTATGACGGAGGAAAAGAATTTCGACTAATACCAGTTAGACGGATTGGTAGAAGTCAAGTTTACCTTTATTGGTAATAATATATCATCTATCTATATCTATATTATCCGTGAATATTAACTATACGAAATAAAAAGAAGGAAAACTTGAAATTTAAGCCTATACCAATCCACTTGGCCAGCGTGGTATTAGTAGACCCGTCCCTGGAGTGGGACATGAATGGGCTGTTATGAATGAATGAATGAATATTTTAACTAAGGGAGAATTAACGTTGTACAGGGTGCAGATTCTTAATTTATCTACACTTTATTTTGCAGGTATCTCATTGAATAAGGTACAAAAGAAGCTACGCAATAGGATCCATAAGACGGAAGACAAGGCGTCATCGAGGAAGACCAAAGAGGCTGTAAATTACCTATACAAAATTTGGATTATTTTGTAACAAGAACCACAAAAAAAAATGTATATACTTAGCTTCAAATAACTGGTGATATCTTCGTTTTTTCTCCATTTTACCAGAACATCCCAAAAATATCCCCCTTCAGGGATAGCCTTCCATATACGGTATCTTCAATTTTATTTTTTATTCACAAATTCTATTAAACTCATTTAAATTATACTTTTCAATACATATTAAATATAATTAGTCAGTCAACCCGTAACCGCGGTCGGTGCGATCAACCCATCGGTTGATCAATCAAAGGTAATTTCACCTTAGAGCTTCACACGAATGATACCCATATATGATTATTGTAAATCAATTGATTTTCACTATAGTTCACTTCACTGGGACCTTTGGTTTTAATTTAGGTGACACGATAAATTTAGAAAACATTTTTAATTTGTAAAAACAAATTGTAATTTTTATAGTATATTTTTTTCAGTAAAGCACTTTATTTATTTTTTAAATTATAATTCATTATAAATTACTTACAATTTAACAACAAAATTGTAAATAAAAATCGAAAAACACTTTATACGAATCGTAATGCCACTTTGAAAATTTTAGCTCAAAACTTTTTGAAGACCTAGTACTAACTGACCTAGGACTGACCAGTACCTAAGAATTATGTCTTACAACTGAATCTGATGCTACCGAAGATGCCCACAGCGGCTATTATGTCCACTGTGGGAAACAAAACCGGTTAACAGAAAAGACATGTCTTAAGGAACAAGTTTTTTTAATGAAAGGGTCGAACGGTCGAAATGACCGGCCGGCCGGTGGTCAGTGTGAGAAAATAAGGGTTAATACGTGTTGACGATTCATGATCGATTGAATGTAGAAGGTTGTTTGAATTTATGTTTTGTTATTGTTGTCTTCAAGAATGGTTTGTCCATAAAAAACATAGGTGATTTTGAAATCTACGTCTAGTAGATCTCGTCTAAAAAGATTAGTGAGAATGCATTTTTGAAGATTAGTAGAATTCACACTTTTTTGTTTACCTAACTCGATTGAGAGGTGTGAATAAGTTAATCTAAATATAAGAATTCCTGTGTTCTGGGTATTTTACGAAAAATTGTAAAATTAATAGTAAAAGTTTTTTTTTAACACAGGTAACTGCTTTATTATGGATAGAAAAAACCCTAGTGTTACGGGGATTGATTTAAATGGCATAAAAGCGTTAAAGCTTAGGACAATAATTTGAGAATTGCATAAAAAATTGACACTTCGTGATCGGAGCAAATTTATTTTTATTTAAAAATGTATTATTATTTGTAAGAAATATATTTTATTCTCATGCCTATTTTAAATAAAAAAATATTAATAATAAATTATTCATGAGAACTAAAACTAGTTCTTCTTTCTTATGTTAAATTATCATTTAAATATTCAAAAGGGGGTAATCTTGACCAAGAAAGATGACCGATGACAATAGAATGGACAACCAGCATTATAGGGTTGACCGGTTATTTCCGTTTTATATTATTAAAATTTTACGTCTTCTAAACATCAACTTAATGGTTTTCTAAAGTTAAGAAGTAGGTATGTGTAGTTAATAGATACATTATAAATCTCGAAAATCAAAACTCCGAAAAGCTTCCAGGTGCGAGCAAAGGGATTTTCACTTTAAAAGTCTGGTTTGGTGGCAAAGAGGTCATGAATTGGAATCCCACGGGTTAGAAATATTTGTACTATCCAATGATTGTCTGGTGGTATCTCCGTGTAGTGACGGAGTAAGAATACAATATGTCACCAACACATCTCATCCCATGGGTGTCGTAAAAACCGACTAAGGGACTATCCGTGAATATTAACTATACTAAATAAAAAAAAGGAACATTTGAAATGAAACCCTATACAAATCTGTCTGGCCAGCGCGGTATTAGTAGGCCAAGTATCCCTCCGTCATGGGAGGAGGGCCGTCCCTGCAGTGGGACATTAATGGGGATATTATGATGAATGATTGTCTGAAGACTGAAAGTGCTTGATCTATAGTGCGGAAGTTATCTTTGTATTTTTTTGTATTTTTTTTATATAAAAGTATATTTATACAATATGTTAATACTTACATTTTAAACGCCTGATTGATGACGTATCGAGAAAGGTTAACACATTATAATGGTAGTAACTTTTTTGAAAAGAAATTGTTTCTTATATTCCTACTATACTTACTTATTGGTTATGGTACCTATTCTTATAATTCCTTTAGATGAAGAACAGACGCTGCTTTAGAAAACGCTTAGGTAACTTATTTGTTCAGCATGTAATAATGAGAGGTAAGAAAGGTTACCATGACGAACAACAGCCGTGGATGTCGTAAAGGCCTATTAAGGTATTTTTTTATTTATTTACATTTTTCACATTAATTTACATTTTTAAATATAGATATAAAAATAAACACATTTAAAAATATAAAAAAGGTAGACCCACCAGCATCGGGTACAGGGACCAAGCTACTGGTGGTTAGGGCTCCAGATATAGGAACCTCCTCACAATACGTGCCGTGTCAAGCAGTACTGCCTTCTGCATCAGACCTATGATCCATTATATTTTTTTTTTATTATTATTAAAGAAATATTGACGTCATAAATATGTGATACAAACTTATTATTAAAAATGATAATAAAGTAAATTATGTAAATTAATTTATTGGTACCTACTTAAGAAAGAAAGGTAGGAATAATGTAAAAAGAAAAAAATAAAAAAATAAAAATAAAAAGCGTTTATTTACAATAAAGTTGTACATAATTTAAACATTACCTTTGGCCCCACACTAGGCAAGCCTGTCCTGTGGGTACCTGTTTCTACATTTTAGATTTTACAGTCTATAATTGTGTTAAGTTCGACATAATAAATTATATAATAAAAAAAAAAGAAAGATTTTAAATACCACTTATCATGATGAATATTTAGAACATGCTCGTAATTTGACGAAGAAAGAAAAGTAAGTCTGGATGATGTTGTTTACCTTTTGTAGAGGAGGCGATAGTGTTAATGCAAGGAGTGTTTAGTTCACTTAGACGATAACAACAAAAGTAAAAACAAGTTACAGTTTAAGCAGCGTTGGCATGGCCATTCCATTGGTGGGTGACCACTTAGACTGATTTTATTTGTGCCTCTCCGTGGTTTGAAGGGCACTTGAAATGACTACTTGACTAACGGCCTAGGCTAAGCATGCCACAACTAACTACATTTACAAAAAAATGATAAGGACATTCTTTTACCTAGTAGTATCTCTAAACAATATCGAAACGTATAAAAAGCAATTAATATTATAATAGTAATTTTTAGTACCTAATACTTGTGTACCAACATAATAAAAACAAAATTCTAATAAGAATTTGCACTTATTGAATAAGAAACCTACTCCTGACATCTATCGGACAATAGCAGCAAGTGTTGTAAAGCGCCATCTAGTGTACAATAGCTCACATTAACTCTTAATAAAGGGCTAAAATTAATACGCTCTCTGTTGTCCAATAGCATAAAACTAGATAGAAAACTACAAGAGAAAAATGTTTGTACATCAAAATAGACAATGCTCCTTAAATAAAGATTTAAAAAAAAATAGACAATCCATTTAAATTAAGTATTTCTATTTTTTCTAAAATTATATTTTATATTATTAAAGTAATTACTTTTTTTTAAAGTATTTAATGATAGTTTGATTTATGCTCTCTGTTGTCCAATAGCATAAAACTAGATATGATTGAGTAAAATAATTTTTTTTAAATTTAAATGACAAATTCTCATCATTTTACAATAATTATGTATTTATTTTTTCTTCTACTCGTTATTATTTTTAAGCTATTGTTTTCTTTAATTTCCTTAGAAAATCTTGTTTCGCGGCGACTTCCACCGACATACAATTAAAACACAAAGAACATTTTTAGACAATGCCTTTATGGATTACAAATAAAAATAGCTCCTTGTATGATTCGAATGTGCGGCCTTTTGGACGCCAGTCACTGATGCTACCGCCCCGCCACACCTAGCCAGTAATGTACTACCATGATACACTACTCAAGGTACGAGTTATGGATAACAGCCTATTGTCCCTGAAAATGCAGATACTTGTATCATCCTTACAAACCTACCTACTATACTTCATCTACATTAGTAAAATTTTCTTGGAAATTTAGCGCCGCGCCTGTTTGCCTGCTGCTGTGTAAAAATTGTTACCGAAGTCTCTGTAAAAGCCACTTTATATTTCTTCCTTCGCTGTATCCTCTAACTACTAAGTTTAAATATTTTTAACAGTCTCTAAAAATAGAAGAAGGAAAAGAAAGAAAGCGAATTAAGTTGTATTTATTGTAATTTCGTAGGTAACTCATTTCACGTGAGTTTTACCTAAGGACTGACCTTACAAATTATCTACTTAAGACATAAAAAAAAAACTAAGAAGATATTACACAGGAATTCTTATGATTATAAGACGCCTTAATCCGTATCATTAGTAACTAAGGTTAGTTACATACGATATGGATCCGATTCCGGAGTGATCCGATTCCCAGAATACTTTTCTCCAACGTAGATACAGGCTCTAGGAAGAAACTACCGTTGTTTTGTTTCTAGAATGCTGTGTATTGAATAATAATTCTAAGGTAACGGCTTGGCTGTGCTAGATTGATGACATTTGTAGTTTAGTGTATACTTAGTCATGGCTGTCTCCGTGAGGTGACGGAGTTCTGCAGTAGGACATTAATGGGCTGTTATGATGTGGTATATAGGTAGGTCAACTTTCTACTTTTAGAGGATGTCGCTGACCAACCGCCTTTGGCCCACGCGACCAGATGTGACGAAGGTCCAAAAATATGTTGATACATTATACCAACCTACTAAAACCCACCGTGTTCTGCGAAATATCTATAAAGGGCGAGGACGACGAGAAGACTCTCGAGCCGCCTCGGCGAGTGCTAGCCCTGAAACTAATGGAACACAGTCATATCCTTTATCTGTAGAAAGGCTTGCGTGGAACACCAACGCAGACCTATTTGGCCTGCAAAGACTTTACGGCGAAAAACTAGGGAGTCTGCCGCTCGTAGGCTAAGTTCTCCGTGTGGTGACGGAGTAAGAATACAATATGTCACCACCCCATCTCATCCCATGGGTGTTGTAAAAACCGACTAAGGAACTATCCTTGAATATTATATTTACGAAATAAAAAGAAGGAAAACTTGAAATTAAACCCTATACCAATCCGTCTGGCCAGCGTGGTATTAGTAGGCTAAGGATCCCTCCGTCATGGGAGGAGGCCCGTCCCTGCAGTGGGGCATTAATGGGATGTTATGAGGCTAAGTTTCCATCAGTCACTGGCTCATCTCTACAGTGGGACATTTAATATTATAACTGCATGTGAAATCGCTTTTCAAAAAAATATTTTTGTTTCCGATTTGACATATTTTTGTCGTTCACGAATATACCTCGGACAGTCTATAGGTGATATTATGTTATGGATGAGTGACCGGCCGTTGACCTCGCACAGGAGCTATGGAGGCGACATTGAATTAACAAAATTTCAAACAGATACTTCATTAAGTACTTCTTTGAAAATTGAAAGCTGCAGACAATGGCAGACTGATTAAAAAGGAGAATTATGTTTTACAAATATTTCATGCATGTATATAATAATTGCTCTGTTCTCATCTTAAATATTTTTGATCATTAGATATTATTATTATTAGATGAGGAAGGCACAGGACCTCACAAGGTGACAATACTTGGAGTAGGCCTATGTCCAGCAGCGGACGTCGATTGGCTGATATGATGATGATGATGATTAGATATTATTAATGACTCGCTTAATGAAAGTGGACGAGGCTGAATCTGTTTACCAGGATCGTGACAAGTGGCGTTCTGCCGTCTCTGCCTACACCGGACGGGATAAGGCGTAGGTTTATGTAAGTACGTATGTATTAATTAACAAACAGATATTTACATCGACTTTTTAGGGCACCCTACTCAGTCGGTTATGTCGTGATGGATTTGTCTGTTAAAAAGGTTTGTATTTGGAGCTCATGTTTCCAAACTTTATCTTGTACTTTTCTCAATATAAAAGTTTTTTTAAGGAAAGTCCAAAAAGTAAGCTTGAAAATGTTGAAATAAGAAGTACCGAACCTTCATATTGTTTAACATTACAAAAAGTGTACGATATTAGCAGTTATTAATAAAACAATGAGCAGATATTCCAACTGGATGTTATTTATAAGAAAAACGATTGTATTTTGTAAATTCAAATAAGACTTTATTACATTTGTTGTTTACACTGCTTACTGACACCATGAGGGTCTGACGGGTTTAATATTAGCTTTGGTTGCAAAGCGACTAAGTATGCTACCCAACTACCTATTGGTCTATTAGAAGGCCAAGTTTCAATAAGTCTATCTTGGGCTGAGGCTTATACATAATAGGAAAAATAAAAGATAATAACGATTTGTAGGTTTTGCACAACACGTCATGTTTTATACCAATAAGAATTTGCTAACATTAGCCTAATAGGATTCTAAAAGGAATTTCATACTAATTTATTTAACCCATTATATACCAATATGTGGTAACAGATTAAAAAACAAAGATGTATAGAACCACATAATAAAACTATAAAAAATACTTTTTTAGGTACTAAGTAATCAGAAATAGTACTCCTAAATAATAGAAAATGTTATAGTAAAATCAACAGCAGCTCCATTTATTTCTCTGTGCGGTCAGTTTGGTCTGGGCATAAGGTCGTATTTGTTGTGTGGCAAATAATATTACAGTGTGATTATACAGAATGTACAATATTATATTCTATAGATTGTTCTTGTTTAAGATTTTATTGAAAATGCAACATGATTATGACAAAAATTAACTTCTTTTTTTCTTGACTTCTTGGAAATGTCGTAAAGAAATCAGACGTGTCGGTCAGATATCATAGAGAAGGGAAAACTTTATACAAAGAGTCCTAAAACCTTAATGTGTTTAATCAGCGAGGTATTCAGTTTTTCGATGTCTAGGCCCGATTTACACATCGACAAGTACAGCCCCCTCTCTCGCGTCTAGCCAACTTAACTCGCCAAAAAATAGGATGAAGATCTATTTAAATCAACTTAATAAACAACTTACTACTTAACTCGCTACTGTACTTGTCGATGTATAAATCGGGCTTTATGTTCAGTGAGATAAAATAGTGGAATTGTCTTAATTGTCTTTTATAACGGCAACGAGAGATGTCGGTGTGATTTCGTGTACTGTGCCATGTCTAACACGGAATTAATAATCCGTTAAGTTGTCGATCTCACTCCGTGTGGTGACGGAGTAAGAATGTATTCTTACTCCGTCACCACACGGAGTGAGATCGACAACCATGGGATGAGATGGGGTGGTGACATATTGTAATATGTCACCACCCCATCTCATCCCATGGGTGTCGTAAAAACCGACTAAGGGACTATTCGTGAATATAATCTTTACGAAATAAAAAGAAGGAAAACTTGAAATTAAACCCTTTACCAATCCAAGTATCCCTCCATCACGGGAGGAGGCCCGTCCCTGCAGTAGGACATTAATGGGCTGTTATGATGAAGTTGTCGATCTCAGTGACTGCCTACAATGGTTAGGATTGACGAACATAAACATTGTGAAACGTTTCGTAACTCAAAAGTAGGTAGACGCTAAACTTTCTTTGCAATCACATTTTTTCGATGATAGGTTGAATATAATAATATAAGCTTATTTATCTCAAGAAGGTTTACAAATAAGACTTACTTACTTATTAAATTAAATAACCTTAGTGAGAGCTGGAGTCAATAATGGGTGCTAGAACTGTGTGACGGATCTCCAGCCTCTCACCCTCAAACTGCACATTAATGAAGTAAGAGTAAGTATTTTTTATACTAGGAGAACAAAGAAACAAAGGTCTGGTGATGTTTTGTGTACATATGGGAGAGGATGTGTGCGCGTGTTCGCGTGCGTGGGTATATGTGTGTGTGTGTGTGTTTGTGTGTATTTATTAAACTAAAATAATATAAAGATAAGGCTTGGCTAACCTAATGCCATGCTTTGGAGATACTTGGTTTTGGACGTTGCTCAGTAACAGCAGACTTTTTGTAGCACTACAAAGTAACATAAAAACACAACACAATTCCATAAAAATAACAATCAAATCTTTATTATACACAATTTCACCTATTTTGCTTCGCTCCCCTATCTATCATCTAACCCAAAAGCAAGCTTGAGTAACCCTCAAGTATAAGAACAAGTTCTCCTCACACCCAACACTTAACAATATCTATGTTACATTAACCTGTCTTGTAACCTGCTCAATCTAATTCTTATCTGTAACCTGTTCCCTTTCGTTACAATATTCCCACAACAACTGGAATGAACCGCTTACATCTAGTTATATCTGGATATAACTGGTTCTTACCGCTTCTTATTTGTACGATTACTGGAATTGTGATTGTGTTAAAGGTTATAAATGTCATGGGAATGTCTTAGGTTTGTGTGGGGAAAGTTGTGGGAATACAAAATGTATTGAAGTAATATTCTGGTTTTTTATTTGTGTGGTAATGGGTTAAAAATATACCGCCCTTCTCGTCCCTACGATTTTGTAAAGATTAGCAGTAACCGGTAAACTTGATATAAGATTTATATGCTCCGTGTGGTGACGGAGTAAGAATACAATATATCACAACCCCATCTCATCCCATGGGTGTCGTAAAACAGACAAAGGGACTATCCGTCAATATTATCTTTACGTAATAAAAATAAGGAAAACTTGAATTTAAACCCTATACCAATCCGTCTGGCCAGCGTGGTATTAGTAGGCCAAGTATCCCTCCGTCACGGGAGGAGGCCCGTCCCTGCAGTGGGACATTAATGAGCTGTTATGATATCAATATTTTGTACCTATGTTTATTATTTATTTATTTAAGGTGTGTATGTGTGATCATGGCCAGTGTCCAAGGTCATATTCCCAGTAGTATACAGTTCGTCCCAGTTTGTGACTGATCTAAACAATGTTAGAGGCTGACCCGACAGAAATAGATTGACTCTCAGCCTATATTTAGATACATATTGTTAGATACTATGTGCTAACTTGGCTTTCTTCTATTTTAAGAGTTCACGTTTTTGAAATATAACCAAGTACCTACTATTATTTCATACATAACTTTTAATTTTAAGAGTAGGTAGTAGATAATTTAGATTTTGTTTTATATGTACTTATGATTTATTTACAAAAAAAAGTATTTAAGTATGTTTATCCGTTGTCTAGTATCCATAGTACAATCTCTAGTTTGGGACTTGATGGCGTTGTGTGAAAGTGTGAGGAATATTTATTATTTTTATTTATTTGTCTACTGTCTCCTATAACCTTAATATTTTTCATTTGACTTCAAAAAGAAAAGAGAAGATTAAGTATATATTTTTTTATTGGTAAGGTAAGGTAAGGTAATACTAAGTCAGTTCTTTTTAGGCCGACAGAATTCTTTTTTAACTAATTGGGGTTGGTATCTACCTATACCTACCTGTCAAATAGATCACTGGTCATTGGTCTGGCATGGTAATGATAGGTATCTGTTTTGACTCTACTAAAATATAGTAAGTAAATATACTTAGTACGAGCATACTCCCTTCTTAAAGGTCGGCAACGCATCTGTGATTCCTCTGGTGTTGCGGGTGTTCATGGACGGCAGTGATCACTAACCATCAGGTGACCTGCTGGCTCGTTTGCCTCCCGTCATATATAAAAAAGTATGTATACCCGAAAACGAAATGGCTTTATCAGTTTTGACAAAAAATTCTATCATAATTCAAATTCATTAAGATCGTTATTTAATGTTTATGCGTGAGCTTGACGTCATTGGTTGACCGTAATCAAAACTATGCTTAGCTTAAAAGTGCAATCTATTTTAAACTTTCACTTCAACGTAATAAATAATAATATCTACTAACACAATACAAATGTCACTATATTAAACTGTAGAGTTTGTATGTGAAAAACCATGAAAAACCATTAAATAATTTAAAACTAAAGTCAACTTGTTACTTGTGACATTACAAGCTTGTCATTTCAGAAAAACTGAAAATTTAAAATTTAAATATTGGCTGGTAAGCCACCCAATTGTTGGCACCTTAAGAGTGGACTTCGTGTCAGACTAAAATATAAAATAACATAAAATTATAAAATACTTTAATCTTTGCTTATACTTAATCATTATGTGATTGAATAGTATTAAATAAATATTATTGGCCACATTAATGCTAATAAAAGGATTCTGATAAATTTATTGTTGCTATGTTGACACGTGAAATAGATAAAATATTAAATAAATAATATTTGAACTTGAATAATCATACTGAACTTGAATAATCTATAGTGTTTTCTTTCTTTTTACTCACTTTTAACTCTTAAGTGCCTATAATTATCGCCAATATTAGCGAGTGGTTTACTGATAAAATTATTGTAATTAATTATTATATTGTAATAATTAATGAATTGGTCAATAAAAAAAATATTGTCTGTGGACTTCTAACAATTAGGTGGTTTACCCTGATTTGTTTTATATTATAAAATTATGAAAACTTTAAATTGAAATATGCTCCAATGACGTCATGCAAGAAATGATAGGGATGGACATAGAAGGAAAAAAGAGAGAAATTCATTAGAATAAAACGTTTTACCGAAAATATACTCTAGTAACAGTCAAGAACGTTGACTTTACTATTTGTTTTTATAAATATCTAACGACTATTTGCTAATACAAGAGAACTGATATGTCAAAGTAGCGTCATGCTTTAGCTGATGTTTTGTTGTGCGATATTGAACCTAATAGTTTTATGACATGCAACTAACATTAACTCTAGAGGTGATAAAGCCATTTAGTTTTTGACTATACCTAATATAATCCTAAACTTAAATAGATTTAAAACTATCGCGATATGTAGGAAGGTATATTTATCACACTACTTTCCTGTTGGGTCTTCTCAAGATAAATACCTAGGTTCTCCAACGTATCGGCCGACTTGAAGGGAGGTCACGGAGGGACTGTTCCTCCGCGGTTTTAATCTTATTACTATCTAGAAAATAAAGAGAAAATAATAATAATAACACGGCACGCATTGTGAGGAAGTTTCTATCTCTGGAGCCCTTACCACCAGTAGCTTGGTCCTTGTTCCCGATGCTGGTAAGTCTACCTTTTTTTATATTTATAATTCAAAATGTTATTGAATGTGAAAAATGAAAATAAAGAGAATAATAATTTAAAAAAATCAATAGTATTACAAATAAAGAGCACTCGTAACCGACGCGCATGTATGACTCGCTTAATGAATGTGGACGAGGCCCAATCTGTTTGCCAGGATCGTGACAAGTGACGTTCTGTCGTCTCTGCCTACCTCGGACGGGATAAAGCGTGAGTTTATGTATGGTAGGTATATATGTAGTATCTAGGATATGTATAGTCGAAAACGAAATGGCTTTATCAGTTTTGACAAAAAATTCTATCATAATTCAAATTCAATAAGATCGTTATTTTATGTTTATGCGTGAGCTTGACGTCATTGATTTACCGTAATGAAAACTATGCTTAGATTTAAAGTGCAATCTATTTTAAACTTTCACTTCAATGTAATAAATAATAATATCTACTAACACAATACAAATGTCACTATATTAAACTGTAGAGTTTGTATGTGAAAAACCATGAAAAACCATTAAATAATTTAAAACTAAAGTCAACTTGTTACTTGTGACATTACAAGCTTGTCATTTCAGAAAAACTGAAAATATAGAATTTAAATATTGGCTGGTAAGTCACCCAATTGTTGGCACCTTAAGAGTGGACTTCGTGTCAGACTAAAATATAAAATATCATAAAATACTTTAATCTTTGCTTATACTTAATCATTATTATGTGATTGAATAGTATTAAATAAATATTATTGGCACTAATGCCAATAAAAGGATTTTGATAAATTGATTGTTGCCATGTTGACACATGAAATAAATAAAATATGATAAAAATATTAAATAAATAATATTTGAACTTGAATAATCCATAGTGTTTTCTTTCTATTTACTCACTTTTAACTCTTAAGTGCCAATAATTGTAGGACTTCTAACGATTAGGTGGTTTACCCTAATTTGCTTTATATTACAAAATTTCGAAAACTTTAAATTGAAATATGCGCCAATGACGTCATGCAAGAAATGATAGGGATGGACATAGAAGGAAAAAAGAGAGAAATTCATTAGAATAAAACGTTTTACCAAAAATATGCTCTAGTAACAGTCAATAACGTTGACTTTACTCTTTGTTTTTATAAATACCTAACGACTATTTGCTAATACAAGAGAACTGATATGTCAAAGTAGCGTCATGCTTTAGCTGATGTTTTGTTGTGCGATAATGAACCTAATAGTTTTATGACATACAACTACCATTACCTAACTCTAGAGGTGATAAAGCCATTTAGTTCTCGACTATACCTACTACATATTATTATCGCGAGTACAGCCCGATTTACACATCGACAAGTACAGTAGCGAGTTAAGTTGATTTGAATATATCTCTATCCTATTTTTAGGCGAGATAAGTACGAAGTAGCCTCGCTCTCGCGTCTCGCCAATTTAACTCGCCAAAAAATAGGATGGAGATCTATTCAAATCAACTTAATCAACAACTTACTACTTAACTCGCTACTGTACTTGTCGATGTGTAAATCGGGCTTAAGATGTGAGTAAAAAGTAGTATGAAGCCTAAAGTTGATCCATTCCTAGACGAAATTGGATTAAGTTTATTGGATTGGATTAAGATTGAATCCGTGACGAAGTAAGAGTAGCCGGTATTAGCAACCAACAAACTAATCGCATGATTTCCGTAAAACTCTACATAAAGAAAGATAACAGATATTATCATTACTTACTAAGGAAGGATAACTTGAAATAAAACATTTACATCATCATAACAGCCTACCAATGTCCCACTACAGGGACCGGCCTCTTTCCGTGACGGAATACTTGGCCTAGTAATACCACGCTGGCCAAACGGATTGTTATACTTAGAGTTTAATTTCAAGTTTTCCTTCTTTTGTTTATGATAGAATATTCATGTCTTGTTCACACATTTGATTTGACAATTTTGACGACCTCTGTGGCGTAGTGACTATTTAACATGACTGATACGCAGAGGTCTCGGGTTGGATTCCCGCTCAATGAAAATCTTTGTGTGCATAAACATGATTGTTTTAAATGTTTTCTATGTAAAATATTATTATATGTATGTATTTACAAAAAAAAAGATTTTACGTAGGTATAATAAGTATGTTTAACCGTTGTGTAGTACCCATAGTACAAGCTCTGCTTAGTTTAGGACTAGATGGCGTTGTGTGAATGTGTTAGGAATATTTATTTATTTATATAAATATTTGGAGAAGACCTACGAGTACGTCCAGCAGTGAGCATTTATTGCTTAGGTATATTACCTATGTTGATGATGATGTGAAATGTATGTTTAAAAAGATTGGTTTTGTAACGAAAATACTGTTTTTTTTATATTCTTTGAATTTGTAGGTAGGTACTTAATAAAACATACATTTATTTAAAATAGGTAGTTACCTAGGTACCTAAAGCAGTTGTAAAATAATTATCTGCTATGAGCGAAAAAGCGGGTTCGAATTAAAAAAAATATACCTATCTTAGATTCATGATAATTATAATAGGTTATCTTACTTATACTTATTATAAAGTAGGTATTACAATCTTGTTTATGTATATTTTTAAACATTTATTCGTAAAAATTAACTCCATTGCAATATTTGTATAATAAGATTATTCCGCGATCCTTAAAACAAGAGTAAAATCTAAAATCCAATAAAATCTACCAAAATGTACCCTCTTGTAAAACTTCTTTAAAACTTCCACTATCCTAACTATTCGACACGCCCATAATAATGTAAACACTATAACATATAACCATCTCTTTCTAACACATCGCAATTTTAAAGCGTAAAACGCGACGGAAACTAGTTTAACTACTTGTATTATCATTATAGTTGTACGTTCTTATTCCAAAAAGACTTTACTACCAAAAAGCTACACGCGAATTTAAGCTTTAGGTACACAAAATAAAGTTCAGTTTCATTTGTTTTGTGTTTGACATTTGATTCTTAGAGAACGTTCTCCGCGGATAGTACTGTAATTTTTCCGCGAGCGATTTGCCGACGTAACATGATGTCATAAGAGCTATAGTGGCACAAAAATGTCTAACTTAAGACGTTTCAATAGAAAAAAGTACTTATAGTTATTCTATACGAACGTCTTCTGCAAGATGGCGGATTTCTCGGAGGAATATGGTGTTTCTGTTTGTTGCCGTTAGGGGCGCCAGTGTAGCAAGGCGGGACGAGCTTTCGCTTAGAAAATTAGGTTACATTGAAATTATTAGAAGAAAATTGTTATATTAGATTTTCTTGCTTTGTAGTTTATTTTTAGTTTTAAATGTATGTTTATTTATTATATTAAGTACTTATTGAGTTTTTGTATAATTATAGTTATTGCTTACATACGAGGGTGGTACGTTTGTACGCGGTTGCTCTGAAATTACGTTTACGAATTATTATAGACCGCGTTATGATAGAGATTCATCTCTACTTGTGATAGAGGCAGTTTTTGAGCCTAAAGGGCTCAAAAAATGTTTCTAAACTTATATTACTATTTTACACGGGTCTTACTCGCGGTATATACTACTATATAGAGTAGATACTTATAGGTTTCTAAACTCGACGTCTAAATAAATAAACACATTATTAAAAAAAAAATATTTACTTAATATGTTTGTATTAACAAAAAATATATATGGTAAGTATTTTAGTTTGTCTGTCCTTAGGTGAAGAAGCTTGTATTAGACAACAACGGTAGGTACCTACCGTACAAGCTCTTTGTTTTGGAGCTAAGCAGAGCTTGTATGTACCTAGGTATGTAGGTACTACTGGAGGTATAATGATTATAATAATACCTGAGTTCTTTACTTTTTTAAAGGTTTTAAGCACCTTACTTATTTCAGAGAGTAATCTTAACAGCCAGGCCAGAACACCAATATAGGTAAGTAAGTATATTGCTTACAGGCCTAGATTAGCTTTACCGTAAGAGAATAATGAGAGTGGACTTTTATTTCGAGAAGATACCTAATATTCACGGATAAGTAGTCGATATATACCTACTTTAATACTTAATTATTAAACACTCTATATTATTACCGGAGCTATTGATTAGAATTCTAATAATTTACAAATTATTAGGATTGACGATTTTATTTACATTTTAATAATTTAATTGTAAACACTCTAGACTGTCAGCGTTTTTGATTAGATTTCTAATAATTAATAAAGAAGTAGGATTTAAATTATTGTTCATACTTAAACATGCAAGAATCCCGGCGCTATTGATTAGATTTCTAATAATTTATTAATTAATAGGATTGACATTATTGTTCAGTATTTTATAATTATTAAACACACAATACTGTAAGCGTTATTGATTAGATTTCTAATAATTTACATAGAAGTGGGATAGACATTATTATTTAGACTTTTAAAATTATTACACACGCTAGACTACTAGCGCTTTTGATTATATTTTACAAATTAGTATGATTGCTATTATTATTTACTATTTAATAATAATTTATTATTAAACACGCCAGACTGCCGCCACTTTTGATTAGATTTTTAATAATTAACAAATAACTAGAATTGATTGACTTAAGATTGTCGGCGCTTTTGATCGCTTTTGATCAGATCAAAAGCGCTTAGGACATACTTCATCGCATTCTCAATTTTTGACATTTATTATAACTACAGACAAGGTTTTTTCTTAGATTAATGTTTTGTTATTATTTTACTTACCTACTGGCAATGAAAAATGTTTGAGGTTATTTCAAACTATTTTATAGGTGAACGCCGCAGACTAAAAACTATAAACTTTAGTCTTAATATTAAGACATGTCTATTTCTTTCTTCTCAACATAAAGAAAAAATAAATAATTTACTTTTATCTATTATTTTAATTTTACATCACTTACCTAACACTAAATTTAATATCTCAACAACACAATCACTAATTGCAAATTATTAATTGCAAACTTGATAATTAGGTAAGTACTCAATCACAAACTTAATTTTAAATCCATAAATACCAATCCACAAGCGTCCACAACTAATCTAATAAAAGTAAACTGAACTGACCATAAAGCAATAGACAACTAAATCTAGTTTTACACAAAAATATATTCTCACAACTTTCCCCACAAACCTAAGACATTCCCATGACATTTGTAACCTTTAACAGAATCACAATTCCAGTAATCGTACGAATAAGAAGCGGTGAGAACCAGTTATATCCAGATCTAACTAGATGTAAGCGGTTCATTCCAGTTGTTGTGGGAATATTGTAACGAAAGGGAACAGGTTACAGATAAGAATTAGATCGAGCAGGTTACAAGACAGGTTAATGTAACATAGATATTGTTAAGTGTTGGGTGTGAGGGTTACTTGTGCTGGCTTTTGGGTTATAGATAGGGGAGCAGAGCAAAAAAAAGATGAAATGGTGAAGTAACTTAAATAAAATTAACTTTTTTTATAAGAATAGTTGTAAAAACTTTTATTAAGTATAATGTTTAGTGGTTTACTTAGATATTTTTTTAAGCTGCATTAGGGCTGCCTGATAAGGTTTATTTTCTGTCTAAAGCACAGCTCGCGAGCAACATAGAGTACTGTTTGCCTTTTTGGGATATAATTACATATTTATTTATTTATAATTTATGCACAATATTAAATTGTTGTAAGTACAATGGAAAGCTTAATGCCTTAAGGCATTATATATCCGGTCATATATCTTATATACTATACTTCATACAAATTAGGCAATTATTTATTCAGCAATTTAGGCTTACCGTCACTCAGAGGGCAATGGAGAGAGCTATGTTGGGAGTTTCCCTGCGTGATCGAATCAGAAACGAGGAGATCCGCAGGAGAACCAAAGTGACCGACATAGCGCTCAGGATTTCCCGGTTAAAGTGGCGGTGGGCAGGGCACATAGCGCGGAGAACTGATGGCCGTTGGGGCCGAAAAGTTCTAGAATGGCGACCGCGCACCGGAAAGCGCAGGGTGGGGAGACCCCTCACACGATGGATCGACGACCTGATTAGGACGGCGGGAAGCCGATGGATGAGGGAGGCACAGGACCGCGCAGGGTGGAAACTTTTGGAGAAGGCCTATGTCCAGCAGTGGGCGTCTACAGGCTGATATGATGATGATGATGAATTGTTTGCAGAAATCTATACGAGAAATAACAATAAAATTACCGCTACACATTGCTCTAAAACATTAATATATATCTAGCACTCCGTGTGGTGACGGAGTAAGAATACAGTGTGTCACCACCCCATCTCATCCCATGGGTGTCGTAAAAACCGACAAAGATAGTCCCTTTGTCGGTTTAATATTATCTTTACGTAAATATTATATTATCTTTACGTAAAAAAAAGAAGGAAAACTTGAAATTAAACCCTATACCAATACGTTTGACCAAGTATCCCTCCGTCACTGGAGGAGGCCCGTCCCTGCAGTGGGATATTAATGGGCTGTTATGATGATGATGATTAATATTATTATCTGTGCTGTAGAAAAAAACCTGTCAAATTCAATAAACTTCTCATACAAAACAACCCAGTATAAACCTTAAACATATCTTCAACACTCTCGTTACAAAATCTGTTAGTAACAATTAACACAGCTACAAAGTCTGTTTATCCTTAGGTCATTAGCTACCTTGTTTACAACCCGACATTACGAGACTGCCCAATAATAGCCCGGCGGCCTTGAACTTGAACTGTCCGGTCAAATTTGTAGCACATTTATAGATCCTTGTTAATTAGAGTTAAATTACACTCTATGTGGTTTCATCCCATGGGTGTCATGAACGGTAGTCAAGGAAAAATTGTAGGTTTTTTTTTTGTTGAGGACGAGTTGGTCTCTGACGACCGCTACTACTTTACACGGGCTGTGGTGGGGCGGATGTCAACCAAAAAAATAAAATCGTAGGTGTTATCTTTTTATAATTATCTACGAAAATAAGAAATAAATGAATTTCGTCAGCTATTACGATACCGATATATTCTTCCGTTTTCAATACCTATTTAGATTAATCATTAAAAGCAAAAACGAATTGAAAACAATAGAAAATAAATATTTAAAAAAACAATTGCAGTCTAAATAAAACTTCACGAGGTGTAAACAGACGAGCCCTATTTAAATGTAAGCAATTCCAGAAGCTTTTAGTTCAGGACGAAATCAAAGTAAACATCTGAATATAGCGCCGATTACACTAGACTACATGTAGTGCACTACATATTGTAGGACACTACATCTTGTAGGGCACTACATCTTGTAGAACACTACATGTAGTCTTTCCATTTCTCAAAGAATTACATGGAAATGGAAAGAATACATGTAGTGTCCTACAAGATGTAGTGTCCTACATGTAGTCTAGTGTAATCGGCGCTTATAACACCGAAGACACAGGGGTGGGTCCTGTCCTGAAAAACTCTTTAAAGTTTCTCGGTATTAACATGATTGTAAGCACAATTACAACAACAAATAAACTAATAAAAAAATCTTTATTCATAAAAGATACAATCGAATCACTTATGAAAGTCGTTTTATAGTGATCACATACACACGTCTAACTTAACGGCTATGTTTACTGAGGGTTCGGAACACGACCATGTCAGAGAAGACACCCACAAGAAACTCTGCTGGGTTCCTATCGCTCTTTTGGTGATCACTTCACAAATATTATTTTATTTAGTAAACAGGACAATTTAGATCCAAGCATTTTTATCGTTTAAGTAATCCTTTACACCGTAATAAGGGTGACAAATCAACATCGAGCTATGCTGCGCTGTGCTGTGCTGTGTTTCTTAAGCTACGTTTTTTTAACAATTAAAAGGTACTGCGCTGTCCTGTGCTGTGTTTCTTAAGCTACGTTTTTTAACAAGCTCAGTATAAAGTAATCAGCAGCTCGTGTAGTCGTTTAACGCGTCAAATATGACCCTATTTAAAAAAAACGTAAACATTACGACGTAGTTGAATTCGATGAAGATGAAAGTGAAGAGAAGAGGATATGAATATTGTATGTGTTATTTTGTCGTTAAAAGGGTCCAGTCACGACACATCGCAGCATAGCAGAGCTCCATAAAAAACATAGCACAGTTTGGCACAGCTCGGCTCAGCACGGCGGGTAGCGCGCCTCGCTCGAGACTGCTGCGTTTTTAAACAGAGCGTAGCCTCACACAGCGCAGCACAGCATGGTTTGTTTGTATCCTCATTAAAATATTAGACGAGCGAGTTGACCAAACATAGCACAGCGCAGTACAGCGCAGCATAGCTCGATGTTGATTTGTCACCAGACTTATGTTTAATAAGAGATTTAAATTGATGTAATAATATTATCTTGTCCTTCAATGATACGAACAAGCAAATGCAATGCACACTAATATCATTGATATAATCTTATATTGAATCTAAGGTACAGTAACCTTGTTAGCAATAACTCTGCTGACCTCATAGCAAATGGAGCGTATTATTAATTTAATAACGTAAACAGATGTTAGTCCGTTTAACCTTGACATTGTATCGAGATATCTGGCCGAGAGCAGGACATTGTGGCCTTATCATTTAACTCCAAGCAACTAGTATTATTACGACATCTGTGGCGTAGTGTTTATATAACATGACTGCTACGCAGAGGTCTCGGGTTCGATTCCCGTTTAATGCAAATCTTTGTGTGCATAAACATGATTGTTTGTATAATATGTACCTATGTATTCACCAACAAAAACCTTTTTAAGTATAAATTTATCCGTTGTCTAGTACTCATCGTACAAGCTTTGCTTAGTTTGGGACTAGATGGCGTTGTGTGAATGTCTGTGGAATATTTATTCATCTAAATTTGTACAGGTTGTATCTATTTACGTAATAGAGTTATTTATATACATACAATATTCGTAGAAATTACGTCACTTGTTACAGGGTCCATAATAAACAAACGCTGAGGCCCTTGTCGGGGTCAAGGGCATTACCCGGCCGGACATCGGAGAGATCACGAATAACTTTACTTGCTAAACATACGTAAGTACTTATTGTTGGACCATACTTGTTGAATTAACCCTCTTCCGAAAATAATAACAATAGTAAAACAATGAGAATGAATCACATATGATACACGGGACGATTGAACAGTTAATACAAAAAAAATTGCGCTTTTTGATCACTTTAACTTAAGCGACATGCTGACTGATAAGTTATTCGCAATGTTGAGCTTGATGCTTGTCTATAGCAGAAGCAATCTGTACTGCAAAATAAAAGTCTTTACCTATGAAATTGCCGTTTTATTTCTGCGCAGTCTTTAGAATATTCTTTTAAAATATATATTGTTTAATTAATTTTAGTTATCTAGAAAATATAGGATATTACCAACATCTAACAAAAGATAATAAATAAGAATAATTATTATTTGTTTTAAAACAGCGGATTTTCCCATTTGTTTAATTGTACCTTCTTTCCTAATACTTTCTTTTTCTATGTTTTAAACACAATAGTAAGCTTATATGTGCGCTATTACGTATACTTAATTCAATTCATTTCAATTCAATTATTACATTTAATAATTTAATTATTTCAATCTATTATATTTAATGATTATTAAAAAATCTAAGAAAACGTTAGTATGAAAAATCTAACTTCTGATAAAATCTTCATACAAAACGGCAATATCATAGGTAAAGACCTAATATGAGGTTCACATTGACTCGGTACTGCCTTGGTTAGATTAGGGCAAAGGCTTTTAAGTCCCTTAGCCATGTGATTTTAATTTTTAATCTGTGCTACATGGTGAAACTGGGCCAAGCTGCCATATCTGCAACGGGTCCCTTTTTATCCTACTAACAACCATGGCTTAACAATGTTAGGTCTTTTTATACACATACACTAAAACAAATAGTTTTTCTTCTTCCTTTGCTTCTTCACTATCGTTAACACAAGCTGTTAACTCTGCATAGATACCTTTTTTTTTCATGCAAAAAAAGCTGTTCTACGCTGGCGATACCTATTCACTCACGGTCGTTTCGAAACCAAGGCTTTACGCAGTTAACAGAAAAACCAGTAAAATACCTTGTGATGAACATCATAACACCCCTTGATGTCTCACGGGCGGGGACGGGCCTCCTCCCGTGACGGAGGGATACTTGGCCTACTAATACCATGCTGGCCAGACGGATTGGTATAGGGTTTAATTTCAAGTTTTCCTTCTTTTTACTTCGTAAAGATAAAATTTACGGTTAGTCCCTTAATCGGTTTTTACGACACCCATGGGATGAGATGGTGGTGACATATTGTATTCTTACTCCGTCACCACACGGACAACAAACAATCAATAAGCAATTTCTAAGCAACCGATTGCTCGACCGCGTTACAAATTCATGCACTTGCGATGGACATCAGATATCTATCGCGAACGTTTCCAAGCAGACGAAAGATCTATAGGTACTAAGTGCATACCTGTTATATTAGATCCTGTTATTATGTCAGGAACAGGTATTTATGTCAGGGGTAATATCGATTTGTCTATGCATTATACAGGTATAAGGCGTTTAAGCCAGTTGCAATAACTGATATATAAATGATAATGGTGGTTAAGCAACGTTAGCGAGGTCATTAAATAAATGAGTGTCCGTTTGATGGTATATCATTTCAGCGTCCTGTGCGTTTGAGGGTTTGGTAAAAAGTCGGTCTTGACTGTCATCGTAGTGACCCAGTTGTTAAGTTACGTCAGATGATTATGCTGATAGAAATGCTTTTGTGTAAGAGAGTAGTTCGAGCATCCTTAGCCCTCTTTTTTATGTAATGGGTGGCAAACGAGTCAGCAGGTCACCTGATGGTAAGTGATCACCGCCGCCCATGGACACCCGCAACACCAGAGGAATCACAGATGCGTTGCTGACCTTTAAAAAGGGAGTACCCTCGTTTCTTAAAGCTCCCCAAGTCGTAACGGTCCATAAATCCCTCTGACGTAGCTTAACGATTGTGTACCTACCTGCGACGACACCTGCGACCAACTTTTTACCTGCCCTGCCTTAGAAGAAATACCACAACAGTCACCCATCTACGCAACGACCTCGCCTATATTCCTTAACCTAGTATCGTTTATGAACTATTGATTGCAACTGGTTATTTGCGGCTTAATAATCTAATACCCTAATATAGAGAATCAACACTAACACTACTAATTCCGTCTAAGGGGTGAAACACGGGTCAATTGCCCAAATTATTACCCAAACAATTGATGTATACCAGGATCGATACCCGATGATGTCAAGGACAGGCTATTCGATATTACTAGTGTATTATAAGGGGCTAGTCGAATTAGTTGTATATGTAGGTTAGTTCTCGGGTCAAGTCTGTAGTTAGTGGATATTGGGCTATTAATGTAATTGATTATGGATATGGTTGCCAAATTCTCCGTGTGGTGACGGAGTAAGAGTACAATATGTCACCACATCATCTCATCCTATGGGTGTCGTAAAAACCGACTAAAGGACTATCCGTGAATATTATCTTTACGAAATAAAAAGATGGAAAACTTGAAATTAAACCCTGTACCAATCCGTCTGGTAAGCGTGGTATTAGTAGGCCAAGTATCCCTCCGTCACGGTAGGAGGCCCGTCCCTGCAGTGGGACATTAATGGGCAGTTATGATGAAAACTCTTTTTCCGCGTGGCAGCTCTCCTTATCAAGAAGTCTTGTTAGAAGAAGAAGTCTAGGTCGTAGTTGAAAGAGCACAGTAGCTATTTAAATTTTAGGGCTATGAAATTCCTCACATATTTTATACCTCACACTTTTACACAACGCCATCTAGTCCCAAACTAAGCATAGCTGGTGCAGCTAGTTAAATTATGTTTGAGGCCAAAAAACCTAAGGGCCGTATTTCCAAATGATGGCTAGACCAAATCTATATCTATACTAATATTATAAAGAGGTAAAGTTTGTGTGTTTGTGACGTTGTAGGGGGTAATCTCTGGATCTAATAAACCGATTTAAAAAATTATTTCAGTGTTGAATAGTCCATTTATCGGCGAGCATCATAGGCTATATAGTATCACGCTATGACTAATAGGAGTGGAGCAGTAATGAAATATGTTTAAAAAAGGGACGCGTTTTTTTCGCGGCCTCCGAAGAGGGCACGGGTCAGCTAGTTAAGTATAATCACGACAATTCTTATCTGTTTCTTAAAATATCCTATTCATCATCATCATTACAGCCCATTAATGTCCCACTGCAGGGACGGGCCTCCTCCAGTCACGGAGGGTTACTTAAATATCCTATTAAAGTAATATAACTATCACAAACCCTTCTATAGCACTAACAAGTAACAATATAACCAAAACATATGTTTACAGGATAGTTTCGTAAGTTGGCATGTCAATCAAATCTGGGCAACGACAGACGCAAATAGCCACGGTCAGTTTGTTACCACTACCATTTGTTTTTGTTGTTAAAGTGAGAAATGTGTGAGTTAAAAAAGGTGATAAACCCGGTTACTCGTAAACGCCTCTTAAAATTTATTCAATTGATTAGTTTAAATTCTTACGATTTTGTTTGGTATAAGGTTGGTTTACGTAATAAAAATCTCGCTAAACACTGATTAAATTTAAGAGGCGTTTATGAGTAAGAAGGAAATAGTCGATTTTTGTTTGACAACTTTCTTGTTATATTAATTTTCTATTAAAAAAACAGTCTTGAATAAACTAAAGTGTTTTTAATAAGCTGATGCTAAGCATTTTTAATTATTTTGGTTGAGTTTGTAATCTATACTAATATTATAAAACGGAAAAGTTTGCGTGTTTTTGTGTTTGTTTGTTTGAGACGTTGTAGGGGGTAATCTCTGGATCTAATGAACCGATTTTAAAAATCAAAAGTAGAATAGTCCATTTATCGGGGAGCGTTATAGGCCATATAGTATCACGCTATGAATAATAGGAATGGAGCAGTAATTAAATATGTTTAAAAGAGTGACGCTTTTTTTTCGATGCCTGACGAAGTGGGCACGGGTCAGCTAGTACAAACATAAACCTTATTATTCATTCTTTTTTTAGGTATTAATTTGTAGTAATAAACTGGAAGTATGCTCTTTCTTAGCATGAATGGAACGAGTTATCATCAGAACAGTGATTTATCCGTCACGCTATGTCCTATACAAAAAAAAACCCATCTTCGAGGATAGGTGACTGCTATTGTTTTTAAAGAGTAACAAACATTTGTCAATTTAATGTTTCTTTCAAAATCATCACAAAAATCATAGAATATTTGATAATGCAATGATCAAATAATGGACAAGATTAGAAGCGAAGTCGAAAAAAGAATCAGTGCAGGTACGGACCTCCTCCCATGACGCCGGAATAATTGACCTACTGATGCCACACTGGCCAGAATGATTAGTATAGGATTCAATTTCAAGTTTTCCTTCTTTATTTAGTAAAGATAATATTTACGGATTTAGTCCCCTAGTCGGTTTTTACGACACCCATTAGATGAGATGGAGTGGTGACATATTTTATTCTTACTCCACACGAAAGAAGAATAAAGTTTATTAAAACGTCTTATTTGGTAAATAATTGTGTTCCTATAGTAGGGGCTAACGCATTGTTAGGGCTATTTAATTGTAGTGGGCGACTAGTGCCGAGTACTATTGTAGTGATTTGCCCAATAGTGAGACGGTGACAATGTCCTTGACATAATGTTTAAACAGCTGTTCTGTACAATAACATACATATATTTATATATGTTTTTGTTTGTATGTATTAGATTTTTTTTAGTGTATTAGATTTTGTGTGGTGAATAATTTAAGAATACAGGGTTTAATAACTTTAAATTATCGTAAGCGTGTCTTAAAAAGGGATAGTAAGTCTGTACCAAAAAAAGAATTTGTGGCGTTGCTAATTGTAACGCAGAGGTGTCGGAGTCTTTCCCCGTGCAGTATAATCATTTGCAAGAACAGTTTGCATTGGAGTGGTACAATATTGTATATCCTTTGTTTTGTACCTTTATACGCTATGCGCAGTGTGTAGACTTGAGTAAATGTGTGAGAAATACTATGTAATTATTATTATTAAATTAAGGTATACCTTCTTACACGTGAAGCTGGAATATTAAAAAGGTGACTAAAGTATGTACAATTACTTGTTTTCCTTGCGACCGACCAAAGATACCAAACGTAATATTTACAAGCCACACACTAACCCCCTTATAAAAAAAATCTCAAATTTTAGTCAATTGATTAATTAGCCTAAGCTCTTATGTTGTTTGGTATAAGGTTGGTTTTCGTAATAACAAATCTCGCTAAACAGTAATTAAATTTAGGAGGCGTTTATAAGTAAGGGGGTAACTGTTTAAAGATTTCTTTATAAGATAAGACTAATCTTAGCATTCCATGGATTCTCCGTGCGGGTGCCGGGTCCATCGCGTGATAGAGGGCGGAACACTGGCGTAACACCGTCTGGGACTTACGACCCAGATGTAGGTTTAAGGAGGCCCCCTTACAACGCGTTAGCGGTCACCTTCACTGTCTGCTATGTTCCGTCCTCTACCTTTCCAAATATGGTATGAACAATGCCGTTTTGGACATTCGTGATAGTAGAGAGCTTACTGAAGTTCAATTAAATTATTTAATATTATCTAAGTAATATTGAATTATTTTAACCTCTTTTTCTATTGGGTATTTTAGCTAAGCGCAAACAGTAACAAAAAATTGTTAGGACAGTCGGTAAAGAAAAAGCCACAGAGTTGAAGGCATCATTTACAATTTATTTCATAAGAAAATATTTAATGAAATACCTAAGTAATTAAATAAATGTAATGTTTCAAAATTGTTTTATAAAGTATTGACGATATAGAGAGATAATATCGGTGTGGTGACGGAGTAAGAATACAATATGTCACCACCCCATCTCATCCCATGGGTGTCGTAAAAATCGACAAGGGAATAACCGTAACTACTATCTTTACAAATAAAAATGTAAGAAAATTTCTAATTAAACCCTATACCAATCCGTCTGGCCAGCGTGGTATTAGTAGGCCAAGTAACCCTCCGTCACGGGAGGAGGCCCGTCCCTGCAGTGGGACATTAATGGGCTGTTATGATGATAAGACATAGTGGAACCATTGCAATATTTTGTAAAATTACTAAACAACAACAGTATAACTAATGCACTACTACCAAATATTTTAAATGCCTAATATTTACATGATTTTAATTGTCAATAATAATTATTTACTAGGTACATTTTGTAATCCTTGTAAGTAAAGATGCCGTCGGGTGTTGTAGCGACGGCAGTGGTCAGACATTTGTCGTGTAAATACAGTTATAACTATTAATTAAATGCGACACCAAATGATTTTAATACATTATTAATATTCATAGTTTATAATCCGTGTGGTGACGGAGTAAGAATACAGTGTGTGACCACCCCATTTCATCCCATGGGTGTCGAAAAAACCGATTAAGGAACTATCCGTGAATATAAATAATAAAATAAATAATAAAATTAATTTTCACAAAAAAAAGAACCGACTTCAAAGACAAAAATTGCACTAAAAAGTAATAAATAATTACTTGTATTTTAATTTTACGACATTAAATCAGCCATTCTTTTTACATAATTTTAATCTAAAGAATAGGTTCTTTTAATTATTGTAAAAGTATTGTTAAGGATATTTCTTGAAGAGTCTGTAAATATATTTATTTGTAGATTCTTTAAAAGATAATCAAATTATTACAAATAATGTAATATTATTGTTATTTTTGGAGTCGGTGTCAGCCACGATAGTTATTATAATACCTACCATTTTTTATTTCTGACTGAAAACTTAAACAAATATTATAGCGTCGTGTTATACACAGACTAACAATTACTTAAAATTCACATTCGAAAATGAAACGGCCGTTTTTGTTTTAAGTGCAATATTTATCTAATTAGAAACCATTTAAAGTGATGAGAGTGTGTTATACAAAACTTTATTGCCTATTCTAACCACGTTGTAGACAACATTTTGCATTATTGATCCTATTCGCGAATTATTCTTTAAATCTAATCTATTTTAAGTTCTGGAAAGCTTTAATCAATTATTAAATATAATATTAAAACGTTTAAATGTGATACGGGTATTTTAAAATATATTTATTTAAATACTAGCTGATGCCCGCGGTATTACCCGCTTAATTGTTATTTTACACCATAAACTACCTATATTCCAAATTTCATCAAAATCCATTTAGTAGTTTTTGCATGAAAGGGTAACAAACATCCATCCATCCTCACAAACTTGCATTTATAATATTAGTAGGATAGGATAAGCAAAGGTGTGTCACTTTAGTGCCTAACAAATAAGGTGAATATTATCTTCACTAAATAAAGAGAAGGAAACCTTGAAATTAAACCCTATACCAATCCGTCTGCAAGCGTGGTATTAGTAGGCCAAGTATCCCTCCGACAAGGAAGGAGGGCCCGTCCCTGTAGTGGGACATTAATGGGCTGTTATGATGAAATAAGTTGACAATTACGAATTTAAGCTCTCTAGATATATCAGACCCACAGCTAAAAAACCGGTTAAGTGCGAGTCTGACTCGCGCACCGAGGGTCCTGTACAAACCTATTTATTTTCCCGCCAAATTGTGATAACGTCAGGATTCAGCAGTGTTTAAATACTATTTTTCCCGCCAAAATTCAATGACGTCACGACTTAGCTGTTAAAATATATTTTCCTGCCAAAATTCTGTGACGTCACGACTCATCTGTCAAAAATTCTATGACGTCACGCCTATCTGTCAAAATTGACAGCTGTCAAAAGTGATAGAGGTATCAAATATTTTCCCGCCAAAATAATATGACGTCACAAATCATCTGTCAAAAATTCTGTGACGTCACGACTCATCTGTCAAAAATTCAATGACGTCACGACTCAACTGTCAAAAAATATTTTCCCGCCAAAATTCTGTGACGTCACGACTCATCTGTCAAAATTCTATGACGTCACGGGTCACGTGACCTATGACGTCACAGGTCACGTGACCTATGACGTCACAGATCACGTGACACAGCTTTCCCGCCAAAATTCTATGAAAGCAAAATATAATATGATTGCTAATAAAAAGTAGCCTATGTTCTTTCTCAGGGTCTAAAGATTGTCTGTACCAAATTTCATCGAAATCCGTTCAGCCGTTTAGGCGTGAAAGAGTAACAGACAGACAGACAGACAGACAGAGTTACTTTTATAATATTAGTATGGATGATAAGAATATTTGTTTAATTTTTAAACTAATCCATAAACAATCAACAACTCTAATGTCGAAATCATATAAAATCTGTAATTCATGGCCGTCATTCCGTTTGCTTGGGTATTATCGTACTTATTTCGTTGGCTGACACCGACTCCAAAAATAACAATAATATTACATTATTTGTAATAATTAGATTATCTTTTAAAGAATCTACAAATAAATATATTTACAGACTCTTCAAGAAATATCCTTAACAATACTTTTACAATAATTAAAAGAACCTATTCTTTAGATTAAAATTATGTAGAAAGAATGGCTGATTTAATGTCGTAAAATCAAAATACAAGTAATTATTTATTACTTTTTGGTGCAATTTTTGTCTTTGAAGTCGGTTCTTTTTTTTGTGAAAATTAATTTTATGTCTAAATTTTTAGTGAATACCAATTCTATAAATCCGTGTGGTGACGGAGTGAGAATACATGTCACCACCTCATCTCATCCCATGGGTGTCGTAAAAACCGACTAAGGGACTATCCGTGAATATTATCTTTGAGATATAAAAAGAAGGAAAACTTGAAATTAAACCCTATACCAATCCGCCTGGCCAGCGTGGTATTAGTAGGCCAAGTATATCTCCGTCACAGGAGGAGGCCCGTCCCTGCAGTGGGACATTAATTTGTCTGAATATGGGTAGACCTACGAAACGCGCTGCTTAAATATGAGACAGCGCCGATTGAATTATTATATTTCAATTAATATATTTCTTTATTTCTCTCATATGGTACAAATATTTTCTTAAATGTAAAATACATATAGTGTATTCCTTGTGAGAGCTGGAGTCTGTACTAGGCTCGGGGTCTGTATTACTGATCTCCAGGCCCTCCTACTTCATAAAACTTCATGAATGAAACAAACGAAGAAAGGGAGAAACACCGGGAGTGGTAAAGTTTTCAAAACTTTGAAATGTTAATAAACTTAGATTAAGTAGTGTTAGATGACGTCAAAAAGGTACAATATTATTGTACTATTTTGAATAAATAAATGAATACTGAATACCTTTTAATGTAGGAAATCTACATCCAATGTCATTTCAAAAGAGACTAGTGAACAACGTATAAAGCAAGTTTCACAAAAAAGGACCTACATGCAAAAAGTTTTAAATAGGGAGAACATCGAAAAGCGTAGCCACCGTCTCGGCGTGGTTAATTGGTAATAATAATTAAGTTAATTAAAATAAAAATAAATCAAATAAATATAATAATTATTATTACTTAATAATTTGTTATATCTAAAGAATAAGTTTATAATAAATTAAATGCAATTCAACAATTTGTTTGTCTATTTATAATCCGTTATTAATTTCTATTTTAATTTTAAATAAGAACTTCATTCAAGTCTTAAGCCATACCTGCGATTACATTCATAATGTTAGTGTTAAGTTTTTATCAATTTAATAAAATAAGCGAATAGTACAAGGTAGCTGCTATATACCGTTGAGGAGTTCCCTAGACCCTCAGTCTTCGTTATCATCAGATCATGTTAGTGTAAAGTTTTCATCAATACAATTAAAATAAGCCCAAACACAAGGTAGCTGCTATATACCATTGAGAAGTTCCCTCGACCCTCAGTCTTCTTCACCATGAGATCATGTTTGTGTAAAGTTGTGTACAGTTTTCATCAATACGAATAAAATAAGCTTAAATACTCGGTAGCTGCTATATACCGTTGAGGAGTTGCCTCGGCCCTCAATCTTCCTTATCATCAGATCATGTTTGTGTAAAGTTTTGTAAAGTTTTCATCAATACAATTAAAATAAGCCCAAACACAAGGTAGCTGCTATATACCGTTGAGGAGTTCCCTCGATCCTCAGTCTTCTTCATCATGAGATCATGTTTGTGTAAAGTTGTGTACAGTTTTCATCAATACGAATAAAAAAAGCCCAAACACAAGGTATCTGCTATATACCGTTGAGGAGTTCCCTCGACCCTCAATCTTCCTTATCATCAGATCATGTTTGGGTAAAGTTTTGTAAAGTTTTCATCAATACAATTAAAATAAGCCTAAACACAAGGTAGCTGCTATATGCCGTTGAGGTGTTCCCTCGACTCTCTCTGGTCTCCAGGATCTGACCAGTTCTAACTCTTGACTATTTGGTAGTGACGTCAGAGATGGACATGTATGACAAGATTTTACACAATGCGTTTCTACAATTTTCAAGAGATGCCCTCGATTTCTCTGGGATCCTGTCATCCAGATCCAGATCTGGTGACAATGGGACCAAATGGAAAGCATACCCATACAAACAAAAAAAAAATTTCAAATCGGTCTAACCGTTTTCGAGAAATCAGGTAACAAACACAAAAAAAAAATACAACCGAATTGAGAACCTCCTCCTTTTTGAAGTCGGTTGAAAAGAAGGAAAACTTGAAATTAAACCCTATACCAATCCCTTTGGCCAGCGTGGTATTAGTAGGCCAAGTATCCCTCCGTCACGGGAGGAGGCCTGTCCCTGCAGTGGGACATTAATGGGCTGTTATGATGAATTATTTTAAAATTCTATGTGGCGGTATCGGTACATGACTGCTGTGCACGAGTAGTGGGATGAATTGGATATATTATGTGGAGATTGTTCCGCATCGGACTTAACATAAAAAGCATTATTTAGAGGATCGTACCAACAAATTGTTGTGGTTGCGATTCTCTAATGCTTTTTTCATAACAGCCCATTAATGTCCCACTGCAGGGACGGGCCTCCTCCCATGACGGAGGGATACTTGGCCTACTATTACCACGCTGGCCAGACGGATAGGGTTTAATTTAAAGTTTTCCTTCTTTTCATTTCGTAATGATTGAGTATGATAATATTCACGGATAGTCGCCAAGTCGGTTTTTACGACACCTATGGGATGAGATGGGGTGGTGACATAGTGTATTCTTTCTCCGTCACCACACGGAGAAATGCTTTTTGTAGTAGTTAAATTCATAAATCAACGTCTACGCAATACATGGCGGATACCTTGATGAGTACATTAAAAAAATCGCCCTAAAAACAGATCATTTCAATACGAAAATATTCCGTCAATTAATATAAAACACATACAAACGAATAAAGAAAATTGGTAATACTAGCTGGTGCCCGCGGCTTCACCCACGTTGTATAGGAAGCTTGACTGTTACTCTACACCCTGAACTACCTATATTCCAAATTTCATCAAAATTCATTCAGTAGTTTTTGCGTGAAAGAGTAACAAACATCCATCCATCCATACAAACTTTCGCATTTATATTCTCTGCGTAGCAGCCATGTAATATTCCGACTGCGCCACAGAGGTTGACAGAATAAATAAATAAATAACACTCTTTTGCTTGACTTTTAACATTATGTTACACTGGGAGGGATTTTTCTCGTCTACACCTTGCCTGTCTTTATAACTATTTACTTAGTAGCTAGTTATATAAATAAAGTCAGATTCCAATAAATACATACTCATCACACATACTAATTTACCTTCCTAAAAATCGATACATACATAAATTCACCCCCTTACATAAGTAACCCACCCTTAAGTCACCTGTGTGATTAATTCATTTTAAGACGACGGCGCGTCGCATCCCCTTAGAATCTACATTTGCATATTACAAAGTATGGAAGTTCGCTAACGAACTACGCGAGCCCCCGAGCCCCTGGGGGGTGGGGTGGCGTGCGGTTGGGGGGAAAAGGGGGTGTCTAAGGTTGCTGGTGTAAGACGGGGAATTGGATGCAGGGACGGATTTTGAAGGTGTAGTTGGGGTGTTTTTATGAGTTATTTATTTTCCGAAATAAACTGTATGTCGTTTCCCTGGTCACAATTTTAATTAAACCTAACCAAAAGTAAGGTGGCTAAAGGAATTTGCCCGTCTAAGGTATGCCCTAACCCTCAATAGCACAATTTTTATACTTATGAATAGTTTTAAATTGGTTTTGCAGACAATCATTCTATCTAGCAGACACGGATTAATAACTATCTAAATATTTGCGGGAGATCTTCTAATTAATCTTTGGCCCTTACCTTGGCCTATGTATACGCAATTATTTTAGAGAGATGGTAACGCGATGCACAGAGAACTTCTTATTAAAACATACTTAACCGATAAATTACTTAACATTTTTCCTTATCCTACAGAAAAAAAAACTGTAATCTACTAATTTTACTTAAAAAAAGTAAAATTAGTAGATTACAGTTTTTATTTCGCTGGTTTTTGGTTAAGATGGCTTGATATTTTAAAACTGTGAAAACGGTGTGCTTACTTAGATACAAATTAAATATTACCTTTACAAGTTTGCTTATGTATCGAAAAGTAAATCGTAAATCAATGGGCAAACTTTAAAGCACGAGACCAAAATTTACCCTATTGGTGGTAATGACTATATTACCACCGACAAAGAAAAATAAAACCATAAATAATAAAACTAAAAACCCCAAATCCGTCCCTGCCAACCTCGAAAGCGGAGAAAGATGTAGGAAATGAAAATGACGTCGCAAAAAGGGGGGCGCCCCCTTTTCCCCTCTGAAGTGGAAAGCCCCGAAAATTCTATAAAGAGGGGAGAGTTGGGACTCGATACCTTTTGTACGATAAGCCCTTACCCCCCCTCTAAGGAAGGGGAGAAACGGAAACATTACTCTAGTAGACGTCTACGTCTTCTTATCAGGTTTGGATAATTTCCTTCATTTGGCGTGATGCGGGGCGTTTTGTATTTTGGTAAATAATTTTATATAAGACAGGTATTGTGACTGTGTTTAAGGAAACCTTATACTATGTATAAGAATACATGACAACACCACCCTAACTCATACCATGGGTGAAGAAAGAAAAAGGCGTACATGTTAGAAGAAAATGCCATAAGGTGTAAGCCCGCCATCCATTGTAAAACCAAGTAATTTTGTGCAAAAATGTCAATAAATAAATGCTAAGAAAAATTTTGCTTATATTATCTTAAGGGAAATAAAGTTGGAAAACTTGATTTTTTATTTATCAAGTTTCCCTGCGTGACTGGAGAAGGTCGAAGTTATTCCAGAACCTTTTTGAATAAAGAATTAACATGAAATGATTAATTGTAAGAGCGATGTTTTTAAGACTCACTTAACAGCCCATTAATGTCCCACTGCATGGATGGGCCTCCTTCTGTGACGGAGGGATACTTGGCCTACTAATACCACGCTGGCCAGAGGGACTGGTATAGGGTTTAATTTCTAGTTTTCCTTCTTTTTATTTCGTGAAGATAACATACACGGATAGTCCCTTAGTCGGTTTTTAAGACACCCATGGGATGAGATGACATATTGTATTCTTACTCCGTCACCACACGGATATTAAGACTCACATTTAGAATCTATTTTTTTTTTCAAAAAAGGATTTTTGTATGCATTCACACAATGAACAAAAAAGTCTCAAGAAAATAACTTGTAACTAGATCAAAAAATGAATTATTGTCATTGCGTGGAATCGAACTACAACCTCAAGTAGGTATCTATTTCTAACTTAACAAAGAAATACACAACAATAAATAATCACTATTATTACCTACAAAATACACAATATTTCAGTTTTTCCGTTTATATTTGAACCCCTTTCAAATAAAACATATTGTAGTAGTAAAATAACAATATTTTCGTTTAACAGACAGGCGTACCCTTTTCATCCCGTTTCACCCCCTCCCCATTAATTACAGACGTCCGATAGTGGCGGTAACTAATTCTTATGATAAATTAAAGCTTACAAACTAAAAATTTTGTTAGTAAAGTAATAGTATTATTTTCAAAATTACACACTGCCATCTAGTCTTAAACTAAGCACTTCTTAAATTATGTATGAGTAATATTTTTTTTTTTTTTTTTAAAAAGACAACTCCCGCACTAGGGATCATGCCCTGTGTCGCGGGGACTTTTACAAACATCAATTAACGGACACATATAACACCCAGACTCAGGACAATAATTTGTGGATCTCACAAATTATTGTCCTGCGTGGGGATCGAACCCACAACCTCATGCGCGGCAGCCGCTGGCTCTACCGGCGCGCCACCGAGGTCGTCAATAAATATAATTAAATCATCTATGAGTAATTGATTGATAAAATTATTTCTATGTGTAATTATTGTTTTACTGAGTCTACGTGTTTGTTTTTATAATGTGTACGCTTCATGGCAGATTTTGGAGAACGTGTTTTTAATTTTAAGATCCGCATTGTATGTTATACCCAAGATTAAACAATAAAAATTCATTTCATTTCATTCCATATTTCCTGTCTTTTTTTTTCACGTATTGACGCTAAAATTTAGATAATGAACTAATAATTAAAGTATACCCTATACCAATCCGTCTGGCCAACGTGGTGTTAGAAGGCAAAGTATCCCTCCGTCACATAGAAGGACGCTCGTCTCTGCAATGGGACATTAATGAGCTGTTATGATGATGAACGTAATGGTTTACATTCAGTTCACTGCTGGACGTAGACCATATGTATAATTCCATATTTTGCGATCTAGTTCCTCCCTCAAGCATTGGTAAAGTCAGTAAAGTTTATCCACGACCTAAATTTTATTATAATAGTTGTTATTACAAGAGAACAGGTTACATTTCTATTAAACTAGATTACATCAAAAATTCAATCACAATAGATACAACAATTCTTTGAAAACTGGTTTCTTTAACAACTTCAACTGGCCAAACAACTAACACTTTACATCAGTGAACGTTCTTTTTTAATCATAACAGTTTAGACTTAGATTATCCGTGTAGTGACGGAGTAAGAATACAATATGTCACCACCGCATCTCATCCGACTAAGGGACTATCCGTCTATATTATCTTTACGAAATAAAAAGAAGGAAAACTTGAAATTAAACCCTGTACCAATCCGTCTGGCCAGCGTGGTATTAGTAGGAGGCCCGTCCCTGCAGTGGGACATTAATGAGCTGCTATGATGAATAACGGGCCTCTTTAAGTTGTGAAAGTAATCTTAATCTAATAATAACATGGCTCGTGATTTACGATCGAAAGAAAAAAACTTACTTTAAAATACACGTGTCGCGTCAAGAAGTGCCGCTTTATGTAAGTATTTAATCCCTGACCAATACCAGAAGGCAATACCTACTCCTTAGGGGTGATCGAGCCTTTTGGCTATCTGTACACTAACTTACACCGTCTAAATAAATAATAATAAAGTGGGTACGTACCTATATAAATTTAAATAGCATGTCAATTCTCGTACCTTAAAATCGTTAAAAATTCGGTTAAGTTAACTTTTAGTTGTCAAATTGTCACACAATAGGTAAGACAATTTGACAACTAAAAGTTAACCTATCCGAATTTTTAACGAGTTTAAGGTACGAGAATTGACATGCAGGTATTATATACTTATTTATTTAATTGAAATATAACTTTCGAAACTATTCACATCTTTGCCCATATCCTTTTCCTAACCCGCGTTAAGCCCATTTCGTAATAAGACATTATATTATACAATATTCCTTGAAGGCAGTCTTATAAATATTGAGTAGGTTTAACAAAACATACAGTGTGTGCTTAACGCTGAGGGATGGCAATTAACCATGGAAGGGTCCCTACGTCTCATCTTTCGTATTAAGATGCTCAAAGTTTCTTAGAAAAGTCATTTCAAAGTGATTTAAAACTCTGACGTGATTTAACGACTTATAAATACCAATCAGCGGTTATTGTTTTTTTTTGTACAGTCACGGACTTATCAACCTAGACTGTTTGGACTTTGAACTATTAGAAGTTGAACGCTGCGAATCGTGCGAGAGTGTGCGATATATTTTTGTTGTTTCCTCTCTTACTACGTAGATAGCAGCGCCAGTGCACGATGTGGCCAACACGCGATACTATTTACGTTTTGTTATTGCTGAACTACAAATGTATTAATATTAATAAAATGAAGCACATTTACGTGAAAATGCTTACAAAATTGTATGGTTAATTTACAATGATGCATTTTAACTTTAAGAATAGTTCCTTGACCGTTAATGTAAATAATTTGCCCAAAAAGTAAAGTGATTCTTTTTAAATACTGGGATTGTTTTTTTTTTAAGAAATATTATTGTAACAGTTTCAAAGAGTTTTAATGAGGTGTTTTTGATATAACCCGTCAAATCCAGTTTTGCCGCTTGATAGTTAACAGATTATTGTTGATCAATGATCACTTGGCAGATTTCATTGTCCCATCGAACCTCATACCTACACGTTTTTTCAATGGGAATAAGTCAATTGATCTGCATGCAACATTTAACTGTGGGTCAGAAAGAAACCGCTGTGTAGACATATCTGTACTGAATTTCGGTAAATAAATATCATCCACAGAGCGGTTTTCTCTCTTTAATAGTTCTATTAATACTAATTGGAATAGTATCTTTAAATTACCCAGCCTTTATGGTGGTTATCTTTTGCAATAAAAATATATATATTTAAGAATAGGAAGAAAATAAAACTTTCAAGACGAAGGGTAGATTATGCGTGTTTATGGCTCCAGCTAACCAAACTATATTCACATCAACCGAGGTTCCCACCTTGTCGTGGTGGTGGGCTGAGTACCCGTAACACGTAAAACTAAGTAACACCCCCCGAAGGGAGCTTCTTCACTGGGCTGTAACCCAGACAGCTCATGTTAAAGCGGTTCAGCAGGTTGCGGTGCTGAATGGGCAGTACGCAACTGAGGCGGACCACGGCGTCGCGTTGGAAGCACCTGCCCATCCGGGCCAACGACAGGTGAAGGCCCATAAAGAGTTGAGAGAGTCCCGGGACACGTGCAAGTAATGCCCGTGACTGAAAAGTCGATTCGTGTCAAGAATTATATACCTACTTATACATCAAAAATGTCTTAATTGTGATCAAATTAATATTTTTAACAAAATATTAGCAATTTCAATAAACTTGAATACTTACTACAAGTGGCGTTCTGTCGTCTCTGCCTACCCCGGACGGAATAAGGCGTGAGTTTATGTATGTATGTATGTATTGAATACTTACGACTTTTTTTAAACAGTAAGTTATATGTTTTGTCTTATATTCACGGAATGATTTGGCGACATTTATGGAACAGTGTAAAAAGAACTTAAAGAGCTGACACAATTTTCTAGTTTGAATTACTTAATCGGTTCCAAAATGACTATAAAGGCCTACGCAGACCGGGACGGCATGGCAAGGGATTTTAATTTTTAATAATGGACATTCAATTGCTATGCTTTAAAATAAAAAATGCCGTGCGTTAAAATCCCTTTCAATGCCGCGGCATCATTTTAAAGCATAGCAATTTAAGTCGTATTTCTGTAACAGTACGGTTGAATTTCCATTAGCAAAAATTAAAATCCCTTGCCATGCCATCCCGGTCTGCGTAGGCCTTAAGCGGCTCCGCTTGCGGAACATGATTTTGAGATAAAAAGTAGCCTATATCCTACTCCAGGCTCCCACCTATCTCCATACCAAAAAAAAAACAATAAAACTCATTTTCCCTTTTATAATATTAGGAGGAATATAAATATTAAAACTACTAGTTAGAGTAAATATTTTGTAATAAAAATAAAAACATTTTTCGTTATTTTACAAACTTGAAAGATACAACAAATAATTTAAAAATTTTACAATATAGGAAAATCTATTAAGTAATCAATAAAAGTTAAAACAATTTTAATTGGTATTTAACACCAAATAACTAAATACCTATCACAATATAAAGTCTTTGTAATATTAATTGTTATAAATAAATCTAATAATAATCAACAAAAGTTAAAACAATTTTAATTGGTATTTAACACCAAATAACTAAATACCTATCACAATATAAAGTCTTTGTAATATTAATTGTAGTAGTATATTATTGGGCATTCTGGACCACTTTCGTCCAGTCGCTCAGCGAAACAAGTTTCGCTCTCGCTCAGGTCTCGTGGCCCAGAATACCCAATAATATAAATTCGATATAACCAGCAAACGTGTGATTTAATCATGATTTAATATCAATCATGATGAATACGTGAATACTTACCTGTTTGAATTTTAGTATACCTATGTATCATTACAGACATAGAATTAATAAACATATAATAAAATATTGTAAGGAGGAGATTAGTGTGGTAAAATTTGTTCCAGTACTTAAATGAACTTGAGTATATTCAACATTCATATGTGTTTATAAAGATTAACAATCTTCAAACTTAATCATTATTAATTAAGCTGTAACATGTATTTAACATGAAATTCGTCAAACAACCACAGTCTTTGCAATTAAATATAATTTGCAATGATTCTTGTAAGACTGAATCACGTCATGGAAAATTATTACCTAATACCATACGATGCCTTATTTGCGGACCATCAAACTGTGGTAAAACAAACTTATTAATTGGTTTACTCCTACATGAAAATGGATTAAACTTTCAGAACATATACATATATTCAAAAACTTTACACCAGCCAAAATATGTGTTTTTAGAAAAAGTTTTACAGCAAGTACCATGTATATCATTACAAAAATTTCAAGGAAATGAAGAAGTGTTAAAAGTTGAGGATGCGAAACCAAACTCTATAATTATTTTTGATGACGTGGCGTGTGAGAATCAAAATAATATGCGTGATTACTTTGCTATGGGTAGACACAAATACATCGATTGTTTTTACCTAAATCAAACATACAGTAAAATCCCAAAACAATTAGTAAGAGATAATGCTAACCTGATAGTACTTTTTAAACAAGATGACATTAATTTAAGACATGTTTATGATGAACATGTTAATACCGATATGACTTGGTTTGAATTCCGTGAAATGTGTTCCAGGATATGGAGTGAACCCTTCAACTATGTTGTAATTAATAAAGATTGTTCTAAAAATAATGGATGCTATAGAACTAAATTTGATACCTTTGTAATCTTTGATTAAAATTTCGAATATTTAAGGTTGTCATCTTTGTATTATTATTATTCTGTATACGACTTTCAACCGATAACAAGCATGGAAAAATCATTAAAAAGACAAATTGTTGATGCTGCAGAAGCTGTAAAGAGAAAAGTACGGAACATGCGAGATATTGAGATTAGCAATAAACAAGCATTGGAATCAGTTTTCAAGCCTGTAACAGAATCTCTCAACCTGCTTTCCAACGCTAATAATCAAATCGAAGGTCCATTGAATAAACAAACTATGCAGAATGAAAATTCAAAAAGTAAAGATGACAGTGATGAATCTGACAATGACAGTGAAAGTTCTTTTCAATCATTGGTTGATGATGTTAATATTAAAGAGCACGACACTTCATCCTGGTCGTTATCTTCAGAAGCCCTACGAGACATCCCGTTTGGCGTTCGAGTAGATCAAGGGAAATTTATGTTAGGGTCTGCTAATATAACAGTTGGTGATGAATTTATTGTAGTAGCTGGTTGTAAATATCGTAATACACCTGGTTTGAAACAATTGTTATTAAAAAAGAATGTAGATTTAAGCGTAGTTACAGAGAGTGACATGCTAAATTATAAATCGATGTTGCTTGATACAAATGCACATCGTAGAGATTTCGAATCAAATAAACCAATAAAAAGTAATAAGGGAATGAAATATTTACAAGTTATTAAACCGCTTTTCTCAGTACAAAGTACAATTCCTGGTAAGCAATCTAAAGGTAAAGGAATGTCAATGAAAAAAATGTGGAGACAAAATGTGGATTACATTTATTGGGATGATCCAAACGAATTAGTTGATAGATTAAAGTTGTTAATAGCATCTCGAGATGCTGGCAATACAGGCTTAGATAATGAAATTATCTCTATTATTGAGGAATTACGTGAAAATAAAATTATTAATAAATAAAAGTTGTTTGTATAGAATGTTCATTTTATTTCCAACCTTACAGTACAACACACTTAACATGAATGTAGACAAATTCGGTCATTATATTCATAAACGAATGCGTTTATCTGAGTTATTCGAGATTAATAATAACGCTTTGTATAAATCTGAAAACGGTGAATTTGATTTGAAAGCATCACGGCTAAGAGGAATTAGACTGCCTGAGGAAGCTGATGATGTGGTAAATAAGGAATACGTAGATAAAATTAAATCAGAAATCTTACAAGAAGTTAATAAATCGCTACACGTTCAAAGTATTTTAAATACAAAGTTTACAAATACTTTGCTTCATTTAGAAGACAAATTTTATACAAAAACCACTGTGGACAAGTTAATTCAATCAATAAAATCATAATGACAAAGCAACAAATTGTTAATGAAATACACAAAGCAGCACGAAGAAACTTTCTTCGACGACCTGTAATATTGAAAGGAATCGATGATTTATGGCAAGCTGATCTGATAGATATGCAGACTTTGAGAAAAAGTAATAAAGGATATAATTATATTTTATTAGTGATCGATTGCTTTTCTAAATACGCTTGGGCTGAACCATTGAAATCTAAAAACATGACCGATGTTACACATGCTTTTGAAGAATTATTACGTAGTAGCCCTCGCAGACCAATCAACTTACAAACTGATTCTGGGAAAGAGTTTTATAATACAACTTTCAAAAACCTTATGAAGAGGTTTAATATTAACCACTACTCTACTTTTTCTACTAAGAAAGCTTCAATTGTAGAGAGATTAATAAAAACGATAAAAAATAAACTATACAAATGTTTTAGTTTAAATGGAAGCTATAATTGGTTAGGATCGATACTGACAAATATATTGAAGACATATAACAATACAAATCATCGTACTATTCAATGCAAACCTTCCAATGTGAATAAATTAAATGAGTTATTAATAAAAACTAAAATTAGTAAATCACATAAACATTTATCTATTCGGTCTAAACCTAAATTTAAAGTCGGTGATAATGTACGCATTAGTAAATACAAACATATCTTTGAAAAGGGCTATACTCCTAATTGGTCTACTGAGCTGTTTATTATAAAAAAGATCAATAAAACCATACCAACAACATATTACATAGAAGATCAGCGAAAACAACCAATATTAGGTACGTTTTACGAACAAGAACTCCAAAAATCTCATCATCCTGGTGTGTATTTGATTGAAAAAGTATTGAAAAGAAAAGGAACGAAATTATTCGTGAAATGGCTGGGATTAAGCAATGATGACAACAGTTGGATTGATAAAACTGCAATAACAGATTGAAATACAAATTATATAACCACATTCATTACATATTTATTATTTACTTTGCTTTAAGCAATGCAAGGAGGTGGACTGCTTAACACTATTATTGATAATCTACCGTTTGAACTTCACCTGCCTGGTTACAACTATTGCGGACCGGGAACAAAACTCAAAAAAAGGTTACTCCGAGGTGATCGAGGTGTAAATAAGCTAGACGAAGCTTGTATGCAACACGATATTGCATACGATAACCATAAAGACTTACCCAATAGACATAAAGCTGACTTACAACTACTAGATATGGCTAAAAAAAGACTTAAATCTAAAGACGCAAGAAAAGGAGAAAAACTTAGTTCCTGGTTAGTGAGCAAAGTTATGAAAGCTAAATTAAAATCTGGTGGTGGCGTTAAGGCGTTTAATAGTTTTATATCAAAAATTAAATCTGTGGTTAAGAAATTGAAACCCAAAAACAGTAAAACACTAATAAACACTGCATACTCAGTTGCAAAGAAACTATTTCCATGCAATCCAAATATTCGAATACCACGAGTTATACCATTACCCAAAACTGGGGGAATTCTACCTTTAATTCCAATTTTTGCTGGTTTATCAGCTTTAGGCTCTTTAGCTGGTGGCGCAGCAGGTATAGCAAAAACGGTGAACGAATATAAAGCAGCCCAGAAGAATTTACAAGAAACAGAGCGACATAACAGATCTATGGAGACATTAGCCCTAGGCAAGGGTCTATACATAAAACAACATAAAAATGGGAAAGGATTATATATAAAATCTCCAAAAAACTGAATTGGAAGCTACCTAATCGACCTTTAACTAATTTGGATATTGAAAAACATGCACGAGACATCCCTCACTTTCGAGGAGTCTACATGAAGGATCAGTTACCAATTTCACCAAAACGGATTGAGTGTGGTATAGTTAACTTGGATGATGCAAAAAACGAAGGAACGCATTGGGTAGCTTATGTTAAAGTTAATAATTATTGTGAATATTTTGACAGCTTTGGTGATTTAAAACCCCCCAGGGAATTAATGAAGTATTTTAAAAATTATAATGTTTTTTATAACTATACAAGATATCAGAAATTTAATACTGTAAATTGTGGACACTTATGTTTAAAATATTTATGGAATTATTGGAATAAAAACTTATAAATGTAATGCGTTTTTTTTATTTGAATCATTTCCAAGATGTCGCTCACTTTGTCGATAACTGGAAACTCGTCAGATTTATCTGTGTACTACACTAACACACTACAATTATCTGGACAGTATGAGTGTGCTTTGCTGCATTTCTCAACATTTAACTCTATTCCAAACATTGACAAAAGCAATAATAAGTTATATTATGGCTCCGATGAAGTTATTGAAATACCGGAAGGCACTTACGAATTACAAGACATTGGTGATTATTTAAAATCTGAAGTAAAGGATGCTTTATTTAAATTACAGTGCATTAACAACACATTAAAAACTTGTATATACTGCACAAAAAATGTAAATTTTAATAAGGGAGACTCTATTCACAGTTTATTAGGGTTTAAGAAGCAGATCTTAGAAGCAAATAAATGGCATGAGTCAGAGTATCCTGTCAACATTCTATCTACAACCGTGATCAGGATTGAATGTGATATTGTTAGTGGCTCGTACATAAATGGAGAACCCAGTCACATAGTGCACGAATTCGCGCTCAACGTCCCACCTGGATACAGAATTATTGAAATCCCAACAAACGTGATATATTTTCCAATAAATCAAAACAATATTAGCTCCATACATATAAGACTATTAGATATAAATAACCACTTAATAAATTTACGTGGTGAAGAAGTGCAACTGTATTTACATCTAAGAAGCAAAAAATGATTAACTACAATAAATATACGCAGACAGAAAAAGGAAATATCAGTTCTACTCGAGCATTCAACACGATACGAGCTTGCTCTAAAACGAAAATTAAATTAACTAAAGACAATAAAGCATTCCTTAAAGCGATTGGACTGCTAAAATGAATATCTTAGATGTTTTATCTGCTCCAACTTATGACAACACCGTTGAAGGTATTGAGTTTCACTCTTACAAGCCGTACATAACAACTTTCAACAGAAACGATGAAATCCGCATACCTATCAACCAACAAGACCTGTATATATTACCATCAGCAAGCACTTTGTATTTGGAAGGATCAGTTATCGTTAGCAAAAGTACTTCGAAGGATCCTGTTAGTACTGTTCATTTTACGAACAATGGGTTACTTTACTTGTTCCAAGATATAAGATATGAATTAAATGGAGTGGAAATTGATAGAATAAAAAATGCTGGTGTTACTACTACCATGAAATCTTTAATATCAATGAATGAAAGTGAGTCAAAGATATCCAATGCATGGGGATGAAATGTTGAGGGTATAAAGAATATTAACGGAGGTAGATTTTCTGCTTCTATACCACTTTGCAATATCCTAGGTTTTGCAGAAGACTTCAAAAAAGTCGTGATTAACAGTAGACACGAACTGATATTGTTACGAAGCAATACTAACCTGAACGCTGTAAAACTTAACACAGGAGAAATCATAGAAGATGTTGTTATAAACAAAATTGTATGGCGCGTACCGCACGTCAAAGTATCAGATAAAGAAAAAATAAATTTGCTAAAAGTGTTAGAAAAAGACAGACCGCTCCAGATGATTTTCAGAAATTGGGATCTATATGAATATCCAGCTTTACCAAAAACTACAAAACATACTTGGTCTATCAAAACTTCGTCGCAAATTGAAAAACCTAGATATGTAATCATTGGTCTACAAACAGACAGGAAAAACAATGCAAGTTCTGACATGTCTCAGTTCGATCATTGTCATATTCGTGATATTAGAGTGTACCTAAATTCAACCTACTTTCCATATGAAAATCTAAACATAAGTTTTGCTAATAATAAAGTTGCTTTATTATATGAACAATACACTAGATTTCAACAGTCGTATTATGGATGTCGGTCGCAACCGTTATTAAGTGAGAAACAATTTAAAGACTTGGCACCGCTTTTCATTATCGACTGTTCCAGGCAAGCAGATAATCTAAAGACAGGTCCCGTTGTGGACGTGAGAGTAGAAATTGAAAGCGATTCGGATATACCAGATCAAACTGCAGCATATTGTCTTATTCTGAACGATTGTATAATTGAATATAAACCACTGAGTAACACAGTGAAGAAAATATCATGAATCCAGATACGATTATAGTAGATGTTCAAGGATTTAAAGACCTATATAATAATTTCATAATTAAGGAATTAGCTTTGGTCACTAGTGATTATAGTCAAACATTTTTAATTAAACCTCCATACTTGTTTAATCAACTAACAAGCGATGAAAAGAAGCAAACTAAATGGATAGAAAAAAACAGAGGTATCTATTGGAATGAAGGATTCATCGACTACAGAGAATTTCATCGCATAATCGTACCGTATTTGGAAAATAAATCCATTATTGTAAAAGGTTTGGAGAAAGTGAAGTGGGTTAAGCAACTGTGTGAGAATTGTAATGTGATGACACTAGATGATGAACAGTGTCATAATTTATCCTTATTGCATAAAAAATACTGTTATGGAACTACTAAATTAAATTGTGTTAAACATTTGAAGCATTGTGCGCTTAAAAATGTGTTATGTCTAAAAATGTATTTGAATTGGTGATAAAATGTGTCTGTCGATAAAATGTTATTTATAAAATTGGAAAAATATTGCCATGAGGTGTTTTTTGAAAATAAAATATTATAGTACAACTTATACAAAATGTATTTTAATTTGAAAACCCTAAATAGTTTAAAAAGTATTAGTCATCGATTGGGGAATAAATGAAATCACTTAAATTATTTAAAAAACAATATTTTTATTTATCAAATACCTTTTACACTTTTTTAATAACTATTACAATAATTAGCTACACTTAACTATATTTAAACTTTCGAACCAACTAAAATAAAATAATAAAAATAATAATATAATATAGAAAAAATAAAATTAAAAGTCACTATCTATTAATGATTTTGATATTGTTTTAACCAATATTTCGGTTTCATCCATAACTCTATCTATAACGTCTTTGACAATATATTGCGCACTTAAAATAACGTTGTCACTATCACTGTCACTGGTATTAGGATTATCATTGCAGAGGTCTATAACTGAAATTTTTATTAATTTAATACCACGTCGTTGCGGTCGACTCATAACGAAAGATTTTGAAGACTGCAGTTTCTTTGACTTCTCTCTACGTCGTTGTTTCTGAGTCTTATCTTTCATACCCTGTTCTCTCTCGGCTTCCTTGCGAAGCATATTGTTAAATTCTTCGTAAGGATCTTGAGCATACTGGCTCAGTGCAATCTCCGAGTCTGAAATCTAAAACAAATTGTTCGTACATTAAAACCGTTGTTAAAACAAATATGAACAAAACGGCAGCGTCCTATTAAAACCTATGTTTTACTTTATGAATATACTTATTATAACTTACCGTTGACATGGTTCTGGAGCACTCGAGTTGATTAATGAATGGCTAATAAAAATAAAATACCTAAGTAATTTATACAAACAAATTTAATGCTTTACATGCATTTTATGACTGCATGGTAGAAAACATTGACGGTTTGTTTGTACGTAAATCTAACAAACTTTACTGTATTAACAGACTTACTTATGAATTTAGCCAAAGAAATATTTTAAAATTCAATAAAATAATTATTTTTAAGTGATGACTAGAGCATTCGCTAGTATAATTAAAAATGCTCATATTACATTTCATAATAATGTATGTTGGTTTTATGTTACATCCTGTTGACTTACCTATTACCTACATGTCGTCACCAGGCTTTGTCTGCACAGTTTTATGCTATGATAACTTTTAAATTAATGATAATTATGATTAGGTAGATAAATAAAATACTATTAAATCGATTAGGCTTATTATATTTGTCGAGGTATAAATAAAACAAAATCGATACTAAAAATAAATTGTATTTATTCATGTAAATTAAATTAATCTTAAACTTAAAACACATCACATTACACATCTCAAAAATCATGTAAATTTTATTTATTATGGACATAGAACAGGTATCAAAAATGTAACAATCAGTTAACAACAAATTAAATAGGTAATAAAATTTATGTAATAAGGTAATAAGTTTAAATATTTTTTTACATACCACTCCAACCCTAGGAATCAAGCTTTATGTTGCAGGGACTTTACAAACATAAGTATAAACAACATAAGTATAAACAATAAGTATAACGAACACAAAGAACATCGTACAAATGATTTTCCTGCGTGGGAATCGAACCCGCGACCTCATGCATGCAAGCAATCATTAAAATATTATCAATCATTAGTACACTTATTATTTCACTTTATTTACAATATATATTTTTTGGTTTTACATTCTTAAATTTAAATATAAAAATAAAAACATTTAAAAATGTAAACTATTATTAATATAATTTCCCTTTAAAATAGAAGAATTGCCCCACGCTCTGGTCACAACATTACAATTCGATATCTGACGCTTATCATCGTTACTAGAAAGTGCAATTTTATTAATACTCTGTGTAAATATTTGATGCTTAATTGATTTAAACAAAATATTTTTTCGTCTTATTATTTCTCTATTAAACAAAACATTTTCATAATCCCCTATAGTTAAGTCACGTACCACGCAAGATTTGATACCCTTTGCTTTTTTAATTATACTATCGGTCGTTTTTATTGAATATAATTTTGACCTTAAGCCGACAAATTCGGTGATTATTTTACCACTCATTTCATCTTTAAACAGACCTGGGATTTTTTTATTAGTTTGAGGTATTGTAAATATGTTTTGTGTATCATAGTTACTATATAGGCCGACCGTTTATCTCAGTCCCCGCCTGCGGTATGAAAGGGACGAGGGAGCGGGGTAGCGGTGTCCGTTATGGTAGCGTACACAAGAGCTAAATTATCAAGTTGATTACTATGCCAAATAAAATAAATTTTTACAAAAAAAACCGACTTCAAAGACAAAAATTGCACTAAAAAGTAAAAAATAATAAGTTGTATTTTGGTTTTGCAACATTAAATCAGACATTCTTTTTACTTAATTATAATCTAAAGAATAGGTTCTTTTAATTATTGTAACAAGTATTGTTAAGGATATTTCTTGAAGAGTCTACAAATGTTATTTATTTGTAGATTCTTTAAAATATAATCAAATTATTACAAATAATGTAATATTATTGTTATTTTTGGAGTCGGTGTCAGCCACGATAGTTATATTCTATTATTTATTCCTGACTATAAATTTAAAAAAATATGATGTCGTGTTATACACTGACTAAAGACTAAGATGAGAAATAAGTACTACGAATCAAAGACAATTACTTAAAATTCGCATGCGAAAATGAAACGGCCATGTTTGTTTTAAATAAAATATTTATCAAATTAAAAACCATTTAAAGTGATCAGAATGTGTTAGACAAAACTCTATTGCCTTTTCTAACGACTTTGTAGACAAGATTTTGCATTATTGATCCTATTCTCGAATTACGATTTTTTTCAATTGACGGTGCCCGTTAGCCCTCTAAACGCCTATAAGTTATGGAAAGCTTTAATCAGTTACTAAATAGGTATATTAAAACGTTTGAACGTGACACAGGTATTTTAAAATATATTTATTTAAATATGATAAAAATAGTTATTTAATTGTTTAATTTTTAAACCAATCCATAAACAATCAACAACTTTATGTCATAATGTCGAAGTCATATAATAATATAATCTGTAATTCATGGCCGCCATTCCATTAGCTTATGTATTATCGTATCTCGTTGGCTGACACCGACTCCAAAATAACAATAATATTACATCATTTGTAATAATTTGATTGTTTTTTAAAGAATCTACAAATATTTTGAATAAGAATGTTTTGAAAAAAATAACATTTAGTTACTTAAATAAGTTTTGTTTAATTTGTGTAGTTTTAAAATATTATATTGCTATAATTTGCATATCCGATGTTGATAGACTGTTGAGACTAATGTATTCATACACTAACACCTGATGTACACAGTTTTGCAATAAATCTTTATCTTTTATCTTTAATAAATATATTTGTTATTATAAGAATGGCTGATTTAAACTATAAATATAATTATAACTAAAGTCTTAGAAAATATTTACAAATAATACCAATTGTACAATCATTAATTATATTATATTAAAATCACAGTATAATCACATTACAATAATTAACTAACAGACATTAATTAACAGTTTACATTAAAACAGGTATGATTTAAACATATTAATTTGTAAGAATCATTCTTAAAAAATATTTACAGATAATAAGAACAATAATAATAAGAGTTTTTTTTATTTTTACAGTGATGCTACCATAACGGACACCTAGTCAGTATGTCAGTATGACACTAGTGCGGTATGCTAGTCCGTTTTCTATACAATTTACAAATGTCAAAGATGGTGGCGTCATCTTGCAACTAGAACTCATACTTTCTTAGAGAAAATATGCAATCTAAATTATTACACAATTTAAAGCCTGACCAGAAAAATAAAAAAACCTCTCCAGGTATTTCGATTGGTTTAGGGTATAATTTAAATTTTTCCTTCTTGTTATTTTATAAAAATAAGCTAGCTAAAAATTAGAGCTGTGTTGTGATGTAATGTAGTTCGGGTCACAGTGTCTAGATGGCGCCGTTTTGCCAAAAAATCAAGAGATAGCTCTCTCCTTTGTCCTCGCCCCCCGCGCACCCCTATTACCGCAGGCGGGGTCTGAGTTAAACGGTCTGCCTATAGTATCAAAGTATTGCAAAAACTTACATTTTAAGTTTTGATAAAAATCATTAGTGTATATTTTATAAACAAAAGAGTCTGTGTCAGTATAACATAGCTGTACTTTATCGCTATAAAAAGGTTTAACTATATTATAGTGGAAATTATACATGTGTGATTTAGATAGCTCTAAAACAGTAAAGCCGATATATATGGGTTTATCTAAAATTACTTGGTCAGGGTTCATCTGTATAGCTACCAAATTTTCTGACAAAATTGAGGCGCTATGGAAGTAAGGATTGCTAATGAGTTTTTGAGCACACGTGGGCTTTTTTGTTATGTTAGTCGTTGTATTCCACGTATTAACTAAATGGACTGTGACTCTGTTTTCGGTGTTTTCTAAAGTTTTTCCAAAAACACTGTTATTTAATAACTTGAAAAAATCTTGTTCAAAAACACTTTTTGCTTTTTGACGCAGTTGAGTATTTAATTCTATGTATTCCTTTAAATAAGCGCGTTGTCTAAACGTAATCACTCTATGAATTTTTCGTAACTTTAATCCATGTTCTAAAGCTTTTTTTAAATGAACGTAATGTATCACATAATTATACTTGTTATAGAGATTTGAAATAAGTTTTTTCGTTTTACCTCCGGGTGGTATGCATTTTTCAGAACAAAAAGGCAGGTCATTGTGCGCAACGTGCAAGGATTCAGGATAATATAAATCAACTTCTAATATATATCCCCATTCTGCGTTATCTCTTATATCTTGTACCCGTAATTGATTTATTTCATTTTCACTTATAAACCTAAAGTCAGAGTAGGGTAAATATTGACACATACTGTAACCATAAAGATTGTTACAATCCAAATAAACTATGAAACTTTGTGGTTTAGATTTATCATATGACGATAAATATTTATTATTTGCTTTTGCATAGCGATGGGAGCACATACAAAGACCACCCCGTATACCACTTTGTATCATTCTTATAATAGCTAGGTCTGATATAAGTTCTAATTGAACTCCTGTCTTTAAAAGCATGGCATCAAAAGACAGGCTGGGCGCAGTAATATAAAATGCTGGGTCAAGTTTGTAATGTATTTTACAAGTTTTCCGAAAATTTTGGAATATATCGGTTAATAAAAGTACGTCAGTCTTTAAATATAAATCGGTGTATTCGCCCAAAGTTTTTATTTTAAATTCATTCCATACTATTCTAGCGTGATCGTAATCTTCAGATTTAATATCTTCATTACATAAAGAATTAAAGAAATATTGCTTTGCAGGTAATGTTGTTTCTTCGTAACATTGCCATTTCGTCATATAATCATAAGGATATACGCCTTTTCTTGTTAGTAACCGAAACTGATTGTTATTTGGAAAATGTAGTCGCATGTTAATAAAATCTTCAACCACCATAGTTTTTGCGAGTTTATCTAAACTAGTTCCTAAGAAATGAAATGAATCTAAAAATCTAATTTGTACATAATCGTCGCCATTGATCGGTATAAATTTTGAAAATGAAATATATTTTTCTTTTGTTTTAGGTATTATTGTTACTTTACCTGGAGTTTCACCTAATTTTCTAATAAACAAATGACAGTCATACCCCGACAAATTATGAAAAATGATAGGTATGAACATCGGTATCTTATATTGCAAATTACAATGTCGATGGGCTGCACCTCGATAACGACCTGTGATATGGCAATGATCTCTTACTTTATTATTCCACAAAAGATTGTTACATATGTGACATTTCCAAGCTTGTTTAAAATCATTGGCATCTGTTGGTGAAAATGTTATCACACAATTTTGAATCAATTTACTATGAATTTTTTTAATATCTGACGTAAGGATCTCTATGAATTTTGAAACACAATCAATACCGCGATATGTTCTAAATTTATTGTAATTTTCATCACACAAAGAAACGATATTGTATGCGAAGGCTGAGGGAATGTGACGTTGTAACAGTGACGTATTTGCAGTATCAGATTCGTGGTTAAAAATCGGTTCGAGTAATGTCTCAAAATCAGCATAGATAGTATATGGAACGTTTTGTTTCCTATTATAATTTTTAAATTGTAATACAGAACCTTTATCAGGTAAAATTGTCACGATCCCACCACATAGATGAGTATTAATTTGCTCATTCGTTGGGAAAAAAACTAAACAAGTTTCGCAAAAATATAACTTACTATGATGTTTTGTTATTTGATTTCGAACAAGCCGTGATAAATCTTTTATAAGACAATAATGAGATGAATTATCATTTTCTAAAAACAACAAATGTATAATTTTTGACCCAGCATTAATTACTTCAGGTCTGTATAAAGGACCTGTTATTGTTCTACCACGTTTAAGACCGTAAACGAATATGTTTAAAAATGGGTTATTTATTTCAAACTTACTTATGTCTGAAAAAGTTATCGGAAATGAAATATTATCTATGTTTAAGATATCGCGAAAATGAGGATAAGAAGTTACTCTTGCAGAATGTTGAGTTGTTGGGTATAAGGCTGCAACTATGCACCACAAAAAACAATAATTATCGTTGTTGCGAATATTCAAACATGCTTTTTTGTTCTTTATAAATATCGGTAGGTCCATAAATTTAGAACCACTAAGAGGTTGAAATTTATTAATATTAATTTCTAAATGTGAATTATACAAGAATGTCCACCCACTATCTTCGAATTCTTCAACTTTTTTTAACAACAGAGATACAATACTTTCATATGTAGAATCAAAATTATAATTAAAATGAAAAATAAAGTTTTTCGTAGCAAATGATTTTAGCTCTTGTAAGTCATTTTTAAACATTAAAAAATATGCATAATACTCGAGGTTAAGTTTAACTGATGTATGTTTTTGCAGGGAATTATATAATAAAGATTTAACTTGCGTACGAATATTGTAAAAAAAAGATTCCGGAGTAATATTTACATCATTTTTGCATACAGTGATACGATAACTTGAAATACGTCCTTTAAAACTCGAATTTATAATTTCTACGTTATCATCAATAAGAACAGCGCTATTATTTTTATGTTTATTAGATCGTAAATGACTAGTCCAATAACGTGAACCCACTTCAATGTTGCAAACCGAACATAAAGGCATTTCTCAAGGTAAAGTAGGTACAATTAATATAAATAAAACTTAAAATAAAAATTAATATAAAATGCAAAACCTTAATTTAGGTGCAGCACGGAATGATGAAATCAGCTCCTCTTAGTTATCTTGTTTTCAACTATAAATCAGTATTGTTATCTTCCCCTTTAAAACTTTTCTACTTCTCACGAGCCTGAAAAATTAATTAATATTTTATTTAACAGCTTGGATAGACTTGTAATAATATGTATTTTACATAATAGCTGCGAACTGCAGTCCAAACTAAAATATTTCAATGTTATTTTAACGTTACCTTAGTTATTATCCACAACGAATCTGTCTCCGACTTTTACTGTCTTTATAAGATTTTATATTTTTAATACGTAGATTAATCGATATAGGTAGTAAGTATGCTTTCTTCAAAAGTGTCTAAGTATTCAAAACAGCACCATTGTTTATTTACTTGGAACGTATCAGTAGACCAGTATTCTGAAAATAAAAAATGTTATCAAATAAATATCTAAATCTTTAAAATAAATATAATAAACCATAAAAATATATAAGTAATATTAAAATATTTACCTTGTGACATTGAAAGCAGTTTTATCCAATTAGTTTTATAATTTATTTAATTTAACTATTAACACAATAATTATAAATTATTTTATATTAATATAGTATAAGTTTTTAATAAAAGTAGGTATTGCCTTTTTGTGTATATGGCGGCACGCCACTGATTAACATAATACCTTGTATGTAACAAGATATTTTTGTTTTTCCGATTATAAAATTTACGAAAACAAAAGTTTCACGTTGCAATTGCGTCATTTCAACACTTTTAATGTAAGCAATTTTAAGCAGGGCTGACAAACATCATGCTTCCTAATATTATTTTATTCCATGATAATATTAAATAATGAACAATGCTAAATCGAATTATATTATCATATTGTTATATCCTATCACAACAACTGATATTAAATACTTAAGTTAAGTAATGTATTGTGGGGAATAAGATGTTTATGGTAACTTTATTTTTATGAAATGGTCACTAATTTACAACAATGTAATTTGTAACAGTTATTAAAAAGAAAAAAACATACTAACATTTTAACCCTAACCTTAGTCGTCATGATAGATATTTGATATGATCGGTTTTTTTTTTGTAATATTTTAATTTAAATGTACTTTATAATAATTATTATTATTTTAGTTATTTTAACCAAATTTAATAAAACAACAGTTTAGTTAAATATCACACCCGCGTGTTGGGTAGCCCTGAACCGTTTTGCAGCGGTGACAATTACTGTTGATTACGAAAGTCTTCACTTTTCAAACAAGTATAATACTTACAACTAAAAAAGCCAATAATCTGTCTATTTTCTTTGTTGATTATATCAATTTTAAATTATGTTACTTTATTACCATCATTGTGAGTTATAAGCTTCAACGAACTCGTTAATATTATTTATCATCCAGTGAAGTCACACTGAAAGTAGTGCAAGAATAATTAACTCAGTCTCTCTAATATTGAAGTAAGGGACCCTCACCATATACAATGTAAGTGTTTATATTTAAATTTAATTATTTTATGTTTAGTTTATTTGTGCGTGCTCTATACACAATGCTTTATGCAGTTAATTAATTATGATTTTTATTTTTTCATGTTTATAATAGTTACTTATTCTTTAATTTAACTATTATCTAATTATATTTTAATTTAACTATTATCTTTTGTTACTCCAAGTATGGTGACAGAAATTTGTTTATTTTATCCGAGTAATTTAGATACAAACAATCCATGAGTTTAATTATAATTTCCACACTTACTTTGTTTCTGAATGTCCCCAAATAAAATTAATTACACATTAAATTAATTATGTTTTTTTTTTTTACAGGTCAGAGTCTGAATGTGATCAATACTTCGCTAAAAGCGATGAAAATACTGTCGGACCAAACCGTAAACACTCAAATATTTCGATCAAACGCAGAACTACTTCAAAGAAAAAATCACCAGTCAGTACCAGGTAATTATGTTATGTTACTTATCTATAATACGCAGTTTATGTAACAGTGTACATACGTCTAAGTGACAGGTTTTCAGTTTTAAGCATAATAATGAACACCTCTTAATTTACTCTACCAAACTTTACTAGTGCAGTGGGTTCTAAATTGATATAGACAGCCATTATGTTTCATTAATGAATTAATAATTATTAAATTTTATTTCTTTATTTATCTAAGGTACACTATTTACAAATTCACAATAGAGTAAAAAATAATCATTTTCGATATGATATCCCTTTACAAGTGCAACAATTGTATTTGACCTTTCTTCAAATACAAATGTTGTATTAAACATAAAGAGGTAAGGATGAACTAAAACTAAGTATTATTTGTTTCAGAAAAATAGCCAAGTCTACGGATGTATTTAGCATCAGTCAGGGTCAAGCAGAAAAAAGTATGAATTCACCGCCCGAACTGTTATCGTTCTTCGTGAACAAGGTGGCAAATGGCAACGAGCGTCGCACGACCAACACCAAAGGCGATTTCTACATCGACCTTAAAGTTTATCACGCGGCTGACGCTCGTGAAACCGAATCTCAAGAGCTCTGGAAGAAGGCATTGGTGAGAATAAAATTCCATACAGACGATGACTCAACCCAGTGGCGCAAACTTCAAGCTTTCGTGTCATCCGCTGATGCGCTATTCGATAAACCACCTACATTTAGTATGTATTAAGTAATTGTGTTATTAATAAAGACTTGTCTAATTTGATTGTGTTTTTCATGCAAATGTTAGCCACCCAACAGAAATGTTGGTTGCATTGTTAGCCACCCGACAGAAATGTTGGTTGTAATTGTTAGTCACACAACAGAAATGCTGTTTGCAATGATAAAGTCGATTGATAACTGTATTGATCGCATCTCACACCTAAATGTTAGCCACCCGACAGAAATGTTGGTTGCATTGTTAGTCACACAACAGAAATGCTGTTTGCAATGATAAAGTCGATTGATAACTGTATTGATCGCATCTCACACCTAAATGTTAGCCACCCGACAGAAATGTTGGTTGCATTGTTAGTCACACAACAGAAATGCTGTTTGCAATGATAAAGTCGATTGATAACTGTATTGATCGCATCTCACACCTAAATGTTAGCCACCCGACAGAAATGTTGGTTGCATTGTTAGTCACACAACACAAACGTTGTTTGCAATGATAAAGTCGATTGATTACTGTATTGATCGCATCTCACACCCAAATGTTAGCCAACCAACAGAAATGTTGGTTGCATTGTTAGTCACACAACAGAAACGTTTGCAATGATAAAGTCGATTGATTACTGTATTGATCGCATCTCACACCCAAATGTTAGCCACCCGACAGAAATGTTGGTTGCATTGTTAGTCACACAACAGAAATGTTGTTTGTAATTATAAAGTTAGCCACCCGACATAAATGTTGGTTGCAATTAATAACGAAAAGTTATAATGACGATCATGAATAGATACAGCTTGCTGTTCAAACTTGCAAAAAACGTAAGGTTGCATTGTATAACCTAATCGCTGGTATATCGAATTTATATTATTGGGCATTCTGGGCCACGAGTCCTGAGCGAGAGCGAAACTTGTTTCGCTAAGCGACTGGACGAAAGTGGTCTAGAATGCCCAATAATATACTACTAATTGTTATAAATAAATCTAATATTTATCAACAAAAGTTAAAACAATTTTAATTGGTATTTAACACCAAATAACTAAATACCTATCACAATATAAAGTCTTTGTAATATTAATTTTTATAAATAAATCTATTAAGTAATCGTCCCGCAGCGTGTAGTCTTCTCCGTATTGTTTGCATTGTTACCTGAAATAAAAGAATATTATTAATTTAACTTTTTAAACAAGATATTATGGTAAATGATCGATATAATATCAGTATTATTCGGTTCTTTATTTTCATTCCTAAGATTATGTTATATTTTTTTTAATTTAACATTGCATAATGTTACTTGTCCTTACATAAGTTACGCATAATACTCATTTAACATAACTATTTCATCCTATTTACTTTAAGTATAATATTTAATAAGCAAACTTATGCTTTGGGATAGTAATCCCAAAGCATAAGTTTACTTAAGCATTATGATGCATAACCATAACTATTTTTGTTTTACATGCCTATTACATAATTTTTGTTTTTCAAATTCAAATACATAGCTACTAATCTATCAATAACATAAACCTAACCTAAAACCTTATGTTTGTTTATCAGACTCAAATAGCATAAAATCAATAACATAAACCTATTTTTTGTCAATTATCTATTAGACAAATAACCAATATGCGTTACAACTTTATGCATTTCTAAGTTATGAATAAAAACAATAGCATATGCAATATTTTTGATTAATAACACAGTATGCTATAAAACAATTATGGCATACTATTATTATGACTTTTATGACCAAGAAAATTATGCGTAACATAATGAGTCATTATGTTACGCATAATTTTCTTGTCCTAATTTTCATTGTCATTATTAATGACAATGAAAATTAGGACAAAAACCATTATGAGAAAAAAAGGGATCCCGACGCTTACAGTATGTAAAATATAAAATCATGTTTAATCATGTAAAATATAAAATCATGTAATTTTGATTATAGCTTTTAAGAATACTCTTAGTTGTTAGTTAGTAGTATTCTTAAAAGCAATTTAAATTAAAAAGCATATAAAAAAGTGTGGCATTGTAATGCCACACTTTTTTATAAAATGCAGCGTGTCTCTCTATTTGATTTTCGCACGACTCAGCAGTCGTTACTAAAAGGCTACGAACCTTGTCGTTGAATTTATGTCATTTCGATTCTATCAAGAGTTGATTATGATTGTTTTATTATTTCATGTCATCTTTGTATTAAAGTTAATTTTAATAAATAATACTTTTACCAAGCAATGCATTTTGTCAAATGTTATTAATGCTATAGGTATGTTGTTTTGCCTACATGTTTTTAAAAATAATCCCTTTATGAAATGATGATTAAAATTTTTATATACCTAAAAACATTTTTTGTTTGTTGAACAACAGTTTTTAAAAAGGTAAATTTAACAAGTAAGTAGGTATTATTTTGTCAAATGTTATTTTGTAATTTAAAAATTTGTGATTTGTTTTTTGTCATAATATTATGATTGGACATCGTATAAAACATCGTATGATTAGCCTACGAATACATTAGAATTACGAGTCGGAAACTCATGTAAACTCGATTAAGTTGGGAGTGGTTATAATATCCGAATCCAATTCTATTTATGAACTTACAAGGCTCTTGTGCTTTCATTACTAACGTATTAAAATGATACATTTTACGAAAATAAAACTTATCAAAAAATTATTAAACAATAAGAAGTGCATGTTCACATTTTTTTATTTAGGTATACCTACCTCGAAAGTTCTAAGCAAGAAAAATGTAGAAAGTATAAGGGATTGATTTCGAGCGATTTGCGCACTATTATGTATCTGTTAGGTATGCTACTATACTACGCAATATTATGTTAACAACATCTACTAAAAATGGCATTTACCTATATTAAAAAAAAAAACAATCTAGATTGCATAGCGCATAGCGATCAGATTTGGTGATACATTTTTACAGCTTAGTAATGCACTCAAAGACAAAAATACCATTACTTATTTGATTTACATAATTATTTTTTAATAATATAAAAAGTTAGATCTCAAGTAGAACCTATTTTTTTTACTACTTATAAAAACTATTATTAACACGCGCCAAATAGATACCTACCAAACTTCGATGGAAACTTTAAGATTCCATAACAAGCCACATTGAAAATTTCGAGACGGAGCATGTTTTAAAACACGTCGATTAGGTAGCTAACAAACAAAAGTGATAAGAGTTTTCAACCTTAACTCAATTATGTTAAGTTGATTTTTGCAACTCATAAAAATAAAAATAACCGTCAGAATATGTTGATGTGCAATTTTGAACTTAATGTTAAGTATGTAAGGATTAAAGTCAAATTGTTTCAAAATGCAACTGCGATGAAAGAATAAAAAATATTATGCGAGTAATATACCGAACGTTGGGAATTTCAAAGCGGAACTTGTTAGAACACGTCCAAAAATACCAAACTATGATGGAAATAGGTAGGTAATAGATAATATGTATTGCCTACTTCAACTTTAACTCAACATTATTTCATTTGTTATGCATAAAAATTATCAATACTTACAAAGTTTAAATGTATTTAATTTGAACTTATGTAAATATTTAAATTGTTGCAAAAGGTTAAAGGAATTATCTTTGGGACAGATTTAAGAGGCTCAAACGAGGGCTTTTTGTGGAAGAGACAGGCAAAGCACGCGTTGGCACCATGGGCGCCCGGGCGGCGCTCTTCCATGGGTGGTTATAATCGCTTACCATAAGGTGTCTATTCGTTTGCCTTTTATGTTATAAAAACAAACAGGTAGGTATAAAGGAGGCGCGGTCAGTAGTGCAAGCGCAGTAGTGCGCGTGCACAAGGTCGTGGGTTCGAATCCCACACAGGATAATTATTTGTGTGATCCACAAATTATTGTCCTGAGTCTGGACTTTGTGTAAGCTTTTAAATGTTTGTAAAAGTCCCCGCGACATAAGAGTAATGAATTCCTAGTGCGGAAATTATCTATATAAGTATAGAAAAAGAAATTAACGAGCACAAGTTTAAGTTAAGTAAATTATTACTTCCCCCTTTTTAAATAAAATTATAATGCCTTGACAAATAATAGAAATAAACTTACATTATATGTAGTAGCTGTAACTAGCGTACTCAAGAGAGGCGTCAAATCGCCCCCGGTTTCCTCATTTCGTCGCCACCAGAAATGAATTGTAGTTCTCTAAAACAATAATTATAGTAAGTTTCTAAAAATAGTTAATATCCTGCCTGGGATTCAAACCCACGACCTGATGCAGGGCAGCCGATTACACTAACGCCAGTCTACCGAGCCTGTCATGTTTAATAAACTTTAAACCAACTATATCAATTTGATTCAATTGTCAAATTAATACTAGTTTATCAGCGGCCTAGTAACTAGTAACATAAAATGTCTTCTATATATTGTCCTAACACCTTTTCAAACCAAACCAAGTTTTACTCCGTCATTTGCCAAAATGTATTAACATAACAAGATTCAATAAATAATCGTAACTGTAACAATGTGATAACTGGAGATTTTAATGAGCCCAAAGAAACACAACCTTCCTCTATATTACTATAATATTATTACCAACTCTACGTCTGTTTAGGTAATTAAATAAAGGTCTATTAAAAAAGAGTAGAGTAAGTAACATCTATACCAATCCGTCTGGCCAGCGTGGTATTAGTAGGCCAAGTAACCCTCCGTCACGGGAGGAGGCCCGTCTCTGCAGTGGGACATTAATGGGCTATGTTATGATGAAGTAACATAGAGTTATATCTCTGTTATTGAACTGCAATACAACTATTACCTAGTTTATCTTTTCTTTTAAATGCTTCTATAATGTAAAAAGGAATACCAAGATAGTTTACCGTTATTTAAATAAACAGACAGAATATTAATATGCATTTATTTTAAACAATAATTAAAAAATGTTAACTGTGACACTCACCGTTATTCCAGTTCTTCTTTCTATTTCCTTAACTACTTTCCCGTAGACCTACAATTATTCGTCTTTGCTGTGGTGTTAATTGTGGCGCCATTTTATTTTTTCACTAACATGAACGCCGAACGAAGTAAATATTTGGCACTAGTGATTGTAAGCGATCCAACGACCGGGAGGCGACTGATTTAAATTTTAAAGTTATGGGAAGAAAACTAGCGCGCCCGCGCACTTACGAAATGTCCACGTGTGCGCATGTAGGACTGTAGGTGTGTGTAAGCATGTAGGTGTGTGGGCCACCACCCATTCACGAGACTTAAATCTATGTGTGAAAGAAGCGCTAGCGCAGTGATTGGCTGATGACGTCGTCCGAAGTCCCTTTCGAACGATTTTCTATACTATACTATGCATAGCTAAAGTTATATCGGGTGTCTAACTTAACGTGTTGCTGTGTGTACAAAGTTTTATGAAATCGGCCTCATTATAGCAGACCAAATTTTCTTCTGTCGCTAAAAAGGAGGCCCCCGTCTCTAAAGTAAGATATAACTATTTAGTATCGGCCCTAGAGTAAGATATAACTATTTAGTATCACCACCCAATCTTAGGTAGGTACTCGTATATCATGTTAGTCGCTATAACGACTAAGAAAAAGTGTGCATTTATTACCTCTACGAGCATTTAAGTAAGAAAACAACATAAATCTCTGTACCAATCCGTGTGACCAGCATCATAATTATGATAATATTATTATAATCTTTTTTCAAACGCATTCTTTTTCTCTATGTCAAAAAATAAAACAGTTACACATTCTAGAAAACATAAATACTTCTATTTATAGAATATTTTAAGACTTTCCACAGAATTTTGAACTAAATTTTATATTTTTTCTATTACTACAAAAAATCTAAATACCAACTTTGAGAACCTCTGTCCTTACTCTAGCAATGTCTCCAATGCTGAGTGGCTTTATGAAATTCCTTACACAACAAGACATGGCATAACGACGCACTTTACTGTCTTATTAGCTATTGTACGCGGGTTCGACTCCTTGTTGTTGAATTTTATGGCTAATAACAACTACGGTATAATTCTGTTATACGGGCTTGTTATTTGAATGTTATATGTTATTGTGTAGAAGATATTGTCTGTTATATGTGTATGTAGTTATAATTGCTGTTATGTACGTAAATAAGGTGCTTATATGATATGAAATTGGCATCTTTATGGGAGCAATATAAAATGGATTTCTTATTGTAATATATCTTACACTAGCTGACTCATGCCCTCTTCTTTAGCGCGCGAAAAAAACGCGTCACTTTTTTAAACATATTTTATTACTGCTCCACTCCTATTAGTCATAGCGTGATACTATAATAATATAACCTATGACACTCCCTGACAAATGAACTATTCAACACAGAAAGAATTTTTAAAATCGGTTTAGTAGATCCAGAGATTACTCCCTACAACGTCACAAACACACAAACTTTACCTCTTTATGATATTAGTATAGATTAATCAATTTATGCATTGTTATTATCTATACCATTTTCAAAGGTAGATTAATTTTTAAAAAAAGTAGAGAGCGAGAATAATTTAACTCTCAGAAGTTTGTTTTTTTCCATGTAGAAAGTTTTTCGAAAAGGGATTACGGTGCATGTAGCAGACTCACTTCTAAAAAGCCTCAACGGCCTTTACGTGCCTCAATAGCGCCGCCAGTAGAAAAAAAATCATAATTCGCCAATAGAATAAATAATGTAAAATCTTGATGACAAAGTCTTGAGAAAAGGCAAAAAAGTAGCCCTTCGGCACGGGAGGAGGCCCGTCCCTGCAGTGTAACAGTACTAATAACCACACTGGACAGACGGATTGTTATAGGGTTTCATTTCAAGTTTTCCTTCTTTTTATTTCGTAAAGATAATATTCACGGATAGCCCTCAGTCGGTTTTTACGACACCCATGGGATGAGATGGGGTGGTGACATATTGTATTCTTACTCCGTCACCACACAGACAGACGTATAATATTAAACCTCAAATAAATATCACAATACAACCAAAAACTAATTCCACCATTATTATCATTTAGAAACGCGAAGATGTTTAATTTAATTAAAATTTAATTAAATTGAAACGTCTTGAGTATAATGTTATAGTTATGTTTACGTAATTTTATACGCACACCCCTCCCACAAAAGAGGGAGGGAGGGAGGATTTCGCGCCTCCTCTACCCTAGGATTAACAGGATTCCATTAAAATTATTATAATGTTGCGCCATATTACAGAATGCTTCTTCTATGTGTGTGCTTGAAAGTTTTGGGTGAAGATATGTAGTGGAGTATTATCTGTAGTACATATGGGGTGATATTGGTTGAGAGTTATACTTTGTAAGATTCAGAAGTATTAAGCACATGCTGTGTAAGAGACAAAGTTCAATTAACTTAGGAGACAAAGTAAAACTTACGAAAGAATATGTCACCATCTCATCCCTGGTGTTGTAAAAACCGACAAAGGGACTATCCATGAATATAACCTTTACGAAATGTAGCTAAAGTTTTTTTTTTTCACACAACGTCGTGGTCCCGAACTAAGCAGAGCTTGTACTTTATTTTACTTTATTAAGATATCCAACAGCATTTTACATAGTTGCTCAAAATAAAACAGGTATAGTACATAGAAGCCAGTAACAGGATATCATAGCTGGCTTAATGGCCTTAGAAATGGCCTTTAGTTTTAAAACAATAGCTATATCAATTTAAAATACCTATAAATACACGAAAAAAAAAGAAACGAATTTGTAAATGAGAATAAAAGGTAACATTTAAAATAATACATACATCAACATACACGTGCATATGAACATAATAAATAATATACCTAATTATACATTTACACACTCACACACAAATATCCCAACTACAGATTTCACGTCGATAGTCTCTCAAGCACTTGCGATTTAAATTTGGATTTTGAAAGGGTACTATGGATATTAGACGACGGGTAACATACTTATATACTTTTTTTTAAATATTATCCATAGAAAACACCCAGACCAATGCAAACAATCATGTTCATGCACACAAAGATTTGCATTGAGCGGGAATCGAACCCGAGACCTCTGCGTAGCAGTCATGTTACATAACCATTACGCAGAGGTCGTCGAGATTGTACTACTGATACTAGAGAACTGCTAATCACTATGTAGCTAAAGTTATACGTATAATTATATTTATAGTAGTACTTTTTCTTTATAAACATAGACATAAAATGTTCTCCATGTTCACAAAGATTGGCAATGTGCAGAAATAGATCCCAAGACCTTTGCGTAGCCTTAAAATTGATAATTACGCAATTACTAAAATTAAATGTATAATTTTGAAATACAAATAGACATTATAATTTTGTTATATAGGTACAGTAGGTTATTATACTACATTAATAGAAAGATTTTATACCAATCACATAAAATATTATAGACTTACCTTACAAAATTCCACTACCAAGTAACATCCACACTATGCATATGCTTAAGTAAAATTTGCAGCGCTAAAACTAATTAAGTCTATTTACGTTATATAAGGGAAATTTTGAGTGCCTCCGTCTTCACAGAGCGTCTCAGGTGGTTACCCACCCGTTTTACCCCGAAATGGGGGTAAGGTGGTAAACGCGAGAGTCTATTTTCGCGAATAAGTAACGCTACAGTTATGCTGTAATGGGATATTGATTTTCTTTGAGAATGTGTTTTAGGTGGTCCTACTAAGGGGTCTTATGTGTCTGTCTTATGACACTTGTTTTCTCTTAAAAGTTGACAAAACAAGATTTTATAAGACTGGTACTACTGGCCAGCGTGGTATTAATAGGCCAAGTAGAGGGATACTTGGCCTACTAATACCACGCTGGCCAGACGGATTGGTATAGGGTTTAATTTCAAGTATTCCTTCTTTTTATTTCGTAAAGATAATATTTACGGATAGTCCCCTAGTCGGTTTTTACGACACCCATGGGATGAGATAGGGTGGTGACACATTGTATTCTTACTCCGTCACCACACGGAGAACTCAGATCATAAATCGTGTAGTCCATCATGGGAGGAGGCCCGTCCCTGGAGTGGGATATTAATGGGCTGTTATGACTCCAAAAAGAGATTAAGATAATATTATAAGAATAGTAGACTCGTAAGTACAAGCGAATAAGATTCAGATGGTAGCACGATATCTATAATGTATCTGTAATGTAGGTATTTACTTTATTTTTTCTTTTTTTATTAAATACAACTTTTGAAATAGAGATTATGGCCATGTCAGGGAGTTTTATATCTATACTATCTACTATATAAAAATAAGTCGGGTTTTCCTTCCTGACGCTATAACTCCAGAACGCACGGACCGATTTCCACGGTTTTGCATTCGTTGGAAAGGTCTTGGATTCCGTGAGGTTTATAGCAAAAAAAAATTCAGGAACAAGTTCAACAGAAAAGCTGGAAAATAATGCCCGGGCTGGAAAATAATAAGAGAAGAGACTGGCTTGTTCCTGCAGTAAGAAGTTTTTAAAATTGTTATAATACTTCGTGTTGTGACTTATATAGAAAAGGCCTACAGCGACTAAAAGCCTATAAGCTTACTATGGTAACCTGCAGTAGATTTCGTCAGCTTGTAAAAAAATGAAAAGGGCCGACTTGGATAATATCTTCGCAAACGAAAAAAAAAACCGGTCAAGTGCGAGTCTGACTCGCGCACCGAGGGTTCCGTACAAACCTATTTAGAAATAGAAATCGTTTATTGCACAAGCTACAGATTTAAAGATAAAAAATAAATTAGGTACAAATTACAAAAAAAAAACAAAAATATTAAAAAGGAGACACATAAAAGATATTTAATACTGCAGCATCGTGCAAAAGGGGGACACTCAGCATATGCCACAGTCTTGAGACTATGATGCTGGTTTTCAGTGCCCTTCTAAGCAGTATACGGACAGCATATTTTATCAGCACTAATTAACATACTTACACATTTTAAAGTAGGTAAACAAAATCCAAAACCAGAAAAATACATCACAAAAAGGTTACACAAATTATTGTAATAAAAAATAATTATATTACTTTAAATTGACATAATGCTACATTGCAAATATGATCGAAATTATATTATACTTAAATTATATTTATTACAGATTTAGAAATCATAATTGTGTTTTGTGTGTGTGTGTGTCTTGTTTGAGTGAGTGGTTATGTGTGTGTGTGTGTGTCGTGTTTGAGTGAGTGGTTTTGTGTGTGTGCGGTGAGTGAGTGGATGGGTGTGTGCGCTAGCGCCTACGTTTTGCAACTAAGAGTGAATAATATAAGAAGTCTGTGCATGCAACGCAAAAACCCTCATATAATATTCCATTTACTTTCCTGCCAAAATGCGATGACATCACGATAAGGGTTCCGTTTTTTCAGAATCGGTACAGAACCCTAAAAATATAAAATTATTCAAAATTTGATAGAATTCTAGAGCAACAAAAAAAAAGCAACCGCATTTTAGCCCCTCTCCTTTTTTTAAGACATTACATCGGCAAGTCGAAATATACAAACACTTTTCACGTGTAGTTCTTTAATCTGGGACTTATGCCCGAATACTCAAACGCTAGTTAAATATTTATCGGTTTCTTAGCTACAAAGTAGCTCTTATCCTATACACAAACCACAATTTTAAGCAACGATTTATCTTAAATTTATTTGTACTTAAACGCCGACTTAGTAATAAATTCGTATACTCAAACGTTACTTAACTTATTTAGCTGTCAAATGACCTGCCAAATTGATTAAAATAGCTTAAAAACTTGAGAGTGGTCGCAAGGTCTCTTAAATCTCCAAAAAGTTAATAAACAAGTGATTATGATGATTCAAACAGTGGTTCAATGTCTGGAAATCAGAAAAGTAAGCATCAATTGCCGCACTAGCGATAGAGTAAAAGTATACAGGCTGTTAAAGTCATTAAAAAATCTCTGGAAAACCTCAGTTTTAAACACATTTATAAATAAAATAATCGTCAGCAATATGCAGTTAAGGCGGCTTCAACGTCAATCGGATTCGATTGAGAAAAGTATTTTACGTCTAAAAATAGGTCATGATGTTTACAATCTAATATTGCTATAAAAAAATCATCAGGCGTTATATAAATATTTTCACTCTAATTTAATGGACTTAACAACCCCTCTCGTCCCTACAGCCGACGATTATCGCTTTAATAATCAAAGAAGTGTATTCATTCACCGAATTGTACATTAAATGACAGCCAAAACTTTGCATTACAAATGTTATTGCAAGATGGCTAGGTTCCGAACATGATAGCACAATATTAAATGACTTTCCTCTATGTGCACAGTTAGAGCGTGGAGATTTTCAAGCCATGAGACTCTACTTGGTTATAGCGGTTATCTGTGTCGACCGTACCTGCTAACCCCATTATAAAATCCACGGACACCAACAGAATAAGCTTACAATAGAGCCCAAATAAGCACCAGAAATCCTATAGAGGCTTTTTGGTGTACTAAAAAGGAGATTTCCCTGTCTTCAACATAGAATGGGTTTAAAAATTAATATTATTTCACTAGTTATTGTGGGATGCGCTTTGTTACACAACATAGCGCTGCGTAGGCGAAATGGGATCTTAGAAGAGGATTCACTTTCTACCGTAGAAGAAAAACCTGTAGGTACCACAGCCTAGAAGCCTTTATACTAATAAACATTTTATAACAAGGACTAATTTAATAAATACACACTTTTTTAATTATAAGTAGTTTTATTTATATACAAAATAATTATACAAAATTATTATTTTCAATTTTTCCATTTCCATTTCTATTCTGTACTTATTGATTTCCATTCTGTTTTTATTATTTTTTGACTTCTGTTTGTGTTTCTCGTAAAAGTGTCGCAGTTGTTGCCATGATCTGAAGCCACTCACAGCAACGGCATTACAGTGCTGACACACAAATTCCCAGGTCTCTCGCTTCTTATCATGTAGCCGTTTATTTCCTTATTTTCTACAATATTTTGATATCTGGAAAGTCATTGTTGATTGAATTGAATCACAAACTTGCAATTTAAAAAGAAGTATGTTGAAATGTGTTCACATTAAATTGTCTCATTTTCGTATTACGTTCACATTTCACTTTTTAATTATTTCTAAATGATTTCATCTCTTTTCGAAAGTAAAAGATTCTTCTTAAAAATTTTCAAGCTGATGAAAACTCGCGCTTTGTCGTGTTGTGTCAGTGTCACTGAGTAAACGTTTCGTTCTTTGTGCAATGATCGTGTCAATCATAGATAAAGATAATAACCAATAGGGATATTTAAAAATAAAGAATGGTGTAATTCAGTTTGTTTATTGAAATTGTAATACTTAATATGTCTGAAAATTTCCAAGTGAATATTCAATTACAATCGTAGTATGCAGCACACAACTGATTATTCTTTTCCATTTTCTGCGTAAAACGAAAACACAGCATAGGGTAATTAAATTTGTAATTGAAAACATACTTTATGAGGTGAATGTTACCAGTACGCAAACATTTATCGGCTGTTTAGCTAATCAAAGTTATGAATGACTTAAGTGGCGTTTGTGTATACCGAAAAAAAATTAAGGATCCAAACGTTTAGGATGCCGTTTATTGTTAGACGATTTAAGTGACGTTTGAGTATTCGGGCGTTAGTTTACTAAATAAAAAATATACAAAAAAATATTCCTCACACTTTCACACAACGTCATCTATTCCCAAACTAAGCAGAGCTTTTACTATGGGTACCAGACAACGGATAAACATACTTAAATCCTTTTTTTTCTTCGAAATACATATTATACATAGAAAACACCCAGACCAATGCAAACAATCATGTTTATGCACACAAAGATTTGCATTGAGCGGGAATCGAACCCGAGACCTCTGCGTAGCAGTCATGTTGAACAACCAGTACGCCACAGAGGTCGTCAATAATTAGTAGTAACATTTGTATTTAGTATAATATCTAGTAATCCTCTCACGTAGCTCCACAAATGAATTAAAATCAAAGATGGCAGTTGGGGAATCTTATAAGAACGTAGTCAGGCGCTTCGTTCTCAATCTAACTTCGTTCTGTTCAACTTTGTTAGGGTTGCCACGTATTAAAATATGATATCTTCTACTGCGATGGAGGGTAATTTGGTCTCATCATAACAGCCCATTAATATCCTACTGCAGGGACGGGCCTCCTCCCGTGACGGAGCCGGAGGGATACTTGGCCTACTAATACCACGCTGGCCAGATGGATTGGTATATGGTTTAATTTTAAGTTTTCCTTCTTTCTATGTAAAGGTAATATTCACAGATAGTCCCTTAGTCGGTTTCTACGACACCCGTGGGATGAGATGGGGTGGTGACATACTGTATTCTTACTCCGTCACAACACGGATATACACACGGGTAATTTGGTCTTTTTGTTGGAAATTTCTACATCCAAAGTATTAAGCAAAGGAAGTTTTTTATCTTCAAGTAAATCAAAACATTTATTTGGGATTCACAGTATCACTTATAAAAGTCAAAAGATTTAGTCTGCATGCTTTTGAATGATTTGCTGATTCGATTTAGCGATGAATAGAATCTAGAAAAAACCACGCTCTCGTTTTAAAAAATGTAATGTTTAATTAGTAAAATGTTGTTCCTTATCTTTTAATTCATATTTGTACTGAAAAATAAGTTTACTGTACTCTTTTTTTCAACTAAATTACTTAGTTAGGCCGTTTTGAAACACCCTGTATCTTGGTCAGCCGCCTGCCCAACATATTATAAATAGATCAAGTTCTACGATAACAAACATAAAAACACAACCGATTTTGAACGTTACTGATGTCTCTTGCTTCTATACAGTAGATTAAAAAAATGCTTTTAATTACAAATTTTTTAGTCAAAGTTTCATGCTACTGAAATAAAGAATTTTCCCACAAATAAGTAAAAAATATTACGTAGCAACCCTATCTATTCGAAATTCAAAACGGTACGTGGGGTGGTGGGTGTTCATAAGTAAGTACGTGTTTCTAAGTTCGCGATTATATTGTCGGTCGGCGAGTGCCTGATTTATTTGTGTTGCCACTAATTCCAAATATATTTCCCTGTTTCGAGGGAGGCTCCAACTTGTTCCCGGGTAATTTATCGATTTATAAACTAAGACGTTTATGGTTTACTGTAAGAGTTTATTTTAAGATAGTTTATTTTCTGTGCACTATGTTTAGGTAGATAAAACATTATTATTCTAATGTTTAACCATCCCAGCTCTGGGTGTCATAGAAGTTATATAAACTTCGCAACAGTGCTTATAGTTACATACTATATCTCGCTTTTAAAAACGGCTGTGACATAAGGACGTTGATACAGACGAACAGGCATGACAAATAAGGGTTCCGTTTTTTGGCTATTCGGCAACGAAAGTCTAAAAATGGTCATGGTTATCCATGTCCTCTTTTGGCGGAAAATACTTTATGTAATTCCTCTGTAAATAGGGTCTGTCAAACTCTTACTGACTAAAAAACCCGGTATTACATAAAACTTTTCCAGAGCAGCCTTTTTATTTCCTGTCCCAACATGTACCGTAGGTTCAGTATATAACGAAAATGTCACTGATGTTATCTATGCGATATTTAAAAAAAATAGGGCAAAAAAATTATAACCGCTGTTGAAATCTGCTATAAGTTAGGATAGACTTCCTTAGTAATATTACTAGGGGAGTCAAATCCTTGCAGTGGAACCTAAATGGGATTTTAGAAAAGACCATTAAGATAATTATGAAACATCAGCATAATATAGTTATCAAGGCAGGAAACCGATGAATGAGGAAGGCATAGGACTGCACAAGGTGGCAATGCCTGGAGGAGGCAATTGGCTAAAATGATGATGATGATCAGCATAATTATAAGGACCAAAGTGCCGACCGTTACGACTTGGGGAGCATTAAGAAACGCGTGAACTCCCTTTTTATAGGTCGGCAACGCATCTGTGATTTCTCTGATATTGCGGGTGTCCATGGGCGGCGGTGATCACTTACCATCAGGTGACCTACTGGCTGGTTTGCCTCCCATTACATAAAAAAAAGTACATGACGTTCAAAAGTCTCCAGCCAACCCCATAGAAGTAAGACGTGAACTCATATTATGTTTTTTTCATGCATATTTAAAACGTAATTATAATTAAAATACATGTAGGTACCTACATGTATAACCCACAAATTTTCTCAAACAGTACTGAATTATATGTAATTATGTAAATAAGTAAACGGTGATGTAGCAAGTTATCGCGCGGGACTCGAACCCCCCTCACCCACACTGCCACCTTCTGGCGGTAACGCGAAAACTACCAGCGATATAATAACTTCGTGTGTTTCGTGCTTAAAAGTATGGAGATGGACTATTTTATTTTATTTTTAGGTCATCATAACAGCCCATTGATGTCCCACTACAAGGACGGGCCTCCTCCCGTGACAGAGGGATGCTTGGCCAACTAATTTAAGGTTTAGTTTTAAGTTTTCCTTATTTTTATTTCGCAAAGATAATATTCACGGATAGTACCTTAGTCGGTTTTTACCACACCCATGGGATGAGATAGGGTGGTGACATATTGTATTCTTACTCCGTGACCACACATGATATGAAGATGATGATTTATTATTATTAAGCAATAAAAAGGAAAGGATCTCTTTATCCCTTGTCCCTTATCCCTATCTCGCAGGGACTTTAACAAACATCAATTCAACAGGGATCCAAACTCGCGGCACGCATGGGCAGGCTCGTCCGGTGAAATACCACCCTCTTACAGAAAATCGGCGTAAAATAGTAGTGCTTCTCACTGCTGTGTTTCGACCGGTGAGTGAGATGACCCTTTTAAAAGGTCGGCAACGCATCTGTGATTCCTCTGGTATTGCGGGTGTCCATGGGCGGCGGTGATCACTTACCATCAGGTGAGCTGCTGGCTCGTTTGCCTTTCAACGTATAAAATAAAATAATAATATCATTTTTGAAAACTCACGCACGAGGGAAACATTAATTTAACGGACACAACGAACATAGTCTCAGGACAAAAATTTTTGGATCACACAAAGAGCTGTCCTACGAATGAACTTGTACACGTCAGCCACTTACCGCGACCGCCCTACCGAGGTGGTTAAAATTGGTCGACCTTGACATTAATCAATACAGATTTTGGTACACTTCTGATTATTTATCTAAGGGGTCATTTGGCTGAGCGACGTCTTTATTACTGGATAATTGTTTAATGATGTGATTTGGTGCTCCCACTTCTATGTACTACCTGCATGACGCTACCTTTATCATTAAATAATCATTGGTTGTATGGTTATATGGTATACAATGGTTGCAGCGCCTAATTACAGTTATCTACTATGTTAAAAATTTACGACGTCAAGAAAATGCAGCAATAGAGTTTCTTGCGCCGCTTCTTCTCTACTAGCGCTTTGGAGGCGGTGGTAAAGTTTTCTAAACTTTGAAATGTATTTAAACTTAGATTAAGAAATATAAATGATGTCAAAACAGATAGAACGAAAGTTGTACTGTTTTTGAATAAAATATTTTTTTTTACTTTTACTTTACTGTAAAGGAATCCTTTCCATACTTACCTCGCCGACGTTGCGCGAGCTCTAAGAAGTGTTTCAAAGCGACGCCATCTTGGTTCTCATCTCCTTACACACCGCGAGATAATGTATTAAAATATGTACGTCGTATACTCCTACTTGTATATATGACGACATGTATAGAATAATCTTAATGTAGAGTCATATTAGACTCTCTTGAAAGGTTAATAGGGTTGGTTTTTACTTGAAAGTTTCGTTTTATTGTTTCTTTCTTTGATAGACATTTAAAGGCGTTGGAGGGCCTTCGTTTGATGACAGACTAAAAGCCTTTTCGAGAACATTGAAATTATAAATGAAATTTGAATAATAGCTTACTAATGTCCCACTGCAGGGATGTGCCTCCTGAAGTGTCGGAGAGAATCTAGGCAATATTTTTATTGTTGACTTGATTTCCGTTTTTTGCTTTTGTTTGTATAAAATAGGTCTGTGAATTTGCCTTGTACACAATTAAAACCTATGAATCCTTAGCAACTACGAAAATAGATTCAATTCCATAATTTTCAAGACTTTAGTAGTGTCCCGAAGTGCCTTAAAAAAATGTTGTTATTAACCACAACGTTAACTGTCAAAAAAGTTTATGTTAATGGGTTGTCTTCTTCTTCCGTGGGTTTTTTTGTACAGTATAGCATTGATTTACAAAAAACCAAAGATACACACTCCACTTCCCAAAAACGTCCGCAACAAATGGGCGCATTGTGCACTTTTTTTAAATTAGTATCGCGTTGTTCTACCGGCAAACGTCAATCATTAAATTTTATTGCTTTATGTGCATTACTTTTTAAATACAACTTTATGTCATGCGTGTAAGATTGAATTTGAAAAAAGAAATATGTTTACGATATTACTATACGTATTTATTGCGTATGTTTAATTTGGTGACACTTTTGGCTGTTAGTTTTGTTTGAAAATGTGCATCTAGGGTTTTTTATAAATCAATGCAGTATAGGCATTGATTTACAAAAAACCAAAGATACACACTCCACTTCCCAAAACCGTCCGCAACAAATAGGCGCATTGTGCACTTTTTTTAAATTAGTATCGCGTTGTTCTACCGGCAAACGTCAATCATTAAATTTTATTGCTTTATGTGCATTACTTTTTAAATACAACTTTATGTCATGCGTGTAAGATTGAATTTAAAAAAAAAAATATGTTTACGATATTACTATACGTATTTATTGCGTATGTTTAATTTGGTGACACTTTTGGCTGTTAGTTTTGTTTGAAAATGTGCATCTTGGGTTTTTTATAAATCAATGAGTATAGGCAATACTTTAAATAAATAATCAACCTCCAACGTTTTAACCTTAATCAAAATTTTCTTTTAAAAGTCAAAACTTCATAAAGTCAAAACATTTATGTCGTTTACTTATGTCACTTTATTTTATAAACGAAACACAGTATTTCTAAGTATATACAAACAAAACTGAAGTATTTATTCATATCGGAGTGAATATTTTTACAATTTCTATAATATTTTATACGAAGTGAACTACGAATAAATAATGGACCACGTAGAGGGAGCTTACAAGTTAGAAAATAGCTCTCGTCCACCGCCATCCCCTGTTGACTTCGACGCTTTTTACCCGTATGCATTTACGACCTTGGATATACCTAAAACTGTCACTATCACCAGAATAAATCAAGGTAAGATAAGGACATAGCACGGCTGCGTAAGAATCACGGTTCCCTAGGCTTACGTGAGAGATGAAACACCAGGTTCTAGCCTATAGGAGTCTAAAGGTCTCTGCACACAGCGGGTGCGGACGACTCTACCTACACAGAGCCGTCCCGCTCGACGCGACGGTCTATGTGGCGGCGTCGCCGTCGTCCGTAATATCTAGTAGGTACATTACAACTGCTCAGTGTCGCGTCGCTGTCCCGTCCTGCCGCGCCGCGCCCGCTGTGTGCAGAGACCTTTTGACTACTATAGGCTAAAACCTGGTGTTTCGTGTATCTTTAAAGACAGGAAATTACCTTGAAGATAGACCCCGTCAAAATAAACAGATTATAACTCGTAGAGCTGATAGCCGTTGGGGCGGTTTTGAAACGGCGACCGCGTACTGAAAAATGACCACCTAGCCAAGACCGTGGTCAAAATAGGGATCAAAATTGAAAAGATTTTTTTTTGATGTACTTCCTAATAAGTAAAGAAGATTTTAATCAATATGCAGATCGAAAAAGATTAAGAAGAAAATTTTATTTACGCATACCACTCGGCATTTAATTAAATGCTAAGTACTGATGATTAAAATAAACTAGTAATTAGTAATATTGAAGTAATGATTCTGCTTTTCAGTTGCCTACGTTCCTTTTGGTGAACAAGGAAAAGTGCCTAAGAAGTCCTCAAAAGTAGCAGGAGACACGGATGAAAATGAAAAACAACTAGACAGTGCGAGTGGATCAAAAGATAATAACCAGCGCCATACGCAGAATATTGAGGACATAGAGTGGCTTCACGTTACCTCTGTTTATGATCCCACTAACAATTTAGTGCAGTTACAATTTGTTGACAACCCAGATATTCCTAGAGCTGCGTTTCAAATACTAGGACTCATTGTAAAATATCATGCACATTTAAGTTCCATATTAATTAAAAGAGGTTTAAATAAAGGTATATTATACGAACTAAACAAGGCCGTGCTTCTATCTAAAATTACTGATGTTATCCTTGACGACAATTTCTTTCCAGAATCTAACTATTACATACTCATTAACGAGAACTCTCCATTGAGATATCTATCTTTATCTAGATGCAAACTAAATGATAGTGCTCTAGAAGAAATAATATCAAGATTACAAAAATCTTCAATATGCATACTTAATATGTCTTCGAACAGAATTACAGATGTGGGTGCAGGGTACATAGGGCAAGCACTCAGGACTAACAGACAGCTAAGTTATTTAAATTTAGCAGGCAATAGGATTTCAGACATTGGCGCAGAAAGTATTTTAGACCCTTTGCTAGCATTTACAGTAAATGAAAATGAAATTTATGAAAAGAGAAAGAGCCGTTTTGCTTATCTAAAGACAAAGCGTGAATTGGTTGCAAAATTAATGATGGAAGTCATATACGAAGAAACTGATAAAAAAGAACAAGGAAAGAAGGATAAGAAGTCAAAACTTCAACCAGTTGCTCAAGCTAATTCTGTTGCAGCTCCAGTAGTAGATGCTGAAGTAGCCGCTGAATCAATTCTTGGCCCATATATGGGACCTTTTAGAGAAGGGGAAATATATCATGAAAATGGCGAATTATATTGCTATGGCAACAACACATTGCAATATTTAAGCTTGGCATACAATCATTTATCATTCATAACTGTGAAAAAGCTCCTTAAAGTTTTACTTTATCAAGGGACACTTTCTAGAACTCCTAATGGTTTAGTCAATCTCAATATTGAAGGAAATAATATACCAGAAAATTGTACGGAGTTAAGAGAAATTAGTAGAATCATAGAAACTGGATTATCTCTTGCTCGGCGAAATAGTGCCATTTCAGCAAAGAAAAAGGTTGATAAAAAGAAATGAGAAGGTACCATAGTAAGTAACACGATATCAAATTTAACTCGTACTCTAATTTTATCTTTTTGATGAATAAAATTATTCTTGTATAGACATGAAATCTTACTGTTGGCAAAAGCATACTTGTAATGATCTACCATAGAGATCATTATCATCATCATAATTATATTAGCCAACTAGCGGCCTGTCCCGGCTTCGCACGGGCATTATTTTCCCGCTTTTTGTTAACATTTTTCTGAATTTTCTTTGCTATAAATCTTACGGAGCCCGAGACCTTTCCAACTAATGCAAAACTGTGGAAATCGGTTCGTGCGTTCTGGAGTTATAGCATCAGGAAGGAAAACCCGACTTATTTTTATATAGTAGATAAACCAATTGACGTCTACTGCTGGACATTGGCTTCCTTCAAATTCTGCCACCTTGTGCGGTCCTGTGACTCCTTCAACCATCATTAGGATTTATTCTACATAAATATTATCATAATCATTGACGATTAAATATTTATTTGGTTTCAGAAAAACTAATTATGAAATGACTGTAATGGCTATATCTGCAGTGAAAAGTGTTCTGAAGATAAAAACTAAATAACTTGCTAAGTAAGCGAAGTTATAAAAAGTCATAATTTGTCTTATCTACCATATATAGGTGGAGAAGTTCATGCTATATACACCGATTTCAGAAAGGCTTTTGACTTAGTGGATCACAACCTATTAATCGCCAAATTAGAGAGTATGGGTGTGCACGGTTCTTTGTTGCGCTGGTGTGAATCTTACTTGAGAAATCGATCGCAATTGGTGTCCTTAAAAGGCTTTAAATCCACACAACAATTTATACCTTCGGGGGTTCCTCAGGGCTCGCACATCGGTCCTTTATTTTTTCTAGTTTTTATTAATGATCTGGGTGGCAAAATTAGTTCGGGGTACAAACTTTTCGCTGATGATCTAAAGATATATCGAAATATATGTGACGAATCCGATATTAATCAACTGCAGTTGGATATTAATAGAGTGTACAATTGGTGTGAGCAAAACAACATGTCATTCAACCTAAACAAATGCTACTGTGTCAAATTTAGTAGGAGAAAAACGAAATGCGACTCTCATTATTTCATTAATAACCATCCACTGCAAGAGGTAGAGACCATTAGGGACCTGGGTATTTTGTTGGACAGTAATTTAAGTTTTAGAAATCACTATGACCAAATGATCGGGAAAGCTTCAAAACTGACTGGGTTCATTGTAAGAGAAATGAAAATCTTTAAAGAGCCAGTAATAACCATCTCCATATATAATAGTATTATACGTAGTATTTTGGAATACGGTAGTACGGTTTGGAGCCCCTCATACCAGGTGCACTCCGATAGAATAGAGCGAGTTCAAAAAAGATTTTTGTATACTTTATGTTACTCGGATAACAAGTGCCGTGATTTGAATTCGTATAACTCTAGACTGTCTTACTATAAAATGAAGTCGTTAAGCTCACGCAGAAAATCATTAGATGTCATTTTTCTTTATAAATTGGTAAACAGTTTGATTGACTCGCCCGAACTATTACAGAAAGTGAACATTTGCATTCCACGTAATAGCAGCCGCTTAGTTAACCGTAAAACTTTTTTTACCGCTCACAGCCGAACAAACATAGGTTGTTTTTCGCCTGTGTCACGTATGATTTCTTTGGCCAACTCCGTTCGTAATGATATAGATGTATTTGCTGGTTCTGTGGCCTCAGTTAGGTCTAAACTTAAAGATTTGTTCCCATAAGGAAATATTATCCATCTTAACTCATAATTCTGATATTGTTTAAATTTAAATTTTATTTGTAAATCGTCTTACTTTATATGCATGCAAGATTCACATCTAGTAGATGTCAATCAAATCTCATAAAATGTAACCGCAATTTATTGTATGAAGGATTGAACATCGGTTTTGTGAATTATATTTAAAAAAAAAAAAATATAAAAATAAGTCAGATTTTCCTTCCTGACGCTATAACCACGGTTTTGCATTCATTGGAAAGGTTTCGGGCTCCTTAAGGTTTATAGCAAAGAAAATTCAGGAAAATTTGAACACTGACGCGGTAAAATCTTTTTTCACATTACATAAAACGAAGCCATCTGGTGGCGAAACGGAGTTCGCCGGATTTGCTAGTTTTTTATATTTTAATTTGTTTTAAATTTAATATCTAAATCAAGTGCCATTTTAGTATTCTTAGATTTTAAACTTAGTTTTAATTTAATTTCAAATTGTTATTTAGATTTAGTCCTATTTTATTATTGTTAGATTTTAATTTAATTTCAAATGTATGTTTAGAGATAGTGCTAATTAATATTTCTTTGATTTTATTACTCTTAGTACTTCTACTCTTAGTTTACAATAAAAGTTTATTTGTAAAAATGATTATTTCATTCCTTGTACCTACTTGTAAAAAAACAGGACCTGATCGTTATCAAACCCTACTTGGCTACAGTTAGCCAATACCTGTACCTACTGTATCATTAACATTATATTGCTACTATTAATTCTTGATGTTTTGATATGGTGAACAAGAAAGCTTAGTAAAATAGTATCACTTAATGTCATCGTAAAAAAGTAACACCTAAGAGATCGGCACCGTATCCACTCGAGCCGTTCAGTATTATTTGTATGAAACTCCTTACTGCAACGTTCACTAATCGGAATCATAACGTCATCGGATTTTTGACGTTTGACACCGAGGAAAAAAGCGAGGCGGTGCAGATCTGTTAACAATTGGTTATATGTGCTACGACCTTAAAGCCGGGTTCACATTTATCTGACGTGTCGTGTCGTGATGCATCAGAACGGTATCGGTTTCATACATTTTATATAGTTGCGTTCACATTTATCCAATGTGTTGTGTCGTGACGGCTTCTGATGTGTCGCGTCACAAACGATCCCGGTCCGCGTCAGGACGGGTGAGGTGCGGGGGGCGGTGCATCGGGACTTCACACCGCATCAGACTAGTGTGCACGCGCCTGTGTTGTGTTGTTACGCGTCAGAAATGAATGATTCTTGAAAAAACATTGCAAATGTGTGAACTCGCTAAGAGCCAAGACACAACTGATACAAAAAGCGTCTTAGTGCGTCATAACACATCATATCAATGTGAACAGTAGCCGTCACGACAGAATAGAATAGAATAGAATAGAATATTATTTATTTTGCAAATATAGGTAGGTATAAAATACATTTAAAGATATTAAAAATAAACATATAGTTCAGCTATATTTTACCTTTTGTAGGCATGCAAAATTTAACATATTATAGAAAGCATCACAACACGACACGTCAGATAAATGTGAACCCGGCTTTAATCGCGTACACGTTTACCATCGCCTTAATCAGTTCCCTGTCTACCCTGCGTATTCAGAAAACCATTCCAGAAACTTTATGTCGGCTGCTCGTCATTCGCCCTACGTACTCTGCCCACCTCCAACTTACTAAACTACCTCTATCACACGAACCTCGCTCTTACAGAAAAACGCCTGGACACGTCGCTCTTACAGAAAAACGCCTGGACACAAAATACAATGCAAAGGAATATCTGACTTTTCGAAAATAAAGGTAAGTATAACCTCTTCAAATAAAATTCAAAGTAATATAGACAAATTAAAAAAATACTTTGACAGTAAACATTTTGAGGTTAGGATTTGGTACCAAGATTTTTAGGTTATACGAATAATATAACAAAGTCAGTATTATCTTGAGCCTTTTCGCCAGCAACGAGCGAAAAACAAATTTTATATTTATTGAAGATTTTGGGCCAATATAAATATTTTACTACAATGAATAGTCAAAGTAGCCAGTTAACCAAAGTAGCCAGTAAATCAGTTTGTGATATGAGTAAGGTCTCACCAACTAATTTGGAGCTATTTCTTCCTTGGGCTTGCAAACAGTTTGATATTGATGTCACCATAACTAAAAAGTACAAAGGTAATTATAGTCTGTTTTACTTTTAGTGAAGTTGATCGCAGTCAAGTATTATAATAAGTAATAGCTAAGTGTTAGGAGTTTCCCTATGTGATCGAATTATCAGAAATTAAGAAATCCGCAATAAATCAAACTTCTAAACTAACGCTATCAAAAGATTTATAGTCGTTTATTTCGCAAATTTCAACAAATTATTCGACACCGGCAATAGAACCAAACCTACAGTACTTCCAGCTACCTAGAATCTTTAAACTTGGCATATGTTTTATATTGCACATACAAAGAAATAATTCCGATAGCCTTAAATTTTTAGTTACAACATTAAGTATATTTCTTTTAGGAACTCTCGAGTGGAACACGCACTTGATCGGCTTTTTAGCTAAATTTTAGTAAAACTACTGGCACTCTGCAATCTACTTTTTGCACTGTTAGAACCTTTGGCGTAATGTGTCGCAAGCAATACTGTCTCCGAGAAAAAATAAGAAATATAATACTTAGATAAGTCAAATAAAAGTAGATTAAATTATCATAATATAGCTAAAATGATTTTATATTCACAGAAACTACTCCGATCCCGAAATCTAAACATTATGTAAAAGATCAAAAACCAAGTACTATTCCAAGCAATACTTTGACAATAGTGGACGATGATGAAACGAACAAAATTACTATAGTGTATAACTATGTCAATATGTTTATCGAGTTACACATTTGTAATAATAAAAACATACCAAGACAATTACTTACAATAATTGCACTTGTTATAAAACTATTTCCAGATTTGACAAGAATAGTAATTAACAAGGGTTTGAAACAAGATGCCATGTATGAACTAAGTCAAATGGTAAATGTATCTAATATAACAGATGTTATTCTTGATAATACCTTCATACCTGAAGCTAACTATTACACAATATTAGAACCTGATAATAACGTTCAGTATCTTTCTTTAGCTAGATGTAAGCTAGGTGATCAAGGCGTAAAAGCAATAGTATCTAGCTTACATAAGAGCAGCGTTGCCGTACTGAACTTATCTTCAAATCGAATTACTGACGATGGTGCAATGGCTCTAGGAAGAGCTCTCAGGTCTAATAGAAAATTAGTTTACTTAAATTTATCCGGTAATATGATTTGTGATAATGGTGCAGAAAGTATTCTTAATGCTTTAAAGGAATTTCCGCTGACAGCTGACGAAATCTATGATAAAAGAAGTAAACTTATGAAGTATTTAAAAGAAAAATACGATTTGTCGGTGAAAATCTTAGACTTGCTTAATTTTGGTAAAAATGATGAAATATTGCTTAAACTAAGTGCGGAAAAATTTGGTACCAAAATCTCGGAAAATTCTCCGGCTGAAGCCTTAGTAGAAGATATGATAGGACATTTTGAACATCCATTCATGAAAGAACATACAACATTTATAAACGGAATTTTGTACTGCCTCGGTAATAATAAACTGTGTTATTTAAATCTCGCTTATAACAACCTAACATGTTTAAGTGTAAAAATTTTAAGAGATGTTTTTCTTTCACAACAAGTACTCGCAAGAGTGCCTAAAGGTTTAGTTAATGTAAATATTGATGGTAATTATATAAAAGAGCCTTGTGATGAATTAGCAGAGATAAATACTTTCATTGGCATCGGTTTATCACTTGCTTGTCAAATTCCTACTAAGAAGAAAGGCCTAGGAAGGGAAAGGAAGTCCCGCACTAAAGTTGGTATATAGATTGACAGAAATAATTAAAATATTTGACCTACATTGGCTAAAATTTAAGGAAATAAACCGAAAAGCAAGTGGTGGCAACGGAGGGCACTTTTTATGTCTACAATCTTCTTCGGGTTTTGTGTTGTCGACTCGTGCTTTCCATTAGGCTTGATCGGGGAATTTACCACTAGCCAGCACTGTTCTATTTTTAAACAAATAATTTAAAAAAAATACTTATAAACAAAAAGTTAGTTTAGGTTAGGTTACCTTTTAGTTTTTACTTGTAAGTATTAGTAAGAGAACTTAGTATGATTTGTTACTTTAATTATTTTAGTTAAAATAAATATAAGTGTATACGTATATTTTAAGTTTTCTGGAAGAATTTAAATGTGTTTGATTTAAGCTGAATTAAGAATAATTCAATAGATTTTTATTACAAATAAAGTTCTGCACGATAAATATTGTATTATAATTTTTTCATTATTGACCTTTGATAGATACGTACTAGAGCTTAGAAGGCCAGACAAACACTCAACATTCTCACATCCCGTGTGGCGAGCCTTTAGGTTGATAATGTCCCTTTTTTAAAATGACCCTCTTTTCACTCGGGAACCTCTTACCGGTATTTAGTCGTAAAAAAACAAACTGTATTGCCGTATACAAACAGTACTTTAAGTAAGAACATAACATTCAGTCAATTTTTTAATATTTTTTTTTACTATCAATCGAAATTTTTGCATACTCTGCAACTTCCTAAGACTGACTGGTTGAAAATGCATTTGGCATTAAGTTCGCCTTTTTTTAGTAAGTATACGAAATATTATAGGTAAATATTACCTTTATTCGCAAAAGGACAGATTCTCATAAAGACAGATTCTCAAAAAGACAGAAATGGTACAGTTGTACACATTTTTATACAATAGAAATTAGACCTTTATGCCTAATTTATTACAGGCGAAAGTTTGTTTTTATGTTTGTTACTCTTTAACGTAAAAGCACTAGCTTGATAAATAACTAATTAGGTATTAAAGAAGTCATACCGTAATCATATTTAAAACACTTACTTTTCTAAAAAAATACTGCCTTTATAAAAAACTAGTGGAAGCTCCATAAGGATAACAAATCAGTGTGCCAACAAAATAGCGCGGCGTAAGTGCGGGGGTGTGAGGGGCGCGGGGTACGAGGCCGCGTCGATATTCGCGCTCGCTCGGAAGCCATCTTAAAATATAAGTGCCCCCTTCACCCCGCGCGCCTCTCGCCTCCTTAGACGCTAGCTTTTTCAAACTCCGCCGGTGTAGCGCTGGGGTGGTAAACATTTTGTATGACGGGTTACATTGCATTTTGTTTTTTTGTATATTTCATGTGTTGCACGTAAAATTAAGATTAAAGATTTGTCGTTCGTGTTTATGATTTTAAGATAATTGTTTGCAGAATAAAATGATCGATGCAGATCGTCCCATATGTCTTATCTTTACAAAAGCAATAGGTCAAGCTATTGTGGTAAGTAAGTAAGCAAAAATATTCTCCACCTTTAAAGCTTTAATGATTTTACTATTTACTTATAAACATCATTGATCTCATTATAGACTAGCGAATTACCCTAAATGTAAGATGATGGTTTGTGTTGAATGTAATAAAAATCCCTCGAAACTATCAGGCATTGAAGAATGTAGATGAAGTCAGCAGGTTTGTAAATATCTATAATATTATAGTGTACCATAGTCTCTGTCTACCTCAATAGAAATAAAGCGTGATTTTAATATATTTATTTAACTCACGTTGCGGTTAAAATCAACAGCTCATTAATGTACCACTGCAAGGACGGGCCTCCTCCCGTGACGGAGGGATACTCGGCCTACTAATACCATGCTGGCCAGACGGATTGGTATAGGGTATAATATCAAGTTCTTTTTACTTCGTAAAGATAATATTTACGGTTAGTTCCTTAGCTGGTTTTTACGACACCCATGGGATGAGATGGGGTGGGGACATTATTGTATTCTTACTCCGTGACCACACGGACAAAATCACTTTAATTTATTTATGTATTCTATGATTCCAAAGATAGTCTGTCTGAGCCTGTAGACATTAAACAATTATGTTAAATAAAATTATTAATTCACTATTGTCTTCATTGGATGCGTATCTATTTCGGAGCAAAATAAATTAACATTAATATTCTACCAGCAGAACAATGATTCTATACCATACCAGTACTTTTATAAAATGTAGCTGAATAAAGAAAGAAATATTATGGAAAGAATTCCGAATGGTTTGTCAGGAGCTTATAATATCTCATTAACATCCCTCTTAGTCTCAGACACTGTCAGAGTTGTAAATGTATCTTCCTCTATCAATGTGACGGCGGCACCCGTATGGATCCCAAGAATCAATATAACCTAACAAGCCATCTAATGTTCAGGTCTTTACTAAGCTATATTTAATTTTAAGTAACTCATAAATGATTCTTACTTTATTATATTTACTCCAACAGTACTCTTACAAAGGCTCAATAACTAAACAAACTTGTAAAACATAATGAAAAACACTCGTCTTTAAGATGATAAACTTTCTAACTCCTCCGTACACGGCTGAATCAATACGGCATTAACCCACACATCTTTACTTCACACCCACCGTTGCAACGCAAAAACTATTGAAATGAAAATATAAGGACACACACACTCACTCATACACACACAGATTCGACTCAGGTGTATACACGAACCGCGGTGTGCCCCCCCAACCCACTCTACCCGCACCGTGCGCCTTAGACGTTGGCTTTTTACATGAGTATAAGCAGCCGTGCAGGTGTTAGCAACATTTGGTTGTTTTTTGGTCCTTTATTATTATTACGTACTTATATCTTTATACATTATGATTTTTTGGGTTTATTACAATAAAGAGATGATTCGTAAAATACATTTTACGGAATGTATTATTTCGAAGTTGATTTTGTAAAGAACATGGGCAGAAATATAATTATGTTTTATATCTAAGTGTTTAAAATTTTCATTAATATGAAAATTAATTTAGTATCTTAGATTCTATATTAATTTTAAAAATTATATTTATATCTGTAAATCCCACGCATTTAGACGCCTCTTTTGAGTACTACATAAAACAATGTATAAGCTCTGCCATTATTCTATGATTTCGTAAGTACAAAAATTAAGTGTGCTTCTTTTTTCATTTTAAATGATTACATTTTTTGTATAGTCCAATACACAAAAACAAACTTTTCTTAAAAACTTACAAAAGAAACATTGAAGACACCCTTTGATAAACCAGTTTTAACAATTGAAATCTTAATTTTTATAGTGTCCGTCCATCCTATTGTGTTACAAAAAACACCAACTTTTGATGACGTATGGGAATCAGGGTAAAATGTTAGATTTCTTTTCAATTCGCTTGACCAACCTGTCTTGATAGAATCCGTCTACTTTATAAAACGGGTTTACTTCTTTTAGGATTTTATTTTACAGTAATTTCATTTACTTTTAGTTGTATTGAATTCTAGTTTTATAGTACTTTTTAGGGTCATGAGAATGGTTCGAGGTTATGGGAATAAAAATGTAAGTTAAGCTATTTTTACTTTCTTTACTAATCTTTTGAAAATTGTAGACTGGTTTTTATTCAATAGGAGTTTTAAAAGTATTTAAGTGTTAGTATAGTAGTTATTTTATCTCGATATAAACATATTTTGTAATAGTTTCCCAGCAAAGTTTCTTAATTGAAACATTGAATAAACGTTAGAATACCAATTTGGGCTAAATAGTTTAACTAGTCTGTCTTAATATGAATTCTTGTACCATATCTGTTATTTACCGAAGCCTTCTATATCAGGAATGTGCAAGGGATTTCATTACAATATATTTTAGAACAAACATAGTTTTTTGGCGGACTAGAAAATACATAGTGACAGTTACGTATTGATTTTATTCTTAAGGTGTTCGCTGAGGTGTGCATATCAACTCTCATAAGATAATTTTGATATTAAACTTTTTTGGGAGACTAAGTTTCTATTCAGCACTTAATATAATTTTTCTTTTTTTTTTTGAAAAAATTATAAAATATACATTCGACCAAAATACACAAATATCACTTTATAAGACCAATTAAATTATTACAAAGCCATACATCCAACGCATTATCATAAAAATTCCCACCCTACAACAACAAAAAGTTATTTCTCTTAAAAAACTGGTTTCTCTTTATAAAGATAAGTTTTTATTTGTGTCATCGTTTGATAGTGAAGAGTATCTTGAAGAACCTGTTGTATAAGAAGGGTGACACAGGTGAATAAGGTCAAACGATGACGGGAAAGTATTTTTTATTGGGCAAAAGACCATTTGTAAGTAGCTAGTAGTAGTTTGGAAGTCTTTCGGGCAATCATATCGGATAGTTTGTAAGAGGTTGAATGTTATTCGGAAAACATTGTACGTTTGTACATCCTCTGGCTAAAATAATTCTTAAAGAAAGTTATTGTGTTAAAATTAAATAGATAAGTGAAAATTATCTTGAAGAAACCCGCCGCATATCCTGCCAAAGTAAATTGATTTTTTTTTAACACAGACATGAACTGCGCTTGACTGGGATTCTAAGGCGTTTGAGGATCTTAACCAAAAAAGACGCAGCTGTATAGAGTTTCAATTTTTTTAGTTGTTTTTTTATAGACGCCTAGGGATGATGTCCGGTGTCGCGGAGACTTTTGCATAGATAGAAGAATATCTGGATGATAACTGAGTCTGGACTCAGTACAAGAATTGGATCGTACAAACAATGTTGTCCAGTCTGGAATTTAATTCATCAATCAATCAAAACTAGTTTTATAGGTCAAATTATTTGTATTCAAATACATAGTTATATTTCAAGTGTATTTATAGTGTTTGTATTAAAATGAGTGTTTCTATGAAGAACAATGACTTGGGACGTGTGATATTCAAAGAAGCTACAGTGTTATAACTTTATTAATAAATATAGTAAAAAAATTGTGATAATTTAGGCAACAAGGTATGTGTACTATTTTATAAAGTGAATGCTATTTTTAAATTCCGTGACGATTTTATAGCTTTAGTGCAGATACATGAAATGTTCTTATTGAAGTACCTAGTAGTAACCATAGCGTCTTGTCTCATGGCTGTTGTTATTCGATTTTGACTAAACGGAAGTTCACAATCATTCTGCATAAACAAAAGAAGGAAATGTCATAAACCTTATAAAAAATCAGCTGACAAGCGTTATATTAGTAGGCTAACCCCTGGTTTCTGAATGCCTGATCAAGTCAAAATCAACTAATCAAGTGTCAAAACTGTCATTTTAGTTCCTGAAAATTATAGTTTTGACACTTAGCTATGTTTCCTTACAGTGGTGCCGGTTCTGCCAGAAAAAGACTTTAATGTCTTGTTACAAATAGTATGTAATATTTTATTTATCATCATAACAGCCCATGAATGTCCCACTACAGGGAAGGGCCTCCTCCCGTGACGGAAGGATACTTGGCCTACTAATACCACGCTGGCCAGACGGATTGGTTTACGGTGTAATTTCAAGTTTTCCTTCTTTTTATTTCGTAAAGAAAATATTCACGGATAGTCACTTAGTCGGTTTTTACGACACCCTTGGGATGAGATGGGGTGGTGACATATTCTATTCTTACTCCGTCACCACACGGAGATTAATATCTAATGCAATATTAATATAATCGCTTAAGTACAATATAAAACTCACCATCTCATTTACGAGCAGCTTAAAATGTATGTTTACTCTTTGTATAACCTCCAGGGTATAAAATTAATTTAAACTTCGTCTATAAAATAGTATTTCTTAGAACTTTGCTTAGTACTTTACTGTACTTTGCACAGTATTTAATATTCATACTATTTCGTAGCTACACATTATGGCTAAGTAAGAAAATCAAAAAATAAACTTGATATAAAAGTCTATACCAATCAGTCTGGCTGATGTTGGATCCTTGTCTTGTTAATATTATTTTTATCCGCAAAGAGATATTACTGAAAATTGTTATGAAAATTACATATCTACGTCTTGGGTTCAGTTCGATGCAAAGTTCAAATAAAATAGATTGCAATGGGAAAGATATAAGATATCTCTCACCTAATATACATTTTATATTATATAATATTTTACACTTATTTAAAACGCCATCTAGTACCAAACTAAGGAGAACATACTATGTGTAATAAACAAGTTCAAAACATAATTAAATATTAATATCATTCTTCATTTAAATAACCAAAAATAACTTTTACAACTCATTAAAAGGAAAACCTTGATTACCCGACTACCTATATAAAAATAAATAAACAAAACATAATATGAAAACAACGCCATCGGTACCATAATTAGGCATTTAATTATAAATCCGCCATGAATTCTTAACCGACTAGACATATTAAAATTTCACTTCCCCATTCTACGCCTATAGCGTATCACATAGCCCCATCTCCGCTGTCTTTCTAAGGGGACCGCATAAAATAGTTATAGAGGGTAGGGGGAGCTACTTAACCGTTTTTAGGAGACACCCCACCCGACGCAGAAACACCCCGCTACTTCAACCCCACTTCCTGCCCCCAACCCTCTCTCCTTAAAGCAAAGGGGTTGGGTAGTACTATAACTATTGCTATATTTTTACAAAATAGAATTCTTACGTTAGGTTGACGATACCTGCTCTTTTATAGTTGCGTTCCAAATTTAAATGCGAGTCGTTCATTGGTGTTTTTGTTTCTGTAGTTGTGTGAGGGGGGGTTTCGTTCGAAATTTGAATTCGGGTCGCGCGATTTAGTTTTAATTTGGCAGGTTTTTGGGTGGCCAGTGTTTTTGTTATGGCGTATGGGTGTAGCATGATAAGTCGACTCATGGATTGCTTTATGATGACTTTAGTCGATTATTATCGATAGGTGTTTTGAAAAACATTTAGTCTTTGTGTAGACGATTTTATTTGCTTTGTTAAAAAAAAAAGTTCCTCTAATATGGGCCATGTGCTATGTAGGAAGGACTATACAAGTATATATTTAATTAATATGTATAAGAATCCAAGCTCGGTACAATTCTTTGAGGATCGCAAAAAATAATTGTGCTGCATGTCATTTAATTCGATTAGTTATAATATAACTAGATATTTTCTAGTTTTCTCTGTGTGGTGACGGAGTAAGAATACAATATGTTTAAAACAAAAACCGACTAAGGGACTATTATCTTAACGAAATTAAAATAAGGAAAACTTGAAATTAAACCCTGTACCAATCCGTCTGGTCAGCATGGTATTAGTAGGCCATGTATCTCTCCGTCACGGAAGGAGGCCCGTCCCTGCAGAGGGACATTGATGGGCTGTTATGATGAATCCCAATATTAAAGATGTCATACAGCGTACATAGGTACACACCACGTTAGTAACCACGATGATTGGTGAATTCTGTGTAGTTTGTTACGTTGCGTTACTTTTCCGTATTAAAAACATGTTTTTCATTGATTTTTGAGCATATTACATAATGTATTCCCTATAGATACCTCTTTTTAATATAAAATCATCAGGTGCAAAAAATTTTGCAAAGCTTATACCAAGGTGGCCAGGTGAATTATTTTTATGTAAAATTATCTTTCTCGGATCTTGATGTTAAGATAGTTAGCAATAACTCTTGTCTCCTTCGACGGGCTTAGCTGTTAAATTATCTTTTACGAATTTTATCATTCGAACGCGACACACAAGAGAGAGTAATGACTTTTAATATTCTCCGTCTGTCACCACAAAGACTAGCTGTTTTAATTAGGCACATAATAGTTTCTTCATATTTATACTACGTGATTAGGGATATTTTTATCATTCTTTAATTTTCATATACAATTCCCGCAATTATAGTGAACACGCTGCGAGGATTTTTACAAATATTTTCTAAACGGAAACAAAAAATATTTACACGGGACAGTAAAACTAGGTACGTTTCGACTGCGCGATATTAGACGACATCATTTTTTAAAAGACAACTCTTATTCTAGGAATCAACGTCTTTGTCACTAGGACTTATATTACAGATAAGAAATAAACGGGCACAAAGAACATCCAGCATCTCAATTCTCGTACCTTTTTTTTGAAATCTCATTTATTTAAAATAGCCATACATCATATAGATTAAGTCGGCTATTCTCGTACCTTTAAATCGTAAAAAAATCTGATTGTAGTGTGTAAGGTAGTAGCAGAGTAAGGTGTGAGTTACCTATATGTATTAGTATAGTGAGTTATTACCTTTATAATATTTGTGTCAGCATTTACATAATAAGGTATCATAATATATGTATTTTCAATATATTTTTAGAACAATAAAACCAGACTTTGTACTGGTACGGATGTGTTGAGTTTTATTCCAAATCTTTAAAACCGTGCCTCGGCACCAAGGCACACTACATGGCGATCCTGCCACTGCCTCTTAACCAGCTATTATTTCTGATCCTGCCACTACTATACTAACTTTATCTGGAAGATACTAACTTACGAAAAAAAGGCTATGGCTACGACGCAAACTAAAAAAAAAGAACTATTTAACTTTAAGTTGTCAAATTGTCACACTGTATTCTTGTATTTATAGTTTAAAAAGTTTTTAAAGTAATGTAATCGTACTGTAAGGCCAGGCGCGCACTACGAGTTTTTCGCCGCGCGGCAGAAAAGCGCAGCGGTATAATGTCGCACTGTAATACTGGTGGGCTGCGGTGGCTCTGCCGCCAAGTGCGCGCAGTACAATGTAAAACTGTTTGGTACAGTATTACAGTGCGACATTATACCGCTGCGCTTTTCTGCCGCGCGGCGAAAAACTCGTAGTGCGCGCCTGGCCTAAAACGGCATTCTTGTAATTTTTAAAGTGACAGACACTTCATGACGTAATCTTCTCCATTAAGAAACTATTTTCGGTTATTTTATCATTTAACTTTTTTTTTAATTAAATATAAAAAACAATTAAAATTAAGTTAAATTAAATTGTATGTTACGAGAATTGACCTGCAGGATCAAAGAAATAATTTGTCGATCACACAAATAAATCTCATTGCGTGGGATACGAACCTCGGCAGTTACACACACGACAACTTTGCCACTAAGACAGTCAGCTCTACATAATGATAATACCACAAAATACACAACCAAAGATATAGCGAACCCATATAATCCCACACACGACATAAAACTTCATCATACACCACACTCCCAAGATGATATCAATATTAAAATCTTTCGTTACATACACACAATAACACACTCTATTACGTATTGCATAAGGGTGAGAGTAGCGTGTCGGTGTAAGGGGTGAATGGGATTCGCGGTGGGGTGGGTATACTTGAGGGGAGAATGTAAAAACCACCCCGCGATCGACTTATATGTTGTATCAAGACGTGGAAGGCATCGGCGGATAAGGGTGTAAGTGGCAATTTAGTTAAATATTAAGGGTCATAGCACATATAACGTAACGTAAACGGATCGGCATCGCCTCGCCTTTTTCTTCAGTGTCAAACGTCAAAAATTCGTTTACGTTACGATTCCGATTAGTGTGCGTTGCAGTAAGGAGTTTCATACAAAGAATACTGAACGGCTCGAGTTGATAAGGTGACGTTCCGTTTACGTTACGTTATATCTGCTACGACGCTAAGTAGGATTTGTTTTTAATGTTCTTCAAACAACGCCATCTGATCACAAACTTAGCAGAGTTTTGAACTACTGAGTGAAAAAAAAATACGTTATTTCTTTTTTTTTTATTGCATCAAATTTACGGGCAAGCCCACTTAAAGGTTAGTAGAATCCGTGTCTCATAGACTCCAGCAATGTCAGAGCTATGCTGCTACCTACCCCAGACAGAAATTGTAAGGGTACTGAAACTAATCACTTAAACCTAGTAACATTACAAGAAAATAGTAAGTTATATTTTCAAAGTACTGGTTGAAGGTGTAATTAGGGCCGTAGCACATACATCGTAACGTAAACCGATCGGCACCGTATCAACTCGAGCCATTCAATATTATTTGTATGAAACTCCTTACTGCAACGCACACTAATCGGAATCGTAACGTAATCGGATTTTTGACGTTTGACACCGAGGAAAAGGCGAGGCGGTGCCGATCCGTTTACGTTACGATATATCGAGCTATTACCGCCGACTTATCGTAACCGACAAAAACTGAATTTTACAGGAGAAGGTTTTTTTTAAATATCTTCACCAATAATAGTGATATCGTACTAAAAGGAGATGGAAACTTTTGGGCTAAAGCCTGTACATTACTGTACAGAGTAAGGATATGCCCTAAAAATCTTTTTTATTTTTTAATAAAATAAAAATAAAATTACTCAATTTTATTAAGATTCGAACTTGAAAAAAATAGAAAAGATTTTTAGGGCATATCCTTACTCTGTACAGTAATGTACAGGCTTTAGCCCAGAAGTTTCCATCTCCTTCAAAAAAAAATTATCTTGGATTTCAGATTGCCAAAACTAACAAAAGATTTAGCACGAGACTAATAAGTGTGAAGCTATAAATTGATAATACTCTCATTTCTGTTTAATCTTGGCCCAAAACTCTTAGTGAAGGTTTCATTCTCCTTTAATAGTAATGATTTTTGAAGCTTTACTTAAAACAGTATAAAAAGTGTGGATGTTCTTTGTATACGTTAAATTAATGTTATAAATCTATACTATTATATTTATAAAGCTAAAGAGTTTGTTTGTTTGTTTAAACGCGTTAATCTCAGGAACTAATTTTTCGAATTGAATTTAGTTTTCAGTTTTGGATAGACCATTTATCGAGGAAGGCTATAGGCTATATAACATTAAGCTATGACAAAAAAAAACAAATTAAGAGGGCCTAAGGGCCTACTTAGATGGTCACTTAGAGGGCAATGGAGAGAAATATGTTGTAGACTGACCTATGGGCCTACTCAGAACGCTCATGGTTACTCAGTGGGCAATGGAGAGAGCTATGTTGTAGCCTGACCTATGGACCTACTCAGAAGGCTCATGGTTAATTTAGACTTAATTTTACGGACTAAGTAATAATAATATTAGAATATGATGTAGATTTAGACAAAGCTTAGGAAACGATTTACCTATTCAAATTAAACAAGGTCACACAGTGATAGTCTCAGATAAGATAAGCAAAACCACAATGGACTGTGGTCTCTTCTTATCTTTTCTCGTCTTATCTTACCCTATCTTAACTAATCCTATCTTACCTAATCCTTTCTTAACTAATCCTATCTTAACTAATCATATCTTACCTAATCCTATCTTAACTAATCCCATCTTAACTAATCCTATCTTACCTAATCCTATCTTAACTATTCATATCTTACCTAACCCTATCTTAACTAATCCCATCTTAACTAATCCTATCTTACCTAATCCTATCTTAACTAATACCATCTTAACTAATCCTATCTTAACTAATCTTATCTTAACTAATCCTAACTCTGTCGAAGCTCGCGAAAGCATGAGTGTAGCGTTGACCCAGGGCAAAGATGTTTCTTTGTTTTGGATCAAGGCTCATGCAGGCCACGAGGGTAACGAGCGCGCAGATCATCTGGCGAGAGAGGCTGCCACTAAACTAAAATCAGCGCCAACGTATGATAAATATCCGGTTTCATTCGTCAAGCGACAAATTCGTCATCGGTCGCTTGAGGAATGGAGCCTGCGCTACCGAGAAGGAGAGACTGCCGGAGTCACAAAGTTATTTTTTCCAGATGCTGTGGAAGCATACAAAACTATCAGAAAAATAAAACTCACCCCTTATGCTGTACAGGCTATAACAGGGCACGGTGGCTTCTCCGCATACTTGAAACGGTTCAAGTGTAGGGAGAGTCCATCGTGCACATGCGACCCAACCGCGGAACAGACTGTCCTGCATGTCTTGTGCGAATGTCCGGTCTTCGCAGCGGAGAGATTTGATGCGGAACAGAAATGTAACCAACAAATATCAAAAGATACAATTAAAAACCTGATGGCGGACAAAATTAGGACATACTTTTTACAATATTGTGAAAAGATAGTAAAAAATGTTTGCTTAGCAAACAAAGATTGTTAATAAACTATGTTGAGACCATTTTTTGATAAAATTAGCACACAACATAAAATATATAAGAAAGAAAATCAAAATTTTGAAACCGTTTATAAAAATATTGTAAAAGTGTTTTGTATAGATATAAAATAACAGAAATATAAATAGGATAAACAATGTTAAAATTAGCACAGTAAGTAAAAACACAAATAGTTGTGACCTTTAAATGTGGCTTTAGTAACTAAGATTTTAGAAAGGAATGTAAATAGTAAAAATATAAAATATGTAAAAATAAATCTATAGTATGTTATCATAGTAGAACCATAAGCATAGTTATAATTCATATTGTACTACCTAGTGTAATCGAAATAAATAAAACCTCATCCCTAAATAAAATATAAATAGAAAAACAACGGCCTTGAACTTAATATCAAGGGACCAATGCTCAACACCCTGTGATGGCGGGTGCCTTATAAAAAAAAAAAAAAAACTAATCCTAACTTAAGTAATCCTGCCTTAACTAATCATATCTTAACTAATCTTATCTTAACTAATCCTATCTTAACTAATCCTATCTTACCTAATCCTTTCTTAACTAATCCTATCTTAACTAATCATATCTTACCTAATCCTATCTTAACTAATCCCATCTTAACTAATCCTATCTTACCTAATCCTATCTTAACTATTCATATCTTACCTAACCCTATCTTAACTAATCCCATCTTAACTAATCCTATCTTACCTAATCCTATCTTAACTAATACCATCTTAACTAATCCTATCTTAACTAATCTTATCTTAACTAATCCTAACTTAAGTAATCCTATCTTAAGTAATCCTATCTTAACTACTCCTATCTTAACTAATCCTTAGGAAACGATTCACCTACTCAAATTAAGCAAGGTCTATTCCAAGGTCTCAGTCCAGGTTTTGCTTAGCACTGAACCCTCTTAGCACTCTGCTTAGAGTGTTCAAGGTAGTATATTATTAGAAATTGACTTTTTTCCTCTCATCTCATCTTATCTCATCTCATCTTATCTTATCCTTTTTTTTTTTCGGGGGGAAATCCTTATGGACTATCTCCACCTGGGGAAGGGCAGGGCGAGGGGCGTGCCGGACTCTTACCGGCTAAAACCACCCCGGTGTCTCCTCACACGTGCGCGCGGGGCCACGGGAATCCCAATTCTTCCGCAGCCCCGCACTAGTGCTGGTCCGGTCTGCCCGGGCCTCCTCACTAGCACGGGGTAGTGAGGTGTTCGACTACCCTGTGCATCGTCTCAGAGGCGCGCGCGAAGACACTCAGAAGGCAATGGAGAGAAATATGTTGTAGCCTGACCTATGGACCTACTCAGAAGGCTCATGGTCTTTCAAAGGGCAATGGAGAGAGACATGTTGTAGCCTGACCTATGGTCCTACTCAGAAGGCTCATGGTCTCTCCGAGGGCAATGAAGAGAGCTATGTTGGGAGTTTCCCTGCGTGATCGAATCAAATGTTCGGAGTTTCCCTGCGTGATCGAATCAAAAATGAGGAAATCCGCAAGAGAACCAAAGTAACAGACATAACCGGTTAAAGTGCTGACAAGCAGGGCACATAGCGCGGAGAAACGACAGGTGTTTGGGCAGAAAGATTCTGGAATGGCGACCACGTACCGGAAAGCGCTGGTGTGGACGGCTGGAATCCGATGGATGAGGGAGGCACAGGACCGCACAAGGTGGCAATACTTGGGGAAGGCCTATGTCCAGCAGTTGACGTCGATTGGCTGATATGATGATGATGACAACTTTGCATAGACTAAACAAGTTTTTTTATCATTTTATTTATTTTTAAATATAATCGCGGACGTAGTCGCGTTCACAGCTAGTATTGTATATACTCATTGATTTATAAAAAAACCCAAGATGCACATTTTCAAACAAAACTAACAGCCAAAAGTGTCACCAAATTAAACATACGCAATAAATACGTATAGTGATATCGTAAACATATTTTTTTTCAAATTCAATCTTACACGCATGACATAAAGTTGTATTTAAAAAGTAATGCACTTAGAGCAATAAAATTTAATGATTGACGTTTGCCGGTAGAACAACGCGATACTCATTTTAAAAAAGTGCACAATGCGCCTATTTGTTGCGGACGGTTTTGGGAAGTGGAGTGTGTATCTTTGGTTTTTTGTAAATCAATGTATATACTTCTATTTACAAAAAAACAGAATAAAAGTGTGTTATTTAGTACCCTTAGGACAAGCACTGCTTAGTTTGTAACTAGATGGCACTGTGTAAATATGTGAGAAATATTATATGAGGAGTAAGAATACAATATGTCACCACCCCATCTCATCCCATGGGTGTCGTAAAAACCGACTAAGGGACTATCCGTGATTATTATCTTTACGTAATAAAGAGAAGGAAAACTTGAAATTAAACCCTATACCAATCCGTTTGGCCAGCGTGGTATTAGTAGGCCAAGTATCCCTTCGTCACTGCAGGAGGCCCGTCGCTGCAGTGGGACATTAATGGGCTGTTCTGATGATGATTATATAGGATATAGATTATAGAATGGCGCTGGTATGGACAAATTTTAACTTTAGCGTGACGTATGGGCCTACCATAGGTCACGCTAAAAGGCTCATTTAAATATGTATATATTTTTTTGGTTGATCGTAGCGTAATCTAATATAGCCTAAAGCCTTATTTGATAAATGGTCTATCCGACCCTAAAATCAAAATTCAAATCAAAGAAGTAGTTGAGCTGAGATTAGCGCGTTCAAACATACTCTTCAGCATTATATAAGTTATACTTATTGCTAGTTGACTGGTAGGTAGGACATTTATTCGGGATTGTTCCCGTTATTCCCTCAGGATCCTGTTCCCGGTAATCTATCAGGATCGTGGTAATGGTATTACATAGGGAACCTCTGCCCAGTCTACGCTCGGGAACCTCTTCCCGGTATTCCCTCGGGAACCTCTTCCCGGTATTCCCTCGGGACCCTCTTCCCGGTATTCCCTCGGGGCCCTCTTCCCGGAATTCCCTCGGGATCACATCCATCCGGGAATTCAACCCTCTGGGATCACATCCATCCGGGAACTCAACCCTCTGGGAACGCAGCCCTTCGGGAACTCAGCTCTTCGGGAACTCAGACCTACGGGAACTCAGCCGCTAGGGAACTCAGACCTACGGGAACTCAGCCGCTAGGGAACTCAGACCTACGGGAACTCAGCCGCTTGGGAACTCAGACCTACGGGAACTCAGCCGCTAGGGAACTCAGACCTACGGGAACTCAGCCGCTAGGGAACTCAGACCTACGGGAACTCAGACCTACGGGAACTCAGCTGCTAGGGAACTCAGCCTTCTGGACTCCCCCCGCAGGACTTTGTGAGATATATCGCGTCTCTTTGTATGTTCTATCGCGTGTACCATGGACAGTGCTCTGACGCGTTATTTGATCTTGTTCCTCCGTCCCCTTTTCATAACAGGACCACTCGTGCCGTTTTGCGGTGTCATACTCAGACGGTCTGTCGGATATCGGCTCGCACCAAAAGGTTCGGGAATTCCTTCCTATGCCGAACCATTAAGTTGTGGAACCAACTTCCGGCTCACGTATTTCCTTCCATAGTATGATATTGGGTCCTTCAAACGCAGTGTGAAGAAGCATTTGGCCAAACCGGCAAGAAGATGACGACGGATTGAAGTTATTTTTAGACTTCTATCCGTTGGCTTTATTTGTGGACTGTACTCGCGCTTTCCATCAGGTTCGATATATTATTCATTTTTCAGTTCGATCATATTGCCGTGTTTTATATTTTAAAAAATTGTATATTTATTGATATTCAGCGCCAGGGCGCTACTCAAACGAATACAGAAAAATTAATTTAAATCGGTAAAGCCGTTTAGGAGGAGTTCAATGACATAAACACATATAGCAGCATTAGGTATATATTTAAAGATTTGCACACATCCCTCCGTCACGGGAGGAAGCCCGTCCCTGCAGTGGGACATTAATGGGCTGTTATGACGATGATTACACATACCACCCCTGGTTCTCATAGGGTAAGGCAGAACTTATTATTTTTTATATTCTATTAGACTTCCACTAGAAATAGCTCTTAACCAATTAGATTTTCAATTTCTTACAATGAATCGTAGTCTAACTGGTTTGTTGTTGGAAACTACTTAGATTCTTGCATGGTAGCCGCATATTTATGAGATCACTGAGCTAAAGAAATGCGATTATATAAGCTAAATGCATTTTTTAAAAGTCTAATTCTGCATTAAGGATCTAGACTTGAGTCGCGTAAATAATAAATAATTAATTTTTAGAACTACTATTCTTCAAGACAATAGTAGTTCTCAAAAATAATTACCTTGTCTGGAAATAGAACCTAGTTTGTACAAGACAGTCACAAATTCACTATACTTACCACTTACAAAAATGAGCACATATTTTGTTATGATACTATTACACACACAAATGTCTTGCATGGGAATAAAACCTAGCTTAAAAGTCACAATAACTGTCACAAAATGTGCACTTAACCCACTATACAATTAACGCGTGATCCCCCACAAATTTTACGTGGCATCGCGAGCTACACGTATTTATTATATACTGTCGTCTTCACTATGTATCGTGTGCTCTACTAACAGAGTAATTAACTATATTATGTATACTATATCTATGCTATTTATTACTATATAGTATGGTATTTTGTTTATTATTGGGTTTATGAAATTCTGCTGTATGTCTTGTGGTCGTGAGAATGCAAATGCCGGCTGCTATACACAGGTCCGGGTTCGATTTCCTTTGCATGTTGCGTAAATAGTTACGAAAAAAATTACAGAAGGATATACTAATATTATAAATGGGAAAGTGTGTCTGTTTGTCTTTCTTTCACGGCAAAACGGAGCGACGAATTGACGTGATTTTATAAGTGGAGATAGTTGAAGGGATGGAGAGTAACATAGGCTACAGTTTTTTTTTCTTCTGTGTCCAGGAAAGGGGAACAGTGCTACCCCGAATTTAACGCGAGCGAAGCCGCGGGCAAAAGCTAAAACACAATAAAAATTATTTAAAAAAACTGTTAAATATCAAATGACAAAAAAAAATCTCCTTCCCTATTCCCTCTTGTTAAAAATACAACTCCTGCACGAGGGATCAAGGACTGTGCCGCGGAAAATTCACAAACATTAAATTAATGCAAGAAAAAGTCTCCGTATGGTGACGAAGTAAGAATACAATATGTCACCTCTCCATCACATCTCATGGGTGTCGTAAAAACCGACTAGGGGACTATCTGTGAATATTATCTTTACGAAATAAAAAAGAAGGAAAACTTGAAATTAAACTCTATATCAATCCGTCTGCCCAGCGTGGTATTAGTAGGTCACGTATCCTTTCGTCACGATAGGAGGAGGCCCGTCCCTGTAGTGGGACATTAATGGACTGTTATGATGAAATTAAATGTAAAACACATGTACAGGTATAAGACAATAATTTGAACATGGCACAAAGAGTCATCTTGCATAAAATTCAAACCCGAGACTTCGTTCACAACGCGTTCTCAGGGCGTCTCCCTTTCTAACAGTGTTTGTAAATCTATTACTTAGATGAAAACTAGATTACCTTGCAACTAGCGAGATAGGAAGCTAGCTTCCTTGATACTGCCTTGAAATTTATAGCAATGGTGCATGATACTTGTATTTATACGTGTATTTATACGTGTTTGAATGACTAACCTTTTTATGGGCCATGGCTGCTATTCAATTCAAATTTCTTAATTTTTTCTGCACAAATATACAACTAATAAAGTATACATTAATGCTAAAATATAATAAGCATTGTGAGAGACTGGTGTCTGAAATAGGTTTAGTAAAAAAGCCTGTGTGAATGATGAAAGCACATGTAAGGTGATCGGAGATAACAATTAACATGAAACAAATCAAAAGAACACAGTTACAATAGCAATATAATAAGAATAATAAGTAAGTACATTTTACATAAAGAGATTTTTTGGAGGTTACCCGGTATTATTCTGTACTCCGTATTTTCATCGATTCAGGATTCTGAAACACACCCTTTGTAGGCCAAAAGGTGGGTGGAAAGCTTGTAAAAGTTTTACCTATGATACTTAAAAAAATCTTGCAACAAACCTCTTTAAGGCTGCGTATCTAGAGGTTTAATACATGCACGTGTTTCCTTCAAACTACGATCCTGGTTCTTTCAAGCGAGGCGTGAGAAAGCATATTCTGAAGTTGCCATAGTGGAGACATTCATGCCTCTACAAATATTGTAGTTAGCATTGTGCTCGCCTTTCTTTGCCTCTATTGGATGCTTAACATCAGGGACCCTAGAGTCATTCTAGTAAGCCAATTAAAAAAAAATGCTCTTTTTATGCATGGACATGAATTTTCGCAGTGGTTTTTGTTTTTCTAATAATGTATTACAAAAAAAAAGTATTGTTTGATGTTTATGTACCGTCTAATACTTATAGTAAAACTCTACTTAGTCTTAAACTAGATAAAGTTATGGGAAAAAAAACTCGCAGAAATCTTTTTCGCTTACCCAAAAGCCTATCCTTTTAACAGGTCACCATAATACCAAACAAAATACAGTACAGTGTTTTTAATATAATATATGAGGTCCCAACAATTGATTATAGTAGCAACAAAGGCTAACTTATCGTGGCACAAGTTGCGCTATGCGGGTAGCTACATAAATTTTATTGGTATAATCTTACTAGCCGCAAGATTCACTGGGTGGAAATTTTAAGATATACGGATTTTGTATGGTCAGCATATTAAATATTAGATTAATATTTTGTATTTAGGCGTTTATATTAGGCTTCTGATTATATCTTTAATTGAAAGTTGACAAAATTCACACAAAAGATGTTGAAAGATCCATAGGTGCTAGAAACATGAACATGAATACATAGAAAACATACAAAACTACATTCATGTCCATAATTTGCAATGAGCGAAAATCTGAACCGAGACCTCTGCGTAGCTGTCATGGGTTATAATAATTACGACAAAAAGATAATGGTAAGTCTGAATAGGCCACGAGAATCACACTACCCACTACTAATCCACCGTCCCAGTCCTAGGAAGCAGTAGTAATAGTAGCGGTATTACTCTACTGTCTATTTAAACGGACTTGCTCTAAAACGTAAACATATATGGCGTCTTGTCAACCACAGACTTAAGACTTTAGTCTTTAATCTTTGAAAAATGTATAGGAATCAAGGACAAAATTCTATAATCTACAAATGTCAATAATTTTATCTGTGAAATTTTTCGTTGGAAAAAATTATGTTTATTTAAAATTTAAGAAAGATAGTGGATAAATCAAAGTGATTTACGTGTTTTCTATTGCATAAACGTTTAATGCTACTTTCCAGAAACTTTTATCCATATCAAAGTGTGCGATTGATGTAAAAACTAGTGAATTTGCAATATGTGATGTTTGTTGACAAAATAAATCAAGTAAGGATGAATACGGTATAGTTCATTAGCGGATAAAGCCGTCTCTGCAGTAGTATGGTTTAAAACTAAAGTTAGGTAAGGATGTTTCCAATTTACTACTTTTTAAAAATACAACTCCTTGACTAGGGATCGTGCTCTGTGTCGCCGGGACTTTTACAGACATAAAATAACTGACACAAGGCTCAAGATAACAGTTTGTGGATTACACAGATAATTATCTTGCCTCGTGCACGACAGCTACAAACACAATCGCTTTGCCACTAAAGGCAGTTTTTATTTTCACCAATTAAACAATAAATAGCCAAAACATTAAAATATTTATTTGCAGACCCTACCTGTTTTATTAGGTCAACTTCTAACAACGTCTTTGCGTTTAATCAAAGGAAATTTCCAATTAAATTGATTACGATCTTGGGTGGGGCCCACGCGGGCGGAGGAGGCCCAAACTTTAGTTTATTACAAATTCGCGAATGTGAATATATATTTATGTAATAAGTAAATATTTTATATATGTACTTAAGCATGTACCTATATAAGTAGGCTTTAATTTATGTTCTAGACAGGGCTTTTAAGACATTAGCGAATTACTTTTAACACAAAGTAGTGGCATAACTATAGGTGCTATATCTTAAACAGGTTCCCTATTTTTCTACAAAAGTAAGTTAACATAAAGCGATACATAATGCAAAATAAGTTTAATAATTTATATATGACATGGAACTACAGGTGTTTTGAACCATTAAATTATCAATCTAACAAGCAATCGCTGTAAGGTTTTTCGCAACAGAATTTTTCGCACTAACGTTACATCAAACTATTCAACAAATAAAAGCATTGATATAATATAACATCGTACTACTGTATTATCGCGATACCGTGTTCGATATAATAAAAATCAAACCAACAACTTTCACAGAAAAATAGGAAAACCATCTTAAACCAATTTTCCGATGGTATTTTTTGTTCCTCGTTAGTAAAGTTATGCTCGTTAGTAAACTACCTTGTGTTAAAAGGAATGCTCTATTCTAATTTTATAGTCTTTAAACTATATATAATTATTAATAAGTACCGGATGGTGACGGGTTAGGGCTGCAAAATCTTACCACCTTATCCTAAAGGGCGACTAAGGAAATACAACTTAGCAATCATTAATTAGTTTTATCCTGACCTGAAATACACGCAAAACCGACAGGGCAGTAAATTTACGAAATCACGGAGTGAGATGTGGTTGGTGACGACTTCACCTAATCTTACATCTTCATCATAAACGGGCCTCCTCCCGGGACGAAGGGATACTTGGCCTACTAATACCACGCTGGCCAGACGGGTTGGTATAGGGTTTAATTTTAAGTTTTCCTTCATCTTACGTCTTACTACTACTACTTATAGTAAGCAGAATAACCAACCGCCTTACGCAAAATCCCTTTCTCTTCATTAATATGTCTGCAAAGGAAAATTATATCAAAAAATGAAAAAACTCGACGTCATAAAAATAAACACAGATTAAAGTACAACCTCATTTTATTAACTGGCATCACCGTCGGGACTGTATTACCATAAACGAAAACATTTTGAAGCTATGAATTAAAAAAAAAATCCACTGAGACCGTGTAAATCGCCCCTTGGAGCGTGTAAACGAGTTGGTAATAAAAAAAATACACGAAAAAACGTAAAAATATACTGCGATGAATGTTAAACAAGCAATTAGTGTTGAGGATACACTGAGTACAGAATTATTTTTCTTTTAAATAAATTGTATTTTTGTTAGATACGGCATTTAGTCCACTGTCGCAGTTCGTGATTTTACGGTTTTTGGATAACTAATTAAGACTAATTTACTTTTTTAAATACCTACAGAGTACCTAAGTATATTATAATATAGAAAACCCAGAACAAATATAAAATTCTTAAATTGTTAGAAAAATTACTACTGATTTTGGGCAGTTCTTTTACAAAGAGTAACGTATCATAAGCCCAATAATAATGTGAATGTGCTCTGAGGGCCACTTTCTCAAAATCCTTTAAAAACATGCTTAAGATTTAGTGAACTTCCCGAAAATATTGTGAAAGTTGGAGTCAGATTTTGTGAAAATCAAATACGCGAGTTATAGGCTTCAAAGTTGGACCCTCAGTCCACACATAGAGGATTGAGGGTCTGCTTGTACCGGGTAAACTAATGGCACTAAAGAAAAAGTGTACCCAAACAAAAATTATGAAAACAAGAAAATATAAGAGTACATCGTATTATTTTCTATATCTCCGTTCAAAATTGGCTAAAACATAGCCGTATTAAACAAGTAGGCACATTTAATTGAGCTCATTGTGCCACAATCCTAATCGCTCTCGGTCTGTCCATCCCGTGTACAGACGGGACGGGACGGTCAAGTAACTTGTTGTCCCGTAACGTGACGGGGACTGTATCACGTAAAACTTATGTTTAATTATTGATTAGTTATTTATTTGTGGCGTAATGGTTGTAGGCAATGATTGCGGTAAAGTCCGATTTACACATCGACAAGTACAGTAGCGAGTTAAGTAGTAAGTTGTTGATTAAGTTGATTTTAAATAGATCTCCATCCTATTTTTTGGCGAGTTAAGTTGGCGAGACGCGAGAGAGGGGGCTATCGTATTTACTCGCTAAGTACTGTACTTGTCGATGTGTAAATAGGGCTTATGGGTCTCGGGTTCGATTGTAATTTTCAAATCTTTTTTGTGCATGAACGTAGTGAGCTATTAGGTCTAGGTGTTTTCTATGTTTTGACAAATAAATCCTACTTATATACATAAAATTCATCTTTATGTACACCCTTTAATTATATACGTAGGTAAACATAGCAATTAGGTATTATACAAGCCAAACTGAATGTATTATTATTATTTACGACCTCTGTGGCGCTGCTACGCAGAGGTCTTGGGTTCGATTCCCGCTCTATGCAAATCTTTGTTTGCATGAACATGATTGTTTGCATTGGTCTGAGTGTTTTCTATGTATAATAATTGTATGTATTTACAAAAAAAGTATTTAAGTATGTTTATCCGTTGTCTAGTAACCATAGTACAAGCTTTGCTTAGTTTGCTTGGTGTGAGGATTATTTATTTATTTACTAGTAAACCTGAAAATGCTAAAATTAATCTATTTGGCAAATCTACCTCTGAGCCCAAATTATCAAATATTTTTTATATTTCTCTCTTTAAATCGTATCAATTCATCCCGTAGAAACTGCTTAGTCTTAGAAGAACAGTCCTTATAGCCTTACTAAGACATTTTGTACCCTTCTTATCACCTATTTTACTGCAGCTCTTATCCAACTGCCTCCGTCCACTCCGCTAACCCGCAGACAGTCATCATGAGTATCATGTCCAAAACTCTCTACCAACATAAAAAAATCGCTCATAAAAGTCAACAGGTTTTTAAAACATCCATCAATCACTACCTAAATTGACTTGTAACCCACAGATTAACCCTAAAACGCTGACGCTTAAAAATAAAACACAAAATAAACACAAGAAAAAGGCCATAAAAGCTCAACAGTATCATGGGACAAATTGCAAGCAAATTACACGTTAAAAAAACGTTTAAAAAGTGTTAAAAAAAAACTCGTCGACACGTCGGAAGTCACTAGATTAATCACGGTAATAACCCGCCCGGATATCCGAGTAAAAAAATCTGTTAAACCACAGTTGGCCGGGCAAAAAATATACCTTAAAAGGCACTTATAATGCCATTTATATTCCTGTCTCGTGAAGGGTTAACGGAAAAAAGAAGGATAAGTTATGTACCGAGGGGTGAAAAGCATGTTCATAAGGGGTGATAGGGTTATTTTCCGGTTAATTTTGGTTTCCTTTAACGTTTTGATTATTTATTTATTAATAGAAAACTGTTATCTATATGTTAATTTTAAATATGGCTGGTTACTGGTTTGAAATTAGGAGGTTTTCCTGCTAGTAGACACAATAGTAAAACAATGTGAATGGATCATTTATGATATACGGGATCCCTATTCCGTGTATCATAAATGATCCTGCTTTTGAATAAAACAGACCATGCATTTAGTTCACAAACATTATTAGCCTACTTCTGGGAAATTAGGTTTATTATTACTGTTTAATCAACTAGCCTATGGCAGTCCATAGCTTGACATAGGCCTCTCCCAACGCGCGCCACAAAACACGGTCCTGCGTCTTCCGCATCCAGTCCGACCCAGAGACCTTTTTGAGGTCGTCGGTCCACCTAGCTGGGGACTTATTACTGTTACTACTACTAATTTTATATAAATACGACATGGTAATCAGATAAGCATCGTCATCGTGTAACACCGGACAACCAACAGACCTTGATGCAAAAGAATTCGGTGATTTACAAAAACTTTGTTTCATAATTTAACGAGAATAAATATCTGGTTTTTTAAATTAGACATACAGTATTATACATTAGAAAGAAGAAAGAAAGAAAAAAGAAAAGTAATTTATTTACAGTAAAGCTAATCAATAACACATTTACAAAAAAAAGTCACATAATAACTTATAACTAACTTTACCGCAAAACAGTTTCAAGTCAGCATGATGCTAGTTAAGAAACTAGCGCTTGGTCTTCCCATTACATTACATTTTTTTTATTTTGTTAATGTTGCAGATCAGTAAGCTGTTCACCTGATGGTATGTAGTAGCCGCCGCTCATAGGCCACTCAATCTATGCCACTGCCCATTGCACTGCCTTACCTAGAAATAAGCTGATAACGGCCGAATACTCAAACGTCTGTTAAAAGTAAAGCGGCGCTTAGACTAGAAATTCTCATACAAATGTCTAGTTTAAGTGCCGCTTTACTTTTAAAAGACGTTTGAGTATTCGGCTGTAAGTCTCCCTACCGCACCCTTTAAAACACCCACTAAAACATAGTAAGTCTTACAAAATCTGCTTTGCTTCGTCTCATCATAACAGTCCATTAATGTCCCACTGCAGGGAAGGGCCTCCTTCCGTGACGGAGGGATACTTCGCCTACAACTAACTAATACCACGCTGGCCAGACGGATTGGTATAGGGTTGAATTTTAAGTTTTTCTTGTATTTATTTCGTAAAGATAATATTCACGGTTAGTCCCTTAGTCGGTTTTTACGACACCCATGGGATGAGATGGGGTGGTGACATATTGTATTCTTACTCCATCACCGCACGGATATTGCTTTGTCTACATTCATACAAATTTTCTAGTAACATGCTCGTCGGTTCTGAATGCTACACACTTGTCCTTTCTCAAAAAAGTCACCTTGACGACCGCTGTGGCGTAGTGGTTATATAACATGACTGCTACGCAGAGGTCTCGGGTTCGATTCCCGCTCAATGTAAATCATTGTGTGCATGAACATGATTGCTTGCATTGGTCTGGGTGTCTTCTATGTATAATATGTATGTATTTACAAAAAAAAAAGTATTTAAGTATGTTTATCCGTTGTCTAGTACCCATAGTAAAAGCTTTGTTTAGTTTGGGACTAGATGGCGTTGTGTGAATATGTGAGAAATATTTATTTATTTATTTATTAGGTTACTGTAAATCTTTTTTGGACCTCCCTCACCGTAATACATTCGAGCTATAAATTTCCTTTGTTTCGTATCATCCATTTCTCTCAATGTGTTACACACACTACCTTATTTACATAAAATAAAATAATCTTACCAAATTAGAAAAACCCTGTGCCATGACAATAAAAAAATGATATCATGAATACTAAGTAACTGAGGAATTAAGAATGCAATATTAATATAAATAGACTAAATTCCCCCTTGAAGCTTACGTTAATACAAGATAAGCGCTGGTAGTGACACCTCTTATCAAGAAGCTTAAACTATTTTTAAAATAACGTTTAAAATGGTCAAAATTACAACCAATAAAACTATAAAATATAAAAAATATTATTAAACACCCTCTAATTGAAAAAAGAGACTAAAATACATTTTTAAGAGTGAATAAAATACGTTTAGCTGTTTAATCTATTCCCCGATAGATGGCCAATATTTTATTGTGTAAAACTAACTATAGGTGTCGCTTTTAGTTTTTCATTTCGACGTAAGATGGCGTTAGTTAGTGACGCTACTGGCACATAGATGGCATTACATTTTGATGTTTATGCTTTTAGATAAAAGATGGCAGTGTAGAATTGCAAATTATTTTAATGGATTTTGTTTAAAAAGTAAACAAATAATTAAAGTTATTATCGAATGGTCTTTACTTTTATTTGATAATTATTTTTTTGGTTTTAATTATATTATGTGAAAGTAGACCACCAGATATTAATTAGTAATTAGTGAAGGATACTATTATACCTACTATAGACTTAGATATGGCATTATCATAGAGTCATAAAGCCTTATAATTTCTCTATACCCACCTCGCTTGCACTTACGGGTCTTATAATCTTTATTATTATCTTTTATCTGTTTTTTTAAGTCGTTATACTTATACAAAACTTTTTAAATTAAACATTTATATTTTTTTCTAGGACTGTTACTACAACGACTAAGGATAATACTTAGCTGTCTATATATCTAGGAAAGAAAGATACTAGACATGTCTCGCTAGATTAGTATTTAAAATTTCCCTCTATGCTAGAAAGGCAGTCCTTGTAATTGGATATTTTTGTCATCATCATCATAACAGCCCATGAATGTCCCACTGCAGGGACGGGCCTCCTCCCGTGACCAAGGAATACTTGGTCTACTAATACCACGCAGGCCAGACGGATTGGTACAGGGTTTAATTTCATGTTTTCCTTCTTTTTATTTCGAATATTTAAGTACGTTACGTTGTACGTTTTTTAACACCTGTGTTATACATTCTATCACCATACCAAATTGTCTCATGATTTTCGTGAAGGTTCTTAAGAAAAATCGGATACCTATGAAACTTATACCAAATCAAAACAACGATAACTTACCGTAGACCTAATAGTAGGTACCTATACTCCATTTTTTTTAGGTATTTAATTAAAGGTAAACAGTAGCTGGGAGCTTGACTAAATTGAAAAGTAAGGTTGCATGATAGATTAACTATTAACATCTACTATGTAATGAAAAACTTGACAGAAAACCAAGTATCAGTAGACATGGGCGGCGGTGATCACTTACCATCAGCTGACCTGCTTGCTCGTTTCCCTCCTATTACATAAAAAAGACAGTGGTCTTTAAATCGGGTCTAGTTTATAATATCGACAGGCACTACATCGATGGTCGCTACATCGCAAACGCTCCATCGATGGGTTACTGTATCGACAGTACCCTAAATCGATGGTACGCTACATCGACAGTACCCAAAATCGACGGTATGCTACATCGACAGTACACTAAAACGACGGTACGCTACAATGACAGTACACTACATCGATGGTCGCTACATCGACAGTGCACCAAATCGATAGCACGCTGCATCGACAACCAACCCAAGCCAGGTTTCATTATTTTTTATAATTCTAAGGCATTTTATTTATTATATTTTTTTATTATTCTACGATTTATTAAAATTAGAGAATATTGTTACTTTTATTATAGTACTTACATTAAAATCAATCAATTTACAGATTCAACAAATTGTAATTAAGTAAAAACTTCGTCCTGTTTTTTAGGTTTTTTATTTAATTCTGGCTTGAGTAGTTCAAAAATTTCGTAGAATAATAAAAATAACAATATTCCTACCTAATTTTAATAAATCGTAGAATAATAAAAAAATATAATAAATAAAATGCCTTAGAATAATAAAAAATAATGAAACCTGGCTTGGGTTGGTTAGTCGATTCAGCGTACTATCGATTTATTGCACTGTCAATGTAGCGACCATCGATGTAGTGTACTGTCATTGTAGCGTACCGTCGTTTTAGTGCACTGTCGATGTAGCATACCGTCGATTTTGGGTACTGTCGATGTAGCGTACCATTGATTTAGGGTACTGTCGATACAGTAACCCATCGATGGAGCGTTTGCGATGTAGCGACCATCGATGTAGTGCCTGTCGATATTATAAACTAGACCCCTTTAAATCACCTTAGAGTTATAGACCATAATATTAAACCAATTTGATACCATATTATGAACATAATATAATAATATATAGTTGATAATTAGCGAAAAAACTTTAGTACCAATCCGTTTGTCTAGCGTTGTATTAGTAGGTTATACGTTCATGCCATTACTAGAGGAATCTATGGAACACTATTACTTTTCTTTTTTTAAAAACACAATTTCTAAACTAAGGATCATGCCCTGTGAAGCGGGGAATGTACAAACATCAATTAAACGCACACAAAGAACACATAGACTCAGAACATTGTGGAATTTTCTTGCGTAGGATTGAACCCCGCGACCTCTAACACGATAGCCACCACCTTGCAACATAGGCAGAAATAACCTATGTTATGTACCATAACCCACCCACCTTGTCTTGACCTGACGGGTTTTTCCCAATTCTTAGGATAAACGCCATAGCTAATCATATCACGCATATTAAGAAGTCTTTCAATCTTAAAGGATGCAAATAGCAGATGCTATTTTAAAATTCAAATACCAAATAACCACTGGTCCAAAACAAAGCCCAATTTTTTAAATATCTTGTCCATTGTCCCTTATTATAAAAGACAAACATTATTTTAACCCTAAGGATGCTGTGTGATAATAAGTGCCAATTAATTTGAATAATAATACACGGGGGTATCTTTGACCCGAACGTTTTTCTTATAGCAATTTAGGGTTGTCTTTTAGGGTTAGTGAGTGTCTTGTGAGATTTTAACGGTTTGTTTCTTTGTTAATAGTAACAAAATAGCCAGTGAATTTGTTTGCAATATTTTATTTGAGAACTTAAAATATTAGTACCTATATTTCATGTGACCAACCACATTAATACTAACATTTAATTGGGTTTTAAGATAAACCCGGACCTTAGCGTTAAAGTCAAATCGCTAACTTCATTAAACAGTTATAAGTAGTCACTTACAAAACCTTTTTTTAAGTAATTTATATCAGAGTTCTAGAGTAAGTATGCAAATTTACTAATTTACTAGGTTAAGAAAAACATAACCAAATTAAGAAACTACACTTTTTTTCGAAGAAAATACTTAAAAAAGAAAAAGAAAACAGTATTAAAGATACATACATACATACATAAACTCACGCCTTATCCCGCCCGGGGTAGGCAGAGACGACAGAACGTTACGATCCTGGCAAAGAGCTTGGGCCTCATCCACATTCATTTATTTATTAAAGGTAGTGTATATGTCGCAGGGAAATGAGGAAACCAGGGATTTCACGAAATCACTAGGGATATCACGAAATCCCGGTAAATGTCGAAATGCCTTGCACTTCGGCGGCCGCTACCGCGGCACGCTCGCTTCGCTCGCTCGCCTCGTGCATTATGGTCACAGTTCTAACCTAACCTAACCCACAGACGATAGAATTTTTGTGTTTTTTAACCTACAAACAAAAATATGAGCATTTCTTTTCTAGTACAAATGGGATTTCGTCATATCCCTAGGGATTTCGTGAAATCCCTGATTTCCTCATTTCCCTGCGACATATAGATATTTTCGTAGCAATCGCCTACAAGTCTACAGAGCTCTACGCCTACGTAGCAATTACAAGAATTTAATTATTAAAGAGATAATTATATAAAGACTTAAAGTACCACTTAGAAAAAGTACCAATTTAGAAAATACCCGTTTTGAAGCATTAGTAAGTCAATTCTCGTACTAAGTATAATGACCTGTGTCGCGGTGATTTTTCTTTTTACCATAATGTACTAGTCCAGTTCATAATCATCATCATAACAGCCCATTAATGTCCGACTGCAGGAACGGGCCTCCTCCCGTGACGGAGGGATACTTGGCCTACTAATACCACGGTTACAATCACTAGACGGATTGGTATAGGGTTTAATTTCAAGTTTTCCTTCTTTTTATTTCATTAAGACAATATTCACGGATAGTCCCTGAGTCGATTTTTACGACACCCATGGGATGGGATGGGGTGGTAACATATTGCATTCTTACTCCGTCACTACACGGAGAAGCTAGTCCAGTCACCGTCCTTTTTTTATGCTGAAGAGTAGCTTGGCATACTAATACACACTTGCCAGACTATACTATACAGTTTACTCAAGTGTTTTGTTTTTATGATGGTACCTATGGAGTTTTCGGATGTTACTAGGTCGCTTTTTACGACACTCACTGATAATATGAGATAGAGACGTCTGTTTTCTTAGACCACACAGATTCAGACAACCACTCAATTAATTGTCCAGTATTTGATTTGAATACGTCATCTTGCAAATATGCGACTCAGAAATAATTATGCTGTCTTGTGCCTTGTTTTTTTTTGTTATTCCAGACCCTGTTAACTGACTATTTTTATGTTAAAGACATAACATAAATAGCTACTTATTTATTTTTTTACGTTCATACATATCAATTTTGTATTGATATGTTAATGTTTATGTCACAATAATTTAATTTTTGAGCGGTAATCAAAACTGAGACCTCAGCGAATTAGCAATTGCCTATATCCAGTACGGATTATATGTTTCCAAGTTGTTTCCAAAGAGTAAGAATACAATATGTCACCACCCCATCTCATCCCATGGGTGTCGTAAAAACGACTAAGGGAATATCCGTGAATATTATCTTTACGAAATAAAAAGAAGGAAAACTAGAAATACATATAAACCCTATACCAATTCGTCTGGCCAGCGTGATATTAGTAGGCCAAGTATCCTTCCGTCACGGGAGGAGACCTGCCCCTGCAGTGGGACATTTAAGGACTGTTATGATGAAGTTGTTTCTTAGCCGATGGTTAGCGATAATTTACTAGTGGCTAAGCCGAAGTAAGTAATTTTGTCTTCGACCGTTGTATTGTTTTAGATTGAATATAAAGAAAACGGTTAGTATACTTTCTAACCATTTTTTCGAATGAAACCAAAAAATATTCAATAAAATATTAATCAAATTCAATTTAAAACCATTTTAAAAATGTTAATACCCAATTTTGGTTAAGGTGTTAAATGAAGACATACGCGTTGGGCCGGCCGGCTGCAACCCTTCCGTGTCGTGAGAACCGGTCCGGCGAGAATGCAAATCAGGTCTATTGTACCCCTGGACAATTCTTCGCTTTTTAATTGTTGTTTTATGCGGACGGTTGGACATGATTCTGTAATGTGTTGGTATGTTATGTCGATAGAATTTTTATCGTGAGTTGGTGTTAGGAATTATTTAAAAAGTGTGATGATGTGTTAGTGAAATTGCTATAAGGAAGAGGTTTTAAGAAAATATTGTTTTTTTTTTATTTTAAGCATTATTTTTACTTCCTTCTTTTATTTATTTTCTTTTATTTACATGATTCTTTCACTTACAATTAATTAAAATTAATTAGTAGAATGGTTACAAAATTACATAATATAATAGCATATTATTAACATTATAAAAATAATTATTATATTTTGTAACGATCATAATTCCAAAATTTATTAATTAAATTATAATTATGTTAAAACAATGTCATTAATTATAAAAATCGCTACTATATCAAACAACGCATAAAACATCGCACAAAACTATCGACAATCTAACCCCATCACTACTCAAACATTAAAAAAAACTAGTCAGGTCAGTTCCGCAAAAATCACAATGGCCAACCCATTGGATACTTAAATAGGTTCCGCTATTATTAGTATAGTTTTTTTTACCAAAAGGTGATTCAGTTTGAATCTATTATGTCCAGTTGGCACCCTTCTACCCTTTGTATAGGACCCCGCGGGAAGATAACCGGTAAGACAGCTTTTGACCCACTCGGCATTAAAGGGTTAACTTCAGTTGTACTTTGACCATGTCTGTGTTAAGTCTCAGGTAAAATTGTGGCAGTGATTTAGTGTAAATAAAAATGCAATTTTAAATTAAGAAACCAATAAAGTTTAATTTAATATCAAAATGTCATAAATAAAATTGGTAACTAGATGGGTACCTACCTTCGAAAAAAAAAAGAAAAAAAAAACTAAAATAATGTAAGTAAAATCATATATTTATTAAACTATTTACATCTACCTACATAATACATACACTCCTTTACATTCAAACAACGCCATCTAGTCCCAAATTCAGCAAAGTTTGTACTATATACACGAGAAACCGTACTAGATAAAAACATAGTAATAAAAAAACTTTATTTATAAATACGTACATATTGAACATAGCAAACTCCCACACACAAATATGAGCACATAAATTTGCTTTGAGCGGGAAACGAATTAGAGACCTCTGCAACAGAGGACTTTAAGAGCGTTTATAGGGCTCACTAGCGCCGCCAATAGAAATAAAATCATATTTCGCAAATAGGATAAATAATGTTAAATGTTGATAACAAAGTCTTGAGAAAAGCCAATAAAGTATTTGTACAACACACTCTCAACACTTTAAATGTTTTTCAATCTAATAAATATTGCATTATTAACAAAAACGGCCGTTTTTTTTTCGAATGTGAAATTAAACTAATCCTTCCGTGAAGTAGGGATACTTGGCCTGCTTATATCACGCTGGCCAGACGGATTGTTTTAATTTCAAATTTTCCTTCCTTTTATTTCGTTAAGATAATATTCACGAATAGTCCCTTAGTCGGTTTTTACGACACCTATGGGATGAGATGGGGTGGTGACATATTGTATTCTTACTCCGTCACGACAGTGATCATCACCAATGATCGACTTCTACGACAAACAAATACCTAATTAAATAGGACACACCCCAACAGTACAGAGAACTAGGTTCAAATACCTTCTTAATAAATTATTTGTTAACTTAACAATTATTACTCTGTACAAAATGGCATAATTAAGAAAAACAACATTTATTTCAAAAAACATTGATAAATAAAAGGCAAATAAAAAAATAATACAAAAATTCAAATTAAAATTTTAAAATCAGAACATTAGCAATAAGAACAGACATAATCAACCCTTCAACTAACTAATACCTCATTTAAATATTTTTTAACCCTCCCCCGCCTTACTATTGATTATATTTTAAAAAGTCACCCCTCATTGGGGCACCCGACATTTTTGTGTTGAATTCTAAAGGTTTTTCTGTCGTGGGCGTCTTTATAGGGTGGGGGTGGTAAGTTCAATATGGCTGGTGCTTCTTGAAAAAAATATTACGTCGTTTTGGGTTTAATTCCTTCTTTATTTTGAAAAGATAAAATATTTTGTGTTTTGAGTGATTATTTTTAGTAAGTCAGTGTTTTATTAAATGTTAAAAAAATAATTATGAATAAAATTGTGTACAAAATGACCTATTTATTTTATTTTTTAAACAAATTTTAATATTGGTATTAAAGGAAGTCGTGTAATTTTCAGTTTAATTTTGCCTTCATTCCTTGTACGGAAACGGTAGCCTTCCGCTTTTGAGCTTAACAAATTTAAGAGAAAAGAAATCGACGAAAGCTTAACCATTTATACCAATTGAAATTTCGGTTTTTTTTATAGATAAAAACCAAAATACTTATACATACATACCTAAGATTCCAAAAATAGCTGTACACACGCGTCAATTCGTATTAAAACCTACTTTTTGGGTATTATACTCATTGATTTATTTTTGTAAATCAATGATTATACTATAAGCATCTTTAAAAAAATAAGTAAAAACTTTAACAGATAAGTTTTGTCCAAAGAGGTATAATTAATACAACGTTTTTTTTTTTATCTTGGTTATAGCCTACGTAGAATACAATATGTCACCACCCCATCTCATCCCAGGGGTGTCGTAAAAACCGACTAAGGGACTATCCGTCAATATTATCTTTACGAAATAAAAAGAAGGAAAACTATAAATTAAACCCTATAATAATCAGTCTGGCCAGCGTGGTATTAGTAGGCCAAGTATCCCTCCGTCATGGAAGGAGGCTTGTCCCTGCAGTGGGACATTAATGGGATGTTATGATGAAAGTTTTTGTTTAATTGTTAAACAAACGTATATTAAAATATTATAAACAAAAATATTAATAAATTTTTAAATTTCAAATTTCGAATACAAACAAAGTCTCATCAACAATTCTAATTTCAAAATTCAATTTCTTAAAGGACTTCAATCAAAAACCATCATAAACACTCAGCGTTTTATTTTTAAATGTTTAGATAAACAAGCAACGTCCATGAAACTCGGGAGACTCTTCGACGATATCTCTAGAATGTTTTTAACAAACAAATGAGTCCCATTAACGAGTAAATTGGCTTCCAAAAGTTCTCTACCCGGGCCCCAAACTCCTGACAAGTTGAAAAATTTGAACAAAACTCAACGGCCCGTCGCCGTCGTTGTAATTGTCATTGATAGTATATATTGTAGAATATAAACTAAATAATATAGGTAAATAGTTATTTAAAAGTTTATATTTAACTTGTAATGTATGTAGGTCACTGTATTCTTTTTCCGTGTGGTGACGGAGTAAGAATACAGAGTGTCATCACCGCATCATCCCATGGGTGTCGTAAAAACCGACTTATGGACTATCCGTGAATATTATCTATACGTAATAAAAAGAAGGAAAACTTGAAATTAAACATTATACCAATCCGTTTGGCCAGCGTGGTATTAGTAGGCCAATATTCCTCCGTCTCGGGAGGAGGCCCGTCTCTGCAGTGGGACATTAGTAGGCTGTTATAATGAATGTATGTAGGTAAGTTTGGGTTGAATTTTGCTGCTCCATTTTGAAACGCTATGTTTAACTGATTGATCTGTTTTTTTTTTAAATGTATTTATTTAACGGAGGATTATGTCCAGCAGTGAATGTCAATTGGCTGATAATGATGATGATGATTTATTTAGTTAAAAATGTTGTAAACACCTCAGCTTTTAACAAAATGTTGTATCAGCATGTCAATTCTCGTACCTTAAAATCGTTAAAAATTCGGTTAGGTTAACTTTTAGTTATCAAATTGTCTTACATATTGTGTGACAATTTGACAACTAAAAGTTAACTTAACCAAATTTTTAAGGATTTTAAGGTACGAGAATTAGGAAAGGTTTTACCGTGTCGTGATGAAGTAAAAAAACGTAACTTCATTACTACTAAACACGACATATTTTATTATCTAGATAATACCTTAAATAAAAAACAACAGATAATATACGCATAAACTAACAAAGAAAGAAAGAAAACATTGTTATTTAGACACACACGTCTTATTACACGGAATTAAAATTAAAACAGAACGTTATTATCGTACTCTTCCATTTATAAAACATTAAACTTCATAATTTAAAAACCAAATCCATAACCTCCGGTTCCAATTTCGAAATACTTTTCAAATTTTCTAAAACTCAAGATGGCTGCCTGTCATTAAAATTTTCAACTAAAACTCGGGGTCCCCTAATTAAAAAATCGTGACGACTCTCAAATAAAATCAATTCCGCCCCCTTTTCACCCCCTGCACTGTGCCGAGGAGTTTTTCTTAACCCCTTTTACCTTTCGTAATTATATTTATGTAATGTTCCCTAACTTTTGATAGAATGCTACATCTCGTTATGTCGTATTTTACTACGTTTTTTTGTTTTTGACGGCCTCAGTGAAATGTATGATTGCTGCGCAGATATTTACGCCTCAGTTTCCTTTGATAAACCTGTATGTCTAAATAGGTCTGGGTATTTTCTTTGTATAATACACTTTTTGCATCTACAACAAACTAATGTATGTTTATACGTTGTTTAGTCCATATAGCAAGCTCTGATTAGTTTGGAATAAAACTTGCAAAAAATATGGAATTTCTATAATTCAAACATGTAAACGAAAATTGCTTAAAAAACTAGATTTTCAATAAGACAGTGATTCAAATAACAACAAAAATAATAATTCAAAAAACAAACACAAAATCATTACCGTTCAAAATCTTCAACAAACAAGAAATCTAAGATGAAAAATATTAATAGCAAGGGGTGTCTTGCCACCCTCATTGAATACTTTTTTAACGCCCACTATCCCTTTTTTCGTAAAGGGGGGTTGTATTTTGCAATTTAAATTTTATCTCTTGGTAATGAGTTTGAAGGAAATGAAAGTAAATCTGTAAAACGGAGTTAGATAAAAAATAAGATGGGGAAGGGGGTTCCCTGTTGAAGCAGAAGGATTTGCTCAAACGACTGTGTATAGATAAGGTTTCTTTATAATGTATTTGTTTTTATAACAACAACTCCCGAACTAGGAATCATTCCCCGTGTCGCGGAGACTTATAGGAACACCAATTTAACGGACACAAAGAATATTCATACTACATAAAAATATTTCCGGACCGTTACGACTTGGGGAGCTTCAAGAAACGAGCGTACTCCCTTTTTAAAGGTCGGCAACGCATCTGTGATTCCTCTGGTGTTGCGAGTGTCCATGGGCGGCTATGATCACTTACTATCAGGTGACCTGCTGACTCGTTTGCCTCCCATTATATAAAAAAAATATATAATTCAAACTGAGGATCATAGTTTACAGATTGCATTAAGTATTGTCCTGCGTGTAAATCAAACCCACGACCGCTCGCATGACAGCCACTTCTGCGAGCGCTGCGCCACCGTGGTAATCGAATTTATGATTATGTTATCATATGATATACTAGCTGATGCCTGCGGTATTACCCGCTTAATTGTTATTTTACACCTTAAACTACCTATATTCCAAATTTCATCAAAATCCATTTAGTGGTTTTTGCATGAAAGGGTAACAAACATCCATCCATCCTCACAAACTTTTGCATTATAATATTAGTAGGATAGGATAAGCAAAGGTGTGTCACTTTAGTGCCTAACAAATAAGGTGAATATTATCTTCACTAAATAAAAAGAAGGAAAACTTGAAATTAAACCCTATACCAATCCGTCTGCAAGCGTGGTATTAGTAGGTCAAGTATCCCTCCGTCAAGGAAGGAGGCCCGTCCCTGTAGTGGGACATTAATGGGCTGTTAATGATGAAATAAGTTGACAATTACGAATTTAAGCTCTCTAGATATATCAGACCCACAGCTTAAAAAACTGTCTGAGTCTGACTCGCGCACCGAGGGTCCTGTACAAACCTATTTATTTTCCCGCCAAATTGTGATAACGTCAGGATTCAGCTGTTTAAATACTATTTTTCCCGCCAAAATTCAATGACGTCACGACTTAGCTGTCAAAATATATTTTTCTGCCAAAATTCTGTGACGTCACGACTCATCTGTCAAAAATTCTATGACGTCACGCCTATCTGTCAAAAGTGACAGAGGTATCAAATATTTTCCCGCCAAAATAATATGACGTCACAAATCATCTGTCAAAAATTCTGTGACGTCACGACTCATCTGTCAAAAATTCAAAAACGTCAAGGCTCAGCTGTCAAATGTTTTTTTCCCGCCAAAATTCTGTGACGTCACGAATTATCTCTCAAAAATTCTGTGACGATTTCTGTAACGAATTCACGACTCATCTGTCAAAAATTCAAAAACGTCACGACTCAGCGTTCAAAAATTCAATGACGTCACGACTCAACTGTCAAAAAATATTTTTCCCGCCAAAATTCTGTGACGTCACGACTCATCTGTCAAAATTCTATGACGTCACAGGTCACGTGACACAGCTTTCCCGCCAAAATTCTATGAAATCAAATATATATGATTGCTAATAAAAAGTAGCCTATGTTCTTTCTCAGGGTCTAAAGATTGTCTGTACCAAATTTCATCGAAATCCGTTCAGCCGTTTAGGCGTGAAAGAGTAACAAACAGACAGACAGACAGAGTTACTTTCGCATTTATAATATTAAGTATGGATTAGGAATCCACAGGCATTAGTAGATTGCACTAACAATATTGTTCTGCAGGGGTCTAAATACGCGTCGCCGCAGCTATAGGTACACCTTGGCTGCCACGTCAAGCCAAGGCAATATTTCTAGAAACATAAAATACATCATAATGAATCAAATTTGAAGATTTATATATTTCTGAATCGGTACTAACGAACGACCCCAGATACCAATTCAAAAATGATAAGGGTGAATGTCAAAAGAAAATTAATAAAATTAACAAATTATTTTGAAAACATTTGGTGCCTACTGTTATACTTATTCTATACGAAGCGCAATCAATGATTCTTAACGATATAGCTGGTAAAGCAACATCGTTGAGGTCATTAAATAGATAGGTGAGCGCTCAGTGGTATTTTATTTTAGCATCTCTGTGCTTGCGGTCCCGGCCATTGTCAATTCTTTTTTATAATAAGTATTTAAGTATGTTTATCAGTTGTCTAGTACCTACTCATAATGCAAGCTCTGCTTAGTTTGGTACTAGATGACGTTGTGTGAACGTGTGTAGAATATTTATAATTATGGATAACTCCCAGACTAATTTACCATAATTATGTCGCAGAAACTTTTACTAACATCAATTCAACGGACACTAAGAACATTCATGCTTGGTACAATAATGTTTGTGGATAGCATACATAATCACGGGAGGAGGCCCGTCCTAGCACTGGGACATTAATGGACTGTTATTATGGTACATTTGTCCTGCGTGGGATACGAACACGATTCACGACAAACACTTACCACGGTAACCACGTTACCAAGACAGCTAATAATTTACAACAACATCAATCATTATGTACTAAAAAAAGGTTAACACAAAATACTTTAGCGTTAAAGAGTGAAAATTAAAAAGTTAAACGTTTAAAACCAAAATGGCGAATAAAATAGTTTAAAGTTTCCGAACGAAAGTGTTCGGCAACTTTTAAATCTGTGAACGGACTTTGTACGGTGGCATTGATAGCGGGTAGCGGGATTTTTTTATAAAAGCAACGATACATAAGTAGTCATGAATCAATATTAATAAATAAAGCGCTTATCCTAAGATACAATTTTTTTTCCTATTATTAACACTTTTGTCCTACTGCTGTGCTTCGGAAAGCACGTGAAAAGTCGGTCCCAAATGTCTTCATAGTGGCATAGTCGTGAAGCCTCGTCGGAGGGCATTCTCTATTCTAATTTTTGACTCCCTGACTAAGTGATGAAATAAAAGGCGAAAGTTGAATAATCAGGGATATAAACTTTATTCTAATTTATAATTTAGAGCGACATTTTGACTATACGAACACACGGAACAGAGAGAGTTTTTATAATATCTATAGCAACCAAAACATTATTGCTAATATTTATTTGTTTGGCGTTTAGTTCGTTTGCATTCTTATTTTTATTTTAGGATTATACTTACCATACATAATTATTATGTCGCGCAAACTTTTTGAACCATTTCTTTTTTACGGACACCAAGAGACACTACTGTACAACTTTTGCTATAGTCCCTATAGCAAAAGTTGTACAGTAGTGTGACCCTAGAGCGGCGGTTACCTTTTAAAAATAGTTAATTAAAAAGGGCCGCTGTCAGTGGCACCTCACCTTATCTGGACGTATTTCACTAGACTTCAGCTTCGAGGTGAGAATATTAACAGATGAACTTTAACTCAAAAAACTTAAAAAAATTAGGTTTATTTTTACATTCGCAGAACGCCATCTAGTCGCAAACTAAGTAGGGCTTGTACTATGAGTACTAGACAACGGATAAAAATACTTATAAATATACTTTTTTTTTGTAAATACGTACATAATATTATACATAGAAAACACCCAGACCAATGCAAACAATCATGTTCTTGCACACAAAGATTTGCATCGAGCGGTGGGTCTCAATCTTGATGTCTTGATGATTCGAACCTATTATTTGTATACTAACTCGAACCGTAATAGGTCAATCATTATAAAATGTACCTATGTAAAAGATTTAATTGTTATTATCTCAATCGAAGTTAGTGTTTTAACAATAATTTTTCAACATTGCTCCATTGCTTAGATGGTAAAAAAGAAAAGTAACAAAGCAAAAAAACATCCTTAAATTACAGAATCATAACAGCCCATTAATGTCCCACTGCAGAGACGGGCCTCCTTCCGCGACGGAGGGATACTGGGCTTCTAATACCACGCTGGCCAGACGAATTGGTATAGGGTTTAATTTCAAGTTTTCCTTCTTTTTTATTTCGTAAAGATAACATTCACGGATAGTCCCTTAGTCGGTTTTTACGACACCCATGGGATGAGATGGGGTATATTGTATTCTTACTCCGTCACCACACGGAAATTACAGAATAAGTAGACAATTTATTACTTAAAACGATTTTCTTTACTAATAACCCCCTAATGATTCAAACAAATTATACTTAAAACTTTGTTTTAAATTCAAGTCTCTTTGGTGGGTGAACGTGAAAAATTGCTCTAATTCTAACTTAAGTTTTAACTTGAAACCGTTCTAGCGGACGTGACGTAATGGGATGGTTCCGGTTCGACAGGGACATCCGGCGGAAGTTCTTATTATAGTTTGTTATAACAATATTGTGTTAGCGATGACCGATACCTGGTTTGTTTATGGGTTTTATAAATTAGAAAATATTTAAAAAAATATAAGTACACATTTATACAACGTTATCTAGTCCCAAAGTAAGCAGAGCCTGTACTATCCGGTACTAGACAACGGGTAAGCATCATTCGAATCGTCATATAACATTTTTTTTTATAAATACATCATATCTACATCACTTGTGTGTGTTATGCCGCATGTTAGACGAGGCTTATGTTTGGCAGTGGACTGCAATTTGATGAATTGATTGATTTACACAACGCCACTTAATCTCAAACTAGGCAGAGGTAGGTACTAGGTATGCTAAACAACGGATAAGCAAACTTGTATTATATTACTTTCTAACTACATACCTATATTATATACAAAATAATCACCCAAGACTAATGCAAACATTCATGTTTATGAACACAAAGATTTCCATTGATCGGGAATCGAATTGGAATCGTTAGCAGATATTGCGCTAATGTTATCTACTGTGATTAGGTGGAAGCGTACAGTAGCTAGTGTTATTACAGGGCTATGAAGCTTAACAAGCTGTGGCTTAGTGACGAGGGCAGTATAAAGATATTCTGAGGTTCATATTTGTAAATCAAAAAGTTCTTCTGCTTTTCCCAAGGAAAAACGTGACCCGTCTATAAAAAAAATTGTATTCTTAGGCACTTACATTTTACCCAAAAACCATACAAATAAAAATCCAGAAATGCAACAAAAATTGACCATACAAAAACGACATTCGCAAGAAATCGGTCCAAAAAAAATCGCACCCCTTTTTTTTGTCAAAATAATTTTTATATAAAATTGTATGTAAACGCGACAGACGGGGATGTTTTATATCTAAGGGTTGTATTGTAAGTTAAGGAGAGCGCACTTTTTACAAGGGGTTGAACACCCCAAAATTTTTGTTTTTTATCGCTACCAAATTATTATGTACGGGTATGAGTAAGTACGGGGAGCGATGAAGTTGTCTAAGAATAAGTCTTTTTGGTGTGTTTTTTGCGATGTTTTTTTTTACTATTTTGAGTAGTAAATAGAAAATAACTTGTTCACTTTTTAATGTAGGACACGGTAGTAGGTACTGTATCAAACCTATTGGAAAGCGTGAATAATGAGATTACACAAAACATAATTATAACATATTGTATAATATGTACGTATTTTAAAAAAAGTATTTATGTATGTTTACCCGTTGTCTAGTACCCACTGTACAAGCTCAGCTTAGTTTGGGACTAGAGGGCGTTGTGGGAATGTGTACGAATTATTTATTTATTTATAATTTATCCTGAGAAGGCATTAGCATAAAAAATGAGAGTTAATGAGCATAAAAGACGAACCTTTAGTGATGAAAAGAAACTTGACGTATCTATTAAAATACCATGCCGGTCAGATGGATTAGTATAAGATTTAGAATCAAGTTTTCTATCGTTTAAGGAAAAATCAGCATATTTCTCCTTAGTTAGCTATTAGGTACTACACCCACAGGGTGAGTTGGAATTCTAAAACCATTGTATTCTTTACTCTACTACCACACGAAAAATGTCTTGTAATAAAGTAGATCGAAAATTCCTTTTTTTTTCTTACTTCCCGTTTAAAAACTCGACACATTTTTTATTTTAAACCTATTAAAATAAAGTTGTCCATAATACAAAGTAGTACTTACTGTGACACCCGTACCACCCAGTAGGTGGCAACAAAACTTATTCCTCGGACCCCTAGATAGGGAGAAAAATAAATCTAAATTGGACCAATCCTTTGAAATCCCCCACTTTTTCTGCTGTGTCGTTTCCAAGAATAATTGTCGCGAGGAAACTTAAGAAAAGTTTTTAAAACTTTTTAATTTTCAACTTTACATTCATGTATTTAAGGTTGTATTCTATTTGTATAAAATTGTACGATTAAAAATGTTAATATTTGAGCGTATTCTCTAGTTCATTTTGGGGTAATTTATATTGTTTTTATCTTAAATTATGACTGAATGAAATTTTTTAAAGAAGTTCTTAAAAAATGTCGTCATTATGACCCACTTTAAGGACAGGATTCATACAGTGACGAAGATAAGCCTGGCCTTCTAATAGGCACCATATTGGCAGAAACGATTGATATACGATCTTAAGTTAATTATTTTTCTTCTTTGTTTTTCTTCTTTTGTTTTCAAAGAACTTTCCAATGCATGTATTTAGACATTATTAAGACATTTATGTGATAAGATGTATATAAAATATTCCTCACTCTATCACACAACGCCATCTAGTACCAAAATAAGCAAAACTTGTACTATGGGTACTAGACAACGGATAAACATACTTAAATACTTTTGTAAATACATACATACTATACAGAAACACCCAGACCAATGCAAATAATCATGTTCATGCACACAAGGATTTGCATTGAGCGGGAATCGAACCCGAGACCTCATGTCATGTTGTAATCACTACGACACAGAGGCTGTCGATGTCGATGAAGTAACGACACAAAATTTATACATAATAATATACCGTCATCATCGTTAGAAAAATAACTGGTGCTATAGTAGTCACGGTATTCCGTACGCAGGAACTACGAATGATTGAACTGTGCCTGGGTGGTTTTGTGTCCTTTAAATCAGTGTCATGATTGATGTATACGTTACCTATTTCGCATAACAGGCCATTAATGTCCCACTGCAGGGACAGGCCTCGTCCTGTGACGGAGGGATACTTGGCCTACTAATACCACGCTGGCCAGACGGATTGGTATAGGGTGTAATTTCAAGTTTTTCTTCTTTTATTCCGTTAAAATAATATTCACGGATATTCCCTTAGTCGGTTTCTTCGTCACCTATGGGATGAGATGGGGTGGTGAGTGACATATTGTATTCTTACTCCGTCACTACACGGATTGTTATTTCTCCGCAACTTAATTCCTAAATACAACAATAAACTAAGTTTCTTTGCAGTAAAAAAAAAAGAAAATAGTAAGAAAGTTATCATTGTCTCTGGCTGCCACATCCTGGCTCCATGCCAGAAGACTATGTCTGTCTCCATCCGTTTCCGTAAAGTAACCCCCAAAATATGTTGCCGTTCAATTTTATTAATGCGTTCATTGACCTTGCATTGCTTACTAGACCATTTAATACTATTAAATATTATAAAGAAATTGTTTCGTTTATTCAGCTGTTTAGTGTCCCTCTACAAGGATGGGTGACAAAGGCTATTTGGCTAACTAACAAGTAGTTTTTTCTTTTCTAAAACTTTCGTAAAACTGGCAACTTTTCATTAATTTTTACGACAGCCATGTAGGTAAAATGCGCCGTCAAATCTCTACAAATTCGATATCCACACACACACACTTGCTAATTATAAATCTGGAGCTTAGATATTATCTGTTGTGCTTGATAAATCTAAGTTTTTTTTGTTAAATTAGCCTACAAGAATGACTCTATGGTGCCTAGTTTTTTATAGAAGCTTTCGAGACAATCCTATTACCTTTCCTTTACGATACTGAAGGTTTTTTTAAAGACATTTCGCATACTGCAAATATCTGAAATAAGTTACACAGAGATGGTATAGGGTTTAATTTCAAGTTTTCCTTCTTCAATAGATTCCTTTTCATGATTCACTAACAAATTTTAAAGTACCTAAAACAGAGTGTACCTGAGAATAGCGCATTATTATAAGCTTGGAAGTACTTTGTTTATGTTAATTTAATGTTTTAAAAACTTACCGAGACACAGAGCTCGTCTAAAAACAAAAAAAAAATCTAGTGAGTTCAAATCAACGCCCTACACAGCACGTACAAAACCACTCTCTGTGCCACCAAAACCTATAGAAAACTCGCACAAACCCACAGGTAAAACCCTGTATATCATAAATAAACAAGCCTTGTACCTGCCTAGATGGACATAATTTTTCTTGTAACAACTTGCCAGCGTTGCTCCCAAGCTTAAATTAAAAACAATTATGAAAGGGGGACGAGCCCGGGGCGAAGCGAAATGAAAAATTAAGACAATTTAAACATAGCCTTGCTACAATTTTATATTTAAGTATTACTTGTTGGATGGTTTGTTTAAAATTGTAACGAAAAAACTGCTATGGCCTATGGTCTAGTCGCGTGGATGTCGATAATCTAATTCTGCCTCTTCTCTGCTAGCGCTTTGGAGGCGGTGGTAACGTTTTCTAAACTTTGAAATGTTTTTAAATTTAGATTAAGTAGTGTGACGTCAAAAAGATACAATATTATTGTACTACTTTGAATAAATGAATGAAACCGAAAAATTGAAACTGCCATCAGCATCTGAAAATCAGCGTCAGGCTATAAAACAAGCCTGACATTATGCTGAGATGGCCACCTTTTTTATAGCCCAATCAGAAGACGCACCACGGATATTTTGTTGTTCTAGTATGTTATTCTAAACAATTTATCACCTAATTTGTTTTGTTTTTAAAATTTCTTTATTTTGTCATTTTACAATAGGTTAATTAAATACTAGTGTACCTTTAAATCCTAGCAATAACAATCTTAAATAATATTACAGTTTGCAGATTAAATAACCTATATTACTGTTTTGACATGTACAGTATACAATTAGTAGGTATACCTAAGTATATAACTTATTACTTTGTTTAAGCCCAGCTTTAACATTGTAATGTTAATAATGAGAATTATTGATTGCAATTTAGGGTTAGCTTTAATAGCATAACCCGTGGTGACACTCTTAACTTATACATACAATAATATACTAGTACTTACGTAAAATTGGCTAACATCCCTACAATTTTGATGAGACTATTTAAACATCATAAGAAATGGCTCACACATCACTTCATTACTACACTACACATTATAAGACATAACTACAGTGGTAACATAAAATTAATTTACACATAATAAGACATAACTACAGTGATAACATAAAATTAATTTAGTTATTTCAATGTAATATTATTATTATTATTATTAATCAGAAGACGCACCACGGATATTTTGTTTTTCTAGTATGTCATTCTAAGCAATTTATCACCTAATGGAAAATTACAAATGGCCTTATCCGAAGTATTTTTCTTATTAGAATCTTAACAGAAATAATGACTTAATACGTATCGGTAGAAACGTTACCAACTACCTATATCTAAAATGTTTATGTTTTCGTCTTTTAAAAAAGAACCTTTAAAATTGTGATTCACTAATACCTTTACATTTACTAAGTATGTTATAATCTGTATCCATAACAGCGGTTTTTAAAAACTTAATTAAAATTGCTTTAATACCTTTTGTGAAATGATTGACATAGGTCTATCCTTGCAGTGGGACAACCCCTGTACTACCTGGGTCGAAAGCAAACCTACCAAAAACCTACACCAATTCAGCCAGCTCGTCCCTACTCCAAGTTTTCCTTATTTATTGCTAAATACCTGACCTGGAGCGCAAACTTTTACAAAATAAAATAACCAAGCATACGCAATTGACTTTACAAAAAGTACACACTTTTACCTAAACTTAATAAAAAGCCTACTGCCACACAAAATAACAAATCTTCATTCAAAGAAAAGTAATAAAAAACAGACCGATTACCTCAACTCTAAGAAACAAATTAACATAACCACCTACAATAAGATAAAGAGCCACCCCCACACCCCTAGACAACAAAAAAAACCTACAGAAAAGGAAAGAAATATATCTTTCTTTACGCACAAAAGAGAAAGAAAATCGCCCCGCGAAAAATTAAGATTCAAATAGTAAGAAAATTAAAATTCGCGGAGCGGTCAGCTTTGTGTCTCTTTCTTTCGCATGTTTTCTATCTTTTTCTAACAAAAAAAGATGGGGTTGATCTCTGGTACATCAAGAAGGGATGAAATAGTCTTATTGGAATGGTAATGACAGAGTTTGTGGACTCCACTCTAGAATAATTATTAGTTAAAAAACTATATATACTTAGAGGTTTTATTTTGAAGACATGAAAGACTTCGTTTTATTTATTAGTAATTATTTAGTAGTGTCCGTGTGGCGACGGAGTAAGAATACAATATGTCCCCACCCCATCTCATCCCGTGGGTGTCGTAAAAACCGACTAAGGAACTAAACGTAAATATTATCTTTACGAACTAAAAAGAAGGAAAACTTGAAATTAAACCCTATACCAATCCGTCTGGCCAGCGTGGTATTAGGAGGCCAAGTATCCCTCCGTCACGGAGGAGGCCCGTCCTTGCAGTGGGATATTAATGGTCTGTTATGATTATTTAAAAGTAAATGGTTTTATAAAGTGAATAAGAATATGCATTGTGTAGAATAACTTAAACGTGTGTTTTACATAATTACTTTTGTAAAAATGAAATAGGAAAACCTAACCTTATACCTACTACTCGTAGTTAGTGATGTACTCGCAGGTAATGTTTCCGTTTTTAGAGTAATAAATATAAGTAATAAATATTGCTCACACAACATCATCTTGTCCCAAACTAAGCAGAGCTTGTACTATGGGTATAAGACAACGGATAAACATACTTAAATACTTTTTTCTTTTGTAAATACATATACATATTATACATAGAAAATACCAATGCAAACAATCATGTTCATGCACACAAAGATTTGCATTGAGCGGGAATCGAACCCGAGACTTCTCCGTAGCAGTCATGTTATATAACCACTACGCCACAGAGGTCGTCGAATCATGGAGTGGGATTTCTAAATCGTTTAGTTATAGTGAGACAAATAGTAATTAAACAATTTTTTTAAATAGTCTTTTTAAATGTTGGGTAATAATCGTTTTTTTTAATTAACTCCAAAAAGAGGACACAGTTTTGATACCACAACAAAGAATATAGTGTTACTTTTTTTATAATAGTTTATCAGAACTTATTTACTTCTGGATTCTTGAGAAGGTAACACAATTACATTTATTTAGTTGATTTGGTTTTTATTTACAAAAATATGAAATTTCTGCGAATCATTAACACAAATTAAACAAAAAGTAAATACGAGTAGGTAATCGATAACTCAGTCAGTTTTTATATTATAGGCGGTCGAGTAAGTATTATTTTTTGAATGTTTGTGTTCTTGTCGTAATGTATGCGGCATTATTTTTTATTTAAAGACATTTTCAAAGATTAAGCTTTGTGTCGCTAGGACTTTTACAAACATAAAAAAAAATTGCAGGCAAAGTACATACAAACTCAAGAACAATTATTTGAGGATCACACAATAATAATCTTATGTGGAATTCGAAAGTGCGACCTCCTGCATGAAAGTTTCTCATACGACCGCTTTGACACCACGGCAAGGCCACCAATTTGCCATTAAGAGCTTTTATAGGGGTCACTAGCGCCGCCAATTATATAAGTATATAATAATAATATATTCTAGTTTTACATTAAAAAAAATGTTTCTAGCTTCCTTTGGTCACCATACTAACCTAACCTAACCAACTGTTTCGGACTTTTACCTTAACATGTATTAACCCTAGATAACTAAACATTCGTCCAGACGACTACGCCCTACTCCGAGAAAGTTAAGTGCACCTACTTCCCCGTGTCCTGCTACCGCCAATCTTTGTTTACCTTCCTAATTAGTGCAATTAGTCTATTATGTGACATAATTGCACCTAACCGGTTATTAGGGACTGACCTAGGACCATGTCGTCGTCTGGCTGACGAAAGTTTAGTAACTACGCTAGTTTATTTCAACAGTATGTATGGATATTATTTATGTTTTCTATAATGTATACCAGGTTATATAAAATGTTTCTTTTTATTTTTGCTTTTAATTATACACTACATTATTTAGAAGTAAAAGTTGTAATAAAAAATAATATTTTTTGAATTATTTTAGTTTTTTCTGATTTATATAGGTACATTATATGACATGATTTTTGGTTGATATGTTTTATTTTATTATTTTAGATGAATTTGATAAATAACAAACGACAAATACGTTAGTGGCTTAGTTAATAAATAGAAGAGAATTCAAATAATTCAGGCTCGCAGACAGAGGATTAGGTGGAACAGGAAATACATCGTAAAAATGACAGCGATACTAATTTTTCAAACGAATTGAGATTTTAGATTCAAGGAATGATGACAAAGGTCACAAATTATAGACTCTAATTACTCTGTTGATAAGGATAATGTGACCACTACTTTTCTTCAAACTTCAAACCAGGATATTCAATGAGGGCTTCAAATATCCGCCCGATCCCTTGATGAAAAAAACAAACATAAGTGGTTGTCTTCACTTATCTCTTATGTATCTTTAATAATAATATTTAACCTAAATTCAATGAATGCCTATGCTTTCTATGACTCATATAGCTTAAAAAATAAAAAACCATCTATATTACAACGCTATTTTGTCAGGAAGATGGGAAAACAGCAGGTCGAGCCTTGGTTACGGGTACGGATATATATACTGACTTTGAGGCGTGATATCAAGGTCATGATAAACGATATTCTTAGTGATTCTTCTGATCCTGAAAATCCTATTCCTACTGATAAAAACGTGCGGAAAATATGTTATTTATGTCTATCAAAATCTAGCAGAATGACTAAGCATTGATACGAGTCATGAAAAATGCCATTTTTGGGCCTCACAATAACGACACATATAGTTACTGTGCCGTAAGGTTTTTGTCGTTGATTTTTACTAATAGTACTTATTATTGAACTAAATAATTGTGCTATGTAACAAATTCCTCTTTTTAATAAATACTTTTTATAAATTTCATGTTTTATTGCGTAGTCCGCCTGACGAAAGTTTAGTTACAACGTAACTACAAATATAGTTTAGTTATCTAGGGTTAAAAGATCAATTTTCAATGAGTTTTGACTAACATCGATGGTCAAAACCACTTTTGACTGCAAAAAACAGTCAATATAGGTTTTGACTAAGCACGTCGGTCAAAACCACTATTGACTGTTTTACGCAGTTAAAAGTGGTTTTGACCGGCCATGAGTTTTGACTGTAACATATATACCTACATACTACTCCTAACACACATACACATTAACACAAAAAAACACACACAAACGTTTCAGCATGCATGTGTTGTGTTCTCTCAAAATTAAGTCAAGGTCAAACTAATCCACACTTACTCACAATACACAAACATATAGGTACATTCATACACATTCATACAACCCCTACGGCGTAGCACCAAACCATCTACGCCGTAGCATCGTAGCAGTAATTTAAAAACAATTTTTCTCAAAATAATTAAAACATCGCTCCGTCAAAATGTTGCTTGATCAAAAGGGGGTAGTTTAAAAATGTCCCTCCCCCTTCTCTCCCAGGGGGTGAAGGGGGGGTGTTCGTTTCTTTGTCCCGCGTTATCTATACAATTATTTGAAGAAAGTAAAGTCTTGCAAAAAGATACGAAGGCTGGACCTCGATGCTTTGAGGAGCGTCGCCTCTTTTTTGAAAATTAAAATAAATTATTTTTGGTTTTAATTTGTTTTGTTAATTTAATAGGATGTATATTATCATTATAGTATAGATGGTTAAATATAATATGCATAGTATTACGATAACGGCTTAAGTTAAAAATATAGTTTGTTGTCCCTTTACGGAGATGGTCCCTAAGTCTTCTTTATAAGTCGCGTTGTAAGACTTTAACTACATTTTCTGTTTGAGATTGAGTGGTGACACTATAAACTACAAATTTTTCTTTAATTTTTATCATTATTTTTTTCTAGTTCTTTGTTCTGTTATAAACTTATTTAATTATATACTGTATATAAGCATAGAATATTATCAAAACATATTTCGTAAACTATAAAATCTATACTATAATATATCTTTATTGTTCAAAAACAGAATACACAACAGTATACGAAACCGAAGAAAATTTCTAACAAAAAATAAATAATAATTTCAGAGCCGCTAAAGAGTAACAACACCATCGCCGGACGCCCTACAAAAACGATCCGCGAAGGGGAGTCGTGGCAAAAATGACGCTCCGGAATAAAATAAATACTCGACCATTTTACCCTGACCTACCTCGCCCCCTCCACTTCAAACAAAATAGTACACAGAAGGAGGAAATCGCAAGTTAACCAGAGCTCTTTCAAAATGGTCGTGGTGTAAGGAGAAGAATCTATTGTGCTATAGGTACTCTTAAGAGGTAAAAATTTATTAGTATATAATTTTCACAGTACATATTATTATTATATACTTGTTCTGGCTTTGTGTTCCCCTGCTGGGACACATAAAGGGGGGCAATAATAGATTTATAGATCTCTGGTTAAGCAACGTTAACGAGGTAATTTTATAGATGGCTGACCGGTTAGTTAAAAGCTTCGGTGGCAAAGCTATCATGTGAATGTCTTGCAGGAGAACGTGGGTTCGATTCGGCGGCTTGCAAAATTCTCGACCCCAGGTTGACTGACTATAAATGATAAAGATTAAAATACTGCAGAAACGTTGCAGAGTTTTCTTATAAGTTTGATTCGAGATTTACTTATTTAGAAATAAGTTATTTTTTTTTTATTATGCCTATAACTGTTTCACTTCATAAAAGAAAAACTTTTATTTTATGAAGTTTTTCTTTGCAGATATAGTATTATAGTAAGTAATTCTTCAATTAGACAACGGAAAATGAATGGATTAATATTCTGTTAGGTACTGTTCTAGCACCAGGACTGCATCTATAACGCATGTAGGTACATGAGGTAGTGTGTCCTAGTGTTGTCCCATCCAGGATAAATTATTGTTTCAATAAATCAATCAATCAATCAATCAACTAGCCTATTGCAGTCCACTGCTGGTCATAGGCCTGTCCCGTGCCACAGAACTCGGTCCTGCGCTTTCCGCATCCAGTCCGACCCAAAGACCTTTAAGGTCGTCGGTCCACCTGTTTGTGTGGCCCAAAAATAATAATTGGACTGAGTCCCTTATTCCCTTACTCATAAACGCCTCTTAAATTTTAGTCAATTGATTAGCTTAAATTCTTACGGTTTTGTTTGGCATTAAGTTTAGTTTTAGTAATAAAAACCTCGCTGAACAGTGATAATTTTAAGAGGCGTTTATGAGTAAGGGGGTTAGTGCTATATAATCCCTAGAACGGGTTTTACCTTTAAAAACAAAATTCTTAGGCGAAAAGGTTGTTAATCTAGTTAGATTTAAAGAAAGCCTTTTCAATATCTGACCTTTTTTTGTTTCAGAATGCGTCAAACTCCGGGAAGGTTTCGCACGATTGAACTCTCCGTGTAGTGACGGAGTACGAATACAATATGTCACCACCCCATCTCATCCCATGGGTGTCGTAAAAACCGAAAAAAGGACTAAGCCGTAAATATTATCTTTACGAAATAAAAAGAAGGAAAAGTTGAAATTAAACCAATCCGTCTGGCCAGCGTGGTATTAGTAGGCCAAGTACCCCTCCGTCACGGGCGGAAGCGCGTCCATGCAGTGGGGCATTTTTAAGCAGCTGGCATTATACGAAGATCAAAATCTATTTGTCCACTAACAAATCAACAAATCATTATTGAAGGAATTGTCTATGATAAAACTAATTATAAAATGCTTTAATAAATTAATTTTCATTATTAGGCCATTTTTTATGTACCTATATACACCTCTATATACTACCTCTAAAGTAATAATGGGTAGTTAGTATCTACTTAAGTAAGTCTTAAGTTAAATCTTATATCTTAATTAACCAATATAGGTCAAACGTATTTATTGCTCCTATTATGTGAATTTGTCAAGCTAATGGAAGCGACACCGCCAAATCTATATTCAAGCAGTACTAAGTATGAAATAAAATACCAAAAGTACTGCTGGCTTATGAGAAAAGTAAATGTTTCTCTATTTTGTCTCATAATTTATTTAACCATAATCTAAGGTATCATAAAATAACATTTGGCACGCTCGCTTCGCTCGCTCGGCTCGTGCGCTTTGTGGTCACCATACTAACCTAACCTAACCAATTATTTATGACTTTTTCCTTAATTTTATCTTAGGACAAGTGACTTTATAGCAAGAAAAATTAGGACATCTAATAATTATAGAACCCCATTTTATGACACACAAGTATTATAAGTAAATACGATTAGGTAATATACGATTCCGTATGCGTGAACATTATGGAAAGTGATGATTATAGAAAACGTGTTAGGGATTATGATTTTCGGACGATCGATATTCGGAGAAGAAAGGGACTACCAAGTAAATTCTACGAAATTCTGTGTATTATGATCTTTAGAAACCTAGTTTTCTTCATTTACACTCAAATTAATCGACATAAAAAACTGTGGCTTTCAAGTGTTAAGCAAATGACCTTTATGAAGAACTTAATAGATTACGTCTCAAAGATGTAGTTAAACATCCACTAAGTAAGTACCGACATTAATTTATAATACTTATTTCTTATGCTAAATATTCCCAGAGCTTTTACTATTGCTACTAGAAAGCGGATAAAAATACCCTTTTAAATTATTATTTTTTTGTAAATAAGTACGTAACATACTTACACAAGTTACACCTAGATCAATGAAAACAATCATGTTCAATAACTCAAAAATTTGCTTTGAGCGGAAATTGAACTAGAGCCCTCTCTGTTTTATCCATTGATCCATTACACATCTGAATCAGTGTAAAAGTGTATTTTGTGCAAAAAAGCCATCTTTAACACTGGCAATTTAGGTATAGATAGATAATTTTGTATTAAAAAATGAACTACAACCACTTCGCCTCTGAAATTAAATTTATATTTCTTAATAATAAAACGTCTTTATTAATCAATAATAACGCTTCTAAAATTCACAATATTATTTATTTTAAGAAAACGATGTCAAATTAACATAAATAATGGCCTTCCACAGAAACAAGAAGGTTTTCGATAAAAAGAGACGCGATAATATCAACTTACATTGTTAGGCTTAAATATTTTATACAAAATATATTATGGCAATTATTATTAAATGATAAAATATAAAATTTTGGGTCTATCTTATATTTTAAGTGGAATTTCTTTAAATATTTCATTAAGATACCTTTTATTAAAGCGACCTTAAAAAGAAAAGGGTTTTTTTAAGTTCTCATTTTTGAAATGTTTCTTACTTGAAAACTCAGATGTTTCTTGACCAACGAATAATATTCCAAGTTGGTCTAATAGTAGTTTCATCAAAATTTGTTAAAGAATATGCTTATATAAATGAAATTATGATACACAAAGAAAATCCAGACCCAAACTAATCATTTGTGGATCTCAAAAATAAAATTAGCTTTCGTGAGATTTGAAACCACGTTTTTACACACATCACATTCTTTAATAGTAAATAGCCAGTTGCATTTTTAGCTAGGCGGTAATATAATTGTTTTTCATAAGATAAGTAAGTACTTAATCTTAAATATGTATGTACCTAATGCAAAACTATGAGAGAAATGATGTGTGCACCCTTATTACTCTATTATGCAAAAAGGTCTTGACAGATTTGATTGAAACGATAATTGTTTTAGCATCAAAATACCACATAGGACATAAATTGTCTAATAGTAAGTTTAATAATAAGATATTAATTAACCTATTAAAATAGATATACTCTACAATATTCTAAAGGTTTAAGCTACAATTAACTATAAAATAAAATAATCCTAAATAAAGTAAATCGCCATTGACATTAAGTTAAGATTAAACTTGTCTTAAGCAACAAAATTTAAAATTAAATTTCAAATATTATTAAGTAAATGATATTCTTTATATTCAATACATATAATAGTAATAATAATCATTGGTTTAACAGTTATAAAGGTTCTAGTCACGAGCCTTCTGCGGACCGACTCCGCTGGCAATTTCCTATCTGACTGACAATTTCCTTGGCTCGCCCGATTTTAATATAAAACGAGTGAAAAAACATCGCATCGCCCTCGACTTCTCTAGACGGTGATAGATTAGTGTGGATAAGATATTTTTATACGACTTCAAAGGAGGTATGAAGTTGAAAATAGAAAATAGAAGTTGAACAGAAAACTTGTCAGACTCTTAGAAATCTACAGAAAACACATTCCAGTGACATGCTTTACCAGTTCCCAAAAAAATGAACTTGGTCTACAGATACCACACTGGCCAGACAGGTCGACATTAAGCCACATTAGAAACCAGAAGTTGGCATTGTTAAGAGAGAATAAATTGCATAGAAAATGTGAAGAAAAATGTTTTCTTTTCGTTTAATTATGACAAAATAACACTACGAAAACTCAACAATGTTACATTTAGAACAAAATTCGTTCTTAGACCAGATCATTTTATTAAGAAATTACTTATTTGCTTACCTGTATGATATAATCTAATCCTGCCACGTCCACATACCGCCACCTAGTCTCAAACCAAGCAAAGCTTGTTATATTAGTAATAGACAGAGAATAAATTAGTATAACTGTATTCTTTTTTTTGTAAATACATAGAAAACATGTATGCCCAAGCAAGCATTCATGCACACAAAACCAACTACGCCACAATGGTCGCCAATATCTGATAATCTGCTAATACCTATTAATCCGCTTTTAAACATAAATCTTATATAAGTATCGCTTAAATCGGTTATTAATTAAAACCAACTAACAGTCTTATCCATATAATTACAACGTTCCTTTCAAAATGGCTTTGGCGAGAGAAAGAAAAGTGGTTCGCGATGGCCGCCACCTCACCCCTCCTTCTCTGGCAACCCCTCAAACCCCCCCACCTTCGTGTTATTTTACAAAAGATGCTGTTTTATTCAACTCTTCATTGTATTTTTGTATAAAATACATAGCGAGTTGAACAAAAATGTTTTCTTGGTAACGTTATAATTGTTTTCATTTTCGTTTTTCTTTCTTAAATTCTTTTTATTTTTGAAATGTTTGTAATTGAAATATAATTAATTGTTTTTAATTTTTGTAGAGTTTGTACCGTCTGAATAATTTCTATTTAGAACCTTAGTCGCTTTTAACCTTATTACCCCTCCATATGGAGTGGGGGCATTTTCATTGGCATTTTTATCATGGTAAAAATATAATTCCTTCATTTTCAATTATTTTTTAATTACTCTTCTGGCCTATTACAGAGGTATTTGGCATCCACTTAGCACCAATAAATAGGTATTTTATTGTTATTACTATTGGTATTTACATGCAGTTTCGCCTACCTAATTTAAGTTCACGATGTTGTGTAAGTTATAAAAAAAGGAACGAGAATTGACATGCAGAGAAAGGCTGTACCTGTTAAATGCATCCTCAAATATTGGCTAAGATAGTCATGCAATATGTGCCTGAAGACTGACGCGACAGGCTGACCGCGATTTTGCTGGAGTTACCTACCTAATTGCCTTTTATCAAAGACGAAATACTTTTACTTAATATTTTGTATTCTTAATACCCGTTAAAAATTCGGTTAAGTTAACTTTTAGTTGTCAAATTGTCACACAATAGGTAATACAATATGACAACTAAAAGTTAACTTAACCGAATTTTTAATGATTTTAAGGAACGAGAATTGACATGCAGCCAAAATTAACAGTTTAACATAAATAAATAGGTAAGTACCTACTTTAAATTTCTGTTTATAAATAACAAATTATATTGTACGAAATAAGAAAATTCGGAGAAATTTCTAATCACTTCCCATAAACGTCTATCTTAAGATTTTCGATTAACTGATTTTTTTATGTAATGGGAAGCAATCGAGCCAGCAGGTCACCTGATGGTAAGTGATCACCGCCGCCCATAGATTCTTGAAACAGGGATATATCAATCTCAATGGTCAACAGGTCCCTGATCGATAATGTTGAGCATGTTCTATAATACGAAGACTTTCTTATACTTATTAACTTGAAATAACTTATACATAAAGATATAAGAGACGACCTCTGTGGCGTAGTGGTTATTTAACATGACTGCTACGCAGAGGTCTCGGGTTCGATTCCCGCTCAATGCACATCTTTATGTGCATGAACATGATTGTTTGCATTGGTCTGGGTGCTTTATGTGTGTAATATGTATGTATTTACAAAAAAAAACAGTATTTAAGTATGTTTATTCGTGGTCTAGTACCAGTACAAGCTCTGCTTAGTTTGGGACTATATGGCGTTGTGTGAAAGTGTGGGGAATATTTACAGAGGTCGTTAAACTTCACTTTGTGTCGCAGCTTATACATGAATAAGTATAACGATGGCACAGCACATCCAGGTTCAGAGCAACCACTTGTAGATAGCAGTAAAAATTATAAAAAATAAAACGCGAATGTAGTACCCGGTCACATTATCTCGAGACCTGGCGTCGATGACGTCACGTCGCGTCGGCCGAATTACTGATGAGCCAGTGGCGAGTGCGGGGGTTAAAAGGAGAACGAGACGCGAGGTTTACATTCCAGCGAGGTCTCTAGATAATGTTACCGTGTAGTAATTGTTAACATCGGTAGTGGAAACTATAGAAGCATTTATAATAGAGCACTTCGTAAGATAGGCCTTCTAAAGTGTAAGAAAAAGATCTCTAGGTGTTATTATAAACCATGGCATTTTGCACGGTATGCATATAGTGGTCTCCATGTGGTGACGGAGTAAGAATACAGTGTGTCACCCCATCTCATCCCATGGGTGTCGTAAAAAATATAATTTTTAAATACACACATAAAATACTTCGCCAAAATCAAACAGCCATTTCTAAGCACACAAATTTTTGACTTGTGCGAGGACCTAAGTTACAATCTCAGACCAATAACTTGAACACTATTTAAAAAAGTTTTTATGTTTATCATGGCTACAAAAGTCTTCACAACAGAGCTAGGTCTAGCAAGCAATAGGTTTTTTTTTATGTAATTGGTAGGCAAACGAGCCAGCAGGTCACCTGAAGGTAAGTGATCACCGCCGCCCATGGACACCCGCAACCTCAACACCAGAGGAATCACAGATGAGTTGCCGACCTTTAAAAAGGGAGTACGCTCGTTTCTTGAAGCAGTTTCTTGGTAGTCTCTGAACTGGAAATTTTTATTTGTTTTCTATGAATAACATGTACTTATAAGTATATCTATTTACAAGAATAGAGAATGGAATTATGCCTTTCCGAGCAGAATGTTATAAATTCCCGTGATACAAGCTTTCGATAGTTTAACGAACTAGATCGTATTCTGTGAATGTGTGTGGTTTGTAAGTTTGTACTTTGATCGAAAAATATGTTGTGCACAGTACCTAATAAAGGACGCGAAAACATATTGGCAGGTACTTAAGACAAATCCCACAAGAATTTCTCTCATTCACCTAACTCCGTCTCAAGAACAGAATAAATATAATAAAGACTGCTTTTAAGGCTTTCCTTGCAAAAGCCTTTTTCGCTTTCGATTGATTTGTATTCTCAAAGATAAGTAATTAGGAGCCCACTCCGGGCCGAATCCATAAATCCAAGGGTGGGGGAGAAAAAAGGGGGTGTTCTTCTTATATTTAAATATCGAACCCCTTCCGGGTAGGTGCCACGGTTTTTCCAGTAAAAGGGGTAAGTGACAGAAGCAGAGAATAAGGAATGATGTGGAGTCGTGTTAATAATGAGGTATTATATTTTTTTTATAATTCATACACATATTTTTATTTCACATAATATGAAGTCGACTATAATTTGTTCTTATTTTTACATAATATTTTTTATCTGTATATAGTTAAATAAAATTTATTAGGTAAACTCAAATAAACTATTCATTTAGAATAAGTAAACAATACTTCTAATGAAAATCGAAAGATTTTCTGCAATCTACTGCCAGACTTGCAGAGAGGGTAAAGCCATGAGAACAACCTAAAAGAAACTCACAGTCACTCTTTTTAGGTATTTGTTATTTTTAAGAGTTTTAAAACTAATGTGTCTGTAATATGAACTGAAACTGTAATCATACTTTAAATAAAAATTATATTAAGCAAAGCATATTAAAATACCTTTTCTTTAGTAAATAACAATTAATCATTAACTCTTTTAGTCAAAAAAAATATGGTCGAAACATGATCCGGACTTCCGTCCGCTAAATAAAATTAACACACCTTTGGCCGCTTTACTAAGGTTAATAGAGGTTTTATGCCAAAACGTCTCTTTCTAACGAATGAAACTTATACGAATAACCCTTACACACACAAAATAATAAAAATACTTTAAACCAAAATTAAAACAAAAAAACACAAATTCCTCTCAATAGTTTTCTTTATTCCGTCTCAAGATGGACTTAAGAAGCAAAAAGGAAAGAGTCTGAGGGGCGGACCCCTCCACCCCCTAGCCCATTGGAATACAGAATAATAATCGCCAAAAGAAACGGGGAGGGAAAAATATAAATAGGCTATCTCCCTTAGATATTAAAATTTGTACAAGAAAACAGCTCGGGCCGGTTTCAATTTTGTTAAAATAAAATTATTTTCATTTCGACAAATGGCTGCCCTCTTTCCCTTTGCTTTGAAAACATTTATTTTCTGTTGTGTTTCTTCATCCTTTAACTTACGTTTTATGTATCTCGTTTTTTGTTTAAATGATTGTTTTAAAGAAAAAATGCGAAGTTATTTTGAGACGTTAAAAGACACGGAAAGATTCATACACACTACCGTCTCAAAATCATTTATTGTATGAAACAATCTGCTTAATCTGTCAATGTATGGAAAGAAAAACTAATGAACAATCTAGTAAATGTGTGATTTTAGACATTGTATTAAGGAGCATCTTAAAAGTATGTCAAAGGGAAAAAAAACAATTTTTCTTTCTAAAGCATGCTGTAACAAACCGTTGCGGTTTGTTGGCTTAGCGACACCCGTAGCATAAAATTATAGTAATGGTGACTTCATATTCTTACGCCATCGTTATTATAATACACCAAACCAAATTTGGATAGATAGAGGACGGAACATAGCGGACAGTGAAGGTGACCGCTAACGCGTTGTAAGAGGGCCTCCTTAAACCTACATCTGGATCGTAAGTCCCAGACGCTGTTATGCAAGTGTTCCGTCCTCTATCACGCGATGGATCCGGCACCCGCACGGAGGATCCATGGAGTGCTAAGATTAGGTCTTATTCCCCGCTCATCCACAACGCTATCTAAATAAGTTAAACTTGTACCTACAAGTCAACTTAAGAACAAAATATTCTACAGGTCTTGTGTGACCAATAATTTGAGGCGTCGACTTTGGTATCATACAAAGAAATTGATATAGGTACGACTACCAAGCGCAAGGTCGCAGTATCGATTCCTATGCAAGATAATTATTTATGGGTACCTACTGTTTAATTGTAAATACTTAATAATAATTGTTTTACCTAATTAACAAAAGATGGTACTGTACCGGTTTTATATATCTAGCTATGGTTTCGGTACCTGATTAAGTGTAAGTTTTTTTTTAATAAATTTGTTGTATCTTGAAAATACCTGAGGTTTATTCAGGTACGATCCATAAATGATTGTCTTGAGATTATATACTTTGATTGACTCCATCTCCCTTACTCATAAACGCCTCTTAAATTTAATCATTGTTTATCGAGATTTTTACCAGTAAAATCAACCTTATACCAAACAAAACCGTAAGAATTGAAGCTAATCCATTGACTAAAATTAAAGAGGCCTATGAGTAAAGGAGTATGTCTATAAAAGTCCTAGAAAAATTGTCTTTTTCAAAAAGAAAACACTTTATTAAGTAAGTACTTTCTTTCAGTGATACAGTAATGTTGACTTCAAGTACCTACCAATGTAACTTAAAGTTAATCTTAAATGTAGTAGGTAAGTATAGTTAAAGTATAAGAGATAATAGAGATTGCACAAGAATGTGAAAGTAAAACCGCTAACAGAACAACTTCACACTTTTGAACAACTTAAATCGCGTTAACTTTAGTTTTTGAACTTGTACAGACAGAAAACAAAAAATACTTTTTTTTATTTTTTATTGAATTTAATGTATGCCAAACACTTAGAATCTTTTCTTACATACATACTTACATACATAAACTCACGCCTTATCCCGTTCGAGGTAGGCAGAGACGACAGAACGTCACTTGTCACGATCCTGGCAAACAGATTGGGCCTCGTTCACATTCATTAAGCGAGTCGTACATGCGCGTCGGTTACGAGTGCTTTTTATTTGGCCCTTCTCCAATATGCAACCTATCTGGTCAACATACTATTACCGTTACTTACCGTTTATTGATAATAGCGATACGATATACTTAGTACAAATTTTCGCTATAATTTTTCTTTGCTGAATGCCACGATTCGTGCCACGCCGGGCACTCAACCATAGTGTTTTGTGCCGTATCTTCAGGATAGTCATGACAGATACTGTGATAACCCTCTATAAGGACACCTGAGCAATTCCTCACAGCCGAATCGATGAAGGAATTGGTGTCTACTAGCGCCTTGGAAGCGGTGGTAATGTTTGAAAAACTTTTAATATGTAAACTTAGACCAAGTAGTTTTAAACTGACGTTAATGAGCTGTTATTTTGTAAAATAACATTGAGAAAATAAAATATGAACTGAACTGATTTACGTTTATTCAGCTTTTGCGACATCTCTATACAATGGGATTAAATACATACATACATAAACACACGCCTTATCCCGTCCGGTGTAGGCAGAGACGACAGAACGCTTGTCACTATCCTGGGAAGCTTGGAATTAAAATAAATAGTCTCAAATAATGCAATCAAAAAATTTTGTATTTTAATTTGCTAACGCTACATGCAAACATAAGTTAAAGCCACCTGTTGATGCGTATCTTCACTTACAACATATTATCCAAGCTCAATATTGTTGCTTGACAACGGGAGTTATCCTTTGCGTTTTACCAGCCTTTTAGTGTTCCACTGCAAGGATGGGCCTTGTTTTGTGGTGATGGTTGCTTTACGTACAATGATGTCTAGACTGAACAGCTATAATACTAAATTATTATTAAATATTCTGTGACGTGTGGTGACGTAGTAAGAATACAATATAGATCGTATCGTCAGCGCTGTGAGTCGGACGTGTTAATAGTTATTAATTAATCAACAATAGCTTAGCGCGGCGCGAGCCGACGCAAGTGTCATTTTTCACCATGAGTGATAAACTTGTGGAGAACGAGTTGCTGGCTTTTTTACAACAGAAGCTAGACGTTATAGGCGAAGTTTCTGCGCTCCAGATTTGTGTCTCGAATTTCAGCGAGGAAGAAATCGCGGCTGCCAAGTTGCTGATTTTTCGATCGCTGAATAAAGAAGACCGGATGGTGTCACGTAGACGTGACGGACCTAAAAAAAGTATGCAGGACATCATCACACTGCTCAAGACGACCGATCCCGAAGACGTGCCTGTATTTGTAGCTAGGGACTTGAAAAAGTTACCTCTGGTTACTTTAGAGCACGTCGACGTAACGAGTCTTCTAAAGGACATCACATACTTGAAGACTAGTCTGGCGGATGTCAAGAAGAAGTTGGAGACATCCGAAAGAAACGTGACAGAATTACGTACCGAACTAGATGAGTTGCGTAATTCTGTTAAAGTATCTGGGTCACCGATATCGGCGCGTGTAAACACACGTCACGGTGCATCGTCAGCAACAAGCTACGCGTCAGCGGTCTTGTTGTCATCGCCGTCTACAGCTGACAATGCAGAGTGTGACGCACGAAGCTACGCGCGCCCCGCTCCTGTCTCGCAGCCTATTCACTGCAAGACTCCTCGAGCTCCTTTAAATAATGAGCCCAAGGCTACCGCCGGTAAGAAGCTATTGCAAGACAGTAGCAAGAAACGGTCTAATGATGATGATGGTTTCGTGACTGTTCAAAACAAAAAACATCGCCAGCAAAGCAAGAAGAACTGCTGTGGCACAGCACCTAGTGAGCCAAATATCAATGTCCGTGCTGCAAAACCGAACACTCCGGTGTACATTTCACGCCTGCATTACACCACAAAGGCTGAGGACATCGTCGAGTACGTTCGCCATAGGTTGAAATACACGGCGAGAGTGCAGTTGTTAGAGTCGCGCCGCAACGTCAATTTCAAGGCGTTCGTGGTTCGGGTCCCAACATGTTACCTGCATCTCGTCATGGAGGAGACCTTTTGGCCGCAGGGCGTGGTATTCCGCCGTTTTCGTGGACAAGTGCCACCTGATCGCACTGTCCCATGATTTATTTATAACTATGTATTATAAAATTTATATTATTATGTTTTTATTTATTATGTGTATAATTATAATTAGTAGGTACCTATAAATAATGGTAAATAAAGTATTTATGCCTGTTGTCTGGTACCCATAGTACAAGCTCTGCTTAGTTTGGGACCAGTCAGCATTATTAAATTATGTATTATTATGTTATAAATTATATTGTTATAATTACTTATTATGTATTAATAATATTGTAAATAAAGTATGTATGCCTGTTGCCTGGTAGCCATAGTACAAGCTCTGCTTAGTTTGGAACCAGTCAACATTAATAAATTATATTATACTGTGTATTGTTATGTAATATTTTATATATAAATAAATTTGATTTGATTTGAAATTTGAATATGTCACCAAGTCACCACCCCATCTCATCCCATGGGTGTCGTAAAAACCGACTAAGGGACTATTCGTGAATATTATATTATCGAAATATTAATGTCCCAATGCAGGGACGGGCCTCCTCCAGTGACGGAGGGATACTTGGCCTAGTAATACCACGCTGGCCTGACGGATTGGTACAGGGTTTAATTTCAAGTTTTCATTATTTTTATTACGTAAACATAATATTCACGGATATTCCCTTAGTCGGTTTCTACGACACCCATGGGATGATATGGAGTGGTGACACACTGTATTCTTACTCCGTCACCACACGGAGAATATATACCTACTTATTTGCCATGTCCTTTTTAAAATAGGTATATTACAGAAAATATACCCAGGTACTTATTTTAAAAACGACAGGGGTGAAACAATGGAACCTACCAAGGTAAAGCATGTATGAAAAGATCGTATAACAAAGCTTTCCATAAGAACAAGTCATGAGTTTATATAGACGACCTCTGTGGCGCAGTGGTTTTATAAAATGACTGCTACGCAGAGGCCTCGGGTTCGTTTCCCGCTCAATGCAAATCTCTGTGTGCATGAACATGATTGTTTGCATTGCTCTGGGTGTTTCCTATGTATAATATGTACTTATGTATTTACAAAAAAAAGTATTTATGTATGTTTATCCATTGTCTACTACCCATAGTACAGGCTCTGCTTATTTTGGGACTAGATGGCGTTGTGTGAAAGTGTGAGGGATATATTTATTTATTTATAACCATGTAATCCTCTCTATTTTTAATTAAAACAACCAACTAATGAATGGTAAAATAAAAAAATTACACAGCATCTTAAAAGTAACTTTGAAAAAAAATACGCAATGACAAGCTTGTGTGAGCGAGACAGCAACACTGGGAGGGTAATTTTTGCCAATACTTAAACGAAGATAGATAGGCGACCACCCTTCCCAAGGGGGAGGGAGTTTTAAGAAAATTTTAACTTTTCTTTATTCAAAGCACTGCCTCCTTTAAAGGGTGGCGGGAGGGTACCCATTTTTCTTTTACCATTCTCTTTGGCCGGTCTCAAAGAGAAATAACACAGTACTACTCCCACTTAAGCATTTATTAAATCCGCTATTCAAAATGAATTTATATCAAGTGTTTTTGTTCTGTTTAACTGTTACCATTTGGTTTTTAATATTAACAAATATTTTATAACCTTTTTGTTGTAATCGCTTTAATGTTTAAGGTTTCAGAAATTACTTATTGCTTAAAAGTAATTATTCCTATCTTTAAAATACCTTTGAAAGAATACGTGCCGTGCGGTTCCCGGTTAGAATAGGACTGCCCCATTATCCTCCCGTTGGTGTCGTAAAAGGCGACTAAGGGTCGTGGGACCCGGTGCATACAACCTAGCACCTCGTTTCAACCTCCTGGTTGGGAGTAAACCACCAACAATAGCATTCCCAAGGAGGGTTGGCGTCAAGCAGGCGGCTGGCCGTAAAATACCTATAGCCAAAACTTTTAGCAGCATGTGGAAGAAGTAGACATGCTGCGCCTACCCCAAAAGAAAAAATAATTGGGATAAGGGCAGGGGAATGATGAAACAATACACAAGGGGAAATTTGGATGAGGTTTAGCATTGGGCCTCTATGGCAATAATGAAGATGATGATACACTGTGCATAACTGTAAGGTACCTGCGGGTAACAAGAGCCGGTGGGTATCAAGAGCCGTTGCTTGAAAATGACACTTTTAATGATCACAGCACCCTACATTTACACATGCTTAAAAATGACCAATAGGAAAGCTAAGATCCGAGCTCGCGTCGTTGCACGATCATCAATCTTACCAGTAGCCACGAGTCAGTTGAGAGTGATAGACAACGCAGCTCCACTATAATTTATTCTTGCCAAAACAATTTTTTTTTTACCTATAATACAGTCGTTTGTTCAAATCTTGTTAATTAATTGTGAATGTTATACAAATAGTGCGGGCTAGTGGAGATAAGTTATCAATTTTTGTTAATAAATACAATACTTTTTACCGTTTTCAATTATGCTATTATCAGGGGCTAATACGGGCCACGCTCGAGGCGGGTACATAGGCCGGCCCTTATTATACATATAGAATGTAAATTAATTTTAACAAATTTCAATAGACTTCGTTATTTTAATACATACCATAGTTATTATTATTAAGCATGTATTTGTTATTATTTTTGTATCATAAATCATCCCTAATATCTTTAATTAACTTCAATCAAATCAATCAATCAACTAGCCTATTGCAGTCCACTGCTGGACATAGGCCTCTCCCAATACACGCCACAGAACTCGGTCCTGCGCCTTCCGCATCCAGTCCGACCCAGAGACCTTTATGAGGTCGTCGGTCCACCTAGCTGGGGGGCGTCCTACACTACGTTTGCCGAGTCGCGGTCTCCACTCTAGGACACGTTTGCTCCAACGGCCATCGGTCCTTCGACAGATATGACCAGCCCATTGCCACTTCAGCCTGCTAATACTACGAGCTATGTCGGTAACTTTGGTTCTTTGTCGGATAACCTCGTTCCGGATTCTATCCTTCAAGGAGACGCCGAGCATAGCCCGTTCCATAGCTCGCTGCGCGACTTTAAGTTTGTGGACTAGCCCTACTGTGAGTGTCCACGTCTCGGCACCGTATGTCATTACTGGTAGGACGCATTGGTTGAAGACTTTGGTCTTCAGGCATTGCGGTAAAGGCGAAGAGAAGACCCGACGTAACTTGCTGAATGCTGCCCAACCCAACTGGATCCTGCGATCGATTTCTTTCTCGAAGTTGTTTCTACCAAGTTGGACAACCTGTCCCAGGTAAACATACTCTTGAACAACTTCGAGCATCAATCCGTCGACATAGATCGGCCTCGGCGTTACATGTTTGTTAAACATGATCTTCGTTTTGTTTAGGTTCATGCCGAGTCCGACCCGTCGAGAGGCTCCATTTAGGCCCTGCAGCATCCCGTCAAGCTGTTCCAGTGACTCTGCCACGATGACGATGTCGTCAGCAAACCGGAGGTGTGAGATATACTCGCCGTTGATGTTGATGCCCCGTCCAGTCCAGTCCAACGTCTTAAAGACGTCTTCGAGTGCGTTGGTAAAGAGCTTAGGGGAAATAACATCCCCTTGCCTCACCCCTCTACGCAGCTCAATAGGTGGGGTCTTTTTGTCCTGGAGCTGGACGGTCATGGTGGCAGTTTCATATAGAGATCTCAACACCTCGATGTACCGCCAATCGATGTGACATCGCTGCAGAGCATCCAGAACCGCCCAGGTTTCGATTGAGTCGAAGGCTTTTTCGTAGTCCACGAAAGCCATGCACAGCGGCTGATTGTACTCCTCAGTCTTCTGTACAATTTGCCGAACAACATGGATGTGGTCCACGGTGCTGTAGCCTTTTCGAAACCCGGCTTGTTCCGGTGGTTGGAAGTCGTCGAGTCTTCTGGCGAGGCGGTTTGTGAGTACTCTCGAGAACAACTTGTAGATGTGGCTCAGGAGTGATATGGGCCTATAGTTCTTTAGTAAGGATTTATCACCTTTTTTGAAGAACAGGACCACCGCACTCCCGCTCCACGCCTGAGGTGTTAGGCCCTGGTGAATGACGGAGTTAAAAAGCGTTGTGAGCTCTTTAAGGATAGGTGTTCCGCCAGCTTTTAGTAGTTCTGTAGTGATTCCGTCATCACCTGGACACTTATTGTTCTTAAGTTGCTCGAGAGCAGCTCTGACCTCGCCCCGGTTGACATCGGGGATGTCCTCCGTATAATGGCGCGTGAGTGGGGCTCTGTGGTCATCCTCGCTAGGTCCCAAGGGTTTAGTCATCCGTGATGCGTACAGGTCCTTGTAGAAGCTCTCTATTTCCTCGAGTATCTCGAACTTGGAGGTCACGGTTCTGCCGTCCGCAGTGTGTAGTTTCGTTAGATGGGATCTACCAAGCTGGCGCGCAAATACTTTGGTGCCTCTATTCTGTTCGATCGCAGCCACAACGGCGCGGGTGTTGGAACATCGGAGGTCACGTCGCACCAGCTTCCGGATCTTCCGGTTGAGGTTTCTCCCATCCGACGAAGAGGACCGCGCGGGTGACATCTCGCGTCTTTGCCTCATAAGTTCGAGAGTCTCGGGGGAGAGCTTAGGCTGCCTGACTTTGCTTTTTCCGGGGAAAACCCTTCGAGACACATCCTGTAGCGTTTTGACCACTGCGTCGGTTTTCTGGTCAACGTTGCCATCATTTAATTAACTTAAAAGTGTCCAAGTTGTTGATCTCGATAACAATAGATTTTATAATAAGGATAAGAAGGGCCACATACGTGGCCTGTCTTATACCGTACTACTTATTTATAAAAAAAAATGTTTTAGTTTTGTAATTTCCATAGATAATATTTAAAAATTTACAAACTTATTGTTTACGTCTGTGATTATTTTGACGATATGTTATAGATAAAGGTTATTATGACATGTTTTTGCTACGTTAGTTTATTAAGAGCCATTGCTAGTTTTTCCTTTGATTAAGTAATGTTAAAAGCGTGATTTAATGCCAAATGATAATTAAAGTCAAATGAAACCGAAAACAATATTTTTTCAATTGATTACTCTTTTAGTATTTGAATTAAAATTTGGCCCTTATAAAACTACATACGTTTATTAAGGGCCAAAGAGAGGGTTTTTTAAAATCATGATTACTATGCCTAATTGAGATGAAAATACTTGTAATAGTACTTTCTGATGCAGATATTGAAATAAACATTACCATGATATTAAATATTTTATTATATTTCTTTATTTATAGAAATTATTTAGGTTTAGATTAAGGTGGCCCTTATTTACCGCAAGTACCTTATTAGTTTTTACTCGTAGGTACTTATACTTATTATAATAATATGTAATATGCAGGAGATCCAAATATACCAGTAAAGCGCTTAGTATTGATAGTTTACAGCAGTGAACAATCTCATCGTTCCACCAATCGACGTCTGTGGCGTAGTGGTTGTATAACATGACTGCTACGCAGAGGTCTCGGGTTCGATTTCTGCTCAATGCAAATATTTGTGTGCATGAACATGAGTTAAGTACGAAGTAGCCCCCTCTCTCGCGTCTCGCCAACTTAACTCGCCAAAATACAGGATGGAGATCTATTAAAAATCAACTTAATCAACAACTTATACTACTTAACTCGCTACTGTACTTGTCGATGTGTAAATCGGTCTTGAGGGACACACACGGTCTCTGTTGAAAAGTTTGGAGGTGGCCTATGATATCTATCAGCAAATGTGAATGATCTCAATACACAGGACGTGATATAGATACGTTATAAATGTGATAAGTAGGTAGATGATGATGATAAAACTGTGGCGCACTTACAATATTATTGTGCAGACTACGTACCTATTCAATTTAGTTTAGTACAGAATATATAGAAGACTAGTAATGTACAGACAACAAGAGCAAGGGAATAGCCATGTTAGGGCTCATAGCCAATACCGTAATGGGTCTTAGACGAGATGGCAGCATGGATGAACAGGAAAGGACAAACCGCAGCAGTAATGTTGGACATGGAGAAGGCCTTCGACAACCGGTCCTTCCGAGTCGCTATCGAAGGAGTGACGTCATCGGAGAGGCCCATTCACGCTGGAGTGCCCCAAGGCAGCTGTATATCGCCGGCCCTTTACAGTCTGTACACCAACGACATACCAGTGGTCGGTGATGTCACTCTGGCCCTATTCGCTGACGACACAGCGTACCTGGCCAGCTCAGTCAACGCTGCACACGCAGCACGAAAATTGCAGCCCACTCTCGACGCACTACCATCATGGCTCGAGAAGTGGAGGCTCAAATACAACGTGGCCAAGACACAAGCGTTACTGACTGGTCGCAAACGCCTGCCACCACCTCTGAAACTAATGGGCGAAGAAATCCCCTGGACCCCTCAAGTCAAGTACTTAGGGGTCACAATAGACAGGACGCTGTCCATGGTCCACCACGCAAGGATAGCCAACCAAAAAGCGCAAGTGGCGAAGATGAGGCTAAGGCCTCTGCTTTCATCGCAGTTACCCTTACGTGCCAAGCTGGGTATATACAAGACATACATAAGATCGCGGATCACCTACGCGGCCCCAGCTTGGTACAACTTGACAGCCACCACAACGCGGAACACACTCCAGCAGAGGGAGAACGCCTGCCTTCGTCTGGCAGTGGACGCGCCTAGATACCTGCGAAACTCGACCATCTACAGAGACCTGAAATGGGAGAGCCTCGAAGACCATGTCAGACGGATGGCAGGTGGAATGTTCTCCAGAGCAGACCACTCTCAGTTTCCCCATCTATGGCAACTTGCGCCGCTCCAAGAGGTGGAACCAGCAACGCGCGCACGGAGGGCATCCAAGCGCCCCGCTCGGGAACTGATTCCGGTTCCCTCGAGCGGGGCACAAGCGCCAGCAGCAGAACCAGGACCACCACCACCCTCTCGTCGGTGGCTAGCTGGGCCTCTCCCAACGGAGAAACACCCGGCTGGCTGACTCGAGGGTGGCTAACAACCCAATGACCGACCCATCGAAATAGGTCGCGACGAAGACACCCTTATGGGCACAAAGCCCAAATGGAACCGTCGCGAAGACAACCACGAGGTACCGTAATTTGAAATAAAAATAATTTAGATTATCTCCATCTTGTATCAAAATTATAAACTACAGCAGACAGACTAATATTAGCTGCATATGCTAAAATTAGTGTTAATTACAGGCGCTAGATGTCGCAAACCGAATTTACCCAGCACCATACATTAACTCCATCTTTTATCAAAATTATAAACTACATCAGAATACGCAGCTTAAATTAGTGTTAATTACAGCCGCTAGATGTCGCAAACCGAATTTACCCAGCACCAAATTTTTGCTTTTGTTGATTTCCGGACAACTTTCGATTTTGCGTTTCATCCATTTCAATCATACCTTTATGAAAAGACAAACATTTTTTAATTACGCACCCTGTCAATAGCATGCTACTTTCGGTGCTGGACGTGGCTAATAACTATCTACGAAGACTCATATTATTTATATAGTGCAAAATATCACCCAAGTTGCACCTAAATCTAATCTTCTACGTGTGGTGTCGGAGTAAGAATACAATATATCACCACCCCATCTCATCCCATGGGTGTCGTAGGAACCGACTAAGAGACTATTCGTATTATCTTTACGAAATAAAAAGAAAGAAAACTTGTTATTAAACCCTAACCAATCCGTCTGGCCAGCGTGGTATTAGTAGGCCAAGTATCCCTCCATTACGGGAGGAGGTCCGTCCCTGGAGTGGGACCTTAATAGGTTGGTATGATGATGACCTAAATCTAACTAGCGTGGTCGTAGTAACAAACTCTGGACACAAAACACAGACACTTCATGATAAAGTTGTCTATAAGAAATAAAAACAAAAACAATTCGTATGATTTTTTATTGAAACCCGATTTTATGTTATTTCATTTTTAAAATTACATTTAGCTCACTCCGCGCAATGACTAGAACGCACATATTCATAAAGATTTATAATACAACTTATTTATTATTAATTAACCACACATTTAACTCATAAATATTATTATAATACCATTGGTAAATTATTGAATACTATTTAGTATTGTTTAGTATATGTTAGACGGTATATTGTAGCTATGATACCGTCAGTTTACAGTGTTTAATACTGAAAATAATACTATGGTTTAATAAAAATATGTTTAGGGTGGGAAAGATAAGTATAGCGCCGATTACACTAGACTACATGTAGTCAACTACATCATGTAGGAGACTACATGTAGTATAGTGTAATCACATGTAGGACAGTGTAAACAGAACGTCCTAACACTAAAAAGTTAGGATGTTCTTATGTAGGAGACTACATGTAGTCTAGTGTATTATACAGCTATAAAATAAAAACGCACATATTTTGTTAGGGTTAGTAAAGCGCTTGTAACATCATTCATATGTAAAAGTAAAAGAATTTGAATATTTAATGTTGCACAAGGCAGATTGCCTTGTGCAACATTAAATATCCAAATTCTTTTACTTTTTTTTTAAGGGCCCCATTTTAATAAAAAATCATCTCGTAATAATAATAACAGTTAAAATAATGTTATGTGTATCCATTACCAGATTAAATATCTCTTAAAGGGCCTCTACGCCTTGGCTTCGGCCCGATGTATGCATTCCAAAGAATCGGGTCTCCAATAGACTCGACTATTACGGAAAAGATAAACAGTTATAATAATATTATCAACATAAATGGTAATAAACAGTTAATGTTGATATGGTGAAAACATTATCAGATAAAAATAACTGCGTTTTTATTCTATAGGAGTAAATATAACATAAGTACGTAACAGCTGATATTATTTGCATCAAGAAAAAAATTGCTTGTTTGCATGCAGTTTCTATCTGCAACAAAGTAGTATCGAATCTGCATTTAACAGAAATAGAATTACGAACAATTGTCCGATTGATATAACAACATATTCCATAATGTTTATAAAACAAAATAATCTTATGCGATAATGGTTTTTGATCTAATTTTTGGCGAGGATTTGGCATACTATTATTTTTTTTAATATTTAATGTAATTTCTTAGTTCTTAATAGTTTACCAGTACTTTTCTTACACTTTTGGCATTAATACAGTCAATTATTTTATAACAGTACATAGTTTATATTATTTTATCTTATTATCTAGATCGACAGACGCCGGGTACAAACTGACAACATGTTAAAATGTATAAGGTATCAGATAGCACGAGTGTCAAAATGTACAAACGTCAAATAGTTTCAAATCGTCAAAGTGTTGTAACGATCAAATGTAGGATTGCAGAGTTGTTAGAAATTACAAATGTAATAATGGATGAGTGTCAAAATGCACAAATGTAATAATGTTAACAAAAATTAACTAATCAAAATGGTGACTTTGAGAGAGCACAAATAAACGCCGGAAACTGACTAAGGGACTATCCGGGAAGTATTCCCAACTTGTGAAGTTTCTGGGTATTTCTTTCATTATAATCGTGCAATTTGGCGTAAAGGTCAATCACTGGAACTTGATACCACTAAGGAAGGAAGAAAACTATTGAATCTGAGATCATATTTTTCTCTCTTATCAGAAAAAACAATGTAAAATAAAATTTAAAAAAATCTAGAATAATAAGTAAATGAGTATGTAAGTTTTGCGAATTTTAATTTGAACTTAGTGTTAATACACAAGTTACAAGGTAGCACTTATAATAGTAATTGGTTTATAAGAAAAAGTCTGCCAAACTACTGCCACTTTCGCAGACGACTATAGAAGAGCTCTGAGAAGAACGTGGCCAAGAAACTCAAGCCACTCTTTTTAAAATAATAATTTGACTTTGTTACAAATTACCAATAGCGTGAACTTTACATCATAAGTATTGAACGTTTTAGCAACTATATATTTTGACCATTGCTCATTTTGGTCATACACACACATATTGTCGATTGAACATTTTAGCATTAGTACATTCTGACACAAGGCTGTTTTGTCATGTGATGTATTGTACATTTTGACACTCGTGCTATCTGATACCATAAACATTTTAACATGTTGTCAGTTTGTACCCGGCGTCGATCGACATTTTATTATATTAAATATATACAGATTTTATCAATTTATTTATTGAACTTTTAGTTTTAATATTTATGCACATTTGAAAATTAATCGTGTTATATATGAATTCTTTCTCTTTCGTTTTAATGCTTAATAATTAAATACAATGAATGTAAATTAGATAAATAAATATCTATTTAGCAATACCGTAGTTCCGGTAACATAAATACTTTAAGGGTTTCACACACTGCTGTGTGTGAAACCCTTAAAGTATTTATGCTATAATGTAAAGATGTACATTATAGCATAATACATCTCATTGCATCTTTCCATAGAAATCGTCAGGAGACCACACACGACAGAATCTATATTTTTTTACATACATTACATTTACATTAGTTAATACACATTATAGCTGCTGTGTGTGAAGGCCTTTATTTTGTACACCATCTCTATTTTTATGCCCATAAAATATGGCGTTACTATAAGTACATAAAAATGCGTAAGGAATTAAAATACAGCTGGATATTATATAAATAACTCAAATACATCCAACAAGTTACCTTTGGGTAATTCAATTGTAATATTATTATACTGGATGGGAAAAGCGCAGGACCGTGTTCTGTGGCGCGTGTTGGGACAGGCCTATGTCTATCAGTGGACTGCAATAGGCTAGTTGATTGATTGATTAAGTATGAATACAGCAATGAGTACTAACAAGATTAATTTTCATATGTACAAATCTAATTTATCATAAAGTTCAATACTTTATACAATCATTTTTATACATACATAAAATTCCAAATTACTCGTTCGAAACGATATAAACATTTTAAATTAAATATTGATTTGATCTTAAAATCGTCACTTTTTTAATTAGTAATACTTTTTTCAGGTAGAGGACAGACTAAAATTAAAATTATCACAGAAATTACAATACCCGAACAAACTTAAAATATTTAGGTTACAATTAAAGTGAAAGCTCAGACTTACATTTGCAAAGCAAATTAGTCTCTAAAATAATAGGCATAAGTATGAAATTAGCTACACAAGTACCACGTACAATAATACTGATTTCGATTTCTTACTAAGCATTTTTAGTATACACTTATAAATAATATGAATATATATTATATATTAACTTAAAATAAATAACATTTGACTAGATTTAGTAATAATAGGGAATGTAGTGTCAGTCTAAAACCATACAAAATAAGTATTAACATAGATTAATAGAAATAGAATAGAATAGAAATAGAAAATTATTTATTCGCAGCAAAACATACAAATATAAAACACTTAATAGCTACAGCTAATACATTTGGCAAGGATGAAAAATAATGATTACTTAGTATAAATAGCGCAATGACTTAAACAATGATTAAAACACAGAAACATATAAATTGGCAATAATCATTGAAACTTAAAATTAAAAATTAATATAAAATATTTTACTTAATGGAAGACTGGAGTTTTCAAATAAATATTATCTCCAAGAGAGCAAACAGGTTTAACCATAAAATATAATAATTAACATAAATTCAGTCATTTAAAAGCATATAAAATTTTATTATAAGTACCTAACTAAAAACAGTCTAAGGGTCAATTCACACGCACCTCAACCACACCACAACAACGCCATGTGGTCGGGCTTATATTTTGTTTTGAAAATGAGTATTACAATTTACACGTACCACATATAGTCGTTGTTATAGACCACCTGTGTAATACGGCCACATCGCGACGGCAACACCACCACCGGCGGCGGCACCGCGGCCACATCGCAACGACAGCGACAACGGTACCACAACGCAACTGTAAAAAGCCGCTGCGACACTATTCACACGTAACCACAGCTTGACCACATTTTATCGCTGCGACGTGGTGTGGTTCAGGTGCGTCGGAATTAGCCCAAAATAATAGGCTCAACAAAATGTACCGACTGTCACTATCATATTGAACCTATATCAATTATAATTAGGGACCAAAAACATTTGAACCAAGTTCTAATACTTCGAAATTATTTTAGTCAAAAAAGTATATTATTAATAATACTTTTATTTTGAGTATAACTTAAAAAAACTTAAACTACAAACTTAGTTCTATCGACTTGAGCGTCGCAATTTTTGGAATAATTTTCGATAAAATAATATCGAATCTAAATTTAGGAAGGCCCAGATACCCCAAATAACATAATTCTATACGATACGTATCATATCCAAATTTTAGTATTAGATTTAAATGTTTATTTTTAAATTTTATAACCAGTTAAACTTATAATATCAGTGAGATTTTGTCCAAGACATATAAGTACATATTTTTTAAATACAACCAAGATATACATAGTGACTTTTTGTTAAATAATTAAATTTAATTAAGAGACCTCATCTCTTTCTTGTTTTAAAAACAAAATCAGTTTAACTGCAGCGTTTTCATATTACAATTTCACAATAAATATTACATATTATTATTATATTATTTTACAACAATATATTTAAATACAAATTCTATCTGGTCAGTTCTACTGTCTTTATATTTTAAAAGGTTGAACCAAACTCTATATATTTATTTGAAACAATTTTTTTTTACTCAAAGTATTTACTTTTAAATATAATCGTATAATAATTTATAATTAAGTAAATTTTGATTTAAATTTTGGCAAATCTATAGAAGCACTTGAAAATGGCAGCTATCCTGCTTTTTATAACAAATTTAACATTAGAATGAAATTCCATGAATAGAAGAGACATAATTTGACATTATCTTTTAATCATATTTGCAATCACATTGAAATACATACTCTTAAATATGTTTCATACCCATTTTAATTAGATAATCGAATGTTCAAAAAGCGCTTCATTAGTTCTTTTATTGTTGGTAACGAAGTCTTGAGAAAAGACAAAAAAGTATTTGTATAACACACTGTCAACACATTAAATGTTATTCAATTAGTTAAATATAGCATTACAAAAAAAAAGTTTTTGTTTACAATATTTATCTAAAAATTTAGATAAACAACTGAACTGCACATAAAACTAAAAATATAGTATAATAATTTTTGTTTGGAAATTACATATAGCTTTTTGGAAATAAGCACAAATAAAATCTTTGTGAGAAAAGCAAATATTTGTATCTCTGTTTAAAAATAGAGTATGTTTATCAATATGACTGAAAATGTTACATTTTTGGCTCGTTATGTTGGCAAACAATTTCTTGTTGTATGGCATTACAGTTTACGTTTGTATCTGTAACCCAGTATTGTATTAAGCTCGATTATTTTAACTGTATTAAAATCACCGTAATTGCCTACTTTAATTCATATTCCGAAGAATAAATAAAATAAATAACACTACGTCGTTTGGTACTAGAAACTTATCAGTTGTATAATTATTTACTGTTTCATAAACCTTAAAATGTTTATTTCAAAAATCGGCATTTTTTAAGTTCTAAAGTTAGGGATTTAGGTATCTTGAACCAGTACTTTGTTTTTTTTTTTAAATAAGGTATTATTGTGGCCTGAATTTTTTTGTCAGATTGTTTTGTGAGCTCTTTTATAAAGCCTTGAGCAATGTGATTTTTGTTTTTGGTTTGCCGTTTGGAAATATAAATAAATTAGTTATTAAAATGGTTAAGTACATCTTTGCTTGCTCTTCAGACAAAGAAAGTGTCAGCAATACTATTCTGTTGTATTTATAATATTACTATTGCTATTTATTAAGGCTTATTTTAATATGTTTTCATTAGTCTCCTGTATTTATATTTGGGTGAATGCACAATGCTTCCGAACCAACTATTCTTCTTACTTTTTTCTTTCAAAAATGAAAAATAATTTTCTCAGGTACCCTTTAACCCTTTATCTGGCAGATGTGATTATATTGCCACATAATTAGCAACTCTAATTACCTTGTAATAAAGGTCAAAACCAGTGAAAAATGAAGTTACTTATGCTGGTTAAAGGGTTAACGACGTAGTGACATAGCCTCACTCCAAGCCCACATGTATTATCAACATTATATATTACAATATCTACAATGAAGCCAAGCTCTGTTAATATAGAATTATAATAAAAAACGCGATAACTATCCACTATGTGTAAAAGCTAAACAACTTTTATTTAAAACGGATAACCGTCGCGAAATTTTGTAAAACTACCCACATCGAATTTTATTACTCATTTTTTTTTGTTTAGTTAATTAGTTGGCCCATTTATTTTGTAGACTAATACTAACCTACTATCGGCACAAGTCTCAATTAATTTTGGCACGATTTTTTCACAACACATTCACTATATACTCGCTCTATGCGGTGGCATTTGAAAGGTTAAGGTATCATTCACGAAGTATTGATCTTGGTCGTCTTCATCCGGTAAGTAGTAACCGTAGCTTCCATCTTGAGATACGGTATCTGGCGCATAATTCCTGGGCATCTCGCACGTAAACTCATCCCAATTTCTATCTATAGATTTTCTTCTTTTAGCGAATAGTATGGAGCCATCGAAAGCGTATTCATCGTCGAAATGAAGTACTGCATCATCGTAAAAGTAATTCTCCATACGTTTGTTGCTAGTGTTTCTAGCAATATTCTTCATTAATTTCTTTTTCGCGTAGCTTGATTTCTCTGAATCGTAGTCGTCGACTAGAGGGTCGTTGCTACGGTTTTCTGACCGCAGATTCATAGAGTATAGGGATGAGCTATGCGGGCTAGTTTCTAGCCTGGTGCTCAGGCTATGTCTGTATGGATGTAGATACTGTTCATTATTGTTGCATCTGAGTTCATACATCATCATGCCTCTTCGTAATTGTTCTCTTCTTTTCGCAACAATTTCTCTGAAGTCCTCTGGGTCTAGTTGAAATTCGTTAGTTTTGGCGTTCATGTATAGATATCCTGAAGCAGAATTAAGTCGAAGTGATTGTGAGCGGTTTTTGGAAGATGATTTCTCAATGTACCGCGGTATGTTGCCGAGTTCGCGGTAGTTCTTGGATTTTATTTGCTTTATATTTGTTGGTGGTACCGGTGATAGTGGATCGCGGTATGGTATTGACCTGAAAGTAATTTTAATAGAATTATTTAAAATATGATAAGATATTTAGGACGGCGGGAAGCTGATGGATGAGGGAGGCACAGGACTGCGCAGAGTGGAGACTTTTGGAGGAAGCCTATTTCCAGCAGTGGACGTCCATAGGCTAATATGATGAAGGTATATTTAGGAGCGTTTATAAGGCTCACTAGCGCCGCTAATTGAAAAAAAATCATAACCCGCAAATAGAATAAGTAATGTTTTTTTACATTACTTATTCTATAGTTGATAACGAAGTCTTGAGAAAAGGTATAATTATGTATAAGCTAGCTACTTACTTGTTAGGTCCGAAGCAATTGCAAGAACAGCTACAGACACTCGGAGCATATTCTTCATCCACATACAGCGGTACAAGAGATGTGTCTCCTGTAATATATAACAATATGTTATTTATATGTATTTATGTGTACAAAGTAAAAATGGTGAGTGTCATGGCTCCAACTCAGTGCCGTAAAGGGAACAAAAGTAAATTGATATTTTTTTTGGCGCGGACGTATGGCGGTGGTGTTTAGTCAAGAAATCATAATATAAATCTTAACTGCATTAATATAGAGTCGCATTTGACATAAAAATAATAAGCGTCCGCGCCACTCGGCCACAAATGCCCCCTTCCTCCGCCATGGGTGCGGGGCGCCATATGCCATACGCTTCTTCAGTATAAACCGCGCCTAACGTTGTCCCTGTAAGGGATTTTTATAAGTCCACCAGTCCAGGGGAGAGGCTTTTGCCCAGCATTGGTATGACATATACAACAGTAACGGTAGTATAATCTTACCAGTCCCACCATGTCCCGGGCCGGCCGGTAGCCTGGTGCCACGAGACACGCCCCGCAGTACCGCGCCGTCTGCTGTGATCACGTCACCTTCTAGTCGGACCGCCACTTGTTGAGCCTGGAAATAAAAGTGTATGTTTAAATACTCTCTAATCTTATAAATATATTAAAAAACAAATTTAAGTTTTTTAACCTGTCACGTTATTTTTGGGTCACCTATGTAACACTTAAATATTCCAAAATAATAAAATATGGCACCATAAAATAAGACTCCAAAGAAAGCTATAGTTATAACATGATTAAGATGAAGGAGAACATGTTTAGGTGAGGCCTCGAGAAGAACAATGACCTGAACAGCATATGCGGTGCTCCCCAAACTAGGATCCACCTCTCATCGTCTCCCGGGTGTCCTTAAATCCTGCACCCAGTAAAAGCTAAGGAGCGATAGCGCAGTCAGACATCGTTTTTGCCATCAATACGCTAAGAAGATGATGATAAAGTAGCTGATCTTTAGTAGTAAGTGGGGTAATTAAATTTCCCTTGTTACTACTGGTAGTAAGATTGGTAGTAACACGGGCAATAAAGGGATCAAAGTACGATTGAAGGCTCCGAAGACAGCCAAGATTTTTTATAGCAGCAGACTTAAAAAACCAACCTGTTCAGCTTGAGCCTGATCCCTCTTCTCATCCTCAGTGTTCATGGTGACAAACCTCAAGACAAGCAAGTTAAGACAAGCAGCAACTATGGCCAGGCCGAACAGTATGAATATTAGTGCGAACATCACGTATGAGGGCTTGCGGTTTAGTGCATTGTCTTTTTGTAGAGCTACCATGTCCTTTATTTTGCTTGACGTTTCGGTACAGGTTACACTGGCCGAGGTTTCAGGCTGACTAAGACTAAAGCCAGTGTAACTTGTGTCAAAACTTCAAGCAAAACAGAGGTAACTATAGGCCGACCGTTTATCTCAGTCCCCGCCTGCGGTATGAAAGGGACGAGGGAGCGGGGTAGCCGTGTCCGTTATGGTAGCGTACACAAAAGCTATTATTATCGAGTTGGTTACTATGCCAAATAAAATAATTTTTTCCAAAAAAAACCGGCTTCAAAGACAAAAATTGCACTACAAAGTAAAAAATAATAAGTTGTATTTTGGTTTTGCAACATTAAATCAGAAATTCTTTTTACTTAATTATAATCTAAAGAATAGGTTCTTTTAATTATTGTAACAAGTACGTATTGTTAAGGATATTTCTTGAAGAGTCTACAAATATTATTTATTTGTAGATTCTTTAAAATATAATCAAATTATTACAAATAATGTAATATTATTGTTATTTTTGGAGTCGGTGTCAGCCACGATAGTTATATTCTATTATTTATTCCTGACTATAAATTTAAAGAAATATGATTTCGTGTTATACACTGACTAAAGATTATGATGAGAAATAAGTACTACGAATCAAAGACAATTACTTAAAATTTGCATGCGAAAATGAAACGGCCATGTTTGTTTTAAATAAAATATTTATCAAATTAAAAACCATTTAAAGTGATCAGGATGTGTTAGACAAAACTCTATTGCCTTTTCTAACGACTTTGTAGACAAGATTTTGCATTGTTGATCCTATTCCCGTATATTTTTTTCAATTGACGGTGCTGATTAGGCCTATAAACGCCCATAAGTTATGGAAAGCTTTAATCAGCTGTTACTAAATAGGTATATTAAAACGATTGAACGTGACACAGGTATTTTAAAATATATTTATTTAAATATGTTAAAAATAGTTATTTAATATTTGTTTAATTTTTAAACCAATCCATAAACAATCAACAACTTTATGTCATAATGTCGAAGTCATATAATAATATAATCTGTAATTCATGGCCGCCATTCCATTAGCTTATGTATTATCGTATCTCGTTGGCTGACACCGACTCCAAAAATAACAATAATATTACATAATTTGTAATAATTCGATTATTTTTTAAAGAATCTACAAATATTTTGAATAAGAATGTTTTGAAAAAAATAACATTTAGTTACTTAAATAAGTCTTTGTTTAATTTGTGTAGTTTTAAAATATTATATTGCTATAATTTGCATATCCGATGTTGATAGACTGTTGAGACTAATGTATTCATACACTAACACCTGATGTACACAGTTTTGCAATAAATCTTTATCTTTTATCTTTAGTAAATATATTTGTTATTATAAGAATGGCTGATTTAAACTATAAATATAATTATAACTAAAGTCTTAGAAAATATTTACAAATAATAACAATTGTACAATCATTAATTATATATATTAAAATCACAGTATAATCACATTACAATAATCACAGTTTACATTAAAACAGGTATGATTTAAACATATTAATTTGTAAGAATCATTCTTAGAAAATATTTACAGATAATAAGAACAATAATAATAAGAGTTTTTTTTTATTTTTACACTCTTATTTATGCTACCATAACGGACACCTAGTCAGTATGTCAGTATGACACTAGTGCGGTATGCTAGTCCGTCTTCTATAAAATTTACAAATGTCAAAGATGGTGGCGTCATCTTGCAACTAGAACTCGTACTTTCTTAGAGAAAATATGCAATCTAAATTATTACACAATTTAAAGCCTGACCAGAAAAATAAAAAAACCTCTCCAGGTATTTCGATTGGTTTAGGGTATAATTTCAATTTTTCCTTCTTGTTATTTTATAAAAATAAGCTAGCTAAAAAATAGAGCTGTGTTGTGATGTGATGTAGTTCGGGTCACAGTATCTAGATGGCGCCGTTTTGCCAAAAAATCAAGAGATAGCTCTCTCCTTTGTCCTCGCCCCCCGCGCACCCCTATTACCGCAGGCGGGGTCTGAGTTAAACGGTCTGCCTATAGTATGCTGCGTTAATTTACCGTTCATATAATATTTATAATAATGAAAAGCTATAGTTTTGTCGACAAATACGTCTAAGTTGTCTTCACTCGATGGACTCGTGAACACTTCAAAGAAATCTAGAATATTATTTAGTAAATTAACTCAAAACCAACCTGTTCAGCCTGAGCCTGATCCCTCTTCTCATCCTCAGTGTTCATGGTGACAAACCTCAAGACAAGCAAGTTAAGACAAGCAGCAACTATGGCCAGGCCAAACAGTATGAATATTAGTGCGAACATCACGTATGAGGGCTTGCGGTTAAGTGCGTTGTCTTTTTGTAGAGCTACCATGTCGCCGAAACCTGGAAATATATGTAAGTAAAATAAGAAAGTGGAAAAAATATTTATTTTAGCATGGAGCATAGTAAACAATAAAAAATCCACTGCTGAACACAGGCCTCCTTAAATACATATTTAAATTTAAATAAACGCAAACATTGTGATTTCTTACTTTTTGTACTTATACAAAATATAACTTATGAAGAAAATCTAAAATATGTAAGTAGGTATCCCCAAATCATAAACAAACATAAAAAATAAAACAGAAAATGTAGTTAAATTCCCACTATTCCCACACACTATTTACACATTAATACTTTCTTAAGAAAAGATCAGGAACAAGAAGTAAGGACATTGTCCTGTGGTCAGAAATACCTTGACGGGAAACGAATGGCATTACAAAGTCTATCATTCATGTATTGTCTGTCAGTGCCTAACACACCAGAGCCTTCCCAAACATATTTATTTTGTTTTATTATAATATGTTTATGTTATTCGAAATAACACTTCAATTCACATACTATCCATATCTATCATAATAATATATGACAAAATACAATACAAAACTGGCCTAGCCATGGTCAACGATGACAATGTTGTGACCACACATATGAGGTCAACCTCTAACGCGTTTATTTGTTTTATTTTTGTAAATAAGACAGGTTTAAAAGCTAGTATGTATAATGTATTTAGTTTAAAAAATCTTACCTATAGTGGTCAGCGTAATAAAACAATAATAAACGCTATCAAAGTAACTCCATCCTTCGAACTTGGAAAACGCGGCGGCACCTCCAGCAATGGTCAACGATGACAATGTTGTAACCACACATATGAGGTCAACCTCCGACGCGTTTATTTGTTTGCAGTTCATAGCGCGTTTTATTGATTTTATTATCACACTAAAAAAAAGAAAAATAGTAACTTATATTACATTCGAATTTCACGCAATAGATCGCGAAATGATTCTCTTAAGCCAGGATGTATCTTTAACTTCACAGTAATAGTAAAAGTCATCATAAAAGTAAATAAAAAAAGACAGATTTTGACCCCAAAACTCAGGCATGTAAGCCCATCTCTGGGGTCAGAGCATCGATATCAAAAATTGTAAATATTTTGTAGGAATACGTAATTTAAAGTACCTTCAGAAATAAAGTTTACGTACACAAAGATGTGAATTTAAACAAAAAAAAATGTTTATAATGTAATACTTTTTCTAACAAATTACACTGCATTGCATTGAAGAATATTATAACAAGTTCTTTGTCATACATTATAATTATGAAACTTTCCACCAATGCCAGTAATGGTTTATTGTTACAAGTTATTACATATTTTCGGATAAGAGTTAAATATTTCCTGAAAATTAGCCAGAAAATTCTATCACGAGTTAATACAATTATCTTGTAACGATGGCGGTTTACTGAAAGTCGAGAAAAGTACGAGTTTAAAACAGAGAAAACTTGTAAGCAGAATAAGTCCATTTCCATTTCTAGCTGTTTTCTTTCTTCATCTTAAGAGCGTTTATAGGGCTAACTAGCGCCGTCAATTGAAAAAAAAATTATAATTCGCAAATAGGATAAATAATGTAAAATGTTGATGACAAAGTCTTGAATAAGTATTTGTATGTAAATTTAAATGTTACTCTCAACACTTTAAATGTTTTTCAATTAAATAAATATTGCATAATAAACAAAAACGTCCGTTTTTTAATGCGAAATTTCACTGAGAGCCACTCGACCGGTAGCGCTAGGTTTTCAAGTTTAAAAAAATACCAAAGTTCTTTATTTTTTGCATATAGTTGCTAGACCACCTACCCATAGGTATAGGCAGAAATTTAGGTATTAGTCCTTTCGAAAAAGTAAAGGCCCTTAAAGTGTTAATATTGCTTCCTTATTGATAAAATTTTCTTAATTTAATATTATAGAATAATATCGATAACGCTAATAATATAAAATATTATGTATTTGTCGTCGATTGACGTTACTTCCGTCCAACTCACAGCGCCATCTATCGATTCAATACACAATTAAGTATCATGTGACCGGAAACGCAAGCGCCCTTCCGCTTGGACTCGATCGTCGGTAGTGGGGATGCCGCAAGGACGGAGAGGGAGACCGAGCGCTGGCTCAGTCTTGTTCGAGGAGCCGTGGCAGACGCACAGTCCCAACGAGCGTGTTTGTTTCTATTCAATAAGTGATTGTAACCTTTACTTTAACTAAACTCAGTTTAAATTGAAATCATATTTCGTTAGAGTGCGTGTTGTGTTTCGTTTAGTTAAAATAGTGTCGAAATGTGAAGGAGACGTAATGCTTTGCACTTTGGCCGCCCTTGATGCGACATATTAATAATATTATCATGATCATCTAATTTCTCCGAAACTGTACAAAAATATATAAACTGCCTTTGCTTATACACATGTAGGTTTAAGGTTACTGATGCTTATTTAAAAAAAAAGTTTACCTTTGTTTAGAAATAAGGGGTAAATCCCATATTGAGATACTTACCCCCAGTTTCCGAATGTCTGATCAAGTAAAAATTAACTAATGAAGTGTCAAATTTTAGTTCCTGAAAATGATAGTTGTCAAGAGTTTTGTCACTTGATTTTGACAGTTGATTTTTACTTGATCAGACATTCAGAAACCGGGGGTTAGTTTATTAAATACAAAAGAGGTTTTCATCAAAACCATGTTTAACTAATATTTATCAAAAACTGAACTTATTTACTTACCTACTGAGTCTATTGACCCGTTCACCAATACTCTGGAACATGATCAAACCCAGAGGTATACCGACTATAGCGTAGAACATTGTGAACAGCTTGCCTCCAATCGTGGCTGGTGTTGAGTGCCCATATCCTGAAGAAATTAATAAAATTACTAAATCTCCGTGTGGTGACGGAGTAAAAATACAATATGTCACCACCCCATCTCATCCTATGGGTGTCGCAAAAACCGACTAAAGGACTATCCGTCAATATCTTTACAAAATAAAAAGAAGGAAAACTTGAAATTAAACCCTATACCAATCCGTCTGGACAGCGTTGTATTACCTAGTAGGCCAAGTATCCCTCCGTTCCCAGGAGGAGGCCCGTCCCTGCAGTGGGAGAATAATGGGCTGTTATGACTTAGAAGTACTTTTCTTGGGTTAGCATTTAGCCGTCGGGCGCCTTAACTACTGAACCGTTGCTACATTACTCAACCATTTGCATTGCTTTGCCGAATTATAAGGCGTTGATTTTCAATCTAAAGACCGCTATCTAGGACCACAAGCAGTAATGTTTCAATGTTATAATTAAAACGATTATCCAGCAAGAATAATATTATTTTTATAACTTACTAGGTGACCCGTGCCCACTTCGTTGGGCGGCGACAAAAACGCGTCCCTTTTTTAAACATATTTCATTACTGCTCCACTCCTATTAGTCATAGCGTGATACTATATAGCCTATGACACTCCCCGATAAATGGACTATTTCAACACAGAATAATTTTTAAACTTTTAAAATGTAAACTTAGACTAAGTAGTTTTCAACTGACGTCAATAAGTTGTTATTTTGTAACAATATGTTAAAAAATAAAGAAACTGAAACGACAAACAAAATCTGTTCATTAGATCCAGATATTACACCCTACAAAGTCACAAACACACAAACTTTACCTCTTTATAATATTATTATAGAAGTATAGATAAGTACTTATAGATAAAACCACTTACCAATAGTAGTAAGTACTGTAGTGGCATAGTAGAATGCACCAGTAAACTTCCACTGCTGCCCAGCCTTGTGTGGCTCCGACTTGAGGACCACAGTCTCCATAACACGGAAATCCTCTTCAGTTATATTATACTTTCTTATTATCATACCTTCAATAGCTGTAAATTAAATTCATGTTATTTTTCAATTATTTTTTTTTGTGGTTGGTTTTGTGTGACCACAATCAATTATCTTGAGCCAGGATGTTCTTCGTATCTATAAAAGTCCTCGCGTCACAGGGCAGCAGCCCAAGTGGGGGAGTTGTCTTCTAAGAGCGTTTATAGCGATCGCTAGCGCCGCCAATAGAAAAAAAATCATAATTCAATATTGCAAAATGTTGGTAACGGAGTCTTGAAAAAAGGCAATAAAGTATTTGTATAACAAACTCTCAACACTTTAAATGTTTTTCAATTAGTTAAATTTCGCATTCGAAAAAAAAACGACAGTTTTTGTTTATAATGCAATATTTATGACTTTTTTTTCTATTGGCGGCGCTAGTGAGCCACGTAAAGGCTCTTATAACATAATAGGCGATACAATAACATGCCCAGCGCTGGTCTCCCTATTTAGTTCCACTACCTACTCTACGAACCTAAAATATTAATGGTATTTTGATTTATGAACTTGTATTCAGACTTTTATGTTTATTTTTAGGACAAAATAGTGTTATACCTACTTTTGTTACATTTAATTTAATAAATTACAACATGAATGTAATATGTGTTATTAAAATAAATAATTACACAAAAAAATTCAACTTCATAAAAGGCTACCATTTTACCAAGGTAATAATTAAATAAATATTCTTTAAGCACAGGTTATGCTTAAAGCTTACACAAGTTCCTAATTTTTTAAGTTTGATTTATTGATGGAATAAAGGATTTGCCCTAAGCATACTAAGTGTGTATAGATCAAGGAACTTACACTCTAATGGCTAACGCAGACCTGGACGGCATGGCAAAGGATTTTAATTTTTACTAATGGAAATTCAACCGTACTGTTACAGAAATACGACATAAATTTCTATGCTTTAAAATGATGCCGCGGCATTGAAAGGGATTTTTTCAGTACGGTTGAATTTCCATTAGTAAAAATTAAAATCCTTTGCCATGCCGTCCAGGTCTGCTTTAGCCATAACTGGAATGCTTACGGTCACTAAAAATCCGTTCCTAATTTACAGCTGTATGAGTAGTGTGTCCCTCTCTAAACGAGTAACCAACATTTAATTTACAGTTGCAAGAGAGAGAGATGCAATCCCCTTTGTCGTTGTCCTTGTCGGAGTAATTTCCCCTTTCATGTTATATAAACAAATATAAACCTATGTTGTCAGTAGTAATGTACGATTTAATTTGCTTCATAAGCATTCCAGTTAGAGTGTAAGTTCCTTGGTTATAGATAGTTCACCTAATTAATCTGATATGATATAAGATCATATTTCTATTTTGTACTAGAATGTAATAGAATTTCAATAAGAATCTCATTGTTTTTTTATTCTGAAGTTGCTTAGGATCTTTACCCATTGTGTAAAAAAGACATCATTATTAAATAGATATACAAACTCTATTGTCAATGTCTACTAAATAACTCAAGAATTTTCTGTGAATGAATAGTATAAGTGAATATATAGGGTTTTTTTTAAATGTAGCTATCTAAACATTTTGGCGACCTCTGTGGCATAGTGGTTATATAACATGACCACTGTGCAGAGGTCTCGGGTTCGATTCCCGCTCAATGAAAATCTTTGTGTGCATTAACATGATTGTTTGCATTGGTCTGGGTGTTGTCTATGTATAATATGTATCTATTTACAAAAAAAGATAAAGTATTTAAGTATGTTTATCCGATGTCTAGTACCCATAGTACAAGCTTTGCTTAGTTTGGGACTAGATGGCGTTGTGTGAATGTGTGAGAAAAAAAAACTTTAAAAGTATGCAGCAGATTTTGAACAGTTTTTTAATAGATAGAATTATTTTATAACATGGTTTATGTATCTAATACATGGAAAATATTGTGCCTGGGCAAGCTAGGGCTGGTCGCTAGTCAAACATACAACAAATGCATAAATATACTAACCTTGCAAGACTTCAAATCTGTTCCTCTCAGTAGTAGACTCTAATGCATCAAATACAGCGGCACCGACCAGTAAATATGTAAATGTACACACAATTAATGATAGAGTGCGGACATTTTGTTTCTTCATCACTGCCGAGTGTCACCCCGGCCTTAGGGCTTAAGGCCCAGGTAATAAACCCCACCCTTAATGCAATTCAGTCAAATAAACACCATATTGTCTTGTTTTAATTAATTATTTAAATCAAGTAACCATTTTATGTTGTTGGCAATACTAATTTTAAAATTTGGAATGCATTTCATTTAGCAACGGTTACACAGCATACAGGCTGTCCTTCTACAAAGATGATATGGTCAAAAAGTTTTTAAGTCAATTATTTTTCTTTTTATATAATATCAGTTGTGTATTATGTACAATATGAAATCACAACCTAATTTATTTTTTTGTTCTCAAAATATTCATCAATCATGGGGAGTCATTTGAAAATATTTATAACTAAAATTCTATGGTTTAAATTGATCCCTGATAGGAAGTCTATCTAATAAGTGAATTTTTAATATCAGTTTTGGTACACTGTTTTGATTCTCCGGGAACCATAAGCCTTTCATCCATATTGTGTTTACATAAATCTCTGCAGTACCTGCAAAAGCATTTATTATCTGTGTAAATTATTTTACAAACACATTTTTGTAATAATAAAAGTATTAGTAGTTGAAATCATTACTGAATTTAAACTCAATGCTACTTCCTATTGTCATAAATTGTATAAATTCCTGTATTTCTTTGAGACATTATGTTATATTCGTGGCTCATTATGAATAAAAATATAGTTTACGAACACTACAAAGCTACAAGACATTTTAATTGAATACAGTAATAATTTTGACGTAAACTCTAATTCCGCTAAATAAAACAAAGAAAACTCACCAACATTCGAAATGTAAAAGGTCACGGGAACATACTTTCGTCTATAATTAATTACACAACTGAATATCACCGACAGATTTTATAAATATTTAATTATCTGCAAAGCTGTATCCTAAAAATATCATCATGCTTTAGTCCGCATTCACATCCAATCCATAGGTCAACGCACACGGCACTGTAACTGGGTCAAATGTTATGACGATTATATTCTACATAAATCTTTAGGGAAATCCTCAGAAATGACTCCCATAATCGGTAAAGAGTCATACTGTGTAATTAAAAGAACAGATCTTGTTGAATTAATTAATTTTTTGTCTAAAATCTTCTATGCGGTATTCTTTTGCTGTCACACCACCTACTTTTCTTCTGTCCTGAAGCTACCACTAGCACTTCCTACGACCATTCCTGTGGCCGAACTACATTATCGCACAATCATCGCAATTAATTAGTAAAATAAATGTTCAGATAACAGCATTTCTTAAAAAAATAACAAAAAATTGGCGAATAGTTTTCTGCTGCACTTCCTTGACCTGAATTGTGTGGCCAGACTACAAAAAACTCCTGCTGCATTTCTTCACAGGCAAAAGATAAAACAGTCAACTCTGAAATTGGTAAATAATAATTTAATAGGTATATGCATATCAAAAACTCATTTATTTTTAATAAAATAATGTACTACAAAATGAGATTTGCAAAATAACTCTAAATTCGCACACACAAGAGTAAAATCCGTTTCCCAAATGTTTGGGCAGATGGCGTGATTTATGGATGAGAGCTGATTTTGCAACAGGTTCGTAAAACATCATCCAGAGGGCGTATTTTGCAAGTGAAATAAAAAATATATTATTCTTAGCTTTATTTTTTGCATTATTTTGTTAGCGACTTTAACCGAGATACAGAGCGTGTGGAAGTGTAAGGGGACCAGCAGCACCTTTTTTTTAGCTGGATCTAGTTATGTTGTCAGATCAATTCCACTAAACACAACCAATAAGATGAGCTTTGCATTTATTATAATTTTGTACCTATGGTATTTTCGTTTTCTTAACAAGTAACCCCCTTACTTATAAACGCCTCTTAAATTTAATCACTGTTTAGCGAGATTTTTATAAGGAAAACGAACCTTATGCCAAACAAAACCGTAAGATTTTAAGCTAATCAATTGACTAATATTTAAGAGGCGTTTATGAGTAAGGGGGTTAGGTCTTTACTATTTTTCATAAACCTGATGATTTTTTTACGACCTCTGTGGCGTAGTGGTTGTATAGCATGACTGCTGCACTGTGGTCTCGGGTTCAATTCCCGCTCAATGCCAATCTTTGTGAGCAAGAACATGATTGTTTGCATTGGTCTTGGTGTTTTATATGTATAATAATTATGTATGTACCTATTTAAAAAAAAAAAGTATTCATTTAGGTATATTTATCCGTTGTCTAGTACCCATAGTACATACAAGATTAGGGTTTGGGACTACCTAGATGTCGTTTTGTGAATGTGTGAGGAATTTTTATTTTAATTTTATTTATTTATAATATTTATATTATTGAAAAATATAAATGAATGAGAAGCAGGCTCTTTTCTTTTTGGTCTTGGGATCGTTTCCCGCAGAATGCAGCATCTTTGTGTGTTATAACATGAATGTGTGTACCTACTAGGTAGAAGACTAACATAAAAAAAGGTAAATAAGTACCTACGTTGATCTGTTGTCTAGTACCCATAGAACAAGATCTAGATGGCATCGTGAAAGTTTTATTTTTACCTTTTTATTAATATTTAAAAATATAATATCATATCCGTGTGGTGACGGAGTAAGAATACAATATCTCACCACCCCATATCATCCCATGAGTGTCGTAAAAACCGACTAAGGGACTATCCGTGAAGGAAAACTTGAAATTAAACCGTATACCAATCCGTCTGGCCAGCGTGGTATTAGTAGGACAAATATACCTACCTCCGTCACGGGAGGAGGCCCGTCCCTGCAGTGGGACATTGATGGACTGTTATGATGAATAGTAGGTATTTCATAAAATAACTAATTGCATAATATTTCGAATTTCAAAGTGTCTATTTACAGAAAATAATTACGTTCTAATGCTGCTAAGGGCCATGTGCTTGAAACCATTGCGTGGCGGCTACCAGTCCGTGAAGCGAAAGCTGGCCCTAGATTAGCTTTCACATGATAGAAGAGCTGGAGTTGTGTGATTATAAGGGTTTTAGTATGACATTGACAAAAGAAGAATTGTATCTAAATTAAGTATTTACCTACTCATGTGATAAAATATGGATTTCCTGTATCCACATGTGGTTGAGTTGCAATTTAGAATTAAGTTGTAATATTTATTTAATACTATCAAAAATTGTACCTAGCTTGTTTTGTGGATTAAATGAATAAATAAAATAAAAGATATAAATACGTTTACGTTATAGGAACTCTTTTACAAACACCACAGACTGCCTACAGCCCTACAGCATAAAAGTTTCGGTGCTCACACATTTAAAAATGGAATTATTACATCGTCTGCAACAGCTTTTTTTGCTGTGGCAACCCTCCGATATACAGCTGATTTTTTTTTCTGTGGCAACCCCAGGTGACCGTGTCTACAAAGATTTACACGAAGAGTCCAGGTCTAGGTTCTACTATGTCAGTTAGATGATTAGATGACTGGGCTATGGCATAAGAACATGAATGTGTCCCAATGTAGCTAATGAATTCAACCGAAACATTGACGAAGTAAATCAGTATCGTGACGAGGGAATGAGTATACCTATCATGTCATTGTCAGAAATGCAAGCGTTAAAAGTTAACAAATATGACATAGGAGCATTTGTTAAAACATTATCTTTACCTGATTCTAATGAAGCAAAATTAATATAAAATGGTTTTTGCATTGCTAGCAGTCTCTTCTATTAATAATATTTAGTATTAGGATTATTTGGTGGTGGGATTATTTAATATTAGGATACGATGAGGATGGCATACCTTTGTGAGGTAAAAGCGTCTAAAAAAAAAAAGAATAAAAAAAATGTCACCTTCATCATCTTTTGTACCATCAATCACGCGGCCGGAGCTGTAGGACCTACTGATAATATAAGTAAGTATAGTTTAAGCAAATAAGGGTAAAAACATCTCTATATAAATAACAAACAAACCTTGTTGCGCAGTGTCATAAAATTGAGATGCAAAATGCTTTGTCTGTTGCAGCGAGAGGGGGGAGGGTGTGGAGGGGCGAGGGGCATCGTACTAGACCTTTCTCCCAAGTTCTGGGTCACGTCTTAGTTTATGTAAGAGCTGTTGTGAATGGGTAGAGTCCATTTTGATTGCACTTGATGCAATTGTTTGGCAGGCTTTCTGTGGGATGTAGGTTGAGGGATTTGTGTTAGAAAGCCTGGGAGAAGGTTTAAGTATATAATTTAATAGCTTATTAAAATACGAATGTAAGTTTCTGCTTAATTCTGTGTTTAATATGACGCTGGGTTTTCAAGTTTGATTTCCGTTTGATGCAAATTTATGAAACAGCGTAAATGTTTGCTTTGGTACAGTCGGGGTATTTGCCGCTCGACCACCCTTAGGCGAGAATCGCTTGGCACGTATCGCATGCGCCGCGTGCCAAGCGATTCTCGCCTAAGGGTGGTCGAGCGGCAAATACCCCGACCGTACCTACGTTGTCCGTGTTTTTATGGAATACATATCGTATCGGCTGTAAAAAAGTGTTCACAATTCTACATTACATTAATTATTATACAATGTAGCCTTTTACCTGACAAACTAATTGACGCAGTACTTACCTATAATGTATGATTAGGGGCTGAGTTTTAGGGTTCGATTTCCGTTTAATGTGCATTAACACGCATGTTTGCATTGCTCTAGGTGTATTTCTGGGTAGATAATTACAGTGCATAAGGTAATTACTTAAGTAAGTCTTAACTAAAATATTACCAATGTTGCTTAATCCTGCCAAGAGTCATTATTATCAATTGGCTGTAAGCAACTGTCACAAAGAGAATTATGTATTTATTTTTTATTTTTAAATCACTCAACGACAGAAAGTTCGAGATTCATGAAGCCCTTTCACTAAGTTAAGAAAAGCGTGACAATAGTGGTCATGGAAGGGTCATGTTGGATGTACCTACTTGTAATTGTAATACTTTGTACAATTAGCAAGTAGGTAGTGTCTCCGTGTGTTGACGGAGTAAGAATACAATACGTCACCACCCCATCTCATCCCATGGGTGTCGTAAAAACCGACTAAGGGACTATCCGTGTATATTATCTCAACGAAATAAAAAGAAGGAAAACTTGAAATTAAACCCAATACCAATCCGTTTGGTCAGCGTGGTATTAGTAGGCCAAGTATCCCTCCTTCACAGGAGGAGGCCCGTCCCTGCAGTAGGACATTAATGGGGTGTTATGGTTGATATAGGTAAGTACTTCGATGAAATAGTAGTTTACCGAAGAAAACTTACGGAGTTCCCCTATCACCGATAAAAGGGCCAGAACATCGATCGTTTCCATAATATCATTGCTGGGTAAAACCTAACACCTCCTAACCCAATATACTGACGAGGTTTATCATCATAACAGCAAATTAATGTCCCACTGTAAGGACGGGCCTCCTCCCGTGGCGGAGGGATACATGGCCTACTAATACCACGCTGGCCAGACGGAGTGGTATAGGGTTTAATTTCAAGTTTTCCTTCTTTTTATTTCGTAAAGATAATATTAAAAATAAATAAAATAAATAAGATTTTTATTTTTCCTTCACGATACAAATTATAATCACAATACAATATTCACGGATAGTCCCTTAGTCGGTGTTTACGACACCCATGGGATGAGATGGGGTGGTGACATATTGTATTCTTACTCCGTCATCACACGGACAACTTACGAGGTTATTATAATATTATCAAAGTATTATAGTTCTTACATATTAACGATATAGAGATAATTTTACATTCGCATTTATAACAAGAAATAACATTACCGTTACACTACGGTATTATTTTGTAAGAGAAATTAACATTTATATACTTATAACAACCTGTTTTCTTATTTAAAAGTGTAATAGTCGTAAATACTGTATATTTAATTAAGTTTATATTAAAACTGATCACACAATATGTATTTGGGGTTTTTGTAATCGTAAATATTTGGTCAATGTGACGAATAACAAGCCATAAAAATGAATTAATTACTGTTTAGAACCTGAAGCCCGATTTACACATCGACAAGTACAGTAGCGAGTAAAGTAGTAAGTTGTTGTTTAAGTTGATTTAAATAGATTCCCATCCTATTTTTTGGCGAGTTAAGTTGGCGAGACACGAGAGAGGGGGCTACTTCGTAGTTAACTCGCCAAAAAACAGGATTTTGAATTTAATCAACAACTTACTACTTAACTCGCTACTTTACTTGTCGATGTGTAAATCGGGCTTGAGGGAAAGCACGAATACAGTTCAGGAGTGAAGACAGCGGATGGTATTCTAAAAATGAACTCAATTTGCCGCCATCACCTTGTCAAACGTTTCTACCTACTTTTTTCTCTGACTCTCTATTATAGGAAGGAGATTGTGGAACAATTAAATTGCAAAGAAAGATATTTCCGGATCTTTCAGCGTAGATGTCATTGAAGAGCTGGATCCATCTGAGGAAAGGAAATGGGGGACAAAATTATATTAATAACCATTTTTTTTAAATTGCCCTAGCAAAAAGACTATGGTGCCTGATGTTAAGCATCCAATAGAGTTCAAGAATGGCGAGCACCATGAGAAGGATAAGAAGGAAAACATGAAATTAAACCCTGAGTATACCAATCCGTCTGGCCCGCGTGGTATTAGTAGGCCAAGCATCCCTCCGTCACGGGAGGAGACCCGTTCCTGCAGTGGGACATTAATGGGCTGTTATGAATGCATTGAGGTAATATGTACTACGTACAACACCTACATATTACCTCAATGATTGGAGCACACATTTTCTTCGGGGTGTCTTCTCTAGTACGTAGTACATATTACCTCAATGTATGAATGTTAACAGCTTGTTCCGTTTAAACTAAACAGTCAAACATTAAGATGTCTATAGTTTGTGCTCATTTCACCTAGCAATACACCTTTCTTTACCCACACAGAGACACCAGCTCTTGATACACAACAGACAAGAATATTTACACAGTGACTGATTATGAGTGTGTGTGAGTGTATACGTGACACAATTCGTACGCAAATTTTGTGACTGTGTGTGTGACAGTGAAGACGAGTCAAAGTAAGTGTTGTGTGTTTGTGTGTGTGTTTGTGTGAGTTTGTGTGAGTGTTGCGTTTACGCACGCAATGCCAATGCCAGGTTACGTTTACGGAAAGTTGTTAAACTTTTACGGTAATATTACATGAGCGGAAAAATTGATTTTAATATTAAGGAAATTAAGTTTTTTTTCGTTGTTCGATTCACGACTAATGCTAGGAAATAATATGTTTAACATGAATGTTATTTGTTTATACTTACCTACTTAATTTCTTTTGTAGCAATATGCAAATGTAATGGTGATTATCTAATCATAACAGCCCATTCATGTCCCTGCAGGGACGGACCTCCTTCCGTAACGGAGGTATACTTAGCCTACTAATACCACGGTGACGCTGCCAGACGGATTAGTAGGTATAGGCTTTAATTTCAAGTTTTCCTTCTTTTTATTTCGTGTAGATAATATGCATGAATACTTAGTCCCTTAGTCGGTTTTTACGACACCCATGGGATGAGATAGGGTGGTGACATAATATTGTATTCTTACTCCGTCACCACACGGAGACTAACGGCGAATATCCATTCGCCGGTCCTTAAAATAAGAGAGTGATACAACTGTATCTTTATGGTCACAATCAATTTGAATGGTTACAATTATTACTACTTCACATCCAGTAAAAATCTATAAGTACTAATATTATCTTTATAATATAATATAATAAAACTTTACCTCTTTTGGTAAACTTTGTGTGATTGTGACGTTGTAGAGGGTAATCTCTGGATCTATTGAACCGATTTTAAAAATTCTTTCTGTGTTGAATATATCGGGGAGTGCCATAGGCTATATACAGTATCACGCTATGACTAACAGGAGTAGAGCAGTAATGAAATATGTTTAAAAAAGAGACGCGTTTTTTTCGCCGCCCAACGAAGTGGGCACGGGTCAGCTAGTCACTTCACATCTAGTAGGAATTGGAAATAATTTGACTGCACTGCGTTATGCCTTTACGGTAATTATGTCATAGAATATTTTATTTCTCCATCGTGCAGTAGGTACCTACAATTAAATACTTAATAAATTAAATTGTTAGAATAATTTATAGCAATAACAACAGAAAATATGAATTGGATAATAGTAAATTAAATTGCTCTTGTTTAGTTTCGCTGTGCCTCGGTAGATGGCGATACCTTTCACAATTCTACATAGGCCTAAGTTGTAAATAGTAGTGTAAAAAAATACGTATTTTTCTCTTCTTGGTTTCTTTTCCTATAAAATCTACACGAAGATTCTTTCTTTGTATCCAGAAATATTATTGTTATTTTAATGGGAGGTGTACTAATGTTTTTTTTAATATTACCACAGATAAAGGAGACGGGAGACGTTTACACCATAAAATAAAATAAAAATTGTTGAAAAGAAATGGGATATTAATTTATTTAAATGTCGAAATAAGGTTTAACTACTTAGAGATCAAGGGTTCCGTTAAAAAAAACGCTCTTTTTATAGCGTTAAGTAACAAATACAAAAAGTAGAATGGCATGAAAAATCACCGCCACGGCGGTTAATAATTTAGCAGTTAGGATTAATAGTACAGAGGTTGCGGCAAGCTCAACAGACTGCAGTGAAAGCTGCACTGACCTAGCACTCGTTGCAATTTCGTATAGAGTGAGTTAATAATCTTGATACTTTGATTTATACAATATTTATTATAGAACTTATGGTTAAAATTAAATATCTTCACCAGGTTTTTAAACGGTATACAATCGGTGAATGAAGGATCGCATATAGTGAAAATATTTGTTTCTGAAGATAAATTTTGCTATTCTTTGTCTTTGTTAGGTGGCCCTGCTACTAGTGACATGAACTGGAATCAGACATAACAAATTAAGTACCGCCATCGCGGTTAATGATTTATCAGTTAGTATTATTAGTACAGAAAATGCGGCAAGTTCAACTGACTGCAATGAAAGTTGCACTGCACATCGCACTCGTTGCAATTTTGTATATTAGGAATTAGTATTATTAATACTTTGAGTTTATACTAATATACTATTTAGAATTTATAATATTATGTGTAAGTTTTGATTTCTTGGCAGGTTGTCATCTGTCTCTGACAGTACTTGCCATTTTAAAAGCTTTCAAGCCACAAAAGCCATGGAAAGAAACGATCACCATTATTCTTGCAGCGAGAAACCGATGGATGAAGGAGGCGCCACCTTCGAATCTTACGACAATTTTTACTTTTACTAATACAATCATATTTGTATGCAATTTTTCCCACCGTGATTGGCACTATGTAAATATCATATCTTATTTTATCCTTTTAAAATGGAAATTGTGAAAATTCTTTCTTAGTGCTTTTATCACCATATTATAATGCTGAAGTTTAGATTATACATTATCAGTAAGGACAAGCATTTAAATAAATACAGGCGATAGATGAAGATATGAGTAATAAATCAAAGATCAAAAGTACACAATCCCTCTAAGCTAAACTAAAATACTCAAACTAGGGAAAGTTGAGGTACAGTCACGAGCAATAATATGTACACATTTTCGCATTTTGTAAACCAGTTATCTAAAGTTCTGCCAATCCAAAATTGAAAATTCGAAGATTAATTCAAAACTGTACGGAACCTCTTCTAAATTACGAATTCATTTTGATATTGTAATGTCTAGATAAACGTGCAGATAGTTTAGAAAATTTGAAAATGTGTACATATTATTGCTCGTGACTGTACAGTCTAGAATGGGTGCTTATTGATAGAATACCGTTAAGCTTAGTCGAGTAATAGTTTGAACTATTCATGCTATGACTAATGCTTTAGTACAGTCTGTCTGTGTTATTAGATGTTATTATATACACACGGTTTTGTTATCCAATTGCAAGGATGGGCTTCTTTAGGTGAATCGTGGGAATCTTGGTCTAATAATGGCAGATGTCCAGACTCTAATATTTTTAAAAGTGGAATGAGGTGATGATAATCTTCATTCAGCTTGTTCCCAATAATGATGACACAATAAGTATCGTTGTTAAAATAGTCATTTTGAAATTGATGACAAAAGTTTGATATTACAGACAGTGTGGTGACGGAGTAGTACAACATGTCCCCACCCCATCTCATCCCATGGGTGTCGTAAAAACCGAATAGGGGACTATCCGTAAATATTATCTTTACGAAATAAAAAGAAGGAAAACTTGAAATTAAACCCTATACCAATCCGTCTGGCCAGCGTGGTATTAGTAGGCCAAGTATCCCTCTGTCATGGGAGGAGGCCCGTCCCTGCAGTGAGACATTAATGGGCTGCTATGATGACGATGATGACAGTAGTAGATAATTTACTACACAATGTTCTAGTGTCCACATTGAAGGATGACAAAATAGCACTTTAATTACTGTAAGAATAATTAAGCTCGCCTGGACTTAGATTCAGTTCTAGGTAAATCCGTCAAGTGCGACCCATTATGCAATGTATTCATAATGATTCAAACTTTAGCGAATCTCTCTGGGCTACGCAGATCTTACCTATAGTTTGATTCGTAGTTTGACCTTTACAAAAAAAAGAAAAAAAAATACAACCGAATTGAGAACGTCCTCCTGTTTTTGAAGTCGGTTAAAAATAAACATTAAAGAGAAAGCATTTGTGCTTGTTTTTTTAATTTTAACTACCTAACTGCAATATTAAAAAACAGGCGTAACTAAACGCGAAACAAAATTTCGCGCGCAATTTTAAATTTGGTCAGGTTTATATCGCAATTGCTAAAAATAATATCGTAGTTAAAAAATAATTTGTTTTATTTACTAACGGTTTTTTTGAGTTAAAATTTATTTTAAATTAAACTAAAAACACTTAAAATCTGCGTGCGCTGACAGATTGAAAATAAATTATGTTGTATTAGTATCTCATATTTATCCTTAGGGTATATACCTACCTATAAGGAAAATAAAATTTTCCTTGGAAATTTGTACTTATATTTGGATCTGCAAAACCTAGTACTTACAAAAGGAAAGTTAAATGAGTACAACGTTATAAATAATGTAATTACTTATTTAATATTATTACATATATCATTTATTTAGTTAGTTCAAGAATCAACGTCATTTAACTTGTTATTTTCTATAAATTATTATTATTATTTTCTTTACTTACTTTTTCTATTTTTTAATAAATCATGTTTTTAACTTTTTATGTACCTACTCGTAGCTACCTACTTTGCAAATCTAACATTCGTCTCAGGCACGCTTATGCATGCCCAATTCATTCGGTGTAATTAAAAAAAAAATAGAGAGCTTTCAGTCAGAAAGTTAATTCTAATTTTAAAATCTTATGAAAGTCATACACATAATAAAAAACTTTCTTTCATCCCATTCAATTCATAATACAAGTTTGATCTCATTAACCCTTGAACACGACCCGACAACCTAACGGTGCAATCGCCAACTAGACCACAATAATAAAAAACCTACAAAAGAACAATAGCCAGCCTGATAAAAGCAAAAAAAAAGTATAGTGTTCCAAATTCAAATAATTTCCCACACGTAACGTTACGCGGGCGGGCATTGAGCGCAAGCCGTTATATGCGCGGCAGTGACCTAGTTAGCAACGTTTTCGCCGAGATTATGCGCTAGTGTGTTCGTAACCTTATTGATGTAAACCTACATTTAGTTATACATCTCTTCTTTTGTTTCTACTTTCTCTTTGTGTTCTTATAATAAACCAGCAATGTATAGCGTTAGGAAGAAAGTGCCATGTATTTGATAACGCAGTTGTTTGTGGTAGTGAAGGGATATTGTCGGTGCAAGTTGCCGCGCTTTCTGATTTTGAGATCTGGAAGCGGTTTCAAAGTCACGTCGGTACCTACTTATCTGTTACGTACTATGTGGCAATTTATATAATAATGTATTTTTATTCGAAGATCTTTTTATTATTAAAATAAGTATTTCTGTAGAGGATGTGCAGCACATTATGATGGAGTGTGGCTCGAACTCAGGGTTAAGAAATTATCTTGTTGGATTATATAATGTCTTGGATGTAGGGGTTTGTAATTGTATTCTAGCACAACCAACATCTAAAATAGCTAAGGACCTTTATAAATTAGTACAATATAGTTCTTAATAATTAAGGTAATCTGTACCTACGTAATTTTAAATTGTAATTATTGTGATTTCTTCAATTAGGCGATATGGTCGCTAAGCGACAAAGCCAATTAAATTAAAAAAAAAAAAAAAAAAAGTATTATACCATATTCATCTGGGCTTGAGAAATTTGGTAAACAAACAAAAAAATGGGTCTTTTTACTGTCACGATTACTCATTTATAGATAATTATAATCTATGGCCACGATGAAGACTCGAAAACTATTAAAAAATATGAATATTTTAACTTCTATCTTATCTACTTACTATCTTTACAATAAAATAGAAATTTCATTACATAATATGTTTAAATAATTTAAATATTATAATAAGATCACCAAGTAATCAATTATTATTTTTTTCCTTTTTTAACATTACATACGAACGGAACGACAATGATGAAGAGCCTGCAATTGTCAATGTCTTAAATGTCATGTATCGCATTAATATGTCATATCAGAAGAAGAATAATATTACAAATTAATGGGATTATTGAAGAATTTGATAATTAATTTATAATACAAGCTGGGAACAGTTTTTCTGAATCTAAATTAGAAGTTTCCGATTAATAGAAATTGAAAAAAGTGTTTTTAAAAAGCAATTTATTAATTCGTAAGTTTCATTTATATATTCTGCTTCTCAATAAACTTTTATTGCCTTAATTCAAGCATTATTTACTAAATTCACATTTTCTTATCCAGGTAGAATACACTTATTTATATTTACACAGAGTTATTTATTGTTTAGTTATGTTTTTATACCCTTTCCATTATATTTAACAACATTTGACAGATTGACGTTAGTGACGTTCAGCAGTATCTCGAATGTAATGCCATTCGATTGTAAGCGATTTTGCGATTTTTCATATTACTTTATTTTACACATTTGGATCCTTACATCAACTTACATTATCATTTTATTATTGTTTCTTTCTTCTATGTTAAGAGAATTAGCATATAGCTTAAAATGATGAAATTATAGTTAGCTTAGGTATTATTTAAAATACATAATTTATCGTGAGTTGACACATTCGCGGGTTATCGCTAATCTAAAATATCATATTACATTTTATAAACGTATTATGAAGAGTTCAGGTTTATTCATAGCATTTATTTCTACCGATTATTTGTAATTTGTTTCTTAATGGTGGTAATCGTTATGAGTGTCCATCACTAAGTAACCATGGTAACTGAAAAAAACATGGGTACGTCCATGAAATACAATATAATTTGTTCGAAAAATAAGCGGAAGTATTACGAAACTTCATGGACGTGAACTGTCAAAAAGCTAAACTTACGCTGGAAGGGGTATAGTGAAATTTTTTTGAAAACCGCAGCATTTTGGCAGTTTGACAGATTTGACATGTTTATACTTTTTCTCATGCTATCTTGAATAGGATATAGTGTTTAAATTAATTGAGTTGAATGAATTTTAGCAAATAATTTTTTTTACTTACTTACTTTATTTTTGTTTTAGGAAAAATTATGGTTAAACATTTAAAAATAAAATTCATTATTATTTGTATTAAAATATCCATAGTTTCGTACCTATGTACAGAGTTGCAATTAAGGTTCTCTACAATAACCTTGCCATTGACATCTTATCGTACTCTCCTCTCTGCTATTTTTTCTTTTTGCGAACCGGTTAATATTAGGCCCCTCGTGTTGACTCTCCCTTTTGCTTTTCCAAACCTACCTCATCAGCAAGTTAGCTGGCGCCTTCCTATACTCTCTCATCTGTAACAATCATGAAAACCATTAAATAAATAAATAAATCTCAGACATTCACACAACGTCATCTACTTAGTCCCAAACTAAGCAGAGCTGTAGAACTGTACTATGGGTACTAGACATCGGATAAACATACTTAAATACTTTTTTTTTTATAAATACTTACATAATACATAAAAAATATTCAGACCAATGCTAACAATCATGTTCATCCACACAAAGATTTGTAATGAGCGGGAATCGAAGCCGAGACCTCTGCGTAGCAGGTATGTTATATAACCGCTCCACCAAAGAGGTCGTCAAAAACTACTAGGAACAAACTGAATCCATGTTCCCATAATAACATAACGTAGCTGATACAGTCCTCCTCTAATAACTGCGATGAAAATATCCCTATCAATGCTACGCTCTCCGTGTGTACGGAGTAAGAATACAATATGTCACCACCCCATCTCATCCCACGGGTGTCGTAAAAACCGACTAAGGGACTATCCGTGAATATTATCTTTACGAAATAAAAAGAAGGAAAACTTGAAATTAAACCCTATACCAATCCGTCTGGCCAGCGTGGTATTAGTAGGTTAAGTATTACTCCGTCACGGGAGGAGGCCCGTTCCTGCAGTAGGACATTAATGGGCTGTTATGAATGCTACGCTAGCCCTAAAATTGGTTCCCTAAAGCTAAGTTATGATGTCAAGCTTTTCTTCATTTGTTTTTTATCTATCTTTCATTAGTATCTGCCAACATTCTATCAGTCAGCTTTTATGACACCCTTGGGTTAAGATAGAGTGGTGAAACCATACATTCTTACTCTACCAACCCATCTAATGGAGATGGTGTTTCTAAATTGTTAAGTCCGTCTCTATTACCTGCAGGTCAATTCTCGTAACATACAATTTTATTCAACTTAAAATTAACTTTTTTTAAATTTCATTTTTAATTAAGAAAGTAATCCAGTGGTGGTATTCTGGTCCTTAAACATTTTGATAAAAAAAATAAAATAGAAATAAAAAAAATTAAAATAACCGAACACAGTTAAATAACCGAATTTTTAATGATTTTAAGGTACGAGAATTGACTTGCTGGTGAAGCTTAATCAATGAGTATGTTATTAGGAGAAATCTTTACTAGTTAAGTAAATATCCTGTTTACTTAATTTGTAGTTAGTATTTTAATTAGTTAGTTAAACAAACACTAGCATACAATTAATTTGAATAAAAATTTACTTCATCGTATAGAGTTTTCTCTTAGTTTTATTTCCAGAATCTAGGTTTAGGAGATTTAAGCGGAAATAAAAACTTATCATATAAATGCAATGGATGGTACTTATCAACTGGCTTTACTCCGTCACCAATCACCATCACTTTGACTGTTTGATCATACGTGTGCACTCTCCCCCTTACTCATAAACGCCTCTTAAATTTAGTCAATTGATTAGTTAAAATTCTTACGGTTTTGATTGGTATAAGGTTGATTTTACTTATAAAAATCTCGCTTAGCAGTGATTGAATTTAAGAGGCGTTTATGAGTAAGGGGGATGTGCAAGGGATTGTACCACCAGCTAATCCCCGAACACGATATGCTAGTAGAAATGTTTGCGGTTTTTACATTAGATAAGTCGCTTACACGTGTACAACCATTATAGCTATAAAAAAATTAAAAAGACTGGCTGCTTGTCTTTGTATTGCCATATAGTTACCAATGGCAAAAAAGCATTTGTAGTAATCAATAGAACTTTTTGGTATCATCACAATAAACTGTACAGTAACTAAGCTTGTTTCAAAAAAAGAATGTACTCAATGTTGCCAGTTATAAAAATAAACACATAAACATAACCTCTTTATTGACGTCATAGTAAAATAACAACTTTCACAAAATTATAACGTTATTTACGTTATATGTAACAATAACGGTTATCCAAATTATATACAAGGAAAGATTTGGGTCGTTAGATTATAGTGAATGAATATTTAGGATAATAAATATGTTTTTCTCTTATAAACAACTCCTGCACTTGGGATCTTGTCCTAGGGGACTTTACAAACACCACATTAACGAACACAAAAACACCCAGCAGGCCAATTCTCGAAACATAGTATTTAATTTAACATAATTTTTAATTTTTTAAATTTTATTTTTAATTAATCCAAAGTGGTATTCTTGTCCGGTAAAGAAAAAGTTAAAATTAAGTTAAATGGCAAAAAAGAGTTAAATAACAGAGTTGCCAGTTTACGGTTTACAATTTAAAAGATTGGAAATTCTTATAGATTTTCTAAGACTCCTTATACAGAAATAAAACATTAATATATAAATCAACTATAGGAAATTATCTTCGGTAAATTAAAATATTATAAGTTTCGTAAACTTCTATTCTAAGAAAAAAATATATGAAAATCAGGGTCTTTGAATGTAATAATGCGATATCCCTAACTTGTTTTTCCCGCTCGTTACGCTTCCCTCGCGCATGCGCACTGCCGCTCCTAAAATAAACGCAAAGGTTTTGACGTTTCATAATGACAAAAATACTCATTTTAAAATTACAAGATTTTAAAAAGATTTTAAATTATAAATACAAGAATACCTATTGTGTCACAATTTGACAACTAAAAGTTAAATTAACTTTATTTTTAACGTTTTTAAGGAACGAGAATTGACATGCTGATTGAAGACAATATGACGACCTCTGTGGCGTAGTGGTTATATAACATGACTGCTACGCAGAGGTCTCGGGTTCGATTCCCGCTCAATGCAAATCTTTGTGTGCATGAACATGATTGTTTGCATTGGTCTGAGTGTTTCTATGTATAATATGTATGTATTTACAAAAAAGTATTTAAGTATATTTATCCGTTGTCTAGTACCCATAGTACAAGCTTTGCTTAGCTTGGGACTAGAATATATAATAGTTTATGGATCACAACAAAAATTCTCCTGTGTGGGAATCGAAGCTGCGACCTTGTGCACGGCAGCCTCTTCCGCGACCATCGCGCAACCGAGACAGAATAAACCTTTCTTAAATAACTTAATCTATTTAAAAAAAAACTCTTCAAAATCCGTTTCAGCATATACGGACAGACAGCGGCACTTTACTTTTTTTTGCGGGCGGACCTTATTTTTTTACCTACTTTTTAAAGTGATAAAAGATTTGGGTCGTTAGGTTATAGTGCATGAATATTTAGTGTAATTAGAGTTTAAAAGTACAGGATATGATAGTATCCGTTCAAAACCACATAACGGATAACGTTATTTAATAATAATGTCAAAACGAGCTGGTTTCAATTTTCGAACTTATTTTTTTTAAAATAACTGTCGATATTAAGTCGTTGCAGATACACTCATATTGACCTCATTGTGTATAAACTTTGCAATGGCTCTATATTTTCGGTTGTGCTATGTATTATTCTCTTTATGGTGATGGAGTAAGAATACACAGAGTCACCAACCATCCAATCTCATCCCATAGGTGTCATAAAAACTGTCAAAAGCCAAAGAAGGAGAACTTGAAATAAAATCTTGCACCCATTCGTCTAGCTAGCATTATTTAGCCAAATTATCTCTCGGTCTCAAGAGCAGCCCGGTCCTTGCAGTGGGACGGTTATGTTGAACAGCCGAAATAAAGCTAAGAATGTATTACTTATATTTTTTTTTCCATTTCACTCATCATTCGACTACACGATACGATCCGTGTGGTGATGGAGTAAGAATACAATATGTCACCACCCCATCTCATTCCATGGGTGTCGTAAAAAACGACTAAGGGACTATCCGTGAATATTAACTATACGAAATAAACCAATCCGTCTGGCCAGCGTGGTATTAGTAGGCTAAGTATCCCTCCGTTACGGAAGTAAGCCCGTTCCTGCAGTGGGACATGAACGGGCTGTTATGATTATTCGACTACACAGACAAACTCCCCTAACAAGCCTACTCATACATCTTCACCCTTAGGCCATTCTTAAACGACCTAATGAGGTTCAATAACAAGCACTAATGTATTTATCTACTTATATCACAAGTACAACACAGAGTACATACAAAGCCCAGTTACGTGTGAATACATGTAATACAGTTATACTAAATGAGTCAACTTCAACATGGTTATTCGGTACATTGTTGCGCCTACGCATTACTAGGCTTACCATGAGTTTTGATTTGAGAGAATATTTCCTAAAATATTTAGGAGTATTTTTTCTTTTTTTTTTTCTTATGTAATAGGAGGCAAACAAGCCAGCAAGTCACCTGATGGTAAGTGATCACCGCCGCCCATAGAAACCAACAACACCAGAGGAATCACAGATGCGTTGCCGACCTTTTAAAATTTGTTAAGCTCCCCAAGTCGTAACGACCCCAGTATTAATTATTGCGAGATAGCGACAGAAATATCGATACTCACTGGTCACAATGTAGCCTTAAAAATGGCGTAAAAAAATAGAGTACCTAGGCAATAACTTTTTCTAGACCGGGGGAATCTCAGTTGGTGGCAACTTTCGAGAGTCTGATGTGCTGAAGGCCCCCGAGACCCGAAGATAAATTAATGCATTATTTTTTTGTATTTAAAAAATAAGGTAGGTAAAATCTATTTATTTTGTCTATTTAATAATCAACTTTTACAAACGTCTAATGGTTCTACTACTTATTACTTCATTAAACTAAAATTAATTTATTGCGAATGAAAACTTATCCTATGAAAACCACGCCAATGTAACAATACAGTTTCATTGTTACATTAGCGTGGCAAGTTTTTGTTGTGTTATTTAAAAAAGATAATAATCTGCAATTCCTCTTATTCAGTTTTCATGAAACTCAGGGAAAGGGACAAAGTGGTTATACCACGTATTTATACTACTATTTAGGAGTATGATACAAGCTTAACTTTGCAAAACATGGTCACACTACTCAGGTGAGATTACATCGAATTAATGAGGTTGTATTAGTTATCCTACGCGTCATATATTTGCATAATCATGTTAATTTAGCAATGATTTTTTGTATATGAATGTTCTATGTGGTTAAACATGAGAAGATCTATCATTACTATTATAGAAGTGACTAATGAATGACGGTAAAAACGACGTAACTGTTTTATTGAATTGATTTTTAACAACGACGTTATACTTAGATACGTCATTTATGATTTTTATGTGATTTTTATTGAGTAAACCTACTTACAGTCTATTTTGTAATGAAAATTATTACACTTTATATTCTGAATTATTTTATTACCTGTCTTGTTTACAAATTTAATATTTAGAGAAACTTGAATAACTGATTTGAGTGTCAGGCGAAGCTGCCCTATTAGGAAGGGGTATAGTTTAATAAGAAAATTTCCTTTTGAAGAAATAGCGTCTCTGTAACAAGTCCTTTGCATACTGATTTAATAACTAAGTTCTTAAAAGGTCAATAAGTTAAATAGAAAAAATAAGCTGGAATTCTTATAAAACTTTTTGAAATAGTTTGTGTTAATGTTATCCAATTTAGAAATTCCAATTCATCAAACGGCTCCCATTCTCCTTGCTCTTCGACATATTTTTTAAAACTATATTAAAACAAAATAACAAACATTACAAAACCCATGTAATAACTACTAATCCTATTATGTCAATTTAAATATCGTTTTGCCGCCATTTGCAACGACTACGCACAAAATCAGATCCGACTTTCTTACAGTTGCTTACTCAAAGAGAAAACATTCAAGTTTAAGTAGTAAGTAATTAAAGTTATTGGTTATAAAATTATAGTTAAACTGTTTATTAAAACTAACTCGGGAAGTTTGTGAAAGTTGTTTGACATTATCTTGATTGAAGGTAAACTTACCCAAGACCTAAATAACTTATCTTCGAAGTTTATGGAGAATAAAAGGGTTAGAGTCTTTAATTACCTTTTACGTAATTAAATTAATTGTTGTCATTATACCAGACCGTTAAAACTTACCACTAAGCCAATATTATTAATTAGTACGTATAAAGTATGCACGGGCCTGGAACTTCAAATATTCTATGATTCGACGAATAGTGCTGTCTATGAATAATGTGTACCTTAGTTAGTGTGTAACTTCTATTAGCTGTAAGTTTGACGTTCCAGCCCTAATTTGCACCGGCTTCTTCAATGGTCACTTCTGTATACCAAACAATTCTAAATTGAAAAGTACCTCCTCTTTTTGGAGTCAGTTATTAAGAATATCCAGGCTCAAATCAATCGTTTGTAAAACACAAATAATTATCTTGCGTGAGCTTCAAATCTATGCCCTCGCGAACAACAGCTGCATACATTACCGTTTTGCCATTTAGATAATTGTCCTTATAAAATACGCCATAATATCTGAACTTGACCGGTAAAATAACAAACCCTGCCGTTCACAAACACAAACTTTCATCGCGCAGTACTCCGTAAGTATGCTGCGGCCCAAAAACGCGCTCCAGTTGCCAACGGAACTCGAATGACGGCCATTTCTCTCAGCAACGAGAGGTACACGATTGCTCGTAGTTGTTTAACTTAATAGTTTTGCTCATACTTATTGTGAATAATTTTCTAATTAAAAACTTACTCCAATCAATCTGCATCTTTCAAATAAATAAAAAATTAAATTGGTTTAAAATTTGACGGAGTTATGGAGTAACAGCAATTTAGAAGACTATCAAACTTCAAACTTCAAAATACTTTATTTCATAAAATTTATTACAAATTGTTTGAAATCGTCGTTTACTTAAAATTGAAGCTACATTTAAAATTATAGATCGACACAGACAAACGCTACAGCACTAAGAAAAGCCGCGTTGTATTGTCAAATGTAAATTAAAGGAGAAAAATAAAACCAATCTACTACTCGAATCTACTTGTCTGTCTGTGTTGATCTATAAATTCTAGTTTCCAAATGGTAGGGCCAATGAGAAGAAACCTGGCAAAGAAACTCATGGCAACTCTTTTAAAATTCAGTTGTGTTTACAATTTTTTTTTTACATTCATCATATACCCTATCAAAATATTTGACAGTACCAGACAGGATAATACACCATTTATACATTATAAAAAATAATAATCAAAGAAAAGAAAAGTAGAAGACAAGCATGAGAACAAGGAAGACAGAAAAAAAAAAGATAGAAAGGATACAATAATACAATAAGAACTTAGAGATAAAACAATACAGTAGCACACATATATAAAAAAAAGTGCATAAACTTGCATTATTTGAAACAGCCTATGGAACAGAAGCAGTTAATCCCAAGCCTTTTTGTCTTTCGTGTAGTCTAGGATAGTATAATATCCATTTACGATAAGTTTTTGTTTGACTACATTCTTAAATTTATTAAAACTTAGATCTTGAATATCTTTCGGAATTTTATTATAAAATCGCACACATTGACCCTGAAATGAACTATGTATTTTTTGGAGCCTAGAATACGGATGAATAAGTCTATCTTTATTTCTAGTATTTATACTATGGACATCACTTCTTTTGACAAATTGGTCTTTATTTTTATGAACATAAATTATGTTTTCATAAATGTATTGACTTGCTACAGTTAATATATTAATTTCTTTAAATTTTTCTTGAAGTGATTGTCTCCTACCTAAATTATAAATTGCACGAATAGCTCTCTTCTGCAGCACAAAGATAGAATGAATATCGGCAGCATGTCCCCATAGTAAAATACCGTATGACATTATGCTGTGAAAATAACTAAAATATACTAATCTGGCAGTTTCTATGTCTGTCAGTTCTCGAATTTTCCTAACGGCATAAGCTGCAGAACTTAGTCTCTTTACCAATGTCATAATATGTGGGCCCCACTGAAGCTTAGAGTCTAGTGTTATACCAAGAAATTTTGTAGTGTCCACAAGGTCTACCTGATCCTCCTTAACTCTTATTGTGGTTTTCACTTCTTGTACATTCGGCGTTATAAATCTAACACATTTGGTTTTGCGGCTATTAAGGAGCAAGTTATTAATGTCAAACCAACGAACAACTTTAGAGATAGCCATGTAGCTGAATTAAAAACTATTCCTTTTTTAGATACTTTCCGCTCACTTTTTAGGTATTATTTTGAAGCCAATATTTTAGGTGGAGTCTATAAATTAATAGGAAAAGTTATTTTGCAAAGAAAAGCGTAGGTGAACTGAAAAAAGATTATATCATACTTTTTCAATGGCGATAATCGATCTAATTAACTAAGAACCAAAGGTGAAAACTGCCGGCACGTGTTACCGAGTAAACGCAGGGAAATGCAATTTTCTTATGCAACTATCTCTAATGCGATGCAACCGATGTATAAAACCAACGTTTCTAATATTACACACATGCATTTTAGCTTGCTTTCTTCGGCATACTCTCGAGTAAAATGGTCGGCGGCAAAAAATGTAGTGCTTTCTTTTTCAATGTCGACTGTACAGAACGAAATAGAAATATGATTTGTTAAAGTCAGAAAGGGACAACGACATATTATGTTATTTGCGCGTAAATGTCACGTTTGACGTTTGAATTTCAAACGGAACCAAACGTCAAACTTCCCGCCAAATGTTTTTCTGTTCTGTTTGTTTGTAATAAGGTTTTAATTCAATGTTTAGCTTTGCTGTAGTGTTGTGCCGTTTCAGAGTCGCTTTAGCCGATTCGCGTGCGCCGATATGTGGGACAATCGAAAGCCTTTCTCCGCTCGGCTGTTAGGTATTTTATTCCGTTAGTTTTTTTGTGGCCGCCATTACACCAATATGGCGGGTGGCATCATTTTTTCGCTTTGTCACGTTAGATCATTCTTGTTAGATGTTCGAAAGCTGTGTTCTGCTTCTAAGAATTAGAGTCGCTTAACTGTATCTTAGGAGAAATTATGTAATGGATTGTTTTTTTTTGACATGACATGTTTCTATACTCTAAGTAGATAGTTCTATTTTCTTTTTTCCCCAGAATTCATTATACTCGAATATTAAATATAAAGCACAGCCTTCGTTGACCATGGACTACAACATGTGGAAGTCAAGGGCAGAGATTTTGACTAGCAGTGGGATAAAACGGCCTGACTAACACTAACTAATTTAGTAGAAAAACTCTTCTTTCAAATCAACGTTAATGTCATTCTTAATTTTAATAATGACATCTTCTGTCAAATCAACGTCAAAGTCATTCCTAACTTTTTTATTGACTTCAGTCAGCGTTCATGTATACAGCCAGCATGTAATTGCATAATTTGCATAGACGGTGCATCGTGTCCGCCACTTTCTCCGTAACGGCACTTGAAACTGGGACATCCGCCGCATTTATTTATTATTCCCACTGCCTTTGATGTTTTGTTATGAATTTAGAGCATGTACTTTTATATTATTACTCTTACTTTGATGAATTAAACTTTTGTTTCGGTATTCCGATTAGTTGTTCGTAAGTAGGTATCTATCGCTCAATACTAGACTTAAAAATGAATATTTGGATATTTGTTGTTTGGAAATATTTTCCAATGAAAAAAAATTAAAAATATTTATTTGTCTCAAAATAGTAACTTACATGATTTTTATGTTATGAGGTATCCCCAGTAAGTACCAAATTAAATAATACTTGTGTTGGGGCTGTCTCGCTCTTACTCTAAGTCACAACAATATTGAGGCTAACTATTGTTTATTTACAAAAAGTTGAGTTTTCAGCTTTCCATTTTCATAAAACGCGCGTAGAGTGAAGTAGTTCATGGTTCAAACTCTAGCTACTGCGACCATCTCCTGTAATCATGGGAATTCCGTGTTTTTAAGATAAAATACCAATAAATTCTAAACTAATTTAGATGAAATTTCTATTGGACTACTAAAGTTAGAAAATAAGTAATTCTATTATGATGTAATACAGATAGCTGATCCGTTTTTTTGTGTTGGACCGAGATTTTGGTAAAGGGCGACAAGTGCATAGGTAGGATATTATGGTATATTTATTTTGGAGGGCATATTATTATATTTTTTGACCAATAGTATACTATTCTGCCTCAATAAAGAATTCTTAAATAATTTTAGATATGAACTACCTAAGTAGGTATATCAAAATAAATTATTTTATATTACAAACATTTTATTTAATTTTAAATATTTCATAACCTGTAAAGGCTATCAACAATTACGTGGCTTTTAGAATATTGTTACTTTATTTTTGTTCTTAAATGTTAAAACACTGAGTCAATTATTAATTTTTACATATTATATACTATTACCTTATAAATTTCAACCTTTTTTATTGCCTTAAATCTTTTTATTATATTTGTGGTAGAAATATATCGATACCTATTTGATAAAATCGATATTATTTAGAATCATCTCGAATGCTAAAATCGGAGCACCAAAAAAACAGTCATTATAAGTTCATGGCCAGACTTAAGAAGAAATGTGGGTCAGACGGTTGGTGAAAGTCAGCGAAAGGTGACCACAATCGGGTCAGTTACTAGCATTACGTGTGCTTGGTGTGACACTTTCTTTAGGCGCCATCTTGTTTTTTTGAATTTAGAACGAAGTGATTAATGACTATTACAGCTATTATGGGTTTGTTGTTTATGGTTATCTTTGTGAAAGGATTATTTTTTTGTTCCTAAGGTAGCAAAGGAAGTTATGGTATTTTTGTAAGCATATTGTAAGGTACCTAGGAAATTCCATTACATACCTACCTTATTAAAAAATTGATCATGGTTTTAATTCTATTCTTATCACTTGTTATGGTTAAATACATTTTTATTATTATTATTTAAGATTGTTACTATGGTTTTGCTTCAAGTGTTCCTTCTTTACTAACCATCTTAGGGTAGGAAGCGGCTTGACAGTGCTTTGTCATTGCTTACATCCATCATTACGGTTACCACTTGCCAACAGGTGAGCCGCTTGCTTGTCTACCACCAATAAAAAGGCAATAAAAAATAACATAATATCATCTTTAGTCTCCTCGCTTATGACACCTAATAGAAAAGCTTAATAATAGTGATTAATATTCCTCACACATTCACACAACCCTATCTAGTTCCAAAGTAAGCAGAGCTTGTACTATGGGTACTAGACAACGGATAAACATACCTAAATACTTTTTTTTTGTAAATACATACATATTATACATAGAAAACACCCACATCAATGCAAACCATCATGTTCATGCACACAAAGATTTGCATTGAGCGGGAATCGAACCCGAGACCTCTGCGTAGCAGTTATGTTATATGTATAACTGCTACGCCACAGAGGTCGTCAATGACAGTTAGTATTATGAGATACTAATGAATATTGATACAAAACTCCCACCCTGTCATCCAACGAGGTGTAGTAAGGCTAGTTACCCTATTTAACAAACAACCCTGACTCAGTAGAACGATTATATGCTAACAAAAACCATTATTTCCAAAACAAGATTCCCTTTCTATTCAAAAAACTAAGTCAAACACAAATTACCATCACAAACTGAAGAACCATACGCCATTTTAAAACTATTTTACAAAAACCGTTAAGTAATCTATAAACCTATTTAAAATCGGAACAGTAAGTCACGTCACTATGGCGTGATAACCGATCATCATTCAAAACATTACCGTTATGAAAAAAAACAAGCGAAATTGCACTTTATTACAAGCACTTAAGGCAGATAAAAGTGTGTTGCAGAAATTATAACAGATTTGCTAATGTTAATAATATTAGGCTTGGGTTGTAGCTATTAGGCTAAGCTTAAAAGATATAATATTTTTAATTTGCATACCTAATTGTGTTCATATTATGGTATGTGTATTATAGTGGGTGTTGTAAAAGTGGACTAAGGAGGAACATCTTACAAGCATAACATTGAAGTCAGGAAAATTCCCTTTTCCTCAAAAACAAAACCTCTTGAACTAGGGACCTAAGGACCCGGTGTCGGGGGCTCACCTACAAACAAATATTTAACAAATAGAACATCCTGGGTCAGTAATTCGTAAAGGTGTTCCTTGTTTTTATTTTGTTACTTAAGAGGCTGATTTTAGATGCTCTATCAATCCGTCATCAGGTCCATACATCTTATTCCTTTCCTGAGGGACAGTTCTCCTCCATTGATAGAGGTAAACGAAACCTAACCATTTTTTTTAAATTTCTTATTTATATCTACTTACTTTACATTTTTATCGTCCCATATACCGCCTTACTCATATCAGGCTGACCAAAAGAACTCGTTTTCAGCTATGCTTCTCTTGCTATCATTAGCACTAACATAAAGACGACCTCGGTGGCGCGCCGGTAGAGCCAGCGGCTGCCGCGCATGAGGTTGTGGGTTCGATCCCCACGCAGGACAATAATTTGTGAGATCCACAAATTATTGTCCTGAGTCTGGGTGTTCAATGTGTCCGTTAATTGATGTTTGTAAAAGTCCCCGCGACACAGGGCATGATCCCTAGTGCGGGAGTTGTCTTTTTTAAAAACAAAAAAAAACAAACAAAAAACAAAGCGATGAGATGGTGACATAATTTATTCTTACTCCGTCGTCACCACATGAGATAAGAAAAGAAACAAGACGAAAGAAAGGAAGAGATTGTAAAGCTATAAATTAAATTACACATCTATCTATGTACACAAACCTAAGTAGATCGTGAGAAGGCACGCGCGGGAAGTATTCAATACTTACTTTTCCCACTTTTCCCCAGCACTTTCATCGCCACGGCCCATTGGAAATTGATATACATTATGAAAGACATTTTCATAATACAATACAAAACAATTTGTCATTGTTACTGTCTGATTTATACATTGATATAACTTTTTGTATGAAATTCTTGGAAGTTGTAAGCGGAAATGTGATGGTACAGTTGATAACTTGATACTTTATGCATCATATCAGTATTTATAGTATAAGTATCCTACAGAAGAATAGAATCACTTTTCTACAAAATAAAATAAATAAGTACCTAATGTCTCAATGTAGAATTTTGTAACAAGTTCAAATCCATATTTTTCGATACATATAAGTAAATTACTTAAACAATTGTCTTGAAATATTTATAAGTACCTACGAGGTTAAAAAAAATTAAATGTTTTTTTTAATAATTGGTCAAATAATGGCTGTGCCGTAAGAGGTAACAATTAAAATAATACAAACTACACACTGATATCCTATCTTCCTTTTATCGCAGTCATTTAAAAACAAAATTATTACATTTTTTCTTAAAACCAAAAAAAACAAAACAAGACTTATTTCCTTCTCTTATGAGTCTTATGACGTATAAAATGTTTAACTTGTATGGGAATCAAACCATAACAGCAATTATCCATGGTCATCCAGTCGACAGGTGAATTGTAGGTAATTGTCAGGAAAAGAAGCTATGCATTTAAAAAACAAGTTTAAAACCATTATTGTAAAACTTAATTGTTGTTTTTTTTGCGCCGTTGATGTTTGCCACATACATACTTAGCCAAAGATACATATGCTGATGCTGTATACTCCATACCAGATGCTGAAGAGTTCAATCAATCAATCAATCAACTAGCATATTGCTGTCCACTACTGGACATAGACCTCTCCCAATACGCGCCACAGAACTCGGTCCTGCGCCTTCCGCATCCAGTCCGATCCAGAGACCTTTAAGAGGTCTGAAGAGTTCAGTGTTTACAAATAATGGCTATCGATAATAGAATCAGGATTAACTTTGCTGAAGTCCATGATTTCATTGTTGTCAAAAAATAATATTACTTATACAGTTTTAACCTGTGCTGAGTTTCATACTCGCGTACTGCATCCGAAAAAACTCTACTTAGCGGATATTAAAACGAAATATTAAAAAATATAAAGCTGCTTTACTGTGCTGAAATCCATGTCATCATCATTATCATAACGGTCCATTAATGTTCCACTGCAGGGACGGCCCTCCTCCCCTTGACGGAGGGATACTGAAATCCATGTATTTAGATTTCACTTCAGCTAGTATTTAAATATTTTTATATACTAAAAAATAAATATTAATATTTTTACATACATACATACATACATACATAAACTCACGCCTTATCCCGGCCGGGGTAGGCAGAGACGACAGAACGCCACTTGTCACGGTCCTGGCAGACAGATTCGGCCTCGTCCACATTCATTAAGCGAGTCATACATGCGCGTCGGTTACGAGTGCTCTTTATTTGGCCCAAATAAAAATAAAATACAAATAGTAATAATAATATTAATAAAATAATAATATTTTTATTATTAATTAATTAAAGCTCAACGCTTTACAGCGCTCATTACTTTAAGACATAAACAGTTAAGTCCCAATAGCACTGTAATTTAATTAGTTACCACTGCTATTAAGTATGGTAAACAGTGACAGAAGTTACCACCAATAAATTATGAGATGGTGAAGAGAAATGTAAGTGTAATACATACGTACATAATATCGTATAACGCATAATATACAGGGTTGGCACAGCGTTGTTTTTAAAAAACTGGGTTTATGAAATTTTTGGATTTTTTTAAATATAATCGGAGGCAAACGAGCCAGGCAGGTCACCTGATGGTAAGTGATCATCACCGCGCATGGACACCCGCAACACCAGAAGAATCACAGATGCGTTGCCAACCTTTAAAAAGAGAGAACGCTCGTTACTTGTAGCTCCCCAAGTCGTAACGGTCCAGAAATATCGCGGCAGCGAGCTTGTTCCATAAAACAGTTGTTCACGGTAAGAAGTATCGCGAAAATTTATGTTTCAATTCGAGAAACCGATGGGGGATAGGGTTCCCCTTTTTTTTCAATAGGTTAGTTATTGCAACATCCACAAGATGAGGTTGTGCGGTGACATTATGTGTTGCCTCTCTGTCAGGTGTGGCTGAAATTCCTACTTCTCCTCCTTTAGTAATGCAGTGACTTGACTACTCAAATCACGCTCGCCAGACTACTGTTTTAGTTAGTTTATGGAGTTTTAAAAGTTGGCAATATGACGGTTTCTGAAACGATATCCACTTTAAAAAACAACACTAGCTGATAAACCTATCCAGCAAGAGATTGGCTAGGTTAGCATTGTATTACGTGAGACTTAATTGTTGTAGATACACATGTATGGCTCGCTTAATGACCATGGACGAGGCCCAATCTGTTTGCCAGGATCGTGACAAGTGGCGTTCTGTCGTTTCTGCCTACCCCGGACGGGATAAAGCGTGAGTTTATGTATGTATGTATAGGCATTTCATTCTTCTTGCTGATATTCATAAATAGCGGTTACCTCTGCCCCTTACCAACAGGTAAGCTGTGCGCCTGGCACCTTAAAGCTTTAATAAAGGTTAATAGTCAGTGTAGGACTTTTTTTTTAAAACACATTAATTAAAAAACATTAAATTTAAATCTACTTTCTTTTTTAATTGTTTTATTCTTTTTTCTATTTACGTGGCAGCCCTAACAGTAATGTACCGTTATGCAGCTAGCAAACATAGATGTTCATATGAGGTCGCTTTCTAGTAACATCGCGGTCACCTCGTTTTACTAACGTTTAGTCTATTATGACGACAACGACCGGAGATTGCAAGATTTCAATGTCAATAACTTAATTTAGTAGTGTTTTTTTCTAATTATTTTTGCAGTAGGTTTATGTATAGTTTCCTGCGTCTAAGATTAAGTTTAAGAAGAAATATTTAACGTTTTCTTGATGTGGTGATGGATTTTAGTATCCGTTCACACTAACCCCATGTCATTCAAAGAATATTGTAAACTTCCTTTTTTTTGGGACTGTTCCTTACTGGGATTATTCCCTGGAGTTTTTCAGACCTAGGAAAGGAGGGACTCTTACTGGCTAAAAGCCCCAGATAGTCTGGCTGACACGTAGACCAAGGGCAGCGGAAAACCATGATTCTTGTGCAACTCTCGATTAGAGCGAGACCAATCTGGAAACACTTTCCTACCTTAACCTCCTGGGGCCTGGCGTCATATATATAATACATACCAGAAAATAAAAAACACAGTGCCATTTAATGAAATTCGAACTTTTAATTCTAATAACGTTTCATAATTTAAATAATAATAAATTATTTTTTTTTTTTTTTATTGATTAAATAATATATTTTTTTTAAATATTTCATAATTAAAATAAAATGTTCTGGGCCCCATGAGGTTAAGATAAATAATATAATTTAGATTACATTGCTGTTAATCATCCGTGTAAATAAAAGTGCCTAAACATTATTGTATTAAATATCGCTATCAAAGTTCTGGTTGAGAGTCACTTTTGTTAATAAGAAAAACACAGTGTTCCAGTGCAGGAACGGGTTTTTTTATTGGCGGAGGGTTACTTGGCCTCGCTGGCTGAACGGATTGGCACAGGGTATGTAATGATTTTCTTCTGCAGTGAACATTATGTTTTTAGAATTTCTTGTAAGAATAATTTTATTGTTGTTAGAATTAATTTTTTGAGTTTTAATTTTTGGGAGGCAAACGAGCCAGCAGGTCACCTGATGGTAAGTGATCACCGCCGCCCATAGACACCCGCAACACCAGAGGAATCACAGATGCGTTGCCGAACTTTAAGAAGGGAGTACGCTCGTTTCTTGAAGCTCCCCAAGTCGTAACGGTCCGGAAATATAGTAATTGTTATATTGTTTTTAACAGTAAAAAAAGTACTAACAATTGCTACCATGTCATCAGAAGACCAAACCTATTACTTGTCCTTTGCCTAGCAATGGCCCGATTTTATTAACAACTATTAAACAACAAAACATAACCCTACTAAGCATTAGAAAACTCTACATAACCTAATTCCCCCCCACACGCAGTTTCGCATTGACATTCATAGCATGCGGTGAATGACCCCACTTTCACTACGTCCGGCCACGCCCCCTCTCCCCGCAGTGCTTTCCTGTTGCGTAATAGTTGGAAGTGCGAGCGTGCATGGAAAATTATTGTTTGTTTATTGTATGTTAGGAGGTTTTTTTCTTTTTTATTGAAGTTTTGTTGTTGCTTTATTTTGTTTTTAATTTATATTTGATTTGCAATAAACTGCAAGTCAATTCTTTAACGATTATCTATATACTTAGATCAATGTTAAGCTACTACCATCCAGCCCAAGTAAATTTGTGTACATCTTATTTGAAGCTTTTCTTATAAAATAAAGACGTGTTACTTGAATTTTTCTTGTATAAATTATTTAAATTATTTTGATTTCTTTTCAACACAGGTAGACACAGAAAGACTTTGCCCCCCTCTCGTAATTCCATCTCAAACACTCGTATCAATTATCGTTTAAGACACCTTCGTAGAGTATTGGTTTTAGTAAAGTCTCCAGTTTGATTCCCGCTCAAAACAAACCTTTATAAGCATGTACATTTTGTTGTTATCTGTTTATCTTTCTAACATGTTTATCTATTGTCTAACAGCCATAGCATTCATAATCATATTTATTCTGACACATTGATACAAGCTCTATCAATGTGTCAGAATAAATACATATCATAGGCCCCATACACCAATCTCCGTCTGGTGACGGATCTCCGTGTGGTGACGGAGTAAGAATAAAATACGTCACCACCCCATCTCATCCCATGGGTGTCGTAAAAACCGACTAAGGGACTAACTGTGAATATTATCTTTACGAAATAAAAAGAAGGAAAACTTGAAATTAAACCCTATAAGTATCCCTGTGTCAAGGAAGGAGGCCCGTCCCTGCAGTGGGACATTAATGGGCTGTTATGATTGGCCCCATACGCCATGCAGTAGGCCGATTTTATTAGTATTTACAGACAAACATAAGCCTAGTAAACATTATAAAACTCAGCTACATAAGATTCGAAAGAACAATGCATATTTTATTACATTTATTACAAGCAAAAACGTAGCTAAACCTGGAAGGGTTGCCAAGTCACGTGTTTAAGAAACGTAACAAAATTATTATGAAGTTAATACTTAACACTAATTCTATTAATGGCACCTAACGAATAAGCTCTCAAAGGGGATAAATTCTGACGTAATATAATCTGCAAAGACGTAACTTTTACAACACTTACGTCATCAACTTTTTTAAATCTTTTTTTTTATCTTTGTAAGTGATTACAAAAAAGTACATAAGTATATTTATCAGTTGTCTAAAAGCCACAGTACAAGCTCTATCAATGTGGAAGAGTAATGCATATTCTAGTATATTTTTTCATGTGAAAGAAGGTTAAAAGACCAAAACCCATCATTGGGCCCTTATGTCTTGCAGTAGGCCAATTTTATTAGTATTTACAGACAAACATCAGCCTTACAAAACTCAGCTACATAACATTCAAAAGAACAATGCATATTTTATTACAAATAAAAAACATCGCTAAACCTTGAAGGGCTGCAAAGTCACGTGTTTAATTTTTATTTTTATTTTTTTTTTTCTTTATTTAGGACAACAAACAATTGTGTAATACAGTGTATGCATAAACAATATAAGGTAACAGTCTTAATTAAGTAATTACACAATCCACACCGTTATCCACAAAATACTAATACAATATTTATACAAAAATATGACTAACACTTATGCCTAAAAATTTTATAATTTTATAACTAATTTATGTTCTCCAACATGAGGTTTTTAAATTTAGAAAATGACAAGTGAAACAAATCAATATCAATGAAATTATCATTAAACGATTTCATAATTCGGTTAATAGGTGCACGTTCTCCTGCATTTGTTCTGCATGGTTTAGGGGCAAATAATTTATGGTTATAGGTATTTCGAATTCTTACAGAGCTACTGGGTATACGAATGTATATTTGGTTAAGAAGCTGATTACAATCAAAATTATTATGACAAATTTTGTACAGAAAAGTTTGATCTAATAATAAACGTCTCTGCTTAAGAGTCATCAAAGAAAATTTGTGTAGAAGGGTACGATACGAGGACCAAGTGTGACAACATTTGTAATTTTTATACGTTTAAGAAACGTAATCAAATTATTATAAAGTTAATACTTAACAGTAATTCTATTAATGGCACCTAACGAATAAACTCTCAAAGGGTTTTAATTCTGACGTAATACAACCTGCAAAGACGTAACTTTTACAACAATTACGTCACCAATTTTTTTATTAATCTTTTTTTTTATCTTTTTAGGGGATCACAAAAAAGTACAGACTATTTATCTGTTGTCTAATAGCCATATTACAAATTGTGTGAAGAATAAGGGTCGTAGCAGATACATCAAAATGTAAACGGATCGGCACCGCCCCGCCTTTTTCCTTCCAACTTTAACGTTTTGATATAATATATGTGCTACGACCCTAAGGCATATTTTAGGTTTTTTTATAGCAAAAAAAAAGTAGTTTTTATTACTAAAACCATCATTGTCCATCAACAAGTCTAGCAGTAGGCCAATTTTATAAGTATTTACAGACAAACATAAGCCTAGTAAACATTATAAAACTAAACTACATAACATTCGAAAGAACAATGCATATTTTATTACATTTATTACAAATAAAAAACGTCGCTAAACCTTGAAGGGTTGCAAAGTCACGTGTTTAAGAAACGTAACAAAATTATTATGAAGTTAATACTTAACACTAATTCTATTAATGGCACTTAGCGAATAAGCTCTCAAAGGGGTTAATTCTGACGTAATACAACCTGCAAATACGTAACGTTTATAATATTACGTCACCATTTTTTTTTCTTTTTATCTTTTTTGGTAATCACAAAAAAGTTCAGAATTTTTATCTGCTTCTAATAGCCATAATACAAGCTCTGTTAATGTGTGAAAAATAATCAATATTTTACTAGGTATATTTTTTACAAAAGAAACCATAGCTTTGAAGAGCAAGCCTAACATTAGCCCCATATATCTAACAGTAGGCCAATTTTATTAGTATTTATAAATAAACATAAGCCTAGTTAACATTATAAAACTCAACTACATAACATTCGAAAGAACAATGCATATTTTATTACATTTATTACAAGCAAAAACGTAGCTAAACCTGGAAGGGTTGCAAAGTCACGTGTTTAAGAAACGTAATAAAATTATTATGAAGTTAATACTTAACACTAATTCTATTAATGGCACCTAACGAATAAGCTCTCAAAGGGGATAAATTCTGACGTAATACAACCTGCAAAGACGTAACTTTTATTTATTTATTTATAAGGTTTATCAACAACTGTTACAATCATACATTCAATTTATTATAATCGTTGATTTATCTAATTGTACAGCCACTTACAGATAAACACAGCATGCACATTACATATTAATTATAAAGGATAACAGTACTGTAGAGAATCAAGAAAAAACATTACCATTTTAAATCAATTAAAATACATTATATAATAATACCAAAATTAAAATAAAATTTGATTAAAATATACAAATGCCGATAAATTTTATAATAAACATTAAAATCAATAAAATCAAAATAATAGCACCAATTAAAACCTATGAAAATAAAAGAATAACAAATAATAATTATAAATTTAGTATATAATCATGATAAAATAAAATTAAAATTAAAATTTGATTAAAATATACAAATGTCGCTAAAAATCAAAACAACTTTTACAACACTTACGTCATCAATATTTTTAAATCATTTTTTTTTATCTTTGTAAGTGATTACAAAAAAGTACATAAATATGTTTATCAGTTGTCTAAAAGCCACAGTACAAGCTCTATCAATGTGGAAGAATAATGCATATTCTAGTATATTTTTTCATGTGAAACAAAGGTTAAAAGACCAAAACCCATCATTGGGCCCTTATGTCTTGCAGTAGGCCAATTTTATTAGTATTTACAGACAAACATCAGCCTTACAAAACTCAGCTACATAACATTCGAAAGAACAATGCATATTTTATTACAAATAAAAAACATCGCTAAACCTTGAAGGGCTGCAAAGTCACGTGTTTAAGAAACGTAATCAAATTATTATAAAGTTAATACTTAACAGTAATTCTATTAATGGCACCTAACGAATAAGCTTTAAAAAGGGGATAAATTCTGACGTAATACAACCTGCAAAGACGTAACTTTTGTAACACTTACGTCACCAAAAAGTATTAAGATCCTCTTTTGTTAAAAACGGCTTTAGCATCTCGTAATAAAAACTTTTTGCACAAGTTATTTCTTTTAAAAGTTTTTCGAGTTCTTTTTTTGAATTTTTGTATTTTTATCCTTACGTGTTAGGGCTAAACACGTTTTCGTTATATAAGGGATAAGTTTTGTCAGGGTTTTTAATTAAGCGGTACATTTTCGTTATGAAGACGATTATGTATTTTGCCATTTTTTATTTTTATATAAGACACGGCGATAATGGCTGTATCTGATGGAAAGGAAGGAGCATCAATGTCCCACTGCAAGGACAGGCCTCCTTCCGTGACGGAAAGATACTTGGCCTTCTAATACCACGCTGGCCAAAAGGATTGGTATAGGGTTTAATTTCAAGTTTTTCTTCTTTTTTATTTCGTAAAGATAATATTGATGGATAGCCCTTAGTCGATTTCTACGACACCCATGGGATGAGATGGGGTAGTGACATATTGTAATCTTACTCCGCCACCACACGGCTAGTTGATTGATTGATTGTAATGTGCCAATATTACAAAGCTGTTATAAAAGTGAATTCTTTCAATCACAACTCTTTGTTTTCTGCTCGTAAATACATTACACAGGTCCTAGTGTCACAATACAAAGACTAACCATTACAAACATATGGTAGAAATATAGTTTTTTTGAATTGATAACATTATGACTTTAATAATGTTATCAGAACTAAGAAAAATGGTGTCAGTAGTTTAATTGTATCATAGTTGCAGGTGTTTGATAGTGGTAAATGAATGGTAATAGCGTAGATGGTGATAAGTTTTGTCTATAAGGAACAGATGGCGTTGTCTGTTTGACTGTAGCTAGCGGTTATAATTACAAGAGTAAGAGTATACTTTAGAGTTAACATTAACATCACCCTTATGCGCCAGACAGCCTATGGACGTCGCCTATGGACGTCCACTGCTGGATAGGCCTCCTCTAAATATTGCAACCTTGTGCAGTCCTGTGCCTCCCTCATCCATCCCTTTCAAGTACATGAACAAAAGCAGCTATGGTACTCTTTCCATAAACCACTAACATGGATTAAATGCAGACATTGGTGTTACCGATCTAGACGGTCTCCTCTTAGAGACTTACAACCTAACCTTACACCTTTGCGGTTGAAAGTGGAATACGCACCATGTTTGATCCAAGAAGGTGCGCCAGGTGAGGTATGTATTGGCCACATCAACCAAGTGTCTATCCGTCCATGTGAAGTAGTAAAGGTCATTCACAACCATTTACTAGCTCCATAAAAATAGTTGGAGGTTAACCGTTTTTTTTTTAGACTTGCAATGGCCGTTGTAACCAAACATAGGTTTACCATAACTTAGGTATACCTAAAATATACTTGTCTAAAAAGCACCACAAGTAATACCAGCTTTACTAAATTGTCTAATGGTATATTAGACAATTTACACACAAATCGCGAAAGTTTAAAATCTCCACCAAGTCCCACAACAACTAATAGCGAATCACTTCAACACAGTAATTATATCAAGTTCCTTACTAATGTCAGTTCCGTCGACTGCCAAGTTCCGTACAGGGTTCAAGGCCCGAGTTATGTAAGTGTATCGTTTCCTCGGCCGTTTCACTGTTGCGTCACGAGCCGGTAATACAGTAATTGCAACAATTTTATATACATATCTGCACACTTATTATGATGGAACTTTCTTTGCTTCCTAACTTATGATATAATATTATATTTTTGTATAGGATACGGGAACATAACTCTATCGGAAGGTCGTATACAGTCCAGAAATTAACACAATATATAAAATACATCCGCGTGGTGACGGAGTAACAATACAATATGTCACCACCCCATCTCATCCCATGGGTGTCGTAAAAACCGACTAAGGGACTATCATCTTAACGAAATAAAAAGAAGGAAAACTTGAAATGGAATTAGTAGGCTAAGTATACGTCCCTGCAGTGGTACATAAATGGGCTGTTAAAATGATGTTATGATGATTATTTTTTTGTATGGGATACGGTAATAAGACTGCATCGAAACTGATAGCAAGCGGTAAATAAATATCCACTGACATCTCTACACAGCGCTATCTGTTCCCAAAGTAAGCTAGGCTTAACCAGCTTGTGTTATGGGCAACAGGACAACGGATATTAATACTTATATACTTATTTTTTGTAAATACATACATATTATATATAGAAACACTCAGACCAGTGCAAATAATCATGTTCATGCACACAAATATTTGCATTGAGCGGGAATCGAACCCGAGACCTCTGCGTAGCAGTCATGTAATATAACCACTATGCCACAGAGGTCGTCAATATTAAATCGAGGTCGAATTATACCAGGTGGTGAGAGCTACGATGGACCAGAACTGATGGGAACAGCTCGACCGGTTGACGAATTCCTCTAAGCATAATCCTCAGTAATGATAAATGACTAGGGAGTGTATGGATCAATTTTTCCGCCTTAACTACATATTTAAGTGGTACAATGTAGAAAATTAAGGAGTACTTACAACATAACCAGTCCATCCATCCTCATACTAGCGCTAAAGCACTTATTTCCTTTTCACAAAAAACCAGACCCATCCAAAAACAAACCTCATTACACATTCCTTTACCTCATAACTCGTTCGTTAGCTTTCTATGCTTGAAATAGTAAACATCTATACAACGGTAGCGAGTTCAAGGCCCGAGTTACGTAAGCTCGTGACGTCACGAGGTCGACGTACGCGCAGAAATTGTGTGCATACTTTTTTTTTATTTATTAGGTATCTGTGTTTTGCAAAGTTTGACAGTTGTTTGAATTTGAAATTGGAATTAGTGATTATGTTATATCATTATTGTTCTTTTGTGATCCGGTTAGTTTTGTTAATTGTTGTTTTGGCTTGAGCTTTGAATAATGAAGCTAATATAATAATAAAATCATTTAATAATGCTTTGAGATATTCTTAAAACGCCATCGTAACTAAGTATTAACTAAGTATTAAATTACATATATTTTTTTTTCTTTTCGGATTTCTTTTCAGACCTAAGTACTAAGTATACCTATATTTTACTTTTCGTTTTGTAAATACATTTGCTTTCATGATCAGGCACACAATTATTTTCATTGGCCAGGAATGAACCCAGATCATACTTTGGGTAACGTGGTTCGTTAGATAGTCTAATACTTAAGCTTCCTGATCCTCTCCTTAGTCACTAAATTCGTTTCTCCTTAGTTTAAAAAGTTTTTTAATCAACTTGTTTCCTTTTATTTTTGTGTATACCACTACACACAGAGGTCGTCAAATGTGTGAAAGCAAGTAGCTCTATATTGAAGAAAACATGGCTTATGTTCATCTGTAGACATATTTTAGCTGTTGTTTTTTACTTGTCGCTAAAATTAATTAATCAAGATACCAGCATGTCAATTCTCGTACCTTAAAATCGTTAGAAATTCGGTTAAGTTAACTTAATCGAATTTTTAACGATTTTAAAGTACGAGAATTGACATGCAGATGAAAAGTATTTTAAAACAAAAGAGGTTCAAAGCTCAAATGTAAAAATCGCGGTTCTCTACGTTTTCCTTGTGTGTCGGCTTTCTTCTAAATTCAATATCAATTTGTTTTTTTTAAACCGTAGAAAGTGAGCACTATACATTACTGTGATGATTACGTCCTGACCAGACACAGCCTTACGTCATGGGCGGCCATTGACCGCGTAGCAATGACAGCCGCCAGGCTATGCAAATATATTACAAACAATTAACTAATACAAAGAAAATTGTTGTAATTTTCTTCTTTTATATAGAAAAAATCCGTGTAATGACAGAGTAAGAATACAATATGTCACCACCCCATCTCATCCCATGGGTGTCGTACAAACCGACTAAGGGACTATCCGTTAATATTATTTTTATAAAATAAAAAGAAGGAAAACTTGAAATTAAACCCTATACCAATCCGTCTGGCCAGCGTGGTATTAGTAGGCCAAGTATCCCTCCGTCATGGGAGGAGGCCCGTCCCTGTAGTGAGACATTAATGGGCTGTTATGATGATATAGGAAAGTAATGTTTGTTTAAATGGCTACTAACTGTTATTTAATTTTATGCAAATTGTTGGCATGTGATAGGAATTGTATTGTTGTTATTGTTGGATTTAGCTGCTTTAAAATAATGCTACATGCAGAAGAGATTGTAATTTATTGAACCCTGTGTTGCTTAGTGTTTTATAGACATGCAACGGACACAAGAAACATCCAGGTTTTGGTTTTGCAATGATAATGAAAGCATCATTGGTTATCCGATGAGATAGGAAAATTATAGTTTTGTTAAATGGCCTAATCTTAGAACTAGAGTTTCGAAGTGACAGAATCTGACACAATATCTGAGCTTTCAATTATCTCTGTTCATTAGTCTGGACATCTGTGTGGTGACGGAGTAAGAATACAATATGTCACCTCCCCATCTCATCCCGTGGGTGTCGTAAAAACAGACCAAGAGACTATCCGTGAATATTATCTTTACGAAATAAAAAGAAGGAAAACTTAAAATTAAACCCTATACCAATCCGTCCGGCCAGCGTGGTGTTAGAAGGCCAAGTATCCCTTCGTCACGGGAGGAGGCCCGTCCCTGCAGTGGGACATTAATGGGCTGTTATGATGATTAGCCTGGACTAATGAAAATGCTTGGTAATTTGCAATGACCTCACAACAATTCACCTTAAGCTTATCCCCTAACTTCGAGTGCAAAAATGACAGCAACGACCTTAAGGTACCTATATAATCACCCTTACTTCGAGTGCAAAAGTGACTGGCACAAAATAATGAACGTCACAATGAACGGGTGAGCGACCCTTGCAGGTGGGCCCAGGTTAACGCACCGATTCGGTATTACTAATATACTTATAACACACGAGGTGGAAAATTTAGATCTATTGGTTCACCGACTTGCTATGACGTAAGTAGGTATTCTTAAGTTTTCTGCTAATATCACCATAACAGCCCATCAATGTCCCACTACAGAGACGGTCCTCCTCCCATGACGGAGGGATACTTGGCCTACTAATACCACGCTGGCCAGACGGATTAGTATAGGGTTTAATTTCAAATTTTCCTTCTTTATATTTCGTAGAGATAATATTCACGGCTAGTCCCTTAGTCGGTTTTTACGACACCCATGGGCTGAGATCATAAGTGCAAATAAAGCATATTTTGACCCACTCATAAATCTTTCCAGGTAGTCGTTCTAATCAGCACGCTATCATGAAAGTATAATGTTTGTTTTACTGTTATATTAGTACGCATTGACTAGATGGCATTGTATGATATGTCAAATAAAAAAAATATTATTACATTAGCTCTTTTATTCAAAGCTCAAACCATAACAACGATTAACAAAATAAAATTTATCGGCTTATAAGCATACATGTTTGACATAGGACTAGGTAAAAGAAAGAAAGGACACAGGCTGTGCCTAGTGTGGTTTTTTACAGATATTTTTTTGTAAATGTAACTGTAATGTGAACAAGGCAAAGAAAGGTGAAAAACCTTGCGCGGCCTTCTAAAGGTGTACTACTAAATAATATATTTTAAAAGTTTCTATACTTAAACTACACAAACAAGCACACCTATTTCCTTCCCCTTTTACAATTCTGTGCGCGTATCACTTTCGCATTAGAATTACAAGCGCATATGCGCGTGCCCCGTGTGGTGAAATGCGAAAATTGTGTTTACTCACTTTCTGACCGGATACGGACACGAAACGAAAAACTTATTATTTAACTTAGATAATGATTATTGTGTAAAATAATGTTAATGAACTTTACTTAATAGATAAATGAAAAGAACAAGTAAAAAAAAACAATTTGATTTAGACTTATTTTGTGCTATGTACTAATGGGAGAAGACACTGATTCCTGTAACACAGGTTCTACCTACCTCAGGGATCAGAGATATCAAGCATAATTTAAAACCTTTATGTGAATAAACTATTTGTATTTTGTAAGTTTATTTTGTCCATTGACACTACAAATAATAAGACAGTAAAACTTTAATGGAATATAGTCCCACAAGCTATGTATGTAAGGCGACTTTACAGACTAGTAAGTAACAAACAAACAATTTCATAACAGCCAATGTCCCACTGCAGGGACGGGACTCCTCCTACAACAACAACAACAATTTATTCAAGCTTAATTATGACAGTCAGTTGTGGATTGCTTGTCACGCTATAACGCTTTATCGGCAAAGTTAGAGCTCAACCAAAATGCGTACAACTCTGAAATGCTCTATTAAAACCTCGCTTTAACGTGTACTATCAAAAAGCTGTGACTCTACGTGTTGTCTGCTACCTAAAGCAAAACAAGTGATGTACAAGACGAAGAACGATCATCATAACAGCCCATTAATGTCCCACTGCAGGGACGGGCCTCCTCCCATGACGTAGGAATACTTGGCCTACAAATACCACGCTGGTCAGACGGATTGGTATAGGGTTTAATTTCAAGTTTTTCTTCTTTTTATTTCGTAAAGATAATATTCACGGATAGTCCTTTAGTCGGTTTTTACGACACCCATGGGATGAGATGGGGTGATGATACATTATATTCTTACTCCGTCCACCGCACAGATTCATACGATATCAACCAGAACATATCCATCCTCCATATCAGCCTATGGACGTCCCCTGCTGGGCATAGAGTATTCCTACTTGAAAAATTAAAATTTTTGTGATGACCTCTTTGGCATAGAGTTTATAGTGCATGGCGCTACGCAGAGGTTGCTGATACTATTCTCATTCATCTCATTATTCTTTAAACTGTATTTCCAAAAACATATGTAATTATAACTATATGTTGTCTGATACTCATAGTGCATACTCTGCTTAGTTTGGGACTAGATGGCGTTGTTGGAAAAAATATTATCATTCATTCATTCATTCATATCAGCCAATTGACGTCGACTGCTGGACACGGGCCTCCTTAAAATATTGCCACCTTGTGCGGTCCTGCGCCTCCCTCATCCATCGGTTTATATTAACATATTTCTAACAAATTCAAATGACGCCATTAAGTCCCCACAATAAAAAAGTAAAAACACAATCACCTACCATTACAGCTGTTTACCCTTCATTATCTGATTATACAAACTTCCTAACCGATCAATTATCGTGACGCACGGACATGGGTTCGCTTCCCGACTCAGTTTCCGAGGTTCAAGGCCCTGTAATAGGTCTTATGTAAACATTTACACGAACTTCCTAGTTCAATGTTGTTTACTGCACAACATGTGATGTCAATTGAATAAGAATGTGTTAGTTTATTACACTGTTTGGTGTGTTTAGGCTTTTAAATAACCTCTGTAGCGTTGTGGTTATACTTGACTGTCATGAAGAGGTGTAAGGTTCAATTGCCGCACAATGCAAATTTTCTATTTCAAGTTCTCTATTTTGTCTAATAATTTATTTATCCATAATCTAATCTGTCATAACATTTTGTGTCCGAATCATCATGTGTCCGAATGATAACTAGCCCTAATTTCATGTCTCATAATATCACTTGTCCGAAAACCTAAATTTATAAATAACACATGACCTACCTAATTATTTTGCTATAACCATCACAATCTATAATGGTAAAAAAACATAAATACTATTTTATAGAAATCATAAAAAATGGGTTTTTGGCACTCGCCGGCTGCTGCCTGCTAAGCGCCCTGCACATTGCCACTTATCTATAACTTTAAAAGTAACTTAGGATACTAGACATAGCCTTCCTCCAAGTATTTCTACCCATCCATCAGTCTATTTCAAGTGAGAAATAGCTACTAATAATATTTAAATTACATTCACTTGTTTGTTATTTCATCATATTCAACTTACGTCATCTATGACGTCATAGCATTTCCCCTGCGTCATTCCACGCCCCCGTGACTCAATGTCCACCCTCGGGAAATATGTCACTTCGATTACCAGTAATACTATACTTATATGAACAATTATTACAGTACAATGTTATTTTCCTATCTTATTATGCAGGTAGGTAAATAAATTAAGGATAAAGTTCAAGGCAGGAATCGAACCCGAATTACTCATCTCATTAAAATTTATTCGGCATTGAAATTAAACTCTAAATCAATCCGTTTGGCCAGCGTGGTATTAGGAGGCTAAGTATCCCTCCGTCACTGGAGGAGGCCCGTCCCTGCAGTGGGACATTAATTAGCTGTTATGATGATCATGATGATGATTGGTTGACTTCATTCCGATACTTTTAACAAAAAAAAGTAGCTTAGTCACTTTATACAAAGTAATAAATAAATAAATAATCCTCACACATTTACACATCGCTACCTAGTCCCAAACTAAGCAGAGCTTGTACTATGGGTACTAGACAACGGATAAACATTATACTTATTTTTTGTAAATAGATACATATTATACATAGAAAACACTCAGACCAATGCAAACAATCATGTTCATGCACACAAAGATTTGCATTGAGCTGGAATCGAACCCGAGACCTATGCGTAGCAGCCATGTGATATACCGACTGCGCCACAGAGGTCGTCGAAAGGTACATGTCATCTGTCGAGGGTCGCACTTAGGACTCCTGGGTTCTCACTCTGAGTGGTTTACTCTTAGTTCTTAGATGAGTCTGACATAGAGACTCCAGGAACCAAGTGTCTCTTTAAGCAAGAACTATCATAACAGCCCATTAATATCCCACTGCAGGGACGGGCATCCTCCAGTGACTATTATCGCTGGCCAAACGGATTGGTATAGGGTTTAATTTCAAGTTTTCCATTTTTTGGCAAGAACTATAAATTCTTGGAACTATTGCATAATTTTACATCACGGTTAAAATTTTTGGCACTCAAGGTCGATTACCTTATTAATCTACAGGTCACTGACCTTAGCCACTATGATTGTTGACCAGGGGTCTAAACGTTTTATTGTTTTTTTATTACATTACAAGCATTTCTTATCATAATTAGCTTCAATACTTTTGTAATCCGATGTGAAACGAAGCTTGATGGGTGTTTCTTCGAAATTCGATTCTTTGTCTGATTCATATGGGCAAATTTTTTTTTCACATTTTGGCTTATAAAAGTTTTTGTCAAAGATGATAACCTAATATACAATGTCTGAAAAAGGCACACTTTTTTATGAAATGGTTTTCGAGATAATTAACTTAAAAATTTTTGAGGTCATATAAATCAGAATTAGGAACAAAAATGAAATTCTAGTTATAAAAATCTGTCATTTATTTATTAAAATCACAGTTGATAATCACAATGATTATCACCACACCTAAATCTAGTTATTAGAAGCATTGACAACTTGACAATATCAATCATTATCCGTGCCGCCATATTAACAATATGTGTGAAATTCTGATTAATATAGTATTTTTACCGTATGAATCAGGTACATATGAATCAAAATTTTGCCTTTTATCATCGGTTAATCACTACACGTATACAATTAAGGATTGCTATTTATACATAGGCTTTTAGTCCCCAATTGAATTATATTTCCAACAGATTCAAGTTTGAAAACCATTTAAGTTAATTATAACAGCGAACATAGTAATCAGAAACACAGGTGAACCAAAGTAATATGAATCAGATATTTACATTTATAACTCCGCAACAACACGAGCCAGCCGCATGTAACGTCGTGACCACGTCAGCAGAGTCCCTGGCTACCACCAGCACTAGAAGGGATCTCCTGATGTTTCGTACTTAGCTAGGTACGTTCGAGTAAAGCGCGCGAATATGAATCAGACTTTTGTGCCGGACACTCACAATTTATTTTTTTATTAAAAACTATCGCAAATATTAGTACCATTTTTTTTTGTGTAAAGAAACAACTAATATTCTATCGTAATATTTATAACGCACATCGATTCGTTAATAACAAAAAATGTTACTGTTACTAACGTTCATGAAACTGGGGTACGGACACACCATATTAATCAGAAGAACGCTTTTTAATATTTTTTTTTAAATATATAAAAAACTATTATTAAAAATAAATAACGTGTGCAAGATAGGTAACTGTCTATACTATGATTAAAAAATAATTGCAGTTTGGTTGGTCTGTTAGTTACAAAGAAAAACCTCCAGACATCGAAAATGTTGGGCTCGAAGAATCACCCTGATACATTTTTGTGTTCTTATGCCAAAATCAGCTGTACAAAGGTACGATCGTCGGGATACAGTCGAAATACGGTCTTTACGGGTGTCGGAATAGGTGACATTAAAAGAATTAGGATTACCCGTGTCGGGACAAGCGTCGTAGCATCATCGCTAAAGCCGACGAAGTAGCCCCCTCTCTCGGGTCTCGCCAACTTAACTCGCCAAAAAATAGGATGGAGATCTATTTATATCAACTTAATCAACAACTTACTACTTAACTCGCCACTGTACTTGTCGATGTGTAAATCGGGCATAAGAGATGGTGAGATCCAGACTGCCATTAAGTGGCCTACCACCATACTTAACGCTATTGATTCTCTTTTTTCCCTCCTAAGATTCCCATGGATTTGAAATATTCGAGTTATATGCTAAAACTCTTGATAGCGGTTCCGCTAGTAGCTCTTCGGGACTCTCTCGTTATGAGTTCAGTGATCATCTCATTCAATTCTCACATCAGAGTTCTAAAACGAAGAATACGAGAATGTTTTTAGACTGTCACTTCACGAACCCTTTATACTTGTATCTACTTTATCACGACGACCTCTGTGGCGTAGTGGTTATATAATATGACTGCTACAAAGAGGTCTCAGATTCGATTCCTGCTCAAAGCAAATCTTTGCCTAAACCTATATTTCGAGGTGCGTATAAGTAATCTGATAAATCTGCGACGTATGACTCATATACACGTGTAGAAAGGGCGAGGGTTATATTACTCACCCCTTTGGTGACTAACACTTGGTTAAAACGTAATTCATTTAGGGATGGGATTTTTCTATTTATAGCCTGACTAATTTTCAATCTGATATTTTGGTTTTCCTTAAAAAAAAAAACAATTTTCGCACAAGGGATTAACCCTTGTAAAGTTTTGAGATTGCAGACTTAAAATTAACGAACAAGACTATACTTTGTAAACTAAGCAAATAATTATTCAACAGTTAAAATCAAGCTATCTCCGTCTATTGATCGTTACGTGCAGGTACCGTGAAATCGCGTCTTCGAATTGACAGGATTATTTCTGCTATAAATAAGGATTTGCTTTGGGTTTGTTGCCTGTTATACAGGATCATGTAAACAGCAATATGCATGATCCTAAGAGCCAGGGTTTTCTTTATTATATGACAAAAGATAAGTGTCATAAAGCCCCTTCGGCCGCCTACGAAACCAAAGCTCCGTAACCAGGTACGTGTAAAGATTTTTTTTCTTGCTACGAAACTAGTTTCTTTTCTTTTTTCTTTTTTTTTTTTAAAAGACAACTCCCGCACTAGGGATCATGCCCTGTGTCGCGGGGACCTTTTACAAACATCAATTAACGGACACAAAGAACACCCAGACCAGGACAATAATTTGTGGATGTCACAAATTATTGTCCTGCGTGGGGATCGAACCCACAACCTCTTGCACGGCAGCCGCTTGCGCTACCGTCGCGCCACCGAGGTCGTCACCGAGTTACGCACTAAGAAGATTTTTTCTTGCAGTCGCCCCAGAGAGAGAACTTCAAAAAACAGGTAGCTCATTCCTTCAAAATTCCAAGTAATTTTCGTAAGTGTAATCAAGCCATTACACCCGAGGTCATAATGTTAGCCAATGACATTATTTTGGAATGTAGACAAGAATAATTAAATAATTATGTTTATGTATTTTTAATTGTAATTTACAGTATCGTTGTGATTGTATTGGGTTAATGACTGGAATTTATTATTATATATTTTGTAATAATATAATCGTGTAAAGAATATTGACCTTGGTGTTGCTACGTTGAATACTTCATTAAGCTTAATTTTCGCGTTTAAGTTGAACTTAATCAGCGTAAGTTTATACATAGAGTTAAGTTTAGGTGAAAACGTACAGTAACTATCGGGCTATGACTTTTAAAATTATCTTTTTTAAAAAGGACATGCCAATTTATTCTATCTAGCTAGATGAAAAGCGTCAATACAGTCCAGGAATAAGGATAGTCATAAAATGGCTATAGTCGTATTATGCTTAAAGGTGTCTAAGATGTCCTATAGCATAGAGTATCATATGACTACATTATTACATTATGGTGCAATAAATGTATTGAGTATTGACAAAATGAATCGGAAGATTGTTGCATAATTTCATGGTTCAGTATGGGAAAGGATTTCCGACTCTTTTAGTTGCGGGACGATATCAGACATAGGTGCAACTGATGACTTTGATACCGTAGACCGGCATGGGTGGTCCTATTGAGGTAAAGGAAACAAGGTTCAAAACAGAGGAATCTCCTTGATGTATCAAAAATAGCATTCTTAGAGATTCCAGCAAAGCTCTAGCGACTCCGCTTATTTCGTGATCTGGTTGATATCATTTTAGCTGCTTAAGCCCGATTTACACATGGACAAGTACAGTACCGAGTTAAGTAGTAAGTTGTTGATAAAGTTGATTTGAATAGATCTCCATCCTATTTTTTAACTCGCTACTGTACTTGTCGATGTGTAAATCGGGCTTTAACGATTATGCTGCAGTCCGTAACAAGTGATTCACAAAATTATACAAATTACAGGTCAATAAAACTTAAATAACTGTCGATAATAAGATGCAATGATGATTCAGGTATTATTTTGTATAAAAACAAATGCATATTTATAAGGTTTTCGACTTAATTTGGTGTAATTTGCATAAGAGTTATCCATTGTTTTTGTTTTTATAGAATTGATAAATTATTTAATTTGTTATTCGTGTTTAAGTTATTCAGTATTGAGAATTCAGCTGTTGGTAGATCTCTTTAGGAAAAGACTTTATTTGGGATTAATACAAACTTTGTGTTCGCTTAACCCACCTCTAAGCAGCAGCGTGAAAATGTTATCATCATAACAGCCCATCAATGTCCCACTGCAGGGACGGGCCTTCTTCCGTGACGGAGGGATACTTGGCCTACTAATACCACGCTTTCCAGACGGATTGGTATAGGGTTTAATTTCAAGGTGTCCTTCTTATTCTCCGTGTGGTGACGGAGTAAGAATACAATATGTCACCACCCCAACGCATCCCATGGGTGTCGTAAAAACCGACTAAGGAACTATCCGTGAAAATGTTATATTGGCTAGTTAAAATACTTTACAATGAGACTTAACACCTGCTTGATTGTGTTTCCTATTGCTGACGTCTACAGCGGTTACAGCTTACCTCAAGTACTCAGTTTACTGGGTTATAGTTTGCACACAAACACTTTGCTGAAAAGGCACTACACTGAATATTCACGAGAGTCCCTGATATCCATGTCTTAAACTGCTTAAATACATAAATAAATAAATCTTTACACATTCACACACCGCCACGTACACCTAGGCCCAAACTAAGCAAAGCTAGTACTATGGGTACTAGACAACGGATAAACATACTTAAATACTTTTTTTTTGTAAATACATACATAACAGAGAAAACACTCAGACCAGTTCAAACAATCATGTTCATGCACATGTAATGTACCGACTGCGCCACAGAGGTCGTCGCTTATGAGGTTATGTATGTCAGTTCCATTGTGTATTCTGTACCTAAAGCTGGTTGATTGATTAAGAAATTTCAGATGTCATTAGATTGGTGTAATTAATTTAAACATTTAGATTGGACAATACAACGCGGTGTTTTTATTGCAGTGGCGTTTGTCTATGTCGATCTATAATTTTAACTGTAGCTTCAATTTTAAGTAAATTGTAAACGACGATTTGAAGCAATTTGTAAAAAAATTTATGAAATAAAGCATTTTGAAATTTGAATTTGATTAACAGTTAGACACTTTTAATGAGAGATAATATAATTATCAAAGAAATATACCTACCTACAATGTTTTTTTACCCCGGCCGGGATAAGGCGTGAGTTTATGTATGTATGTACAATGTTTTTTGACATAACACTTTCTAATTAACCGTTTATCAAAGAAATTATTCGCGATAGCGTTATCAATGTAACTAACTAAAAATAACATATTTACCACCAAACGACACGATGACAGCCACGTGCTGATATTATTTCATAACAGCCCTGTAAAGTCCCACAGCAAGGATAGGCCTACTTCAGTGATGGAGGAAAACTTGGCGTGATTTCTGACGCAGTAAGAACAGGTTTCTTTCTGTGATAGAGAAAAACTTGGCCAGATACCTAGCTCCGGGATTTGATAAATAGGTTTCGTCATAATCATCATCACCATATTAGCTAATGGAGTTGGAGGTCTAATGGTGGACTTAGACCCTTATTCAAATATTTCCACCTTGCTCGGTTCCGTCCGTGCATCCCTCATCCATCGAAGAATATCGTCGTTTGTAGGTTTCGTTTTATTTTTAGGCCATCTGTGATATGATGATGAGACAATTAAATCGCTGTTCGATGACTAAGGCTTGTTCTTACCAGATGCGGTTTATTCCCAAGAGCGCGGGTCGCAGAATGTCGAGTCCCCACTACGTCTACTTTAAAAATTCTCGCTTTAATTCCCACCTAGTCGAGTGGTTGAAAATCTCTTTCATCTAGTGCCACTATGTCGAACGTTAAAGAAAAGTACAGTGAATGTAACAAGTGAGTCAAATCATAATATTCTTAATTATTATATTTAAAAAAAAAACATAATATTCTTATTTAAGACAACAGTAGCAAAAAATAACCTGACTTAAGATAATTTAAAAGCATAGTAAATCACAGATCATTTTTAATGTACATATTATAAATATACATAACCTACGACATAATAACCTTTAGTTCTTTAAGGTAACACGTCTAGGTCTCACAAATTAACAGGTACTTATATCTATTCTAAAATTAATAATCACAGTAGTATAATAGTAAATATTCTGATGATATCTATACTTAAGGTAGTATACTTTTAAGGTGTCCCCCTCCTGGGTTAATTATGATTCAACTCTTAGTCTGATTAAAAATTATTTTTATAAATTAAAATAATCGAAGCATTGATGGGAGTGATTGTACAAATTTAAATTTATAAAATCGACATAAAAAACGAAAATTTTTCAAAGTAGACGTAGTGGGGACTCGACATTCTGCGACTCGCGCTCGTGGGAATAAACCGATGCAGAATATAACTAGAGAATAAATAAATAAATATTCCTCACACTTTCACACAACGCCATATAGTCCCAAACTAAGCAGAACTTGTATAATGGGTACTAGACAACGGATAAACATACTTAAATACTTTTTTTTTGTAAATACATACATATTATTACCATACATAGAATAGAGCTTAGCTGTTGACCTCTAAAAAGCTGGTATCATAGTCTTGTTAAAGGACTGTGTGCTGGCCAGGCGCGCACTACGAGTTTTTCGCCGCGCAGCAGAAAAGCGCAGCGGTATAATGTCGCACAGTAATACTGGTGGGCTGCGGTGGCTCTGCCGTCAAGTGCGCGCAATACAATGTAAAACTGTTTGGTACAGTATTACAGTGCGACATTATACCGCTGCGCTTTTCTGCCGCGCGGCGAAAAACTCGTAGTGCGCGCCTGGCCTAAAACAGCATCAAACACACGCTGTTTTTATTTTATTTACGACTATTGTTTGTTTTCCTAAATTAAGGAATGACTTTGACCACATTACAATTAAGAGTCAGCAACAATCAAAGTGGACAGTGGAATTATTTTGAGGTCAACTTTACTTGACGACTCACGGGATTTAAGGTGTTTCCCACAACAGGGCGATCAAAAGTTTTTGCAAGTCATTCAGTCAAGCCCGACTTACATTACTTAGTCATATCTGTGGGATTGTGACTGTAATTACCAAATAAAATAAACTAGTCAGAATGATTCAAAATAAGTTTTCCTAGTCTGAATCATATCAATCAAAAGAATACCAATGTATCAAACTTAAAGTCCAACTTACTCATGAAGGCTTGAAATTAAATAATACAATTTTTTTTTCAAGTTTTTTTTTATCCGTGTAATGACGGAGTAAGAATACAATATGTCACCACCCCATCACATCCCATGGGTGTCGTAAAAACCGACTAAGGGACTATCCGTGAATGTTATCTTTAACGAAATAAAAAGAAGGAAAATTTAAAATAAAACCCTATACCAATCCGTCTGGCCAGCATGGTATTAGTAGGCCAAGTATCCCTCCGTCACGGGAGGAGGCCCGTCCCTGCAGTGGGACATTAATGAGCTGTTATGATGAATATTTTTTTTATAGCAGGCCATGAATGTTCGATTGCATGTACAGGCCTTTCCTTTACCTATAGAGGGAAATTTGGCCTAAAGATTGATTTCAAAGCCTAGTCCGTAATAGGTGTTGTACCAAGGTTTTGCTTAAGCTTCTTTGACTGTTATGTAGAAGTTTCCTATTCAGTTTACCATTCTTCCACTCTACCCTCAAGGGTACAAAGGAAAACAAGGGATACGTTCGATGAAATGGAATGGTGATCCTGTATCCTTAGTCCATTACACGAATATATTGTATTCTTTTTGACGGCGGATATTCTCATAGAGACCGGACTTCTACTGATTAAAAACTAAAACCCCCGGTGTTACCCTGGTGCTCCGGGTACCATCTCTCATACCATATCATCTCAGTGTAAGTCAGGGGCCGCGGGAAACCATGATTCTGTAGACCCCGACTAGTGCTAGACCGCTCTTTAGCAGGCTCCAACTACGAATATTTTCTAATAGCCCAACATTTTTTCTAATTTGAAAATTTAAACCAACGAATGTGCTCAAAACGTCAATCACTTAATATCCTTAGGTTCAACTACAAATATTTTAACCCTACCACTAACAAGCGATTGTTATAGACATTATGCTACGTCATTCTAAATTGCGAATAGCGAAGGTCGACGAGGCCAGTGACTTGTTGCGTAAGCGTATGATTCAGCGTGCAACGGGTTAACGGCACATGTGGTTGATTTTTGTGTGATATAACTATGTTGTGTGTATTGATAATTAATTGTTTCATTATTTTAGTGCCAAGCTATTAAACACTTTAGTGTTTTTTTTTAATACCTAGGGTAAAATACTAATTGTGCTTACACCTTATTATGACATCAGGTCCTTTAAACGTGGTGTAAGAAGCAATTCCACACACCGGCAAAGTATAGGCGATGGAGTGACGTCATTTAATTACCACAATTTACTTTCATTTCTGGACAAGGTACCTATATTTACGCTTTCCATAAGGGTAGAAGAATGTTTACTTAAGAACATTCACAATACACTATTCATAAAAGAAGAAAGAGAATGGAAAAAAATGGTACTCGAGGCGGGACTCGAACCCGCCTCTCTGGACTATAAGCGTAAAGCGCCATGGCCACTAGGCCACCCGAGCATATCTGTCTTGACTACCAAATTTAATCATTGCTTTATATTGTATGAAGCAATGAGTTCTAACTTAACTGTACAACGCCATCTAGGCGCGACAGCCGCGAAAACACAATTATCATATTATTAGCTTCCGTGAATTTCGAACCCGTGACCAAGCGGATTGATTTGAATGACCAAATGAAAATCGTACGAGAATATTACCCTCCAGCGTGGCAGCCTAATACATTACACTACACCATCTGGTCTTACAATATCCTACATTATTTCTTTATCTAATAACATACAGTAACATTTGTTATGGTATTATATATAATAACACACGTTACGAAGGTGTCGACAATGAAAAGAAAAAATAAGGTGTTCGACCTAAGAGTCAAAGCCCTCGGTTAATATAAATAAGTACATAATACATTGGAATGAAAGAATGTTATGTGTTTTATAGTTAACTATGGGTAATATTTCCGTTTGATTTAATTTAGAAAATATTTATATAATTAACTAGTTGACCCGTGCCTACTTCGTTAGTCCGCGTAAAATACGTGTCACTTTTTTAAACATATTTCATTACTGCTTCACTCCTATTAGTCATAGCGTGCTATATAGCCTATGACACTCCCCGATAAATGGACTATTCAACACAGAAGGAATTTTTAAAATCGGTTCAGTAGATCCAGAAATTATCCCCTAGTCACAAACACACAAACTTTACCTCTTTATAATATTAGTATAGAAGTATAGATTAACACAGTGTAGGATGCTCCCTAGCTGGGTGGACCAACGACCTCAAAAAGGTCTCTGGGTCGGACTGGATGCGGAAGGCGCAGGACCGAGTTCTGTGGCGCGTATTGGGAGAGGCCTATGTCCAACAGAGGATGGCAATAGGCTAGTTGATTGAATTAACTAAATTCTTATAGCCTAAAGTGGCAGACGAATGAGTGCTCCGCCTGAAGGGCAAAGGGAACCGGCGGACATTGACGTCAGCAATTCCAAAAAATATCAAAGCAGCTGCTTAGTTTTGAGATACAAATGTCACTAGCTACTGTGCCTTTTTACCTAAACACAGGACTACTGCTTGGAGGAGTGAGTCTGTAACTCAAGAAAGGTAACTAAAATGGCTTTAATAATAGGTTTTATTTCAGCGCAGTCTTTAGACACCTACATTCTTTTATACATTGTATAAATAATTTTTGTTATTTAGGAAATGTAAGATATTACCCACATCTAACAAAAGATAATAAACAAAAATCATTATTATTTGTATTATTAATAAGCCTGTGAACATTGGTCCAATTTAAAACAGCGGATTTTCCTATTTGTTTAATTGTAACTTCTTCCCTGATACTTTTTTTTTCTCAGTTTTAAACACAATGTAGTTAGTTCCTTTTGATAAATAAGAATAGGTAATTCTCATTAATGAAATAGCATAATATTACCAACATAAATACGGTTAACTACAGACTTAGAAGTAATAATATATTAAGCAATTATTATGAAAACAGTGTGAATACTTACACACATACGTTCAATGGTAAGTAACTAGATGGGCAGCATTTATTTGTTTTAATTCTTGCAATTTTCCTGTTCATCGCTTATTTTCAGGTTAACGAATTCTTGATTGTCCGTGTGATGACAGAGTAAGAATACAATATGTCACCACCCCATCTCATCCCATAGGTGTCGTAAAAACCGACTAAGGGACTAACCGTAAATATTATCTTTACGATGCAAAAAGAAGGAAAACTTGAAATTAAACCCTATACCAATCCGTCTGGCCAGCGTGGTATTAGTAGGCCAAGTATCCCTCCGTCACGACAGGAGACCCGCCCCTTCAGTGGGACATAGTTAGGATGATGATGAAATTCTTGATTCTTATTAGTTACTTGAATTATTTTTACAAAGGAAAACACTGAACAAATCCAAAAACAAACGGTTTAACGTCACAAATACACAAGAGTGGTATGGGTATGGGTCTTACTTTTTACTTCATTATCGTAATGGGCCAGTCCCATTTTAGATACATATTATAGGGCCCATCCCGATTAAGTATAGACGAATAAATCATGGCAAAAGTAACGATTCATTTTGTTTGTGATGAAAGGAGTAAGAATTTTATTGCCAAGGTATCGTAAAAAAGACCAAGGAATATTCACAAATATCATTTCTTCGAAAACAAAATAAGAAAAAGATATATAAATAAATAGATACAAATATTCCTCACATATTCACACAATGCCATCTAAAAACTCAAACTAAGCAAAGCTTGTACTATGGGTACTAGACAACGGATAAACATCCTTGAAATACTTTTTTTTTGTAAATACACACAATTATACATATTTATTAGATATCATAAAAGTCTATACAAATTCCAAAATTAAGGCAAGATTCCCTCAGTCGCTGAAGTAAGCCCTGTAACAGGAAATAATTAAGCTGTCTAGATAAAAGTAATCATAATAATAAAATTAATTCTAGGATAAACATAATTGCCTGGTTACTTATCAATGCGAAATAATTATGAAATAGGAACATTAGTAACCGAGTTCATTGACCGAGGATGTGCTATTTAGTGTGAATGAACTGTTAAATTACATACTCGATTATGTAATAGTGTTACGTAATACATGCAAAATGTATACGATAATAGAATCATCATCATAACAGCCCATTAATGTCCCACTGCAAGGACGGGCCTCCTGCCGTGACGGAGGGATACTTGGCCTACTAATACCACGGTGCCCAGACAGATTGGTATAGGGTTTAATTTCAAGTTTTCCTTCTTTTTTATTTAGTAGAGATAATACTGACGGATAGTCCCTTAGTCGGTTTTTACGACACCCATGGGATGTGATAGGGTGGTAACATTGTATTCTTACTTCGTCACCACAGGGATTCATTTATGGATTGATAATAGAATAGCTTATCAGTAAGTATTAGTTTTTTAGAATTGCTATTACGTCTAATAGCCACCCGGATAATGACCACACTACAATCGAGTGAAAAACTGTGAGCATCAAGATGGCGGGATCAAGTCCCTAAAAATGTTTCACTTTTTTGTACTACATAATTGTACTAATTGTACCCTAAACAACAGACTTGTACTTCTTAGGGTAAAAAAAGTAGGCCTAAACTTACCTGGACCCGCTACTTTGATGTCAAAGTGGCTGGACCTTCTGCAGCGCTGCTCAGAGGCTAGAAATTCACACACGAAGATTTAGTACTGTATAAGTACATTCCTGTACTCAATTTTCAATACAATTGTAAGAAATACCCTTAATATTACTTACCCTTCATATTTTCAATGATTTGTAGAGCGCTCAAATAATAATTTATCCTGTTTGAAATCAAACCCGTAAATCAAAAATTAAATTAATTGTAATTTAATTTTATTTTAATTGCTTTCGGTTATTTTATTTTTGATTCTTATTTTATACTGATTTATTTTGTTAAAATTACACATTCTATGTTAATAAAATATGATAATCCTGTGTTATAATTATAATAATGTAGTGTACGTCTGTAATTGATATTCATATAAGTTTATTATTTCTAAGATTATTAATTTTCTTTATTTACATTTTTCAGAATTAATTGTATTGTTAAATATAAATATAAAAATAAAAACATTTAAAAATATAAAAAAAAGGTAAACCCACCAGCATCGGGTACAAGGACCAAGCTATCGGTGGTTAGGGCTCGAGAGATAGGAACCTCCTCGCAATACGTGCCGTGTCAAGCAGTACTGCCTTCTGCATCAGACCTATGATGCAACTGCCAAGGTCGAGTCTCCTTTTTCTAAGATTTATTGTTAACAGGTTTTAATATATTGTTGTATATTGTTGATGTACCTTGAAATAAATAAATAAATAGTATATAAACCCGTCCAATTCACTATCATATCATCAAAACACCAACCTTGGCAGACATTAGTGTTTCTAACTAGCAATACTAACCCTCAATTTGCCCACCCATCGTTCTACCAAACACCCTTAATTACCAAGATCAATGACAAAAGGGTAGTGTACTGAAGGTCATTAACCTGTCAAAATACAAAGGGTGTTGACATCACCAATGACATAATTCGTGGATCTTTCCGTGAACGTTTAATTTGGTATTAAGTTTGTGTGGTAATACTACTTATATGGTTTTGAGCGTGTTTTTATGAACTGGTGGGATAACAATTGTTTTTGATCACCTAATGATAAATTGCATCATCATAATCATCATAACAGCCCATTAATGTCCCACTGCAGGGAAGGGCCTCCTCCCGTGACGGAGGGATACTTGGCCTACTAATACCACGCTGGCCAATAATAAGTATCTGGCTGCTGGTCGAACGGATTGGTATAGGGTTTAATTTCAAGTTTTCCTTCTTGGGCTGTTATGATGATGACGACCCATGATCCCACTGTAGAAGGATTTTTAACAGGAAATTCCCTACTGTGGGATAAATTCCTCACCATCCCTGCCGTGGGACACTAGAAGGAAAGTATGTATAAAGTATTGCGTAATAATTTATAATAAGTATTTCAAGATAGGAAGTTTTATGAGTACAGCTCTCTGGGGTTAACAACCTGCTCTGACGAACGACTAATTTTGGTAGAATGACCTCAAGGTTGTTAGTCTACTAATTGATTGCGTAACCAACCATATCGTACCATGGAAAACATGGTGAGATGTAGATTACTTTGCTAATTAAATTTTCATTTTCTGGTCCTGGGTATCGTCATAGAAAACTGGTAACCTTCATCGTAACAGCCCATTAATGTCCTACTGCAGGCACTTTTGGGTAAAAGGTTACAGCAGCTAGTGAAATTCATAATAATAGCACATTACGTGACGGAGGGATACTTGGCCTACTAACACCACGCTGGCCAGACGGATTGGTATAGGGCTTAACTTCAAGTTTTCCTTATTTTTATGTAAAGGTAATATTCACACATAATCCCTTAGTCGGTTCTTACGACACCCATGGGATGAGATAGGGTGGGGACATATTGTATTCCTACTCCGTCACCACACGGATAGCCTTACCATAAAGAAATCTCACTTACCATTTAGGGTTCCAAATATTAGAGCAGTCAATGATTTTATTTGTCTACTTTCATGGTTTTTATCGCGTGCGATCCTGAGCCCCTCTTATACATTGTTGTTCCACCGCCTGTTTCGGGTCCCCCTATCCGCCGCGAGAGGGGTAAGTAGTGCCTAATTCAATATACTTACCTAAGTTTCCTATATAACTGTTTTTTTCCCCCTTTTTCCTCGTGGCCAAACTATTTCGCCAAACTGATTTGGCTACGAGGAATTCCATTCCTTGTGGCCGAACTCGTGTCTATATAAATCCCTTTTTCCTCGTGGCCAAGCTATTTCGCCAAACTGATTTGGCTACGAGGAATTGGCCTTGTGGCCGAACTCGTTTCTATATGCACAGTACACTTATGATGAGAATACTTATTAAATGACAATTTTCATTGTTGTTATTGCCCACTTATAATGACTTTAGATTGTCTATATACTTGACGGTTAGAAATATAATTATGACGGCGTCAATTAATCTTTTACATGGTTAAAAATAAATTAAATATAATTATTCATTTGGACGTTAAAAAATGGATGATTTAGAATTTATAAAGCGTAAAAAAGGTCAGGTTCTGCTTTTCGATGGGCATCAATATCACAAGTTACGTATATACAAAAATGGAAATACAATATGGAACTGTAGCCGCGTTAAAAAGGAAAAATGTCGTGGTTCTATTACTCTTGCAGTAAGTATTACATTTTGATTCAATATTTATTAAGTATTTCATTCAAATTTAGTACATCTTGGCGATGAGAGGTGGAGTAAATCAAATTGCACACTTAAGATGGTTTAAAAAAAAACTGGCATATACCTCGCTTTGAATAGTCAGGTACTTGGTATTTGTATTTTAATTCTTGCAATTACTTAATATATATTATATACCATTTGTCTATTAAAGGATAATCGAAAAATAATAAAATCTGTGGAGCATTCGTGTAAAGCAAACTACGAAAAGAACTATATTGACAAGGCTGTTAAGGAGATGAGGGATAGGGCTATGCGAACAGATTTACCAATTCCGCAGATATTTAAAGAATCCAAGAAGCCTTTAGAAGACCTAGGCTTAGATAAAGTAACAGATTTACCGGATTTACAAAATGTTAAAACGGCTTTGTACACCAGCCGGAAAAAAAGCGTGTTTAAATCTATTGAAGATGTATCTGTTCCCGAGCAGCATAGATCTCTCGTTTTGTGCGAGTACATAAATGGGCCATGCCGGATTTTAGTATTTTGTACTGAAGACGGCAAAAAACGTCTTAAAAAGGCAAATGAATTTTTTTTTGATGGCACCTTCTTTAGCTGTCCCCAACCTTTTCAGCAACTATATACAATGCATGGAGACTTTGGTAAGTCCTCCTCAGAAACAAACGTTCAGCCCATTCTGTATGCTTTAATGACCGACAAAAAAGAGGAGTCATACAAGGCGTTATTTGCAATGATAAAATCTCAAGTTGAAGACTGGGTTCCAACAAAAATACATCTTGATTTTGAAACAGCAGCTATTAATGCTATCAAGTATGTCTTCCAATATATCAAAATAGTGAACTGTTATTATCATTTCACGAATACCATCTGGAGAAAGGCAAAAAAATTACACATAAAGAATAAACGAGAAACGCGGATTGTGGGCCTGTGTACTTCTCTGCCTCTACTCCCCAAAGAATTAATCGAAAAAGGTTATGAATATATTCAAGCGGAAAGTCCTAAAACGCAAAATATGAATAAATTTCTAAACTATATGGAGAAAACCTGGCTCAAAAGCGATGACTTAGTCACGGATTGGTGTGTGTATGGAGAGCGACACCGGACTAATAATGTTGTTGAGAGCTGGAACGCTTTGCTCAATAAGGCAACGAAAAAAAGGCGGCCTTTGACATTGTTGAGGTTATTGAATATTATTTGTGAAATGGAAGAGGACAGTACGGTATCGTCACCACGGGTGAAGGCATTTATTGAAAAAGATGATTTTATTATAAACTGCTAATTGAAACTTTTACACAACGAAATTAGCATTGGCCATTTTCTAGAAAAACTTCGTTAATTTTTTAGTCAGACCTTACATAATATATTCACATTTTTCTAAAAATTAAACCCATTATTTTATACCCTTTAGCTTTCCCCATAGTAGGTCAACGATACGGTTTGTATAGTATTTGATGGTATGCCTTAAAACACAGAATACACTTTCGGTTGACAGTCGCGGCCGAAACCCGAACTGATTATCGTGCAATGTGAGATGTGTGTGTATCGTGTAATGTAATGTATTAAACTGTACTCACTTTGACTATTTGGAAACGAGTTCGGCCACAAGGAAATGGAATTCCTCGTAGCCAAATTCGGCCACAAGGAAATGGTATTCCTCGTAGCCAAATCAGTTTGGCGAAATAGTTTGGCCACGAGGAAAAAGGGTTTTTTCCTATAAAATAAGGAACTGTTACAAATGAAGCTTTCTAAATTCATGGTTATCCGCTAGATGGCTATAGTAAACACTAAATAGCTGTTTAGGGACATCAAAATAAAATTATTTAAAACTCAAATATTTTTTTCTGATATACGTACGTAAATACTTTTCCATGTTGTGGTGGTATAGGAATTTACGGTATCACCATCCTGTTTAATCCCATCGCTGACGTAACAGCAGAGAAAGGAATCATCACTATAACAGCCCATTAATGTCCCACTGCAGGGACGGGCCTCCTCCCGGTACCGAGAGATACTTGGCCTACTAATACCACGCTGGCCAGACGGAGTGGTAAAGGATTTAATTTCAAGTTTTCCTTCTTTTTATTTTGTAAAGATAATATTCACGGAGAGTCCCTTAGTCGGTTTTTACGACACCCATGGGATGAGATGGAGTGGTGACATATTGTATTCTTACTCCGTCACCACACGGAGAATAGTTAGCAGATATTATGTCTTCGAAATAAAAAAAAAAACAAAAACTTCTTATCAAAAGCTATACTTAGCTAACCGTCAGGCCAGCATGGTACACCAATATTCCTTTCATCACAGTTCTGTCCCTGCAGCGGAACATTAACATGACGAAACACATAACCATAGGTTTAGCGTACTCAAGGTCATTGACCTATCAATAAATACAGGGTGCTAACATAAACGATGACATAACGCAATGATCACAACACGAACGTGCTTTGAACTCATGATAGCACAATTATAATCACGCTGTATATAAATGATTTCGTGAATATGCTATCTGTGACGTAAAAATATTGTAGACGATGTATGCCTTTGTTTGACTAAAAATTAGGTAACTATGTTTGGTTGCTATGTATGTGGGTTTCAGTTTTGCGATTGCTGTTTCAGAATTGCTAATGTATGAATGGTGAAGTACTTATCTTTAACAGTAAGTACGTATTATCTGTCTACCTCGCCAGAGATTAGATTTTAACATTATGTACAACTATTTTGTCGTGTGGTGACGGATCTCCGTGTGGTGACGGAGTAAGAATACAATAGGTCACCACCCCATTTCTTCCCATGGGTGTCGTAAAAAGCGACTAAGGGACTAACCGTAAATATTATCTTTACGAAATAAAAAGAAGGAAAACTTGAAATTAGACCCTATACCAATCCGTCTGGCTAGCGTTGTATTAGTAGGCCGAGTATCCCTCCGTCACTTCAGGAGGCCCGTCCTTGCAGTGGGACATTAATGGGCTGTTAAGATGATGAATAGCTGAATGGTGAAGTACTTATCTTATACAGTACGTATTATCTGTCTACTTCGACCGAGATTAGATTTTAACATTATGTAAGTACAACCGTTTTGTCGTATCATCACCCCATCTTATCTTATGAAATCATGTTCTATAATACAACTCCACAGAGATTGGTAAAATTCTGACTAAGCATACAAAATACCACCATCACACCCCTTTATCTCGTAGTTGCAATAACTGACTAAAACAAATATACATAAATCTTCATATTTTCAATAAAAGAAGGAAAAAGTGGTACTTTAAATACAAACTAAACCCTGTACCAATCCGTCAGAATTACGTGGTATTTATTGGCTAAGTGTCCCTTCATCAGTAAAGAGGTCCCTCCGTGCAGTGGGACATTTTACGGCAGTTATACAACTAACCATGGTTCTACTTAAAATAAAATAAGTAGATACTCAAGAAAATTATCAGCCATACAAACTTTTCACAATGCGTATAGTAACATAAAAAAAAACAATATAAAATAAAATTAGGCTAGTTACATTACTACTTAGTAGTCACTATCTAATTAGGACTTCTCATCTAAAACTGTCAAACTCAACTGACGTATTATAACAAGAAATACAGAAAAAAAACAATTACACAAAATTGTGCAAACAACGACATTGAAAGAATCTAATCGTTAACATTTTTATCATTAAATTAAAAAGTAACCATCACCCTATTTGTCCCCATTAGAGTACGATACCCACACAAACACACAACATTTTCAGCCTATAAACACACGGAGTTATCGATGTATATCCGTGTACATACACATAATAGGAATAGCGGTGACGTAGATTCGTTTTTCTGTGTGCGTAAGTACCGGAGGTCGTCGACCGGCGAATTTTCGGCGGTACAATTTATTGCACAATTTCTATGTGTATATTGGCCAGTTTATATTGAACTCTGGAAAACCCTTTTCTTTTGGTGGTGATGACGAGAAGAGAGGTCTGTATTGTTGGTTGTTTTATTTGTTTATGATTGTTAAATATTTTTGGAGGGAAAATATTTCTGCTGATGATTGGGCTTAAATACTTATAATTATATTAATTTGACCTCAAATATGACTTTTATTTTAAAGCAATGAACCTTTAAAAGGGCAAATCGTAGCACTCGGAACCGAAAGGTATGTATAAAGATAATATAATGTATAAATAGGAGACCAAGCAAAGGAGGTTTCTAAAGGTGGTAGAGCTAGCATGGCGCTTTGTAGTCTCTGCCTCTGTCTCTATGGGTGTACCACAGGAATAAGGTCTTAATTTATGTATGTCTTAGAAGTAAGAATAATCATCATCACAACAATAAAAATGGACGTCTACGGCTGGAAGTAGGATGCCTCCAAATATCTCTAGCTTGCGCGGTCCTGTGCCTCTCTCATTCATTAGGTTCCTGTTGTTCTAGGTCGTTAGTCCCCACCTTGAGTATTTCAGTACATATAGCGGGGAGAACCATTTCCAGAACCTTTACAGCCCCAACGGCTGTTAGTTCTTTGCCCTATGTGCCCTGCCCACCGCCACTTTAACCGGAAAATCCGGAGTTTCAAATCATCATAACAGCCCATTAATGTCCCACTGCAGGGACGGGCCTCCTCCCGTGACGGAGGGATACTTGGCCCACTAATACCACGCTGGCCAGACGGATTGGTATAGGGTTTAATTTCAAGTTTTCCTTCTTTTTATTTCTTAAAGATAATATTCAAGGATACTCCCTTAGTCGGTTTTTACGACACCCATGGGATGAAATGGGGTAGTGACACACTGTATTCTTACTCCGTCACCAGACGGAGTTACAAATAGCATAATAATATTAATTTAACCTCTTTGACATTACATTTATTTTGAACCAATGAACTTTATCATCGAAGTTATAAGTGGATTATCAGAAACAATATTATTTTTTATGTCTGCTACAAATATCCGTCGACAGATAAAAAATAAAACATTAAGTAATCTGTCTGGCCTGAATATTTTGCTCTGATTACACTGTAACTATTATATTTGTCGCACATTATAATAACAAAGAGTTTCAATAGATATTTTAACAAACTAAATTGGTGTCGGAGAAATAAATATATAGTTTTTAAAATTTAAGTATCATTTTAACATCCGTGTGGTGACGGAGCTAATACTGTAAATACTGTGTAAATACAATATTGTCACCACCCCAAATCATCCCATGGGTGTCGTAAAACCGACTGAGGGAATAACCGTCTATGCGAAGTAAAAGGAAGGAAAACTTGAAATTAAATCCTATACTAATCCGTCTGGCCAGCGTGGTATTAGTGGGCCAAGTAATTTTGAGGCCTTTTTGAGGTCATCGGTCGACCTAGCACCATACATAAATAATCCTATACCATATCCTTTCCCTATTATAACACAGGGAGAAGAAATAAACTTAAATGAATATTAAATATACCAAAGTAGATAGATATACCATAGTAGATTTAATAGGTATAAACACTAACATAGGCTTTAAGTACAGGCTATAAGTAAACCAGCTTTATGTAAGTAAAACTATCGCGTCCACTTTCCCGTCAGTAAAATATAGCTTAAGTTAACACGCTAACTTTAATGTTTAAATATTTATTGTAATGTTTAGTTCTTAACGAGGGAAATTCGTTGTTTCAAAGAGAATGGTTGGACTCTTAACACGTTCCCAGTGCAGTGTACCATATAAGGTACACGTGCATTGTTTTTCTATTGTGTCTGCTGGCGGCACTGTCAAAGGGTTAATTACCTTGAAAGGGGCTGACTTTTATAAGAGGACCTCTAGCATCAGAATTGCAAAACTACAGACCGAATGACACCAAAACCATAGTTACAAATATATACAGTATTTCGACTTCATAGAAAAGGACAAAACGCGAGTTATACCTACACGCTCACGATAGAGGTGGCTTTGAAGAATGAACAGTCGCGACTGTTCTGCAGTAATGAGCGGGAAAGTAGGTATATGTAATCGAAAAGCTGGAGGTGGGCAGCCCTATCGCATGTTTACGTACCACGTAGCCGTAGGCATTTATAATAAATATTCGGCCGAGATAGAATACTGATGGTTGTACTATGCCAAAACTGCCTAGGTAACGCCGGAGTCGAGTAGGTATGTAGCTGCCTGACTTCGTGAGTTTAAATATTACGCGAAACAATTGCCTTTGCAATCCACAATGGATTGTTTGTAGTCAAAAGTTATTTCTGTACGTTAATGTTGTTAAGGAGGTTAAATTTTGTATACATATTATATGTAATGTTGGCTGGAAAAAGTTATTGTTAAGGAAGAAAAAGGAGTATTTAAAGAACGAATTATTCAAATACTTCTTTATGGAAAATTTTGTGACATCTTTCACAAACTCGAACTAAAAAATAGGCCTGACAATGTAAAATCGTTTGTAAGGTTTTTTTTTATAGAGAATGTATTCTCTTAATATACAATGATTTACCATTGAAGTTTTAGTGTTTAATTTTAAAAGAAGAAAAAGTCCCAACAACTCATGTAATATCTGTAAGATTCTACGCGATGCAGGGCACCATTCAAAATCATAATCGTTTAAAAAAAATATATACGTAGGACAAATTAGACTACATACCAGCCTATTTAAAACTTTAATTTATTTTATTTACCTTTAATTTATTCTTCCAACAAAATAAAATACTTTTATTTTCTTTCTTTTTTTATCGTGATAGACGATTATTATCACGGAAAGCGATAAAACAATTTGATTACATTAGGCTAGCTAGGTGTTAATGAACTCTGATGTCGATAACGATTACGTGAACATTGTGGTAAACATATTAATTTGTTTTCTCGTAAATAGATTAATAATGGTGACGGAGTAAGAATACAATATGTCACCACCCCATCTCATCCGACGGGTGTCGTAAAAACCGATTAAGTGACTATCCGTGAATATTATCTATACGAAATAAAAAGAAGAAAAAATTAAAACAAAACCCTGTACCAATCCGTTTGGCCGTAAGCCAGGCTTAACCTGCTTGTGTTATGGGTAGCAGAACAACTGATATTAATACTTATATACTTTTATTTTGTAAATAAATTATACGTAATATACATGGAAACACTCAGACCAATGCAAATAATCATGCTCATGCACACAAATATTTGCGTTGAGCGGGAATCGAACCCGAAGAGGTCGTCAAACAGATATCGTGGCTTTAAGCGCCTTAGTTAATGGGCTGTAGTATGAAAATGCACTTCAAACCACTATATGACTTAAGTTTATTACATCAAACACAAAATACAAATTGAAGTCTTTTTCATAATCAAAATTATTACAAAACTATAGTAGGTACAGAAGAAACAAGTTTCATAACATTGTCAAACATTAAACAAATAGTTACTCAAGTATCAAGGTTATATTTTGTAACTATATTTCATAAAGTATCAAGAAACATCTTACAACAGCTCTTTAGTTTGTTACGCGACAGTTGGTTCTGTGACGAAAAATAATTAAAAAATATTAAGTAAATAAATGTCTTAACAATGCTTCGGATAGAGGAGTTAAGAAACCACTTCGACGTTTTCCACAGGCATTTAATGTGGGATCGATCTTTTGAATTTCGAATCATAATTTGACGGCCTCTGTGGCATAGTGGTTAAACAACATTACTTCTACGCAGAGGTCTCGGTTGAGATTCCCGCTCAATGCAAATATTTGTGTGCATGAACATGATTATTTGCATTGGTCTGAGTGTTTCTATGTATAATATGTATGTATTTACAAAAAATAAGTATGTAAGTATTAATATCTGTTGTTCTGTTACCCATATTACAAGCAAGTTAAACCTAGCTTACTTTAGGAACAGATGGCGCTGTGTAGATATATCCGTAAATATTTATTTATTATTATTTATTTATAATGATTTTTTTCCTTACACAATGTAACCAGTCCCAAACGTAGCTGATCTTATACTATGAGAGGTTGAAGTTCCATTCCCGATTTGTGCCAATCATTGTATGAATGTTTGCTTTGGTTTACTTAGGTGTATAAATAAATAAAAAATATTCCTCACACATTCACACAACGCCATCTAGTCCCAAAATAAGTAGAGTTTGTACTATGGGTACTAGGCAACGGATAAACATACTTAAATACTTCTTTTTTTTTGTAAAATTAAATACATACATATTATACATAGAAAATACCCAGACCAATGCAAACAATCATGCAAACATTTGCATTGAGCGGGAATCGAAAACGAGACCTCTGCGTAGCAGTCCTGTTATATAACCACTACGCCACAGAGGTCGTCAAAGTATATTTGTACTCTTATAACATGTAAGTATTGAAAAAAAAGCCGTAGTTTAAGTTCTACTAAGTTTAGTAATAGATGATGATGTGAGAATGAGTAATGACTTTAGTGAATAAATAATAAAAATATACTTAATAATAATTGAAATATAGTACGATACTACTTTCGGCGAATGGACTTATTCCAAAGAGTCTCTATCAACATCTAAAGGGGACTCGCGCTTGGCAGTGGGATCATAGGTCTGATGCAGAAGGCAGTACTGCTTGACACGGCACGTATTGTGAGGAGGTTCCTATATCTGGAGCCCTAACCACCAGTAGCTTGGTCCTTGTACCCGATGCTGGTGGGTCTCATATTTATGAGACCCACCAGCATCTTTTTTTATTTTTTATATTTTTGTTTTATATTTTTTATATTTAAAAATCTAAAAGATTGTGAAAAATGTAAATAAAGATTGAAATATTATTTACATTCTTATCTTATCTTTTACTGGGGCCTTTTCAGGAGCACTTACGACTTGGAGTGATGGGAATATGGAGGATCATGGGATATTTAGAAAAAAACATACTTTTTTTTCCTATTCTAGGTAGACAAGGATCGTAAGTACTTAACGTTCAGTATGGACGACCTCTGTGGCGTAGTAGTTAAATAACTACTACGCCACAGAGGTCGCAGAGGTCTCGGGTTCGATTCTCCCTCAATGCAAATCTTTGTGTGCACTAACATGATTGTTAGCTTTAGTCTGGATGTTTTCTATGTATTTACAAAAAAAGTGTTTATGTATGTATATCCATTGTCTAGTATCCAAAGTACAAGCTCTGCTTAGTTTGGGCTCTTTTAATGTAAATTCAAAGGAATTAACACCATGGTATTTTAGGTCAAACGTGTCCTACGTTGATGATTTCTAAGCTGTCGTAATAATGATAATGACATTGGCCAAGCATACTGTCGAATGGTGACACTATATTGTATATTATTATTCCACACTAACATAATATTACTCTATACTGACACATAACATTATAAATACAAACCACTAAAAGTTACCATGACTTAGATACATGACCGCATAATGGTTAATAAATTATAAAATTATTGTTTTTACAAACATATTCAAAGGACGCTAAGCCGATGATAAAATAATTTAAAATTCGTAATCATTTTGACTCTCATACATTTATAAGACATTTGAAGATCAATTGTATTAGCGTAGGCAGCAAATCATTGCCCTCTCGATGACCAGTGTGCATGACCCATCGGGCCCCTTCATGTCAATGAATTCTTTGAAGTAAACAGATACGCCAGAGGTCTTCGTTATTGGTTATTAGAAAATTTTCCTTAAAGAAAAACGCCCGAAAATATACGTAGAGTCAGTGAACTTGGGACAAGGTCGTGTAGCAAGGTCGGCGCCCTCACTGCGGTCAACGCCCTAGCGGCCAAAACATTAGACGATCACACTAATATTATGGCTGAGCTAAATTGGCAGTCATGAATTATTTTTGTACAGTTTAATTATTAAATTTTATGTCATTGCTTGTAAATTATTTGTATTCATAATGAATACAAATAATAAAAATAATAATATAAGCTTTAAATGAGGTAAAAGTTTGTAATGAGTTTATTCATTTATTTATGCAATAAAAGTTACTGTATTATGTATTTATACGATACTCATATTACTGTTTTTTAAAGTGATTATAGTTATATCACTAACAAGTGTGAGAATTGTGTATATGACGACCTTTGAGGTGTAGTTTCTTGGCTGCTACGTAGCGGTCTCGGTTCGATTTCCGCTCATTGCAAATCTTTGGGTGTAAGAAAATGATTCATTGCAATTGCTATGTAGTACAAGGTGTGCTTAGTTTAGGAATAGATTGCGTTGGGTAAATGTGTGAGAAATTATTTTTATTATTACAAAAAGCAGCTAAAACATTAGACACGATATCTTAAGTAAAGAAACAAATCATCATTATCATTACAGCCCCTTAATGTCCCACTGTAGGGACGGGCCTCCTCCCGTGATAGAGGGATACTTGGCCTACTAATACCACGGTGGCCAGACGTATGGTATATAGGGTTTATATTTAAGTTTCCTTCTTTTTATTTCGTAAAGATAATATTCACGGATCCCCTATTCCGTTTTTACGACACCCATGGGATGATATGGGGCGGTGACATATTGTATTCTTACTCCGTCACCACACGGAAAAAAGAAACAAATATAGATACCTAAATAAATCAAACACGTATTAGTTTTTATAGCTATTGATTCAGAAGTTCTGACCTGAAACAAAAACGGTTAGTGAACCAATATTGGGACGGTGACCGGTGATGACGTCAGTAAATCTTTTTGTGAGGTGGTTCATCCACGCCTACAACGTACTAAAATATACATAACTGGTTGCCTAGCATCGGCCCACTGTGGGGCAATACCATCCCATCAACTACTTTTTAAAGGAATCGGTTGTAAGTGTTTTGGGTTTATCATAACAGCCCATTAATGTCCCACTGCAGGGACGGGCCTCCTCCCATGACAGAGGGATACTTGGCCTACTAATACCACGCTGGCCAGACGGATTGGTATAGGGTTTAATTTCAAGTTTTCCTTCCTTTTATTTCGTAAAGATAATATTCACGGATAATTCCTTAGTTGGTTTTTACGACACCCATGGATGCGATGGGGTGGTGACATATTGTATTCTTACATCGCCACCACACGGATATTATATTATTCTGTAACAAAGTAATGAAAAATCAAAATGGCGCCTGTAACAAAGAACGTAATTGACATTATGTTTCGTAAATATTTGACAATACAATTACACATGTCGCGAGAAAATGTTGAGTACGTGCCAATTTGTAACACACTGTAATAATATAATGCGTTTCATAACAAACAAAGCGCTTAAAAGTCCCACTGCTAAGACGGGCCATAGTCGGAGGGAACCTTGGCTGACATCTCGCAGGTCTGGGGTTCGATTCCTTCCCAATGCTAAAACTTTTTGTGGTTGATGTTTGCATTGGCCTGGGTGTTTACTATGTAATCTTAACAGCTCATTAATGTCCCACTGCAGGGACGGGCCTCCTCCAGTATCGGAGGGATACTTGGCCTACTAATACCACGCTGGCCAAACGGATTAGTACAGGGTTTAATTTCAAGTTTTCCTTCTTTTTATTACGTAAAGATAACAATTCACGGATAGTCCCTTAGTGGGTTTTTACGACACCCATGGGATGAGATGGGGTGGTGACATATTGTATTCTTACTCCGTCACCACACGGAGAGACTATGTAATATAACATTAAAAAAGAGTTTAGGTATGTTTTTCCTAAAAGTTCTGGATTGGCGACCGCTCCCTGGAAGACACAGAGTGGACAGACTCCTCCCAAGGTGGACCGAAGCTTAGGAAAATCTTACCTGCAAGAGGGGGAAATATGATATAAAAATATTGAAATTACTATTTGCATATAGCATACCTTAAAATGTGGAACTTGCAATCATTTTGTCACTGTGCGATATAAAAAACCAATCATCATCATCAAGATCATATCAGCCAAAGGACGTCTACAGCTGGGCATAGGCCTCCGCCAAATATTTCTACAAAAAAGCAAAGTAGCAAAAGAAATAAAATTTTCTTACACAAGTTCATTGTACCCGGAAAACGCGGAAATTTTCCACCTTAATATAAATTATATTTGAACAACTCGAGCCCATTGCCCTCTACGACCTTTGTAGTATGATGAAACTATTTCATAAACTTAATATACTTAATATATGTAGTTAGTGTTACCCTGTATCATCCCATTGCTGAGCTTCCCTTGTTTTTCACTTATCTCGTTCCAAATCCAACGAAAACCAGTGTTTCTGTGTCTGGCCTAGTATATTTTACTACCTTTTATGATTAACAGAAATTTTATATTTTTTATGCTGAAAATCAAATTACTAAAATAATGTAAATAACATTTAGCGTTAACACGCTGTTAAACAAAATTAATTTTATTTAAATTGTGCAATTAAGACCTGAGCCGTCATCATAACAGCCCATTAATGACTGCAGGAACGGGCCTCCTCCAGTGACAGAGGAATACTTGGCCTACTAATACCACGCTGGCCAGACGGATTGGTATAGGGTTTAATTTCAAGTTTTCCTTCTTTTTATTACGTAAAGATAATATTCACGGATAGTCCCTTAGTCGGTTTTGTACGACACTCATGGGATGAGATGGGGTGGTGACATATTGTATTTTAACTCCGTCACCACACCTGAGCCATAATTCAACCAAATTAACTCTCTAAACTCCTCTTCTGTTTGTTTGTATTAAGTTATATGGGATGCTATGACGTTCATAAGTCATAACATGCCCTTCGAGAATGAATATGTTTTAAAAGGATCTTCAAATCGGGTGTGATTTCTGTGGTGTTGCAGGCGTTAGTAGGCTAAAGTAGCTAGTACCACCAGGTGGACCGTTTGCCTCTAACGTGGTATGGAAAAGAGACGCGTAAAACCGGTGAAGACAATTCATCCGCTCCAACTCCAACACTGATGATAATCACGATCTTCAGACATGAGGGACTGACGTCAGAGAGTAAAGCCCGATTTACACATCGACAAGTACAGTAGCGAGGTAAGGAGTAAGTTGTTGATTAAGTTGATTTGAATAGATCTCCATCCTATTTTTTAGCGAGTTAAGTACGAAGTAGCCCCCTCTCTCGCGTCTCGCCAACTTAAGTCGGCAAAAAAATAAGATGGAGATCTATTCAAATCAACTTAATCAACAACTTACTACTTAAGGGCCTTTACGTGGCTCACTAGCGCCGCCAATAGAAAAAAAACCATAATTCGGAAGTAAGATAAATAATGTTAAATGTTGATAACAAAGTCTTGAGAAAAGGCAATAAATTATTTGTATAACACACTCTCAACACTTTAAATGTTTTTTAATTAGTTAAATTTCGCATTCGAAAAAAAAACGGCCGTTTTTGTTAATAATGCAATATTTATTTAATTGAAAAACATTTGAAGTGTTGAGAGTGTGTTATACAAATACTTTATTGCCTTTCCTCAAGACTTTGTTATCAACATTTAACATTATTTATCTTATTTCCGAATTATGATTTTTTTTCTATTGGCGGCGCTAGTGAGCCCTATAAACGCTCTTAACTCGCTCCTGTACTGGTCGATGTGTAAATTGGGCTTAAGACTATAAAGAAGAGTTTGTATTCCAATTCGTTCAGTAACAAACTCTACTATAAACAAACAACAAGATTTAAAATAAGAATTTACGTTCTAAATAGAATACCAGAAGTTCAATCACGTCATTATTGTATGGAGAACGTTCAATGTACGGATAGTAATGCAACCTTCTTGAATGTCGATTTTAAATTTGTTGCCAGTAACAAAATAGGTCATAAGTGTTGTCATGATTTATTTTTGTTTAGTGGTGCTTGTGTTTATAGTATGGACTACTTTTGGTTGTTCTTTGCTGATGTCACTATAAAAAGAGATAAATTTTGTTCTTCGTGTGGTAATGGAGTAGGGAAACTTGATGTTACCATCCCTTCATCGTGAGGATGTCGTACAAGTCAACTAAGGGATAGTTGGCAGATATAATCTCATCATAACAACTCATTAATGTCCCACTGCAGAGACGGGCCTCTTCCCATGACGGAGGGATACTTGGCCTACTAATACAGACGGATTGGTATAGGGTTTAATTTCAAGGTTTCCTTATATTTATTTCGTAAAGATAATATTCACGGATAGTCCCTTAGTCGCTTTTTACGACACTCAAGACGACGGCCATAGGCCTCCTCCAAGTATTGCCACCTTGTGCAGTCCTGTGCCTCCCTCATCCATCGGCTTCCCGCCGTCCTAACTAGGTCGTCGGTCCACCGTGTGTTTTTCTATCATCATCATCATAACAGCCCATTAATGTCCCACTGCAGGGACGGGCCTCCTCCAGTGACGGAGGGATACTTGGCCTACTAATACCACGCTGACAAAACGGATTGGTATACGGTTTAATTTTAAGTTTTCCTTCTTTTTATTTCGTAAAGATAATATTCACGGATAGTCCCTTAGTCGGTTTTTACGACACCCATGGTATGAGATGGGGTGGTGACATATTGTATTCTACCACACAGATTACCAGAGGGTCTATGATTACCAGAGAGTTTTAAGACGTTATGCTTATTTTTATTTTACTTGACATGCACTAAGTAAGTCACCATGCCCAGATAGTACCAGATACCAACAATTAGTAAACAAAACTTGACGACCTCTTTGGCGCAGTCGGTGTATTACATGGCTGCTACGCAGAGGTCTCGGGTTCTATTCCCGCTCAATGCAAATCTTTGTGTGCATGAACATGATTGTTTCCATTGGTCTGAGTGTTTTCTATGTTTAATATGTATGTATTTACAAAAAAAAAGTATTCAAGTGTATTTACCCGTTGTCTAGTACCCATAGTACAAGCTTTGCTTATTTAGGGACTAGTTGGCGATGTGTGAATGTGTGAGGATTATTTATTTATTTAAAATGGTTATTATTTAAGAAGAGATTATAACAATAATATAATCATTGAATAAATATGGCTAGAAATTATACATAAGTGTACCGGTCATTGACCTGTTTTGTAACAATTCGGCATTTCATGTCGACCGCGTTTTCAGCTTGCGTTTTCAGGCGGACATTGACCTCAAAAATGTGTTACGCACGGGGATTGAACCCGGAATACGGAGGTTGTTACTGTATCTATTAGCACTGTCGTAAGACGTTTGCAAACAGAATATAATGTAGGTATTAGTTTGCTAATTCTGTATGTGATGTGTAAAAGATAGGGCTATTTATGCCACTGTAACAAGCCGCATGGGTATAGGCTCTGTTTGGTCGACTGTTTGCAGCTTGCTATGTATGGCTTTTATGTATCTTTTACCGCATTGAATAATAGGCGTGACAATATTGATTTAAATGTTAAATACGACGTGCTTAGACCTTTAAGAGCGTTTATAGGGCTCACTAGCGCCGCCAACTCTTGTATTCTTACTCCGTGTGGTAACGAAGTAAGAATACAATATGTCACTACCCTATCTATGTATAATGACCTCATTGTAGCTTCACATACATCATGTTTAATTTAGGCAATAGATAAATATTGTTATAAAGCATATTATTATACTTATACTTACTTTTAGGCACATACATTACTGATTTAAAAAGATATGTACGATCTCACAGTCAAACTGCATAAGCAGTTTTGCGAGACTTTGTTATATTTTGTAAACATAATTATAAGAAAATAATAAATAAATAAATAAATAATCTCATCCAATGGGTGTCGTAAAAACCGACCGTAAATAATATCTTTACAACTTGAAATAGAACCCTATTCCAATCCGTCTGGCCAGGGTGGTATTAGTAGGCCAAGTATCCCTCCGTCACGGGAAAAGGCCCGTCCCTGCAGTAGGACATTGATGGGCCGTTATGAACTAGCGCCGCCAATAGAAACAAAATCATAATTCGCAAATAGGATAAATAATGTTAACAGTAAAAAAAGCACTGTTATTGCTTTGGGGGAGAAGCTGTTGGGCCTGCGGGTAGTTACAGATTACAACACAAAACAATTACATGTATAATGAACTTTAATTTGGTATTTGAAAAAATCCCTCACGACAAAAATACACATGCACTAGAAATCAAGAAAGGTATAATCCCTAGTAAGGGAATTAGTATAAAAAAATAAACTTAATGACTAGTACGGAAGTTTGCTTAAAAAAAGAAAGAACGATGAACGTCTATGGAAAGATTGATGGCATAATTCCTATCACCATGCTAGTAATATATTTTCATGTGTAGAATGTTCTAGATAGTGTAATGACGTCATTAAGGTAGTCAACCCACAAACGTTACATTGACCGAACAATTTGAGTCTCGTTTTAATCCAACTAATTGATCACATTGATTCTAACTATAATCATATAGCATGCAGATACAGAAGTCGAACATCATATTTTATTTCACATCTATTTAAATGTTTTACTTACAAATATTATCAAACCTTATTTTGACGACCTCTGTGGCGTAGTGGTTATGTGTTATATCACATGAATGCTACGCAGATTGATTCTCATATAGGCCTTGTTAGCCACCAGCGCAAGTGCCAAAACCAAATCACTTGACACGGCTGTTGTTTAAATCATCTTTCGTAGATGTTAAAGGCCACTGATGATGATGCTACGCAGAGGTCTCGGGTTCGATTCCCGCTCAATGCAAATCTTTGTGTCCATGAACATGATTGTTTGCATTGGTCTGGGTGTTATGCCTTGTCTCGCGAAGATTTTTAAAACATAAATTTAACGGATACAAAGAACATCCAAACTCATGGCAAAAAAGTATGTTAAGCACAAATTACTTGTCCGTGTGGTGACGGAGTAAGAATACAGTGTGTCACCACCCCATCCTATCCCATGGGTGTCGTAAATACCGACTAAGGGACTTACCGTAAATATTATATTTACGAAGTAAAAAGAAGAAAAACTTGAAATTAAACCCTGTACCAATCCGTCTGGCCAGCGTGGTATTAGTAGGCCAAGTATCCCTCCGTCACGGAAGGAGGCCCGTTCCTGCAGTGGGACATTAATGGGCTGTTATGATATGACAAATAACTATCTTGCGTAGGATTTGAAAACTGCCCTGTTTCCGAGGCAGTTGTTCAAACACACCTTCTAAGTAGATGGACTTCTGAAGCTTATTTCAGTGTTGCCCTATGTCTTATATCAATTTCGACTCATTGCTAATCCAAGAACCAAATGACCTAGTTCTTAATTTCGCAACTGGCAATACCAATTTGTCTGGCTAGCGTCTTGTTTTTAGGCAAAGTTTCCTTTTGTCGAGGGAGGGTTATTCCTAGATATTGTATGCTCATAAGAGAACACCTTCTGCATTTGGTAATAGGTCAACAAATTTTCGCCTGGATAGCTGCCATTGTACACACGAGTGAAGCCCTTAAGAGCATTTATAGGGCCTAGGGCTCACTAGCGCCGCCAATAGAAAAAAAAACATAATTCGCAAATAGGATAAATAATGTAAAATGTTTATAACAAAGTCTTGAGAAAAGGCAATAAAGTATTTGTACAACACATTCTCAACACTTTAAATGTTTTTTAATAAAATAAATATTGCATTATAAACAAAAACGGCCGTTTTTTTTCGAATGCGAAATTTAACTAGGTAATTGAAAAACATTTAAACTTTAAATGTTTTTCAATTACCTAGTTAAATTTCTTAAAGTGTTGAAAGTGTGTTATACAAATACTTTATTGCCTTTTCTCAAGACTTTTATTTTTTGTATTTGGTATTAAAACCCGCAACTCCGTTCACAGTAAGCATTTTCTCCCAAAATTCAGCACAAAATTCAGCAAAGATGCTGTCAACATTATTACTACTTATACAAAAACAAATTCGTATAAAAACATAAGTATTATTGAAGTCGCAAAATCACATTCGCTTTCCTTAACGCGCGTTCAACGGCCTGGGAAAGCAGCCGGAAGCGTGGAAAGCGCGGAACTGCCTACACTATTATATAAGACTAACGTGGAAATTGTTAATTAATTATTTGTTTTTATAATCAATCATTTATTTACTGTGTTTGTGATTAGCTTTGTTTTTAGACCGGCAATGTAGCATTTGGAGGGACAGAACTTGCCGTGAGCTTCCTATAAGTGACCTCATATTGTCGACCCTTGTAAGCCGCATTTATAAGGGACTAGCTGACCCGTGCCCCACTTCGTAGGGCGACGAAAAAAACGTTATTAAGCGTCCCGTTTTTAAACATATTTTATTACTGCTCTACTCCTATTAGTCATAGCGTGATACTTTATAGCCTATGACACTCCCCACAACACAGATTTTTTTTGTAAAATCGGATTATTATATCCAGAGATTACCCCGTCACAAACACACAAACAAACAAACACACAAACTTTACCTCTTTATAATATTTATTATTATAGGGATAAAGAAGCATATTGGAATTTCAGTTATTCGTTCGTTTCAGTAATTACGCTTTTAATTTGGCTGATAAGATCAAGCTTTGCCTAATTTGAAACCAGATGTTTTTGAGCAAAAGTAATAGGAACTATAATATTGTTATTGTCTTATATCGCCACAACGTCCCATTGTGACTTATTTCAGGACCTGGTTTTCTTCAGTGACAGATGGATTTAATTTTTTCATCATAGAATTCATTTTCTGTACCTTTTCTATAATAAATAGAGTGAGAGGGTGGTGAACAATATGTATTCTCAATCCGTTTTCACACAAGGAAAACCAATCTACGAAATAAAACACAAAAATGTAATCTCCAAACAATTGTATTAAGTACTAACTTTTTTGGGAACTTGATAAATTTGCTGTTCCTTCCGCAATCGACCCTTCCGTTGCCATGGTAACGAAACGTGATGATAACAAGCCCAGAGTTCATGACCCCGCGGCCTAGTACATACCAAATGGTAAGGTCAATGACATTATTTAGCACACTTTCAGTAGCTGAAACATTGTACCCAAGGATATTGACCTTTCTTCTAATAAAACCTTTCCTATATGTTTTGACATAGATATTATACGATCTATTTTAATAATGATATATTCATCATGCTTTGATGTTAATACATCTGTTAGAAATGTGATATTTTTCCGGATAACTACCGATCTCCGTGTGGTGACGGAGTAAGAATACAATATGTCACCGCCCCATCTCATCCCATGGGTGTCATAAAAACCGACTAAGAGACTATCCGTAAATATTATCTTTAGGAATTAAAAAGAAGGAAAACTTGAAATTTAACCCTATACCAATCCGTCTGGCCTGCGTGGTATTAGTAGGCCAAGTATCTCTCCGTCACGGGAGGAGGCCCGTCCCTGGAGTGGGACATTAATGGGCTGTTATGATGATGAAGTAGGTAGGTCATTAGTTGCTCAATGTGTTCCTACTCCTTCACTACATGGACAAAACAAAAAAAATACTAACTTTAAAAAATAACTAAAAAATACTTTGACGACCTCTGTGGCGTAGTGCTTATATAACATTATTGCTACGTAGAGGTCTCGGGTTCGATTCCGGCTCAATGCAAATCTTTGTGTGCATGAACATGATTGTTTGCATTGGTCTGGGGGTTTTCTATGTATAATATGTATGTATTTACAAAAAAAAGTATTTAAGTATGTTTATCCGTTGTCTAGTACCCATAATACAAGCTCTGCTTAGTTTGGGACTAGATGACGTTGTGTGAAAGTGTGAGGAATATTTTTATTTATTTACTCCAAGAAACACTCAATTCAAGATTCTAGAATTCACTAAGAACTTAAGACTTATAAACAAAAACAAGTAAACGTACTTTAGACATTTAAAAGCCTGAATTTAAAAAAACTATTGTTAAAAGAATTAAATCCCCAGTATTGATTGAAATCAAGCAGGTGATCAACCGTAAAAGTGCAACCAAATCCCGAAAAACCAGTTCGACTATACTGATATATTGCACCCCAATAAGGAAAGCGACAAGCAAAATGAGAAGACTATGACAAAAGAATACAAATTAAAACCATCTCTATCCTGTTAAGATAAGACTTAATTTTGTATGCCATTATGTTGAGTTATATCAAAGAAAATGGTTTAGGAAAAATATTTCTATTTGTAGGTGCCATAAGGCTTAATATTGTATGCAGTTATGACACATTAGTACAATACAGCAGACGGACATCGACGTCCGGCCTTGACGCCCGATTCGTGAGTTGACTCGGCGATTGCTATTCACTTCTTGTTACTGGACAGAGGAAGATGTAGAGTAGTCTTTGTTTAATATTTTTTTAATGGCCGGTGCTTTATTGGTTTGAGGATAAAAGAACATTTGATTAGTGGTTATTTTTATATACATTTTTCTGAAGAAAATAAAAAACGATGTAATAGTAATAGTTTATTTATCATCTCAAAAGTTATTAGATGATGTAAGATGTGTTGAAAATGACATTTATAAACACAGAAAATAATGTTTATTTATGCTAATGACTGCTCAGATAGTTCCTAAATCTCTTTTCTAGCTAGACCGTAAATAGCATACAGTACAGCGGTGACTTTGTGCATTTTGAGATACACATACAATTTAATTTTGTACCTAATATTTGTGAAAAAATTCTCTAAACTGAATTCAGCTACTTTTTTTATATACAAAATACGGCAATATGACTATATCCAACCTGATGGAAAGGGCGAGTAAAGTCCACAATTAAAGCTAACGGATAGAAGTCTATAAATAACTTCAATCCGTCGTCTACTTATTATTATTTTACAAGTAAATATCTCCAACACAAGGAAAATAATATATAAGACCAATATATCTAGTACAACACAGCTCAACGTATTTATTGTGCGTGCCCTTGAGCGCGGGCGCATTGCGGCAGGTCGCGTCTGGTACAGTTATAGGATTGCATGTGGCGCGCATCACTACTACAACAGTTTGCTGTTTTCAGTATTATTCTGTTTATTTTATTACCTTTTTTGATTTCCTTGCTTTTTTGAGGGTGTCGTAAAGGTTATCATAAATCAAGATATCATTGTAATGGAAGGACAGGAAAAGACAGGACCACGAAAGGTAGAAATTTTTGGAGCTGACCTGTATCCAGTTGTCGTCCATAGGCCGATATACTAAAAGGAAAAACATACATATATTTTTACCTATAAAGCTTAGGTATAACTAGAAAATTCCGAAAAGAAGAAAGACAATGGAAAAAATTGGTACTCGATGCGGGACTCGAACCCGCGTCTCTGGACTATACGCGTCCAGCGCCATGACCACAAGGCCAACCGAGTAACCGTCTCGACTACCAAATTTAACCATTGCTTTATACGGCGCCGGGCCGCAACTTAGAACTCAACTGTGCAACGCCATCTAGGCGCGACAGCCGTAAACTTTCAATGTTGCAATTGAATAGTATACGTAATGGTTTTAAGTTTTTGGGTTCGAGTCCCGCAACGAGTACCAATTTTTTCCATTGTCTTTCTTTTAGAAAAAACATACCTAAATCTTTAGCTTGTGTCGAAAAACCGACTAATAGCTAACGCATACCGGGACGGCATGGCAAAGTATTTTAATTTTTACTAATGAAAATTCAACCGTACTGTTACAGAAATACGACATAAATTGCTATGCTTTAAAATGATGCCGCGGCATTGAAAGGGATTTTTCAAGATTTTTCAGTACGGTTGAATTTTCATTAGTAAAAATTAAAATACTTTGCCATGCCGTCCCGGTCTGCGTTAGCCATAAGGGTCTATCTGTGAATATTACATTACGAAATAAAAAGAAGGAAGTCAATGCGCCTGGCCAGCGTGGTGTGGCAAAGTATCTCTCAGTCACGGGAGGAGCCCATCCCTGCAATGGGACATGAATGGGCTGTTATGAAAAAGTAAAATAAATGTAGATAACTTCACAACTGCTTCACTCAATCCGTGGTCACCATGACATTAAAAAATAAATTAGACAACAAAATAAATATTTTCTTTCTTTCTTTCTTACATTGCCGGTGCAAAAGCCGGCACGAGCAAACCACTGCCTAGTTTATGAATCTTTACATTCTCTCGATCCTCTCTAAGAAGAAAGAGGAGATAATGCGAAGGCCACAGTTGGGCCTCCGCTACTTTACACTCACTGAACAAAACGGAGCAGTAAAAGAAATTGCTACTTCAAGTCGACGACGATCGTAACATAACGTCTTTTTTGACGACCTCTAAGGCGTAGTGGTTATATTATTTGGCTGCTACGCAGAGGTCTCGGGTTCGATTCCTGCATAATGCAAATATTTGTGGGAATGAACATGATTGTTTGCATTGATCTGAGTGTTTCTATGTATAATATTTATGTATTTACAAAAAAAAGTATATAAGAATTAATATCCCTTGTTCTGTTACCCATAACACAAGCAGGTTAAGCCTAGCTTAGTTTGGGAACAGATGGCGCTGTGTAGAGATGTCCGTGAATATTTATTTATTTATTTAAGTCGGTTTTCTGTGAAAATGGTACTGTCCCGGTCGAGTTAGCCCATTTATGCTGTGCTTTCTGTGTGCTGTGTGTGAACCAGTGGGTTTACACCATACATACCATAATGTCCCTTAAAAGAGGTAGGGCTCTTTATTTTTCTATTACCTATTCAATATTCTTCGTGTGGTGATGGAGTAAGAATACAATATTTCACCACCCCATTTCATCCCATGGATGTCGTAAAAACCGATTAAGGGACTATCCGTAAATATTATCTTTACGAAATAAAAAGATGGAAAACTTGAAATTAAACCCTATACCAATCCGTCTGCTCAAGGTGGTATTAGTAGGCCAAATATCCCTCCGTCATAGGGGGAAGCCCGTCCTTGCAGTGGGACATTAATGGGATGTTATGATGGTGATGAATGTAGCAGAGTGTTATAAGCTTGCCTTGTGTATGTTGAGTTCATCTTGAGGAGTAACAAGGAAGTAACTTGGTGCAGAACGTATGCAACTATTGAGCATGAAGTCGCGGATCTCATACATGAGTCCACGTATGTTTATGCCAAGCAAAAGAGTAATTTGTCAAGGATTTGTTTTGTATCTGTTAATCTTATATCTTCAAAATTTTCGCGACACAGAACCTTATCCCTATTGCATTAGTTTTTATTTAAGTCAATAATTATCCTGTGAATACATCACCGCAAACCAACATAATATTTCCTCAAACGCAATGTAAAATAAATTATGTAACAAAAAGAACAAATTAAAAAAAAACAAAAGTATAAATACAAAAGTAATAAACAATCATTTCTGACATTAAAAATGTCCTTACCATTTCTGGACGTAGCACAAAAGCCCGCCAAAAATAAACGTCAAAAAATTTAAGATGGCGTCTGGCCTCGACGATTCAGGAAGTGCATGTAATATCAACGAACTTCTCAATGTTACCCACTTCTGTGGGATCCTGGTTAAAATATTCAAGTTTTATTGTGTACATATGCGTAATTGTTGCCCTTTTAAAGCAAGATCTTCGTTAATAAAGAATGTTGTGTGTTGCTATGTATTTGACATGAGTCGCCATTTTGAATGTCGATGCTTTTCAACCTTGGCTGTATTAAATATATTATTATTTCATTACTGCTGCGTGATACTATATTATAGCCTATGACACTCCCCGATCAATGGACTATTCAACACAGAAAGAATTTTTAAAATCGGTTCAGTAGATCCAGAGATTACCCCCTACAACGCACGTCACGAACACACAAACTTTACCTCTTTATAATATTAGTATAGATAGATATAAAAAAAACATGAAATATTCCTGGTGATATCAACCGCCTAACAACCTAAGTCTAACTAAAACATTCCCACCACACGCGGGGCTTTGTAGTTGGCGGAAAATGATCTTCTTAGCCAATCATGGGACCCGTATGAGTGTGAAAAATGTGATAAATAATTATGGAGGCAGCTTGGTGAAGTTCGCCACACACCAAGCCCAAGGTTCCTACAGGATGAAAAGCGGGTTGCGGAGTGGTTTGTAAGGATCTAGGCGCTCAGTCATCTCTGTCTTCCACTCATGGGCAAGAGGTGTGAGTTTATGTATTTCAACATATTATTATTACATAGTATAAAATAAAGTCGCTTTTTCTGTCACTATGTCCCTTTGTATGCTTAAATCTTTAAAACTACGCTGGCAACGTATTTTGATGTGGTTTTTTTAAATAGATAGAGTTATTCAAGAGGAAGGTTTATATGTATATCACATGCATAATATAGTAGAGAAACCCATATAAATTTAGAGATTTCTAATGAAGCTGTACTTAAACGTTGTTTAAGGACATTCTGTAGTAGGTGTCCGTGCGGAGCCGGGGCTAGTTGCTAGTATATAATAAGACAAAGATGCAGATTTATATAAATATCTTACTTATATTATCTACTAGCTGACCCGACAGACTTCGTTCTGTCAAAAAGATTTGTAATGTGGCAGTTTTTGTGCCTACGTATTTTAAAAAATTCTCCTGAACAGAACCGTCACCCTGGTGATAGGGCGTTGTGAATAAAAAATAATTAAATAAAACATAGGTATATAAGGATTTAAAAGTAAGTAATCGCTTTATTGTTAATCATGTGAATCATAATTATTATTATTATCATTGTAGTGCTTTGTGGTATACGATGTTTTTTGTTTGATTACCTGGCGCATAGATAAACAAATCTGATGGTTTTCCAACACGGGAACAGGCAACATACAATTGACCATGTGAGAAACATGGGTTTTCTAGATTAATACCACAAACACTTAATGGGACTGTACCTGGGACTTGTTTATAGTCATAGCAAAAGCAAGCCGCACTGGAAACTGTAGTCGTTTAAACTCAAATGGCACATCAGTCGGAATCATTGGGATGCGCGGTATGAGAACATCTTCTCCTTTATACTTTCCTTTGAGTATAGTTGCTTCTATCACATTGTTTAGTAATTTTTTTTACCGTTGCAAAGACGCGGTTGGTTGATATTTCGCAACATTATAACCACCGATCCAACCTTTAATTGAAGATTGTGAGGTGGCAATCCTGGCAAATCCAGCGAGTTTAAAAATTAAGGTGGATAGTTGACTACATCATCTTGATTAGTAGCCGAATCAACTGATTTATATATCCTCAATTCGCCTGTAATTTGTTCTTGAATTTTGAAATTTAATTCATTTACATCTATGTTTTTTGCAGCCAGTATAGCTCGTTCGCTCAACCAATCATGGTTTCTGTAATTTTGAGAAACCTTCTGAATAAGTTCATCTTTTGATCGAGTTAACTGACAAAAACTTTGAGGAAAGTTAATGCAGCCAGTCAACATGTCTATAGGAAATTTGCCATTACCAATGTCAATGAGTTGTTTAGAGAATATGTTTCCAGATTGGTCATTTTGCAACTCGACACGCATATTCTTGCTTAAATGAAGTACTTCGACATGTTTCCACAAATTGGAGGACTTTAGACATGCATTGAGTTCATCAGCTGGCGTTGATCGTGGAATCACTGGCAATGTTTGACGAAAATCTCCTGCTAATAAAATCATTGCACCACCAAATCGGTTATTATTGCTCCGTAGATCTTTTAAGGTTCTGTCTAAAGCCTCCAAAGATTTTTTATGTGCCATCGTGCATTCACCCCAAACAATCAATTTACATTGCTGCAAAACCTTTGCCATTGCAGAGTTCTTCGAAACGTTGCAGGTTGGAGTTGAAACTCCAACCTGCAACGTTTCGAAGAACTCGCTTCATTGCTTTGCATATTTAATGGCAATTTTAGTGCTGAATATGCTGTTCGACCACCTTCAAGCAAAGTTGCTGCGATTCCCGACGAAGCGAGTGCAAGTGCAATTTTATTTTGTGAGCGAATTGTTACTAATATTAATGAAATCAAAAAAGTTTTTCCTGTACCACCAGGTGCATCTAAGAAGTAAATCCCTCCAGTTTCATCATTTGTTACTTACAGTGTGAGCAAACCGAGTTCATAGAACCAATAACAACACATTGGTAGTTTCGTGTATCAGTTGACAAAAGCAAACTCAGTAGATTAGGTAACAGACAACTTTTTTTTTTTTTTAAATTTGATATGACTTGAAGTCAAATCCTTTTAAGCCGTACGAATTGTTTTATTTATTTAAAATTTGTATATTAAAAATAATAAAACACTGTTGGTAACGCGATTTTTGTTTGACTGATGTAATGACGTGGAAACTGATGCATTTTATCTCGCGTGCCGAAACTAATACAAAAGAAACGCGAGTTTCGGAACGCGACATTAAACTCCTCCAACTATGTGTTCTGTGCTCCAACGCACACACGCACATTGTTTTGGTAGATATGATCTTTGACGTTAGGAACACACCTACATTGCTTAGACAACACTGTGTGAGTGCTTGTAATTTAATATGAACTTTATACCATAGCAATAAAGCTCAAATTGACTACGTTTTAGTTAGAAATCATTTGTATGGGAAAAAGAAAAGGGCTATTTTTAGGGTTTTTCCAGAAATAATTCAAATTTTTCTCGCCGTAAAAACCATCCTTGAACTTCAACAAACATTTTAAAAAAAGATTTGGCCAAATTGGTCCAGGCGTTGTTGAGTTATGCGCTTACCAACACATTTTGCGATTCATTTTTATATTATAGATAATATAAAAATGAATCGCAAAATGTGTTGGTAAGCGCATAACTCAACAACGCCTGGACCAATTTGGCCAAATCTTTTTTTAAAATGTTTGTTGAAGTTCAAGGATGGTTTTTACGGCGAGAAAAATTTGAATTATTTCTGGAAAAACCCTAAAAATAGCCCTTTTCTTTTTCCCATACAAATGATTTCTAACTAAAACGTAGTCAATTTGAGCTTTATTGCTATGGTATAAAGTTCATATTAAATTACAAGCACTCACACAGTGTTGTCTAAGCAATGTAGGTGTGTTCCTAACGTCAAAGATCATATCTACCAAAACAATGTGCGTGTGTGCGTTGGAGCACAGAACACATAGTTGGAGGAGTTTAATGTCGCGTTCCGAAACTCGCGTTTCTTTTGTATTAGTTTCGGCACGCGAGATAAAATGCATCAGTTTCAACGTCATTACATCAGTCAAACAAAAATCGCGTTACCAACAGTGTTTTATTATTTTTAATATACAAATTTTAAATAAATAAAACAATTCGTACGGCTTAAAAGGATTTGACTTCAAGTCATATCAAATTTAAAAAAAAAAAAAAGTTGTCTGTTACCTAATCTACTGAGTTTGCTTTTGTCAACTGATACACGAAACTACCAATGTGTTGTTATTGGTTCTATGAACTCGGTTTGCTCACACTGTAAGTAACAAATGATGAAACTGGAGGGATTTACTTCTTAGATGCACCTGGTGGTACAGGAAAAACTTTTTTGATTTCATTAATATTAGTAACAATTCGCTCACAAAATAAAATTGCACTTGCACTCGCTTCGTCGGGAATCGCAGCAACTTTGCTTGAAGGTGGTCGAACAGCATATTCAGCACTAAAATTGCCATTAAATATGCAAAGCAATGAAGCGAGTTCTTCGAAACGTTGCAGGTTGGAGTTTCAACTCCAACCTGCAACGTTTCGAAGAACTCTGCAATGGCAAAGGTTTTGCAGCAATGTAAATTGATTGTTTGGGGTGAATGCACGATGGCACATAAAAAATCTTTGGAGGCTTTAGACAGAACCTTAAAAGATCTACGGAGCAATAATAACCGATTTGGTGGTGCAATGATTTTATTAGCAGGAGATTTTCGTCAAACATTGCCAGTGATTCCACGATCAACGCCAGCTGATGAACTCAATGCATGTCTAAAGTCCTCCAATTTGTGGAAACATGTCGAAGTACTTCATTTAAGCAAGAATATGCGTGTCGAGTTGCAAAATGACCAATCTGGAAACATATTCTCTAAACAACTCATTGACATTGGTAATGGCAAATTTCCTATAGACATGTTGACTGGCTGCATTAACTTTCCTCAAAGTTTTTGTCAGTTAACTCGATCAAAAGATGAACTTATTCAGAAGGTTTCTCAAAATTACAGAAACCATGATTGGTTGAGCGAACGAGCTATACTGGCTGCAAAAAACATAGATGTAAATGAATTAAATTTCAAAATTCAAGAACAAATTACAGGCGAATTGAGGATATATAAATCAGTTGATTCGGCTACTAATCAAGATGATGTAGTCAACTATCCACCTTAATTTTTAAACTCGCTGGATTTGCCAGGATTGCCACCTCACAATCTTCAATTAAAGGTTGGATCGGTGGTTATAATGTTGCGAAATATCAACCAACCGCGTCTTTGCAACGGTAAAAAAAATTACTAAACAATGTGATAGAAGCAACTATACTCAAAGGAAAGTATAAAGGAGAAGATGTTCTCATACCGCGCATCCCAATGATTCCGACTGATGTGCCATTTGAGTTTAAACGACTACAGTTTCCAGTGCGGCTTGCTTTTGCTATGACTATAAACAAGTCCCAGGTACAGTCCCATTAAGTGTTTGTGGTATTAATCTAGAAAACCCATGTTTCTCACATGGTCAATTGTATGTTGCCTGTTCCCGTGTTGGAAAACCATCAGATTTGTTTATCTATGCGCCAGGTAATCAAACAAAAAACATCGTATACCACAAAGCACTACAATGATAATAATAATAATTATGATTCACATGATTAACAATAAAGCGATTACTTACTTTTAAATCCTTATATACCTATGTTTTATTTAATTATTTTTTATTCACAACGCCCTATCACCAGGGTGACGGTTCTGTTCAGGAGAATTTTTTAAAATACGTAGGCACAAAAACTGCCACATTACAAATCTTTTTGACAGAACGAAGTCTGTCGGGTCAGCTAGTTTATACATAAAAATAATGTTTACGTAAATGTAAGCAACCTCGTAACCTTCGCTCGTTTCATCTCTTACACTCACTTTACTAACTAGTCTGTAGATAAGACACTGCGTTCATTTTAATAATAATTACCATATGACAGCTGGTTTGGAAAGTTCTCGCGTTCGATTGGCGGTCAATGCACATCTTTGTGTACATAACTATAAAAATGTCTGAATTGGTCTAAGTTTTTTCTATTGATAAGAAAGATTTACAAAAAGAACGGTCAAATGCGAGTCTGACTCGCGCACTGAGGGTTCGGTACAAACCTATTTATTTGCCCGCCAAAATTCTAAGACGTCACGACTCATCTGTCAAATATTGTCACGATTAATTTGTCAAAAATCCTTTGAACTCCGCAACCCAGGCAGTAAAATAGCTGTAACGATATTCAGTTCTACACTTGCATAATCTCTATGCACGCACCGGATGACGCGCCGCGTGTAAATTTAGCGTCGCACGCCAGGTTCACGGACATGCGCCGGCGCAGACAACGACGGCGACGCCATCTTTCTTTTGTTGTCACTCAGATTCGCCTTATAGATCTACTCATGTTAAATGTCACTTGTACTCGATTAATATAATATTGATTGTCTTGGTTCTTGTAATATTTACGATAACTAGTTGTTGGTTAAGTTAATTGAATTTAAAAAAGAAATGAGTATAGATATTAACATCATGTACTTACTTAAAAATATTTTCTTGAAATTAATGTAGTAATTAAAGAAAATTATTTCCCTAATCCCGCCCTCAAGGTGCATTCTCGCTTAATCTTTGTGCACTTGAACAGTGACTGTTTGTTTTTAAAATTTCTTTATTTTGTCATTTTACAATAGGTTAATTAAATACTAGTGTACATTTAAATCCTAGCAATAACAATCTTAAATAATATTACAGTTTGCAGATTAAATAAGCTATATTACTGTTTTGACATATACAGTATACGATTAGTAGAACAGTGACTGTTTGCATTGTTCTAGCTGTTTTCTATGTAAAAAATGCTCAGCTCTGCTTAGTTTGAGACTAGATGACGTTGTGTGAATATGAGAGGAATATTATATTATATTATAAACTCACTCGTTTACTCAGTACGTTATAATCTCTAATAAAAGCATCAAAACTATTTCGTCCTGACCTTTACAGTTTCCGCATAATCCACAGTAAATCCAAGTTCATCACAGTCATACAAAATATCTCTGTTAATAATAGATAATACAAACAAAACGGGTAAAGCGTCATTTCCGGAAACGCATGATGGTCATGGCCTTACATGCATTTTCCTACGCGTCATGTTGTAATGTGAAAACTATTATAATATCCGCATTGTGAATTGCTAAGAATGTTTGGCCTTGACTGTGTCGTGAAAAGTGACTAATGAAGAAGTGTGAGTGTGAGACTATGGAAATAGTATTTTAAAAATTTGTCAATAGACAAATTTTGTACTCGTGATAGCATTCGTGTGGTGACGGTGACGGATGGGGTGGAGAAATACAGTGTTTCACCACCCCACCTCATCCCACGGGTGTCGTAAAAGTCGGTACTAAGGGACTATCATCTTAACGAAATAAATAGAAGGAAAACATGAAATTAAACCCTATACCAATCCGTCTGGCCAGCGTGGTACAAGTAGGCCAAATATCCCTCCGTCACAGGAGGAGGCCCGTCCCTGCAGTGGGATATTGATCGGCTGTTATGATGATGATGATACGCAGTCTACTGCTGGACACAGGCCTATCCCAACACGCGCCATAGAACACGGTTCACCGCTTTCTTAGTAGATATGGGTAAAGAAAGGAGAATGAAACCTTCACTAAGAGTTTTGGGCCAAGATTAAACAGAAATGAGAGTATTATCAATTTATAGCTTCACACTTATTAGTCTCGTGCTAAATCTTTTGTTTGTTTTTGCAATCTGAAATCCAAGATAATTTTTTTTTTAAGGAGATGGAAACTTCTGGGCTAAAGCCTGTACATTACTGTACAGAGTAAGGGTATGCCCTAAAAATCTTTTCTATTTTTTTCAAGTTCGAATCTTAATAAAATTGAGTAATTTTATTATTATTTTATTAAAAAATAGAAAAGATTTTTAGGGCATATCCTTACTCTGTACAGTAATGTACAGGCTTTAGCCCAAAAGTTTCCATCTCCTTTGAATATTGAGGCAAATCACTCTGGTAGCTTAAATAATCGAGATAGACCGTAGGATGTGGGTTTGAATCTAGCCTCGGGCATTCAGATTTATTCCCTTTTATCTCAGTTTATTTAAATACGGGAACGATTGGGAACCGGACGGATATCCCAGTTTCCGCTCCTTGCTAGCGTGATGAAATATAATTTATAAAAATACATTTCTTTGACACGCTATGGGAAGTTGTAACTGTTAAAATAATGCACCGTTTGATTATGCTGTCTCCGTGGTCAAGTGACCGTATACGCTGCTGGGGGATAACAGATTTGAATCCCACGCAAAATAATTTATCTGTGCTATTTAGCGATCTGTGTGGTGACGGAGAAAGAATACAATATTGTCACCACCCCGTCTCATCCCATGGGTGTCGTAAAAACCGACTAAGGGACTATCCGTGAATATTATCTCTACGAAGTAAAAAAGAAGGAAAACTTGAAATTAAACCCTATACCAATCCGTCTAGCCAGCGTGGTAGGCCAGGTATCCGTCCATCACGGCAGGAGGCCAGTCCTTGTCTTATGTATGGTATGGTGGAACTTTCTGTCTGTTAATTTATTGTATAAAATGACACAGAGCTTGATCTATAGTGATGGCTCTGTCTTTAGAAAATCTTTCTTGATTTAAAAATCTGACTCCAAAACTAGAACGTTGATACTTAAATGACACATTCCATTTGTTTTATTATTTAAATGTATCATTTTTTGATGTATCAATTGAAAACTACACACATTCACACAACGCCATCTAGTCCCAAACTAAGCAGAGCTTGTACTATGGATACTAGACAACGGATAAACATACTTAAATACGTTTTTTTTTGTAAATACATAGAAAACACCTAGACCAATGCAAACAATCTTGTTCATGCACACAAAGATTTGCATTGAGCGGGAATCGAACCCGAGACCTCTGCGTAGCAGTCATGTTATATAACCACTACACCACAAACGTCAAAACTGGTCTAAAAATGTTAAACTTTTACGTACAAACATAGAAACATTTTTTTAATGAACTGAATTCAAACCTGTCATAGCTACCAACCATTCTAATTTATCCGCTGTGGTGTACCACAGAATCTATTACGTAACCCAATACAATACATTACAGCTTCCTTTCTCTTCCATGCTTCCTTCCAAAAACTCTTTGGTGTCCAAAGACAATATCAATCTTCAATCGGATGTGACGTCTTAAAATAATAAAAGGATGCGCGTGCCCCGACGAATTTTATTCCATTTTCGAAAAGGGGCTTGTTTTAAAATTAGAACTCGCCGGCAACGGAAATCGCTTGAGGGTGAATCATGCGCATCTTGGCTGAGTTTTAGATTTGTTAGTTTTTATTAAGCGTTACATTTTTAAGTAGATTTTTTAACGAAGTTTCTTTCAGCCTAATTTTCCATGAATTCTTGCAGTTGGGTATTCATCAAAAGAGCCCATTAATGTCCCACTGCAGGGACAGGTCTCCTTCCGTGACGAAGGGATACTTGGCCTATTAATAACACGCTGGCCAGACGGATTGGTATAGGGTTTAATTTCAAGTTTTCCTTCTTTTTATTTCGTAAAGATAATATTCACGGATAGTCCCTTAGTCGGTTTTTACGACACCCATGGGATGAGATGGGGTGGTGACATTTTGTATTCTTACTCCGTCATCACACCAGTAGGATATTAATAGGGTGTTACCATGATAATATTATGTCAGAAACTGCACGGTTGGGAACTTTTATTCTTAGCATGTTTTATTGTTGGAGATTTTCGATACATTATTGTTTGAAGATACTTACATAGTTTGGTCACCCATCCAAATCCAGACCTCGATCAGATTACTTTACCTTACTGACTTAAATGAAAACTAAGTAATCATTCATCCCTTACAATTTTACTTATACTTAAAAAAGTAGGTAAGTAAACTTTTTTAACGAGTTACATATTATATTGGTCACCCATCCAAATCCAAACCTCGCAAAGATTGCTTACCATAGATCATTTATGCATTACTTAAAACTAGGTGCGCTTTCTTACACGTACCTACATCAAGACTTAGGTTCTGACTTATGTTTATGTACATACTTTGGTCGCCCATCCAAAGCCAAACCTCGCCCACATTGCTTACCTTTTAGATCACTATCACACACGAACATCAAACTACCTTAGCCTATGTATATATACAAATATTATCCTTCGTTTGTCTGTGTGTGTGGCCCTGTATTTATCCTTGACTGTGTATGGTCCATTGACCTAACATATTGCGCCTTGAAACGAGCTTTGCACTCGTAAATTCATCGCAACACAATAATAAAATGTTTTTATTGGAAATGTTTCCAAAAATTTACATTATTTTTTATGTTTTTTTACCGATTCTAAAATGAGCGGAATATTAATTAGGTTGTAATTTTTTGGTAATTTTTTTTATTTCAGAACTCAGCCTTTTCTAATTTAATAAAACTTACGTTTGAAAAAGTATGTTTCCAACTTGGTCCCATAGAAATATCATCAAAATAGGTAGTCTTGATTAGTAGGTTTTATCTAAAACTAGCTCTTGCCCGCGGCTTCGCTCGCTTTAAATTTGGGGTAGCACTGTTCTCCTTTCCTAGACAAGGAAAAAAAAAAGTCGCCTATGTTACTCTCCACACCCAAAAGCAGAGACCCACTTAATTCTATATACCACACTAGTCAGACGAATTAGTAATGAGATTTAGTTACTTTAAATTTTCAATTTTTTCTTTGGAAAGATATATTCTTATGCATATACGTGTTTCCTTCAAACTACGATCCTGGTTCTTTCAAGCGAGGCGTGAAAAAGCGTCTTCTTAAGCCGCCGTAGTGGAGACATTCATGCCTCTACAAATATTGTAGCTGGCATGGTGCTCGCCCTTCTTGGACTCTATTGGATGCGTAACATCAGGCACCATAGAATCATTCTGGTAGGCCAATTTAAATGTGATGAATTTGGATGAGGTAGTCTTATTCCATCACTGCAGTTATAAAAGATATCGTTATTTTTGGACTATTCGATATTAAGTACTTATAGTTTCAGAGTCTATAAGTAGTATACTATATTTTTTATTTAGAAAGTTATTAGTCAATTTTATAATTTTAATACACCAAAACAAACTAACTAACTTACTACTTTAGAAAGATAATAATAAAACTCTGTATTCTACGACCACGGATTTAGATAAAACACACACACAAAAGACACATAAACAATTTTATTTGATACCTTTATATTGTCTAGACGTTATTAGTATCTTTGCTATTAATAAACAATGAATTGTACTTTATAAATATAGTGATATTAATTGGCTATGAGATTTAAAATTTCTTTCTAAGGTAGGCTGTGGATGTCTTTGCAGCACTCTTGACATTCATGAGATAGCCATTCATCATAACAGCTCATTAATGTTCCACTGCAGGGATGGACCTCCTCCCGGGACGGAGAGATACTTGGCCTACGAATACCACGCTGGCCCGTCCCTGCAGTGGGACACAATTAATGGGCTATCATGATGATGATCACTATAACTAAGCTTATAAGTTTTGATTAGTTTAAGGAGACTACAGACCGCTGTAATAATGTTTGTGTGCAGATAATTATTAATTTATATAAATATTGTAATTATAAGAAAACAAGCTACATTTGAAAATAAAGGTCTATCTTATAAACGCAGGTTGAACGTACCTTTCTCCTGTAAGGGCATAAGTCCACTAACATTAGTTTTATTCACTAGTGAAATTATACTTATAAACACTAGGAATCTCTTATTCTATATTAACACACATTCACACAACGTCATCTAGTCCCAAACTAAGCAGAGCTTGTACTATGGGTACTAGACAACGGATAAACATAGATAGATAGATAGATAGATAATTCTTTATTGCACACCAACTTACATAAATACCATACTTATATACTTTTTCTTTTTGGAAATATAACATACAAAACATCCAGAACAATGCAAACAATCATGTTCATGCACACCAAGATTTGCATTGACCGGGAATCGAACCCGAGACCTCAGCGTAGCAGCCATGTAATATAACCACTATGCCACAGTGTTCGACGAGGAGGATTCTATTATATTATTATCTCTATCTTGTGGCTTAGCTGTTGTAAAAGTACATAGTTGCTACGTAGAGGTCGTGGAATGGAATCTCGAAAAGTCTCGAAAAGTCATTTTTGTGTATGAACATTGCTGTTTGTTTTGGCTTCGATGTTTTCTATATTATGACGTTGACACTTCGGATATTTTTTTTTCTTCAATCTTTCAGAGTGCGCCATAATAATAGTGATCACTGAAGGTGTGATAGTTTAAATAAGGTTTAAGGGAAATTAATGGGGCATGCATAATGTGAACATTAATAAGCATGCAACGCGAAGACCAGAAGAATCAGGGTAGACAGAAACCTTAAATGGCGAATAGAAGACCTATTTAATTATTTTAGAAGGATGCGGAAGGTAATTACAGGGCCGTACAAGGTAGAAATTTTTAAAAGTTTTATGTCCGTATCAGCGGACGTCAAAGCGATGGCTTAAAAGTTACAACAAAATTATCAATTCCACGAAATTAGGGGCTTACCTTAATTACATAAAACATTTAATTCGGCCAACATTATTTGCTTTAGTTTCGGTGATGTCCTTAACACATTAACCTACATACAATGATAAGAGTAACATATTACTGATAAAAAACAAGTAATAAAGCCTTGGGTGCAATGACACAACTACTTCTTATCATTTGTAAACAGTGCATTGGCGACTTTACAATATTATGTCTTGTGGAATAAATCTCTTTAAATATTTTTAATTGGTACACAAAGGTTTTATAAATTAGTTGGTGCATGTGACTCCTTCTACGCAGTATTAGTGTTTCCAGTCGTCCAATTTACATACACACATATTCCTCACACTTTCACACAACGCCATCTAGTCCCAAACTAAGCAGAGCTTGTACTATGGGTACTGGACAACGGATGTACATACATATTATATGTAGAAAACACCCAGACCAATGCAAACAGTCATGTTCATGCACACAGATATTTGCATTGAGCCGGAATCGAACCCGAGACCTCTGCGTAGCAGTAATGTTATATAACCACTACCGCACAGAGGTCGTCATTATTACACACATACCATAATTAAACACGTTCGGGTGTAAAACATTGCTGTTTCTGTCTGAAGAATCAATGCTCTATTACCATAACAACTCCAGCATATGGAATGTGTCAACCAGATATTTCAAGATAACTCCGTGTCGTGACGGAGTAAGAATACAATATGTCACCCCATCTCATCCCATGGTAGTCGTAAAAACCGACTAAAGGACTATCCGTTAATGTTATCTTTACGAAATAAAAAGAAGGAAAACTTGAAATTCAACCCTATACCAATCCGTCTCATTAGTAGGCCAAGTATCCCCCCATGACGGAAGAAGACCCGACCCTGCAGCGGGACATGGGCTGTTATGATGATGATGATGAACCAGATATTTTTGAAATTAAAGCACATTAGGAGCTTCCATTAGGATACCTACTAGGTTCAAGACTAACTTCATTTTTATTAGGTAAATATTAATATTACTTATGGTTAATAAACTGTTATCTGTGATCCGTGTAGTGACGGAGTAAGAATACAATATGTCACCACCCCATCTCATCCCATAAGTGTCGTAAATACCGACTAAGGGACTAACGTGAATATTATCTTTACGAAATAAAAAGAAGGAAAACTTATAATCAAACCCTATACCAATCCGTCTGGCCAGCGTGGTATTAGTAGGCCAAGTATCCCTCCGTCACGAGAGGACCTGTGTGAAACTTCAAGCAAAACATTAACAAGTCTGTTTACTTTAAATCCCGTTAATTATATTTTGTTTATTCAGTCTTACATGCATTTTATTTACGCCCTTTGTCTTGCTATCAACGAACTATGTATGCACTTAGGTCAGTCTTGTCTGCACAAAATGTACTTAAGAAAAAAATAATATTATTTTTTTATAATTTTCTTTGTTTAATAATATGTCAGTGATAACGTTGAAGGTGAGTATTTGCATAGAAAATAAGGAATTATACAAGGACAATGACTATGTAGGCTATAGATAATACAGAGTTATGTGAAGTTGGCTTTGTCTTGCTGTTGTTGTTGGATGGGAAATTCGTTTTATTGGGATGTCACTAATTTTTATGCTTTTGAACATGAATTTTACATTTATTTCATGCAACCGAGTTCATAGCTAAAATTTTGCAGCCTTTTCAGGCTGTGGCTGGGAGAATTTTAGGAACATTTAGCAAAATGTTCCTAAAATTCTAATTATTTGGCTCCGATGCCTTGACCACTAGGCTACCTACCCTATACGACACCTCGATATCCAAATTTGCTTATTCGTCTAAAGTACTGTTGGCCAGTTTGTAGTACCTAGTGGTACCTATATGCCATGGTGATCCCGCACTAGGACTAGATCATATCCTGTATTTTGGCGGCTTTTACAAACAACAATTTAAGGGACGCACAGAACATCCGGACCTCTATAATTTTTGATTCACCCAAGGAACTATTCTGCGTAGGAATCGAAGCCGCGATCTCGTACACAGCTGAAACAAAGACAATTTAACAATGAAAATTAAATCACTTGACATTGCCAACCAGTAGCAAGGTACAGACATAATATTTTTTATCTCAGTACAAAAGCCTAATGGCAATATACACACATCAAAAAAGTCTAAGCAACATGCATGATATTACAAATTTACCATTTATATTAATTTATTTTACCATTTATTTTAATTATAACGTTGTATTTTATTTTTAAAATAATATTTTTAGGGTTCTATGATGTAAAAATAACAGCTGTTTTCTTTATAAGTTCTTTTAATAACAGAAATTAACAATATTAGAATATACAGGTACATAAGAAACTATACTTTTTTTTTACAAATTGAAATTTCTTAAGAAAATGAATTTATTGTGAAAGAATAGGACAATTTAATACAAAGTATGGCCTCCTCTGTTATTCAGAACTTGTCGGCAACGATTATTCATTGAATTAATGAGACTGTTTATGTCATCTTGCGGTATTCGCTCCCAATGGAATTGTAGCAAATCCTTCAGCTGTTGGGTTGTTGTCACTCCGTCCAAGTCCTTCAAAACACGTCTCTGGAGCATGTCCCATGCGTGCTCGATGGGGTTGAGGTCTGGCGATTGTGCAGGCCAGGGCAATACCTGGATGTTCTCCGTTGCCAAGTATTCACTGGTTCGCCGAGCTGTATGTGAACGCGCATTGTCATGCATTAACGTAAAATCGGAGCCAAAGGTTTGTGCAAATGGATGGACATAAGGTCTGAGAATATCCTCAACGTAATTTTCAGCGTTCATGTTTCCATTTACAAAAACGAGCTCAGTTCGCCTGTTCTTCATAATACCCGCCCATACCATAACTGTTGAGCCGCTGTATGGATGAACTTCCTGAACGCACCTGAGTCTTTCAGTATTTCCGGGTCGACGGTACACTCGCACCCTTCTTGTATCAGGCCTAAACCCGAATCGCGACTCATCGGAAAACATAATTTTATCCCATTGTTCCTGGGTCCATGTTATGCGTTCTCTACACCATTCATTTCGACGAGCGCGATTCCCGTGACGTATCGGTGGGCACCTGATAGGGCGTCGAGCTCGTAGGCCGTACTCATGCAGTCGATTTCGCACAGTTTGGGGACTTACATCAACACCACTTGAATTTTGTAGCCTCAAACTTATCTCTCGAGCGGTTAACATCGGCTGGCGTCTTGCAGTCAGTTGTATGTACCGGTCTTGCCGAGTGGTTGTACTCCTTTTACGGCCTGGATGCTGTTCAGCGGGTTCCCCTGTATTATTGTAGCGCTGCCAAAGACGACAAATAACACTTCTATGAATACCAAAATGTCGAGATACCTGAGATTGATTACTTCCCGCTTGCAACATCCCTACAGCTCTTTGCATTTCATCTGCCGTCAAATGACGTACACGACGTCGACGTAAAGAATATCTAACAATTCAATTTTGTCGCCAACTGTATTTAAATGGTTGGTAAAATTATAAAATCAAGACTAAAACGTAGCAATTAACATGCACTCAAATTCAAACAAATTCGCAGTCATTTGAATTTTATGAAAAAAAACAAAACATAATCGAAATTTTTTTTTTACAACCAGCCAGTATGTCATCAATAACAAAAAAGTTTACTTACCTATACACTTTGAGTGAGTAAATACTTAGAAATTAATTAATATAAATGGTAAATTTGTAATATCATGCATGTTGCTTAGACTTTTTTGATGTGTGTACTTACCTGATATAAACAATAATAGATTACTAATATGTCGCCAGGTGGCTATCTGTATCAGTTTCAGACTTCTTCAAGTAGGTAAAGGCTCGAGGTATTTTGGAAATAAATAGACATAACTCTATTAAGTTACAAATTATATTAGGTAATTACAAATATTACAATATTTAAACTGCACTAGTACACGGACGCTAAAGCAGTCCGTCTAAAATCCAGGATCGACCACCAGCCTCACGGGTTCGGTGGTTTCTTCCCGTTTTTATGACGTTCTGCTAGAATGACGACTCCTTGTCATTCTCGTCCGAACATTTTGAATGTTTGTTTCATAATTCAATACGAACGTTAAAACCTTCTTTAACGTTATCCAATAAAAAGGTTAGTTTGTTTCACGGCGCCAGGGATGCGCCTTCACGGCCGGACTGACAATCGCCCGTCCTCGGGCGTATACATTCCTGCAACAATGACAATACAATACCATTACTCAAGGCATCAGGCTCGTCCAACCTGACACGAGTCAATGCTTCTTACTTTCCAGCCATCATCTTTACAATTCAGCATCAATAAGTGAACTGAACCCATACATCACACACAACGCATACGACCCAACCAGGCAACCCTGCTGAACTAGCTACAAGTCAGGGTCTACATTTCTTCCCTGGGTGTTGCGTCCCTACTGCTAGCCACTAGCAGCCCAGGACCCACAACCACCCAGCACAGACCTTACCTGGGTGTTGCGTCCCCTTAACCAACCCAAACAAGTGTGGTCTGGGTGGCACATCGCCGTCTACCAATAAACTAGAAGTGTCAGTATAGTTAACACTTTTTCTACAAATAGTCTCAAAATAATACTGTCCTTTTATGTTCCTCTTTACTCTTCCTCAGAGAGCCCTCGAAAATACATTTCGACTTCACCAGGAATAAGATATTTTGTTGACAGCTACACATCAAGTACTCCACCGTTTCGTCTTCTTTACCACACGCTCTCCCTGTAAACATACAGTCAGATATAAGACTGCGGCTTAGGTTCAACAGCTTTTTTTTTTTTTTTTTTTGTTTTGTTTTCTTTTTGTGCTTTGGCAGTATTTACTTGGCGCTTCCTAAAGGCTATAATATTGACTCGCCTTCACATGACCGTCCTGACATTCACACGTCCTCGTGTGAGCTACCTCAAGGAGTTATTTTCAACGACAGTCGAACCACAAAAACTATATTCTTATTTAGTTACTATTACTTGCAAAACAAGCATCACTCAGCCGACAAGCACTCTACCCACACCCTCACGGTGCCCTATCCAACAACACAGGACTCAGGCAACTCTCATGGTGCCTGATCCAACAACACAGGACTCAGGCCACCCTCACGGTGCCTGATCCAACAACACAGGACTCGGAACAACGTTGAGTGTGGGTTACCGTCCTTATCAGATAGCGGACAGCTTAATACTCCATCACGAGTTTACTCAATAAAATACTGCAAAGGACATGCGGTTCGACACGCGTGATGAAATAACTCCTATTAATCTTGAACCGACTTGACTTTAAACGGACCTTGGTATATTTATGGTACTAACTTAATGTAACAGCGTAGCTTAGCAGTGGTACACGCCAACAAAACAGACTTGTAATAGTATAGCACATTGTAACAATATAGTACTTACAGACGTATTGGACATCAATTATTGTCCGCCCTTCAATCTTACCTTATTTTTACCCAACTGTGTTATGTAGCATAATCGTCATCATTACCAATTAATTTTCATTCCCTAGTATCGATATTCATTTTCCTTGTCGTGTCAAACACAGACACATTACTGTATTGCTGAAATCAAAAACACTTTAAACATGGCACAAAGCCGCCATGAGTCGCGCGGCATGATCACATTCTTCATTGATCCTCTCCTTCAGAAATCCATCTAATTTTGTCAGAATTTTCCCGTCGGCAAAGATGGCGTCTTCATAGTACGAATAATCGTCATAAAATTCTTGTTTTGTAGCTCAAGCGGCAGTTGCCATTTTTCATAGGTATTACCACATTTCAAACACGTGGTGTCTCGTATCCCACTTCTGATGTCGCCAGGTGGCTATCTGTATCAGTTTCAGACTTCTTCAAGTAGGTAAAGGCTCGAGGTATTTTGGAAATAAATAGACATAACTCTATTAAGTTACAAATTATATTAGGTAAACTAATTACAAATATTACAATATTTAAACTGCACTAGTACACGGACGCTAAAGCAGTCCGTCTAAAATCCAGGATCGACCACCAGCCTCACGGGTTCGGTGGTTTCTTCCCGTTTTTATGACGTTCTGCTAGAATGACGACTCCTTGTCATTCTCGTCCGAACATTTTGAATGTTTGTTTCATAATTCAATACGAACGTTAAAACCTTCTTTAACGTTATCCAATAAAAAGGTTAGTTTGTTTCACGGCGCCAGGGATGCGCCTTCAAATATAAACAATATTGAAAAATAATGCTTTCAATAATTATTACTTATTTAGTAATTAAGTTGTTTAATTAATTGAGTATTTTTTGTACTTATCTTGAGTTATTAAGGTTCTGATGGCTACACTTCGACCTACTGGGATTTGATGCTTACCTAAACTTTACGTTACATTCATGGGCTGTATTTATGCCAGATACGGTTTGAGAATTGGCCTACTACATCACAATGGTCAGAAAAATTGGAACGATAAGGGAAATGGATAAGGTTTTATTTCAAATTATACTTATTTTTTTGTTTATAGATAATAACATCGTATGTGCCGGTTTCTACGTCACCCATTGGATAAGATGGGCTAGTCACATATTTTATTATTACTTTGTCACTATAGGAACATTATTTATGACACCAGAACTTAAATAGAGAAACCGAAATGCGGTACAGAGAATGTAAAGGTGAAGGGCGCAAAGTAGGCTCGGCCTGGCTATGTCCTGACATTGCTGGAGTCCAGGAGCCGTGGGTACTATTTACTATCAGGCAGTAGTCATGGCTTAGTAAAACGGTTGCAAAATACAATATTTACAAGAAAAAAAAGGACTTAAAAAAGCAGGAAATTAAAAAACAATACAGTATAATTATTAACGATAAAGATTTATTGTGAAAACATTAATAAATAATGGCATTATCATTGCGTTGAAGACACGTTGCATCACTTGCAGATAATATTGTGTTTATTACTATACGCTTGTGCAAGGTCAGTTAGCACAATTGTAATTTATATTGTACATTTATTGTTAATCTTTAATTAATAGTACATTCACTGTACTATAAAGACAGCGGAAAGATAAACGAGGTTTCACGTGACTTGTGTACAGGGGAAATCTCAGCCACCATTTTAATAAATAATATTTTTAAACAATAGCACCTCATTGTAGTGGCGAATTTATTGCATAGGTCAGACACAAAGAAAAGGAGAAGCTTCTCAATTTGGTGTATTATTTTGCTAAAAAAAAGTGGTAGTAACTTGGCAGATATTTTCTCTAGTAATGTAATGAAATAAAAATCCTAACTTAGTTTGCTATTGTCACAAAAAATATCTCAATAAAATCATCATAACAGCCAACAACATACTTAGACATTATTAAAACAGTCTAAAACAATACTTTGACTACAACATAACTTCGTCGCCTTGCTCCACTTTTTTACTTTCGTAATGTAAAAGATTACGAGGATTGTGGGCAGATGGTATTGCAAACATTGAATTATCTTTGTTTGTCTCATAATTATAAGGACAGTGACAGACATACATAATGACTAACAATGTCACCGCTTTTATCAGAAAGAAGGAAGGCAACGTTTTTCGCCTAGATGTTTTATTTATTTTTGTCGTAACTGTCCATTAATGTCCCACTGCAGGGACGGGCCTCCTCCCGTAACGGAGGGATACTTGGCCTACTAATACCACGCGGGCCAAACGGATTGGTATAGGGTTTAATTTAACGTTTTCCTTCTTTCTATGTAAAAATAATATTCACAGATAGTCCCTTAGTCGGTTTCTACGACACCCATGGGATGAGATGGAGTGACCAGATACTTATCTAGGTGTTATAATTACCTCGTGACCAAACGCAAATAATAATACTTTTATAAAGCCTATTTCTTGTCAAGAATAACAAACTAATTAAGTGTGGAAACATTGTATAAACGTTTCAGAGAAATACTAAAGTGTGTAGACATCATAAATATTTGTGCAAGTTTGTTGTTATAACTTATAAGCTTACCATCACACTTAGGAATAAAGAAACTTTATTTTTATAATGATAGGAGAATAAAAAGAATATTTTTCATATCAAGTGGCTATTATAGATGTCCGTGAATATTTATTTATATAATTAAAACAACTATTACTTAGTTGATACAAACACCGTCAAAATATGTTTAGTAATTTCCTAGGTACGACTTCAGTTGTTAGTTGGTTTACTCGTCTAAGATACTGGCTAAGGCTGTAAAGCTAATAAAAATATTAATCGCTCCCATTTCAAAAGCCAATATCTCTCTTACTTTGTAAGCGTCCACATTTCACACCCATATAAGGCAATACTCCTTTATGCAACGTTTAAGAATATTTTGTATTAATTCTTGAAGTGAAATGTTGTTTATTTTTAACCGACTTCAAAAAAAGGAGGAGGTTCTCAATTCGGTTGTATTTTTATAGAATGCTCGTTTGTCCATCACTATATTATTATGGCTTTTAAAATCATCATCTTAGCAACATTTACATCTGGTTTACATATGACTGATCAAGTAAAAATCAACTAATCAAGTCTCAAAACACTTGTCAACTATCATTTTCAGGAACTAAAATTTTACACTTGACACTTGATTAGTTGATTTTTACTTGATCAGACATTCTAAAACTGGGGTTAGAATCGTAAGTTACATTACGAGTCAAATAAATTTTCTAACAGGCTCGTTGGTGCGACGATCGCGGTTTGGGAATAAACATTTGGTCGAAAAACCGTTGCTGTCCTAGAAACAAGATTGGACTAGTATGATAGTATGATAAAATTTTCCTTTTACGACTTTTAAACCCAGTACAGCAAGCTCACACTCATAACATCTGTATCAAAGAGGTTCCTTGTTCACATCACAGAGCCCCATAACCCCGTTTAACTGAAAACGTTAACCAATATTAACTCATAAACGTTGGTAACGCGAAGACGCCGAACAGTAAGGGGCCTACCTCAACACGCGCAGACGCATATGCGCGCGTGTGCGCACACAGAGCCGGTATTTTGAGATACAGGTACTGAGCGCAAAAAAAAAGTTTAAAAGGGTATGAATATACTCGTATTAGCTTATTTCTGTCCCACTGCAGGGACGTTAAGTTTTGTTATAACCTAGCGAAAAATACTGAAAAATATGGAAAAATTGCATTGTGTAGCGAATTAATTAGTATGGAACCTTATCAGCGCTGCAAAGCAATGGGGAAATTTGTGTGGGAAAAAGTGGTCACTGATTAAATTAAATAACAATGTTCCGACCTTATATTTTTTTCAATAATTCATCATTCCCCTGCCCTTATCCCAATTTTATTTGGTTTCGGCGCATCATGTCTTCTTCTTCCATACTTTCCTATCGGACGTCATCTCACAAGTCACACTCTTCGCAGCCGTATCGTCTTTCACACAATCCATCCATCGTTTCTTTGGTCGTCCTCTTCCCCTCTATCGTTTTAAAGTTAATTCGAAATAACGGGCAAAAACATCGAAGTGACATCCCAGCAGGATCGCATAAAAAAAGTTTTTTGCGTTAGAATCAAACTAGTGACCTTGCGCAGCCCGGTATACAATCGCTTTACGACTGAAGCAAGTAAGTACTACCAAGGCTTTGCTAAGGACTATTTTACTCTGTCACCATACACAAAATTCTTACCAATTTTATATACTTAACTCAATAATTATAATAATAATGCTAATCCAAGGAGTCTCTGTCAACATCTAAGGAGACTCTCGCTTGGCAGTTGGATCAAAGGTCTGATGGAGAAGGCAGTACTGCTCGACACGGCACGTATTGTGAGGAGGTTCCTAGCCCTAACCAAAGGTAGCTTGGTACCCGATGCTGGTGGGTCTACCTTTTTTATATTTTTAAATATTTTATTTTTATATCTATATACACTTCTCATCAAAAAAATCGAAACAGTCTGCAAGTTTGTGTTTTGTATGGATTATGAGAAAAATCTGTATATTTAGGAATATGTGTTATATGTCATTTAATAGGGAATTTAATGAGGTTTTTAAATAATAATGTTAATGTTCTAAATTCAAATTTAATTTTCGTAGATTTTGTGTTTTGTTTAACAAGTCGTTTTTGCCCTGTACGTAGTGTGACGGAAATTGATAAAATTACGCACGTAAATGAAAAAAAAGCTAGGAAACGTTTATTTAATAAGTCGTATACCCTTCCCGAGCTCACGTTACTGCTTCTGTACGGTCGGACTGGATGCGGAAGGCGCAGGGCCGAGTTCTGTGGCGTGTATTGGGAGAGGCCTATGTCAAGCAGTGGACTGCAATAGGCTAGTTGATAAGTGTTTTTAAGGCATGATCCCTTGCACTAATTCGTCTTTTTTACTTATTGCATAGATGTTGAATTGGATTCATGTCCGGGCTTCTTGCTGGCCAATCAATAATAGAGATATCCACTACGGTATCATAATCTCATACGACGCTATCTGTTGTTTGCCCTAGCATCCTTGTGCGTAAATGTCAAACCGCGGTCAATAAAATGTGCATAGGGCATCACATGAGGTTCAAGACACTGTCCAATGTCCCTTATTTAACAGTCATACTGTTAAATAAGGGCAGACGTGACCCAAAAACAAAGACAAACTCTGTCTTGTCGTTGCCACTAATTTCTCCCCAAATAGTCCACGAACCACCACCATGGATGACCTTTTCTTTTAAACCAGCATGGTGCAAAGTGTCCTCCATCTCTTCTGTAGACCTTAGTCCTTCCATCCTTCCAGTATAATTTAACACTGACTGATTAGAAAGGAGAAATTTGTTCCACTAGATGTATGACCATTTTAGGTAATTACGTGAAAAGTTAAGACACGCTTTTCGATGATCTGCAGATAATTTCTCCATATTTGCTGGCTTGTATGGTAACAGTTTACGTTCCTTTAACCGTCTTCTAATTATAGAGTCACTTAAAGCTACCATAGGTTCATCATGAAGCTGCTGCTGCGGTTGAAAGACATTAGTGCTTAGATTTTGTAAGGAAGTTGTTACTATAAATCGATCTTTTCGGTCAGAAATCACTTGTTTTCTGCCAGATCTCTAACGGCACGTGAACAAACAAGTCCCTTGATAGCGTTTGTAGATTCTATGAAAAGCCGTAAACGTAAAAATAAGCCGTAACACGCTGACTAAGTCCAGAATTCAGCAATGCCATCACATGGCGGTTTTTGCGGGTGAACATCGCATGGATGCATTAATAAGAGGCGCGAGGAACTCTGGAAGCGGGTTACTGGTATTAAATAAACGCTTCCTAGCTTTTTTTTTCATTTACGTGCGTAATTTTATAAATTTCCGCCAAACTACGTACAGGGTAAAAACGACTTGTTAAACAAAATACGAAATCTACTAAAATTAAATTTGAATTTAGAACGTTAACATTATTATTTGAAAACCTCATTAAATTCCCTATTAAATGACATATAACACATATTCCTAAATGTACACATTTTTCTCATAATCCATACAAAACACAAACTTGCAGACTGTTTCGATTTTTTTGATGAGAAGTGTATTAAAATGTAATAAAATGTGATAAATGTAAATAAAGATAATGCTAATCTTGTTAATAATAAAATTACATAATTACAATCACATCTTCGCGAAAAATCAACATCAACATTCTGCTGACGGTACAAACAAAGCATCCGCGCCATTGACTTTCTGATGCCATTAACCGAATAACCCATTGCACAAAGAGCCAGCACTTTTCAAGGTGAACGCACACAAACATGCAAAGACGTGCATACACTGCATAACCACTATGTGACTCAAAATACATTTACAAAATTAACTAAAACAAATACACAACAAAAATTTACATAAATTAGAACTTGATTCCCTTGTAATAAGAACTATAGTTTAGTTATGAAGTTGTGTTGATAAGTTTGTTCTGTCAAGAAGGGTGCACCCACACATGTCAAACGAGACGCTTCGTACATTCAACTGCAGTTTATACACACACTCATACAAATTGTGTATATTTCTCCTTTCATTATAGTATTAAAAGCTTTTAAAATTGTTGGGATAACTATACTTTAATCTGTAAATAGTACAGTACACATACATTCAAGGAATACATAAATACATATACCTAATCTATGCTAATCATACACATACAGGCTTGTGTATCCTGTATCCTGTGTATATGTATGTACTGTGTATGTGTGTGTTGTGTGTTTTGTAACTTCTGCGATTGCGCATATATTAATAAAACTTTGTATGTAAATTTATTATGTGTTTGTTTTATTTTGTTTGTGTTTTGTTTGTATAATTGGTTAAATTGGTTGTTAATTGTTGTCGCCAGGTGGCTATCTGTATCAGTTACAGACTTCTTCAAGTAGGTAAAGGCTCGAGGTATTTTGGAAATAAATAGGCATAACTCTATTAAGTTACATTTTATAATCTCTTTTCTTATTGTATTACAAAATATATAGGTACTTAAAAACAGCACTAGCACACGGACACTATAGCAGTCCCTCATGTAATACCGGATGGACCACCAGCCTCACGGGTTCGGTGGATTCTTCCAGTTTTCATGACGTTCTGCTAGAATGACGACTCCTTGTCATTCTCGTCCGAACATTTTGAATGTTTGTTTCATACCAGTATTAACGTCTAAGAAGGTTTGACGCTGTCTAAGGAAAAAGGCTGGTTTAATTTCACGGCGCCAGGGATGCGCCTTCACGGCCGGACTGACAATCGCCCGTCCTCGGGCGTATACATTCCTGCAACAATGACAATACAATACCATTACTCAAGGCATCAGGCTCGTCCAACCTGACACGAGTCAATGCTTCTTACTTTCCAGCCAACATCTCTACAATTCAGCATCAATAAGTGAACTGAACCCATACATCACCCACAAGCACAACGCATACGACCCAACCAGGCAACCCTGCTGAACTAGCTACAAGTCAGGGTCTACATCTCTTCCCTGGGTGTTGCGTCCCTACTGCTAGCCACTAGCAGCCCAGGACCCACAACCACCCAGCACAGACCTTTGCGTCCCCTTAACCAACCCAAACAAGTGTGGTCTGGGTGGCACATCGCCGTCTACCAATAAACTAGAAGTGTCAGTATAGTAAACACTTTTTCTACAAATAGTCTCAAAATAATACTGTCCTTTTATGTTCCTCTTTACTCTTCCTCAGAGAGCAGTCGAGAATACATTTCGACTTCACCAGGAATAAGATATTTTGTTGACAGCTACACATCAAGTGCTCCACCGTTTCGTCTTCTTGACCACACGCTCTCCCTGTAAACATACAGTCAGATATAAGACTGCGGCTTAGGTTCAACAGCTTTTTTTTTTTTGTTTTGTTTTCTTTTTGTGCTTTGGCAGTATTTACTTGGCGCTTCCTAAAGGCTATAATATTGACTCGCCTTCACATGACCGTCCTGACATTCACACGTCCTCGTGTGAGCTACCTCAAGGAGTTATTTTCAACGACAGTCGAACCACAAAAACTATATTCTTATTTAGTTACTATTACTTGCAAAACAAGCATCACTCAGCCGACAAGCACTCGACCCACACCCTCACGGTGCCCTATCCAACAACACAGGACTCAGGCCACCCTCATGGTGCCTGATCCAACAACAGAGGACTCAGGCCACCCTCGCGGTGCCTGATCCAACAACACAGGACTCGGAACAACGTTGAGTGTGGGTTACCGTCCTTATCAGATAGCGGACAGCTTAATACTCCATCACGAGTTTACTCAATAAAATACTGCAAAGGATATGCGGTTCGACACGCGTGATGAAATAACTCCTATTAATCTTGAACCGATTTGACTTTAAACGGACCTTGGTACATTTATGGTACTAATTTAATGTAACGGCGTAGCTTAGCAGTGGTACACGCCAACAAAACAGACTTGTAATAGTATAGCACATTGTAACAATATAGTACTTACAGACATATTGGACATCACTTATTGTCCGCCCTTTAATCTTACCTTATTTTTACCCAACTGTGTTATGTAGCATAATCGTCATCATTACCAATTAATTTTCATTCCCTAGTATCGATATCCATTTTCCTTGTCGTGTCAAACACAGACACATTACTGTATTGCTGAAATCAAAAACACTTTAAACATGGCACAAAGCCGCCATGAGTCGCGCGGCATGATCACATTCTTCATAATACATTGCCGCAGTAGAAATCCATCTAATTTGTCAGAATTTTTCCCTTCGGCAAAGATGGCGTCTTCATAGTACGAATAATCGTCATAAAATTCTTGTTTTGTCGCTCAAGCGACAGTTGCCATTTTTCATAGATATTACCACGATTTCAAACACGTGGTCTTCGGATCCCACTTCTGATGTCGCCAGGTGGCTATCTGTATCAGTTACAGACTTCTTCAAGTAGGTAAAGGCTCGAGGTATTTTGGAAATAAATAGGCATAACTCTATTAAGTTACATTTTATAATCTCTTTTCTTATTGTATTACAAAATATATAGGTACTTAAAAACAGCACTAGCACACGGACACTATAGCAGTCCCTCATGTAATACCGGATGGACCACCAGCCTCACGGGTTCGGTGGATTCTTCCAGTTTTCATGACGTTCTGCTAGAATGACGACTCCTTGTCATTCTCGTCCGAACATTTTGAATGTTTGTTTCATACCAGTATTAACGTCTAAGAAGGTTTGACGCTGTCTAAGGAAAAAGGCTGGTTTAATTTCACGGCGCCAGGGATGCGCCTTCATATTATTTGTGTTGTTAATGGCGGTTCGTTGTACTTATAGAAAACTAAATATAGATACTTCCTAACATTTGTTATTTCATACTTTTTTTTTATTCTTCTCTATGTTTTTACAGAGCGACAAAATAGCATGAGACCAGGTTGAATGGTAGAGGGTATATGCCTATTATGTAGTTTTCGTAAACTATTTTATCATATTTATTGCTCTTGTTAATTCACACAGATCACAATTATCCGAAGTGAACAAACGAGGAAAGAGAAGGGGTGGTGATTTTGTTTTTATTTGACGACCTCTGTGGCGTAGTGGTTATGATATGACTGCTATGCAGAGGTCTCGGGCTCGATTCCCGCTCAATGCAAATCTTTGTGCATGAACATGATTGTTTGCATTGGTCTGGGTGTTTTCTATGTATAATAATATGTGATTTTCCAAAAAAATAAGTATTTAAGTATTTTTATCCGTTGTCTAGTACCCATGGTACAAGCTTTGCTTAGTTTGGGACTAGATGGCGTTGTGTGAGTATGTGAGGAATATTTATATTTATTTTATCACTATACCACCTATATTTTAGTAAGTCTAATTTCCTATAAATTAATGGTACCACCTCTGCGGAAATCGAACCCGTGACCACTGCGTTACAAATATAAATAATCTACAACTATTTACGCCACTGGAGTCGTCAATACCTTGAAGATTTAAGGACAATAAATAACACTATAGAATTATTTTGTAATATGTATTATTATAGGGCCTTGTTTATATACGCCTGAGATCCATAAACTTATCAAAAATCCTTTATATTTATATGAACCTATATTACCTACAGCATAAGCTCTAAGGCTTTAACGATAAGGTACATTTTGCAGTGTAAAAATACAACTAGTTTCGTCACTAACTAAATGAATATTTATTGCATTTTCGTAGTAAATATCTATTTATTGAATGGTAAAAAGCTTTTTGTGGTTTCTGGATAATAATGTTCATTCTATGGATCTCCGTGTGGTGACGGAGTAAGAATACAATATGTCACCACCCCATCTCATCCCATGGATGTTGTAAAAACCGACTAATGGACTATCCGTGAATATTATCTTTACGAAATAAAAAGAAGGAAAACTTGAAATTAAACCCTATACCAATTTGTCTGGCCAGCCTGGTATTAGTAGGCCAAGTATCCCTCCGTCATGGCAGGAGGCCCGTCCCTGCAGTGGGACATTAATAGGCTGTTATGAAGATTCTATGGATAACTTACAAGTGGAACTTTTTTAACAGCAGTTTTGTCCTATTGCTAAGATTGGCATCCTTATGTAACGAAGGCAAACTCAGTCTGTACTAAAATCACAATGGTCGGATAGATTAGGATACCTATAGGTTTGAGTTCTCCTTATCTGGGAATAGTTTTATGATTTCGCTTTCGATAAGTCAGTTTTAAAGATCTCTGTGGCGTAGTGGTTATATAACATGACAGCTACGCAGAGGTCTCGGGTTCGATTCCCGCTCAATGCAAATCTTTGTGTGCATGAACATGATTGTTTTCGTTGGTCTGAGTGTTTCTATGTATAATATGTAGGTATTTACAAAAAAAAAGTATTTAAGTATGTTTATACGTTGTCTAGTACCCATAATACAGGCTCTGCTTAGTTTGGGTCTAGATGGCGTTGTGTAAATGTGTGAGTATTATTTATTTATTTATTTATCATCTCCACGGGGCCCAGTAGTTCTAAGTATCCCTCCATCACAGGAGGAGGCCCGTCCCTGCAGTAGGACATTAATGGGCTGTTATGATGATTTGACTGTCTTCCTTTAGCCTGCCAACTTTGGCCTTCCAACCCTTGAATCTTACAATCAGGTGAGGCTGCTAACAGGAATCATCACACGTACACTTCGATACACAATTGTTTACTTTTTAAACCATTGTGTTTATACTTACTAAAAGCGTGATGAAACACGTGATAAACGAAAGAGTATGCACATTATATTATTAATATAATAATATACATAATGTATTGTTTGTGTTTATACGACATTTTAGTTATAAGGTAAAATCAATTCCTAAAGTACGCTGATAAAAGTAAATTATGGCACGTTTTCATTGTAAAACGGTATTCAAATACGGCCACTTAATAATTGTCATCATAAGTTTAATGATTAAGGTGACAGTAGAATTAGCCTTCCTGAAACTATGTTATGTAAAGTTAGAATGGTTATGGATTTAAAACACATGGAATCACACCCATCGTTATCACAATATGTAGGTATTGTAAAAAAATACTAAGGAGATTCATTGGTATAATATAATAAATAATAATAACATATAATAATAACAAAAAAAGTTAATCACGATAGAGCAGGATTTGTAATACAAGTTTCCTCTTATTTTGGATAAATCCCTGCAGCGGGACATTTAGTAAGTAAGAAAAGAACAAGGATCGCCTTTGAGTCGTAAAACGTGACAAGAAAAGACACGGACAAAACAAATGAAACTTGAAATTAAACTATAAACTAATTCGTTAGGTCTATGTTATATAAGTTGGCCAATTTTCCCTTTGTCGCTTAAGTAGGCTTTTATCTGCTGTAAAATATGAATAAGTAATAAGTCTTACTTGAATACTTTTTTTTTGTAATTACATACATATTACACATAGAAACACTCATACCTATGCAAATAATCATGTTCATGCACACAAATATTTGCATTAAGCGGAAATCGAACCCGAGACCTCTGCGTAGCAGTCATGTTATATAACCACTACGCCATAGAGGCTTTCACTTACGTACACACTTTGTAGTGTAGTTTAAGTAGGCTCTTCTCTGCTGTAAAATAGTATAAAATCTCCTAACTTTGCTATCAAAAACCAAAAATTCAATGCAAACCTTAGCCCAACCACACATAACTCAATTCTCCATTACACAAATCACGCACTTAAAAATAAGACTGACCAAGTCAATCACGTCACCACACCAACAATGTGAACGCACCCTAAACATTTTACATAAGAGTCGGTCGGGACAAGGGCGGCCGGCCAATGATCCACCGAGCCATAGACCGATACAGAATTAGACGCGCCTTTATAATGCATCTGTTATGAAAAGATAAAGATAAAAGCTTTTGTTAGGATTAAAGGAATTACAGGAAAGATAGCAGATCGGTCTAGACTGATAGTGATGTCAATTATGATTTAGTTGTTACAGCCTATTAGAGCTGATAATGTTGTTAATATTACTGTCATAATTATCGGCTGATATTGTAGACCGATGTAGCGTTTTCTTCTTACATGACGACATCCGACGACCTCTGTGGCGTAGTTGTTATATTACATTGCTGCTACGCAGAGATCTCGAGTTCGATTCCCGCTCCACGCAAACCATGGTGTGCATAAACATACTCGTAATTGTTTGCATTGGTCTGAGTGTTTTCTATGTATTATCTATATGTATTAAAAAAAAAGTATTTAAGTATGTGTATCCGTTGTCTAGTACCCAAAGTACAAGCTCTGCTTAGTTTGGGACTAGATGGCGTTGTGTGAATGTGTAAGGAATATTTAATATTTATTTATTACTGGACAAGCCCAAACCTGCAGTAGGGTGTGTAGGTTGATGTGGTGCCATTTGTATAAAGGATTGGTCTCGCGGGAGTTTGGCCAAACCGTTAAGGTTGATGGTTGATTTACGGGGAACGAGCACCGTCTAGCCCTATTCTAGTCTAATGGGAATAAGATTAAATAGCTAGGTATACAACTAAGTAATTAAAACTATATGTTTATTTTAATATATTTAGGAACTATCTCCAGTAATTATTTTATGAAATAAAGAAAATTTTCTATTTAATAAACATGTCTCCAAAACAGGAGCTTTAGCGTTTTGGGGTATGTCTGTAACAAATTGGTTCAGAGATTACTGATTTCTGCAGTAAAGTTTTTTTTAATTTAAAAAAGAATTTAAAATAACCTGCTCCTCTTTGTAACAGCACTAAAATCCATGTTGCCACAATCTCAAATCATTCCGTGTATACTTAATAAGAGTAACGGAAATTTTGCAGATTTTATTGTTAAACAAAAGAAAATAATCATCATAACAGCCCATTAATGTCCCACTGCAGGGACGGGTCTCCTCCCGGGGGATACTTGGCCTACTACGAGTAATACCACGCGCTGGACCGATTGGTATAGGGTTTAATTTCAAGTTTTCATTTCTTTTTATTTCGTAAAGATAATATTGAGGGTCCCTTAGTCGGTTTTTAAGACACCCATGGGATGAGATGGGGAGGTGACATATTGTATTCTTACTCCGTCACCACACGGATTACTATAAAACACCACCACTTAACATTTAAGTATTTTGTTTATTTAATAAATTATAAATAAATGGTCAGCCGATAATAATATTAAAGGTGCTATTACCTTGCTTACTGTTCAGGGTCAAATAACAAAGCGCATAATATTCGAGGCGAAGGACCTATCACTACATAGTAAACAAAATCGTTGTCTGTCTGTCCCTGCTATATATACTTAAATCTTTAAAACTACGCAATAGATTTTGATGCGATTTTTTCATTTGATAGATGGATTTAAGAGGAAGGTTTATATGAATATCACTAGAATAGTATAAAACAAAGTCGCTGTCGCTCAATGGTCCCATATAAACAGTAAATTAGTTTTTATCTAAAAAATATTTAAATTCTTTTAACAAGTTTCTAGTTGAAGTTAGTTTTTTTATTACAAAATTATTTAATCATCATCTTACCAGCCCATTAATGTCCCACTGCAGGGACGGGCCTCCCCCCGAGACGGACGGATACTTGGCCTACTAATACCACGCTGGCCAGACGGATTATTATACGGTGTAATTTCAAGTTTTCCTTATTTTTATTTCGTAAAGAAAATATTCACGCAAAGCCCTTAGTCGGTTTTTACATATTATTATTTAAGTAATAATAATATCTCTTAAAGGGCCTCTTCGTCTTGGCTTCGGCCCGATGTATGCCTTCCAAAGAACCGGGTCTCCAATAGACCCGAGTATTATGGATAAGAGAAACATAATAATAATAATAATATATATATATATATACATATTGTTTCTGGTTGTTCTCGTCTTGCGAATGGTGAATACTTGCATAGACACAACCAAGTAGCCAGAATTGTCCACCAACAACTTGCTCTTAAATATCATCTTGTCGATGCAGAAGTACCGTATTATAAGTATGTACCCGACCCGGTTCTCGAAAATAGTAGTGTTACATTATATTGGGACCGATCTATCATCACTGACCGGACTATTGTTGCCAATAAGCCAGATATTGTGGTGATAGATCGGTCAGAACGCCGTGCAATGATAATCGATATCACCATTCCTCATGACGAGAACCTTGTTAAAGCAGAAAAAGACAAACAAACTAAATATTTGGACTTGGCTCACGAGGTTGTCGACATGTGGCATGTTGATTCGGCGATCATTGTTCCGATAGTACTTTCGGTCAATGGACTTATTCCAAAGAGTCTCTATCAACATCTACGGAGACTCTCGCTTGACAGTTGGATCATAGGTCTGATGCAGAAGGCAGTACTGCTTGACACGGCACGTATTGTGAGGAGGTTCCTCTCTCTGGAGCCCTAACCACCGGTAGCTTGGTCCCTGTACCCGATGCCGGTGGGTCTACCTTTTTTTTATATTTTTAAATGTTTTTATTTTTTATATCTATATTTAAAAATGTAATTAAATGTGATTAATGTAAATAAAGAAACATAATAATAATCATAGATAATGATAGATCGGTCAGAACGCCGTGCAATGATAATCGATATCACCATTCCTCATGACGAGAACCTTGTTAAAGCAGAAAAAGACAAACAAACTAAATATTTGGACTTGGCTCACGAGGTTGTCGACATGTGGCATGTTGATTCGGCGATCATTGTTCCGATAGTACTTTCGGTCAATGGACTTATTCCAAAGAGTCTCTATCAACATCTACGGAGACTCTCGCTTGACAGTTGGATCATAGGTCTGATGCAGAAGGCAGTACTGCTTGACACGGCACGTATTGTGAGGAGGTTCCTCTCTCTGGAGCCCTAACCACCGGTAGCTTGGTCCCTGTACCCGATGCCGGTGGGTCTACCTTTTTTTTATATTTTTAAATGTTTTTATTTTTTATATCTATATTTAAAAATGTAATTAAATGTGATTAATGTAAATAAAGAGAATAATAATAATATCCTGATATAGTGATTTAAGAGGAAGGTTTATATGTGTAATACTTGCATAAGCAAAGCACCCATGCGAAGCCAGAGCTTGTCGCTAGTTCATATATAAACATAATATTATAAAAGATATAATATATTATTGCTTAGGACAGACATCTTAGGGCGGCGAGGTTGGTGACCCATCGATTGGGATGCTGTTTGGGCCTGAACGCAGACGTATTTGGAGCATTAGATATTTGCTAAAAATAATATTGTTTTTTTTGTTTTTTAGTGTTGAGGAAACAAGTTTTAATAACGCGTAATATGTTAAGGCGTAACACTTTTATACAGGTGTAGTTTATGTGAGACATGAATATGCCTTTTGCTGGCCATTGTATGTACTGGGCGCTCCCTGGGGAAGGTTATAGGATTAGGATTACCATATTTTTTTTAACGCTAAGGATATCTGAGGGGGTAGTGGTTATTTTTTCTAAGAGTTTCCCTCAGTGGGATTTAATTGAGAAATTAATAATATATTTTTATTTTATTCATTTTATTTTAAATCTTTTGTTGAATTAATTCTAAATAACACAACTATTTAATATTTAATACCCTGATTCTGTCTACTTAGCGGTATTTTCGACTAAAAGCTAATCTCTAACTCAAGGAACCGTGTACGGACAAAACAACATTATTACTTTTTATTAGTTACATTACAAAAGGAAAAAATACTCTGCTTATGATTACTATCATAATTACATGTTTTAACATATAATTATGGATGCAAATTCTTTTACATAAGTATTGATATTTAAGATTATAATCTTGTAACCACCTGTTCACCCCTGTGGCTATCTAACTTGCTTTTAAATACTTTGTACTTTTGAGTGACTAAAAATGTTTAATTCAAAATGTTAATTAACTAGCACCATAGATATAATCTATCTAAAAGTAGAAAAATATGAATAAAATTTTTTTTTTCTCTAAATAAGACAACTCCCGCACTAGGAATCATGCCCTGTGTCGCGGGGACCTTTTACAAACATCAATTAACGGACACAAAGAACACCCAGACCAGGACAATAATTTGTGAATCTCACAAATTATTGTCCAGCGTGGGGATCGAACCCACAACCTCTTGCACGGCAGCCGCTTGCGCTACCGTCGCGCCGCTGAGGTCGTCAAATTGAAATGTTGTTTGTAACATCGGTAATTTTTTGTTCAATCAAAAATAATAATATCACTTTGCTTAATGTTTTACTGCCAAATGGGTCTCATGAAAATTTTATTGGTTAAGTAATTTGGTTTTTGAAATGGGAAATCTGTGAATCATTAATGTCCCACTGCAAGGACGGGCCTCCTCCCGTGCCGTAGATATACTTGGCCTACTAATACCACGCTGGCCAGACGGATTGGTATAGGGTTTAATTTCAAGTTTTCCTTCATTTTTATTTCGTAAAGATAACATTCACGGATAGTCCCTTAGTAGGTTTTTACGAGACCCATGGGATGATATGGGGAGGTGACATATTGTATTTTTACTCCGTCACCACACGGATATAATTATTATAATGCCTGACCAGAAATAAAAAAAATCATGAAAAGTTTCGTCTTTAATTGTCAATCTTCTATCAAATTATATGACGAAAATCAGTTCTTAAAAATTCCGCAACATGGACAGGTTTTTTATTTATCTGGTCAGGCTTAAATGTAATATTTTCTACAAAACTTTTCCATTCCCCAATCCGTTCCTGTCGAAGTGAAAGTTCGTTTACTCTAAAAGACCGGGTGTCTGAAATAAAACTCAGCTTTTCCAACAAGTTCGTTGACCCCGTCGCGCCGTCATAGGTATTATTGCCCTTAGGTGCGTGAACTTTTATTTACTAACATTGCTAGGAGCATTAACATGGCGTCTGGGAAACTTAATGCAATTTTAGTTTACTTGCTATTTATTGCGGGATTAATAATTAAAGTTTTGTTTTGAGTTATGTTTTGTGTTGAAAAGAGAAAGAAAATTAGATATAGGTACAAAATAATTTATGACAAAAGAAACTTAAAAAAGATAAATGCCTACGTGATTGATTGATTGATTGAAACGTATAAGCCCCGCTACAGAGCTTTAAAAGGCAGAGACAGTCCGCATCACAAATTTTCAGAAAAAGGGTAGATGCAACAGTTTAACCTCGCAAAAACACGGAAAATGACATTCATTTGTGATCGTGATGTGATCTTAGCAATGAAAAGTTAAAATGGTCTTGATACTTATAACTCTATGTGAAATGGTTAACCCATACTAATATTATAAATGGGAAAGTTTGTCTTTCTTTCACGGCAAAACGGAGGGACGAATTAACGTGATTTTTTAAGTGGAGATAGTTGAAGGGATGGAGAGTAACATAGGCTACTTTTTTTTCTGTGTCCAGGAAAGGGGAATAGTGCTACCCTGAATTTAACGCGAGCAAAGCCGCGGGCAAAAGCTAGTTAAAATATGTATATTAGGATAACTTGTAATAAACAACGACTTTTCACAACCGCTGAAGGAAAATGATTGCAAAGTAGAGGTCACGGATTTGATCCCCTCTTAAATGGAACATTTGTATAGGTATAAGCACAATCACCTCAGATAGACCTCAAGTGACAGACTTGAGGAGATCTGTCCAACAGTGGGCAATTTACAAACATGCTTCATTCCTATATCTAGTACATAAGTTCCTACAACTAATCCACAGTACTAAGTATATACCGAAAAACGTAACAGGAAGGTCATCGTCCTTTATCGCTAAGGGAACATCGTTATCAGGCTACGCCGCTACGGTTTGGGGGTCATTAACCTCGTAGGCGTGCTACGAATATTTGTTTTTGTTCCTACGCAATTATGTATTTGATTTTAGTTTATGTAAGATGCGTGGTTAGAGCAATTATAGTAAAAAATATAATTATGTGTTTATTTCTGTGGTTAATTTTGAAGAGTGCGTAGACCCTTTACAGGGTGGGCCGGCAAGTTAAAAAGGTATCGGGCAGCCGATGAATAAGGGAGGCATAGGAAAGAGGAAATTGAAGGTCTATATACTGCAGTGGTTGGTTTTACATAAGTACCTATGTTGGTACTATTGGTGTAGTAGCTAGGTACACAAGCTTTGAAACTAATTTGGTAACACTAACTATGTTATTCGCAGTTTGGTACCACAACTTTGCCGTCGTAATGCTCTAGGCAGTAAGTGTGATAGCGTTACTGTAGGTGGAAAGGTACATATTTTATCTCATCTTAACAGCCCATTAATGTCCCACTGCAGGGACGGGCCTCCTCCCGTGACGGAGGGATACTTGGCCTTCTAATACCACGCTGACCAGACGTATTGGTGTATGGTGTTATAATAATTTCAAGTTTTCCTTCTTTTTATTTCGTAAAGATAATATTTACGTATAGTCCCTTATTCGGTTTTTACGACACCCATGGGATGAGATGGGGTGGTGACATATTGTATTCTTACTCCGTCACCACACGGAGATATACCTACATAGGCTTTTTTTTTTTTTTTTTTAAATTGGCCTACCAGAATGACTCTAAGGTGCCTGATGGCGCAGGCTAGTACTAATTGTACCGAGTTTTAAACTAAGGGACTACTACATGACAGTAGTACGTATATCCATGATGGTTAGCGTCGTCATCAAACGTTAGCAGCATCAGTCAAGACATTAAGGCTAAAGAAGGTCATAATGAAAAACACAGTCACACACACACTTCCCCATTCACAATCCATTATGACGACCTCTCTGGCGTAGTAGTTATATAACATCATGCTACGCAGAGGTCTCGGGTTCGATTCCCGCTCAATGCAAATATTTGTGTGCATGAACACGATTCTTTGCATTGGTCTGGGTGTTTTCTATGTATATTAAGTACGAATTTACAAAAAAAAAAGTATTTAAGTATGTTTATCCGTTGTCTAGTACCCATAGTACAAGCTCTGCTTAGTTTGGGACTAGATGGCGTTGTGTGAAAGTGTGGGGAATATTTGAGGAATATTTAAAATCCTTCTAAAATATCTAAGCACTGCTATTAACTGGCTTTTACGATGCATTAATTACTAACCTGTCACTGCACGGAGACAAACACTGACGGCGCTTGTACACGCTAAGAAAATCTGCCGTGTCTACGCCAGATAAGACAAATCTTCGTGTAGACTTCAAGAATTTTGTCTTTTTCGTATACGAAAACTTTTCTTGTCTTCCGCAGACAAGGCAATTCGGAACGTGTACACGCCAGGATTTTTTTCGTACAGTCGTCAGACGGGCGTAGGGCGCGCAAGTAATAACAAGTGTGATAATCAGTGTGAGTTTCCTTTAGTAAAAATGTTAACTAGAAAGCAAACAAGTATGATACCCTACTACACCGCTCCCCGCCCCTCCGCAACAACGTTCGCCGTGTCTTGTCTTGCGCAGACAAGAAAATTTTCTTATGCATCGCCGGCGCTGTGTACACTGGTCGTGCTTAGAAACGACACGAATTCTTGCGTAGGCCCGGCGATTTTTCTTACCGTGTACAAGCGCCGATACACAATTACGCACAATAAACTCACCAACAGACAGTTAAAAATAATAATCATTACAACAAAAATAAATGATAAAATTTCACATCGACATTTTGCATGACAATAATAAAGTAACCACAACGAATAAGGTCATATTACGTAAAATATTCTGTGTATGTAAGTAGGCTATCGTGGGGTCAACGAACGATAAGGATTGAATTCACAATTTTTACGTACGTAAGTAACTAGTTATTTTGATTAACTTTGCCGTGTAGGATTATGTTTGTTATAAATTACGAGTATATTCCATTCTAGTAAATAGTTAAGTTTATTGTTTTTTATCCGTGTGGATATTGTTTTTATCCGTGTGGTGACGGAGTAAGAATACAATATGTCACTATCCCATCTCATCCCATAGTTGTCGTAGAAACCGACTAAGAGACTATCTGTGAATAATATCTTTACGAAATAAAAGTAAGGAAAACTTGAAATTAAACCCTATACCAATCGTTTGGCCAGCGTGGTATTAGTAGGCCAAGTATCCCTCCGACACGGGAGGAGGCGTCTTTCCTGCAGTGGGACATCTATATCTGTGTAGAGATGTTCATGAATGCCCTGTGTCACGGGACACTACAAACATTAACTAAAAATATTGTCCAAATTCAGGACAATTATTTTGTGAATATCACATACAACAGTGCTGCGTGGGATTCGAACCCACGACCGAGGCTACCTCTACCAATAAGTTCATCTTAGAAGCAGACACTTGCATTACTTAACAGTAGATTCTTTTACCAATGTTCACTAATATTGATACTAAAACTGAATTTCAAAGAGCATTAAATTTTCACTGAATTACATTTAGCTTCCCAGACAACAAAGACATTTAAATCATTGCCCAGACGGCTCTTGTTATCAGTGAACTTAAGCTATACAGGATGCTTTCTCATGCTTTATACGATAATAGGGTGTTTAGAAATGGTTATTTGCTAGAGGCAAAGTGGTTGTTGTAGTTACCTGGTTCTTAGAGGGTCGTGCTTTTGATTCTCGCACAAACGCATTGTATTTTACTTTCTTAAGCCCGATTTACACATCGACAAGTACAGTAGCGAGTTAAGTAGTAAGCTGTTGATTTAGTTGGTTTAAATAGATCTTCATCCTATGTTTTGGCGATTTAAGTACGAAGTAGCCCCCTCTCTCACGTCTCGCCAACTTAACTCGCCAAAAAATAAAATGGAGATCTATTTAAATTAACTTAATCAACCATTTACTACTTAACTCGCTATTGTACTTGTCGATGTGTAAATCGGGCTTTAGAGATCTCAGTAAAAATACCACCAAAATCTAAGCAAGTTATCAGCAAACTGGAACCCACTACAATAGACAGAAGTATTCTCCAATGTTTTAAGAGCATCGTGATATCAAATACTTGCCATATTTGTGATTATTTATCACAAATATGGATTTGTTTCTCTTCTTGCTATCCTGTTGCGTACAAAATCATATAGATGGTGAAATACTCTGCCCATCACTACATGGCTTAGCTTTCAATTAAAAATCTAATTGTTCAGATAACACAAAGATAAGTGTGCTCGCCCACGTGCCACTATTAGTGACAATACCATCTGTTATGTCGGTGACATTGTTGCGAAATGTATTCATCTGCGGGGACACTTATTTTGTAACATCGATTTGTTTGTGATGAACAAGATTTTTTTTGCGTGATCGAGTCTGATATGATGAGATACGCATGATAACAAAATTAACAGTCATATATTATGATTGCCTCTTTTAAGCTGCAATGGTAGTCACGTAGCATACGGTACAGTCAACCATTAAACGTCGCAAGGGTGACTTTGCCTTCGTAAGGTGAACCTACAACTAATAAAAGATATTATAAAATAAAGATATTTTTATTCTTAAGACTTATTAACCGCAAGTACTTCAGTTCCTCCGTGATCATGGCGCTTGTAACAGCGTCGAAATATCGGATACTTAAAAACCCTAAACATGGTAAATATCCCGAAAGTTCGTTTATTTATAGTGAATGTGACCATGACAGTTTAAATAATTGAACTAATAAAAGTTGCGACAAGAATGCCTGTTTCTAGCAGTGAACGTATATTGACTGAGATATGATCAGAAGAACTAAAATACTTAACCAGTCTCGATGTCATTTTTGAAAGAACTAAATTGAAGGTGGCTGATTAAAGAAAACTAATTACTTACGTGCTCGCTAACAGCTACTTGTTACTAAAATTCACTCGCAGATCTCTACATTTTAGATTCTTAATGAAAAAAACATACGAAGTATCAAAATAAACGCAATTTCCAGTTATTATCATGACATCAGCCGATGGAAGTCTACTTCTGGATATAGGCCTCGTCCAAATATCTCCATCTTGTCCTGTGCCTGCCTCATCCATCGGGTGTCCTATCCATACTAACTAAGTCGTCGGTCTACCATTGTGAGGGGTCTCCCAGCTCTGCGTCTTCCAGTACGCGGTCACTATTCCAAAACTTTTCTGCCAACTGCTTCGGTGGCGCGGAGTTCGTGGTATGCGGCTGTAGTGAACGAGTCCGCGGATTCGATTCCTACGCAGGGCAATTACTTGTCCGATCCACAAATTATTGTCCTGAGTCTGGATCTTCTTTGATTCCGTTAAATTGATGGCACGATCGCTAGTGCAGAATTTGTCTTTAAAAAATAAAACAGTAAATTATAATCCGTATTAGGGTCATAGCACATATGACGTAACGTAAACGGATCGGCATCGCCTCGCCTTTTTCCTCGTTGTCAAACGTCAAAAATCCGATTACGTTACGTATCCGATTAGTGTGCGGTGCAGTAAGGAGTTTCATACAAAGAATACTGAACGGCTCGGGTTGATACGGTGACGTTCCGTTTACGTTACGTTATATGTGCTACGACGCTTAAGGCTCTTAGTCGTTACATAAAACAATAAGTATTAAGTATTAAAAAACAGTCTGGCATTTTCGTCGACTTTCTCTCGTCTAAATAACGCTTATATAAGGAGTGACCAAAAATGTGAAAAGTCCACGTGAATTACAACGTGACGGGACGAAATGCCGTCATTACTATGTAACCTATACAATACACACAGAGTGTAAAAACTTGAAGCAATAGGTTAGTAAACGAACTATCGGGATATTTACAATGTTTAGGGTTTTCGAGTTTCTGATATTTCGACGCTGTTACAAGCGCCATGATCACGGAGGAACTGAAGTAGTTGTGGTTAATAAGTCTTAAGAATGAAAATATCGTTCTACCCTCTTTCATTATCGGAAACTCGAAAACCCTAAACATGGTAAATATCCTGATAGTTCGTTTATTAATAGTGAATGTGACCATGATAGTTTAAATAATTATAATAGGTACTTAATAAGTGTTAAAAAACCATTATATACCAAAAAAATACATGCATAAGCAAATCATGAAGAAGAAGTCTACTTGTCGAAAGAAGGTTTTTACGTCGAGATAAGCTTTACATGCTGAATAAAACATTAGATGCTAAGAAAAACTTTACATACAGTGAAAGTCTTGCATGTTCCAAAAAAAACATTACATCCCGAAAGAAACATTGCATGCCGAAAGATTTTATGCTGAAAGAAACCTTACATGCCGTAAAAACATTATGTTCCTAAAATTGTTAATAACTACCATAAGAAAGACAGATCCTTATACAAACACAATTACCAAAGAGTGTCATTATAGACCACATTACCCAAAATCATTGTAGTAGAACCGTCCATACAATACCCCATATAAAAGTACGCCAACCTATCACTCCGTATGTCACAGAATAAATTCTAATTCAATAAGCTTTTTATGAAAAGGGTAATTGTACGAAATGACCGGACTATCCCGAATTATTTATAAGTTTGTCTCAAGATTGTATAATCTGTCGATTGATGTATTTCTTCACGTTTTACACCACGTGAACTGGTCACGTTTCAGTAAAATGTCGTGATGTAACGTAAACTTAATTTTGTCCTAGTGATGTTGTAATGTAAGGGATACACTGGGAGATAAAATATTTTATTTCGCTTTTTTATTGGTTTTTGGTGTACCTTATGGTAAGTGGTAACTGGCGTTAATGGACCTCAGCAGTGTCACAGCACCAAGCTCCTAAGCCAAAACAATTTTTTTAAGTCTTACACTTAAATTTTACTAGTTATTGTACCCTTCCCCTTAAACATACTACCGCTTGGAGGTGTATCAAGGGGTAGTAACGACCTGGACTGTGTTTTACTGAAGAGAAACACAACTTGATAAATATCTAACAACATGGGAAAATGTAAATCAAAGGCCTACAAATTCTCTTGCCACATTTGGCAACAACGCGACCAAAAACCTCAATGGCGCTATACGAGTACGTCTACCACCCGAAGTCACAGGCTTGTAGGGAAGTCATGTCGCAAAAGATTTCTCTCTAAGTGTATTCCTAGCTTAAAATATAGGGTATAACTACTTTCATTGAGAATAGAGATTCAGGTCACACTATACTATCAAAAGGGTCACTTACTACTATGAATGAATAAACACAACCTATAATGGATATAAAGATTTTGTTATTGCTAAACAATGACGGATCGTTTAACTATTGTTTTCATTAATGAGAGAATACTTTCATTTTGTAAATTATTTTTATTAATTCCAAGTTTTTTTAAACAGATTTAAGACTATCTTTAGATAAAAGATGGCTTTTCATACTTCCCTCGTCTAATATTTAGTTGCGAGAATAATTTTTAATACACTGTAGGTATATCATATCTTTTTATACCCAAGACTTTGCAATTATAAAAAAACTCTAGCTTTGATTGCAAAGAATACTATAGAACTCTTTGGTGTAGTCCGTGACAATATGTATTGGTTTGGCTGTTCTCTGTGTTTATTGTGTATGTGATTGCAAAAATAAGTATTTATGTAAAAATATGCGTTAACTAGTACCCATGCTTAAACTTTGCTTAGTTTTGAACTGGATAGCTATATGTTATTTTACAGGGAAAAACTAGTAAAAAATAAGTAAAGAAACAAGTAAATAATAAAAAAAAACTATGAACTACTTAAATCATTACGTATCCGGCTGTAGACATTATGTTTTATTCAAAACATAAAACATGAATAGAACATAGATTGTAAAACATATTCAGTAATCTCTTGAAGCACGTGGAGAAAATTGTACATGCATGTATTCATTGTAGAATTGTTTCGATATTTTATATTCTGTATTATTTTATTTCCATAATGTAAATTATTTATTATGTTTAATTTTAATACGTAGTTTAAATTGTGTGTTTGCTTGTTTTGTTTGTATAGTTTTTATAACATTAGTCATTTGTTTTTATTTTTGGCCTTTACATGTCTTCATAGATTACATACTATTAATCCTCTTATAGAGATTGCACATCTTTCAAAAGGAGGAGGAAGTTAGCAATTTGGTTGTATTTGTTTTAAAATGTTCTTTTCGTTGAAACTCAGTAATGCATTGACCAATAAAAAATACGCCTTTGCTAGAAAGGGTTTCGGTAAAGGGAAAGCTGCCAAGTTGGTCTTATAAAAAGTTAGATAGAAAAAAAAAGGTAGATAGTTTTTTGTCCAAAAATTAGTTTTTTTTATTTTTAATTACTTTGTTCGTCTTTATTGTTCTGTAAAAAAACCATTCCAACGCTTACTCAATGGTCATAGCCGAATTAACTGTCCAATATGGGTCAAATATAGAGCTACTCTATCAAGATTTGCTGAGGCCAGACGTCAACTATTGCGGGTCAGAGATTTGCAGTTGCCCCTCGCCCTTCACATCTGTTAGTTATTACAAGTAAGTATTACTTATATTATGTTTGTAACCCGTGTTTGACAGCAAATATTTTTTCATGTAATTCTCAATATGTATTGAAAAGAAAAGTTTGGTAACAATTTAAATATTATTATGTTTGTTTTCGTATTCAAATTTATGTCCATTTTGATAACACGTGGCAAACATGTGAGCTTCAATCTGACAAACACTGTAGTTTTTTTTACTTTCATTTGGGCATTTTGTAATAATAAAATACTTACTAATAACTTTTAAAGTCACTAAGTCAGCTTGCGACCACGGCCAGTGCAACCTGTGCCGAAACGTCAAGTAGTCAAGGTAAATAAAATGCGCGTTAATATCCCGTTTATATAATATTTATAATAAAATACTTACTGAACAAATACTTCCTTCACTGCATTTTTATGTTGCTTCTCTGCAACCAGCGCGGTTGCATTTTATTATTGGTTAGACATTAGTGACTGATGACCTCAGTCTGGTTGCAAAGGTCTCGGTTTCGATTCCCGCTTAATGCAAATCTTACTGTGCATGAACATGATTGTTTACATAGAAAACACCCTGAGAAATTCAGGGTGTTTTCTATAAATAATTTAAATAAATAAATATAAATCATAAAAATAGAAAATTATTTATTGATTAATATCAGAATCATATTATTTCTATGTATAATAATTATTTAGGTATTGTAAAAAAAAGGTCTATGTATGTCTAGTATCCATAGTTTAACCTATTCCCTGTCCCATGTATCGTATATGATACATACCCATTGTTTTACTATTGTGTCTACAGGCGGGTCAGGCAACTTGTTAAGCTCTGCTTCGTTTGACTAGACTAGACAAATATTTGTATGAATGTGTGAGCAAAAAAACCTTAATTTTAAAACTGAGTTCTGAGGTAACAAACATTAAAAAATAAAATAAAAACCTTCTCTTTATGGAGATAATAATAAATTCTAACATACACCCATAGTAATTTCTACAAGCGCTATTAGTTTCACATAAGCAACATACAGGTTAAACCTGTAACTAGACAGGATTCACCGCAACAAGATGGCCACCTGTCCAACAGTTACCCTGTAATCCCACTGACATAAAAATGCAACCACCTGGCCTACATAATTGTTGCTGATATGGAATAACTAATTATGCTATGTTTATAATGTAAGGTGAAATAATTATGTTATGTTTTAGTGCAATTTTGATGTTTATTTTTTAGATGTTTATTTATAGTACATTGTATGTACGTAATGTAATGTATTGTACGTTTGCGATTGCAAAGCAGGGCTTAATCCCCGCACAAGTCAAACATTACACAAACAGGTGATATACCTAGTATGTTATCAACGCAGGTATTAATCTCCGCATATTATTATGTCAAATATAGAAACTTAGGCATCTCCTATAAATATATAAGAATACATAATGAAAAATACAATCTAAAACGAATTAATTTGATTGATAAAACACGAAAGCTGGTTGATATTAAACAGGTCCGGTACTGGAAATCAGCGCTGCAGCTTTAGTCCATACAGGAGAAAGAAAGAAGAAAGAAAACATTTAATTAAACAAATTACACAGAAGCAGGTACACACAAAAACAATAAGAAAAAAAAACAAACTTAGTACAACAAAATACCTTTGCCTCTGTGGCCATGAGTGTCTCATGACTATGTTTAAAAAGGACCCTGGTTCAGCATTATGCCAGACGTCAAGTTAAACGTCTAGCGCTGGTTTTCAACCAGGACCTAAGTGAAAGCACGTCTGCCAAATATTGTGTGTCGTACCTCTCTATATGACAGCGTACATTAAAGGTAATAAATAGTACATATATAATTTTATGACAATAACAGAAATAAATAATAGATACTTGATAAGCATTAAATTAACAATATTAAAATTTGTATTATAATATATGTAAAATGAAACTAACAAAAATCGAAAGGACATCACATAGCAATTGTTCATGATTATGACTGAGACTAAATAAAAGAAGCATCTAACTTAATCATGTCATGTTTCCGTTGCGCATCAATAAGATAACTTCTTAAATGAGCCTTAGAGGTGTTGATAGTTTTGAGTGATCTGATAGGTATATTGTTCCAAATTTTGGAAGCTGCGTAATGGAAACTGCCCCTGGCAGCGGCGGCTTTACATGCCGTTGGCAACTGGGTTGAACAATTGCGTCTATCATAGTCTCTCTTCCCAGTTATCCAGAAAAGTTTGTCGTATTAATATTTTGGTTCCGTATAGTTTACGACACCAAACCAAAGACACGCTAAATGCATCAATTGTAATTGTTGTCTGGGATAGTTCAGTATTGCATCTTGATATTTCCGGACCGTTACGACTTCAGGAGCTTCAATACGTTTTTAAAGGTAGGCAACGCATCTGTGATTTCTCTGGTGCTGCTGGTGTCCAGGGGCGGCGGTGATCACTTACCATCAGGTGACCTGCTGGCTCGTTTGCCTCCTATTATATAAAAAAAATACTTTTAGGGATAATATCTCTGTCAGCCATGAGCGTTCCACTGCGGGATACAGGTTTTTTCAAGTTCGCGCCATTCATTCCGGTCCTCTGCCCGTCTCATTCTCCCATTATCATTATTTAAGGATTTTATACTTAATTAAAAAATATCATAGAATTTATTTTTTGTTTTAATTTTTTTAATTTACTGTATTTAATATCTGCAGTGACGTAAAGTCTATAATTGTCCCGCGACCAGAGTTCTATTTAAAAAAACAATATTAATGTTCTAAAAAACCTACTAAAAACGATTATTAGTTATTTGCTTTACATAAACAGAATATTATTTAAAAACATATAAAAATCAAGAATTTAGGTATATAGCTACATAAACGATTTATCAACCTAACTATTAACTACCTACTCTAAAGAATAAAGAATGGCGCCCATCAACTAGGTCTCTAGGTCCTAATGAAGCTAAGGGACTAAATAATTGCGGACTTTTTAAGTGTACAAAAAGTTGTAGAACTGGCACAATACAGGGCAGGTGGGTAAGCAACATAACTCTATGAAGCTGCTTTTTAGGTCACGATACGATTGCGATACGATTTCAAATCGTTAGGGAAATCGCTACTTGCTGGAGAAAGAACAAGCTTCAATAAAAACAGATTTAACTACTATTAAAATACGAAATTACGCATATTACACAATAGGTAAAACGAAATAAATGAAAGCTAAATACTCATTATGGTGCCTCTTAAAAATTTTACATGTAAAACACATTGATTTTGACTAAATCTCATAATGTTTCATGAATGTTTGCAGTTCCACTATAAGAACGGGTCTCCAATAACGAAGGAAAGTTGTCCAACAACGCGCGCTAGATATAATTCTTTCTAAAGTTTTTCTTTTTCTAGTACCGCAGAGAACTTCCCTCTTAAAAAGCTTTGAAATCACCCACGGGATTAAATATGGGTGAATTTAAATGCAGAGCACACAAGTCAAATAAAATATGTACCTACAATACACTATACTAATTCACATTGTTATAAGAAACGCCTTATTACCCATTAAGTAACATAAGTTAAAGAATTACATGATAATGTATCATAATACCTACGTAATATGACGTAAACTCAAATGAGACAATAATACATGATGCAGTAGAACTAATCGATTATATTATTGTGTAGCCACGATAATAAATAATTCGACAAGCTACGAGTATGACGTAAAAATGTAGGCTTAATACACAATTACGTAGGCCGGGGTCTGTTTATATCATAACAGCCCATTAATGTCCCACTGCAAGTACGGGCCACCTCCCATGACGGAGGGATAATTGGCCTACTATTGTATATTGGATTGGTATAGGGTTTAATTTCAAGTTTTCCTTCTTTCTATGTACAGGTAATATTCACAGATAGTCCCTTAGTCGGTTTCTACGTCACCCATGGGATGAGATGGGGTGGTGACATATTGTATTCTTACTCCGTCACCACACGGATTATATACCTATCTAACTATAACTTTTATAGGTCAAAATAGGTAAATAAATGGAAAATAATATTTTTTTTACATTTTTAAGAATTTATTTTAATAATTATAAGAAGTTCCACTCCAGCGGTTCCTTAAGTAATCTAAGAAACTGTAGCTTCCTTAAATTAACTACATAAAAATCGATATTGGCGATTACGTTAAGGTACCACTATCGAACAATAATAATATAACACTGACTCTTAAGTAATCTTTGTCTTCACTAATCTTGGTCTGTAATCGTGCTTAAAATCACGTATATTGTTATCAACCGTAGCTATAACAAAAACATAATTATGATATAATCAAAAGTAAGTACCTACTTTTTCAAAATGAATATTAAAAAAAGCCAATTACCGGTCTAGGGACCATTTCCTGTGTCACGGGGAGTTTAAAAACTCTCTCCAACTCTCTCGACTCTAAAGGACTCAATAAACATCCAAACTCAGGAAAATGTAAATGTAATGTCGTGGTAATCGAACCCCCGACCTAGTGCACGTTTCGCCAATGAAGCAGTTAAACCTAATCGTAGAGTATAAATAAGGTGTCACAGATTATGCGGAGCATAACGGTACTATACTAGGACAAGGTACCAGGTGTTAAGCGCACAAATTAAATATGGAAGATACCATTATGTGCCGGTTACATCTTATATTAACTATGTAATAGCTCTCAGGTGGGAGATTATTGATTTTTACACTTTACTTTATTAAATACATTATATTATTACATTTAAGTTATCTAACAAGATTAGGTTTTAAAAAGAGAATCGAATGAAAAAATAATAGAAATTGGTTGAAGCTCGGGTTAGAATTTGGATCTTGTGAATACTGAGTAAAAAAAATATCAGTAAGTATTTTATTATTATTATTTATTAAAATATCCGTGTGGTGACGGAGTAAAAATACAATATGCCACCACCCCATTTCATCCCATGGGTGTCGTAGAAACCGACTAAGGGACTATCCGTGAATATTATCTTTACGAAATAAAAAGAAGGAAAACTTGAAATTAATCCCTGTACCAAATCCGTTTGGCCAGCATGGTATTAGTAGGTCAAGTATCCCTCCGTCACAGGAGGAGGCCCGTCCCTGCAGCGGGACATTAATGGGCTGTTATAAACCAAATACCTATCAGAAAAGATTAATAGTAGAAATTGTATTTATAAAAAACTGTTATTGTAGTATATCAACAAATAAGTGAATAATAATGATTTTATTAAGGCCCTTAATCTAAGGACGAGTTTTGTCGAAGGTTCGACTTTGAGCATTACATTACAATACTACCTCCCTGACTGCCGAGCATTTGTGTATAATGTAATCCGCGGCGGCAGACCAGACGCAACAGAAAAAGTACAAGTTGTATCAAAATATTACACATTACCTATATTATTACAAGGTGCTCATTTTAATGCTCGATTCTCCTCCTTCACTGATGCAAACTCGATTTGTATCATTTCAGTTTGTGCACTGTAAAGCTCAGTTCTCCTCCCTTACTGATACAAATGTTGTTTTTGTTTCCAAAAATAATTAAGTATTACACAAGAGTAATTAAGGATTTGAAATAAAAATTATTAAAGGTAATAATCAAACCTTAACTTTTATTTAATGCATTCAAACAATGAGTAGATACTTCTTCCATTCCAAAATGAATGGAAGAAGTAGGTATCTACTCATTGTTTTTTTCACGAATTAAAAAACCTTTTGTTGTAGTTTCTAGAATTGTTTTCTAGGTAACATTTCACACTCTGTTATAATTTTATCATTAAAACCTTCTTAATAGTGGACTATCCGAGAAATTTCGTTAATCTATGATTATCATCCTATTTCACAATAAACAATGAATGACCCGCTGCAGAGACATTCACGAGTTTTATATATTTTTAAATACATTTTTTGTCAAGTTCATAATAACTCAAACTTACAGACATAGACCCACAAAAAAGCTGAAACTCTACATCACTCCAATACAGTTCAAAAAAATAATTACTCCAACACACTACAACATAAAACCGCAGTTTCATTTACGCAGCCGCGTAACGGTGTGGTTCTGCATTACATAAACATTGTCCATCGCGCCTCGCCCTTGGTGGCTGGCCAGTAACCCCGGTTGTACCAAGGTCGCGCTCCCGACGTGCAAGCGTGTTTAATGTGTGCGTGTAAAGGTAGGTTTTGTTATACGCGGTAATTTTTTTTCAAACGTTTTAATTAAGTTTTTTTGCTTTAATCTTTGTTGAGGCAGAAGACAGTTATTTCATAGCCTGTTTTAGTTGAATTATACGGGTTTTCTTCCAATTTGGTTTCTATACATTTTATTAAAATTGGTTGAGGTATTTGATTATAATCGTAAATTAAACGAAATTCCTGTATAGCATTTACTGAAAAAAATATTTTTCAATTTTAGAAAAAAAATAACATCTTAGATAAAAGAAAACCTAGACATAAACACTCTATACCAATATTTCTGACAAGTATGATTTAAGTAAGCACGACCATAGTTTCCTTAAATCATTGGGTTAAGCCCGTTCTTTCAGAGGAATATTAATGGCTTAACATACAGTACCTATCCATTGGATTGGATAGGGGTTGGTGACCATGTATTTTTACTCCACCACCAAACCAAAATGTAATTTCAAAATATTTTATTAATCATCATCGCACAAACTAACACTCATCCTTAAGTCCTTCTCGTCAAACATTGCAACGAAAACGGCTACCAATTTAAAAAGACCTATGCACTTCCTTTGAAATGCCCTCAGTCCATCCAAACTTTCAAAGTGCCAAGAGGTAGGGGGTGTCAATGTAAAATGGTCGACATACGCACACATTCGCGTCGCGTGCATGTAAAGAAGTGCGAAAAGGAAAATCTTGGATCTATTTTTGTAATAAAGATGTTGAACATACAGACATTACTTATTAATATAACAAAGAACATTTTTGAACGAATGAATTCCTTTTCTTGACAGCTGGACAAAACTTCTTCAGTTGTGAATATAAACTTGCCTTACTAATACTACGCCAGACATAAATAATAATAAATATTCCTCACACTTTCACACAACGCCATCTAGTCCCAAACTAAGCAGAGCTTGTACTATGGGTACCTACTAGACAATGGATAAACATACATAAATACTTTTGTTTTTTTTTTAATTCATACATATTATACATATAAAACACCCAGACCAACGCAAACAATCATGTTCATGCACACAAATATTTGCATTGAGCGGGAATCGAACCCGAAACCTCTGCGTAGCAGTCATGTTAAATAACCACTACGCCACAGAGGTCGTCAAACAACATGTAACATCTAAAGATGTATACGTGAAAGAGTACAGTGGCATAAACTTTGTCTCCGGTAGGCAGCCTTTTGTCATTGTAGAAGTCAATCAGATAGGCCGTATGTTTCTCTGCCAAAAAGCAATAAACAAAAACCTTAGCAAATGCTCCTATCACGAGATTTATGTAGTATTCGTATGGCGGAAATAACAAGAAATAAAATCGATATTTGTTGCAAAACATAACCATTGTTATGTGTTTTCATTCATTATTTCGGAACGACAAAAATTTACAGTAAAAAAAACATAAGTCTTCTTATCGACATGAAAATTTTGTATTAGTCTTTTGTAAAACATTTGAGTTATGGAAAATTATGAATGAACTGGTGTTGTTATTGTAAAAAAGAAAATGCTGTTTAAAGAGCTAAGCCCATAGAATTACTAAATAACATCATCATCATCATAATCATATTTATATCAGGCAATTGAGGTCCATTTCTGGACATTATCCTCCTCCAAATAATTACGCTTTAAGCGGATCCTGTATCTCCCTCATCCATCGGCTTCCCGCCATTTTAACTAGGTCGTCGGTTCATCGTGTGAGGGGTCTCCTCACCCTGCGTCTTCCAGTACGCGGTTGCCATTTTACAACCTTTCTGCCCAAACAGCTGTAGGTTCTTCCTGCCCACCACAACTTTAACAGAGCAATCCTGAGCGCTATGTCGTTCACTTTGGTTCTCCTGTGAATGAAATGACCATGGTGTTTGTAACTTGTACCAAATATTTGTAACAAAGGCGTATCAATAAAAAAAGACTTATTTTCCCATAGTCGCTTTTACGACAGACTGAACGGACACAATTGTACTTAGTAATGACATTATTACAATCGTGTAGGACATAAAGCAATTACATATAATTTAGAGACAGACAAATAAATTGTACGCGTAATTTTGTTCTCGATTGTGATTGGTTCATTTTATATATCTATAGGGCTGCTAATTTATTATTGGATGTTTATATCTATGTTATCGTTTGCAGTTTTGCAGTAGCATAGGCCTAGCTTTATATTGATGACATCTATACTAATATTAAAGAGGTAAAGTGTGTGTGTTTGTGTGATTGTGTGTTTGTGACGGTGTAGGGGGTAATCTCTAGATCTAATAAACCGATTTTAAAAATTCTTTTTGTGTTAAATAGTCCATTTATCGGGGAGTGTCATATCCGTGCTTTGACACTTTTTAGAGCTTTTGTTAAACATGTAAAAAATTTGGAACCTATTATTAGTTACTGCCATACCCTGCATTTCGGAACGCTTGCTATAAGAGAAGATCGCCACAAGAAATTCATATAGGTTTTGTTACATAAACACCTTCTTTCAGGATGATTGGTTGTTTGATATATGATTGCCGGAACAATGACATTCCTAACATAAAAAAGACAAAAAGTATCAAAAAAATCACGATAACAGCCTATTAATGTCCCACTGCAGGGACGGGTCTCCTCCTGTCACGGAGGGATATTTGGCTTACTAATACCACGCTGGCCAGACGGATTGGTATAGGGTTTAATTTCAAGTTTTCCTTCGTTTAATTTCGTAAAAATAATAAGTATAGATAGATAACAGTTATGCACAAAAAAAACTATTCGTAATCAAACGCATATTGGCATCCCTAATTGATTTGAATCACAGCAAGCATTTCTGCGCAGTGATGCAATACTTATGCAAGCGGTCGTTCCCCTAAAGGTGACCCTCAGAACTCCGGACCCTCCCAAGGTCAAGGCATCTGCGCTGAGGAGTTTTTTTGGCAACCAAATAGTTTGTTATGGTTTTTATATCGTTCAAGATTCAATAGAATTTATTAGGACAGCAATACTTCAACGACGGACGACCTCTGTAGCGCAGTCAGTATATAACATGGCTGCTACGCAGAGGTCTCGGGTTCGATTCCCGCTCAATGCAAATCTTAATGTACATGAACATGATTGTTTGCATTGGCCTGAGTGTTTTCTATGTATATTATTTATGTATTTACAAAAAAAAAGTATTTAAGTATGTTCATCCGTTGTCTAGTACCCATAGTACAAGCTAGTAGTTTGGGAGTAGATGGCGTTGTTTGAAAGTGTAAGTAATATTTATGTATATTATATTTTTATTCGATAATATTTCTTATTGCGGAGTATTAAGGTATAAATGTGAATAGCGATAGCTGCAAAGGAATATCAAGAAAATTGCTAGTTTTCAGGAGTGTGTAAGTTTGATAACTTGCACAAGAAAAATGCTAACTTTTACAAAAATGAAATACTTTATTTATGGAGCCTATTGATTAGGTAGGTATTATTATTTTAAATGATAATCATCTATACTTCTATACTAATATTATAAAGAGGTAAAGCTTGTGTGTTTGTGACGTTGTAGGGGGTAATCTCTGGATCTACTAAACCGATTTTAAAAATTATTTCTGTTTTGAATAGTCCATTTAGCGGGGAATGTCATAGGCTATATAGTATCACGCTATGACTAACAGGTTATCCTTGTTATCCTTGCGCTCACCTAAAGTTAAGTAACTAATAAACACAGTAAGTATAGTGTTACAGCATTTAACACAAAGAAGTTCAAATTTGAAGATGATTCAATAAAGCCGTAGTTCTCGAGATTGGGTTGAAAAGATAAACAAAAAAACCATTATGCAAGCGTGCAACGACCGGCAAGGTGACCCACCATTGTCTGGCAGTTCTTACCAGTATGACACATGACAGGTGAGAAACAGAAGATCAAGTTAACAACGATAGTAATGCTTCAACATCATCATAACATCATAACAGCCCATTAATGTCCCGCTGCAGGGACGGGCCTCCTCCTGTGATGGAGGGATACTTGCCTTTCTAATACCACGCTGGCCAGACGGATTGATATAGGGTTTAATTTCAAGTTTTCCTTCTTTTTATTACGTAAAGATAATATTTACGAATAGTCACTTAGTCGGTTTTTACGAAACCAATGAGATGAGATGGGGTGGTGACATATTGTATTATTACTCCGTCACCACACGGAGACGATGCTTCAACAGGTTTATATTTATTGATGTTTTTCCTAAATAAGTATAAACAAAACCTTCTTTGTGGGTGACACAGTAAGAATACTCTATATAAGCATACAGTATCATAGCAGGCCAAGTATCCCTCCGTCATGGGAGGAGGCCCGTCCCTGCGGTGGGACATTGATGGGCTGTTATGGTTATGATGAAGCCTTCACTTATAGGTGGTTTGGGTGGTATGCGGATGTAATGCCACACTTATTTGAGTACCAACTTAATCTTCTGCGTATAAATGCCTTCCATACACACATCTCAGTCTGTATGTCCTTGCATGCCATAAACGCAAACTATTCACCCTCAAATTAAATGATATGCATAACGAATACCAAGTTATAAATTATGATATTAAATCTATATTATTATACGTCTTATGTGGTCTCTTTATTGATATATTATGTGGTATATAAAAGGTGATTAAATTCCACTATTGACGACGACCTCTGTGGCGCAGTCGGTATATTACATGGCTGCTACGCAGAGGTCTCGGGTTCGATTCCCGCTCAATGCGAAACTTTGTGTGCATGAGCATGATTGTTTACAAAAAAACAGGATTAAAGTATCTTTATCCATTGTCTAGTACCCATAGAACAAGCTTTGCTTAGTTTGGGAGTAGGAGGCGATGTGTGAATGTGTAAGGATTATTATTTAATTCCGTATCTTTTGAGATAAAAAATCCAATTTTAATTAAAGGTATATTATGGTGCCAACTAGAAAGTAAAGTTAACAAAAATATTTATCTTAACTGGCATTTAATGATACAAACATTTTAAGAAATTGAACTTAATTACAAAACTATCAGCGTGGTGACGGAGTAATAATACAATATGTCACCACCCCATCTCATCCCATGGGTGTAGTCTATCTATGGATATTTTACCTTTACATAGAAAGAAGGAAAACTTGAAATTAAACCCTTTACCAATCCGTCTGGCCAGCGTTGTATTAGTAGGCTAAGTATCCCTCCGTCACGGGAGGAAGCCCGTCATTGCAGTGGGACATTATTTATTTATTTTATTTATTTATTTATTTATTTTTACAAGAAGCTTACAGACTAATAACATAGTAATATATTTTTAAATAAACTACATTAAATTGCCGATTACAAGCTTCTGCAAGTATAAAGCTAAATGGTGTCATAATACTAAAACTACTTAAAACACAAAATAAAAAAAAAACAAAAACTACTTACAAAACACACTAACAAAAACAAAACTAACAAATATAGGTAAAATAAAAAATATAGGTAAAATTCCTACCTACTAATCTTCTGTCTCAAAGAATATATTAGTAAGCCGTCGTCGCAGTGTGCTAATATTGGTACAAAAGAGGTCGATGTCCATCTTAATAAATCTTCATCTTAATATATCATCTTAATAAATCATTAAGGGGCTGTTATGATTATGATAAAACAAAATTCAAAATCTCCTTCTTTCTTTGAAGTCAATTCAAAAGACTATATTTCCTCATAAAAGAATCATGACGATAACAAGAGATTAAAACGCCGCGCCGCCAAAACATTTTACCACCCACATAGAATACCCATACCTACATAACGAGCAAAATTGTAATAAGAGCGAAACGTCAATAAATCGCCATGTGCATTGGCACGTGCGCGATTGATGTTGTGCACAATAATCGCATGTTGATTTTTTAAAACCATAAACCAGTGTAAAGGTCGTCGTGTACTAAGAAAATAGAGATTTTAAAGTTGCAAGCACATGCCAGTGTCAAAGAAGATTGTCGCATATATATTCCTCACACATTCACACAACGGTTAAAGTGGCGGTGGGCAGGGCACATAGCGCGGAGAACTGATAGCCGTTGGGGCAGAAAAGTTCTGGAATGGCGACTGCGCACCGGAAGGCCCAGGGTGGGGCCTCACACGGTGGACCGACGACCTGGTTAGGACGGCGGGAAGCCGATGGATGAGGGAGGCACAAGACCGCGCAGAGTGAAAATTTTAGAGGAGGCCTATGTCCAGCAGTGGACGTCATAGGCTGATATGGATGGATGGATGGATTCACACAACGCCATCTAGTCCCAAACTAAGCAGAGCTAAAAAGATAAAGATGGTGGCCAAAGCCAGGCCGAGCCAGTATCTGCCATGGTACTCGTAACCAGTAATGTAGCCGCTCCTCGGAATGAAAGTACAAGAGGAACACCATGGTAGCTGGCGAGAGACGAGTTGGTGGGTAGAGAGATTTAAAAATAATTACGCCTCCAACTTGCCTACATGGTTAAAGAGTCACAGGGTCATAGATGATGCTTAATGAATCAAGGAGGCGATATCATCCAAACTTCTCGAAGACGGTGTAGAAATTTTGGTGGCAAATTGTTCATATTTGTGTTAATGATATCCTCTTAAAGACTAAGGTGGCTGTTTTCCCTTCAATAGCATCAGTAATCCCTTATTAGATAAAATAAAACAACGGCTAAGGGTCGTAGCACATATAACGTAACGTAAACGGATCGGCACCGCCTCGCCTTTTTTCCTCGGTGTCAAACATCAAAAATCCGATTACGTTACGATTCCGATTAGTGTGCGTTGCAGTAAGGAGTTTCATACAAATAATACTGAACGGCTCGAGTTGATACGGTGCCGATCCGTTTACGTTACGTTATATTATGTGCTACGACCCCTAATTGGTTTGGTAACAATTTAATGCAAGTCACTACACAAACACAACAAGGAATAAACACAGGTAAATAGTGGTAAGGTATAAGTAATACCTTATTGGGAAAATACGAGGTTTTGGTTGATGACGTCACATAATATTATTTGTACGTGATGCAGCGCACTAATGCGTTCAGTAACCTTCAAAATTACGTCACGTTAAGGTACAATGTTCAAATAAGAAGGAAGGAGAAAACGTTAATAATAATGTAGTATAGAGTCAACTTCTAAGGAGACTCGCGCTTGGCAGTTGGATCATAGGTGTGTGCAGAAGGCAGTACTGCTTGACACGGCACGCATTGTGAGGAGGTTCCTATCTCTGGAGCCTGTCATAACAGCCCATTAATGTCCCATTGCCGTGACGGAGGGATACTCGGCCTACTAACCGCTGGCCAAACGGATTGGTATAGGGTTTATTTTCAATTTCAGTTTTCCTTCTTTTTATTACGTAAAGATAATATTCACGGATAGTCCTTTAGTCGGTTTTTACGACACCCATGGGATGAGATGGGGTGGTGACCTTTTGTATTCTTACTCCGTCACCACACGGAGAGAGTGTTATATAGTTCCATGTAAATACATCCAAATCCCAAATATGTATATACACATACATAAATATATGTACGTGTGTGTACAAGTATAAACTACACAAACACACACACACACACACTAAAACACATCCCTAACTCTTTAGTATTCAACAACTCCCGAAAATATCCCGTTTGAACAAAAACGTTCTCGATTACTGGGGTCATTTAAGGTCTAACAGGTTCAATGGCCTGCAAGGTGACCCTAAAGTCCCCGTGACCTACCCCAATGTCTGCGAATGTTCCTAGAACTATGGTCTGGGTTCGGTTCCATCCGGTTTATAAACAAAAAACTTCTTACGTAAGGATCTTTTATACAGGTAACTGTTTGACTTGATTTATTTAGGGATGCGTTTGTATTTGTACATTATAAAAAGCCGGTAAATAGAGGTATGTCTACAGTAATTTTTGAAATGATGTTTTTTCCTGTGTGCCATTAAACAACATTTGAACAATCAATCAAATATGGAATAACTACTTAAATAAAAATATTCTATGTAAATGAAATGGTTATTATAAACGGTATCAAAGCTCTGATTTCTGCAGCGGGTTTATAATTTGATAACTGTTTACTTTACCAAAAATAAAAATGTACAAATTCTACATAATATCAAAGAGTAAAAAGTGAAATTCAAAAAAATATTTAAGATATTCCGAAAAAAGGATTGAATTTAATTTTTGAAAGACACTTCTGTTTTGCGTTACGAAATTACGTTTTTCTTAAAAAGTTAATTTTCTTCAGTGATAGTAGGACAATTGTCTTCCAAAATCACATAATATTGATCACGCTTAATGTACGGAACCACTAATGTCTCAAGACTGGTACTAGATTCAGTATTTAGACCAGTTTTTATTGTGTTAGCAATCTCTTATACATAATAAATAATAATATAAAGAGACCGGCATGGGAACACGCTTCGATAAGTTTTAATAAATTATTCAGTTCTCAGATATTTTATTAATATTTTAATAACTTTTGTCCGTTGGTCTGCATGCAAAATGTTGCGAAAACGCGAAAATATTCGTTGTTATAGCAAATTTGAATTTCTTGCCCAAATCTTCAAGCCCGTATTTTTTTCTAAGGTTTGTTGCCTATTAAAGCTGTAAGAAAAGCAAACTTCAAAAAAAAACCGCGAATCAGACTCGCACTTGGCCGGTTTTTTTTATAATGGCCGGTATTTTTTTCTTTATATCAACTAACTAGCCTATCCCAGTCCACAGTTGGATTTTATTTTTATAGGCCTTTCCCAACACGTGCCACAGAACGTAGTCTAGTCTTAGTAGCAGACCGAAGTAGCATAATAATATTAAAAACAATAAAGAAAAAAAAACATTACATGTTTTATTTGTGACGGAGTAAATGATCCGTGTGGTGTCGGTGTAAAAATACAATATGTCACTACCCCAACTCATCCCATGGGTGTTGTAAAAACCGACTAAGGGCCTATCCGTGAATATTATCGTTACGAAATGAAAAGAAAGAAAACTTGAAATTAAACCCTATACCAATCCATCTGGCCAGCGTGGTATTAGTAGACCAAGTATCCCTCCGTCACTGGAGGAGGCCCGTCCCTGCAGTGGGACATTATTGGGCTGTTATGATGATGGCTATTAGTCCAGATGTTTACTAATATTATGATTCATTATAAAGTTAGTAATATAAAGGTTTTATAATCCTTGTGGCTATTTAACTATGTGAGTAAGGGTTTTGTGTTCCAAGTTTTGTGGTTAGTAAAGAATGCTAACTCATTGAGGAATTAATCTATTAATAAATTAAGACCGACGCCATATCACGGGACCCTTTCGCTTATCGTATACAGTCCGATCCGACCTATTGATAATTAAGTATTATGTAACGGGTAATGCTAGAAGATACCTAGTTTTACCCGGGCTATCGTAGTAACCCAAGCATATTGGGTAAAATCCGAATAATAAGTAAAACCAATTTAAATTCGGCGTTTACCCATGCTCACCGTTGATTATTTTACTTAGCTTGTTGCCGTGGTTGTCGACGTATCTGCTGTGCTGATCCTGTAATAGAAGTCACGGATACATGTAACTTCGTATGTCGCGAGGATTTAAGAATTTCATCATACCAGCCCATTAATGTCCCACTGCAGGCACGGGCCTCCATTCATGACGGAGGGATAGTTGGCCTACTAATACCACGCTGGCCAGACGGATTGGTATAGGGTTTAATTTCAAGTTTTCCTGTTTTTTATTTCGTAAAGATAATATTCACGGATAGTCCCTTAGTCGGTCTTTACGACACCCATGGGATGAGACGGGGAGGTGACAGATTGTATTCTTACTCCGTCACCACACGGAATTTAAAGTTGACAAACTATTTGGAGAAGTAAACAAAATGTTCTATGAATAACTAAATATTATGGAGGCGTGTGTAGATATTGTCATATAATTATATCCTGTTACATAACTCGTCTATTCACAACAGGAAAATAATATACAATTATTACCTATATTGTTATTCACGTAAACCACGAACGGGTCAATGTTCACAGTGTATTTCTCAAACTTTTTTATTAAGTAATAGCAGGTATAGGTATAATAATAGATCTTTATCTATGAAATTGCCGTTTTACTTCTGCGCAGTTTTAGACTCTATATTCATAGGTAAAGACCTAATAATGTACCACACTTATAGCTATATATACCAAAACAAGTGAAAGTCAGGGTGGGGGGCATTTGCCCTGACACTAACTAAAAAGCTGGTATCAGCATTTACGACACAAAAAGTGGGTGCAAGTACCATCAAAAATTAAATTCATAATTCACTTACCGTTGTTCAAGGAACCCTATAAAATAACCAATAGCATCTGCTACAGTAATTAGATAAGTAGTAAGTTGGGGAGTAAGTTAGTTTGGAATCAAATGATGAATGAATTTGTGAGGATTTTTTTTTTATGAACTACTGAAATGAATTTACTTGAAATTAAACCTACCAATCGTATGTAGGCCAAGTATCCCTGAGTCACGGGAGGAGGCTCGTATCTGCATTGGCACATTAATGGGCTGTTATGATGATTATTTTTATAAAATTTACAATGTGTAACGAAAGAGAGGTTAAAAAATTAAAAGCGTGTTGACGAATGACTGATATTGTTTAGTCATGTGTCAAAAAGTTATAAGAACAAAAAATATTATTTACTAAGATTTAATAAGTAAACTAAATATCCGTGTGGTGACGGAATAAGAATACAATATGTCACCAACCCATCTCATCCCACTATCCGTGAATATTATCTTTAAGTACATTAAACTTAAAGTATTAGTGGGCCAAGTATCCCGCCGTCAAGGAAGGAGGCTCGTATCTGCAGTGGGATACTAATGGGCTGTTATGATGAATAAACTAAAATTATGCTTAACCTGAACAAGTTTGAGAAACGCAATATGGTAAAGGTACTTCCCGTACCCCGTAGTGAGGTAAACCGAAATTTTAGTAGATTCATACAATATGTAGTATGAAATTCATACAAAACTTGAAACAATTCTCAGAATTGTGATGCAATAATAATAGTAATTAGAGTCATTTTCTCTATATTTTTCACAGATATTTTTACTTGGACAAGGCCACATGACTATATTAAACCTGATGGAAAAAGGAAACGCAATTCAAGAATGAAATCAACGGATCATCATAATAGTCCATTAATGTCCCACTGCAGGGACGGGCCTCCTCCTGTGACGGAGGGATACTTGGCTAACTAATACCACGCTGGATTGGTAGGTACAGCGTTTAATTTCAAGTTTTCCTTCTTTTTACTTCGTAAAGATAATATTTACGGTTAGTCCCTTAGTCGGTTTGTACAACACCTATGGGATGAAATGGGGTTGAGACATATTGTATTCTTACTCCGTTACCACACGAATTACTTTCTAGCTAGCTTGCTTGTGTAGCGAATGTAAAAAAGTAGATATAAAAAGCAGAGTACTACAGACTGCACTGTGCTCGTCACCCTGAAAAGCATGATGTGAATCGCACTGGATAGTAATTTCAGAAGCTACTGTACCCTTTCATAAGCACTAAATATAGAAACATTAGCTCATTGCTACTTTTATTAAACAGCGAAGATACCGACCTGGATGGTCTCTTACTAAGAAGATTTCCAGCTATATTGGATAATATACTCTATATTGGAATAAGCTCGCAGTGGCGATATTTCCGGACTTGGGGAGCTTCAAGAAACAAGCGTACTCCCTTTTTAAAGGTCGGCAACGCATCTGTGATTCCTCTAGTGTTGCAGGTGTGCATGGGCGGCGGTGATCACTTACCATTAGGTGACGTGCTGGCTCGTTTGCATCCCATTATATATAAAAAAAATATTAAATAGCATTCACCTTGAAAGTATACTTAATATAAACTAGCCGTGTTACATATTAAAAAATATATAACCGTATAGAAGACGCCCTTCCTCTTTTTTCAGTCACTTAATAAGGTTATATAACAGTTACGTACCATATTATTAATTCTGGAACCTTCTATAAAAAGTTTCAAAGCAAAAATAAAGTTCTTTGAAACAGAATTAGTTTTGTTATAAGCGTAACATTTTCCGTTGCGTGTGACCGTTCATAACAGCCCGCTAACAAATTTATGTAATGGAACTCTTTTTGTGAATAAAAAAGTGTATAAATAGGCCTAGATTTCTGCCCTATTCTTGAGCTGGCAGACAGGTTTAGGGTTATTTTCAAGTTTTCCTTTAACGATACTAAAGGCATGAGTTGGGGTGGTGACAAGCTTTTATGGTTTCTACACAAATAGAAATCTAGTTTAAAATATTTTAGAACTTTTAGATATTATTCCACCTTCCATACACCTCACAGGAAGAAGGGACCGAGTGTCTAGGTACTATTTTTCATGAAGCTTAGTAGTAGGTCCAGTAATGGATAGTAGGGAAGCGATCACTCTGCATTAGAGAAAAAAGTTTTTCACACAGCACCAGTATATATACGCTCAATGCAATTCTTTGTGTGCATGAACATGATTGTTTGCTCCGAGTGTTTCTATGTATAATATGTATGTATTTACAAAAAAAAAGTATTTAAGTATGTTTATCCGTTGTCTAGTACCCGTAGTACAAGCTTTGCTTAGTTTGGCACTAGATGGCGCTGTGTGAATGTGTGAGGATTATTTATTTTATTAAATCATATTTTATCAGCCGAGATATCTAGCACACACGTGTAGTGAGATCGACATAATGAGGGTGACACGGAGTAAAGGATTTTCATGATTATCGTCTATTTGCCTTAATGTATGGACTGTTTTCTCGCTTTCCATCACATTTAAAACAATCAACTGTAAATTGCCCCGGTGGCAAATAGGTCGTGCGTGTATGTGGCTGCCATGCAAAAAATCACACGAAATTTTATGATTTTATTTGTGTACTTACGCTAAATAGCCTTTTTTTATATCGCTGTGGTAAAATGCCTACGCATCCTCTTCCGTTAGGGGACGGGAGGGGTATGTGGGGCTCCCAGAGGGCTAGGCAACCCCCTAGTGTACCCACTACAAGTCTCCAGCGGCACTCCTTCCTCGCCTACTTGGAGGGGGCCTGGGGAACCGGCAGAGCCTTTGCGTACAATCCACCTCCGGCGATACGCTAAATAGCCTAGTGTTAACCTATTCAGGAAGTTGTCTTGAAAAAAGAACAAAAGACATTGCTGTGTCCTATATAAAAAAAAATACATAAAACTAAGTACAACCTAAAAGCGTAACATTAGCATCACGTGACGCATTTACTATCAAGTTGTCCGCCATTTTATAAGCCCTTAACTCGTTCAACAATAATGACGTAATGCATTATAGTGATTTGTGATTCATTTCGCCTTCGCTTGACATTGTATACCCTTCCTGGAACTGAGTCTAGACGGCTAAAGGTAGCTCGCTTATTGTAAAATTTAGCGGTTTATTTCCGCTATTTAGTTATTTTTTAGTTGGTATTTTCCTGGTGCGTTTTTGCTTTGATTCAACGTAAATATAGATGGAATATTTTCGTGTATGATTTATGAGTTGTATAGGAAAATTTGGTGTGTTATTTATTTAAGTATGTACACAGAAAATATTACAAAAATAATATAGATACAAAAATGTATAACGGTTTACTTAACATAAATATGTTGCATCTCTTCCATTCATTCAGTAATAGAGAAACAGGTTGTGTAGGAAAGGCCAGCTGCAAAGAATATTATGCAGATGGAGTCAACTCGAGGCTGACATGCCCATGACACTTACGACCTCCAAGTCTGTATGAGATTTTTACAGTTTTACAAAAAGACGATCAATGACCTTTGAAAGACTTTCAGGTTGTCTTTCAAAGGCCCTTACTGAAGCCCAGGATGACTTGAATAACACTATGTTAACGGCTAACGGCTAAGGACAAATCAAATCCGATCTGACAACGAATAAGTTTTTTTTAGATATCCATGGTACTGTTAAAATAACTAAAATACAAAAGCCTTTGGTAGCATCTTTGGCAGCTGTAATTCCAACGCCTAACTATGAAAATTTAAAGAAATAGTACGTAGGAAGCTTTTCTCTGCTGTATAGCACTTATAGAAGTGCTATACAGCAGAGATAGCTGTCAAAATAGGTGTCCGTGTGATGACGGAGTAAGAATACAGTGTGTCAGCACCCCATCTCATCCCATGGGTGGCGTAAAAACCGACTAAGGGACTATCCGTGAATATTATCTTTATTTACGTAATAAAAAGCAGAAAACTTAAAGTTAAACCCTGTACCAATCCGTTTGGCCAGCGTGGTATTAGTAGGCCAAGTATCCTTCCGTCAAGGGGGGAGGCCCGTCCCTGCAGTGGGACATTAATGGGCTGTTATGAATAAGTATTTTACCCACAATGTCCTCACCTTAACACGTAGTAATAAGGTCGTCACTTTGTATACCTACTGTAACATTGTGTAATAGTTTAACTAACTACTCGTATGTCTTTATAAATATGTACATTCGTAATATTTAACACCTAGAAAGGAAAACTTAATGCAGTTTAATCTATACTTCTATACTATTATTATAAAGAGGTAAAGATTGTGTGTTTATGACGTTGTAGGGGGTAATCTCTGGATCTACTAAACCGATTTTAAAAATTCTTTCGGCGTTTAATAGTTTATTTAACGGAGAGTGTCATAGACTATATAGTATCACGCTATGACTAATAGGAGTGGTACTACTAATACCATGCTGGCCAGACGGATTGATATAGGGTTTAATTTCAAGTTTTCCTACTTTTTATTTCGTAAAGATAATATTCACGGATGGTCCCTTAGTCGGTTTCTGCGACACCCATGGGATGAGATAGGGAGGTCACATACTTACTTACTCCGTCACTGAACTAAATTAACTTATAAATTTTGATGAAAATAACATAAGACCTAAGTACCTACTCTAAAGAATAGACACCTATCTATACTTTAATCAACTTTCTAAGAATTTAGGGAAAATAATTTCTAACTAGAAGATTAGGGAAAATCCTATTCATAGATTTACTTTAAAATAAAATCCCTAAATCACCTATTAAGGACTCCACGTCATACATAGTAATAATTAACAGTAAAGCTAAATTACGCGTAATTGTATTATATTGACATAATTTGACAATACGCCAGCTAATTTTCCAGGAAGCATATTCCATTATAAATGAATCACAATTGATATCAATACTATATAGCAATAATGAGTCATACTTTTGTTACCATCATCTTGGTTTTCCCACAGGAGAAGTGAATTACTTTTCCCGCCCCTAAAAGTTCTATTGTACTCTAGTGATCGTATATAGACGAACCTCGTGTTACTTTTCATCATAACAGCCCATTAATGTCCCACTGCAGGGACGGGCCTCTTCCCGTGACGGAGGGATACTTGGCCTATTAATACCACGCTGGCCAGACGGATTGGTATAGGGTTTAATTTCAAGTTTTCCTTCTTTTTATTTCGTAAAGATAGTAGTTACGGTTATTCCCTTAGTCGGTTTTTACGACACCCATGGGATGAGATGGGGTGGTGACATATTGTATTCTTACTCCGTCACCACACGGATGTTACTTTTATCGTCATGAAATTAATGAAAAACTTGGCTTTCAATCATTACACTGACCAGACGAGTCGGCATTGGGTTGTCAAGTCTGCCTAATCAATTATTTTGGGTTTCTTTCCGATTAAATGATTTATTTATATCTCTTCTAATGGGTCAGGCATTAGGAAATATCTCTGGTCAATAGTCAGAGATATTATAGTATTTTTATAGTAAATTGGCCAGACGAAATTGGTATAAACTTTATGAAAAAAAAATTCTTCTTTATTTTTTGTAAAGGTCTACAAACTTTCCTATCGATTTGAACTATACGAGTACTTGTTGCATAAGTTGAGTAGTAAGGTTTGTTCTTACTCCATTATCACAAAAAAGAAAATTGTATAAGTATACAAATCATTACATACAATATGTTTTTTAAATTTTAAAAGTTATCACTATTTTTATATTTAACATACATTTGAATAGTAATTCCTATTGTTTATTTATTAACGATTGTCTTCCAATAGCGACGCATAATCTTAAATATTTGAAATATTTAGTCTTGTCGTTTGTCTGTACCAAGTTAAAAGTAACTTAAAGTCTGAAGACAAAATTAGAAATATGTATGGAGTGTACTTTAAAGTGACAACTTTCAAAAAAGTTTAAAAAAGCTTATGATGTGTTCATTTTGAGTTTGGATGTTCTTTGTTTCCGTTACATGTCTCTAAAATGTTTGTCTTTGTGTTGTATTTTTTGAGATTAGTAAATATTTTTATTTGTTAGGTCTCGGACTCAATTCCCTGTAAAATCTTTGTGAGTGTGATCATAAATATAAATAAATATAACGCCATCTAGTCCCAAACTAAGCAGAGCTTGTACTATGGGTACTAGACAACGGATAAACATACTTAAATACTTTTTTTTTTGTAAATACATACATATTATACATAGAAAACACTCAGACCAATGCAAACAAACATGTCCATGCACACAAGGATTTGCATTGAGCGGGAATCGAACCCGAGACCTCTGCGTAGCAGCCATGTAATATACCTACCTACTGCGCCACAGAGGTCGCCATAAAGACCATAGAGTTGTCACTGGAAGCCAACAATTTTCATTTATGAAAATTAACGTTTAGAATCCTTACAGCTACAAAAATATAAAAAATAAAATTGTTACAAGTTACTCCCATTTTAAGGGAAAACATACAGTTTTAGTTAACTAACCAACAATGAATAAAATATAACTTTTGTATTACCTTTACATAAAACTTATTACTTGTTTAAAAGACTTCTTGAAAGAAGTAATCACGTGTAGGGAAAAAGAGGCTTTTAAGGACCACGTGAATTCTTTGCAAACGAAAATGTAAAACAATACTATTGTATTTTATATTTCTTATTTAACCGTGGAAACGAGACGAATACAGAACGCTTTACTGAAGTCAATTTTTAAGCTTTTCCATGTAAATTGTAGAAAGATTTGCATCTCTGTGTGGTGATGGAGTAAGAAAACAATAATGTCACCACCAATCCGTCTGGCAAGCGTGGTATTAGTAGGCCAACTATCCCTCCTTCATGTTGTTATGATGTAAATTGTACAATAACTCTGTGAAGAACATATAAACAATTAAAAATGATTTTGAACTACATACTATCATTACACTGCATTGGGCTACAAGCGGTGACGGATCTCCGTGTTGTGACGGAGTAAGAATGCAGTGTAGCACCACCCCATCTCATCCCATGGGTGTCGTAAAAGTCGTCTAATGGACTATCCGTAAATAATATTATCTTTTCGTAATATCCGTTTGGCCAGCGTGGTGTTAGTAGGCCAAGTATCTCTCCGTCACGGGAGGAGGCCCGTCCCTGCAGTGGGACATTAATGGGCTGTTATGAAAACAATAAGATTATAGAAAAAAAGGTAACAAACCCTTATACCCTTCCGTATAACCAGATTTGTATCAGTAAACCAAGACTCCATCAATCAATGAAAGAAGCCCCTCCAAGGTCAGATAATTTCACACTAAATGAAAACTAAATTTAAAAAAAAAAACTAAAATTCCGGACCGTTACGACTTGGGGAGCTTCAAGAAACGAGCGTACTCCCTTTTAAAAGGTCGGCAACGCATCTGTGATTCCTCTGGTGTTGCGGGTGTCCATGGGCAGCGGTGATCACTTACCATCAGGTGACCTGCACGCTCGTTTGCCTTCTATTACATAAAAAAAAAAAATGACCACCAGTAAATGACGTTTATTTTTTATGTACCTAAGTAACATTATTCCCATATATAACTTTAGTAAGCTTGTTGTTTCATGAGTCAACTGCAAAGGGGACGCCAGACTGAAGGGTGCAGTGGGGTGAGAGGGCACTATGACTCAGAGTAGCGGGAACTGAGGGTAATAATATCGTATGTTTGACTTGCTAATGATTATGTATGGCGAGAAGTATTTTAATTAATGAGTTTTTGGTTTACTTGAGAGCTTTTGTCAAGTGATGTTTATGCACTTTTTTTATACATATATGTGTGCTACTGTACCTATTGTTTTATCTCTAAGTTCTAATTGTATTATTGTATCCTTTCTATCTTTTTTTTTTCTTTTTTCTGTCTTCCTTGTTCTCATGCTTGTCTTCTATTTTTCTTTTCTTTGATTGTTATTTTTTATTATGTATAAATAGTGTATTATCCTGTCTGGTACTATCAAATATTTTGATTGGGTATATGATTAATGTAAAAAAAAAATTGTAAACACAACTGAATTTTAAAAGAGTTGCCATGAGTTTCTTTGCCAGGTTTCTTCTCATTGGCCCTACCATTTGGAAACTGGAATTTATAGATCAACACAGACAGACAAGTAGATTCGAGTAGTAGATTGGTTTTATTTTTCTCCTTTAATTTACATTTGACAATACAACGCGGCTTCTTTTAGTGCTGTAGCGTTTGTCTGTGTCGATCTATAATTTTAAATGTAGCTTCAATTTTAAGTAAACGACGATTTCAAACAATTTGTAATAAATTTTATGAAATAAAGTATTTTGAAGTTTGATAAGTTATATTTCACCTGCATTGTGACAAACAATGAGAAAAAAATATTACGTTTACTAGATATCTGATAAATATGACTTTACTTTTTGTAAAAGAAAATACAATAGTAGACATCTCTATTATATTATTATATCTCATCATATCATAACTTCCCATTAATGTCCCACTGCAGAGAAGGGCCTCCTCCCCGGGCGGAGGGATACTTGGCCAACTAATACCACGCGATAATTATCGACGGTTAGTTCCTTAGTCGGTTTTTACGACACCCATGGGATGAGATGGTGACATAACAGCAAAAATAGCCCTACGTTTCTCCTACGCCTATCAGATAAAATTATAAAGAATTTACTCAGGCCATACAAATAATAACTAAATTAATAATGTGTTTCATAACCAGGATATTATGACTCAGTTATTATTTTTATTCTCATAATCATCGAATATTTTCATTGGTAAATGTACAATTGTACATACCTACAATGATTTAATTTTTGCTACTACTTTGTATGATTGTGCATTATCTTTTTATGATTACCTAAGTTCATATAAATCGAATGACTTTGTCATCTAACTCGCTACTGTACTCTACTCACTACATTTAAACTTTGACATCTAATGATGTAACGACGTAACTATGGATTAGTAATAAGGACTGCTGAAATATTGGTAGTTTTACTACACTGTACCACGTTTGTATGTTTGTAAATTTTATGTGACAACGAAAAGTGAAACAACGAATACCACGACCCCGTAAGTTTACTACATCGAATCATGTAACAATGAATGCATGCCAGGACGAATATCTTAGCAACGAAGTCATGCACTCTTTTCATTATTTCATTAATAGGAATCATTTGAAAAGTAATGTAAGCATCATTCGGTGTAAAACTGTCATTTTAGTTCCTAAAAATAATAGTTTTGACACTTGATTAGTAGATTTTTACTTGATCAGTCATTTGGAAATCCATCCCATCTTATCCCATGTGTTTTGTAAAAAACCAACTAAGGGACTATTCGTGAATATTATCTTTACGAAATAAAAAGAAGGAAAACTTGAAATTAAACCCTATACCAATCCGTCTGGCTAGCGTGGTATTAGTAGCCCAAGCATCCCTCCGTCACGGGAGGAGGCCCGTCCCTGCAGTGGGACATTAATGGGCTGTTATGATGATGATCAGTCATTCGGAAACCGGGGGTAAGTATTGCGTAAAGGTTTCTTATAGCAAAGTGTCTAGCCAACCTGATTTGGTTGAAATGATGATGATGATCCTGTCCATGTGGTGACGGAGTAAGAATACAATATGTCACAACCACATCTCATCCCATGGGTGTCGTAAAAACCGACTAAGGGACTATCCGTGAATATTATCTTTACGAAGTAAAAAGAAGGAAAACTTGAGATAAAACCTTATACCAATCCGTCTGGCCAGCGTGGTATTAGTAAGTTCTCTCACATACAAAAGCTAAGCTCAGCCGTACAGTAAGAAAATTATACATCTACAATAAAGTTCAAAAATACTTTACAAAAAGACCATTCAGTCAATCACAATTATTTATGTGCATGAAAAAAAAGGTGGTTCGTAAAAGCTGCGCCGACTTCGCCAGTAAAGGGAGACTCAAGGGCAGTGGGTTCAATGCTCAAGCGAAGTAGGTATTTCTAAAAATATAATATGGGAAACATACTCTCTCGAACGTTCTGTGAGTGATTATAGTAATATTATTTGTGTGTGTATTGTATATTATGTTTTATAGTCGATTTATGGCGTAGTAGTTAAAGATCGCGGCTTCTATGCAGAGGTCTTGGGTTCGATTCTCGCTTAATTAATTTTTTTTTGTGCTTGAACATAAAAGTGGGCATTAATCTGCGTGATTTTTCAGTGCATTTAGTGTGTATTTAGAAAAAAGTTGATGTTTATTCGTTGTCTAGTACCCATTGAACAAACTCAGTTTATCTTGGGAGTAGATTTCATTGTGCGAATGTTTTAAGAATTAATTGTTATTCATTATTATTCATTAACTAACCCCCGGTTTCTGAAACGCTTGTCAAATCACTAACTCGTATGTTAATGTGATCAGCTCTGTCAAATCACTAACTCGTATGTTAATGTGATCAGCTCTGTCAAATCACTAACTCGTATGTTAATGTGATCAGCTCTGTCAAATCACTAACTCGTATGTTAATGTGATCAGCTCTGTAAAATCACTAACTCGTATGTTAATGTGATCAGCTCTGTCAAATCACTAACTCGTATGTTAATGTGATCAGCTCTGTCAAATCACTAACTAGTATGTTAATGTGATCAGCTCTGTAAAATCACTAACTCGTATGTTAATGTGATCAGCTCTGTCAAATCACTAACTCGTATGTTAATGTGATCAGCTCTGTCAAATCACTAACTCGTATGTTAATGTGATCAGCTCTGTCAAATCACTAACTCGTATGTTAATGTGATCAGCTCTGTCAAATCACTAACTCGTATGTTAATGTGATCAGCTCTGTAAAATCACTAACTCGTATGTTAATGTGATCAGCTCTGTCAAATCACTAACTCGTATGTTAATGTGATCAGCTCTGTCAAATCACTAACTCGTATGTTAATGTGATCAGCTCTGTCAAATCACTAACTCGTATGTTAACAAAATGTAACAATTGACCACATTTGTTAGTAAATGTTTTTATGTTAGAAAATGTTTACAAACATAATTATTCTAACGGCAATGTTTTTTTAAATGATAGTTGTCAATAATTTTGACTCTAGATTAGTTGATTTTTAAATGATCAGTCATTCGGAAACTGGGGGTAAGTACCACGTCTGATCAGAACCATGTGTTGCTTTTTTTATACCTGACAAGAATCTACAACACCGGATGACATACGTATAATATGTGACAACAAAAAATGAAACAACGAATACCACGACCCCGTAAGTTTACTACAACGAATCATAGGGGCCAGTCAGAATAACAGCGCTGCAGCTATCAACGTTGCAGCATCATGCTGAGACTGGTCCTAGTTTTACACCTCATGGGACTTTTATTATGTTTTATGTAATTATTATTAACACGGGTATTAACACGTATATTGTTTGGTAAAGTGAATTGATATGAAAGAAGAATGGGCAGTTTTATATGGGGTGCGTCCCATATGTTGTAACACTTTGTGACCTATATCATTTGAAAGATCTCAGCGAGTGCTATGTTTTATTGTATGGGCATAACTCCGTATCTCGTGCAGGGAAACTGTTATAGGGTTTTAAAAAAATAAAAAAAAATAATTAAAAATGTCTTAACTAATTGGTCTTTTGATAACTACTACTAAAGAGATTTAAAGGTAGAGCCTACATTGACCCAACACCCTCTCTGCCACCATTGTAAGCGCAGCGTTGAGAAGATTGCAGACATGTTAAATGTGATTTACGGCGGTCCTTCTGGGTAGAAGAGTTCTCAAGCTTTCAGAAACGTTTGCGCAATTACATGGACAAAGAAAAAACAGCTCCCTATGCTCCCCGCCATTTTGTTCCAAATATGACATCTGCTCTCTGTGTCCCAACCTTTGTAACATGTTTCGACTAGCATAAACATGTTCACCTAGATTTTTTTTCTATAAATATATATTTTTTTCATTAAAATTGTGTGCAGGTCAAAAGTAGGTACTAAGCTTTAAGTAAGGCTTTAATCGTACTTTTTTACATTTTGTGACACGGAAACACATTATACTTATTCCACTTATAATAACTGTAGACAATTTACAGACAGTAGCGTTAGTTCAGACCGTTATTAATAAGTACTCAGTTAAAAATATATAAGTGAAAATGGTAAAGTTGGCGCTAAATAAATCTCTTATGTAAATGTATAGATACGTTATAGAGTTGAGGTTGAGATAATAAAAGCCTCATCGCATTTTTCTCTACATAGCTGTTGATGTTGATAAGGTTGTCACAATTATAATGACAGTATAAATATACAACTCCTTTAAATAGACCTGTTTTATTCACATATCTATCAAAATATATTGAAAACACGAAAGTACAGCTCAGCAACAACACTACACCATGCTTCCAGCCCTCAGCCAATAGGCGTCCATTGCGGGAGATGGGCCTCTTACAAATATCTTTACTTGCCGATCCTGTGACTACCTTATCACTTGGCGCCACCCCGATATTATGCGATATACGCGGTCGCTTTTCGAAAACATTTCTGCCTCATCGTCATTTGTAAGTTCTTCTTGCTATGTCGCCCCTTTAACGGGCAATCCTGAGTGATCTATCGGTCACTTTAGTCCTCCTGCGGATTGTCTCACTTCTGATTCAATAACGAAGGTCAACTTCCAATAAAGCCCTCTCCATTTCCCTGTAGACGACCAAAAGCCTTGTGATTTGACGAGTGACCCCCTTCTCGAAGTTGGACTTATCTGGCCTGATTGTCCCAGGTAAATATATTCGGGGACAACTTTGAGTGTAGCGCCTCCAACCGTGATTGAAGTGGGTGCAACATGAACATTTGCCACGATCTTGGTATTGTCCGTGTCCATTTTAAGACCCACTTAATGAGAGATACTATTAGGGTCATCGAGCATTATATTAAGTGTCCTTCTAGGTCTATGACATGACACTATTTTCGTTAGCAAATGAAGGTGCGTGCATGATATACTCGCCATAATATATTGATGCCATTTCCGTTCCAGTCTAAGAGCCTAAAAGCATCTTCCAGTGCAGCGGTAAACAGTTTCCGAGATATTTAATTATACCTCGCTACATATTCATAGTTCTTGATAATCCATCCTTGAGACAAACCAACATAATGGCGTTTCCGTATACTTAAGCACTGCAGTAAATGCGAAATATCGTTAGTGTACTTGGCATCGTTGGAGAGACTGCAACACTACACCAGTAAGTAAATAATGGCATCTACACTAAGCGCAAACTTAATTGACCTACCTGAAGTTGTTGCAACTGACTGAGCAGATGTCATAATTGGAACAAAATGGCGGGGAGCATAGGGAGCTGTTTTTTCTTTGTCCATGTAATTGCGCAAACGTTTCTGAGAGCTTGAGAACTCTTCTACCCAGAAGGACCGCCGTAAATCACATTTAACATGTCTGCAATCTTCTCAACGCTGCGCTTACAATGGTGGCAGAGAGGGTGTTGGGTCAAAGTAGGCTCTACCTTTAAATCTCTTTAGTAGTAGTTATTAAAAGACCAATTAGTTAAGACATTTTTAATTATTTTTTTTATTTTTTTAAAACCCTATAACAGTTTCCCTGCACGAGATACGGAGTTATTCCCATACAATAAAACATAGCACTCGCTGAGATCTTTCAAATGATATAGGTCACAAAGTGTTACAACACATGGGACGAAACCGCCCATTCTCCTTTGATAAAGTGGTGAGTCTACTCGTGACCACGGCTGGTGTAACCTGGCCGAAACGTCGAGAGCCTCAAAGGTAAATAATTACTAAATATTTACCAAACAATATACGTGTTAATACCCGTGTTAATAATAATTACATAAAATGCAACACGAAAGTTTTAAAGTTTTTATTATGTTTGTTTGTAATTTTAATATTTATTTATGTATGTGCAATGAGGTGAAAAAATAAGTATTTTTTCTTTCTTTCTTTCTTTCATAGTGGACTAGTAGGAAGTAGGAAGAGCTAAAACATTACCCTCGTTTTCGATCAGTGAAGTAAATACATAAAACTTAGCTGAATCAGCACTGACTCATAAGCTAAAGTACTTGTAGATTAAAATTCAGGAATGACTCACTATTTTCTAGTTCAAGTTGTTAAAAATAATACTTAGATTATTGAACCCGGGTTTTATTAATTTATTTCAAAAGGTACACTTACAGAGTACAGATTGAGGACTTACATACTAAAAATCTTTACAATATTGTACAAGTATAAATCTACACTCCAATTACTACTGTACGCAACATTTAAACTAATACAGCTTCAACAATTTCTTAAAATTAATATTAAATATAAAACTAAACTCAGAATTAACACTACCGAACATGTATACAAACTAAATTCAGGTTATTACCTGAATTTAGTTTGTATACATATTGTACCTATTGGTACAGTTGTGAAAACATAGTATGTATATAGGTAATATACCAATCCTAAGGTGAAATCATTTTACAGACACACTTCATGAATTCACTCACTAATTTATGATAACGGGGTACGCATGCATGCAACAAGTCTTAGACAAAGACTATCCTTTCTTCAGTTAGTGTTTACCTAGTTTAAAACGAACGCTGTGGCCGTTAAAGAGACTTAAGCACTAATCATCATAACAGCCTATTAATGTCCTACTGCAGCGACGGGCCTCCTCCCGTAACGGAGGGATACTTGGCCTACTAATACCACGCTCGCCAGACGGATTGCTATAGGGTTTAATTTCAAGTTTTCCTTCTTTTTATTTTGTAAAGATAATATTCACGGATAGTCCCTTAGTCGGTTTTACGACACCCATGGGATGAGATAGGGTACATTGTATTCTTACTCCGTCACCACACGGAGTCAGAATACAATATGTCACCTGAGTTTATTGTCCTATTATATGTGTATCCGTTAAATTAACAAAATAGTAATAAAAAAACTGGTTTCTTAAATAACAACATGTAATCCTTCTATTACAGTTATTACAAAACAAATTGTGTACTAATTGGTTATATATGCGTAAGTGCAAAAAAAAATGGTTACATTTTGTCCATATGTGTGTCGCTTATTGTACAATATTATGTAATTATGATGTAGTAACCTTTGATAAAGTGCCCTAGATCTTCGATATGACGCCGTTTCAGTTGCTAGGGATTAACATGAATAAGTTTGCCTAGGAGTTGATGCAAGGCAAGGCACGGTTGCCTGCATAAGGCATTTTTTAATCTCATTTATGCCATACATCGTAAAGAAAAAAAATAATGGAAATATAAAAGTTTATATTGGTCTGGGTATTTATACAATCATCATCACACCAGCCTATTAATGTCCCATTGCAGGGACGGACCTCATCCCGTAATAGACCGATACTTGGCCTACTAATACCACGCTGGCCAGACGGATTATATGCTTTATACAATGAATAATAATATTATGTTTGTATTTCCAAAAAGTACTTATGAATTTTTATCACATTACACGGTTGGCCGACCTGGTTAGGACGGTGGGAAACCGATGGATGAGGTAGGCAAGGTGGCAATATTTGGAGGAGGCCCGTCCCTGCAGTGGAACATTTTGGCTCTTATGATCAATGATGATGATGATTCTTCGTCTAGTACCTAAAGTACTTTGCTTGGCACTGGGTGGCGTAGTGTGTGAAAATAAAACAATGAGCACACAAATTACACTTAAACTAGATAGATAAAACACATTGCTTTAAAATAATAAAAAAACACTCAATGATAGTAAATAACCTATTTAAACTAATTTCGTAACAAAATGTAAGTACTGCAACGTTTATAAGTATTTGACCTATTTACATTTTAAATACTATTATTTAACGCAATAAAGTCGTATCTTTTGTCTGTTAGTTATTTTGGGAATTATTGCAGCAATGTTGCCCTATTTTTTTATATTCCTCACACATTCACACAACGCCATCTAGTACCAAACTAAGCTGAGCTTGTACTATGGGTACTAGACAACTGATAAACATACATAAATACTTTTAATTTTTTTAAATATTATACATAGAAAACACCCCAGACCAATGCAAGCAATTATGTTCAACACACAAAGATTTGCATTGAGCGGGAATCGATCCCGAGACCTCTGCGTAGCAGTCATGTTATATAACCACTACGCCACAGAGGTCGTCGATGAGAAGATTTTAAAAAACCTATGTTTGTCTACTGTTTTGGTGGCACGCCGATCACAGTATCGGGTTCGATTTCCATGCAAGGCAATTATTTCTTCGATACACAAATTATTGTCCAACCGACTACATAACTATTAAAAAGTAACTATTTAAAATTCACAATTACGGATACTTTGTTTTTTAAATGATTTTTACATTTCCTTTATAAACCGTAACGATTTTATACCACCCAAGGTATAGAATGGGATAGTAACACCACTTATTCATACTACAAAACCACACATACTGATAATTGCGTAATATTTTATTAGCAAACAATTACAGCACACTGACCTACTAAGATAAAAAAAAATGTCTACCTACGAAACGTTAAACGTAATTGAATAATAATATTTATAGGTTATCGCGTTAAAACTGATAAGAATTAATATATTATATTTTTGTATATTATGTTTAACCATGTGGTTATAAAAGCCTCGGATAGTACTGGGTATTATCGCCCCATCCCATCCTTAATCTATACTAATATTATAAGAAGTAAAGTTTGTGTGTTTGTGAGTTTGTGACGTTGTAGGAGGTAATCTCTGGATCTAATGAAATTTAAAAATTCTTTCTTTGTTGAATAGTCCATTTATCTGGGAGTGTCATAGGCTATATAGTATCACGTTATAACTAATAGGAGTCAAGCAGTAATGAAATATGTTTAAAAAAAAGGGCCTCCTTTTTTCGCCACCCAACGACGACGTGGGCACGGGTCAGCTAGTGTACTATATAAATGGCGACTATGGGACATCGACTTTTCGACACAATTATCTTTTATTTGGATGTTATTTACACAGCTGTAATAAGCAGAAAAGCCCTATATTAGGTACTTAAATAATTTTGATGAAACTTCTATGTGGGCAACTTGGGAATACAAGAAAGGAACCAAGTTATCTTTCAACTTGGCCAAAAAATAATTACTCCCTGTCCATCACTGACGTTCGACATTTTTATAGTTTTCGTAATGTCATTTTACGAAACTATAGAAAATAGGTCTCTATGTAATCAAAATCTTGAAAAAGACTAAAAATATTCTATTATAATTTACATTTCTGTATATCTGCTGCTTTTACCCACAAAACGGTGTATGTTACATCTTAATCAGACTAACAGTTTAGAGATACAGCTTGACCTCTAAGTTGCTCTATCTACGTCCAAAACAGGGGTCTTCATAAATGGTCGCTTACCTCACGAGTTGCGAGCTCAGGCACTGATAAATGTCAATAAAAACACGCACATTTTATCTCAAATGACCTTATTAAAAGTTCTGGTAACACTTGCTCCATATTCGCTATCTAGAATCAACATTTTTTTATTATCAAAGTTTATTCTGGTTACCTAATAAAATAATTTTATTGTGTAATAATATTAATAAATTGATAAAAATATTAAAAACATTGAGAAATTGTGTTTAAAGTTCGACGTTGATAGGCCGCACGTATTCCTAACTTTGAATTATTTACATGCGATTGCAGTGCCATTGAATTTGCAACAATGTATCTTTTGTATTAACAAATACAATTGTCTATCTGCTTTAGAAGGCAGACGAGTAACTTAGAGTTATCCTTTTAGCTTCTAGACGAGCATTCTAAGGTTAAGGAGTATCATGGCAAATGGAAAAAACATGTGGTTTAGTTAGTTCGATTCCGACATGGCCAGTCCACAGTGTCGTGAAGTCCCAACGGATTTCTACAGCATTTGGTTTACTGGTACGGTAAGCTTTAGTTCCACCACTATGCCCGCTAAATATTCTCCCAAGTGCTGCTATGAGCAAACGTACTTTGTATTTGTATGGAAGAGTTTAGATCTAAGCTAAGTGTCCAAAGGCCCCTCTCCGACACTTAGCTTAGGTCTAAAACCTTGCTCCGCAGTGCTGACACAGTTGTAACGCAACGATTTCTTCTGCATCTGTTATGGGCCTACGTGAAGCTTACATTTAGTAGCTTACAATGTATCGTAAAAAAATTGGTAACTGCATCATAAACGTCTTCAATGTAGTCAGTCGTCTTCGTCAGAGCACAGCGAAGCCTACCTGAAAAATATCTCTATAAATCTCGTTTATAGAGACATCATCTCATCCCATGGGTGTCGTAAAAACCGACTAAGGATCTAACCGTAAATATTATCTTTACGAAATAAAAAGAAGGAAAACTTGAAATTAAACCCTATACCAATCCGTTTGGGCTGTTATAATGATGATGATGAAATCTCGTTTGAAGAAGGACTTTTTATAGCGTATGGGAAGCACCGTATATTTTTTCTACCGATGCTTTCATATAAACAGTTTATTACGTACCTAGTTATTACTCACTTAAATAACCCCATCTGGGTTACTTGTGGTACTAAAGTGGTGGTTTGAATCTAATACTTCTGCACAGCAGCCCATGAATGAACTTACTACCTATACATCACATAGGTCTTAAAATCAATTAACAGAATAAACACTCGTAACATTAGCAACAAAATTCGTCGTATACAAGCAGTACTTGCCCTAGTTATAGAATATCTAAGCCGAGTTGCGCCAACGATAGGCCGTTGCATAACACATGCACTATTTCGATATACTATTGTTGGTGTTTGGGCAATTGTGAACTATGAGTACGTACTACTATTGTGGTTCATTGCTACTTAATATGGCTGATAGATATTTTTTTTAATGTTTTTATTTGGTTTTATGTGATTGGTAATTTTGGTCGTGTGACTTATGGGTTTTGAAAGTTTAGTCCGAGTTTTTTGTCAATTCGACAAAAGTTTTTTATCCAATTACTGTCTTTTGATTCCAAGTCGGGTTACCTAGAGCCTGTGACAGATGACTATTGGGAAGAACGCCGTGATATTAGTGTCATGCCCTTGATCTTGCCATCCCTCAGAGTCATGAAGTCCTGTAGAATTTCCACACGCATGAAATACTGATTATTTTATAATTTTACTAGTTTCAAGATAACTAGAATTAGAATTAGAACTAATTTTCTCCGTGTTGTGACGGAGTAAGAATACAATATGTCATATCTCATCCCATGGGTGTCGTAAAAACCGACTATCCGTGAGTAATATCTTTACGTGATAAAAAAAAGGAAAACTTGTAATAAAACCCTATATCAATCCGTCTGGCCAGCGTGGTATTAGTAGGCCAAGTATCAAGTCACTAGAGAAGGCCCGTCCCTGCAGTGGGACACTAATGGGATGTTATGATGATGCTAGTCTCCCTAGTTCTCTAACCAGGTTATCCCTAGTTTTAACTGTCCTCTATCATTACTTCATCTCCCACCTTAAGCAACATAAATAAACTTAATTTCCTTCTTTCCTCAATACAACCTTCACTTAACAAACACACAGTAGTCTCACATTGTATATTATTACATCATAGATATTTATACTTGAGAGAATACTTCCGATTACTTCATGTATTTCCGTATAACCTTAAGCCGTTAGTTTATATCTTATGACACGTGATTAGACCTAATATAGATGTTGTATTTTAACTTAATTTAGCATATTGCTTATTTACTTAATTATGATTATTCATAATAATAATATCCTAAAGATCTCTGTGGCGTAGTGGTTATATAATATGATAGCTACCCAGAGGTCTCGGGTGCGAGACCCGCTCAATGCAAATCTTTGTGTGCATGAACATGATTGTTTGCATTTGTCTGGATGTTTTCTATGTATAATATGTAAGTATTTACAAAAAAAGTATGTAAGTATGTTTAACCGTTGTCTAGTACCCATAGTACAAGCTCTGCTTAGTTTGGGACTAGATGGCGTTGTGTGGATGTGTATGGAATATTCTTCACACATTCACACAGACGAAACGTAGGGAGGAGACACCTCACACGGTGACCTCAATAAATAGTGGGAAACCAATAAATGAGACAGGCGTAGGATCTCGTATTGTGGAGATATTTGGAGAAGGCCTTCGTCAGCAGTGGACGTCAATCGGCTTAATATGATGATTATGATTCACACAACGCCATCTATTCCAAAACTAAGCTTGTATTATGAGCTACTTAACAACTGCAACGTATAAAAATACTTACCTACATCCTTTTTTTTGTAAATGCGGTACATGTACAAAACAGCCAGACTAGAGCAAACATTAATGAACATACACACAAAGTTTTACATTAAACGGGAATCGAACCCGAGACCAACTGTAAAAAAGTATATGATTATGTTTATGCGTTGTCTAGTACCTATACTACAATCTCTGCCTTGTTTGGGACTAGATGGCGATATGTGAATGTGTTACTACGAGTAGTATTATCATAATTTAAGGTCAATGACCAAAAGGAAATATTTTTTTATACATAATTAATTACCTTGTTACATAACTATTTAAATTAACTTAGAGGTATTTGCGGTAATTAACTAATTTTGTAAATATTTGTGTTAGATAAAGTACTTATAGGAAGAATTAAAGTAACCGACATAGCTTTTTGCCTTTTAACCGCCTTGCAGTCAAAGCGGTCGCGTATCCTATTAGTTAGTTAGTGATAGTCTCTATCATCCCATAGCTGGGCAAACGGTGACTCTTTTCCTAACTTCCACATGTTTCGGTCTATGTTCATAAAGGTCAATATTTTCATGAAAGATAAATCTAAATTTGTCTAGTATGAGAACACGATATAGTGTCTAATCCGAGATGTTTAGTTTCCATGTTAAAAACCCAATTACCGCACTAGGGAGCGTTCCCTATGTCGCGGGGATTTTTTACTGTCAACGAATTTAACAGTCTTAAAGTACATCCAGGATCAAGCCAACAATTTTTGAATTGCAAAAACATTATTTTGCATGGGATTTGAACATGTTACCTCGTGCACAGCAGCGTTTATACAGAACCGTTTCGCCACAAAAGCAGTTTAATACAATGTAAACAAAGCCTTACAAAACCTTATTGAAACATCTATTTATATCCTAACATCATTGTTAATTAATGCTAAACGATGACTCATAGAATTATCAATTAATTATATAAATAGTATTCGCACTATGAGGAAATAGTTCACTACCTAGTTTACGTTATCAGTCTGTATATCATTAATTATTTATTTATATCTATGTATTATTATTTACTTACTCTAGAACCAGATGGCGTTCATTATAAACTTGTAACTCGCGGTTCTGGTAACCTAGGGGTCATAGCATATATAACGTAACGTAAACGGATGGGCACCGCCTCGCCTTTTTCCTCGGTGTCAAACGTCAAAAATCCGATTACGATACGATTTCTGATTAGTGTGCGTTGCAGTAAGAAGTTTCATACAAAGAATACTGAACGGCTCGAGTTGATACGGTGACGATCCGTTACGTTACGTTATATGTGCTACGACGCAAAGTCTTGAAATATATAGTGTTGTCAGATGACTGTGACTTGTCCATTTTCAAACGAGGTTTAATAAGAGTTTGACTTGCAGAGTAAGTAGCAGTCTAGCCTGTGACATTGCTGATGTCTTGAGCTGCACTGCGTACCATCAAGTTTGCCACTTGGCTTTTTATCACCTTTTTGCAATAAAGAAAACCAACTTTAACATACATACATACATAAACTCACCTCACGCCTTATCCCGTCCGGGGTAGGCAGAGACGACAGAACCCCACTTGTCACGATCCTGGCAAACAGATTCGGCCTTGTTCACATTCATTAACTTTAACATGTATGTACACTATAGCTGCTTAAACAGAGTGTTTAAAGTTAGTCTTTACCTTTATTAGGATAACAATCACATAATAGAGGGAATTAACAATGTAGGTAAAGCCGCAGAAAATTGCTGTCAAAACGGCTCAAGCGCTATGTTTCTTCCTGGAGGATGTGCTTTTAGCATGTCCCATTATACATGAGGAAATAAAGTAGTCTATCCCTGCAAAAGGACCATGTACTAGAAAAAATCAATTGAATCTTAGATCCTCATACCACACGTACGTACATAGTAACATATTCATAGATAAGCCTAGACCAATATACACACAAATTATAAATGTGTGTGTAAAGTACATAAGTGATATGATATTGATCGGATTATTGCGTAAGGTATTATGTAAGAAATATATCTATAAACGGACAAGGTCGAATATGTAGAGTTACTTTACTTTGTATTGGTAGGCTGGTTTTGTAGTATGTTTATTTTTAAGTGACTGGATAGAGCCTGATTTATTTATAATTTGTCCGAGTTGTAAAAAACCAATACAGAGTATTACCACCTCACCTCATACCAAGATATCGCCGCTATACAGTCTCTGTAAAGTCTACCTACATCATCATCATAACACCCCATTAATTTCTTATTGCAGGGACGGTCCTTCTCCCGTGACGGAGGGATACACTGCCTACCAATACCACGCTGACCAGACGGATGGTTCTATAACCATCCGTCTGGTTAAATTCAAATTCAATTAAACCCTATGGTGTAATTACAAGTTTTCTACTTTTTGGTTAAAAAAAAAAGAATAAACCTATCTAAGTTGGATTGCTCTAAGTCTCTCAGTTTGAACATAATTGAATTATGGCAAGTAAATATGATGGCTAAGGACGATTATGGCAAACAATATTAGTACAAATGAAATTATGGAAAATGAAAATTCGGGCAAATGAAATTCTGGCAAGTGGAGGTATAAGCAACCTAACTGTATATTATTAGTTGGCCAACTATCGTCGTTATCTGGTCTCTGCAGCAGGACATTTATTTACTAATACAATTCTAGTACATAGAGCAATTTATATAAATAAAGATTCCCCTCATGTGTTTCACAATATTGTATGAATGTATTGCATCATACAAAATTGTGGACAGGGACGACAGGGGACTTAGTAGGACATTTGAACGATCTATTGCTTCATAATCATAAGGTGCAATAACCTTTGTGGTATTATTGATATTAGACGAAATTGAACTGTAATTCTATTAACATTAGATACTGTTTTTGTTTGTGTATGTTTTGAAGGACTTTTGAAAAGGTAGTTTTGTTAAGTAATCGTAAAATTCAGTTATGGGTAGTCATGTAAAGTTCAATGTTACACTGTTCATAGCTATCCACAATTTAAAACAGCTTGACACAAGATTCAACTTCAATCCTAAATAAAAACAACCAGAGAAGACAAAACAATACCAGAGCAACAGTTTATAATAACCAATTTGTTTACTTGGTTGATTAACAGTAATTTCATATTTTTAAAGAAAGAATCTAGTTAGAATTAATACTTAAATGATCTTTATAAAATTTCTACGACTTCGATAAAGGTGGTCTTATTAACCACCATTTATACTTAGTTAGTTCTTTCGAGTATTATATTGCACAGCTAAAAACATGTCACTCTTTTAATGACGGAGGAAGAACATTATAAGTAATAATAATAATAATAATAATAAGTTTTATTTGCAGTCCACTTATAACTAAATACAATTTTAATGGTAGCCACACTAGGCAATGCCTGTATCGAGGCTACAAAACAAAAACGATTACAAGGACTAATACTTCAACTAAAATACAACTTAAACTTAAACTAGAATACAAAATAAAATTATCTTTAAAATAAAATTTGAAATGAGTTTCTGTGTGTGTGTGTGAGTGTGTGTATGTATATGTTGAGTAGTGTTTATGTGTGTGTGTGTGGGTATAAATAATATTAAGCAACTATCTTAAGTAATTGTTCAGTCTCTTCATAATTAAACTGACTAAGAAAATGTTTCACTTTCAGTTTGGTCTCGCGCATTGTACTACGTTTAAAATCACATTTCTTTACTATTTTGTTATACAAATATGGGAACTTATGATTTTGAAAATGTTGTGCAAATGAAGTTTTCACAGCTACAATACCAACTTTAAATATTCTAGAGCGAAGCATTTTATCATAATCAGATGAGTTTATAACTAGCTTGTGTGTGTACAAAATAGCCCTATGTATATACAATTGACGAACACTAAGTAACTCAGCCTCTTTGTATAGTTCTAACGTTGGGAACCGTATGGGTTTCTTCATCATAACTTTTAGAACCGCCCTCTGAGCTCTTTCAAGGGATATCAAATTTGAAGTACATGTGCCTCCCCATACACTTATGCAATACGTCAGGATAGACTGGCAAAGAGACACATAAACATTTCTAAGGAGGTCCAAGTCAGCTACATCTCTTAGTTCCCTAAATACATATATAAGTTTCCTACATCTGGCCGTTAGTGCAGCTATGTGATCATTGAAAGACAGTTTTTCATCAATCAGTACTCCAAGATATTTTACACAACGGGTTCTTTTCATCACACAGCAACTACAATGAGTGCTATCACCAATCTGTCGCTCTTCGCATGTGTGTATTTTAATATCTGGGCTGACTACTGGTGACGAAATAATGGTTTTGTGAAAGCAGATGAACTTCGTTTTTTCTGGATTGAGTGTTAACAGGTTGTTATTGAGCCATTTGGCTATTGTTGCCATTCCTAGTTCTGCCTTCACAAAGCAATCATCCCAAGTTAAATCATTAAAAATAACGGCAGTGTCATCAGCATAACATACAATTTTAGCATTCGGTAAAGATATAGTGGCTAACTCATTAATATATATCAAGAATAGTGTTGGACCTAGCACACTACCTTGTGGAACTCCAAAACTAATAGTTTTGGAGGAACTGTGCCAAGATTCCACTTTTAAACATTGTTTCCGTTTAGTCAGATAACTTTCGAACCACTGTAGGGCAACACCGCGAATACCAATGTTTTCTAGTCGCCTTAAAAGTATAGGAATAGCCACGGTGTCAAAGGCTTTCGCCAAGTCTAAATATACTCCTATGCAAGCGTTTCCATTATCTAGGTGAGTGACTATTTCATTAGTTAACGAGCTAATTGCATCTTCTGTGGATCTACCTTTTCGGAAACCAAATTGAGCGCTAGATAGTACATTATTATCTTCTAAGTATCTTACTAATCGTTTATTTACAACTCTTTCTAAAATTTTTCCAAATACAGGAAGTAGGGATATGGGTCTATAATTATTCGGAGAGCTCGGCTCTCCTCCTTTATGTATAGGAACTACAACTGCTGTTTTCCAGTCCTGAGGCACAACTCCTGTCAATAAGCTATGATTTATTATTTGTGTTAGAGGATCTACTATTTGATTTTTTATTGTTTTAATTAAGTTACTAGAAATACTATCCAAACCCGGCGAACTATCTACCTTTAAGCTAGAGATTATGTTACTTACTTCAATTGTATCAGTGGGTTGAAAGAAAAAAGAATTTGCAGGAAGATGTGAAATTATAATTTGTTGTGATAACTCGAGTGTGGTGGATTTTAATTTATTAAGAATATTATTAGCATACGATTCACCAACAGACAAGAAGAAATCATTACAAGTATTTACAGCTGTTAAAGGAGAAGTATCCAGATTAAGTAACTGAGATGCCACAGTATTTGTTGGACCATTTCTGTGTGTAATTTCATTAATAGTGCGCCAGAGCTTACGAGGGACATTTCTATATTTGTTTAACAAATCTGTGTTATAGTCAGTCTTAACTTTACGTAATAATGTATTATAAAAGTTTCGATATCTACAGTAAACTATTGACTTAATATTTTCTTTTGGCATATTCTGAGCTTCAATATGAAGCTTATCACGTACACGTGAACATCTAAGTAGTCCTTGAGTCATCCAAGGTTTGAGTATAACTTTAGAGTGACGGATTTTAATTTTTGTAGAATTGGCATCGACTACATTTTTAATAATGTTTATAAAGGAATCAGTCATATCAGAAACATTTTGTATATTATTTAATAATGACCAGTTTACATTATTTAATTCCTCTGCAATTGAATCGTACTTTATACAAAGTTTGTACCTGGGAGATAGTGGTATGTTTGGTGTGGCATAAGTTAAGGCGGCGATTACTATGTTATGGTCGGTTATAGCAGATGGGCAGACCATTGTTTCTATTTCTATGTGTCCTTTATAGAATACATGATCAAGGCAGGCATTGTTTCTTGTAGGTATATCCACAGCGGGTCTTAAACCTAATTCCGCCATAGCGCAGAGATATGTCATAGCGTCTCTAGAGTTAGGGTCTTCGATATGTATATTAATATCACCCGTGAAAATCATGCATGGTTTTGGATTTAACGTCAACAGTATATCGTGTAAAGAGTCAACAAAAGTGGTTGAGTTTTTAAATGATGGTGATCTGTATACTCCCACAACTGTTATGACATTTGGTATAACTATTGCTAAGCATTCTGCATCAGAGATATGGGGTTCAAAAACTTGAGGAGACCATATTTCTTTAACGAATGCCACTATACCGCTTGCTTTATTTATATAATTGGTAGAATAAAATGTCCTATAACCCTCTATATAATGCAATAACGAGATTTCACTGAGCCAGCATTCAGTCAATACTATTACGTCAAAATATGAATTTATACGCTTTAGAGTTAACAAAAAACTGTTAAGATGTTTATTTATACTCCTTATGTTGAATGTTAAAACCTTAATTTTATGTGTGCTTAAAATTGGGTAACAATCCTCGACAATATCAATAGAATGGCATTTCGGATTATACGAATTATCGATACATTGTAATAGATCAAGTGTGGCCATTATAAATAAGAATTATTATTGTTTTAATAAATAGATGGGACATTACGTTTGGTACCATGTCTATATCATAATGTAAATATAGAATACAATATTCGAGAGGATTGTTATATATGAGTATAATGTAAAGTGTTAGGGTGTTAGTTAAGCATTGAGATGTATAGTAATTATGTAGGCATGTGTGTTTGTGTATATGTTTCAAGTAAAAGTAGTGTGAGATAACAATAGATGTTGTAACATCTTTAGTAGGTTTACAACATATAAGAGTTAAGTGTAAAAATGAAGTAAAAAAATTATTTAACATTCTAAAACTAATTTTGAAGAAAATGAGTAGTAACATTAATAAAAAGTATTCAAAAAAGGAATTAAAGCAATATAGCATAGGGTAGTATGATATCTTACAAGTTAGGCATTGCGGGTGGGCCTCCGAGGTGTTTATCCAGATCTTCTGTTGTTTGGATGCGAATGGCAGGATAACTATGGCTATAACTAAAGTAGTTTCCAATCTCATTCTAATAATGTCTGTGTAAAAAGAAAGAAAGAAAATTTTACACAAATTTTACAAAACTTAAAGCAAGAATTCTTGAAATATCTGCAGTGGGCCATAACAAGGATATTATGAAGACAATATTCTTAGCTAACTGTGACACATCGGAACTTACAAATTCTAGGAATGCATTTCTATGTTAACAAACCTCTATGAATTTAGTTCTATTTAATCAAAACAATAGTAAATTATCTTATTTATTTATACAATTATGTAATGTTTAAAATTTTAAATAGTGCTATAAAGTATAAAATGTTATTAAATGAGGAAATAGATAACAAGTATTAGTTGCTTGATAGTGTGGTACAGTCACGAGCAATAATATGTACACATTTTCAAATTTTCTAAACTATCTGCACGTTTATCTAGACATTACAATATCAAAATGAATTCGTAATTTAGAAGAGGTTCCGTACAGTTTTGAATTAATCTTCGAATTTTCAATTTTGGATTGGCAGAACTTTAGATAACTGGTTTACAAAATGCGAAAATGTGTACATATTATTGCTCGTGACTGTAAAACTAGATTTTACCTTGTGTAGAGGATTCTACAAGGTAGCGCCTTGAACCCCGTTTGTTAGAGACTAAGAAAATATTATGGCTGCACCCTACTCTGGCGTCCTAGAGATATCTTAAGTGGCTTGGGTGCTATGATAGCCCCTCGAAAGTTTGCGACACGGATATCAAAATCCCCCCATATAAACCCTTGCATTAAGCGGTAGTTGAGGCCAAGCCAGCCCTGTCCCTCGTCCGTCGCATCCAACTATCTGGTCATCCTTCTGAGGTCTCCATACTTTTTGACTGGAGGGCGCCATACGCTACTGTCAATTCGTGGTCTTCTCTCAAAGACACGTCTGATATAACAAGTAGTCCTAATTTTAAACGGCCATAGGGCTCTCAAGGTGGCAATATTTGGAGGAGGCCTATGTCCAGTACTGCACGTCAATTGGCTGAGATGATGATGATAATACGGCTCTGAGTAGAGTTAACGACTTATGAAAGAACTCTGACCATACCCATCCCTAAAATGACCTCGACTAAGTGGTATTATCGTTTATTGAGCCATGGTTTTTATTAGGTCTTAGGAGCTTATTATATGACCACATTAGGGTGCTACGTGGGTGCTGTCACTCAATCACGTAGACCCCGTACTAAAGTCCTTTTACCTTCCAAGATAATTTTTATCTCTAAAAAGGTAAAAACAACATAAAGTTAATATTATGCTTAGATATGTTAATGTAACTATTAAGAGATACACTTATTCTGTCACGTTGTCCGGAAGTATAGAGTACCTTGGGGTTGTCCTTAGATACCTTTATTCGCCTTATAATTATAGTTATTCTTAGTATTTACATACTTATTTATATGTGATATAATTACAATGACTAATTATCTATAGTAAAAATAAATGTAACTGGTTTATGTATAGAGTTTCCCTGCGTGTTGTAATCAGAAATGAAGAGATTCGCATGAATACCAAAGCGACCGACATAGCGCGAAGAACAGACAGCCGTTGGGGCAGAAAAGTTGAGGAATAATGATCGTGTACCGGTATGAACAAGATGGGCAGACCCCTTATACGTGAATGGGCCTTTAACCCTATTGTGAAGAAGCATTTGTCCAGAATGACAAGGTGATGAAGAAGGAGTGAATTTTTTTTACTACCTACCATCCGTTGTCCCTGTGGTGACGGAGTAAGAATACAATATGTCACCACCCAATCTCATCCCATGGGTGTCGTAAAAACCGACTAAGGGACTATCCGTGAATATTATCTTTACGAAATAAAAAGAAGGAAAACTTGAAATTAAGCCCTGTACCAATCCGTCTGGCCAGCGTGGTATTAGTAGGCCAAGTATCCCTCCGTCACGGAAGGAGCAGTGGGGCAATAATGGGCTGTTATGATGACCTACCATCCGTTGTCCTTATTTCAGTATGGTAGTCGCGCTTTTCATTAAGTTCTATATTATTATGGTGAAATTAACAGCTTTTACAATTTTTCCCCTGAAATTAAATATTTTCATCTGTATTTATCCCAAATCTATATCTAATAAAGCGATCCCATTGCCTAACAAATGGAAAGGCTCGGTTTCCATAGCGCCTTGACACGCCGCTCCTTTCCTAAGTCGACATTTGTACTTACGCAAGTGTTCCACGCTTGCTTGCACTATCCTTGAGTATTTTGCGTAATAGTTACCTCATTGAGTTAATGTCGGTTGTGTTGGATAGATGGCGTTGTTTAATAAAAAGTTTTATGGTAGAATTGTCCTTCGGTAAGGTGTTCGAAAAGGGTTTAATATTTTTTTTAATTTTTGCTCTAGTTTACAGATTTTATTTGAGGTTCATTTTGTAGATGACAGCTCTACCGTGAAAGAGAGGTCACGGGTTTGAATCCCAACCAGGACAATTATGAGTGCGATCCATAAGTTACAGTACTGAGATTGGATGTTCTGAGTGTTCGTTAAATTAATGTTTGTAAAGTTTGCTACACAGGGTATGCAGTAACCTTAGTGCAGTATTTGTATTCTTTAAGGCAAAGATTTACGATCGGGTAATATACGTCAAACTGTTAATAATACGTCTACTTGTCATAATGTCCAAACTTCAAACTTTAGTGACAAATTGACAAAGTCCCAAATTGTATAAATGTAAAAAACGTGAATGAGTCTAAACACCCTGATTACAATATGGGCCAAGTGACACAATGACCAATTGTAATAATTCCTTCTCATCAAAATGTACAACTGTTAATATACCAAAAAAAGGACTGCCATTGTGTTTTCAATTTCACATGGATTAACAGATAACAGAAAAATTGAATAAAAAAATACTTCTGGCATATATTGCCTGTTTTATTTTTTATTGTTGCCCCCAATTTTTGTGCCCGGAATAATACCTACCAAAGAATTGGCTACGTCGTCGTAGTTAATATAATATATCAATCAATCAACTAGCCTATCGCCGTCCACTGGTGGACAAAGGCTTCTCTCTACACGCGCCACAGAACACGGTCCTGCGCTTTCCCCATCCGGTCCGACCCAGAGACCTTTTTGAGGTCGTCGGTCCCCTTAGCTGGGGGCGTCCTACACTACATTATTATTATTCTCTTTATTTACATTTTTTTTAACAGAATCAATATGCCTGAGTGATTCTCCGGGACAGTAACATGCCCCACATTGTCAACTGTACCATTCTTTAAAATGTATTTCCGATAATTCTTAGTCATTACGACTTTGTCCATAATTGCAAATACAAAACCTTCGGCTTCTCCAAAGAGATCACCGAATCGCAGCCAGGACACAGATGATAATGTGTCAATATTATCATTATTATTTTTTCTCCATAATATTATATATAATAATAATAATATTATCCATTACCAGATTAAATATCTCTTAAAGGGCCTCTACGTCTTGGCTTCGGCCCGATGTATGCCTTCCAAAGAACCGGGTATCCAATAGACCCGAGTATTATGGACAAGAGAAACATAATATTATATAATACTTAAAAACGAATAATTACTATTCGTAAGCGGCCAGTGGCAACCTCTATGTAAACTTTTTCAAAATTAAGCAAATTGACAAAATAACATTATAACATCATGACTATTTATCTTTAGTACATTTTAACAATTGATCATTTTAACAAAGAGTCAATGTAACAGTTGGACATAATCGAGCTTTAGGCTTTTTGACAATTGGAGAATTACAAGCTTTTGGCTTTTTGACAATTGTACGATTACAAGCTTTTGGCTTTTTGACAATTGGACGTATATTACCCGAATTCAGATTTACTAGGGGACAATGTTCCACGACATGTCAAGCGAAGCCGGACGGTTTTGCTAGACATATCTAACGACATTGCGCGACGACGCAACGTTGTCATGTCAAAAATGTTGCAAGACATGTCGAGCAAAGTCCGGCAACGTCGCGCTATTTCACGCTACGTCGCTGGCGACACGTGTCGTGGGACATTTTTCCCCTAGTCTATCTTTGCTTTTAAACACAAAAATTAAATAAAAACAGGCAGAGACCACCCAGTGCGATTTACTACGATCCTTATAAACGTGATTTGCTTGGTCTACATTCATTCATAATCTTCATACATTATTATACAAATAAAACTGTACCCAATTCTTAGAAATTGATAAAACCTCAATAATTAAGTACATATTACAGCTAAACATAATCAGTGATACCTACTCATTCATTCGTGACGATAACGAAGAAATGCTATTCAGAAAACGACAATATGTTTCCAGTAAATATAAACATCATCATAACAGCCCATTAATGTCCCACTGCAGGGACGGGCCTCCTCCCGTGACGGAGGGATGCTTGGCCTACTAATACCACGCTGGCCAGACGGATTGGTATAGGGTATAATTTCAAGTTTTCCTTCTTTTTAATTCGTAAAGATAATATTCACGAATAGTCCCTTAGTCTGGTTTTACGACACCCATGGGATGACATGGGGTGGTGACATATTGTATTCTTACTCCGTCACCACACGGATCGGGATGCAATACGCTACCCATTTAAAATTCCTTCACTTATATCTAAACTACACAATTTTTAGTCACAAGTACAAATTATCGTGCAACCAAATGCATAAATTTCGTAACATTTATAAATTGCAATAACCTGCGCTGTAGTGTTATACGAAATTATTTGCTAAACCTTAACAATGTTGCGACAAACAAATATGTCTACCTTTTTAGGGTTCCGTACGCAAAGGGTTAAAACGGGACCCTATTACTAAGTCTCCGCTGACCGTCCGTCTGTCTGTCACCAGGCTGTATCTCATGAATCATGAGAGTTACACAGTTGAAATTAAAAATCGTTAAAAATTCGGTTAATTTAACTTTAGTTGACAAATTTTCATACAATAGGTAAGACAATTTGACAACTAAAGTTAACTTAACCGAATTTTTAACGATTTTAAGGAACGAGAATTGACATGCAGATCATGTTTTTCTGTTAAACAAAATAATAAAAATATAGGGGTTCCCATACAACAAACGTGATTTTTTGCTCGTTTTTGCTCGACATTGATAAAGGCTACAGATAGACACTTAAAATGTTTACAAAATAAAAAATGAAAAAGTTATATATTCACTTTAAAAACAAACACTTAAACAGAAATAAAATAAATATTTAAGATAGGCATAGGTCGGTCATACAACTAACGTGATTTTTTGGCCGTTTTTATAGACAATGCTACGGAACCACGTCGTGCGCGAGGCTGACTCGCACTTGACCGGTTTTTATTGTCAATAATTTTCGTAATACAAATTCTAACTTTATAATATTTTGTAAGAATAAATATGTTATATTGATTCGACATTATAGTTTGTAACATATATGTAATGTTGAGTGTCTGTATGTCTGTTTATCACGATATTTCTGGTTTACATAGTTGCTTTTAATTGATTTACGATGTTGTGAAAAATAATATTGCTTTTGGGTATTACAAAAGAAAAGAAATGATTTTATTGTAATAAAGTGTAATATGCAATTTCATTAGTGTTTTTCACAGGGTATCTGCAATGTTTTGGACTAACTTGAAACTATACAATTCAAATAAAATACAAATTATTTGATCAAGAGTTAAGTGAGTAGCTTAAGGTTCTGCGGTAACAAACATTTGAAAAAGTACAACGCAATTGAGAACCTCTTTTTGGAGTCGGTTAAAAACGGCTATCTAAAATAAATCTTTGAAGTATTGAAGCTGTTTACTTATTGCGTAAAGTTTTCAAATTTTTTTTTATTATTTTGTAACATTTGACGCAAAACAATCTGTTAAAACTAAGAGAGGAGAACCGATTGTTAAGAATTTGGTCTAGATAAAGATCTACTTTTGCTTAGTACCTCTGGAGGGATGTGGTGAGAAATATGTAAATATAAATAGCAATAAAGGGTTATGCATATTATGACATGGAAAATTAAATATTTAGGAGTAATATCCAGTACACGGATAAATTCTATTACACACAGTACTGCCATAACTACACCCAACGGGACATGCATGCCCATCATCCTTACTAAACTGATTGCCGCAACCATAACTCAGAGTCTGATAACCATTTTGGGCAATATAACCATTTTGGGCATTATTATTATTTTGGGCATTATAACCGTTTTGGGCAATATAACTATTTTGGGCATAACCGTTTTGGGCATAATAATCATTTTCGCAGCCGTAAGTCTGGGATGGGTTATAACAGTTTCTGGATACGCAAGTGCAATCACTGTCGTGTTGGTATGAGGTACCAACATTCCGGTATGAAGGGTCGCATGTCGTAAGGACTATTATAGGTCCGTCGTAGTTTTGTATGTGGATCGTTGTTTGGCAATCGGGACATGCGTTGATGGTAACCTGAAAAAAATGGAGTTATTAGAGTATCTGCGGTATTAATCTTCGTGTGGTGACGGAGTAAGAATACAATATGTCACCCCGTCTCATCCCAGGGGTGTCGTTTTTAGTAGAGTATTCAAAGGTTAGTTACCGAAGTGACTGACATAGCAATAGGAAATAAAGAGCCCGTTTAAAGGCCGATTTACACACATCAGTGAAGTCACAGTTCCGACACAGTACCGGCACAGAGTGAAATATTTTTCATACAGTTTCTATGACCGCACAGTGCTCTCAGTGTCAGTGCCGGCGAACACATTTTTTGTACTGTAGCACTGATACTGAACTGAACGAACACGGAATGGACGGAACGGAACTGTGACAACTGTTGTGTGTGAATCGGCCTTTAAGAGACAATGCACCGCACCTAGCTCAATGACCATCAGTTCTATATGGATAGAGCAAAAAGGTAGTGGAACAAATAGTTATAAAAAAAAAAATTGTATCATACTCACAGACAAGTACAAACCAGCAACCAATAGTCCCAACACCCCCCACATATTTTATACAATTATATACAAACACTTTAAAACTGAATGTATATTTTCGATCAAGACATAACTTTTTATACATAAAAATTATCAATTTTAAGAAAATTACATAAATAACCAAAATTTAATCTTGCTGATGTAGCGAAAAAATCACGTACTAATCACCGTCCAAAATTTTGCCACTATTGGACTCATACATCACCTAAGTTTCTTGTAATAAGATACATTTTTAATGAATATCTTCTTCTTAACAGCCCATTAATGTCCCACAGCAGGGACGGGCCTCCTCCCGGGACGGGGGGATACTTGGACTACTAATACCACGCTGGCCGGACGGATTGGTATAGGATTTAGTTTCAAGTTTTCCTTCTTTTTATTTCGGAAGATAATATTCACGGAAAGTTCCTTACTCGGTTTTTACGACACCCATGGTATGAGATAGGGTGGTGACATATTGTATTCTTACTCCGTCACCACACGGAGAGTGGTGACCTGTAGCCACAAACAAATAAAAAAGATTTTCCATTAACACAAGTTTATTACAATAAGGAGGTCGTATTAAAACTATCGTATGTTATAACATGAATACATTTGATTAGCTGTTATTAGCAATGGTCGTAAAAAGAGTGCTATCTACACTTTATCAATAGTCACATGTGGAATAGTGTGTCAGCACGCGACATAGCATGCCACGATAGATTTGTATGGATAAGACTATTGCTTGCTGTTTATTTTATTATATGACTAGCGGCCCATCCCGGCTTCGCACGGGCCTTACTTTCCCGCTTTTCTGTTGATGTTTTTCCTGAATTTTCTTTGCTATAAACCTCACGGAGCCCGAGACCTTTCCAACGAATGCAAAACCGTGGAAATCGGTTCGTGAATTCTGGAGTTATAGCGTCAGGAAGGAAAACCCGACTTATTTTTATATAGTAGATATTAAATTAAATCTTAATTATATACGTAAATTGTAATAGTTAATATAAAAGTATTAATGTAACTTGTAAGAGAATCAACGATCTCGCAGTTAAACTACGCAAGCAGTTTTGTGACCCAATGTACTTAAATAATACGTAAATCAATATGCAATAAATAAATGATCTATCCATCCATTTATGTTGTGTAGTAGGTATTACTATTTCTTACCAACTTAAAGGGTTTGTCGCAAAATTAGACTAAGGGCAAATAGAATCGAAGGGAAATTCCAAACCCTATAACAATCTGCATTACATAATTCTGTGTTAGAAAAGCAAAAAAACATAAATTACTATTTGGTATAATAGTAACTTAATTTCTTCTAAAGTAACAGTAATTTAAGAATATTTGTAATAAATATAACATCGGTAATGTTCTTATTAATTTATCAATTATCATTCTAACTATTATCTCATGGAGGGCGAACCATTGCCACACACCATCATTGTGCGAAAAATGTATCTGGGTGCTTTTGACGTAGTTTGAGGCAATTCTAACATACTATATGTTTTAATCATTACCTATCTCAATGCTCAAAACAATATTTAAAATCTCACACGTTCTACAAAGCGTTGTGCATGTCCATGATATTCTTACGTAGCTTGTCCCGTTACGTAGTAGTAGGTTAGTATCCGCCGAGCACATCCCTGTGATGCTGTACATCCAGGGTTGTACGAAACATAAACTTTTATAATATATACTTTTATGTAACCACATGAATTGGTAAGTTCTCGTCACCACAAGTAAAGATGCCACTTCCCCATCAAACGCCATAGGTGTTGATAAAAGCGTCTAAGGGAATGTTTGCAAAAACTATTTCTTCAATACATAAGAAGAATCCGGAGTGGCGGAGTAAGAATACAATTTGTCACCTCATCATCTCATCCCAAGGCTGTCGTATAAACCGACTAAGGAACTGATCGTGAATATTATCTTTACGAAATAAAAAGAAGGAAAACTTGAAATTAAACCCTATACCAATCCGTCTGGCCAGCGTGGTATTGGCAGGCCAAGTATCCCTCCGTCACGGGAGGAGGCCCGTCCCTGCTGTGGGACATAAATGGGCTGTTATGATAAGAAGAATTCCTTGGGTAAGAGACCTGTCGTTTAATGGGAACTCAAAACGCCTTGAATGATGTAACGGATTATAAATCTAGGCATTGAATAAAAGTGCTTACGAGAATTCTTTTGGGATAGTCTAGTAACGATATTTAATCACGATTATGTCATTTTGGTAATCCTATCATACTATATATTATAAATGCGAAAGTTTGTGAGGATGGATGGAAGGATGTTTGTTACTCTTTCACGCTAAAAGTAAGTACTGAACGGGTATTGATGAAATTTAGAGTATAAGTAGTTTAGGGTGTTGAATAACATGCTACTTATACTACGCAGGTGAAGTCGCGGGCATCAGATAATGGTGTAATAATACAGACATTATGACGCCTTTTTATTTTGGTAACCTCTGTGGCTTAGTGGTAACGGACTCAAACCACATCCAGGCTAAAGATAATAATTGAAGTAGATTTTACAAGTGTTAAATACATGAGCCCCATATCATCATAACAGCCCATTAATGCTCCACTGCAGGGACGGGCCTCCTCCCGGGACGGAGGGATACTTGACCTACTAATACCACGCTAGCCAGACGGAATGGTATAGGGTTAAATTTCAAGTTTTCCTTCTTTTTATTTCGTAAAGATAATATTTACGTATAGTCCTTAAGTCGGTTTTACGACACCTATGGGATGAGATGGGTGATGGGTGACATATTGTATTCTTCACCACACGGAGAGTCCTAAGTTAATACTTAACAGTGATGTGCGAACCCTATAGAATATCCGTGCGTTAGTGGGTAAGCGTGTTACGTGACGTCACAACTCACAAGTGCGAGTAACGTTTGTAACAAGCGGCTAACTATGGCAACTACAACACTATACACGAGTACGGTGACCATGAAATATTGTAGTCGGGCAGAGTTCGTTCGATTACTTATAACGATGGCAGACCTTAGTGTCATGAAGTCCGTTTGGGATTTAAATAGGTAATTATCACACACCTATTGCTTAGCATTTTTTTGTTAAATTTAAGTTTTTATTAGCTAATTAGCTAACCCGTGCCCACTTCGTGGGACGGCGAAAGAAACGCGTCCCCTTTTTAAACATATTTCATTACTGCTCCACTCCTATTAGTCATAGTGTGATAATATATAGCCTAAGACACTCCCCGATAAATAGACTATTCAACACAGAAAGAATTTTTAAAATCGGTTCTGTAGATTCAGAGATTACTCCCTACAACGTCACAAACACTCTTTTACTTACTTTTTTATAATATTAGTATAGATTATATTAGCCCATTTCTGTTATTTAACACCTATTTAACAGCCCACTCTATATCTAAATCTGAATAGCTATTACGACGGTTTACACATACAAACTTATCATGTTTGCGCTTTGCATTAAGCGGAAATCGAATAGAATCTTCCTGAAATCAAAACCATTAAGCGACTGCCGTGTCAACCAAATGCAGATTTACTTCTAATTTACCGATGCAGCAGACAAAGCTCATATCAATCAAAAATATTTATTAAAAATACACTTCCTGTTTATAAAAATATTAATAAGAAAGAGAAAAATTAAGACTCAAACTAAAATATTCGAATAAAAATACCGTTAAAATATAATTTAACAAATAGACCGGTTTTTAAAATGTGCAATATTATATTAAATAACATATAACTTTACATAATATTATATTTAATTAATACAAAATCAAGTTCAAATATCTTATTTTGTAAATTATTGATTTTATCACGTGTAATATTTTTTTCTCACGGTATTTCTAGGAAATGAATTGGTTGAATAATTCTCTTGTATATCATTCACATTGACGTATACGAAATTCAAATTAATAAGTAATATTTTCGTTTTAATAAATCTAAATTTATTTTGTCATTTAAACGCAAAAATGTTTTCACTTCACGAGGTCTTGTGCCCTTTAGGGCCGGGGAATTTACACGGGTCGTTTTTTGCAGTGCTGTGCAAATTCTCCCTTGCGGCCTAGCCGAATTGCTATTTAGATGGTCAATTTACACCGCGCGGCAAAAATCGTGACCGTAGTCACCCGTGTAAACCCCCTATAACACTTATTGGGTTTCTGCCGTCCTGATTTCATATATGTACTACATATTTGTGCTACATGTACATAGCGACATCTAGACGAAGTTGAACCACAATCAGCATGAATATAATTTGTATTGATATGTCCCGGAATCAAATCCATGACCACTGGCATGGCATGCTAATATTATATACTACTAAGCCACCTTAACAAACAATTTAATGTAAAAACCGCGAGGTATGCATAAAATATGGAAATATTCTATCAACATTGCTACGTTATAAATACTTTCCCCCTTACTCATGAACGCCTCTTAAATTTTAGTCAATTGATTAGCTTAAATTCTTACGGTTTTGTTTGGTATAAGGTTGGTTTTACTAATAAAAATCTTGCTGAACTTTTTTCCTTTAAAAAGACAACTCCCGCACTAGGGATCATGCCCTGTGTCGCGGGGACTTTTACAATCATCAATTAACGGACACAAAGAACACCCAGACTCAGGACAATAATTTGTGGATCTCACAAATTATTGTCCTGCGTGGGGATCGAACCCACAACCTCATGCGCGGCAGCCGCTGGCTCTACCGGCGCGCCACCGAGGTCGTCGAACTGTGATTAAATTTAAGAGGCCTTTATGAGTAAGGGGGTAATACATTAGTGAATAAAATAGGACATTAGTACGAATATTTATTACTATTCCGGTATAATTAATTTATAAAATAGTTTAAGCTATCATAACACAACAACATTTTATTTAGTACTCTAATTTGAATACATATTGAATTTGTTTACCAAAACTAGCATTTTATGTGTATAATTTTAGACTTCATTAAGCAATAAGTAAATAAATTAAACTAAAAATATTATTTGCCAATTTTTGATTCATATTTCTTCCTTGTTTTAATCACAACAACAAAGGATATGCATGCATTTACGTTTAATGTTACTTTTCTTGTTTAAAAATTCTTGGGGACGTTTTTTTTGTTTTCAATAATAAACACAAAAGTTTACTTGACCTCAGAATAACTATCAATTCATTCTCTTTTTTTAGAAACGCTATGGGCAGCCTTAGAACTCTGAGACTTTTCCAAGCACCAACTTAACAAATACAAGACAACAAAGTCCAGGGAAATTAATCAATTGATCGCACAAAACACGTCATCACGATAGCACTTAGACCAATTTAAAAAGAATAAAAAAATATCCTAAAATTTCTTCCCAACATCACAGTCACAGTACAAACTCTGTTACCACGACACGGATGGCACTGTGAATAGGATCAGTAAAGTATGGCACCTTATAGTACACTTAGTACATTATAGTAACTGGTATTGACCTAATAACATCTGTGTCTATAAACTGAACAAAGATGAACGTTACAAAAAAAAAATTACCGCGTGACATTATGGTATTAGTCAATAAGTGTGTTTATGGTTTATTTTGCCGTGTGAATTAAGATATCTATTGTTATGTTTTTTTGGAGCTAATTGGGCCACTGCTGATCTTAAATGGGTTTGTATTTAATAGGTATCTATGAGTTGAAATTAATTACTTAATACTATGTACATGGCAAAGTTTTAGTTTTGGTATAATAAATTTCATCATCATCATAACAGCCCATTGATGTCCTACTGCAGGGACGGGCCTCCTCCCGTGACGGAGGGATACTTGGCCTACTAATACGACGCTGGCCAAACGGATTGGTATAGGGTTTAATTAAAAATATGTTTAAACAAAAAGTGTAAAAGGTTAAAATATTTGAGAAATCTAAAATCCGTTTTTAGTATAATTAATATATAATTTTAATTCTTGTTAAAATAATAAAACAATATTGTACAAATATTTTTTTACACTTGTTTTTACCAAAGTTTACTGTTAATAAAGTATAAACAACATAGTTAACTCAAGTCTAGTTTAAAGACATCCTTGTTTTGATTATTTATACCGAAGTAACAACAAAATGAAAATAGCTGGCATTCCTAGCTATTTATTTCAAGACTGCCAGTACCTATTAGTTTGACATTCATATTTTCATGACTGCATTTACTCAATTACGCTCACTAATAAAATTATCATCATTGAAGTTACAACAAAATTAAAAAAGTGGACATTCATTATGCTATTTATTTCCAAACTGCATTTACACTAATCATCAGGAAGTTAAAGTGACATTTAAAGTATTTTTCTAATTTAAAAACCAATTCTAAGTAGAACGTTGATACCGATTATAATCTTTATACAAATTCGTTTACATAGATGACTCACAGAAATTCCAAAATTTTTGAGATAAAAACCAAATTACTCAAACACAATAAAATTAAGATTTATGGTAACAATTTCAAAAATCAGATTTTTGAAAAAACCTCCTCTTTTTGGAGGACTATGAAATAAATATTTTATCGTGGACCCACAGAATGTTCATTTATTTATTCATTGTACCAATTAATTAAAAGACATACCTTATTTTAAGTTTGGCTAATTTCACCCTTAGTTATTTTTTCGAGTCGAAAAGACATAAGCAATTTGTTCAAGTCCATCATCTCAAAACTAAATATTTGCTATTTATGAATCACTAGCTGACCCGTGCCCACTTCGTTAGGCGGCGTAAAAAACGCGTCCGTTTTTTAAACATATTTCATTACTGCTCGACTCCTATTAGTCATAGCATGATACTATATAGCCTATGACACTCCCCGATAAATGGACTATTCAAAACAGAAAGAATTTTTAATCCAGATCCAGAGATTACCCCCTACAACGTCACAAACACACAAACTTTACCTCTTTATAATATTAGTATAGATTATAGTATAGATAGTTTTCATTTGTAATGAAGAAAGAATATTACATACATATTATAATGTACCTTTTTCTCATGGGGTTAAGTAAAGCCTACAAAGCCCCGTATTATAAAAATATTGTAATAGAACCTTCAAACTGCATTCGCAATAAAAATATTATAAAAAAAGTTTAGTAACCATTTTGTGTAATCTACATACATAATATTCTTAGTAAAATCGAGCGTTGCAAATGGTACATTTGAGTAACCTAATTCACTCTATCTTATAACTTACCCAATCAAAAATAAACTCTATTCCTTAGGCCATAGAACACATAACATCTTGATATAAACTTTAGTTTTGGTTTAGAATTACGTAACATTTTAAGGTCAAACTTGTTGCATAACGCCTTTGCGAGAACCGCCAGTATAAGTAGAGCTCTCGAATTGTTCTTTGAACCTAAATCTGTGTGAATTTTGTACGGTATAGGGAGGGGAGGAAGCTCTAGTTAGGTTGGTCGTATAGGTGATTTGTGTTAGCTAATTTTAGAATGTTACTTTTGTAATAATGTCAGGAATTATTGGTACTAATTTTGTTATTGTTGCAGTATGGTAGTCACTTATTTGTTTGTAAGAGATATTATTTGTCAATATATAAGATGAATAGGAGATCTGATGGTAAGCTACAGTGTGGTTTGTAAGTCAGAATTTGAAATTTAAAAAATAATCTATTTTTTTTTTATTTATAAATTCATACAATACAAAACTACGCTGATATATCCGTGTAGTGACGAAGTAAGAATACAATATGTCACCACCCCATTTCATCCCATGGATGTCGACTAAGCCGAACTAACCGACTAAGGGACTATCCATGAATATTATCTTTACGAAATAAAAAGGAGGAAAACTTAAAATTAAACCCTATACCAATCCGTCTGGGCAGCGTGGTGTTACCTAGTAGGCCAAGTACTCTGTAACAGGAGGAGGCTCATCCCTGCAGTGGGACATTAACGGGCTGTTAAGACAAAAGTACGCTGAACTAATACAATGGATATTACATCATAATCATCATCATAGCAGCCAAAAGACGTCCAAGTCCACTGCTAGACATAAGTCTCCTCTGAATGTTTCCTCCCTCCGCGGTCATGTGCCTCCCTCATTCATAGGTTTCCCGCCGTCCTAAATAGGTCCTCAGTCCACCTTATGAGGACTCTCCCATAACGGATAAATCATAACAGCCCATCAATCTCCCACTGCACGACGGACGGGCCTCCTCCCGTGACGAAGGTATATTTGGCATACCTACTAATACCACGCTGGCTAGACGGATTGGTACAGGGTTTGATTACAAGTTTTCCTTCATTTTATTTTGTTAAGATGATAGTTTCTTAGTCGGTTTTTACCACACCCATGGGATGAGATGGGGTGGTGACATATTGTATTCTTACTCCTTTACCACACGGAGATAACGGATAAATAAACACATATTTTTCTTTGAACACATACATATTATTAAACACAGAAACATCCACAAAATAAAAATAGCAACAAAGAATTAACCGCAAAAAAACCATTTTTAGCACATAATGTACCAACAACACACAATAGCGATATGTAATTATTGAGTGCTATGACCTAATCTAAAAACCTTGGCATGCATGCATAAAAACTGGGCCGTTTATGATGCAACAAGATTACGTCACATCTTCTTGGATCGATCAAGAGATTTGACCTACTTTTAGTACTTTATTGTTTTTATATAGAGTTAAGATGAAGATTTGTGGTGATAGATTGAAAATAGAGGTTGTCGTGTACAATTTGTAGGGTGTCGTAAAATACGACTAAATTGCTGATATTTTCCCGGCCAATAGGCTGTTTATCGTAAACTAGCTTTTGCCCGCAGTTTCGCTCGCGTTAAATTCGGGGTAGCACTGTTCCCCTTTCCTGGACACAGAAGAAAAAAACAAAAATAAGGTAGCTCATGTTACTCTCCATCCCTTCAACTATCTCCACTTAAAAAATCACGTCAATTCGTCCCAACTAACAGACACACTTTCCCATTTATAATATTGGTATGGATATCAACCGTAACGTAGATGGTTTACTATCAGTGATAACTCCAAAATTTTAGTTAAACTTTAATCCACATAACAATTTTGAAAGTCTTTTGAGAATAGGCATAGTGAACACCTTACTTATATAATGATTTTTCCGAGGGCTTACCTGGAGCCCTCGACACCAGTGGTTTTTATCGGTTTGTGTTCAACATGCCCACGACGCTAGCAGTACTCATTATCATAGGTTATGGTGTGGGTCTTAAACGCTGTCGAACTGTCGCTGCCAGCCGTAGTAAGCGCAATGGCCGGCAGTGCTGCTTACTGGGACGCGATGGTGATTAGATGGTTTGCTGAGAAGGAGACTGAGACCCCGATAAAAAAACCCTCTAACCCCTATAACTAAGTGGACAAGGAACACCATGGTTTTAAGTGGTCCAAACTTAAATTGTATCGGTGGCATGGTGGTCGCACAAGCGGCTGGCGAACAGAAGGTTGAGGATTTGAATCCCACGGCGGGATGTTCTTTGTGCCTCTAACCTGGATGTTTTTAGTCTAAAATATTCAGTCTAGGGCTTCTTCCGAGTGCAGGAGTTTTATTATTAAACTAGCTGACCCGTACCCACTTCGTCCTCCACTCCTATTAGTCATAGCGTGATATAGCCTATGACACTCCCCGATAAATGGACTATTCAACACAGAAAGAATTATTAAAATCCGTTTAGTACATTCAGAGATTACCCCCTACAACGTCACAAACACACAAACTTTACCTCTTTATAATATGTATTAGTATAGAAGTATAGATAAAAAAATTGACACACTATCATACCTACAAATATTAAATAACAAATTATTATTTAATAAGTAGTTATATTATTTAATTCGAAGGCCGCCATTTGGTTACACGATATGGGAAGTGAAACTAATTTTCCTTTTTATTTAAACAGCTGTTTAAATAGTCGTTTATTTAAAAAAAACATGTTTTGCATGTTGTGACAACTTGTCTGTCAACTTAAATGTTAATAACATTTAATTTTTTTGGTTCCGAGTGGTGACTGACTTAGAAAATATGGTATCACCACTCACCAATGAAGTGCTGAATAAGGAAACGGGCATTTTTCTTTGCAGTTGTTCCTTTTATTGTCTGACGTAGATCTAAATTTAAGGTACCATAGCGAATATTTTACTAGATATTATAAGCGTGTGGTGACGGAGTAAGAATACAATATGTCACCACCCCATCTCATCCCATTGGTGTCGTAAAAATCGACTAAGAGACTAACCGTAAATATTATCTTTACGTAATAAAAAGAAGGAAAATTTTAAATTAAAACCTATACCAATCCGTCTGGCCAGCGTGGCATTAGTAGGCCAAGTATTTCTCCGTCAGGGGAGGAGGCCCGTCCCTGCAGAGGGACATTAATGGGCTGTTATGATGATAAGCGAGTGTCATACAGGGCATATCATATCATGAGTAACCAGATATTTTATATCTTTACGAAAAGAAAAGAAGGAACACGTGATAAAAATCAATCTAGGTAATTTGGTCAACATTTTATTGGCAGTCAAATTTTCCATACGTCCTTGCAGAAGCCCCATCTATATTTTATTATCCTTTGCACGACTTATGTCCAATTATGAAAAATGACAACCAGTCTAAAAATGTCCAATCATAAAAATGTCCAACCAGAAAATTGTCTAATCATAAAAATGACTAATCATAAAGATTTCCTATCATAAGTCAAAGTTAATTCCTTTCCTTTGTGTATAGTTTCCAGCTGTATTTTTTCCCTTATCGACAAGTACGTTCCTATACATATTTTCAAAAAAAATTCTACAAAAAATGATATTCTGCAGATTAAATTTACTAACGAGTGAATAAAAGTGGATAGATCTGTTAAATTAATAAGATTAAATTTTTATATGTTATGTATTTCTTTATGTTTAAGAAAAGAAGAGAAATTAGTATTGGTTAAATTAGTAATGTTTTGTGCTACATATTCATTCTTTTTTTTACTTGATTTAGCAGATAAAAGCCCTTATTCGAAAAGTAGAAACTTAAATTTTAAGTTACCTATCATTTACTTACTATTTACTGTATAGGTATAATTTACTTACTTATATAAAATATTTTTACATTTTCAAACTAAATACTTATAACTTTTTATTTTTTATCAAGCTTGTTTTAGATGTATGTTGCGGTTGCGCTTTTATACTATTAAAACTTAATATTTATTTCAAACATTTTTTTTTACTTAAGATGTGTGTTGCATTAGGGGCAAATCTTTTTTATATTTTAGCGCCTAACCCATAATTGCGTGGAATTTGAACCCTCGTTTACCGCACTAACAAACACGACCGTATAATACTCAACATGTAATAAAAAAAGCGGTGTAATGATATAACAGTTAAGCATAGTTTGATTACATGCGTGTCAAGGTTGACCATTGTAATATTTGGTAACTATTAAAGATAAAACGTTGTTGATGAAATATTTATGTTGAAATTATTTTCGTGTGATATTATCTCTAAAGATATGTTTGTGTGGTAAAGAAATAATGTTGTCACCTATACTGACTGATTAAACAGCATAATAGGTACCTACTCTGTTATTTTTTTTACTTTTTAAAAAGGGATTGCTGTAGGTTTTATCCCCTGTGTCGCGGGGACTGAAAAAATTTATTATATCGTACATTCTTACTCCGTACATAGTGTAATGACTCTACAGATTTTTTTTTACTACACTAGTAATCCGCACTAAGAATCGATCCCAATGACACAGGGACGTACCTATGCGAGCATGAAATTTACAGATACATACATAGAAAACCCCGACTCAAGACAATAGTATTATGTCATCATCCGGCCAATCGACGTCCACTGCTGGAAATAGGCCTCCTCCAAGTATTGCCACATTGTGCGGTCCTGTGCCTCCCTCATCCATCGGCTTCCCGCCGTCCTTACTAGGTCGTCGGTAAACCCGTTTCCCCACCCTGCGCTTTCCGGTACGCGGTCGCCATTCCAGAACCTACAGTATTATGTGGATCACACAAATTATTGTTGGATTCTTACCCGCAACCTCATGCACAGGAGCCGCTTACACATCCACTCATCTAACAAGGCAGTCCAATTATGTAATAAAACACGAAATCAAATAAAATAAAACTAACTCTTATACACACAATCGCCACTAAAAAGGCTTCAAGCCAATTACTAAAATTTCTTAACAATACAGACATTTAACCTTGACACATAATTAAGGCATATATGCAATACTTACATAATTATCTGAAAAAAAAACTTCTACAACTGCAATGATGTAAATTATACTTGTCGATTGTGACAGTAACTTGTCTTTGGTAACTTTATAGCGTAGAAACTAGCGACGTTGTGGATGTAAACGGAATTAACTTTGACGTTTATGTCAGTACACGTCGTAAATTTATTGCAAAGCAACTAGCGACATTGTAGAATAAAATGGAACTAATTTTGACGTTAATGACAGTAGACATCGTAAATTTATTGCAAAGCAACTAGCGACATACCCATTGGACGTAAACAGAAGTAGTTCTAACGTTAGTGATAGTTTTTTTTTGGAATTATCAAACTAATCAAAAAAACAAACAAAACCAATTTTAATGAAATTTCAAATGGTCTAACTAGGAGGTATTAATGTTTTTTATGATAAGACTGTAAACAATAAGTATACAAAGAAATAAAACAAACTAATTGATAATCTCCTCGTCTTTTCACAGTCGTCGAAGAAAGTGTTGCTATATTTCTTCTAGGCTAACTAAAGCCGATTTACACATCGACAAGTACAGTAGCGAGTTAAGTAGTAAGTTGTTGATTAAGTTGATTTAAATAGATCTCTATCCTATTTTTTGACGAGTTAAGTTGGCGAGACGCGAGAGAGGGGGCTACTTCGTACTTAACTCGCCAAAAAATTTGATGGAGATCTATTCAAATCATCTTAATCAACAACTTACGAGTACTACTTAACTCGCCACTGTACTTGTTGATGTCTAAATCGCGTTAATGGTGATTTAACACTATTAAACTATGATGTCAAATTAACCTCATTCGAAGCTCCCTCAGTCGGAGGACTGACGACCTTGTTAAGACGACAGGATAAATGAGGGAGGCACAGGACCGTGCTGAGTGGAAATGTTTGGAGGAGGTCCAGCAGTGGACGCCCATAAGCTGATAGGATGATGATGAACCTCATTCACCTTTATAAAATTTGAATATTGATAAAATGAGGGACAGGCCTCCTCCCGTGACGGAGGGATACTTGGCCTACTAATACCACGCTGGCCAAACGGATTGGTATAGGGTTTAATTTCAATTTTTCCTTCTTTTTATTACGTAAAGATAATATTCACGGATAGTCCCTTAGTCGGTTTTTACGACACCCATGGGATAAGATGGGGTGGCGACACACTGTATTCTTACTCCGTCACCACACGAACAAAAAGAATAAGACATAATTTTCGGGTCAAACCTTACACGTATACCGAATCATTACAAATCGGTACAACGTAACAATTCGGTAATGTTAATATTTACATAACACAAACTATAAGTAATACATAATATAATCTATTATATAAATAACATTAACTTTTTATTATAACATCAAAAATGTTTTCTGCAAAATGTTACATCATGTTCTTTTAATAAATAATGGCGAATATAACTTTACGCATATACGGTGACGGAGTAAGAATACAATATGTCACCACCCCATCTCATCCCATGGGTGTCGTAAAAACCGACTAAGGGACTATCCGTAAATATTATCTTTACGTAATAAAAAGAGGGAAAACTTGTAATTAAACCCTATACTAATCCGTCTGTCCATTGGTGGGTCAAGTGTCCTTCCGTTACAGGAAGAGGTCCGTCCCTGCAGTGGGACATTAAACGGCTGGTATGATGACCCCCCATCATAATTCATTTCGTTTTAATGACGGCCATCTTAGGATTTTAAACGATAGCTGTTTTCATCAACGACCATGCCGAGAGCATTCAATTATTCAATAGTAACGACGACCTCCGTGGCGTAGTGGTTATATTACATGGCTGCTACGCAGAGGTCTCGGATTCGATTCCCGCTCAATGCAAATCTTTGTGTGCATGAATATGATTGTTTTCTATATGTATGTATCTACAAAAATAAAAGTACCTATATAAGTACTAATATCCGTTGTTCTGTTACCCATAACACATGCAGGTTATGCCTAGCTTACTTTGGGAACAGATGGCGCTGTATACAGATGTCCGTGAATATTTATTTCTAATAGTAACTAGTTATTAATCCCCGTAGTATTCTTTCTATAGCTTACTATCATTTCGTCATAATGACGGCGTTGTTACATCACCAGTCCAGTTGTCGTTCTTCACCTTGGTGATGTAAGGTGTCAAGGGTACTGATGCAACGCTTTTGTAAGTGCAAACGTTGCTCACAGATCTTGAAATTATTTGTACAAACTTTAGTAATGATTTAGACATGGTTTTATAGGCTGGGATTTTTGTATACCATCAGAATCTTATCTTAAGGGTTATTATGATGACCTCTGTGGCGTAGTGGTTATATAACATGACTGCTACGCAGAGGTCTCGGGTTCGATTCCCGCTCAATACAAATCTTTGTGAACATGATTTTTGCCTTGGCCTGGATATGTAAAATATGTATGTATTTACAAAAAAAAGTATTTAAGTATGTTTACCCGTTGTCTAGTATCCATAGTACAAGCACTGCTTAGTTTGGGACTAGATGGCGTTGTGTGAATGTGTGAGAATATATTTATATTAATAGTTTTTACAATATTTATTTCGGTTGTTCCTATTTCTCCTCAAATATTACCCCAGCAGCAATATTTCTTTCTAGTCAGATACTTTAATTACTAATCCTTCACCACCCAGATAGAAAGGCATAATTATTTAACCATACTTAATGATAAGTAAAGGATTAAGTAACTATAACTTATCTAACGCCTTATTAAGTTACATACATTACAGTTGTTGTAACGCTTACTTAACATATTCAACGAGATCAAGGTTATACTTAAACTTGAACGGCCTTATTACAAAATACGGTCTAACTATAAACCAAGATTTATTACGTCACAAAACCACTGTTTTTGAAATTTGTTATTGCAAAATCAGTCTTAACGCTAAAGTGTTAAAACTGATTTTGGATTAACAAATTTATGATTTTGTATTTGTTAATACAAAATCAGTTTTAACACTTTAGCGTTAAGGCTGATTTTGCAATAACAATTTTCAAAAACAGTGGTTTTGTGACGTAATAAATCGTGGTTTATAGTTAGACCGTATTCTGTAATAAGGCCGGAAGGGTATAATGAAGCAATTATTAAAACTTAAGCAAATATTAAGTTATGTAATGTTGCTTATATGGAGAGAATATTAACTTTAAATGGTTGTTAAGTTATCTTGTATTGCGAATTTAGTGTTGTAGTCTTCCGTAATTTCATACATATACCTCTTGCCTGGATCAAGCCTGCCTCATGGAAAAGGCAGTGCTTAAGATCGTGGGTTCGATTCCCACGCATGACAAATATCTCTGTGCTATTTACAAATTTCCCTGGGTCCTGAATGTTCTTTGTGCCTGTTAAATTATTTTTTGTAAGAGGGTTGTTCTTAAGGGAGTGAAAAAAAGAAGGAAAACTTGAAATTAAACCTATACCTATACCAATCCGTCTGGCCAGCGTGATATTAGTAAGCCAAGTATCCCTCGATTTGACAACTAAAAGTTAACTTAACGGAATTTTTAACGATCGAGAATTGACATGGTGATTAAAGGAAAATCATTAAACAACAAAATGACTAAAAATCACAGAGTTTGCAGATTTAACGACACCATCACCATGAGTGCCATCGTGTATTCTTACTCCATCACCACATATTAAAAACTATTACAGTACCCACATTACGCGTAAACAACAACATTTATTAAATAATTTTACCTAACTCCACGCGTATATAGTCCACGGCCACAATCGCGTAACCATTGCGTTTGCGCAGAACAGGTTGCGTTATAGACACGGTAACCTATTTCAATAGCCGGTTTATAACTTGCGCAGGAGTTTACAGTATAAGCTAACTATTATATACGACATTATAATGCAATACTAGTTTTATATAAAGTCCTAACTATGGTTATCCTTACTAATATTGTAATGTACACATACATCTCTACTAAAATTATTTAGAGGTAAAGTTTGAGTGTTTGTGTGTTTGTGACGTTGTAGGGGGTAGCCTCTAGACCTACAGAACCAATTTTAAAAATTCTTCTAGTGTTGTATAGTTCATTTAACGGAGAGTGTCACAGGCTATGATTAATAGGAGTGGAGCAGTAATGAAATATGTTTAAAAAAGGAACGCGTTTTTTCGCCGCCCAACGAAGTGGGCACGGGTCAGCTGGTGTACACATACATTCAATATATTCTTATTCTTTTGTTTTGACGGGTGTAAATCCTTATGGGTTTTCTCTGGTCTAAAAGTCTATCAGATTCTTACTGACCAAAACCCCCGGTGTTCCGTTTTTTAAGGATATTTCCGTAGTCACTGCCTGTACGGACTTGTAAGGAGCCGTACATGTGGGATGATGTTAAGTATAAACACGTCACAAACTTCAGTAAAGTTTATTATGTAACGAGGATAGAACCACGGCTATAAATGGTCTACAATTAAAATGCTTATTGTTATCTTATTTATACACAATTATTTGGTTAGTAATTAGTATGTTGTATGTTAGTAATGCCTATGTGTGAGTAGGGTGAAATAATGTCACCAAATCAGCAGAATAATGTACGGTGATGAAACCGTACACTGCCTTTTCTTTATTAACCCAAGGTAGCAAAAGCAAACATTCCAACTGATGCTGCTCATGAACACAATTCAAGAGCACAGCTAAACTGCTGCTTGCCATAAACTTACAGCGACCTAAACCAAAAGGAGGCAAACAAGTCAGCAGGTCACCTGATGGTAAGTAATCACCGCCGCCCAGTGACACTCGCAACACCAGAGGAATCACAGATGCGTTGCTGACCTTTAAAAAGGGTCTAAGGTTTTTAAGAATATTGGTCTACCTTTTTTATGCAACGAACTGCACACTCAATGCCTATCCCCATGTCTATGTCATCAGAAAAACTCAGTCTTTTACAAATTTTTACAACTCTTCAACTTTACTAGCTACTAAGCTGTTCTGCCTACTGCTTGAAGATGGATCAAGGTGGAACATTGTTAGTACCAACTTAGACGGCCTTTGTCATAACAACCCATTAGTGTCCCACTGCAGGGACGGGCCTCCTCCCATGACGGAGGGAAACTTGGCCTACTAATACCACGCTGGCCAGACGGATTGGTACAGGGTTTAATTTCAAGTTTTCCTTCTTTTTATTTCGTGAAGATAATATTCACGGATAGTCTCTTAGTCGGTTTTTACGACACCCATGGGATGAGAAGGGGTGGTGACATATTGTAGTCTTTCTCCGTCACCACACGGATAGACGGCCTGTGGTTCCATCAATTTAACACCAGTAAAACATAATACCACCATTAAAATCAAACAATACTTAATACAAAACTAAGTTATAGTACAAATACAAAACCTTATTGGATTATTGACATGTCGAAACTCAAACCCCCGCCCGTCGAGCATTTCTTGTGAGCGGTGGAAATGCTACAGGTCAACTAACTTTGTGATGAAATAACTCCGGAAGGTCTTTAGTACGTTCACTAGATTGTAGTGCACCGATTGTCAAAGGCTTCAGCTACTTTGGTCCTAATTGTGGGAGTAGACTATTCAAAAAGAAAAAATATTTTGCACATATTGATTGTCGTATTTTGCTAATTATATATGACTAGCTGACCCGTGCCCACTTCGTTAGGCGGCGAAAAAAACGCATCTGTTTTTTAAACATATTTCATTACTGCTCCACTCCTATTACTCGTAGTCATAACGTGATACTAGCCTATGACACTCCCCGATAAATGAACTATTCAACACAGATAGAATTTTTAAAATCGGTTCAGTAGATTCAGATATTACCCCTACAACGTCACAAACACACAAACTTTACCTCTTTATAATATAAGTATAGATTGAAAAATCATGCCTACGCAAAGCTAACAGTCACTGAATACAAACACATTTTGTGAGTTCTGATTTGAGCGACATTGCGATTAGGATTACCCGGTAAAGTAGTAGTGGGCAGGCCATATAGATGGGTGTAGAACCAATGGGATGTTGGGTCATAGAGGTTCAGGAAAGCGACCACGTAGTGGTAAGGTAAAGTGGTAATATTAGAACGAGGCATATTATTATATCCAGCAGTGGACAGCATTAACTCACATAATTTACACTCAACAAAGACAGGGGCTTGTAGGAGATTTGAATGTTTTCGTTTGTCTTTTCGTTCTTTCCGATATAAAGGATTTATGGTAATTTGTAATTTAACTCTTGGCGTTTTAAGGTAGTACCTAAATAGCCGCACCTACATTGGTTGTATCTATCATACCACTTATATGTATATTTAGCAAGCATTAAGTAATAGTATATGTATGTATGTGTTGACATATCTACGGAACTACGGTTACGACAGAGTGTTGCTATTAGCGAAATATTTTGCTAATTTTATACTTGGCAATTACATTAGGTTTTGCAATTATTGGTGCAGTCTCTTATACTTATACCTATTGACTTTAGACTTTATTTTTTAGGTCACCCCCTGTACTAGGGATTATGCCCTCTAACGCGGGGACGTTTATCATCAACTTAAAACGTATACTTAATAAATATTCACGGACATCTGTACTGTACACAGGGCTATCTGTTCCCAAAGTAAGCTAGGCTTAACCTGCTTGTTATGGGTCACAGAACAACGGATACTTATATACATATTTTTTTTTGTAAATACATATTATACATAGAAACACTCAGATCAATGCACACAAATCATGTTCATGCACACAAAGATTTGCACTGAGCGGGAATCGAACCCTAGACCTCTGAGTAGAAGTTATGTAATATACCGACTATGCCACAGAGGTTATTAGGAATATTTATTTATTTATATTTATGTCTTAAATTAATATCATCTTGTTTAAAAGTACCATCATGAAGAACTTATAGGCTATGGAGGCATAAGTACATTTCAAAGAGGATCAAAATACCATTTTCATCCTAATCTTATATGAACATCGTTGCGATACCTTGTAAAACTAAAATACGATGCAATCTCCATTAGGGTAGTGGCGTATCTAAAGGTTGAGAAATATGGCGAAAGATGTAACGGATTTGTTCAAAATTTAAATGTGAACTTATCTGGTTTTCATCATAACAGCCCATTAATGTCCCACTGCAGTCACGGGCCTCCTCCCGTGACGGCCGGATACTTGGCCTACTAATACTACGCTGGCCAGACGGATTGGTATAGTGTTTAATTTCAAGTTTTCCTTCTTTTCATTTCGTAAAGATAATATTCACGGATAGTCCCTTAGTCGGTTTTTACGACACCCGTGGGATGAGATGGGATGGTAACATATTTTACATCTGGTTTTATCCAGATTTGATTAAGGTAAAAGATTTTGGCTTTGACTGCTACGCAGAGGTCTCAGGTTAGATTCCCGATTAATTCAATGTTGTATGTGCTTGAACATAAGGGAGGCACAAAACCGCGCAAAGTGGAAACGTTTGGAGAAGGCCTATGTCTAGCAGTAGGCGTCTATAGGCTGATATGGATTGATGGATGTGCATAAACTTGAATTTTTAGTAGGTGCATTTTATGTACGAGTATAAAATAACATACGTGTGACATGTTGAAACAGTACCTTAAGAGAAAGATTGAAAAAGAATGTATGTATTTGCAACGGGGTTGTCTTTTTAAAAAAGGCATATTTTATAAAGAAAAGATAATTATGATACAAAGACATGGATCACGTGCTTTTACTTATATACAGGGTGGCTCATTCAAAGGGGTCAGTATGGGAAAGTCTTAAACTATAAGTCATACGAAGATTTGTTCTTAGGAACCATGACACCGATTTTGATAAAAAGAAAAACTGCATTCATACATTTGAGAAAGATACTGTACCCAGCTCGGGAATCGAACCCGCTTGTTTTGCAAAAATAAACTTATACTTTTTCTATTTAAATATCGATTCTGTAGGTCTTAAGCAGTTAATATCTCTATGAAACATTATATCTAAAATGAATAAAATGCATTGTTTTCACATACTTCAATTTACCATAGTAAGTAGGTGTTCGAAGTGGCCATCGTTTTTTTCCAATACAATATTCAACACGTTTAGGTAACGATCTTTTTTTTCTTTTTTTATTGGTATTCGAACAGTCACACTGAAACGTTCTATTTTCAAATGAGGCTTAACTAAACACGTCTCTATATCTACAATATCTACATTACTTACAAGGCTTTTCAATTGATTGTTAGTGTTTGATTAAAAGAAGTAAGCAGTTGTATCTAGATAATAATATTACTGTAGATAACAAAACTTCCTTAAAGGTTTAATGCAATGACAATGGCCACATGATATGTAACACGGTGTATGTAACAAGTAGAGGGGTACAAACAACCATAGAGATAATTTTAAATACCTAAACTGTTGAAGATTGTAACAGTTCGAAGATTAGCCACTTCGAACACCTACTCACTATGATAAATTGAAGTATGTGAAAACAATGCATTTTATTTATTTTAGACATAATGTTTCATAGAGATATTTACTGCTTAAGACCTACAGAATCGATATTTAAATAGAAAAAGTATAAGTTTATTTTTGCAAAACAACCGGGTTCGATTCCCGAGCTGGGTACAGTATCTTTCTCAAATGTATGAATGCAGTTTTTCTTTTTATCAAAATCGGTGTCATGGTTCCTAAGAACAAATCTTCGTATGACTTATAGTTTAAGACTTTCCCATACTGACCCCTTTGAATGAGCCACCCTGTATATTCGTAGAACACTGAAACAAAATATTATTTGTATGTTATAAGCAAAACTTATGTTTATAGACCACTCCCCTGTTTTCCTGTCACCACGCAGACAACCGGGAAAAGCTAAACACACACTACAAATCTTATTCGATCTCGAATTGGCAGTAAACATTATAATATTATACGTAATCTATGTTTATAATCAAACTGCAGGTTATTAACATTTCAAACTTTAGTTAAATATTGCAATAATTATAATATTGTGTATTTATTTATGTACATGCAAAATTAGACCTTATTGTTGTATACAATAAGAATTATGTCAATGTTTGGAAATGCAATGAAAAGGTTTGTGGCAATATAAAGGAATCTGTACATCGGTTCTTTTCTTTCATTTACAGCTATTTCGTATCTTTTTTCGAAGTATCTGCGAACTCTTTTTGAATCCGTCCCTGCAGTGTGACCCTTTGTCTCTCTACTATATTTTATTTGACAGAGAGAACAAGAGACGAGCGAGAGACAGGGAAAGAAAGGTCCCTAACAACAGTTTACTATGACAGTTTGTCAATAGTATAATGCAGTCAATAAAAATTAGCAAGAAAGATAATTTGATCGATCATTCTTTCTGGATAAAGGCTGAGCGGCGAAACCTATTTTGAACTAACTTGAAGCTCATCCCTGCCATGGGAAAAATAACGTTTTATTTAAGTGTTAGTAGAATTCTATGGGTACTAAACAACGGATAAATATCATCATAACAGCCCATTAATATCCCACTACAGGGACAGGCCTCCTCCCATGACGAAGGGATACTTGGCCTACTAATACCACGCTGGCCAGACGGATTGGTATAGGGTTTAATTTCAAGTTTGCCTTCTTTTTATTTCGTAAAGATAATATTCACGGATAGTCCCTTATACGGTTTTTACGACACCCATGGGATAAGATCGGATTGGTGACATATTGTATTCTTTCTCCGTCACCACACGGATACACCAGAGTGATATATAAATATAAATATTCACATTCACACAACGCCATCTAGTCCCAAACTAAGCAAAGCTTGTACTATGGGTACTAGACAACTGATAAACATGTTGACCAAGTCTTCTTCTAAGTACAAAGGACCTGTCCCAGCAATGCCACATCCATTGCCTGTTAACACAGTAACTTATGCAATACAAAACGCAGCTTCTAATCAGTGTAATGTAAAAGGCATATAAATTGCATTTAAGATGATGTCGCAAGCAACCTTGTAACGTTGCAACAGATTGTTGCGTACTGCGTTCATTACAACTTGTAAATGGAGCTTATGTACTAAGGGAAAAAGTTAGATTTGAACAGGTTTTATGGTACTTGGCAGCAAGGTTGAAGTAAATATTAAAGGGAAATTTTATTGATAAGAAATCACATCGCAACAGCCTATTTAATGTCCCACTGCTTAGATAGGCCTCCTCCAATGACGGAGGGATACTTGCCCTACTAATACATGGCCAGACGTATTGATATAGGGTTTAATTTCAAGTTTTCGGCACGGGTCAGCTAGTTAGGAATAAGTTTAGTGTGGTACCACCAAGTATTCCTACTTTACCACCACAAGAAATAAGGCTATTCTCCATACTGCTATAAATTCTTAAATAAAATTACTTGAATATTATAAATATATTATTCACGTGCACAGGAAACATATTAAATTTCTTATTATTTTGTCATTTTATTGTTTTATTACGTAATCACGTTACCAATATAAAATTACATTTTATATTGTAACTGTGTATGGGTTATAATTTTTGTGTGGCTACATTGTTTAACTACCCCCAACGGGTTTCTTAAAAATCAATTAATCAAGTAGTCTATCGCAGTCCACTATTGGACATAGGCCTCTCCAAACATGCGCCACAGAACGTGGTCCTGCGCCGTTTTTATCTTTCTTTTTGCCCAGCATCGTTTTATTATGCTAAGTTTCACTTCCTAACTAATAATAAAAAGTAAAATAAAAAAGGTTTATTTGTCACAAAATGCATACAAATTACATAAAACTTAAGCTTAAACTAAGAGATATGATTGCAAAAGACACAAACTTTACTGTTAGCTGTAACCCAAACGAGGTGATTGCTTGTATTATGAAAGATAGTGATCAATCAGGAGAACGATACAGAGTATATTACATACAGTGAACGTGTATAACTAACCGTTACTGAACGAGGAGTTTAATGGGCTGTTAAAATTAGGTTTGCTGTCTTGACATTAAGAGAAATAAAAAATGTCCCCATACACGAAATCAAGTGCTTTTTACAAAATGTCACCACCCCATCTCATCCCATGTGTGTCGTAAAAACCTACAAAGGGACTATTCGTGAATATTATCTCTACGAAATAATAAGAAGGAAAACTTGAAATTAAACGCTATACCAATCCGTTTGGCCAGCGTGGTATTAGTAGGTCAAGTCTCCCACCGTCACGGAAGTAGGCCCGGCCCTGCAGTGGGACATTAGTGGGCTGTTATGAAACATAGCTTCAAATGAGAACAGATATTTCCACTCCAACACCACACAAACACCATTATAACACCATCTAGATAAAGAATGTTCTCATAAAAGTAATAGAACCTAAAGGTACTAAGGTACAGTTAATATCATTCTAGTTCAACAGGTTGCTTAACCCGTTCAATGTCTATAAACGGTAGTTTAGACCTGACCGCGTCTTAACCGTGTTAACGCTCAAGATGTACTTACTAGCTGCCTTTACGATATTGATAGTAAAAAGGACTTATAATCTCTTATTAACATTTAAAAATAAATATTATATTCTGTATAGGGCAAGTTCATAGGAAATGTTGAGGTACTTTACTGCTTTTGCCCAAAATGAGTCGATTTTTTTGGAAGACTCGAAAAGTCAATATCCATACCCTTGCGCTGTTTCAATGCTCAATTTTATCCTAGCCTTAAGATAGACGTTACCTATTTGTAAAAAACGTGAAGTAGATTGAAAGTAGATCTAGAGATAGTAATTTAAATTAGGTCTGGGGTCTTCCCATTAGCAAGATTGCGGAAGCGATCATTATTCTTCATGTTGTGAGTTATCTGTGTCCGCCTGGGTTTTTTGTAGTACACGTTTTTATATTTCGGCTGTATTATTACTAGACTAGTATTAGTCCGGTTTCCATTATGTACATAATATAATACACAAGACATTGCAAATTGTTGTTTTTATCATATTTGATTTATTTAGGATTGCCAAGAGGAATAAAATCTAAATAAAAAACTTGAAATTAAACCCTTTACCAATCCGTCTGGCCAGCGTGATATTAGTAGGACAAGTATCCCTCCATCGTGGGAGAAGGCCCGTCCCTGCAGTGGGACATTAATGGGCTGTTGTATATGATGAAACTTACTTGTATTGGCACAGGGCCGCGCAAAGAAATATTTCCACCAGTGGACATCAATTCTTTGATATAAAGGAGCTTAAATTTAAGTCAGATATTTGACTTTGACATTGGCTTGGACTCTTAATAAGACATTAAGACATTTTGTTCTTAAGACAACCTCTGTGGCGCAGTCGGTATATAACATGGCTGCTACGCAGAGGTCTCAGTTTCGATTCCCGCTCAATGCAAATCTTTGTGTGCATGAACATGATTGTTTGCATTGGTCTGGGTGTTTTCTATGTATAGTATTTACAAAAAAAAATATGTTTAAAGTATTTAAGTATGTTTATCCGTTGTCTAGTATCCATAGTACAAGCTTTGCTTAGTTTGGGACTAGGTAGCGATGTGTGAATGTGTAAAAAAAAATAAAAAAAAAATATTAAGAACTGATTTATAATAATTACGCAACATACATGAAATAAATTACCCTATTTAATAATATGTTTGATGTAATTTAACAAATCCGTGTGAAAATTTTACTTTAATTGAATATAAAACGTTAGTGTATGTATTATGTAATATTTACAAAAAACATAGTAAACGTGACTTAATTATTAGCTTTATTATTAATATTATTTTAATTATCGTTTGTTCATTACGTGTTACCCAAATTTTCCGGCCTAAAGTTGCCTTTCAGAGTACAGAAACTAAGAACACCAGAAATAAGTACAGAACCATTGAAAAACTAGCCTAAATTCATCATAACAGCCCATCAATATCCCACTGCAGGGACGGGCCTCCTCCCGTGACGAGGGGATATTTGTCTTTATTGTAGAATAATAATTACAGAAGTATGTAAACTTAACGTTGTTATAATGCTTTATTTTGACAGACAGTATACAAAAGTATTAATTAGATTAGGCGTAATGATTGCATAGGTATTAGTAGAGTAAAGGCTCTAGAATGGCAATCGTGTATGCAGGGTAGGCAGATAGGAAGGGCAAGGTAGACCGACGTTCTGGTAAGGGTTGTCGTCAACCGATTTACAAAGAAGCCGCAGGATTGAGAAAGATGGAGACGTGTAGAGAAGGCCAAAAAACGATATATGGCTGAAATGATAATATAAACATGCACATTCACTTAACGGAGTAAGAATACAATATGCCACCACCCCATCTCATCCCATGAGTGTCGTAAAAACTGACTAAGGGACTTTTCGTAAATTTTATAGTTACAAAATAAAAAGAAGGAAAACTTACTTGAAATTACACCCTATACCAATCCGTCTGGCCAGCGTGGTATTAGTAGGCCTAGTATCCTTCCATCATGGGAGGAGGCCCGTTTCTGCAGTGGGACATTAATGGGCTGTTTTATTTTGATTCACTTAACCAGTCCCCAGATACATTAATATTCTTTCACAATTAAACGCATTGAGTGGGAATCAAACCCGAGACCCAGAGACTACAGCCAAGCAGTCTATTATACATAATATCTTCTTTATTTTCCGTGGTTTGTTATATACTGCCATGTGAAGCAAAAACTAAAAGCATGTGACATAATTTTTCCATCAATCAATCAATCAATCAATCAATCAACTAGCCTATTGCAGTCCACTGCTTGACATAGTCCTCTCCCACCACGCGCCACAGAACTCGGTCCTGCGCCTTCCGCATCCAGTCCGACCCAGAGACCTTTATGAGGTCGTCGGTCCACCTACCTGGGGGCCGTCCTACACTACGTTACGTTAATTTTTCCATATCACATGTTAAAGAAGTCCGCAACATAATAGGTTTTAGTTACATACCAAGGTATGTACAAAAAATTTTACTTTTATTGTATTAAACATGTAATTAGTATAAATTATGCTGATTTTTTAGTGAATAAGTTGTGTTGTTATAAGTGTGTATGTAAGACTTATGTAATGGTGATTGAACTAACTTAAGACTTAAAACGGAAAAATTATCTTGTTACTTGTAAGTACCTGCTACGCTGGAGTGTCAATTCGATTCCTGCTTAAGTCTATTTTTAAAGTCTCTTTGATTTAAACTTTTGATGTATGTTTTTATAAATAAGAAGTTGGAATGTATGTTTAGCAGTTGTCTATTATGCATTGTACAGGCTCTGTTTGGTTTGTTAGTAGATGGCGTTTTGAGAATCATTATAAATTAACGCCCACTGCTGGACTTAGTTCGCCTCCAAATATTTCCCCTTAAGGCGGTCCTTTACCTTCCTTATCAATTGTTCCTCATCAAAGTTTTCAAGCCATCCTAACAAAGTAAGAATATTTGAAAAGAACACATAGACAACACACTACAGAAGAAGAGAGAGACAACTGAAAAAAAATATCAAAACAACAACCGCAAAAAAAAATATTTTTTTACATAACGTCTACAAAAAAAAAGAAAAAGACAAGACAAAGACACAACAAAAAAAAAAGACAAAACAAAATTTTTTTTTCTAAAAAAAAATTTTCAAAACTTTTCCAAAAAAAAATTTAAAAATGTAATTACATAAAAAAAAACTAAAGACAAAAATACAATACAACTACATTGTTACGTACGTACAAACGTGAACGTGAAACGTGCTCGTTGCCACGTGTCTCCACAAACGTTTAGTTCACGTGAACCAATACTTAGCTATTATTACAGCCTTATGTAAAATGTTATTAAACCTAAAGGTTATTTACGATGTAGACCAAAATAAACTATGATTTGTGACATTTATAAACGTGTGGGTAATTGAATTTTAATGTATTAAGTTACCCCATCTTTTACGGTTGCGTAAAAGCTGAGAAAATGTAGTTATTTTTTAGTTTTTTTACACTATCATTATAGATTTTAACCTTAATCCTACATCTGGGTCGTAAGTCCCAGACGCTGTTATGCAAGTGTTCTGTCCTCTATCACGCGATGGACCCGGCACCCGCACGGAGAATCCATGAAATGCTTAGATTAGGATGTCTTACTGCAAGTATAGGGCTACTAAAGGTTTTTTATTGTTTTTTTTAGGACAACTCCCGTACTAGGTATCAAGCCATCTATCGCGGGGACGTTTACCAAACCAACATATAGACTCAGGGCATAGCATGACAAGTTGAATATGACATTTAATTTATTTTATTTTATTTTCTTCGGAATACCAACAGCATTATTTACAATTGGTTGATACATAAATAGACTTATACTTTATATAATTTTAATTTTTATTAATTTTATATTAACAGGTATTCGCAATAGAATACGATATGATACGATTTTTTTTCTATCGGCAGCGCTAGTGAGCCACGTAAGGCTCTTAACCAAAACAAAGTACATTCAGGATAAACAATTCATTAAAGATTCGAATCCACGACCTTGCGGTTACAAACACTAGATGACTAAACATGAAAATATTTTTTTATCAAAAATCTTTCTGTGAAAACAATTCCTTACTTATGAATCATTTATTATGGCATGATAACTAGAGTAATAATTTAAACTGCGTTTTTGTTATTTTAGAATAAATTAGTAATAGTCGAGAAATTTACCTGAATCATGAATTGATTCACGAATGTGGGTGACGGGTCCATTCGGAATCAGCTATTTCTGGTTATCTCATTTGTCAAGACAAAAGTATTTGTTCGTTGTAGTGTTAAAGTGCTGTTCGTGTGGTAACGGAGTAAGAATACAATATCGATCGCACTAAGTCTATTGTTTTGCGTGGGGTTCCAACCCGCAACTTCGTGCACGCTAGTCTACTGCGATCGCCGCGTCACCGAGGCTGTTGCTTGTGCATACTAATTTTAAAATCCTCAAAATACAGCCCATGATCCTTAATCCAGGAGTTATCTTTAACAATCATCATAACAGCCTATTAATGACCCACTGCAGGGACGGACCTCCTCCCGTGACGGAGAGATACTTGGCCTACTAATACCACGCTAGCCACACGGATAGGTATAGGGTTTAATTCCAAGATTCCTTTCTCTTTACCACGTAAAGAAAATATTCACGGATAGTCCCTTAGTCGGTTTTTACGACACCCATGGGATGAGATGGGGTGGTGACACACTGTATTCTTACTCCGTCAGCACACGGAGAATGGTATGTATCTATAGTCGTATTATTTACTCGATCGTATTAAAACTTTAACTCTAGCTAGGTGGACCGACGACCTCAAAAAGGTCTCTGGGTCGGGCTGGATGCGGAAGGCGTAGGACCGTGTTGGGAGAGGTCTATGTTCAGCACTGGACTGTAATAGGTTAATTGATGTTTAAAACTTTTCTTAGTTTTCTTGGCACTGTAAACATGTCATCTTATTTCACACTATATAACTAACTAGCTGACCCGTGCCCACTTCGTTAGGCCGCTAAAAATATGCGTCACTTTTTTAAACATACTTCATTACTGCTCCACTCCTATTAGTCATAGCACGATACTATAAAGCCTATGACACTCCCCGATAAATAGACTATTCAACACAGAAAGAATTTTTTTAATCGGTTCAGTAAATCCAGAGATTATCCCCTACAACGTCACAAACACACAATCACACAAACATACAAACACACAAACTTTACCTCTTTATAATATTAGTATAGATAGGTAAAGGAAAACGCAAGCCCTCATTATATCATGCCCCATGGTCGTTGCTTACCATATTAAACTGCCATTATCACACAACAAAACAGTTTTCCTCTTTCACAAGGCTTGTGGAGACATGGTGACATTACATTTATTTCCGTATTACAACCTAGAATAGTAATTGTAACCTTCGTTTGTAATGTGATACTAAAGAGACTATTGACAAGGTGTTTTATGTAAACGGTTGTTTAATAGTTTCTATTATTACACATTTTATTGTTTCCTAAGATTCTATTTCAAGGTATCACTATAAGTACACTTTCATATATATAAACGTCGAATCGTTGTGATAGGTATCCTGTACCATTTTACGAATTTGAGGTGACGTAAGCGCCGATTACACTACCCTACACGTAGGACACTACATCTTGTAGGGTACTACATGTTGTCTAGTGTAATCACATGTAGACTGTTAGGACACTACATATCGGAGATTGGCGAGTCCCGACCGCCCTACATAATGTAGTGTCCTACAAGATGTAGTGCACTACATGTAGGGTAGTGTAATCGGCGCTTAATTTGCGTCTTGTTACTTTTTGAAATCAGTCTGATATTTTACATAATTACTTATCTCTTAACTACTAAACTCTACTTAATTTGATAAAACTATACCACTAAACTATACCTGGTTAACAAAGTAAATGTTTTCTTAAATAAATAAATATTCCACACAAATTCACACAACACCATCTAGTCCCAACCTAAGTAGAACTTGCCGGTCGCCATTCCAGAACCTTTCTGCCCCAACGGCTGTCGACCGAATCGACCGTAACCGCACTAAATTATCATCAAGATTTTTTTATACATTTACCTACTTGTTTAATTATCACAATCAATTACCACCCATGAAGTATACCTTCTTAAACACCATTTTACAATGTAACATTACGAGCCAATATCCTCGTCACTTAAATCTCGACCTAGCCCAAGGTACACACAGATTACCCGCATACAACCTGCGGAAGTGCGAAGGCTCTACATCGATACAAAATGTCCTACAAACGTATACATTGTATATATAAGGCAGGTTTATCGAAGCGCAAGGTTCACCGATGAACTTGTATAGATAAGGGAAATTAGAATTGATGAGAATGATCTGTGAAGTATCCATGTGGTGACGGAGTAAGAATACCGTGTGTCACCACCCCATCTCATCCCATTGGTGTCGTAAAAACCGACTAAGGGACTATCCGTGAATATTTTCTTTACATAATACAAAGAAGGAAAACTTGAAAGTAAACCCAATACCAATCCGTTTGGCCAACGTGGTATTAGTAGCCCAAGTATCCCTCCGTCACTGGAGGAGTCTCGTCCCTGCAGTGGGGCATTAATGGGCTGTTATGATGATTATAACAGCCCATAAGTTGTCTAATGTTTAAATTGGTCGTGGTGAGTCATTTAACCACTCTATAGATTTACAGAAAATCGTCAATTTAGCGTTTGTATCTATGAGTACAACAGTTTCAATTTATCTACGCTTTTCTGTAAATCATCCTCATCATCATATCAGCCAATTGACGTCGACTGCTGGACATAGGCCGTTACCAAACATTGCATCCTTGTGCGGTCCTGGCACTCGCTCACCCATCGGTTTCGCGTCGTCCTAACTAGGTCATCTGTCAGCCGTATGCAGGGTCTAAGAACCTCATCATCATCATCATAACAGCCCATTAATGTCCCACTGCAGGGACGGGCCTCCTCCAGTGACGGAGGGATACTTGGCCTACTAATACCACGCTGGCCAGACGGATTGGTATAGGGTTTCATTTCAGGTTTTCCTTCTTTTTACTTCGTAAAGATAATATTTACGGTTAGTCCCTTATTCTGTTTCTACCTCACCCATGGGATAAGATGGGATGGTGACATATTGTATTCTTACTCCGTCACCACATGGAGATTTTTCTTTTTCGGACCAATTAACTATGTTATAATTAACTATTTTCTAATCTTAACGCAAACATTGCCTTAAACCAAATGCCTTAAGGTATTAAGTCTACACTTTAATTAGTGTAAAAACTCAAAGTAAATGAAATCTTAACTAACTTAATAAATTCATCATAACAAACAAAGTGACACATATAAAACCTGTTTAGTAGGAAAACTCGGCGCTTATCAGCGGCCCTGCACGGTGACCCGATGGAAGGTCAGCCTTACATACTCCTTGCATAATAATATGCAACCTACAACTTCCTATTTACTTAGCAAATATCTTCCGCACTTGTAGAAGGTAATTCTTTAAGAAATAAATATATAAATACTAGCTGTTGTTCGCGACTTTGCCTGCGTTGGATTAGTGTTTCGATTAGCTTAATATAAATCAGCTGACCCGTGCCCACTTCGTTGGGGGCCGAAAAAAAAGCGTCCCTTTTTTAAACATATTTTATTACTGCTCCACTCCTATTAGTCATAGCGTGATACTATATAGCCTATGACACTCCCCGATAAATGGACTATTCAACACAGAAATAATTTTTAAAATCGGTTCAGGAGATCTAGAGATTACCCCCTACAACGTTACAAACACAAACTTTACCTCTTTATAATATTAGTATAGATAGCTCTATTATTGTAAAGTTTTATAAAATTCATTTATTAGTTTTTAAGTGAAAGAGTAACAAACGTACTTAGAAACTTTCATGTTTATAATATTAGTAGAATATAGATAGGAAACATCCAGACCAATGCATTATATTTTTTACAGTTTGGCATTAAGCGGGAATCAAACCCGAGACCTTTACGTAGCAGTCCTGCATCATACTACTGTTACAAACATCAATGTAACAGACATAAAAAACACCTAGACTCTGCACAATAATATGTGGAACGCACCAAAATTGCCTTCAACCGGAAATCGAACCCGCGACCTCGTGTACTGCAGCTACTACCGCGACTACTGTGCCACTGAGGCATTCGTTTAAAACAGTTATGTTTTAGAATAAAAGAAAATATACTAAAACTAAAACTAAAAATCTCTACTCTTATATCTTACGTGAATAAAATAATTTTTCTTCTCTTCTTTTTACTTTTTTTTTCTGTCGTCTCTGCCTACCTCGGACGGGATAAGGCGTGAGTTTATGTATGTATGTATACTAAAACTACGCCAACAAAATTACTAAGCCACTATTCCACGTGAGCATAATGACTGCCTACCCCACACGTGAATCGAACAATGATACAGAAACGTGACCGATGCATCTGCCAGTTAACCTAAGATTACACAATGCACTCTAAATACACATGAATGTATTACAAACAACTATTACTCATAATTGTATTTAATAAGTGATTAGACTTGTCCGTGTGGTGATGGGATTAAAACACGTATTTTTACAACCCCATCTCATCATCTGATAGTGTCCAGAAGCTGACTAAACCCAATTTTGTGTGAGTTGCTGTTCTAGCCACCTATTATTTTATCCAATCAATGAGGTTAGAATGTTGTGCCGGCTAAGAACACATAATTAAACCACCCCGAAAGTGTCCGTCTCTCCGTGTGGTTACATAGTAAGAATACATTATGTCACCACCCCGTCTCATCCCATGGGTGTCCTAAAAACCGACTAAGGGACTATCCGTGAATATTATCTTTACGAAACAAAAAGAAGGAAAACTTGTAAGTAAACCCTATACCAATCCGTCTGGCCAGCGTGGTATTAGTAGGCCAAGTATCCCTCCATCACAGGAGGAGGCGCGTCCCTGCAGTGGGACATTAATGGGCTGTTATGACTTTAGGGTTAAGCAGAGTAGTGACCTTATATCTGTGTTATTATGTTAACTCATAAAGACACAAGCTTGCAAATAGTTTTACAGATAAGATGCCATGTTGTTTTACTACTTATATAACTTGTACTTATCGTAATCAACTATGCTAGTCATAGTAGTGATGTGGATACTATCGTAATAAATCTCAACATCTCGTGTTCCATTGTAGGGACGAACCTTCATTGACAGAGGTTTACTTCATCATAACAGCCCTTTAATGTCCCACTGCAGGGACGGGCCTCCTCCCATGACGGAGAGATACTTGGCCTACTAATACCACGCTGGCCAGACGGATTGTTATATGGTTTAATTTCAAGTTTTCCTTCTTTTATTTCGTAACGATAATATTTACGGATAGTCCCTTAGTTGGTTTTTACGACACCCATTGGATGAGATGGGGTGGTGACATATTGTATCTCCGTGTGGTGACGGAGTAAGAGGTTTACTTGTTCTAGTATAATAATACGAAACTAACCTGCATAATAAAGGGGATTTTTATCAAGTTTTTCTTAAACACTTTTCTCTTTTTATTATGTGAACTTTCTTTTGACAGCTTCTACATTGCCTTGAATTGAAATAGGGTGAAAAAAATAAGGGAAGAGAAAATGAAAGAAACAAATAATGAAGAAACAAAACTTTTTTAATCGACTCCTAAAGTTCTCTCGTGAAGAATACATTACACACTATTTTACATTTTCCTTATTTTAATCACATTAACACCTACCACATTAATTTATCTCTGTAACACCTAAGGTTGACTGGTAGAGAATGCCTTAGGCATTAAGTCCGCCTGTATACAATATTGTATAAAGTGTTAAATAAATAAAAAATACAAATCTTATCATATATCAAACTTAACACGTTCCCAGAGCAGTGTACCATATATGGTACACGTGCATTGTTTTACTATTTTCTCTGCTGGTGGCACTGTGACAGGATTAAAATCGATCAAGCCGTTTATCCTACAGAAGGTCACAAACAAACATACACACATACAAACGTGCCTTAAAACATTACCCTCATTTTCTTTATCAATCGGTGTAACATAGTAAACAGCAATTGTTAGGCAAGAAAACGGAAATCTAGTAATAACAAATTGGTACATAAAAACCACGTTGCCTCATTTAAGTCAACGTGGTGTTGTGCCATCATATCATGTGATTCATTGGTATTTAATCTGTGGTCACGTGGTGACGACTTTTGTTTTTAAATTAAGAACATTATTTTCTTTTAATGTCATTTCTTAACTCTTTGCTGTACCGCCAGTGGAAACAATAGTTAAACATTGCAAATCAGTCATAACATGTTGGTACATTGAACTGGGAAATTGTTTGAATGACGATGCAGGGACGCACCTGTAGCAAACTTAGCCTGAAAATCATCCTGTTTCGCATAGACAAAATACTGAAAGCTTTTTTTGAAAAGACAATTTAAAAAAAAACTAGTCTCCCACTAGTACCTACTATATTTCGCGGGGACTTTACAAACAACGGACACAAAAACTTTTTCTACTTTCTTTAGAGACGGAAAACTTTAAATACTTATAAGTATTTCGAGTTTTCGTTCTATATAAATAACTATATAGCTGACCCGTGCCCACTTCATTGGCCGGTGAAAACAACGCGTCCCTTTTTTGAACATATTTCATTACTGCTCCACTCCTATTAGTGATAGCGTGATACTATATAGCCCATGTCGCTCCTCGATAAATGGACTATTCAACACAGAAAGAATTTTTAAAATCGGTTCAGTAGATCCAGAGATTACCCCCTACAACCTCACAAACACACAAACTTTACCTCTTTATAACATTATAGTATAGATACTATAATGTTTTTCAAATACCGCTTAAATTGTGATTTACGATAATCACGGGATAAGAAGGAGCGCCATTGCTATTCTTAGACATAAAACAAAACAGACAAAATAAAAATTAAAAACACCACTAAAGCAAATCTAGTGCTCCAAATTCTGAAACACTGAAATCGATCACGATTTCGGGGATTCTCTTCATGGAGTTCCTATCACTAAAGCCCCCCGATGATCCGTCTCTCACGTAAGCCGAGGGGAAAACCATCATGGAACAGTGTTTTAGCGTACACAACCACATTTAGTGACCCGGACGGGATGGAACCTGCAGATCAGCCAAAGCCTATCCCACCGAATGGCCAACCCAGCATTACCATTAACAGCCAACTAATGTCCCACTGCAGTGACGGGCCTCCTCCCGGGACGGTGGGATACTGGGCATACTAATACTGGTATAGGGTTTAATTTCAAGTTTTCTTTCTTTTTATTTCGTAAAGATAATATTGACGGATAGTCCCTTAGTCGGTTTTTACGACACCCATGGGATGAGATGGGGTGGTGACATATTGTATTCTTACTCCGTCACCACACGGAGAACATTAAACATGTATAACTATAAGACATAATACTCTAACAATTTCCTAACGAACAATTTCCTATTGGCCACTGTAACAGCCCTAGCTTATCGGCGTACGCGCACGATCGTGTCCACGTGACCGCGAACGTGTGCTCACATGTGGCTTAAGATCACACATTATACATGGATGTGAAGTAATGAAAGCATTTGCATGCTCGCTCAATTTCGGAAAGAGTTATTTTTTCGCATGATTTTTTTTTGTCGTGAATTTTAGATAAGTTAAGGTAACTGAATTATGAATAATGTTTAAATAATGCATAGACTTCTACGTGTGGTGACGGAGTAAGAATACAATATGTCACCATCCCATCTCATCCCATGGGTGCCGTAAAAATCGACTAAGGGACTATCCGTAAATATTATCTTTACGAAATAAAAAGAAGGAAAACTTGTAATTAAACCCTATACTAACCCGTTTGGCCATCTAATACCACAGTAGACCAAGTATCCTTCCGTCATGGGAGGAGGCCCGTCCCTGCAGTGGAACATTAATGGGCTGTTATAATTATGTTGTATGCATAGACAGTATCGAAAGTATAGACAATAAATCATTGTTTTTCTTATGCAGTTTTTTTTTTAATATTGTAAGTAATGGTGGATTAATTTCAAAGGTTCTTTCTATGACCTATATTTTATGAAAATTCAAACAAACATGTTAAATTGACATTACCAACTTCTTAAAATGATAACTTGTAACCCCCTTACTCATAAACGCCTCTTAAATTTAATCACTGTTTAGCGAGATTTTTCTAAGTAAAATCGAAATTTCTTTATTGTTTAATTATGTTTGTCTAGACTCTAACTCGACGATAAAAATACAGGTCATGGCTTTAATTTGAGTAAATTAATTGACGAAAAATTAAGAGGCGCTTATGAGTCTGTAATAAATTATCTAATTAACATTAAGCGCCAACCAACTCAGCCAGTTTGAAGTTGTTACAACGAACGAAATGCTTTTTTTTATGTAATTGGAGGCAAACGAGCCAGCAGATTACCTGATGGTAAGTGATCACCGCCACCTATGGACACCCACAACACCAGAGGGATCACAGTTTTCGAAGTAAATATACATATTCCTCACACCATTCCTTTTTTTTTTGGTGTGGCAACACTACGGCTAACATCTGATTGCATTTCGTCCCGTGTTTATTTTATTTTATTATTAATTATATTGATATATAAGGCTAAAACTTATCATAAAATTCAATTTTATAATTATAATAGTGTATCTAGAATAAAACTTGTAAGTTAAAGTGCATAAAATCAGTGAAAATTGCGATCGGCTAATTTTGCTTACCGGCTCAATGACACCGCATATTTAAAAAATAATTTGTTTAGTTGGTGAACTTTGTCATATTTCTATTTCATTATAGTTTTCAGTGATTTTACTCAGGTAATCGTGCCAATAAGTACTAATTTTCATATTATTTTAGATATATAGCATTAATCTATTTCATTTTGAGGTTACTTATTTTATTTGTGTGGGTACGAATTGATCAAACTGCCTTTTGGTATTTATTTAGCTTTTCATTTATAAAATCAAAATGCCAATCACACGTAGCATGTCTTCTGCACGCCGAGAGAGGGAGCATAATCGAAAACACATATTATATTACGTAAGTTTTCCTGGAGCACAAAATCATTACGCAATAGTCAATGACATATAAACCTACTTCGTTTATTTAGGTCACTGGTTAACTGGAATGGGTAGTCCGTTACGTAACATCACCGATGCATCAGGGGTTGCTAGTTAGAATAAATATCTCTTTTCTAACGTATTACTCAGCGTTCTCGGTGTTCTAAGTAACCAGAAATTGTCTTACTGCAAAATTATTTCATGCATGAGCGCAAGAGAGAGCTTGAAATTACAAAACATATAGGTCATAGAAAATAGCTTGTATTGAGCGGGAATCGAACCCGAGACCTCTGCGTAGCAGTTATGTTGTATAACCACTATGCCACAGAGGCCGTCATTTATGTATAGCTTAAGACAACCACATCTAACATAAATTAACTTAATACTTGTCTACAAACGTGTGACCATTTTCCTTTACACGCAAGTTCCTATTAAACCTTTAAAGCAAGCCTTCCTAATTTAAACACAATTAACATTACTAAACACACAAATAACAAACAATTTATCGACATAACAATGTACATTTTGAGAAACAATAATATCTTAAACAATAATATAAATACTTTCTTAAATTAGTTACATTATATATAATACACGAATACTTATTGTAATATATTATTATAATATAGTATTTTGTATGGTAAGTTTCGAGGTTATGTGTTGTTTGTAATTTGGTGAATAGAAATTAACTTATATGTAGTCGCGTGAATGTTAAGTAACCGATTTTAAAGGGGTAGTTTTTTTGTGTGTTGCCTAAGAACTTGTATCATCATCTTTATTATACCAGCCAATAGACGTCCATTGCCGGACATACCTATGCCTCCATAGAACTCGTACTTGACCTTATCATCATCATAACAGCCTATTAATGTCCCACTGCAGGGAGCCTCCTCCCTTGACGGATTGGTATAGGGTTTAATTTCAAGTTTTCCATCTTTTTATTTCGTATAGTTAATATTCACGGATAGTCCTATAACGGTTTTTACGACACCCATGGGATGAGATAAGGTGGTGACGTATTGTATTCTTACTCCGTCACCACACGGAAATCTTGTGACGGACGTCTTTGAGTGGTGACGGTGAGTTGGTGGCAGTCATGTTAAATAAACACTACGCCACAGAGGTCGTCAAAATAGGCTTACTTTTACGGAATGCAGTAGGATTGGATAGTATTCAAAGACAAATAAACACAAAGTTTATGTAACACACACGTTTAATAATTATCGTTTAACAAAATAAACACGTGTTTATACAATGTAACAAATTGGCATTACTTATTAATCCTTTATTGAGTTATTCACGTGACCATTATTTTATTAACAAGCAGCTGCAAACATGATAATGATTAGGTTAAGTAACGTTGACGCGGTTATACAATGGATGGGTGACCGCTTTGTAGTTTTACCGTTAGGTAAATTAAAAGCTCTTAAAATCTCCGTGTGGTGACGGAGTAAAAATATTTCATCACCCCATCTCATCCCATGGGTGTCGTAAAAACCGACTAAGGGACTCCGTAAATATTATTATTAAGTAATAAAAAGAAGGAAAACTTAAAATTAAGCCCTATACCAATCCGTCTGGCCAGCGTGGTATTAGTAGGCCAAGTATCCCTCCATCACGGAAGGAGGCCAGGCAGTGGGACATTAATGGGCTGTTATGATTATGATGACAAAGCAGTGATATGGGCGTGTCATTACTATAATTAGTTAAAAGATATACTTAGGTATAATATTAAAAACTAAGTGAAACATAAGACTCGTGAGGTGTCGCCTGAGGAACAGATTACGTCTCTAAGCGTATCAACACGTGCTAACTAAAACGTGTAGGTCTCGTTCTATATATTATTAACAAGATTAAGTAGTTATTTATAGACTACTAGCTTTTGGCCGCAACTTCACTCGCGTTAAATTCGGGGTGGCACTGTTCCCCTTTCCTGGACACAGAAGAAAAAAAAAGGAGGCTGTGTTACTTTCCATCCCTTCAACTATCTCTACTTAAAAAATCACGAATTATTTATTTTCATCATTATATCAGGCTACAGAACAGTGGACTTCCGTTAGCCTGATATAATGATGCCTACAAATTCAGCAAATGTTTCGCCTTAATACTTTCAACACCTCTCATTTCCGCCACAAGGATTTACATTGAGCGGAAATCGTACCAGAGTCCAACACCATTAGATTAGACTACAAACACTACACCACAGAGGTCGTCATAGCTTGTTTATTACCTACTTTTCACTAACACTTTAAGACTCTAAGCAATACTAAACAATGAAAATTCAAGAAGCCATTATAATTACATTATATTGTTACACAACAAAGTAAATACTCGTAATATGTACAATAGGTACTACAAATTAGCACGCGACTTAGTACAATAACGTTAAATATGACCTCAGTGGCGCGACGGTAGCGCAAGCGGCTGCCGTGCAAGAGGTTGTGGGTTCGATCCCCACGCAGGACAATAATTTGTGAGATCCACAAATTATTGTCCTGGTCTGGGTGTTCTTTGTGTCCGTTAATTGATGTTTGTAAAAGGTCCCCGCGACACAGGGCATGATCCCTAGTGCGGGAGTTGTCTTTTTTAGATAGAAAAAAAAAAAAAAATTTAATTGTATTACGTATTGTTTACCTGGAAGCTTAAAACTAAAAATGTATTCGACAACTTCGAGTGTAGAGCCTCCAACCGTGATTGGAGTGGGTACAACATGGACATTTGACATGATCTTGGTCTTGTCCATGTTCATTTTAAGACCCACTTATTTTGTGAATGAGTAAGTATTATTATTACACTAAGTAATAAATATGTCAAAGTAAATATCGAATACCTACATCTATTTTAACACGTAAGAATAATACCTACTTTAGTTATTTACTGTTGGTCACATAACTATTATATAAGAACGTGATTATATGAACTTATGTCATTCCGTGATCTTGATAAGACTTTATCTAAAATACCTATCTATTAATACAGATAAGAAATTGGTTATTATCACATATTTTGCATTAATTTTCCATTGTAGAGACAACACCAGTGGTGGAGGGAAACTCGCGGCTTAAAATTGGTCTGAATTTAAAACACGGTGTTGCCGGGGCTAAAGGAGAATGCTCACGACGGATGAAAAAAACCCAGCCTTGGCGGAAATAAAACATATCTCAGATTTTTAGTATGTAATAATATGCTACATAGGTAGCATCATCGAAATAGATGGCTAAATGTAAGATATTGCTGTTTGTCTAGTGGCAGGGTTGACGTTTAGGTATTTCAAAATATAATTGATGTATTTATAATTAGCATATACTAGATACCAAAAAGAAACGTTTTACATTGAAACTGATGGCTGAATGCGAAAACTTGCTACATATTTATTCTATGGCACGGGTCTTCTTACAGTACCTACCTAAAATAGTTACATCCGACATATTTTTACTTGACTAGTTTTTGGTACCCTTCGTCTTCATGGATCTTCATAAAATAATATACGAAGGATTATAAAGTTCTTACTTTGAGTTAAAAAAGCAATGTAAACATAATCGAAAAATATTGGTTTTCTATGTCTATATGACACTCCCCCATTAATGGACTATTCAACAGAGAAAGAATTTTTAAAATCGGTTCAGTAGATCTAGTGATTACCCCCTACAACGTCACAAGCACACAAACTTTACCTCTTTATAATATTAGTATAGACTAAGCAAATCAACTTAATCAGCAACATTATAATACTATGTCCTATAGTATAACTATATTGTATTGAAAACGTGAGGACATACGTAACGTCGCTCGACGGGGTGTATGCCGTAGTCACGTGAATTATATAGAAGAGTACATTTGACACACTGCCTGCTTGATAGCGCCGATTACACTACCTGTTGTCTAGTATAATCACAATGTAGGCTGTTGGGACACTACATATCGGAGATTTGGCAAGTCCCGACCGCCCTACATCATGTAGTCTCCTACATGATCCGTCCCACAAGACGTAGTGCCCTACAAGATGTAGTGTCCTACATGTAGGCTAGTGTAATCGGCGCTTTAGACCTAATTTCCTTAGTTTAATTTTATTTAATTCAGCGCGTTACTTATGGCCAAATTTAGATCCACCGCTACCCAAGACCAAATTTCCATCCAACGCTAGGGAAGGCCAAATAACCATTCACCACTAGTAAAACCCAAATATCTCTCCACTGCTAGAGAAGGGAAAATTTTTCATCCCACGCTAGAAAAGGCCTAATTTCCATCCACCGCAATATCATAACAGCCCATTAATGTCCTACTGCAGGGACGAGCCTCCTCCCATGACGGGGGGATACTTGGCGTACTAATACCACGCTGGCCAGACGGATTGGTATACGGGTTTTATTTCAAGTTTTCCTACTTTTTATTGCGTAAAGATAACATTCACGGATAGTCCCTTAGTATTTACGACACCCATGGGATGAGATGGGGTGGTGACATATTGTACTCTTACTCCGTCACCACACGGAGAATATATCCATCGCAATATACCTATTCGTCTAAAATTTATTTAAGTTCATTCATAGTACGCTAACGCCATCTAGTCCCAAACTAAGCTATGCTTAGTTTGGGACTAAATGGCGTTGTGTGAATGTGTGAGGAATATTTATTTATTTAGAAAAATAGAAATATGTAACTAAACTACACGAGTTAATCAGTATAGTATTACTATATTGTAATGAAAACGTGATGACAAACGTAACAGCGACAGGGTGTATGCCATAGTCACGTGAATTATATAGAACAGCACACTGCTTGAGAAGGCCTAATTTCCTTAATTTAATTTAATGACCAGATTTAGAAATGTCCTAGAAATGCCCAAATTTAGATCCACCGCTACCCAAGACCAAATTTACATCCAACGCTAGGGAAGGCGAAATTTCCATACACCGCTAGAAAAAGCCAAATAACCGTTCACCGCAAGAAAAACCCAATAACTCTCCACCGCTAGAGAAGGCCAAATTATTCACCGCTAGAAAAGGCCTAATTTCCATCCATCGCGATATATTAATCTAGAATTCATTTAGAAAAATAGAAATAACTAAACTACACGGGTTAATCAGTATATAGTATTACTATATAGTATGCTAGCTGACCCGTGCCCACTTCGTTAGGCCGCTAAAAAACGCGTCACTTTTTTAAACATATTTCATTACTGCTCCACTCCTATAAGTCATAGCGTGATTCTATATAGCCTATGACACTTCCCGATACATGGACTATTCAACACAGAAATAATTTTTAAAATCGGTTCAGTAGATCCAGAGATTACCCCCTACAACGTCACAAGCACACAAACGTTACCTCTTTATAATATTAGTATAGATTACTATATTGTAATGAAAACGTGATTACATACGTAACAGCGACAGGGTGTATACAATCACGTGAATTATATAATCCACTTACGTACATTTTATATACTTAGTTATTAATATAATTAGTGATATGTTGTTTGTTCTATATGTAATATCATATTACTTTGTATGTTAGGTTAAGTACAATGGCTTCTTAATGCTTATTAATACTTGGAAGTTAGATAACGTTGGACAGAATCTTATATGTCTGGTCATTTATGTATGATTAGATGGTCTGAGCACCCCATCTTGTCTTGTAGATGTCGTAAAAGTCGACTAAGGAATAGTTTGCAATTATCTCTACAAAAATAAAGAAAAATTAAAAAAAAAAAAATTGAATTTTGACATAAAACTTTACCAAACCGATTGCAGAAATGGTAGGCATTAAAAGGCCATCTTTCCCTTGGGCACTAAAAGATCCCTATAATAGGACATTAAACTAAAGTAGATTAAAAAATTAAAGGAAACTTTTCTATGAATTTCATGGTTTTGATGTGATGGTGATAGAGTGACCATGAATATTCAAAGATGATTTATGTAAAATTATCGATTTCTGTTATAATTTTTAGCATTATGATGATTGACGTAAGATAACGTATCTATTAGTTTTAGTGAGAAAAAGCTTATTTTATTAATACAGTAAACTATCACATCTATAAATGTAAAATAAAATACTGAAATACATCATTTCTACTAAGTATGTCAACCAACTAAGGAAAGCCACACCATACTTACACTGGAAGCCCACAATCATGCAAAGACGTGGTTTAAAGTTTATTTACAAAGTATCAAACAACTTTAAATTCAAGAAACTTCCAGGAACTTCATACGATTATTCCAATAATAAACTACAACAAAACGTTTCAAAGTCAAAGTTAACTAATCCTATACACCTATAATAGTAAGTCCAACTATTCCTAGATGCCGATCTATAACAATCCATTCAAACTATATCCTTACTTAAGACATAGTTGAACTAAAACGTGTTTTTATATTAAATCACGTGTTTTAATGAACACGAGACGAACAAAACAGAATAGAACAATGTTTAGAGTTAAGCGCCGATTACACTAGACTACATGTAGTCAACTACATCTTGTAGGAGACTACATCTTGTAGGAGACTACATCTTGTAGGAGACTACATCTTATAGGAGACTACATCTTTTAGGAGACTACATCTTGTAGGAGACTACATCTTGTAGGAGACTGCATCTTGTAGGAGACTACATCTTGTAGGAGACTACATCTTGTAGGAGACTACATCTTGTAGGAGACTACATCTTATAGGAGACTACATCTTTTAGGAGACTACATCTTGTAGGAGACTGCATCTTGTAGGAGACTACATCTTGTAGGAGACTACATCTTGTAGGAGACTACATCTTTTTTTTTATTTACTTTATAGGCTTTGTCGCTTAGCGACCACATCGCCTACAAGACTACATCTTGTAGGAGAAATTTAAACAACGAAAATATTAAACGAGACTAGTATTTCTCCTACAAGATGTAGTTTCCTACAAGATTTAGTTGACTACATGTAGTCTAGTGTAATCGGCGCTCCCCCGACGATGGCTTCGTCTCGAGTACTCAACGCGAGTCGTAGCGAGAATGACGTGCCCGAAGTCACAGAGGGTGAGCTAGGGGCGGTGGTTCGACGGCTCAAGGCCAAAAAGAACACCGCGCCCGGACCCGACGGCATTCCAGGCCGTGCATGGGTCGTGGCCCTTGCGGAGCTTGGACCCCGACTTAGAAGGCTATTTAGCGCATGCCTCGAAAGAGGTCAGTTTCCGAAGCCCCCTCCAGGCTCCAGTGTCACGGTGGATGGTGTTAGCATCGGCATCAAGCCCTCGATGAGATATCTTGGGATCACCCTCGATAGCCGATGGGGCTTCGGACCACATGTCCGAAGCATCGTCCCCAAAATTAAGGGCGCCGCGGCTGCACTGTCGCGGCTTATGCCCAACATGAGGGGACCTAACACCCCGTGTAGGAGACTCTACGTGGGGATCGTACGATCGATGGCGCTATACGGCGCGCCTGTATGGGCGGAGCGCCTGACGGCCAGCACAGCGACTATTCTTCAGAGTCCGCTGAGGATGCTGGCCGTCAGAATCATCAGGGGATATCGTACGATCTCCTTTGAGGCGGCGAGTCTCCTAGCCGGAACTCCTCCATGGGATCTGGAGGCGAGGGCTCTCGTGTCACTGTATCGGTGGCACAGGGGGGCTCTGGAGCAGGGACATATACCTGCCCCTCGCGAAGTCGAGGCGCAGCGGTCCTTGCTCCATGACGATCTCATGGAGGAATGGAGACAGCGACTTGGGCAACCGAGGTACGGGCACGCCCTTATCAGGGCGGTAAGTCCGGTCATGGAGGATTGGCTCGAGAGGCGGCATGGCAGCCTCTCTTACCGGATGTCGCAGATGCTTACCGGGCATGGATGCTTCGGTAAGTATCTGCACCGTATTCGCCGGGAGCCAACGCCCGAATGTCACAGTTGCCGGAACTGCAGCGAGGATTCCTCGCTCCACACACTGGTGGAGTGCCCGGCGTGGGCACGGCAACGGCAGGACCTCGTTGTGGGTCTAGGAGTGGCATTTCTCTCGCTGGAGACAATGGTTCAGGCCATGGTCTCCAGCGTGAGCGCGTGGCGGGCCGTCGCCACCTTTTGCGAGCATGTAATGCTAGCGAAGGAGGCGGCGGAGGGCTTGCGGGAGAGAGATCCCTCATTCCCGCATGTCGCCGCGCGTCCTGGGCGTCGGAGGAGGCATTATGCCAACGATCTCCGACCTCCATGACGGGGGGCCTGGGGGTAACGGGACGGATGGGCTGCCCGTTGCCCCGTGCAGAAGCAGGCCAAGACGTTGGCGTGTGTAGGTGCTCCCCCCCACACACGCCCCCCCCCCCGGTAGAGAGGACTGGGGATCCTCTCCCACATAGGGATGGGGCCGTAATAGAGCGGCCGAGGTCTGCAGGGGACCCTGGGGTCGATGCTTAACGGTGCATACCCGGGGCCCCTGCGAAGAGACCCAGAGGGAGAATAAAAAAAAAAAAAAAAAGTGTAATCGGCGCTTTACTCTAAACATTAGAGAGTATTGTTTTAGAAGTAAAGAGGCGGTTTTATTGTATACATTGTAACAAAATTGACCAACAATGTTGAATACAACGTGATTCAGAATGTCACGTGGATTTGTAACACGTGAAACTTACCTATACACTACAAGTTACGTAATATTAAATTACGATAGAATTGTTCTATAAAAATATAGTTTTTTTATTTCATTGAAGTTTGTGATAGTTTTTTACTTTGGTTTTATATATTGTCTTGTCATATTATTATTATGGTGTTCTCCGTGTGACGACGGAGGAAGAATACAATATATCACCAACCCAACTCATTCCATGGGGGTCGTAAAAACCGACTAAGGGACTATCCGCGATTGTTATCTTTACGAAATAAAAAGAAGGAAAACTTGAAAACCATATACCAATCCGTCTGGCCAGCGTGGAATTAGTAGGCCAAGCGTCCCTCCGTCACGGTGAGGAGGCCTGTCCCTGCAGCGGGACATTAATGAGCTATTATAATGAAATACATAATATCTACATATAGAAAACACCCAGACCAATGCAAACATTCATGTTGACGCACACAAACATTTTCATTGAGCGGGAATCGAACCAGAGATGTCAGCGCACTCATGCACTTTAACCACTACACCATATCCATCCATATCAGCCTACGGACGTCCACTGCTGGACATAGGCCTCCAAAAGGTTGCACTCTGCGCGGTCTTGTGCCTCCCTCATCCATCGTCCTAACCAGGTCGTCGGTCCACCTAGTGAGGGGTCTCCCCACCCTGCGCCTTCCGGCCATATATAACGTTAAAATAGCTATAGTATGTTTTCGTATAATTAAACCTAATCATTTTACCTACAAAGATAAGGATTCCTAAAATTAATTACAAAACTAACTGAAACGTACAAAACAAATCAAAATAACAACCAAATAAACAGATGACGGAATATTTGATATTATTATATTTTAGTTAATTATTACCACATAAAGAGGCGCTTATATAATAAATATAATTAAAATTATTTACCTTATGTATTTGTAATTTTATTATAATACCTACCACAATGGTGTTTGTTTTTATTTTTTTAAATTGGACTACCAGAATGACTCTATGGTGCCTGATGTTAAGCATCCAACAGAGTCCAAGAATGGCGAGCACCATGCCATCTACAATATTTGTAGAGGCATGAATGTCTCCACTATGGCGGCTTCAGAAGATGCTTTTTCACGCATTTAAATAGCTAGGATAGTTTGACCATGAGGAATGTCAAAATTCCTTGTGGTCAAACCAGTTAGACAAAATAGTATGACCACGAGGAAGAACCGAAATTATTATACCGTGATGTTTCTAGGCTGTATATGGTAAAATTTGTTTATGCCTAACCAATTTTGATGAAAAAAATCAACTGTCGAAAGTTGTACACTTAAATTATGTGTTTTTTTGTGTTTTTTATCTAGGTACAGAAATTACTGAGATTTGCAAGTAACGGCAGGGTAATTTACTTAGCCTACTATCATCACCAAACCACAGAGCTGTTTTATATGTCGGCTACTACCTATTTCACTTACTAGACGACCTCTGTGGCGTATTTATAACACATGGCTCAGAGGTTTCGGGTTCGATTTCCGCTTAATGGTAACATTTGTGTGCATGAACGTGATTGTTTGCAGTGGTCTAAGTGTTTCTACGTGTAATATGTACCTTTTTTTTATGTAATAGAAGGCAAACGAGCTAGCAGGTCACCTGATGGTAAGTCATCATCGCCGCCCATGGACACCCGCAACACCAGAGGAATCACAGATGCGTTGCTGACCTTTTAAAAGGGAGTACGCTCGTTTCTTGAAGCTCCCCAAGTCGTAACGGTCCGGAAATATCGTCGCAGCGAGCTTGTTCCACAAAACAGTTGTTCTCGGTAGGAAGTTTCGCGAAAATCGCACAGCACCACCGTACACCTATGTATTTACAAAAAAAGTATAGGTATAAGTACTAATATCCGTTGTTCTGTTACCCATAACACAAGCAGGTTAAGCCTAGCTTACTTTAGGAACAGATGGCGCTGTGTAGAGATGTCCATGAATATTTATTTATTTATATTTACTTAATAACTATTCGATACTAAATACGTTACGTTGACGTACTTATAATTGAACTGAAAAACTGTAAAATAAGTTTAAAAAAATATTATCCCGAGCCAACAATAAAAAAAACGTTTGTTCTTTATATTAACAAATAAATGTAAATTACCTACTATTGGTAATTTGAATGGCGCGAAAGATTGTTATCTAGTATGACATAATTTTAAATTGATCTAATAAACAGATTACATACATTACCTACTTCTTTATCTATGTATTTATTACTTAAGTACATAACTGTTACAAAAAAATTACATTTAAATTATCTATAAAGTTTAGGTATAACTATACATTTTTCAGGCATCATTATTGTACTCCGTATGGTGACGGAGTAAGAATACAATATGTCACCACCCCATCTCATCCCATGGGTGTCGTAAAAACCGACTAAGGGACTATCTGTAAATATTATCTTTACGAAATAAAAAGAAGGAAAACTTGAAATATACCAATCCGTATTAGTAAGCCAAATATTCCTCCGTTCCGGTAGGAGGCCCGTCCCTGCAGTGGGACATTAATGGCCTATTATGATTATGGTCACCTTTTCAGCCAATTGCCGTTCACTGCTGGCCATAGGCCTAATAGTGTTTGTTTTCAGGCATAAGACTACGCTTTCGACGCTGACCTTTAAGCGGCTCAAGCCTATGGCGGAAGAGGTGTAGTCTCCAAAGATGGTACGAGTCCTCGCGTATAAATTTTTTCTATTGTCTTTGTTTAAGTTTCGTTTGTTATCTCCATCATGATAACCTAACCCACCACCATGCAATAGTGTTCATGTGTTAAGATGAAAGTGTACAGTTAGCTAGTAATATTACATGGCTCAACAACTTGTATCCCAAGATGACACGATATCCATAACGGCTATCCACACAGAATAAACGTAGAAAACCCACACAGATTCAAAGACAATGCAGACATTTTACTAACTGAAAATGTAACACTAAATCTCTATGTAGCAGCCATGTTATAAAACCAAAGCACCACAGGTTATGTAGCTAAACAATGCAAAAGTTTAAAAAAGTTTTCTATACACTTATTATCAATTCAAGGAAAAAACCCTGGTTCCAAACGAGTCCTTAAATAAATTCGCATAAAAAAGACAAAAGAACTTTCAAATTTTCCTTCGAGAACGTTTCTATTTGAAAGAATGGTTGTGTAAGCACTTTGGTTCGAATTTCAAAAGGCGGACATGTGACAGCCGGTCACGTGGCTAAGGAAAGGACTCGAAGGAAAAAAGTCCCGAGTCTTACATAAACCGGGGCGCCATTGCGAAGTTTTCGAGTAAATAATTATATAATCATTTAAGGAAGCCAAAGAAAATGTTTACAACTCGTTTTCCAATCGTTTCTTGAAATAAAAAATGTCGCGAGACTTTCATGCGTATTATAAAATTGAAGTTGATACTATAGTTCATAGGATTATAGTTCTCCTGTTAAGGTTTAGTGATGAACACCATGTCACCACCCCATCGGTTCCATCGCATTTGTATTGACTGACTAAGGAAAACTTTATTTCGATTAGGTCTACGAAAAAAAATGCAGGTAAACTTAAACAATAAAACACTATCCAGACATTTGTCCAGCTGACTCATTGTGGTCAGTTTTATTCATTATTGGAGTTTTGCTTAAAATATATCTACAAAAAGAAAGGATGGAAAGTTTGACCTTAAATCTAATCCAGTCCATCGGGTCAGCATTTACATGGAACCATGATATTGGGTGCAAAAAAAAGTCTGTCCACCTGTACCTAACTGCATATTTAAGATGCACTTAATCATCATAACAGCCCATTTATGTCCCACTGCAGGGACGGGCCCCCTCCGGTGACAGAGGGATACTTGGCCTACTAATACTAATACCACGCTGGCTAAACGTATTGGTATAGGGTTTAATTTCAAGTTTTCCCTCTTTTTATTACGTAAAGATTATTCAATCTTTACGTAATAAAAAGGATACTAAGGAAAACGGATACTTATTACCGAATACGGATAGGTAGTCCCTTAGTCGGTTTTTACGACACCCATGGGTTGAGATGGGGTGGTGACACACTGTATTCTTACTCCGTCACCACACGGAGCACTTAATAGTAACTGGTAATGGCCGCTCATGGTCATCAGAAGTACCAAAGTATAACCCTAAAGCCCGATTTACACATCGACAAGTACAGTAGCGAGTTAAGTAGTAAGTCGTGGACTAAGTTGATTTGCATAGATCTCCATCCTATTTTTTGGCGAGTTAAGTAAGTAGTAGCCACCTCTCTCGCGTCTCGCTAACTTACCTCGCCACAAAATAGGATGGAGATCTATTTAAATCAACTTAATCAACAACTTACTACTTAACTCGCTACTGTACTTGTCGATGTGTAAATCGGGCATTAGTCAACTTTCAAGAAACTGACGGCTAGTTTGATAAGGTTGGTAACACTGTATATTATTCTAAATCCGTCTCTACGCGAAGGATATTTATTACGTTTGCTTACGTAATAACTCTGATGTCAAGGGAATCCCTTACTACTTATTGTAAATTCTAAGTACTTCTAATAATAGTTGTAGGTAATTAAAATTACATAGTTGAGGAAAATTTATAATTAATAGGTATGGTTAGAAAATATACATATTTTTATTTTTTTAAAAGATTTGTTTTTTTAAATAAGATAATAATAGGTACTTTGAACGCTTTGATAGAATTGGAACCCGGCAGGAATATAATATGCAGATATGTATGAAATGTAGATGAAGCAAAGTATGTTTCTAAGGATCGCTGTATATTTCTTTTCGTTGACTCTGCCTACCCCTACGAAAACAAGGCGCAAGTTTATGTATTTGTATCAAATATCAATCCTATTAATTCATCAACACGTCAACAGACAGTGTTTATAAAACATCTTAGAAAACATTAAAATTTCTTTTTTGCTGGACACAGGCCTCTCCCAATACGCGCCACAGAACACGGTTCTGCGCCTTCCGCATCCAGTCCAACCCAGAGACCTTTTTGAGGTCCATAATAATGTAGTACATTTACAAAACATGCAACAGATTAATAATTATGAATATTATAAAAGCTGCGAGATATCTTTATTAATATAATTATAATATTAATAATTAAATTAAATGACGTATAAACATAATAATTGTAATTATTATGACCTAATTCATTATATTTATACCTAACGGAAGAATTCATATCAGAATAATAGGAATTTTCCTTAATACGCATACGTCTACGAAGGTATAGTAGTGTGTCATAATTATAAGGAACTTGTATTTTCCATAAATAATTCCTCTGTTTGGTGATGGAGAAAATAAAACAAGATGTCAATCTCCTTATAGTACTATGTTTGTACTATGTTGACAATAGTACTATGAGAAAACTAACAAACATAATGTATTTTAAAACCAAAACAAAAGAAGGGAAACTCAACATAAAATCCTAACCTAAATCATCTATGGCTTTATATAGACCATTACTTTATAACCTCTTTTCTTAAAGGCATCTTCTGTTCTGTTTTTTTAATACAATGGCCCCCATCGTCACCCGATAATTCTGCCAACGACAAAAAGGCATCTTATAAATCAGGATCAACAGCGTGACATTTCATAAGCACGGAGCAATCACAAAACAAATGTAGAATCTAGGATCCGCACTGAGTGGTACATAACCTATGGTTCGGTGGCTAACATATTAAAAGAACTAAAATAGCTAAGTACACAAATAATAACAATCAGGACGACAACGAACGGACTTTAAGGTCAATTGTTCGTACAAAGGCAGAGCCACCCAAATGCATTTACAAAGTGTATCGGTTTATGAGCAACAATACAGCTATGTAGAATATACACCGTAGCTGCATTGCATACTCCTCGATCATGGGGAAAATCTAAAATCTCTTCTCATAGCCAGAAAATCTGGAACTCAAATGATAACTGCAAGTTCTCCAGCAGAACTCCACGCTTCACACTATTCGTTTCCATTACCACGCAATTCTAATTTTAGATGTTAAGCAATCCACTAAGGTTCTTAATAAACGTAATGATTGCTACAAAGTCAAAGTCATTCTGAGACTTGTAAAGTCATCAACCTATCAATATAATACTGCCAATATTAATAGTTTTTATATGATTTTGAGGCACAAACACATCTTTATTTGATAGGGTAATTCAAGAATCTCTTATGTGGGTTTCAGAAAGCTAGATTTTTAAGCTATTATAGCAAGCTTGAGTCAATAAGCAAGAAAGCTAGTACTTCTGTCGTTGTGTAGTCCAAACTACCCTGACTAAATTACACTACAAGGAAGGGCCTCCTCCATTGACACAGGAAAATTCGGCCTATTCATACTACGCTGGCGAGATGGATTGATTTAGGGTTTAACCCTTAAACCGCCAGATGTGGTTATATTGCCACCTAATTAGCAACTCTAATGACCTTGTAATAAAAGTCAAAACCAATAAAAAAACGAAGTTACTCGTTCCAGTTAAAGGGTTAACATCAAGTTATCCATATTTTGTTGTCGTAGAGATTTTATAATGTTCTTATGGTCTGGACAATGATTTTTGAGATCCACATCTCATTGTATATCTGGTCCAAAGGGTCTTATTAAAGAAATGGAATCCTTAACCTACAGAAACAGGTTAGCTCCATACATTGAATCTTTTACCATCAATCCAGTTACTTTTCAATCTCAAGAAAAAAGCCAAACAGCCAAACTCTCCAAGTTTTTTGAATTGGTGGTGGAAAAGATTCAATGTATGGAGCTAACCTGTTTCTGTAACAGGTTAGCTCCATACATTGAATCTTTTACCATCAATCCAGTTACTTTTCAATCTCAAGAAAAAAGCCAAACAGCCAAACTCTCCAAGTTTTTTGAAAAACCAATTCAGCACAAATTCAAATCCAGTTTACACAAACATACCTACATCATTACAATGTAGTAAACCTCTATGCATTGTAACCGTAGACACAAATACCTAGAACTAGATAACATAGACTAATGCCTATGGTTACGTAATGTTTATGACCTTCGTTACGCAACAGTCACGTGGTGTGCATTCGCACGTGGATTGTGCACGAGACTCGTTTGTTTACGTCTCTACTGACTAAAGTACTTTTATGGATATTTATTTATTTATGTATGTTTGATTGATTGGATCAGTGGCAAAGTGTTGTAGCAGATTCGAATCCCACGCAAGATTTTGCCGTGAAGTAGCAGGTTCTCACGCAAATAGTGTGATCTAAAAATTATTTTCTTCAGTCTGGATGTTTTGTGTCTACTGTTAATTTGATGTTTGTCCCCGCAACACAGGGCATCATCCCTGATTATGTATTTACTTTAATTAATTAATAATTTATTTATTTGTTTTTGTTTACATTTTAAAAACTCCTATAAAAAACAATAAACATGTACCTACGTAACACGCGCAGTTAAAGTTGGCTGTATCGTTATGTATTTATTTTTGTACTTTCCCTTAATTGGATTTTACGACACCCAAGGGATTATAATGGTACGTCATATCTTACTGCGTCACCACAAAAAGAGAAGAGTACACATGCAATACTAATTTAATATACTTTTATCTCTAAATTCATACATTTCATACACAAAAAAACTCAGACTAATTAAAACACCCACACATGCATGCACACAAATATTCGACTTAAGCAAGAACCAAACCTGCAACCTACCCCGTAGTAGGCACATAAGTACACTAAACCACAACGCCTTTGGTCATTAATTCAAAACCAAAAAATATACTCTTTTTAAAAAAACCATTTCCGTTCATTGTTCTTCAGGTCATTTAATAATCAAACGTTGAGGTAGTCATAAAATTCTATGAAATTTCAACAATTAAGTATGTACTTAAAGATCTTATCAGTTGAGCAAAATATATTCGCTTATCGTGGAAATACAGGTATTTACTTACTACAATATTGCATAATATTTTTATCATCATTCAAAACACATCTACTATTCTTGTCCCCCTATCCTTAACCGTCCATAAACATTCAACATCATCATATCAGCCCATTAATGTCCCACTGCAGGGACTGGCCTCCTCCCATGGAGGGATACTTGGCCTACTAATACCACGCTGGCCAGACGGATTGGTATAGGGTTTAATTTCTACGTATTCACTTCTATTTTTATTACGTAATGATTATATTTACGGATAGTCCCTTAGTCGGTTTTTACGGCACCCATGGAATGAGCTGTGGTGACATATTATATTCTTACTCCGTCACCACACGGAGATACGAGATTTGAGAGCTGAGTATATAAAAAACACTATTAATACTAATCTGATCAAAGAAGATCATGTATTATCATCGAACAACAATTCTAAGTAATTAAATGACTCGAAGTAACACAGATAATGCCTTCTTTATACAAATAAACACTATTGCACTAACTACATTACGTTTATACTCGTAATCACGTTTCATATAAATAATACGCAATTCCTCACGTTTCCTTATTATATGAGGTAATAAGCCAAATTGAGGAGCACGCGTTATTATTGAATGTTGACCAAACGCCAATTTAGACATTGTTGTTATAATCATTGCCAAGTGGGATATCTATTTTGGTGATCGTAATTAGTTTATCGATTAAGGACAATCAAGTGGTGTTAAAAAAACATTCCTCACACTTTCACACAACGCCATCTAGTCCCAAACTAAGCAGAGCTTGTACTATGGGTACTAAACAACGGATAAACATACTTAAATACTGTTTTTTTTTTGTAAATACATACATACATAATATTATACATAGAAAACACCCAGACCAATGCAAACAATCATGTGCAAAGATTTGCATTGAGCGGGAATCGAGCCCGTGACCTCTGCGTAGTTGTTAAATAACCACTAGGTACGCCACAGAGGTCGTCGTTAAGCGAGAGCATTTCTGATTCGATTACACAGCGTTCAAATCAAAATTGAGTAGACCTACATGAGAACCAAAGTGACCGACATAGCGCTCAGGATTGATTAATTTTTAGTGGCGGATGGTAGGGCACAAACTGATACGTTAAATAGTAAAGTATTGAATGGGGACCGCTTATCGGCAGACGTTGGGTGAAAACCGATAGATGAAGAAAGCTCTAAGTTAATCTATTATTGGCAATGTGGCAATTACATGGTTTGATATGAAGAAGGTCAATAGCCTTTAGAAATCTAATCTCCAGCTAATATTACAAAGACACTTTATCTCTTATTAAATAAATTGAAGATAAATAAATAAATTTATCTGTTCTTATCTATGCTTATTAGATTTTTTTTGGTTGTAACAGGTAATTCCCCGACACATTGTAAATACTAAGAAAAAGTAGTTTTAAAGCCAAAATATTTTTCATCTCTGAAATTCTTCGAAGAATGTTTATTGCTCGCAGTGATTTCATTTCGTTTTCGCATTTGGCAAACAATCAAGTTACAATATATTGGCTCATAATGTTGAAATTTCTAAGATGAGTATGCTGAAACATGTGTAGGTACTTTAAATCCTTTATCTTTGTTTCTTTTATTGCCTTAATGATGATGGAGAGAATCTAACACTCTGCCCGTGATAAGTGGTAATCAACGCGTATGGGCGTCAGCCATACCAAAACACAGGCATTCTTGGCCACGGTCTTTAGCTTTCTGGGCATCTTGGACAGTTCAGTAGTTGCGCCATTCTTTGCTGGTGTTCACCGCATTCACAGCAGCTATCTGATGAATTTGTCATACCCCATTTCACCAGGTTTTGTTGGCAACGGCCTACCTAGGTCCTTAGGCGGTTAATGCATTTCCAAACGGACCAGTTGAGATGGAAACTGGGTGGCAGGCGCTACTTGCAATCCACATAGTTGGGTGGTGGGGCATGTTTCTCTTCCCACAGTTTGACTCTAGCCAATAATTCTAGGAAATTCATTCAGAAATGTACTGTACAGGGCGAGATCAAATTCAAGAAGTTAGTGATAGAGTTGATTAGCCCTGATTACAGCTTTTATAGTCTTCCGACGCATGGCTACAAAACTTTTGGCTGATGAAATCAATGAGCAATTTATTATAATATTACATTTTATTACGGACGTATTATGTAGTAGGTAATTTGGCAAATGCTGTTAATGGTTTTACGTCGTATTATAATTATTGATGGAGATATTTTCCGTACCAAGTAAGCAAGTATCTAACGCCCGTATTAGCTAATAATACGCTTTAATTCAGAGAGGAGAGGAAAGGATGCCTGCTGTAAATCTTGGTACATTTTTATTTATTTATTTATTTATTTAACACTTTATATACAGTTTTGTATACAGGCGGACTTAATGCCTAAGGCATTCTCTTCCAGTCAACCTTGGGTGATGCAGAGATAGAAGTGGTAGGTGTTAAAAACAAATAGAAAGAAATGAACTAAAAATTATGTGTAATGTATTATAAAAATACTATACCTATACCTAAAATATATAAAAGTATAAACATATATAACTAATTCATACAGAAGTACATAACTTATAAATATATAAACAATATATAAATACATACTTATATGATAAACATACATATTATGTATAAATAGAGTCCAATGATATATTAAACAATAATTTTCCTAAGGTTTGTTTCGCATAAGTTGACGAATTTTACTCTTAAATACTTGGCGACTTGTGGACATCCTGATATCAAGAGGCAGGGCATTTCAAAGAAGAATAGATTGAATAGGGAAAGAGGAATGAATGAAGTTAGTGTTATGAGCAGGACATAATAGAAGAAGATTATTAGAGGATCGCAGATTACAGTCATGAGTAGAACAGAGGTACTGAAAGTAGTTAGCTAAATAGGCCGGGGGAGTAGGAGAAGTAAGAAAAGAGTAGAGAGTAGTGAGGGCACGCATGCTGCGTCGCTGACGAATGGGTAACCATTGCAGCTCTGAGCGAGGAGCAGACACGTGGTCATACTTACGAAGATTGTATATGAAACGAATGCAGCTATTGAGAAGCCGGTCGAGTTTGTTGAGAAGATCTGCATTCAGGTCATAGTAGCACACATCACCATAGTCAAGAATAGGGAAAATCAAAGTCTGAACAAGCATTGCTTTGGTTTGCATGGGAAGAAAGTTTTTTAAACGATAAAAGGCTCGCAAAATACCAGTGACTTTACTACACACGTTAGTTACTTGAGTGTGCCAGCTCAGAGTCGTGTCGATGTACAGTCCAAGATCTTTTACAGATGCACATAGCTCTATTACTGTTCCATTTAATACAATAGGCGGGAGAGACGATACATCCGTTCTGGCCATCATGCGCTGACTTCCGACAAGAATGGCCTGACACTTGTTCGGGTTTACTGATAGTCCATACTTCTGTGACCAGCTATGTATGTGCTCAAGGTCTCGGTTAAGCTTGTTGACTGCAGAAGGTAGAGAATCAACATCGGCCTGTGTGTAAATCTGCATGTCATCGGCATACAGGTGATACGAGCACTGAAGATTAGGGCAAATGAGGTTAATAAAAATTGAAAATAGCAAAGGTGAAAGAATACCGCCTTGAGGAACACCAGAGCTGATGTCGCACCAACATGAAAGAGATTCATCGTTGCGTACCGACTGCTGGCGTTCCTAAAGATAACTAGAAAACCATTCCAGTGCCTCTGAGGAGATCATTGAGTAGGAGAGTATAGCAATCAGGATGTCGTGATTAATTGTATTGAACGCGTTGGAGAAATCAATTAACACTAAAACAGTGACTTTCGTATCCTCCATACCCTGTCTGATATCCCCCGTTACTTTTAAAAGTGCCGAGGTAGTACTATGCCCTGGTCTGAAACCAGATTGGAATGGGCTTAAAAGATTATTTTGCTGGACAAAAAAGGAAAGCTGTTTGTGCACACAGGCTTCTAGGATTTTAGATAGGAAAGGAAGAATAGAAATTGGACGATAATCATTGGGAAGAGAAGGGTTATGAGTTTTAGGTAACGCAATTATGTATGCTTTTCGCCATAAGGATGGGTAGGTTTTGTTAAGCAAGGAATGATTAACAATGTGAGTTAATATTGGGAGAATACTATCAAGGATAATAACTATCATTCGACGACTTATAGTATCGTAACCGATGCAGTTAGATTTAATTGAACTAATTATTTTCTTGACCTCCTCATTAGCAACTGGAGAAAAGTGAAAGGACTGAATGTTTGGGCGAGGCAGTACAGCCAGGTCATGGACTGTCTGAATCACGGTTTGGGGATCAAGCGCAACAGAAGTAGAGAAATGACGATTGAGATCGTCCAAACTAATTGATCCAGGAAAGTCGGCATGCCGCTGTTTGCCTATACCTAATGACCCCAAATACTTCCAAATATCGGCTGGTGAAGAAGAACTGATGTTATTAAGAATGTCACGGCGTTTTGAGTTACGTATCACCTGATTGCACCTGTTCCTTGCAGACTTATACAGAGTCCAGTTGTCATCATTCCGATTCTTCTTATATTTACTGAGAGCACGATCCCTACACTTCATGGCTATGCGAACCTCATTAGTAATCCATGCTGCAGGAGGACGTTTTAATTTTACCTTTTTTAGAGGTGCATGTTTGTCAAATAAGGCAAGAATGTTTTTGTTAAATATTTCGACCTTGGCATCCACTCCCAAGTAACACAGAAAGCATTTTAACAAGCTACAAGTGAACTTATATAGAGCTTAAGACCCGTACAAACTCTTATATAAGTTCACCGAGCGTCTTGAAGCTGAACAATGGCATTTGAAAATCATTGTAATGCTTTACGCTGTATAACAGTTGGATAATGGCATATCAGAATGCTTTTGTAAAGCCTTTAGCTATTTTTAGTGCTTTTGGTTCTACAAAGACATTTTAAAGTAGTTCATAAGTGCTCGAAGCTGTTTTACAGCACAAACGTGAACCACTATAATGCCATGTAAATCCGATATCCAGCTCTAAGCTGTTTTTTGTGCCTTTTGCTGTGTAAAAGCACTTGTAGGGGGTAAGTAAAAGCTTAATGCTGCTGAACAGCATAAATGTGAATCAATATAATGCTTGCATTTTAAAGGAAGAACTGAGTGCTGTTGTGTAGCTAATAGCTCTTTAATCAATCACACGTGAGTAGTTGTAATGCTGGTGGCATTAATTGGGCTCACCGGGCTGCTTAAGGCTGACCACCATTTTGTAAATATTTTATAACCAAAAAATATTTTCTTTCGAACCTATTTATAAAAGGAATTGTCATTTAAAATATTTATATAACTTAATTTAATACAGTACAAGCAAAACTATGATTGTATTTATTCAAAACTTATTCTGTACTAGAAATACACATTTGTTTTGGTTTTACACACATCATTTTTATAAAACATTTTGTATGAAAATCACAAAATATCGAAGGCGCGTGAAAATTTTCAATGAAACTTATATAAACAAGTACAGTAAACTACACTGCGCAGTAATATTTGAAGGCAACAAATAACAAACGAGTCAAAAACTTATCCGATGAATTTGTTTTGATGCAAACTATAATATGGCGTCACTCACTGTTTTATTTTGACCGTCTTTACCTATTCTTTTTTTATTGTAATAATTTACACGCAATAATATAAAGTTTCCTAAGTGTGAACACTTAAATTGCTCCAATAATTCTTTTAGCATATTTAAATGCTAGTCTAATGCTTTTGTAATGCCGTTGGCATCTTCACTATCAATAATTTTTCTATTATAATGCTTCTGTAATGCAATAGGCTATCTCATTGACCATTTTAATGCTTTCTTAATGCGATTGGCAATATTATTGACCAAAATGATGCTTCTTTAATCCGATTGACATCTTTCTTGACCACAATAATGCTAATATAATGCGCCAGTAATGCTATTAACCAGCTACTGTGAACCTATATAGGGCATAAAGCTGTATAAATTGTGCCCAAATAAGCATTACAGTAGCCATATAAACGTTTATAATGCGACTATAAAACTAACTCAAAATGCTAAAAGGATACAAGAATACTCTTATTCGGCCCTTATAATGCTTTGATGTGTTACTTGGGCTGTGTCCGCCGTAAGCAAGTTGACCCACGATATGTCCGAGGCATCTTTACAAATGTCCTCTTGGTCGATCTGCGCAAAGCAACGAATGTGCAGAACTTTAGGTGGAAATTTAGGAGACTTAAGAGTGTAAGATAGGTATAAAAGATCATGGTGGGAAAACGCAGGAGCAAGAAACTGGCCATGACTTGAAACAAAAGAAGGGGAAGAAATAAGAATAAGATCAAGCCACGTATCATTACCGCTGATGTTGTGATGAGTTGCATGAAGGCTGGCCGATTCAATAATTTCTAAGAGTTTACGGGAACGTGAGGAACTAATAGATAAAAGATCCGTATTGAAGTCACCCATGACGATGGTATGTGCATACTCTGACCCTAAAGTTTCCAGTATTGGTTCAATACTGGAGAAGTAGTTAACAGAAGGGGGACAATATACGACGCCCAGAGCTACCTTGGTGCCTCTAACATCAACCTCCAGAAACATGAATTCTGCAGGCACAGATGCGCCGGATGTTAAAAGAATTTTATAAGGAAGACCACTGCGGATGTAAATAGCTACACCACCCCCTCTTTTACCAGCACGATCATTACGTAATAAGATCAAGCCGGGAAGAGGATACATAGTGGAAAGAAGGTGTGGTTGGAGCCAGCTCTCTGAAATCAGGACAGCATGTACGTTTGCACAAGAAAAAGTGTTATACAGGTCGGTATAATGACTAGCAATGCTTTGCGCATGATGTGGCAAACATTGAATAGATTGCGTGAGCCTCCCTCAAATGCGAGACGCACAGAATCTTCAAGAGACCTATCGTCCGCGGAGCAAAAACTTTCTTCATTTGATAACTCATTGGCGGATAAATAACAGTCATCATCAGACATAATATATTAGAATAAAATAATAAGGATATGTATAAATAAATAAATATATGAATATTTATATATATAATGTACTTGTACTGATTATTCAAAATTTAAAAAAACAAAAGTAAAAAAAAAAACTAAAACAAAATAAATGCAAGATATCTCTGCACCATGTATGTTACGGATAGACTCTCTTTCTACGGACACATTTCATAACAGCCCTTTAATTTCCCACTGCAGGAACGGGCCTCCTCCTGAGACGGAGGGATACTTGGCCTACTAATACCACGCTGGCCAGACGGATTGGTATAGGGTTTAATTTCAAGTTTTCCTTCTTTTTTTTTCGTAAAGGTAATATTCACGGATAGTCCCTAAGTCGGTTTTTACGACACCCATAGGATGAGATGGGGTGGTGACCTATTGTATTCTTACTTCGTCACCACACGTCTTACTTCTTACATATAGTACGGACTTTGCACTTCGGACCTTGGCCAGTAGTTTTACGAGGTATTGCACAATAGTATAACGTATTCACACCCATAGTTCGATGGTCGTTAAGTAGAACTTTGATCGTGTTCGAACTTGAACTTGGATGACTCATACCACGTGGACTAAAAGTTAATTATATTATGAGTTCGTGTATTAAGTTGTCCTTTTGGATTGACTAAGAATAAATGTACTCCGTGTGGTGACGGAGTAAGAATACAATATGTCACCACCCCAACTCAACCTCAACTCTCTCTAACTTAAAATGAAACCCTATACCATTCCATCTGGCCAGCGTGGTATTAGTAAGGCGTCACGGGAGGAGGCCCGTCCCTGCAGTGGGACCTTAATGGGTTGTTATAGTGAAGAATAAATAATTTAGATAGTATTTGTAAGCCGGCTAAAAAACTATAATATTCTGTGAATGTCTTCTACGAAAACAAAAAAAAGGAAACGTGATATAAAATTGAGAACCAATGCGTCTGGTCGTAGCGTATTAGAAGGCCAAGTTTACCGTAGTCATTGGAAGAAGCCCGTCCCTGCAGAGGGACATGATATAATGAATATTATATTATTGAATCAACTTTTATTTTGATAATTATGTAGGGCGTCTTTAAGGGACTCTTATTTACTCTTACGTACTTATTTGGAAATGAAGTTCTTTGCTCCCAGTAAGATTACTTCAGAAGGCTTGTTGTCTGCTGAGGCCTTGTTTCTACTCCAATTTGCATTGAGCGGGAATCAAAACAGGAAACCTATGCGTATCAGCCACGTACTACGCCACAGAGGTAGTCATATAACATTATAAAGACAATGTATAAATAAGTTCAAGGCAATACTTCCTTACCTACGTCAATGCTTATGCAATAATTAATAATGTTTTGTTATGATGATAAAGGGATTTATGTATGACATCATCATTGCAGCGCAGTAATGTCCTACTGCAGGGATAGCAAACGTGTGTCCTGAATTAAAAATAGCAATGTCAGCAAACATAATGCCGAAAAAAAAAACGAAACGAAAAAAAAAATTCCTCACATACCAATGCAAACAATCATGTTCATGCACACAAAGATTTGTATTGAGCGGAAATCGAACCCGAAACCTCTGCTTAGCAGTCATCTTATATAACCACTACGCCACAGAGGTCGTCAATTTATTAAGTTATTTTTTTTTATTCACCTTCCATTGCCTTCATTTCTGAACTATATTCACGCTTTCCATCAGGTTCAATATGATCTTTGCCATGTTTTTATACGTCACATAAAGGATAAATTACATAATATAAGGAAATATATACGTACATACTTTCGTTTTGCTAGTTGGAAATCTTGTTGGGGTTTTTTTAATTAGGATAGTAACCTTTTATATCTATACCTAACTATTTTTGGTTGTTTTGATTTTTTAGGGGCGTGGCGCATTCTGTATGTGGCTGTCGTGAAACTGGGTTTTTTCCACATTTGTTTCGGCGATCTACAAATAATTTTTCTGAGCTTGGTTGGTATTTGTTTCGATCAAATCGCTGTGGTGAATATCATCTGAGCGAGACCTTGCTGTCATCATAGGGACACAGTCAGCAGTTACGTCGGAGAACCAATATCATGCTGGTCACCAAAAAAAAAAACTTTGCTAAAGTAGGACTTACATAACTATACCTAAAATCTAAACACGTGATTTGCTCGTATCCTTGATAACAAAAACAAAATTATTCCAAGAACTAAAGCGGAATTTAGATGACTAACTTTTTCATACTAACACGCCGATACCAAAACAAGTGCGGAATGCATAAAAACAATTTTATTCAATCTGATAAAGGAATAAAGGTATAATATGGCGCAATCGAATATTGCGCAGTTAATTTATTCCCTTTGGTAACAATGTGTGGTGAGCCGGGCGGCGCGGTTCGATTTTCGGACATGATAATTGGTTGTCATCTTCGTATTTTAATCATAGAAAAGGTCTGTGTCCTGTAGTGAACTGCAGTGACTATTATATCAGTCATATCAGTCTAAACACCACTGCTGGAGGGTCTCCTCTAAACGTCTCTTCTGTACGCGAGCCTAATTAGCCTCCTTCATCCATCGAATTTTCTCTGCCCTTCACAGTACCCTTAGTCAGAGTCTTGCCGTTCGACAAATCGATGACATAAACCTGGATATATTATATCAATATATAGTGGCAATATGCATGCTTGGTCTCAGTCTATTCGGTTTGAAATTGACAAAGTTACATACAAACTTTCATCCCCTATCTCATCCCTTTAGGGGTAAAATTTATCAAAATCGTTTCTTAGCGGATGCCTACGTTATATCATCTACCTGTATGCCAAAATTCAGCCAGATCTGTCCAGTGGTTTGGGCTGTGCGTTGATAGATAACTATGTCAGTCACCTTTGAGTTTTATAAATATAGAAGATTTCCGCACCACCTCTGAGGTAGGTAAGGCCAATCTTGCACCAACATTGAATCAAATACAACAGTACATTGATTTAAATACAACAGTACATTGAATCAAGTACACGGCGCGTTTTTTTTAACGTGTTTTCTCCAGTAGGAATACTCCAACCACATAGTGATCTATGAACGCACAGCCCAAACCACAGGACAGATCTGGCTGAATTTTGGCATGCAGGTAGATGATATAACGTAGGCATCCGCTAAGAACGGATTTTGATAAATTTTACCCCTAAAGGGTTGAGATAGGGGATGAAAGTTTGTATGTAACTTTGTTAATTTCAAACCGATTAGGCTGAGACCAAGCATGCATATTGCTACTATATATTGAAATCAGCCTTATTTTTAATAATACTTATAAACGCGAGCGAAATCGCGGGAAAAAGCAAGCGTGTGCATATAGTCGAAAATACGACTTGTCTGCGCTCTAAAGTCACGATATCTCGAAAGCGATGCTTTGTAGGAGAAAAGTGTTGAGATATTTTATGTAGATAATTTTATGGTCTACAAACTTTGTCTGAACCATTTTTCGATAGCTCTCGTTGTTTCAGAGATATACGCAAAAAAAGCAAATTTGTGACCTTTGACCTCGAATAAAAAACAACGCACAAGCGGGATCGATGGGGACTTTTGACATATCATTTGTAATGACGTATTCAAGGCCTGCACAAAAATCCAGCTTGTTGGGAATTAATGCAAACTGGATATCTATTTTGACTGGACTATAGGTACAATACAGTAGTGATACAATAGGCGGTCTTATCGCTCCCGGCGATTTCTTCCAGACAACCATATTATAATATCAATCTATGAACGATTTTATAAGTAGTAGGAAGCTAGTTTTGATGTTTAGAGATGTCACTAATAGCATTCTTTAATTTGTTTAAAACGTAATTGATATTTCCCCTGTGTGAAATGCTAGGTATAGGTACAAAGGGTATCACAAAAATATATAAAGAACGATATGATTACAGTAATAATGCTTGAATGTATTACGTGCATGTACACTTTTTGCTTAAGCAAAGCCTCGTTACGCCCCTTTTTCAATTTCTATTCCTGAGAGCCTCTCACTGCTGCTCCTCGATAATCCTAATAATTATTAACAGTAAACTAAACCAATCCGTCTGGACAGCGTGGTATTAGTAGGCCAAGTATCCCTCCGCCACGGGAGGAGGCCCGTCCCTGCAGTGGGACATTAATGGGAATGATGATAATATTCATTATAAGAATAAGTAGAGCATATTAATGTATGAAATAAGAAGCAGATAAATTATCTCTACGAATACAAAAGAAGTGTAACCTGACATAATACCCTCTACCATCCTGACTAGCCATCATGATATTAGTAGGTTATATTTACACCGTGTGGTGACGGAGTAAGAATACAATATGTCACCACCCCATCTCATCCTATGAGTCTCGTAAAAACCGACTAAAGGACTATCCGTGAATGCTATCTTTACGAAATAAAAAGAAGAAAAACTTGCAATTAAACGCTATAGCATTCCGTCTGGCCAGCGTGGTATTAGTAGTCCAAGTATCCCTCCGTCACGGGAGGAGGCCCGTCCCTGCAATGGGTCAAAAATAACCTGTAACGATAACATCAATGTGTAAATTAAATTATTTATCATCGCAATTGGCCCCCAAAACATCCTGTTTACACACGTCGCAATAATATTACAAAATTTGTATTATCTCTCACATTTTCGATAAGCCATTATCTTAGATATTTGTCATCGGTTATTTTAAGGTCGAAAAATAATAGAATATTGCATAGGTAATGTATATTGTATCTGGTATTTTTCTACGACGTAAATAGGGTTTTTTTTATAACTCTATTATATTGTCTTTGTTGTCTGCGAATATTATAGTGTCATGTTTAGATGACATATTGTTGTGTAATATAATACGACTTATAAATAAGTATAGCTTGCTTCAACGGCTTCTGTTACGTAAAGGGCTAAGTCCAATGCTGCTACGTAGATGTCTTCGCGTTGATTCCCGGACAACGCAGATCTTTCATCATCATCATAACAGCCCATTAATGCCCCACTGCAGGGACGGGCCTCCTCCCGTGACAGAGGGATACTAGATCATCTTTAGTTTGCATGAAAAGGAAAAGAGAACTACAAGCAAACACATTTTCATCGCTGCCTTATGTAAAATTATAAAGTTTATTTTCCTTGGTGTAGAACTGTAGACACGTTGCATTTTTTAACTACTTGAATGGGAGATAATTGATCTGATAAAAGTAGCAAGAGACTGAAGGATGATTATGATGAACATAGATTCGATGGTTTATGGAGTGGTTAGTAGCCAACATGGTATAAGGACTTGTTAAAGCTGACTTCAGCTATACTATCCGTGTGGTGACGGAGAAGAATACAATATGTCACCACCCCATCTCATCCCATGGGTTTCGTAGAAACCGACTAAGAGACTATCTATGAATATTAACTTTACATAGAAAGAATAAAAACTTGAAATTAAAACCTATACCAATCCGTCTGGCCAGCGTGGTATTAGTAGGCCAAGTATCCCTCCGTCACGGGAGGAGGCCCGGCCTTGCAGTGGGACATTAATGGGCTGTTGATGAAAGCTGACTTCAGACCCCTGATGTGGCTTCAAAAACATAATATGCCTCATATATAATGAATCCTCTTTATTTCTAACTGATTTGACTACACAAAATACAATTAAACTGTATTAAACAGTAAACGCCGTATAACTCCATATTATTGCGTCATTGTTATTCACATCAGCCCATACGTCCTCCCTCTGATGGGGAAGTAGTTAGCCGTTGCATTCTTATCCAGATGTTCAATCGTTATTCTTATAAAGTGACGTTATCAAACTAAAAGAAAGTCCCATATGAGTCACCAAAAGTACCACACGTCACTAAGAAAGTTCATGATTCAGAGTAAAATAACAAATTAGAAACATTGACACCGCGAAACAAACGCGAGTATTCTCTTTACTTTAATCATTCATTGGAACAAGATGACTCACCGCTTGGCGCCAAATCTTGACACGCGGCCATCTTGGAATATTTAATTTTTTTTACGAATATCAGTGACGCGTTCACATTCAGTCAGAGGTTGTGAAAATTATATAATATAGTGACGTACCTATTTGTTGGTTCTTCTTTTAGATAAAGTTACATCATTTTATGTATGTAATATTAAATCGTTATGACAAGGTATGTTTGCATATTTTTTCGTGATAGGTATTTTTATAGTCCTATATGATGATAAGCCTTTGATTGTTGCTAGATCATTCTATGATATATGTTTTGTATGACGTGTCGGTTGCTTTGCATCGTTTTTGAAGTCTTAATAGGATAATGGCTATGGGCTATTAGTAGGTAATAATTATTTGGGAAGAGTTCAGAAAAAATGGCTGGAGCTAACAAGCAAGAGCCGACTGCTGGAGAGGCGAATGGTTATTTAATGCCGAAGAGAGCTATATATAGTCTGAAAATCTTTCATACTGTCAATGCAAAGTATAGATACGATAATCCCATACCATCTTATTCCGTGTAGAGTCGTAAAAGGCGACTACAGACCTTCGCAGATATTACATCTACAAACAAAAACTTGACAGAAAACCGTTTACTATTCCATCTAGCTAACATAGTATTAAAATTCCAAGATTCCTTTCGTCACTGTAGCAGCCCCGTAACAGCAGTGGGACATCAATGTAACTGTTACATAAATTTATTATAAACCTAATTAACCTCTATTAAACAAATAACCTTTGACCAGACCACGCGTGTGACATAATCGAAAGATTTTTAATTATATCATAATTACTTACATTAAATTATTATTATTAATTTAGCGATAACTTATCTTTTTATTGTTGCTAAGCTTACACGTGGAATTTGTACCTTAGTGGAATAAATACTTGCTGGCATAATGAGATGGCAATATTGTGCGAACTATTTTGTTAGGTTGGTAACTAGCTTGCATACGAGGCTTAAAGAGAGCATTCATCATCTCATTCAAGCACGGACGTCTTTTGAGGGAGTGCTCCCTTCAAACTCTTACGTTTCTTTGTTCTATGCCTTTCTCATCCACCGGTTGCCCGCAACCTTCAATAGATCGTCGGTCCACCTTGTGAGGGGTCTGAAAACCCTACGTCTTTCTTAAACACTTCTACAAGGAATTTCAAGAAGGCACAAGGAGTTGTAAGTACTAACGTAGACGAAGTAACTTTACTGACGTCTTCCCTTATTGAAGGATATCACTAGTTATGTCCTTGAAACACTTCTAATACATTCACGCTATATAAATGAAATCATTTCTTAATCTTCTATATCTATTCTCTCAATATTTCCGTGTGGTGACGGAGTAAGAATACAATATGTCACTACCCCATCTCATCCCATGGGTATTGTAAAAACCGAATAAGGGACTATCCGTAAATTATCTTTACGAAATAAAAAAAAGGAAAACTTGAAATTAAACCATCTGGCTAGCGTGGTATTAGTAGGTCAAGTTACCCCTTCATCACGGGAGGAGGCCCGTCCCTGCAGTGGGACATTAATGGGCTATTATGATGATTCCCTCAATGTGCCTTGACCAAAGTTATTTTCTCAAGATCCTCTACATCTTCTTTAAAAACAAAACAAATTTGAAGCGTTTAGTTTTAAACATCATCAAGTACCAATGCCCCAGACATGTCACGATCACGCGAATGATAACATTGTGTAAGTAAAGTAATCGTAAAGACGTATTGTCGGTACGCGTTCATTGATAAATAACAATCATGTACACTCGCTTTACATGGAGTTATTAAGTATTTTATGTGACGTGTAAGTGACAGCAATCGAACGACTTGTTTGTCTGCAAAAACTGTTACACCACCTATTCAGATTACTCGTAGAAAAGGAATTCGTTAGTGTGATCCACGGACGATAATTCTGAATCTAGATTTTCTCTGTGTCTGTTAACACGTTCCCAGTGCAGTATACCATATATGGTTCACGTGCATTGTTTTACTATTGTGTCTGCTGGCGGCGCGGCACTGTGAAAGGGTTAAATTGATGTTGATAAAAAATACTACAGAACGTCTAGTTCAGCTACTAATATCACGCTGATCAGGCGAATTGGAACAGTAGAGTAGTATAGTGTTCTAAACCATTTGATGTAAAAATTTCCTACTTGCAGCTACGTTTGGAAATTTGAACAGCCTTCTCTGTCAAGCTTTCCTTGTTTTGCTTTCATAAAGATATACATAATTCAATAATAAATAAATAAATAATCCTCAAACATTCACACATCGCCACCCAAACTAAACAAAGCTTGTACTATGGGTACTAGACAACAGATAAACATACTTAAATACTTTTTTTGTAAATACATACATATTATACATAGAAAACACTCAGACCAATGCACTCATTCAAGCACACAAAGATTTGCATTGAGCGGGAATCGAACCCGAGACCTCTGCGTAGCAGCCATGTAATAAGTACCTAGGTATACCGTCTGCACCACAGAGGTCGTCATAATATAATATCTGCCAAACTGTTCCTTAGTCGATGTCAATGTTTTATTCATACAATTATTCTATCGCAGTTCATTGCTGGACCTAATCCTCTCCTAACACCCGCTACATATGATATATAATTATGTTTCCATTTACATAAAATTTACTTAAAATTATATATAAATAATAAATGATAATTTTAAGAGATAACATTAGGCGAGACAGAATAATCAGAAAACAATGTCTCGAAAAACAAAGTTTATTGTTGCATTTTCATATTTTCTTTATCTTTCTACGTAATATGTCTGAGAATTATAATGTTAGGTAAATACCTAGTTAATATCCTGTACGCAGTACATTCTTAAATATCTATTTAATCCACACAAAAAGATTCAGATTTAGAATAACCAATTATGGGCAGAAAAAATTGTCTTGCTTGGTTTCGAATCTCTGCTTATTTTGTGACTAGAGGGCGTTGTATGAATGTGTGAAGAATATAATATATTATTTACATACAACACATAGATGTGTCATTATCGTACACAATATTGCACAATTATACAAGTAATATGGTCTATTTATGTCCTCTGACACATAAAGGGCTACACTGTTCTAACGTTCAAGTATTGATGACACAACAGGTAATTAGGATTATGCAAATAATTGTAACATTATTGAATCGTAGTTTATTTTTATTTATTTATTAGGTTAGGTAAACCGGCGACCTCATAAAGGTAGCTGGGTCGGTCTGGATGCAAATAATACGGTGATGATGATAATGAAAACTAGATATTAGGGATATTGCTATAATTTCTGGTGGTTTCAGTGGGTAGACGGTTGTGACTAATTACTGTATTCATACACTAACACCTGATGTACACAGTTTTGCAATAAATAAATCTTAATCTTTAACACAAATACAAAAAAAAATTTAAAAAAAAAACATAAATCTTTGTGTCAATGTGAAATGAACATGATTATTTGCATTGGTCTGGGTGTTTTCTATGTATTTACAAAAAAAAAGTATTTAAGTATGTTTATCCGCTGTCTAGTACCTATAGTACAAGCTCTGCTTAGTTTGGGACTAGGTGGCGATGTGTGAATGTGTGAGGATTATTTATTTATTTATTAATAGTGGTACAAAATGTCGACATTTTCACAAAAATATGTTCTTTTCATTACAATTACAGAATTAAACAATAATTATGAAGCTTATCAAGCTATTACTTTCTACGTCTCATTACCTACATAGGTACTTATAAATTTTCTAAGAAAATATTGTAATTTATAATCAAAATTGTTCAAGCAGGGAAATACCCCTTAATCCTATACCTATTTAGATAACCTTCTTTCTTAGATAAAGGCTTTTTTTATATAATATTATACTGTACGACGACCATCTTTGACCACCGGTTGTAGAGGTCAGTCTAATTGGTAGACCGAAGATAGAAGATTTGAGTCCCGCTTATGTCATTAATTCGTAGGAGTCAAAAAGTTACAGTACCCGGCCGTAAATATTGCACATCGACTTTTGTAAACTTTAAAAAAAAACGACTGTTTGAATTTCGTGCGACAGAGATCATGCTCTACGAAGCCGAAATTGGGCGATGGTCTCTTTACAAAAGTCGATGTGCAATATTTACGGCCGGGTACTGTTAGTGTTAGGCTCTATCATATACCGGGCATCAATAAATGGGCTACAATGATAGGAGGCCTGTGTCATTAAATCTGATAATTGCCTTTTACTGCTGTACATAATAATGCTTCCTCTAAATATTTTCATCCTGCCCTGTCCTGTGCCTCCCTCATCCATAGATTTCCCATCCCATTGGCTCATTCCCATTGGCTTATAGTATGATGATGATGACTGGTGAAAAATAATAATTCATAGCCAAAAATTATGTTACTTTTTTATCTCACCAATTTGTCCTCACGCAATCATAGCCAATAGTCTGTAGTCAACAGTATTTTTTTTGTAAATGACATAGACACCAAATATTCATGGTATATCCGGTGTTCTTATTTCAAACATTACATCACTTAATGTTTTTTACAAAATGGCTGATTTCTAGGAAGAGTATTATTGTTCATGTAAAATATTATTAATTTCGTTTTGATAACAACTTATTAAGTGGGTGTGAATGTCTGGCGCCATGATATGGGTCATTGTTGAGTAATAATGTTTATAATTGGTTTTGAAATAACTTAGTGTGTATTTTTATTATTATTGTCTTAAAGTAACAGATGTTCTAGCGGTTTATGTGGTCGGAAGAGTGTGTTGTAAAATCTCAGCTCATACAAACTAGACTGTGTCATAAAAGGCGAAGGAATTCTAGTAAACAATTATTATCTTTTCTCCGTGTGGTGATGGAGTAAAAATACAATATGTCATCACCCCATCTCAACCCATGGGTGTCGTAAAAACCGACTAAGGGACTATCCATGAATATTATGAAAACTGAAAATTAAACCCTATACCAATCCGTCTGACCAGCGTGGTATTACTAGGTCAAGTATCTTTCTGTCATGGGAGGAGGCCCGTCCCTGCAGTGGGACATAACAATAATTTTTTTTCACACATAACGCCATATTATTCTTAGTATTGCTATAAATAAAAATATCTGATAATATGATAAAAAATATTATGAACACACAAATGCTATCTACAATTTATGCGTTGTAACCTAAATATTGGCACAACGTAATACTGATTTAATTTTATGATATTTTTTGTCATTTTTATCACATATTTTACTAAATATATCGGTGGCGGTAGCGTAGTGGCTCAAAAGCACTAGGTCCTGGGTTCGAATACCACACAAAACAATTCTTTATGCGATTCACAACTTATTGTCCTTATTTAGTAGGTTTAAAAATAAGACTTTAGGTTTACTAGATATATTTAAATGTTTATTAGTCCATGGCTGCTATGCTTATTATACTTTTTTTAAAGTACATACGTACAGAGAGACAAAACAGTCAGACTAATGCAAAGAATCACTTTTGCGCACACAAATGTTTGTATTGGGTGGGAATCGTACCCGAGACCTGACAACTACACCACAGAGGTCAAAGTCAAAAATAAATTATATTATTACTTCAAATTTTAGGTAATTGGTAGATTTATTAAAAAAAAAAAAAACCATAAACATCGCAGGTGCTTATCGCTATAAGGATGGTTAATTATCTTATTTACTATCTTTTTGATTAGAACACTGCAAACGCGAATCGGTCCGGATCCGGAAGATAAGGCAACAGCTAATAGAAATTAATCTTAACCATTATTGGGCTCTACCTTTGCTTCAGCACGCCGATACCTTTTATTTTACCTATACAAAATGATTCGGAATACCGAATCATATTATGAAGGCTGAAATCGGCAAACTATAATCTGAAGAACACACTTATTACAGACTAGCTGACCCGTGCCCACTTCGTTGGGGGGTGAAAAAAACGCGCCCTTTTTAAAACATATTTCATTACTGCTCCACTAATGTTAGTCATAGCGTGCTACTATATAGCCTATGACACTCCCCGGTAAATGGACTATTAAACACAGAAAGATTTTTTTAAATCGCTTCAGTATATCCAGAGATTACCCCCTACAACGTCAGAAACACACAAACTTTACCTCTTTATAATATTAGTATAGATATAGATTATACCTCCATTTTTTACTTTTTGTGTGGTCAATTTTTAAGTGGAAGGCTACAGTAGCTAGTGAAATAAGTACCTTAAGACCATCTCATAGGATATCTATCCCTTAAATGGAACAATTATGTTTCAAATATCAATAAACTCATAATTTTACTAAATATATACAAACAACAAGATAATTTCATTCATAAATATTACGACCTTCGAAATTCTACGAAATGATAAAAGTATAAAATGATTATTTATAGAGTTCATTTGCGATAATGGCGGAAATATGGATTATCGTAATCAATTAGTTTTTTTTAACAGATTCGTGACGTGGTCGATGACATAAGAATGTTCTTATCAATGCGAATCTGTCTTATCAGAGCAACGACTTCCTTTGTCTCCATTTGTAGCTGCCGAAGACTGCAAAAATATCAAAGTCCATTCACCACATTCCATTTAATTAATGTTAGCAAAGCAAAGCTAACGCAACAACGGACGTCAGGAAACCGATGGGTAAAGACAGGAGTGCGTAGAGTGGAAATATTTCGAGGGGATGTAACACTGCTCTGAATGACACTCACTGCAGGGACGGGCCTCCTCCCATGAAAGAGGGATATTTGGCTTACTAATACCACGCTGGCCAGACGGATTGGTACAGGGTTTAATTTCAAGTTCTCCTTCTTTATATTTCGTAAAGATAATATTCACGGCCTTAGTCGGTTTTTACGACACCCATGGGATGAGACGGGGTGGTGACAGATTGTATTCTTACTCCGTCACCACAGGGAGAATACTATGATATTATAATACTCATCACATATTCATTATACGTTTTCTTGTATTTCGGAGTGTAAATAATATCTATCTTTTGTGTCATTCCAGATGCAACACCTGCTTTACTACGTCTCTGTGAAAGATGCGTTGTCCAATACAATACCTCATTACTAGTGATGTTATCGAGCTCCGTAACCTTAACTGAATCAATCAGATAACTATTCGAAACTATAAATAAGCCTTATCCAAAACCTCCTGTTGCCGAAGTTAAACGGTTTGCTATTTTTTGTTTTTAAATTTAAGACATTATGTTAAAATAATACCAGTGTAATCTCACCCCATGGGTGTCGTGAATGAATCGTTACAAAATAAAGAAACCCTATACCAATCCGTTTGGCCTGGGTGGTATTAGTAGGTCAAGTATCCCTCCGTCACGGGTGGAGGCCCCTCCCTGCAGTGGGACATTAATGTACTGTTATGATGGTGATGATGAATACCAGTGGTCTTTACATTTTTTGGTCATATTAAATAAAGAATTTAAGTATGTAATAAATTTTAGCGATACATAAATTATTTGATATGAAAATACTATATTAGATTTTTTGTCATTAAATCTTACGAAGAATGAAAGTAGTCAAAAAACCTAATACTTATATCTCGTTTTGACGAAGAGCTAAATTCTAATAAATAACTAGATGAGATTTTTACATTATGTACACAAGTGACAATTATTTAACTTCCGAATCTTGGCACGGATTAAAACCAACACATTCAAATCCGGATACAAAACCACTCTACTACTAAAAACATTCCAACTCATTACTCACATACAATACAATACTAAACCGAAACAAGTGAAACACTATTGTTATAACATCTAATTGACATTCCAATATGTCTATGACACAAACAAACAAACAAACAGATATTATTTAGTAAACCAGTATTGTCTATTGTGATATGTGACCTGACATTGTAGCCCTTGTGTAAGTACTATGAGTATTATCGCAGCCCTATTACATTGTACTAGTATTATGCTGTTTTGAAAGGTTGTAAGCGAAGACATTTTCTCCAGAAAACTCTGGAGAAAATGCCAGCCGTGGTCACAGAGAGAACAGAAAATTTATATTTGGTGGGTACATAATTATGTTTTAGAAGGTATTTCGGTTAGATATGAATCAGACACGGACTTTGAAACAACTCCTCTTCGGATCTCCTAAGCGATTAATGGATAGCTGGAACCTATGATTTACCCTAAAAGAAAATGAGTGTAGGTTTATTGTATAGATATATTGTATTAGTATTATGATGACATTAAAGGTTATTAAGAGCTAATGTGCTTTGACGAGCATTAACTAATAGCAATACTGTAGCTTATTTGTAAGAGCTTGTAGCATTGAGTAAAGAATCTTCCTTCGAAGTCTGGTTACCTGTGCTAGTCGTGGGTGGGACTGTGGGCTTACAAACTATTATTCATCTGAAAAGAAGAAAGACAATGGAAAAAATTGGTACTTGAGGCGGGACTCGAACCCGCGTCTCTGGACTATACGCGTCCAGCGCCATGACAAACTAACCCACTCGAGTTTTCCATTGTCTTTCTTCTTTTCGGATTTTTTCTAGTTTTTAGATTATAGGTAAAAAATTATATGTAGGTACTTCATTCTTCATCTCTTAAACTTGGTTACCGCACAACTAAGGGCTGCCAGCGCAACTGCCATTGTACACTCTAGCGTAAAACTTCAAAACTCTTTGCACTTACGTATTGCGATGTTGCCGGTTTACATCAAGTACGTGTGGTCAGGCCAGAGTGGAAGAGGCGTGAGTTTATATTTGTAAACTTCATTTTTTTGACACTTAAGTACTATTGTAAGTATCACACGTAATGTAAGAAATATTGGCTCAGTATGTGATTGGAACGATTCCTTAGGATAGTAGGACTCAAACAAAACATACTCATTATGATCAATAATTATATTCGAGTAGTGACTGAGTAAACACGGTATCACTACCTCGTCTCGTCCTATGAAAGTCGTAAATCAGAAATACTATCTCTAGGAAAACTACAGTCTAGCCGGCTTCGTATTAGCAGGCTAAGTCTAGGAGTAATATTAGGAGTGAGAGATCACTAGAAAAAGTCAGTATTTGCAATTGAACATTAACGTGTTATGACGATGTTGTTACGTTAAAAATAAACTCCTATATTTTCCGCAACTCATAATAACCAGAACAATATATAAATGAGTAATATTACAAAATATGGGGGCGCTGGCTTCCCCCTAAAATATTTCCAGAAGGATTTCATAGATTCGCAGAAATTCATAAACAACAAAACATAACCTGCGTTGTATGACGTCATAGCAATGTCACGGCATCACTTAAAGATGGCGCCGAAAACGTTCCGTATTACGTAACCACAAAAACACGTTTTTATTATTACATAATATTAATTATGAATACTTCTTTGCGAACTCGTGATTTTAATTTTTATGTATTATTTAGTAATTCGTTCACGTGTTTTCTCGTAACAGTTTTAATTGTACGCACATTTAATTGTACGGTGGGTAGAGTGGTCACGTGGTAGAGAAAGAATCCCTTACAAGTAGGGCCGACGATGTGGTGAAGGTTACAGGTTGGTATAATTATTATATAACGTCGTAATATACGATGGTTGAAGGTGAAGAATGCTGTAAGGCGATGGATGAGGAAGGCACATGACAAAACAAGGTTTGAAGGAGGCCTATGTCCTCATCAGCAATGTCAGAACACACCCAAGCTGCTCACAACCCCAGAATTAATGCTCTCTTTAGACTCCGTTTCAACAGATAAGTCACACAGAAACACTGCATCTGGTAGTTCATCTGGTATTGCCTTTAAGTACGTGGAGAAGTCTCCGTGTGGTGACGGAGTAAGAATACAATATGTCACCACCCCATCTCATCCCATGGGTGTCGTAAGAACCAACTAAGGGACTATCCGTGAATATTATCTTTACGAAATAAAAATAAGAAAAACTTGAAATTAAACCCTATACCAATCCGTCTGGCCAGCGTGGTATTAGCAGGCCAAGAAGTGCACTGGGATGCATTGGCACATTAATGGGCTGTTATGATGACTATCACTGGCGGGGGGACATTACAACCAGTCTCAACGACTCCTAGTAATCACCTTGCAATTTTAATTACTAAACCATTCGCACAAAACACAATAGAAACAAACAAACTGACTTATCAATTATTAAGTAAAATGAATGAAAGTCAACATTTTAGTTTGTAACATAACAATAACAATGATAAACAATAATGATACTCGTACATAGTATGAAGATCAATCATTATTTCTATTTACAATGTTAAACAACTATTAATTAATTGTATTTTCATTAGTCAGATAGTGGTGTACGTTTAAACTTTAATGAAAATTGGAAGTTTTAGGATTCGTTTACCAAAATAAATGATTGCCTTTACGAAATTGCTACTGCTAAGAAGGCCACATTTCTATTATGTGTGGCTTATAGCTGCAAAGAAGTGTATCTATAAGACCTTATTTTCCAGGAATTAGATCAGAATTTTACTTCTAGCTTCGAGCACGGTATTTCTTCACGACTCTACTCATAGATAAACAAAAAAGAGGAGCCCCCCTCTTATTATTTTTATATTTTCTATAATTTTGTGTGTCAGTTACTAAAAGTAATAGTATTTACAAATACTATAATGTTTGTAAATACTATTACTTTTATACCTACATCAAATTCTTTTAAACAAACGGTGTTCCTCCAAGCCATCGAATTGGGCTGTCCTTTTACAATGTAAAATGATAATCAAATGTATACAATACAATTACAACATATTTATAATCTGTCATTATAGAATAACATAAGTAAGTACTAGAAACTTAACCATATTGGACCTATGAAGTGTGTATAATATGCTGTGGGAAGTAAATTGTTTATAATCAGTAATCTACATATTACGCCATTTGTTCCCACTATTATATACTTGCATAACATTATGATAAGCTTTGTAATATTTAATACAATATACCTACACAAAACAAAACAATAATATATTGACTTGTTTTCACAAATTGGTTATGAAAAAAAAATGTACGACATATTATTTTTTACGAAGTAATTGGGTAGGTACCTAATTACTTATACTTAAAACAAAATATTTTTATAGGTAGGTAGGTATGTGTTATTGTTTTAATTCTTCCTGGAACAGTGATACAGCTCAACTCTAAGAGCAGTTTTTTTTTGTTTTGATATTTTCAGTCTTCGTGCAGTAATGATATGAGCTGGATTCCGTGGTTTAAAATATACCAGAGCCCTGTAGTTTCACTAGCTATAACCTTTTACCTTTATTTATAATTATTTATTTATTTTACATGGCTGCTACGCAGAGGTCTCGGGTTCGATTCCCACTCAATGCAAATCTTTGTGTGCATGAACATGATTGTTTGCATTAGTCTGAGTGTTTTCTATGTACGAGTATAATGTGTATGTATTTACAAAAAAAAAGAATTATTAAAGTATGTTTATCCGTTGTCTAGTACCCATAGACCAAGCTTTGCTTAGTTTGGGACTAGATGGCTATGTGTGAATGTGTGAGGATTATTTATATATTTACCTAAACACAGTAACATTTCCACACTACTACTTAAAGCTGAAGTCGTTGGAACCGACGAAGACAGTTCTTTGCTAAAAAGATCAACCACCTTACTGTATCTATTAGAGTCTACATCTATGAAAATCAGTCTAGTCCCTATGAAAATCAGTCTACCAACTAAAACCCACGTTATTCCTAAACATTCGATAGGGTTACAAAAGACGACAGTATTACATATCTTTACCTACTAAACACATGATAAAAAAAGGACAACAGATAGGTACAGATAAAAAAACATAATTTAAAATTCCAATACAACATCTATGTACATATTATCCACAGATCAAAAATTGCATAACAATACAAAACAATACGTTTTTATCAATTTCCGGTGATATATAAAAAAATACCTAACTACGTAAATAAAATATAAAAATATGGTTTTTTTTATCGTTCTATTTTCCTCATAATAATCGGAACTTTTATTGAATTGCGATTACCTATTGATAATATAGTGTAAGCCAACAAAAATATGGCAAAACTCATCAATATGATAAACGTAGTCTTATTATAATATTAATTAGATAATACTTTTAATTAGTTTTTGCTGTCCCACTGCAGGGACGAAGGAAAACTTGGCCCTCTAATACCACGCTGGCCAGACGGATTACTAACATAAAATCAGGTATTTTTTTTATAGAGACACCACAGTAGTACCATATCATAGAACTTGATGGAAAACGCGAATACAGTCCAGTAGAATATTATTAACAACGTGTGTTTCAGATACATACTCTTAGAACATAGTATAATATGTTAATATACATACAAAACTGTCAAAAAACAGGGCAAATATCTAAAAAAAGTTTAAATAAATGAATAAATTATCATAGAAAAATGTTTATTTCATGAAAAATAATAATGTCAAGGACTCGCGAATGTTTTATCTTTGTGTTTTTTGTTTGAAATATTTATTGATGGTGTTTTTTATCAATTTCAGATATTATTTCATAAATTTATATTAATATGTATGTATGGGTAATGTAGTCTGTGTGGTGACGGAATAGGTAATAAACATTTTGTTACCATCCCATCTTATGTCATGGTGTCGAAAAGTAGAGTAAGTTTAGGAAAGTAAAGTTCCCAGGTTCTCTAGGAAAAGATAATACCGGAAAGGTGATGATGACGAAGCGAAGTCGTTTTTTGTCTACAATTTGTTGCTTTTATCATCTTAACATCCCATTAATGTCCCACTGCAAGGACGGGCCATCTCCCGAGATGGAGCGATACTTGGCCAACACGCTGGCCAGACGGATTGATATAGGGTTTAATTTCAAGTTTGATTTCGTAAAGATAATATTCACGGATAGTTCCTTAGTCTGTTTTTACGACACCCAGTATTCTTACTCCGTCACCACACGGAGTCAGAGTCTCATAATTCATTTTAATCTAATAAAACATTTCCTTTTACTAATCCCTACTTAGTACGTACTAATAATTAAGTATTTCTAGTACGAACTAGAAATTACCAGTATAGAGGTAAGTAATGATCAATAAACAATTATTTACAAAACTTTCGCTAAATGCAAGTAAACAATATAATATAATATCTTATCAATTTCTACATAAGTGATTACTCATAATTATGTTATGTTAAGTTATTTGCACGTGAACTAACAGGTTTTTATGTATTACGACTTATTTATATTATATAGCGTAAACAAAGAATTATTATATTTTGCCAATTGATTCTTTCCTTTCCTTGTTTATCTTTTACTAGCTGACTCGTGCCCACTTCGTTGGGCGGCGAAAAAAACGCCTCCCTTTTTAAACATATTTTATTACTGATCCACTTCAATTAGTCATGGGGTGATACTATATAGCGTATGACACTCCCCGGTAAATGGACTATTCAACACAGGAAGAATTAAAATCGGTTCATTAGATCCTGAGATTACCCCCTACAACGTCACAAACACACAAACTTTAACTCTTTGTAATATTAGTACAGAAAAAAGGAAACAAAAATTAAAAGTAATAAAAAAAAATTACTTAATTAAAAGAAAGATAGCATAGTGTGTTTACAAGGCGAATTATTATAATTTTTGTAAATCGCAATGCGTAGGATTCGAACCTACGACCTACGGCGTAGCAGGCAGATGCTTTATTTTGCGTGTGAAACCATACTGTGCGGCCATTCACCCTTCGTCTGGGAGGCCAGACGGCAGGTGTGTGTCTGACCCTTATGCCTTTGCGACTGCCAAAGATTTTGGTAAAATTCGGTAGAGGCCCAGATGATACCCCAACGTACTCAGAGTTTATCCTGCCTTTCCTCAAAGATTCCAATAGGGCCAAGTTATAATAATAAATATTCACGGACATCTGTACACAGCGCCATCTGTTCTCAAAGTAAGCTAGGCTTAACCTGCTTGTGTTATGGGTAACAGAACGATGGATAAACATACTTAAATACTTTTTTTTTGTAAATATATATATATTATTTATAGAAAACACTCAGACCAATGCAATGACTAGTTACCTACACTAACTACTTAACTTTTTAATAACTAGCGCAATAGTGTAGAGATGCGGTACCCGACTGTAATTTACAAGGTCAACGGTTTGAACCTTACGCAAGTCAATTTCTTACATTCTCTGCTTAGTCTGCTACTAGATGGCGTTATGTAAATATAATAACAAGAAATACATTTGTGGCCGTGTATTTATAAGAAAAGAGGTCACATACATGCTTTATTACAGATTAATAAAGTTAAAAATAAACTCTATATTCGTAAATGTCTGTGACGGAATGATTTTTTATAATGTTTACGTATTAAACGGAGTACAAACATAATAAAAATAATATCATATAAGTAATTATATTACTGGTAAACAGATGCCAAAAGCGTTTCTTTGTATCTGATTAGTAAAAAATTGTACGCATATGATGACATTATAAAAACTACAAAAAATCGCCGTGTCATAAAAAGCGGCTTAGGGAAATACAACTGGAATTATTATCATTGAAAGAGAAGGAAAAGTGAAAAATAACCATATACTGGACTGTGTTGTAATAGAAAAGAATGACGCTATAGTAGAGCATACAAACACCCAAAAAAGGCAAAAAATAGTGACGAAAATATTTACAACCAACAACTAATAGTAATGTTACAAAAAATTAAAAAACAATTACGAAAACCGGTAAAGTAATCAAAACCCAATTCGAAATTTGCATTTACTCAACAAAATTACAAACGCGCAAAACCGCCAAATGTTTCAACTACACAAAAATTACAAAATACAATTGACCAAAAAAATACAAAACTAAAACACGCTTATCAATCGATTAAAACTAAAATGATTTCGTGGAAAACCGAAAAACCTACAAATACATGACTCAATCGCGAATTAGCTAAATAAAAAAAAAACGGACACTACATTGAGTCAACTGAATACCGGCTAAAGTGATTACACGGACAGTCGGAGTAAGTTACGTAAAATACGCACACATACAAACCTCACTCACTCATAGACAAAATGACTCACACTAACGTAAATGTCATAGTGTGAGTGCCTGCAGGCTGGGAGTCAGACGACCCCACTACAAAATTTAGTCGCACTGTAGACTTCGTTGAGTAAAGACCTGTCCAAGCGAGTGGAATTAACTCAACGCCATACGCAGTGAATATTTCGTCATAACAATATTGTGATAGTGACAAATATTATTCAGGACGTGTAAAGTGGGAGTGAAACATTTAATTATTGTAATAATTACTGTTATTTAATAAAGAAGAAAAAAACTAATTGTGAACGATAGAACGGTTGTGAATTGCTGTTTTGTGGATTATGACATTGTACCCACAATTTGGATAATTCCCCCTAAGGAGTGCATTAACACCGCAAATATTTTTGTAAGTATTACTTTATACATTATTTTTAAGTATTTATTTTAAAACTATTAATTTTATACTTTTATCAAAAAATATTGAAATTGAATAAAATATTTCGAAAATCCATAATACTTACCCTCAGATTTCTAGTTTAAATCTCACTAGTAAGTAGAATAGACCACTAAAGTAATTTAAATCAAGTTTACATATTTACAAACAAATGCAAAAATCAGACACGATAAAAATGTAAATAAAATCAAATACATTTTTATCAGTTGAAAATGAAAGTCTTATAAAATGCAAATTTTCAAATTCCAAACTTAAAAAAACAGCAAATTTATATGATTCTCTTTTAAAAAACAAATTTTATTTATTTGAAAATTTTACTTTCCAAATTTGCAAATTTTCAAATTGTATTTTAGAAAAAGAATGTTACCATTGAATTAGTTTAAATGGAATTACCTTATTTAAAAAAGTAATGTTTATCCTCATTCATGTCAATGACTCTTCGCACAAATTATGTTTACTCATCGTTTTGCGCGTTTCGTGCCAAAACTCATACAAATGTTAATCATTTTATTTGTTGAATTCTTACGTTACTTGTAGCGTCTCAATGACGGCCCTCGTTTCACCTTGTTTTGAATCTTTTGTTTGTATTTCTGCTTCCTCATTAATGTTTTCAACACTGTTACGTAGTAACAAGACGTTTTTACTTATTATTTACACGCTCTGTCCTGTATATTGTTTATCTTAAAATACACATCAATTTGTATGATAAAATTAATAAGATTGATTTTAAATTTCGTTGTTGCTTAAAAGTATAAATTAATGTGATTGTTAATTGCGGGATTGCGTTGTTTGTTGGGTGTCGTAAGCTGTGCCAGGCACGGCTTTGTCGTAAGCCATTGTGAGACGCTTACACAACTGGTTCAAGGTTCGAAGCCGGCGTGCATTCGCCCGCGGATGTGCGGAAACTAGACTTTTTGCTAAAACATCCGCTGTTTATTCTTGAAATTTATTGTAATAAAGAGTTTTAGTTAAATTTGCAATTTTTTATACGTAATGAAATATGAATCCCTTACATTCTATTTTTTTTTCTAAGTCTAAAATATAAAAACAAATCATTTTTTAAAATCATCATTACTATTAATTTTAATATAAAATTTAATGTAGTTTGAAAATTATTTCAACAACTCTTTCAAATTCATTATAACGGAAATGTGAAATAAACTCTGTCAATCAATTTATTTTATTAAAATTTTTAAGATACGAATATGGTAAATTCTTATTGGTTTTCTTTTTTCAATTCTACGTGTTTGCTACAAATAAGTCCATATTTCTGATTTAATTCATTTTCCTAAAAAAACTAGAACGAGATTTTGAACTTCGACACTATAGATTAATCTTAATTTCTATGTTAAAAATCTAAACTTTGTTTCTTCAAATAGTATAAATCATAAGTTAGTACAAATACATAAGTTCTTTAACAATTTAATAATACAATCAAACTTGCAAAGTAAAATATTCCGAGTGTACTGTATCCGTAGCAACCGCAGTATTGCCCACCTGTTCTAGAACATCCAGACATGCAGTAGTCTGGGTGCAATCGATCCGCACAAAGGTCACTCCGTACCGATGCATGACGCAACCTCCCTAGGGTGAATATTGCGCAATCAGTCGCAACGAAACACAAACCAAACATGAATAAACTACCCACTTTGTAACTGTTACAATTACAACCACAAACTAAGAATTGAAGGTCACTAATCTACTAGAACTAATTCGATTTTATACTGCGAAAATAACTTCCGTAAACATAAAAATGTATTTAAAATTACTTCCATGCATAACAAGCACCGACCGTGGTGTTAGTAAAACACAAAGGCATTACTAATAAATAAATAGATTTATCACGAAATGCATTGTAAGTTATGATGTAATAAGGAACTAACACAAGGTCGCACCGAAAGTAATATCGAAGACATAAGGCCATAACGTTTATTTAATATAAAATCATATGTCATAGTATACAGCAGTGGCGAAGGGTGAATTTTTAGAAAAGGTAAGCCGAACGAAAAAAAAACTTGTGACTGTCACAAACATCAACTTAACGGACACAAAGAACAAGATCCAGACTCAGGACAATAATTTGTTGATCAAAAAGAATTGTCCTGCCTGGGAATCGAACCCGCGACCTCGTGCACGTCAGCCGCTTACCGCGACCGCGCCGCGCCATCGAGGTTAAAGTGTCTTTCTATAATATTAAATTTCTATTTCGTAATCTACTTTTCTATTGTACTTCATACGTATTAGTGAAAAAATATTCTGTCCCGAACTCAAGTACATAAAGCTATTCAAATCCGAATATGTTTCTCAGTTTGGACATGTTTCTTTGATGAATTAGATAAATGACTCCACAAACTTTTAAAATCTGAGAATAAGACACAAGGGAAACAAAACGTACTATTTAATTTACAACTGCAAGCTGTAAGCCACTTAATATATTTATCATAAATAGATGTAAATAATATAAAAATATATCGTAAATGCATGGCGCCGGGCGGCGGCCGACGCACGTCTCGTTTGTATCCCACATTCATGTCTGTATTTCTTATTTTCGTTATTTAATTTCAAGAAAGAAGTTTTGCTTCCACAACAATTAATCAATAAGTCAACAATCTAATACTATTAACGCTGCCATTGTAACAGCAAATTAAAGTAATAACAATGAAGTAAGTACTTACAATAATGTAGTAGGTAGGCACCCAAAGCACTATGACAATAATTCAATCCATGCACAACACTCATAACACAAACATACTTAGTAATTACTACTTTACACAAAACAGAGAATTCTAATGTATTTGCACTGTAAATACTTTAAAATATAAATAATAGCTGAATGAAAACAAAAACAATAATAAATGTCAAAATAAAAACTTTGGTACTTTGGGTGGGAAATGACTGAGAGCAAAGCAATAAAGCAATGAACATTGACCAAAATGAATGAACACAATATCGTTCGTTCATACATCGCGATGGATCGTTTTGATTGGTCAATACAACGACGAACGAATGATGCGTCGTTTTGATTGGTCAATACAACGACGAACGAATATATTAATAATACTCAATTTCCTTAGGTAACTCGAAAAATGCCGGCTTATTCATTCAATGATCGTTCCTTATATCGACGCTCACACACAAAGATAAAATGCAATGTTTTTGCATGTGTGCGTACGACTTTCGTACCGTCTGTTTATACTCGATTCCTATTTTTGAGACCGGCTTACCGCCGCCATTCTAATGTACTCTGTGCCGCCGCCATTAGTTGACAATGCTGTAATAATAGATGGCGTTATGAGTACGTAAATAATTTTCATAATATGTATTGCGATTTACGTAGGTAAGAGAAAACTTTTTTGTTTTTTTAATTTTGTGTACTGAATGGATGTTACGTCATTGATTTATAATTGTTTATTATACAATGTTATTGCAAAAGGTAAGCCGGTAGGAATCGGGTTATATGGACCCTTCGCCACTGGTATACAGTTAACGTTACACGATCGATATTGAGTCACAGCTTTTGATAACTATGTAAACATAATTCGAGACCGTCACCTAATTAACCTAAAACTACTGTAAATATTAGCATGATAATTTACTTGATTATCTATTTACATTTTACATGGTTAATATGTACGACATTGGGAAATAACCCTCGTGTTTATTTGCTTATATAGTACAGTAAAGGATTACGTAAGCTTAATTTTTTTCACGCGCAATAACAACAGCGATAATTTCATCGGCGCGAGGACAGGCAAAGATAACTTGACCTATTTTTTTTATCTCGCTCGCTGCGTAACTGTAACCTACTTAGTGATGAGCACGTGAATGTCTACAACCAATTGTAGAGAAGTGGACCAGAGGGGGTTTTATTTTATCTGTTACAATTTTCTTTCAATATTAAAAAGTATTTTGATTAGTCATAGACGCGTTTTGGTTGAGCGCCCTCCGCTGTCCGCATAGTCTGACGTGTTCAGGTAATAAGTTTAAACTTAGTTGTTATTTAATTAACTAACTATCAAGCATTTATAATAATATTTTGAATTATCATAATGTAAAGTTTAATTATAATAAGAGATTAAACATGAATCTCCCAGACAATTACAATAACTATTATTACACAAATATTTTATCTTATAACCACGGCCGATGACTTTAAATATTGTAGAATAAATACCACTCATTATTATTATAATTCCACGAAGTATTATGCAATTGTGTCTTCGATGAACAGAGCTATATTGACTGAATCTAGCTCAAGAAAATAGGTTAAGTGATTCTTAATAATACAGCAATTAACAGGTATAGAGCAAGGTCAGTTAAACTAGGTCCTTCTTTGTTTATGCGTTGATTCATTCGTCCACTTATCTACATTACCTAAATTATTTAAAAAGACATTTTATTTAACCGGAAAAGAGAAAAGCCCTTGGCACGTTTATCAAGAGTTACGAAATATTAGCCTTGACACCAAAGTATTATCACGACTCGATCGATAGAGGTCGTGCGATCCGAAATAGCCCGATTCCCGCTTTAAATTTAAGACATCGTAGTGCGAAAAATCGGTCAAGTATAAAGTATTTATATTCTATCCAGAAAAATGGACGTTAAATACAGTATGTCAATATTTTTAAAAGATGTGACTACTCTTATGTTCAAGTCATAACATATTATGACTTCATATGTAGGAAGTTATGAAAACAACCATCTTGATGTAATCCATAGCAGAGACAATGAGTTATAGGCGCCAACATGAATGTCCATTATTATAAATTATGTAACAGACATCTATTATTTTACTATTCAGTAGTTTTAACTTTTAAACAGTAATTTCCTAAAGTTATAATTAATTAGGACATTGCTCTTCGGTATTGATAGTCAAAATTCAAAACAATTCCGGTAACTAATATTTTCCCATGTAAATATCTCAATGAACATTTTTAATGTAGCAAAGATGTGAATCATTATCTTTATTTAAGTCGCATATTAAAGAGCTTAAAATATTTCTAACATTTCATTCTTGGCGGCAAACCGTCAAATCAAACATGGCGGGCGTCCCACTTTTCCCGCGCAATAAACGGCAAGCGCGTGGAAAGTTACCAACTGTACTACTTTCTCTACTTTTTCCAAGATGGCTGCTATAATATTATTACTTTGTATATTTAAAGTAAGGTCAAGAGCGTGAATATTTAGTTTATACGTTGGCGGGGCGAGAATTTAATTGCAACTTTGTTCCCAGCGAACTTTCGTGTGAACTCTGCAATTTGTTGTTTTATATACAGTACGATACCTTTTGTATTCTTTGTTTCAAGTTCAAATGTAATATTGACGTCATACTAGCGTTAAACTAGAATGTAAAATAGGTCGGCTTGTGATACGCAATATTTAGAAACGTTTGGCAACTTGCAGCAATAAAATCTACGAGATATAGACATGGAAATAGTTATCCAAAAACGGTGATTAAATTTTTATTGAATATAGTGCAAATTGATGGCCAAGGGCGCGTAGTGAGGCAATTAATAATTAAATTTCACGTTCTTGGATCACGTTGATGTTTATATAACTGTAGAGAAGAGCAAACGTGCGCGGTGGGCTTGTTGCGCAACTACAACGTGAGGTAAAGTGAGGTTCAAGATCGCACACGTGTCAGAGGCCGCGTGACCGCTGCGCGAGTAGGCACGTGCTCTGCACAGGTAGGACAATCAAGCCGTGTAGAAAGGTCAGCGATAGCCAGGGCTGATCCTTTCAATACAAACAATAGAAAAGTCAATAAAAACAAGTTCAACAATCCGCCGAAGAAGCAAGGAATTCGATAATCAAAATACAAACAGCGATAACACAGACACAAACAAATAAAGAACGCTAAAATTAGTTGTCAAATTGACTTTAAAAATCGCGGAAGAACCGTTAAGTAAAACATAATTTATTAAATCTCGTTTTAAAACGGTACATTTAAATTCGAACAACAATTTATAATTTTACATACGTTTACATATTTTTAAATGCACAATTTAATAGTCATAGTATTCTAATAGATACGGCTGTTTGTAATGACATAATCATGAGTCCACTCGTGTCAAAGCACGTGTTGTCTATGACTTCTATGAGCATATGACGCAAAAATAAAGTAGTGTGCATTCAATTGCAGTCCATTGCATTGTTATATAACGTACGTGGAATTAAATAAAGGAATTACAATGCTAATGTATTATCCAGGTCAATTTAAAAGCAACTCTTTTACGATAAAGTAAAATATGTTCAATGTAAATAAAACCTTATCATTGTTTATAAAATAGGACTGAATTCATGACTCGACAACACCTATGTCATTGTGAAACTATTTTATATACAAACTTTGTCGTTTGACTTGTTTTATTAGATTTAGATTGCATGTTTTAGAAGCTCTTGGTTTAAAATTTTTAGTGATGCGTCTCGTCAATTAATGGCAACAATTTCCTTTCTATGGGAAGCCTTATTGTGTGAGCTTTTACATTCTTCTAAAAGACCAAATAACGATTTAACCCAAACGCCAGAACATCTAGGCCTTGGACAAACATTTCTGGATCACACAGATATCTGCAGCTACTAATCACCACCAAAGCAATTCCTGTAGCTTCTTACAAACAACAAATACAAAAATCAAAGTAACAAAATGTTATTCAACATGTCGAAAAGACGTTATACAACACCAGAGAACTTATAAATATAATCTATATATAGAAAGGGATTTTATACACGTGTTTGTCTATACTCCCTCGACCTATAAACACGTGGGGTGTTGCGTAGGTCCTGCCTATCATAGTAATGAACTGAAATGCAACGTGACAAACTACAATGTTACCATTTTAATATTCAAAAAAAGACAGCGTTTTGAGCGGTAAAATGTAGAGTTTTTTTTTTTGTTTTTGTTAATTTAGATTTCATAATTATAAAATCATTGACTAATTATTTGCCAATTTTTTAAGTGTAAAGAACATAGAAGTTTATTCAAAATCAAAAGGCTTAAGTAACAAAATTTTGCACCGTTTCAGTTTTAAAACTCTGTAAAATTCTATAAAAGTAGTCATACAAGTCCTACATCATCCGATAATATACTTCGCTATATTATATACATTCCCATGACATTCAAATCCATGCGTTAACTAACGGTTGCACAATACTGCTAACAAACGAAGCGGTTTTTGACAATCGACAGTTATCGCTAATCATGTACTTTCTCGCCATGACCCGTTACCCAAAAACTGGGACTGTACGGTACAACCAAAAACGGTTTTTTTTTTACTCATCGTTGGTCTCTAAAACCCGTACTACTGTTATGAAACAGCTATTAGCGTTTCGTCATCATTTTAGCGGTAAAAAGTTTTTATTTCGATGTGATAGTCAAGGTTGGGGCTTTGTAATATTTTTTTTATGTTGTAGAGTTTAATCTATATGTCAAAATCTGACATTACGAACTGCCAGTTACTTAGCTAACTGACAAGTCATTTAGTTCTTTATTTTATTGTTTTTTATTAAGTTAAGTTTTATTTGTACAAGCTTTGGTAGAAGTTTAATAAAAATGCGTGTATATTTTTATTATCAATGCTAAATAGTAGGTAACAGTTCGGTTTGAAACGGTGTTTAACTGTCTGTGTTCCGCCAACCGTCAACAATATAACGGAAAACAGAATTATTCTGCTAATCTCTTTGCAAATGGAGCAAAAAATCATAATTTGATTCATAAAATGAGTTGTTTTTCTGAAATGGCAAATACTTTGCTGTGGAACCTTTGTGTTGGATTTCGAATAAGATCAACTATGTCACAATTATAACAGCCATTAATGTACTACTGAGGGAATGGGCCTTCTCCAGAGGCGATACGAAATTTTGCCCACTAATAACACGGCTTTTACGTCAAAAATTATTTCCAAAACTCGGAAATAACTATGTCACAATGTTGGCCCATAAACTATTTATGTTTGTTTTTATTGCAACATATTACAATCCGATATTACAGTTATCAATCCGTTTCTTTTAAACACGAAGCCACTAAATTAACACCTAATAAAAAGTGGGCGAACTAAACCAAGCGACCAACAAAAAATATGTTTGAATGCCATTATCTAACTGTACAACATAGTAATATAGAAATAACGGAACAAACATATTCAAATACATACTTTTACGTGATGAAATTCCATAGTTAAATGGCTATTAAAATAAACTTGATTTTTAAACGTATAACTTAATTAATTGCTTTTAAAAAAGTAAACTAAAATTTAAAACAATGAATATCAATTAATGTTGCCAGCGTATTTGAACAGTTATGCGTGTAACGGGCGCCCATACATCTGGCCTGGCCCACTGACACCGTTGGTGTTGTGCGGTGAAACGAAACGTATCAATACACGTTGCCTCTCTACTTTTTAATCTCGTATGGTGTATGTTTCTTGACGAAATCTGGTACTCTTATAAAGTTCGAATGCTGTCTTGAACTTTTAACAGTTTTCTGTTAAAACGGCTAGAGGGCTAATTGAGTGAAAATTAAAAAAGGTTTTTTTTAAATTACCGGTCATTGTTTTGGTAGGTCAAAAATTTGTAGACTTTATTTTCGTATAGACAAACTCTACTTAATTTTAATTTATAAAAAGAATTCGTTTTGAATTTCATGTGTTGTAAATAGCAACGTGGCTACTAATATATTCATGAAAATCTAAAAAAAACTACATTTTTTTGTTAAAATCATATTGTTCTCACGTTGCATGTGAATGAACGTGATTGCGTTCCATTTTTTTTTCTATGCACAATCCAGTGCAACTCACATTGTTTTAAAATCATTTAAAAAAGAACCAAACTAAGTCGATCACAATAGGCACTTACAAATGATCCTTACCATTGTTAAACGGATAATAAACTTGATAACAGCTTATAATGGTATTTTTTTTTACACTTCCTGCGTACACACATAATTCTCTTATAAATAGATATGTTTATGATTTAAGAATTTACGCTTATGTTCAATTTCATGGCATAATTAAAGATAGCATAGACAACAACCCTTGTTTATTTGTTTATGGTACGATGCGTCTATAGGTAATACGCTATGCGTAAAATTCTTTTTTTAAACAAGACTTTTAAAAAAATTTGCTTCGATAATAAGACAATTATTGATTTGTTACGTAAATTCTATTGATATTAGGGCATCGCGCGTCAACATTTTTCAAACAATTTTAGTTCCACGTTAGAAACAACGTGACCGTGTTGCGAAATCTAATTATCATTGTTCAGTAAATCTATTGAATGCATTACTTTCTCAGCTCGACGAGACTAAATAATTGATGATTTATTATTCTTTTTATGTTTAAAATATTGTATAATATTTCTTGACCTTTATTAAGTCACTTTGGTAATCATGGTGAGCCAACAGACGCCCATTACTGGACTTAGAATACCACTTTACTTTGGCAATAGTCAGATTTAATTAAACGTCTGTAATATTACTTCAACATATTTACAAACAGTTTTATTACTTAATTAGAACGCCAATCGTCAACATTCAGCAACATCGAGGAAGCTCATTTTGTAACGGAAGAAATCCGGTGTAACGTTACTTTAGTATTTGTAACGCGTTAAACAAAACTTAAGAAATACGTTTTATTAATGAGTTTCGCTAACATGAAGGGAGTAAAAAAACTGTTAAAATGTGGCAACATTATTTCATAAAGGTGATCCACGTGCAAACTTGCAACGCGGGATCTTGCGACATTCTTTTTGCAACAACTTTATTTTGAAACAACGACATTATTTAGACAAATGCAACAGTTTGCGTTTTTATTATTCTGTAACTAATGTAACTATTTTCTTTGTTACAGAACCACAGTGAAGATCCGTGCGGACAAGCAGTCGTCCGCCGAAACATGGTTGCTGAGTTCATCTTGAGTCAGCAGCAACAGCTGCTCGGTGGCCCGGGAGGTGGAGGCATGGGACCTGCACCCTCGCCTAATCGGGGCCAACCTATGCCCCCGCGTGGACGCCTCTCCGTCTCACCTCATTTCCCAATGGACCAAGGACCGCCTTCCGCAGGCAGCCCCGAGGACCCGAATGATTACAACGGCTTCGATTTCAACAAACGCAAAGAGTTCTTCGGTCAGCGCAAGCAGAGGGAGTTTATTCCCGATAGTAAGAAGGATGATGGTTACTGGGACCGCAGGCGACGCAATAATGAAGCTGCCAAGCGTTCCCGTGAAAAGCGTCGCTTTAACGATATGGTGCTGGAACAGCGTGTTGTTGAGCTGTCTAAGGAAAACCACGTTCTCAAAGCACAATTAGATGCTATCAAAGAAAAATACGGAATCTGTGGCGAAACTCTCATTAGCATAGACCAAGTTCTGGCAACATTGCCGACGTGTGACCAGGTCCTATGCGTCACCAAGAGGAGCAAACTATCAGGGAACGGTCTGTTCCCTCCAGCACCGCCACCACCCCCGGCCCCGCCAGCGTCGCCACCCTCACCGCCGCCGCAGCGTGCGCCTGAACCCTACCAGGAGAGGCTCCCGGCACCGGAGGCGTACTACCCGCACCCCGCACACTACGAGCCACCCGGCTCTGTCCTCAACCTGTCAAGATCTCGCCGCGTCCCCTCACCCTACGAGCTGTCTTCCCTATCCGGCTCAGGTGACGAGAACGCTGAGCAGTACGCACCTGAAAACAATGGTCTGCCCTTGAAACTTCGCCATAAGTCTCACCTCGGTGACAAGGACGTTGCCAGCGCCCTACTGTCCCTACAGCACATAAAACAAGAGCCTGGCCCCCGATCCTCACCTTCATGGGACGGAGAAGGCTCCAGTGACGAAAGGGACTCCGGAATTTCCATTGGTGCGGAATTCAGGCCCGCCCGACCTGAAGACAGGCTGGCGGAGGAAGAAGACGCCCACCTGAAGGCGGAGCTGGCCCGGCTCGCTACGGAGGTGGCGACGCTCAAGAACATGATGCACCAGAACAAGTCGCGCGTGCACGAGCACTGAGCGCTTAGCGGAGCGCCCCCCGCGCGCGCCCCTCACCCCCCGCCGCGCTGCGCCTGGACCGCGCAGCGCTAGCGTCGCGTTCTGTGTCGAACTCGTTCGTACAAACTGTCTCCTACCCCTCCCGTAGACGAAGTTACCACGTTGTAAAGAGATGAACATATTATATTGTATCATATTGTGCAGCTAAATCGCCTAATTGTAATCCTTCCTAGTAATGTATGTCGTGGTCGGTGTATTGTACTGTGTAGGTAGACAGATGTAGTGGCAGGGGACAGGCGCATGCCTCCCTCCACCCGCGTCCTATCAAAATGAGACTAATTATGTTCGGTTTAAAGACTTTTCGAAAAGATTAAACTTTTCTACTCAGTGATAGGTTATAACTAAAATGCATTTTTTAATGTCGAGCTATGTATGTATATGTAAATTAAGTTTTAAACTAGTAGATCTGTTTCATCTATTCGAAGACTCGATAGTGAAAATCGATGGCTAAAGACTATGGTTCTTATAAGTAGTATTGTAAGTTTTGATCTAAGTAAATTTAAGTCCAACTTAGATGTTTATTTATAAAATTAAATGTATATTTCTCATTTCGATATGCCCGTTATGTTTCAAACCAAAAAGTTAGGTCATCAGATGAGCTATAACATTATATAAATTTCAAATAACTTTTAAGACATAGTTTTACATAACAGTTGTATTGCATATTCAGAATAAGAGTACCAGTGCCTTTGACAATACATACCTACCTTATATAAATAGCAAGTTAAAGGAATATTTTTGTACACTTATTTAAGTAAAAATAAAAATTCATTCTTCATTAAAAAGCAGTGGTTTTGCGACATTTTTCGATTACAACTAAAAAAGAAATGATTGAAAATTTAGAATTGTATAGTTTAACTATTCGATTGATGTTGAATCGAGAATGTTGTAGACTAAAAACTTTTGTATCTGTATTGAATCGTAAAGAAAGTTGTCTTTGAGTATTTTTTGTTTTGTATAGTAGATTCGCTCCTAGTATTGCCCTAAAGGGCGCGTGATACGACTGAAAGGGGTTATAACTAAGTATTTATTTATTTACGGACCGCGAAAGAGGATTTTACAATTTATTATCTTTGTATAAGAAACACTATACGATATAAATAAATTGTGTACATTACAATTATATAAAGTAATTTTATTTTATACCAACCTCCTTACACAATATGTCCGCCGGATTTCACTGATCTGAATGATTCATTATTACATAACATTCATATGGGTTATCAGTGTGGTGATGGTACCACACCATCTCATCCTGAAAATGGTGTATTTACACACAGATAAAACAACTGCATTAGGAATAAAACCTTGAAACCAGAGAACTTTTGAGACATCAACACAAATGACACAAGTTCTTATGTAAGTAGTCTGGGATTCAAACCTACGACCTCATAACAGCAACTTGACTGTTGTAAAAACACTGTAAACGAAAGCAACAAATTCTATTCTCATAAATGTTCCAAAAGCAATCTGCAGATTGCACTTAACTGAATGCTTAGTCAGTTTTTACATTACTATAAACTATGCAGTTTATCGAATTGCGTTCAACGATTGTTGCACCAATCTGAAGCTCATGTGCAATTCGATTAACGATACAGTTTATAGTATTGTAAATTCTGACTAGATATACTTATCTCCGTGTGGTGACGGAGTAAGAATACAAATGTCACCACCCCATCTCATCCCATGGGTGTCGTAAAAACCGACTAAGGGACTATCCGTTAATATTATGGTTACGAAATAAAAAGAAGGAAAACTTGAAATTAAACCCTATACCAATCCGTTTAGCCAGCGTGGTAGTAGTAGACCAAATAGTATCCCTCCGTCTCGGGAGGAGGCCCGTCCCTGCAGTGTGACATTAACGGGCTGTTATTATGATAGGTACTTACGAGTATCTACACATTGTACAGGAACACGAAAAACCTTAATTAACGTCTGTTGACTTGGCTAGGTAGCCAGTGAAAAGAAGTGACCTTGAATAAAAAACTTGGGATAATTGGCTTAAGGCTTTCTTGCTGTTTACTCTCTAATTGTCAGTATCGACAAACTAAGAATGCTGTAATCACCTTCCTGTTTTTACTTTAAGGGTGTCGTAAAAGCTAACGATGATGATTATGGAAGGAAAACTTGACATAACTCGATACCTAACCTAGTAGCGTGGTAGATTAGGGGTCTTTTCGTGAAAAGACACCCTGTTATATAGAGGTTCTCTTAGCGGGTTTAAAGTTCAAAACTCAGGCCTTTAAAGGCTGTTTTCAGAGGCTATTCATTCATGGATAGAATGGAAGTCTCCAATACTACGTTATTGGATGCAACACCATACTAAGTAATTTAAATAAATAAGAATGTTACTACATATATAATACTTATTGCATAAGATAATTGTTACTAACACCGTGCCTGAAATAAAGATTTATTTATTTACAAAAAAAATGATATTGTTTTTAAGTTTTTTTACTTTACTCACAGACATTATTGCTAAATAGTTTTTACGTCTACCCTTCCGCAATGCAAAGGCAAAGATCATCGTGCTATGAATCCAATTTTAAATGTCAGAGGTCTATAGGCGGTTTGAACAACTCTCTAAATCAGGCTAGCCACTAAACAAACATTTATGAAAAAAAAATCAGGTATGCGGTCTCCGTGTGATGACGGAGTAAGAATACAATATGTAACCACCCCATCTTATCCCATGGGTGTCGTAAAATCCGACTAAGGGACTATCCGTGAATATTATCTTTATGAAATAAAAAGAAGGAAAACCTAAATTAAACCCTATACCAATCCGTCTGGCCAGCGTGGTATTAGTAGGCCAAGTATCCATCCATTGCGGGAGGAGGTCCGTCCCTGCAGTGGGACATTAAGGGGCTGGTATGATGATGCGTTCGCCATTTCCAGTACCTTTGTCTCTAGGCTGTCAGTTTTCGAATTACATGCCCTGCCCATTTAGATAGATAATAATTATTCATTAAAACAAAGTACGTGAACACTAATTACTTATTGGAAAAACCTCAAATAAAATATGTATGTGTGGACTGAGGGCCCATTTTTTTTTTTGCGGTTTTTTGCAGATTAATCAACAAAAGTGCTTAGTTAAAGTTGTTAAAGAGTTTGTTAAACGATTATCAGAGTTTGTTAAGACTTCATTCAAAAGATATATCGCTTTAAGTGGGTCCCTCAGCTCAAACACAAAATCTCCCATAATTAGATAGGTAATGAATTAAACAACAATTTTTTGGTAAAAATCCTTAGTTAAACATGTATAAAAGTATAAAAAGCATTGAAAAGCCTAATATGAGTAGCTAATAAAAAATAACAAACGTTTTAAAAGGTCCCCGAGGGCCCACTTGAATTTATCTCATAATTAATCAATTATAGCATGAACATTAAATATTCCTAAGCCAAACATTTGTTAAAAGGGCAAGGATAAATTTAAAATTAAAGAAAGATCACAAACAGTGATAATTATTGTTATTTTTAAGTTTTTAAGTGGTCCCTCAGTCCACACACTATGCAAATGCTAATTGTTAAATATATAATTAAATACAACAATTACGAAAATGGGGAGCCTTTCAGTGCATAGTTAATTTTGTATTTTATCGATCTGTATTTATCATATCACTGGTTTTATAATTCTTTTACGAAAAATTTACAAAATATGTTTTTCGTACAAGTAGAGTGTCCATGCAGTCAAGAGATAATCAAGAACCATTACATACAATGTAATGATGTTACATTACGTTTTAAAGTTTCTGCATAGTCATAAAGTGTGAGATAAAAGTAAATAGTTGTAATTGTGTTGGGCCGTATGCGGACCGAATTAAATGCTATTTGATGCAAACGTAAACAAACAATAAAAAAATACATGTTCCTGTTAAATTAATGATTTAAAAAAATATATATTACGAAGTACCTAATCTTTAAATTTTCCAAAATATTGTCATAGAATTCTTATGGTCCCGTATTGCAGTTAATAATAAATTGATAAAAATGTTAAAAAACATAATAATTTAGTCTACATAACTTTTGAAATATTTTTTTTATTTTACTTACACTCTGACCTCTTTTCATAGCAGTAGATATTGACCGTTTTATTCTAAATTATTTATTTACATAGTAACTCTCAAATCCATAAAAAGAAGAACCATATAAAAGAAAGAAGAACTCTCAAATCTGTGGGAAACTGTCAGCTTGTTGATTATCGTGAATTCGTTCAGTTACGAGTATTAATTTTAAATTAAAATAAAATAAAATTGTACTATTATTCTACCCATATTTATTATTTTAGCAGCGAAAATGAACTTGTTATTTATATTACTGTTTTCTCTGTTGTTTATCTGGTAAGTGTTTCTATTTGATACAACAAACAATTTGATTATTATTTATTTTCGTGTTAGTAGGATTGAAAACTAACAATAATATATATGTATTTTGCAGTGACAAATGTTCTGCGGGTCGGCCACCGAATGTACGCTACGAACGTCAAAAAGAAATATTTTTAAAACATGCCAAATACTTAGAAAATTCAAATATCAAATACAATGACCACATTTTTACAGTAATGTCTCAAGAACTAGAGTACAAAATTTCACCCATAGGATTATTTATGTCATTCAAACGACAAAAAGAAAATATTTTTGCCTCAAAATACGAGCAGTCTAACAAAACTTTACCATTAACGTCGTGTAATAGCCCAACATTTTCAACAGATTTAGGAATTAAGAAAGAAAATATTATTTCAAAAACATTTTCTTTTTACCTAGACATATATGACTGGAATAAAATTCAGCCAATGATAGGGATTAAGAAAAGGTCTGGTTCATCATCATCATTCAGAAGATACAAAACATTACCAAAATTTAAATGGAGCTGTATGTTAAAAGAAAAAATATGGTTAAATTCCAAATTACCCTGTACATTAACTTTAAGAAAAGGTTGTATTCGTCACAATTTTATAAAATTATTTGGTAAATGCTCCCAGTGCAGTGCACAGATTGTTATAAAAAGCGAAACTACTACCGAAAAACTTTTTAAAATTGTGTGTAGAATTGATAATTTTGATGAATTATATGAACACAAGAAAAATATTAAATCAAAATTAACGCCTTACAGGAGACGACAACTGGCTAAAGAGTTACAATATAAACCAGCGGTATTGGTCCGCAACATTTTGGCATCAAAATTAATCACCAACGAAAATATACCTTCACCAATACTCCCTTCATCTGCAGCTTTCCGTAAAATTAAGTCTGAGTGTAAAATGGAACCATTGCCTCATTCTGATCAAATTTTGTCACTGATAATAATGGCTAAATCCACCGATGACGACAAAAAAGAAATACGCGAAATATGTGTTATTATTATTATTTTTTTACCTATAAAACTTAGGTATAACTAGAAAAATCCGAAAAGAAGAAAGACAGTGGAAAAAAATGGTACTCGAAGCCGGACTCAAACCCGCGTGTCTGGACTAAACGCGTCCAGCGCCTTGACTAATTAGGCCCTTTCTAGCTGCCATGGTTCATGAGATACAGCCTCGTGACATACAGATGGACGGACGGACAGCGCAGCTTTAGTAATTGGGGTTCCGTTTTTACCCTTTGAGTACGGAACCTTAAAAACTGTGGATTTCATGTTACAAACAGACAGTCCAATTTTATTTATATGTATAGACATACAGATATGTATTACGATTGTAGCTAATTAATAATATAACCTGACACTTGTCTAAAACTTAAAATTTTATTACATTTTAATTTTACTGTATTGCAAATTTTATTGTATTATTTTTTACATTTAAAAAATGATTGCAATTTAGATTTAATTGATTAATATTAATATTGTGTAATGTTTTGCTTGCCGTGGCAACTTGTAATGGAATCAGCACTGTTGCTTGAGCTACTTAAGTATTGTATTATTTCTGATTGACTTTGTGTATGTTTCGTGGGTTATCCTAATTATACATAAATAAATATCTAAATTAATAATAAATGACATTAAAAACAAATATACAGTCGTTTTCTTAAAACGTGGACACCCCACACCAGACTTAGTATGAAAATTAATAAAACAGTTAAAATGACAAAAAATATAAATAAACCAGACACAAGATAAATACAGATCGATAAAATACAAAATTAACTATGCACTGAAAGGCTCCCCATTTTCGTAATTGTTGTATTTAATTATATATTTAACAATTAGCATTTGCATAGTGTGTGGACTGAGGGACCACTTAAAAACTTAAAAATAACAATAGTTATCACTGTTTGTGATCTTTCTTTAATTTTAAATTTATCCTTGCCCTTTTAACAAATGTTTGGCTTAGGAATATTTAATGTTCATGCTATAATTGATTAATTATGAGATAAATTCAAGTGGGCCCTCGGGGACCTTTTAAAACGTTTGTTATTTTTTATTAGCTACTCATATTAGGCTTTTCAATGCTTTTTATACTTTTATACATGTTTAACTAAGGATTTTTACCAAAAAATTGTTGTTTAATTCATTACCTATCTAATTATGGGAGATTTTGTGTTTGAACTGAGGGACCCACTTAAAGCGATATATCTTTTGAATGAAGTCTTAACAAACTCTGATAATCGTTTAACAAACTCTTTAACAACTTTAACTAAGCACTTTTGTTGATTAATCTGCAAAAAACCGCAAAAAAAAAAATGGGCCCTCAGTCCACACATACATAATAAAATGACCTACAAACAGTCAAAATGGTTCTAACAAAACATAATTGTAATGACATCATACAACCTTCTTGGAACATGTATGTCATTGGGAGATCATTCAATAATAAGGTTAGTGACTTTTGTTTATGGTTAGGAAGTTGCCCTTTAATAATAATACTAAATACTTTAATATTTCTGACACAATACCATCTAGTCCCAAACTAACCAGAGCTTGTACTATGGGTACCTACTAGACAACGGATATACATACTTAAATACTTTTTTTTTGTAAATACATACATATTACCTATACATAGAAAACACCCAGCCGAGACCAATGCAAACAATCATGTTCATGCACACGAAGATTGCGCGGGAAAGCATTGAGCGGGAATGGAATCTGAGACCTCTGCATAGCAGTCATGTTAAATAACCACTACGCCACAGAGGTCGTCAAGGACATTTCTTAATTCCCCTGATTTACTGGTACATTATTATCTTCTCTGTCCCTGCAGTAAGACATATGCAGGTAATAACCTAGAATTTCATAACTCAGTAAGCTGACTTGCGCACTTAAGATCTCTAACCTGCTTACCCACTTATCCTTGAAGCGGAGCGTGAAGATAACCTACTGATAGCATTTCTTTCACTTATAACGGTGTTACACTTATATGTGATTGTCTCACGGCCGTTGTCGCTGAGGTTAATCGGTCTTACACACGGTCTAAATTTGGATGGGTAACCAATTAGTCGTAATAAAGTAAACTATTGTTTTTATTACTCGATTTACCGTTTTGTCTATCACAGAAAGACATAATCTATACTAATATTATAAAGAGGTAAAGTTTGTGTGTATGTGAGTTTGTGACGTTGTAGGGGCTAATCTCTGGATCTATGAAACCGATTTTAAAAATTCTTTCTGTGTTGAATAGTCCATTTATTAGGGAGTATCATAGGCTATATAGTATCACGCTATGTCTAATAGGAGTGGAGCAGTAATGAAATATGTTTAAAAAAGGGACGCGTTTTTTTCGCCGCCTAAAGAAGTGGGCACGGGTCAGCTAGTTACCATTATAAATAGTTTAAACATCACAATTTATGTAAAAATCTCGGTCAAGGGTTTCTTTCTTTATTTTACAAATAAAATAAATTATGTCAACACATTTATAATGTTCCTAGTTGAAGTTTTTTTAGAGGGCTATTTTGGTAACAGTTCTTTTTTTCGTCGAAATTAGTTCACTAATATCACGGTAGCCAGACAGATTGGTATAAGGTCAATTAATGTCAATTATCCTTTCTTTTATTAAATACAAACCTTTTTTTAATAACCAACAAAAGAAGATTAAAAATACAATAAAACTTTTTTCCTCTAATTAAGTGATAGCAATGTTCTGAATTAATAGAAATGAAGAATCTTGCATGTCGTTTCTTGTCAGGCACTTTAATAAGCATGCGTATGATAACGTGTGTCTATGGACAAGAGCATTTCCACCGGCAAGCCTCCCCCCAAAACTGAAGAGGAAGAAATTTGTTTGGACGAAATTTTATTTAAGTATTTAAAAATATAAGGAAACTCGTGTGGCGCGAAACTCGGAACTCGAAAGGCTGACACATGAAATTAACACAATGAACATTCAGGCTCAAGCAAGAAGAAGAACTTTGTTGTTAAATAACAACAAAGTGACATGTAGATCACACAAATAATTGTCTTACGCGGGATTTAAATCCGTGGCCTCGTGAACTGCAACGGGAAAAAAGACCGCTTTACCACCTATGCAGTTAGTAAATACCTGATTATTGTAAAGTATCATTTTTGTTAGAAAATTAGATGTATTATCCGCATAGTTTAAGTGAACCTTGTTTACAACAATTTTCTTTGTCTCACCTCGAATTTTACTCAAAAATAATTTTGTCAAACTTATTTTTGTTTAACCCGGTTAATCCCACCTGCGTGTGGAATGTATAGTATGCAAATAATATTAGACTAATGACATAACTGTTTTGTTTACGACTAATCTACGGAGATAAAGTTTAGATTTGCTTTACATCATAAGAGCTCATGAATTATTATTAAGTAGAAAAATACTGCAGAGTCACCATATTTTATGGAGCAGAATAGCACACATGATTGTAAGTGCAACCGGCGCTAATGGACGTCTAAGCCAGAGCACATTCAAACCTTTGCCTACCTTGGAATAAATGCTCTGTTTTTAATATAATAGTCATAGCGTTCTAAGAAAACAGCAGCTGGTAGTTCATTCCAGATCCAGAGCCTATGTACAGTTACCTCCTTATAAAAAGTGACATCTCACATATTCAAATTTAAAGTAACTCCCAAAGTGATCAATATTAAAAATACAACCAAAGTCCTCTAAATGTATGTATCATACTCAAATATAACGAAACAATTACATCGTCACAACTTTCCGGTTGTAGACCTAAGACTAGGTGGAGGGATGTACCTACAAGAGGGAATGCGACGTAACTGACAAAGATGTCGAGGATAGAGCGAAGTGGAGGAGCAATGTAAGGAAAGCTAACCCCGCCACCATGTGGGATACATAGCTGGGAAGAGAGAGAGGTTCTAGAACAGTCAGGGCAAGGTCGAAAAATTTTACTTAGAACAATTCTAAGGCAGGCGTGTATGCGGCTTTAGTACCTACATGATTTTCCCGCATTTGAATCCCACGCAAGAAAATTATTTTTAAGTTTCGCAATCTTGCTTGAATGATCTTTGAGTCTATTCATTTAATGTCTGGAAAAGTCCTCAAGAAAATTCTAAAAACAGAAATAAGACATAATATATAAGAACTTTCCCTTAGCCTTCAATAGGAGGACGATTCATCCATGAACTATCTTCTCGAACCCCTTGTCGAGACTTCCTCTTCAAGGCAACTATAGGCACCAAGCTCGCTGTTACGGACATAGAACTTCCGTATAGTATAAACTATGAGAGTTTGCGTTAATTTTCCTGCCTAGGCTTAAAGCCAGGCGCAAACGGGTCACCGACCACAGCCACTAGTGACCAGCGACAGCCACTTCACACACCTTTTCATATCTTTTGAAAAAAATATCGCTGACTCGCTTATTATGTACTGTTACGTCGTAAAACTCTGACGTCACTTGTTTTCAAATTGTATCCAAAGCAGGTGTTTATGTTTGTGACGTCATTATCTAAGTACATATTATCTTCCGATTACGTATATCAATTATGTAATGTTTGTTCACAACAGTTTGCTGATACTTTATTATGTATTTATTTATCAGGATGTTATGTCGTTTATCTGATGATTTATATATGGAATAGTAGTTATGTTGAAATTAAACCTTATACAAATCCGTCTGGCCATAGTGGTATTAGTACGCCAAGGATCCCTCCGTCATGGGAGGATGCCCGTCCCTGCAGTGGGGCACTAATGGGTTGTTATGATGATGAGTTATGTTATTGTCCATGGCTGTTACGCAGAAATATCATGCTATCTACGAATTATTGTATTGAATGTAGATTTACTGTGTTCGTTAGTTTCATGTCTGTAAAATTCCCCAATTGTATTTTATACCTAACTAGCGCCCTGGCCAGGCTCCGCACGGGCACCTACTACAGAATGTCCTTAAACAACGTTTAAGTACAGCATGATTAGAAATCTCAAAATGCATATGGGTTTCTTTAAAAACCGCATCAAAATCCGTTGCGTAGTTTTAATAATTTAAGCACACAAAGGGACATAGGGACAGAAAAAGTGACATTATATTATACTGTGTCTAGATATAAAAATATGCTACTTACAGCAATTCAGATAATAAAAAAAGTTCCGGCCAAAAAAATATATTTTTAAATAGACAAAGAAAAGTTTCAATAATTTTCCCCAAACACAATTTTAGAAAACTCTATGCGTGGTTAAAGTATTTACAAACACGATTCTATTCTATAACATGGAAATACTAAAGACAGCAACAGATATCTTCAAGAAATGTCTTTTTAGTCCCACTATATGGTATAATAAATAATATTTCAACAGGAATAGTACTAAATATATGGTGACATTGTCTATACTAATATTATAAAAGAGGTAAAGTTTGTGTGTTTGTGACTTGTAGGGGGTAATCTCTGGATCTACTGAACCGATTTTAAAAATTGTTTCTGTGTTAAATAGTCTATTTATCGGGGAGTGTCATAGACTATACAGTATCACACTATGACTTAAAGCAGTGGAGCAGTAATGAAATATGTTTAAAAAAGGGACGCTTTTTTTTCGCCGCCCAACGAAGAGGGGACGGGTCAGCTAGTTTTTAATATAAGAGAAGAAATGTAAAGTTTTATAGCTATGAACTATCTTCACTATCAAAAAAACCTTTCCTTACATTCCTCTTAAATAAAACTAAATTTTCATATATCTACAATAATTTTATAATCGCACTATCGTACTTATTACACAAATCAACATAGAAATTTCGTACATTAAAATACACATCAATTAAATAACAACAAAGTGATTTTATAATAATAATAACATTTAAATTAAAATAATTAATACTTTAAGAGAAAATATCATTTTAATAAATTACTTTGAAAAGTTTCAACAAACAATTACACAATTAAAAAAAGACAAATCTAAAACGACAACATTATACATCTAAAGATTCTGAATTTGTTAAACATTATAATTATTAATACATTTATGATATAATAGAAGCACCTCTGCTTATCCCAAGGATAAAGCACGATAAGTCATCCAATTAAGCACACCTTTTTACCAACTAATTAGCTCTGCTATCAGTTTTATACCACAAATGGTTTAGAGACGTCCGCGCCATTCGATGTCGGAGCGTCGACTGATTGTGTATTCACTGTCCATGCGAGTATACCCTATTGCTGTCTCTTTCACTCGTGTTTAGAGTGCAGTTGAGAATGCTCGCTCGGCCAGTGAACGCGACGCCTTCACTCGGTCACCGGCAACATTTCGCCCGCGCCCAGGCTCCGCTCGTCTATGGATGGTAGTGGGGCAACTGGGCCTCTGAGTCTCGCCGAGCTTAGTTCGTTGCATTGCACCCAAAGTTCCAGCTGGAAAATAGAAAACAATCTTTAGGAAGGGAATGATTAAGTAAATATGTTTTGTTAGTTAATTACTTTTACTTCTTTTAATATGCTTGTCTCTGTGTGGTGACGGAGTAAGAATACAATAATGTCACCACCCCATCTCATCCCATGGGTGTCATCAAAACCGACTAAGGGACTATCCGTGAATATTATCTTTATTTAAAAAGAAGGAAAACTGGAAATGAAACCCTATACCAATCCGTCTGGCCAGCGTGGTATTAGTAGGCCAAATATCCCTCCGTCATGGGAGGAGGCCCGTCCCTGCACTGGGTCATTAATAGGCTGTTATGATGATGAATATGTTTGTGAAATAAAGAAGCTGTCCTATTTTGTTGAGAGTTAAATAACACGGTAACCCGGCGGCTCATTGTCTCTACACCACAAATGATAAGAGCTTCTGAGCAGACTTTACAAGGAATACCTACTAGATATTCCTTGTAAAGTCTGAAAAATATAGAAGATATTACCTACTATAGTTTATAGCGAATGCCTGACGCGGAAGTATCAATGACGCGTTGACGACATATCGCTACCCTTCGGACTATTGGGAGTTCCCGCAAATATACTCTGCCCTCAAGAATGCCGGACAAACACTTCTACAATTTAATGGCACCAAGCACTCAGTTAACTCGATTTTGTCTTCACTTTTATTTATGACGCCTTCCTAGCCAACCTCAAGACAGTCTATAAATATTTACAAACTGTCCTACAACGATTAGACGAATATGGGATCCAAGATCAATCCATCTAAATGCGTGTTTCCGTAACAAACAGTTAAATTCCTCGGTAACTTAACTACCCTGCTTTACAAATCCTTTACCTTCATTTTGCTTGACGTTTCGGCACAGGTTTTATCTTGCTTGACGTTTCGACACAGGTTCCACTAATGGTTTAGAAGTTATAAATCCCTACCTCTGGCGGCATCTTCCCAGGAGGTGGCCGGCAAGTCCCACCACAGTGTAACTGCACCAGTAGGTCAGCGATGCCGGCCGCGGAAGTATCGATGACGCGTTGGCGACACACCGCTACGGCATGCACGAAACCGCCCGGACCTATGAACTCGTGCTCCATGAAGACTGTCTTCTCATCCCAGTAGATAGCCTGGAAATTTTATCAAAAATCATTAAAAGATATTTATAACAATGTTACTTACAAACATTTTTGACGAATCCTCCTTAGAAGTTTTTAAACCTGTATTAGGAGGAGATGACGAAGTTATCAGGCTGATCTTAATAATGTGCAGCACGGGGTTTCGCATCGTTTGTGTTCCATATTTATAACTTTAGACTAAGCAGGATATTAAAAGTAAATGGTATATCAAAAGGACATAACGATGGACACTGGCATAGTCTTAAGCTGACTGAGAACCAGATGCGGTGGTGGGCTAGTGTAACCCATGCTGTATCTTCAAACAATTGTACACGTTTAATATTTACTAGCTGACCCGTGCCCACTCCGTAGGGCGGCGAAAAAAACGCGTCTCTTATTTAAACATATTTCACTACTGCTCGACTCATATTAGTCATAGCTTGATATTATATAGCCTATGACACTCCCCGATAAATGGACTATCCAACACAGAAAGAATTTTTAAAATGGGTTCATTAGGTCCAGAGATTACCCCCTACAACGTCACAAACACACAAACTTTACCTCTTTATAATATTAGTATAGATAAACAATAGGCAGGAAACCAAAAATACTCAAATTAGTTGTTACTAATTAATAAACCTTTAAAATAAAAATATAAAAAAATACCAAAAAAAAACTTTACATACCGAATTTGCGAATCGCACAAGCAATTTGTCCTCCGTGGTATTTAAGCACGCGACCTCGTACACAGTATTTTTTATGCTATTGATTAGGAATATAATGCTCTGTATATAAAAATATAATTTGTGGATCACACACAAATGTCTTGAGTGGCTTTAGTAACCTTATTTTAAGCGCAATGAAGATTATCTATACTCACTTTGGAAGTAATAGTAAACTTGGTGAACGGCTTCAGGAACCTCCTGTACCTGATGGTGGCTGCCGCTTGTACTACAGAGCCACCAGCCGACTTGATGTTAGCGTAGAGGCCCGTCCTCTCGTAGTAGTCCGCTCTGGCAAAGTCTAGTTCACGGAGGTAGCGGGCATTGTTCATGTGGTAGAGTAGAGTGTCTATGTCGTTTACCAGACACCATGCTGTAAATTGAGTAAGAAGAACATTCTAATTAAATGGCGTTGTACAGTTGCGTTCTAAGTTGCGGCCCGGCGCCGTATAAAGTAATGGTTGAATTTGGTAGTCGAGACGGATGCTCCGGTGGCCTAGTGGTCATGGCGCTGGACGCGTTTAGTCCAGAGATGCGGGTTCGAATCTCGACTCGAGTACCAATTTTTTCCATTGTCTTTCTTCTTTTCGGATTCTAACTACATAAAAACAATATTAAAGTAAAAATACTCAGTGCATTATCATGTTAACATTTCGTTTGACGCCAATGCTATTTCGTCTTATTATTAAAGTAGCTCCCTATTTCATTCTAAGAGTAATGTAAAAGCCGACTAAAGGAGATTTCGTTATCTCTACGATGACAAAAGGACGAAAACTTGAGATAAAACTCTTTACAATCTCTCCGTGTGGTGAGAATTCAATATGTCTACTACCCCATCTCATCTTAAGGGTGTCGTAAAAACCGACTAAGGGACTAACCGTAAATATTATCTTTACGAAATAAAAAGAAGGGAAACATGAAATTAAACCCTGTACCAATCCGTCTGGCCAGCATGGTATTAGTAGGCCAAGTATCCCTCCGTGATGGAAGGAGGCCCGTCCCTGCAGTGAGACATTACTGGGTTGTTATGATGATGATGACAATCTCTCTAACCAACATGGTATTAGAAAGTCAAGTTCCACATCACAGGAGTAGACCAATGATAAGCTTAATCTACTACATAATGTCAAAAAGAAGCTCACCATTAACTTCCGTAGTCTCCAGAATGCAGGTCTTCTTCTTGAAATACCTCGCTTTGATGATGGTATACATCATGCGAGCAAAGTACGCGATGTCCATGCTGCTGTAGAGGAACAGGACCCCAGCCACTACGGCTGCAGCCCAGCCTGGCACACATACTGTCCACATCTTGAAACCTAGGAAAGAAATGTAGAGCCCTTCTAAGCGCTTCGACTGCGCGCGATCTTGGGCCTCCCACATCCATCTACTTTTCGCCACCCTTTTAAGATCATCTGTCCATAATCCATACTAATATTATAAATGCGAAAGGTCTATCTGTCTGTTACTCTTTCACGCCTAAACGGCTGAACGGATTTTGATGAGGTACAGACAATCTTTAGACCCTGAGATAGAACATAGGCTACATTTTATTAACAAAAAAAAATATTTTTTTTACAAAAAAATCATATGTTCTAGCATTTTGAAATTTTTACCAGTGTTGGGGTGAAATAGGGGTTGAATTGAAGATAAAACAATAAATCTTGGTACGTAGGCTTTTTCTACAAACGGAATTACCGAAATTCGAACTGTACGGATTCGGAACGGGAACTACAAAGCCAAACTCACATTTACTTCTCTCTCACTCACAACAAATTCTGATTGACAAAAAATAATTTCACGCGGGCGAAGCCGCGGGCGGAAGCTAGTTTATTATATATATTCCTCACACTTTCAAACAACGCCATCTAGTCCCAAACTAAGCAGAGCTTGTACTATGGGTACTAGACAACGGATAAACATACTTACATACTTTTTTTTGTAAATATGTACATAGGTACATAGAAAACACACAGACAATGCAAGCAATCATGTTCATGCACACAAAGTTTTGCATTGAGCGGGAATCGAACCCGAGACGTCTGCGTAGCAGTCATGTTAAATAACCACTACGCCACAGAGGTCGTAGAAGTACGTGAGGAGTCAACACTGTCTTTTTTAGTCCGTGTTCGTCATTCCAAAACCATCGGCTAAAGATTCTGCGTGCTATAAGTTGGTGCACTCGACTTTATTGATATATTGTCCCCTCGAGTTGATTTATTAGTCAAGGATTCAGAACATTGATACGAATCCTTGAAATACTGTTTTAAATGTTAAACAGAGCCATTATCCAACACGCCCCTTGGTCTGTTGTAACTTGTAACAACTCCTAAGAACGTAATTCCTCTCCCCTAGAATCTTAGCAGTAAGGCCTGCAAAGGCCTTATAAAATACACCATAGCCATATATTATTATGTAAGATCGTTAAAGTTAAATTACTTGCTATCATAGTTCGTTAGAAAATTCGTTTAGAAATGATACTATAAATAGGTATTCTCTGTCAAGGGTAAATAGAATCGATACAATACGCGTTATATGTATAATGGTTATAAATTATTAGACGACTCGATAAGTGCCCTCTTGCAGAGGAGAATGTATGAAGGTTCTGGAATGACAAACTCGTAGAAGACAGAGTGGGGTGACACGGCGGGAAAACGATAGATGAGGAAGGCACAGGACCGCACCATATTTGTCAAGGTGGAAACCCAGCAGTAGACGTCCATTAGCTGATATGGTGATGCCCATGAAGAAATGAAAAAAAGTATTGAAAATATCTGCAAACTACCAACGTAGGGCCATTTACATATAAACCAAAAACTCAGCACTTACATTGATAAGTATGTATGGTACCATAATATTATTACATGATTAAATTCCTAGATTATGATATTATTTTCGTAAAAAGTATGAATAAAGAAAACATTTTTATAAAATATTGTGTGATGTGGTCGTTAAGCGACAAAGCCAATGAAAAAAAGAAATTTCATTGACGCCTGGAAGAAAGTATATAGCAATTTGCAAAATAAAATTTTAGTTCTATTACTTACGGTAGGCGTTATGTATTACGCTAGGTTTGATATACTCATAGATTCACAATAATAATATAGGCGTATAGATAGTAAGTATAGAGTATATTTTAATCTAAAATTACGTCTCGGTTTCACAGTATGTATCTACAACAAGAGGTCGTCTGGCTACTTGCTATTACCACTGTGGCCCCTTAGTCTACCTCCAAATAGCAGTGTGCAAACGTACCGATATAATTTCTATGGTACCAACTTGAAAGTATACCCACCATTTAATTAATTTTGTTTTTAAATCATATTTTTTTTTAAATTGAATCATTAAGACCAGATGCAACCAGATTGAAAATCTCTCCCACTTTTTAGAATCAATTAAAAAGCCGGCTATGACGCCTCCTTACTTCTTCCCAGAAAAGTGATACACCTTCATATCTTATAACCTACATTTTATATCACGTTTTTCATCTTATTTAAATATTGTATCTTACTAAGCTTATAATACAACCGTATGTCCCGAGTGGCCCTTCACTGCAGTGAAACCTTCAAGATAGATAGACTGCAATGTGAGCTATATGCTATTATGTATTATTCTTTTTTTCTTCACATGGCAGATTTATATACGCTATCAATAGCCTTTACTTTTTCATGGCTAATTATTTTATTAACTTTAAAACACGATGTCCCACTGTTTGTGTGCCCTATTATATAAATAACTACGTTATTAATTAATAAAATTAAGCTATACGTCTTTTCGATCGATCAGCTGTGTAGCTGTGACATTGAATTATTATTTAAACTTTACAGACACCATTGTTTCGTTGACTAGCTTGCTTATCACTTTATTTATAATAAAATTAATCAATAAATATCTACTTATTCAATTATTCTTAGAATTTTCTTACCTTCAGTGAACAGCCGGTGAGCTTCAACAAAAAAAATTAAAACACCATATTTAAAGTATTGTAAACAGTAAGTAAATAACGTCCTAGCCTTCTTTAGATGCTATTAAATAGTATTACACAAGCATTAGATTCAAATATATTAAATAAAATTGTAAAATAACCTCGGTTTAATAGGACAACAGAATGAATTTTTTCACGCACTAGTGCTAATGTCATTTATAAATGCGCGCGCATTACGATCGATACGCAGAAAATGGCAGAAAAGATGAAGTCTGTTGGCGCCAAATTTTGACATAATGCACTGCAGGGCCTTGAATACTCTCTGGGATAAAATAAACTGCATAAATATTTTGCTGGCAGCATTGTTTTGGGGCTAAGCAAGCTCTCTATCCGTACTATCATTTAAAAGTATTATTTTATATCTTACATAGCTACTATATAACTAAGAGCTTTAAATTTAGACCCTGTTATCGCTACTTTGCTTGTTGGGTGGTGTCAAGTTTTCTTTACCCCTTGTATGCATAGAACTATATATTCTTACTACCTACCTTGGTAAACTTTTACGTCATCGTTCGGAATTCCGGATAGAAAGAGAATGGTGACTACTTTTATTAAGTGATAGTTATACCACACGGATATCGATACATTATTTTTTTTACATATTCACATAACGCCATCTAGTCCCAATCCAAGCAAAGCTTGTACTATGGGTACTAGACAACGGATAAACCATACTTAACACCCAGGCCAATGCAAACCATCATGTTCATGCACACAAAGATTTGCATTGACCGGGAATCGAACCCGAGACCTCTGCGTAGCATTCGTGTTACATAACCACTACGCCACGGAGGTCGTCGTTGTCAAAACCAGTCTAAACCAGTGACAATCGGTAAGGCACCACTATAATAATTTATAATTAAGTATTATAGTCATTGTTGTAAATAATTTTCTGATTAAAATAGAAACAAACCGTTGATACTCATATAAATAAAATATTATAAGTAGGTATATAAAATTTCGTTTATTTTTCACACAGTAACTCCATATTTTTAAAGATAAAATCCAAATAGAATACCACTTAAACGAGAGACGTATACTTAATCAAATAGCTGAAGAAAGATCTGATCTCCGAGTCAAAAAACAGTAAAAAATTACAGATAGAGAACATCCTTCTCTTTTGAAGTCAGTTAAAAAGAGTAGATAGTGATTTCCGCGTCTAATGACTGCATTATTAAATAAATGAAAAACTTGAGTGAGCAGAAACTTACTAAGCATGTCGCTAAAATGTTTTGGACAAAGAATCTAAGTGGTCTCCTTTAGATCCTTGGAAAACTTATCTCTGTTATTGTTACCATAAACATTCATTTACGTACTTTTCAACTTTTCATTAATTCAACATCATCTTCGGCGACAACCTCTACGACTGCTACTGCTATGCTACGAAAACGTCTCGGGTTCGCATTTCACATTTCACCAAAAACAATTTGTTGTTCTTCTAAATTACAAAGATTACCCCTGATGATGATTTTGTAATGCCATACAGTGCGGTCTTTTTAGACACTCACAGACACATCTACTTTTTTCGATAAGCATCTTCTCATCTTCTCTAAACATTCACCAACGTGGTAACTAGGGTCGGTTCTAGTATCTTTTTATTGATCCTACAATGGGACATTTAGATAAAAAAAAGTCGACTTTTGTGTGATGTGTGATGATGAAATACCTGAAGTGGCTGAATCAAGTTACGTTCCTAAGAAATGTTCAAAAAGAAACATAAATAATGATGATAAAAGTATCGATTACTGTATTAATGATAGCGGTGGAAGTCAAAAAAGAAAATCAAAGACTTTGATGATCTAATAACCATTGATAACAACGCAAATATTATCTTTACGAAATAAAAAGAAGGAAGCATGGTATTAGTAGGCTAAGTAACCCTCCGTCACGGGAAGAGGCCCGTCCCTGCAGTGGGATCTTAAAGGGCTGTTATGATGATAATGATTTATTAACTTGTGTGATAAACTAAATGTCATTATTCCCATCTCATTCCATAGCTAAAAGACGTGTAATTATAAATTATCATAGTTAGAGGAAGAAGTTGGCGTCTGAGCCAAGTCGCACAATATGTTTGACCCCTGGCCTGGGTGGTGATGGTGATCCCTGATTTCACTACTAATTACAACAGACAGGGAACCCCAGCAAGCTTCTCAAAATTAAATATTATGAATAAATAAATAAATTAAATATTATTTGCTATATGTATTATAATAATAATTTATCTATACTTTAACTCTTCTAACTCTTCTAACTATTTCATCTACATAATATGTATTAACATTTATTTATATAGGTATATATAGGGTAAGTATCCAATCTCAATCCGATTCGATATTCACTGATATAACAATGAGCACAAAATCACGGGAACAATTCCAATTTACAATGACCCTTGAATAGTCTATTTCTCTTCACAATAATTCAAAAACGGAAGATCAACTTATTCTGGTTGACGCAGCGTCAAACAAAGCTGGTATCCGAGACGCTACGCTACAACATTGGCATGTCGGTGACCTCGCTGCAATGTTGCGTCTCTTTTACTCTCGCACAAAACGAAAGAGATAGAAATACACGATACGATCCGAGAATTTTACGAACGCTAGTGACGTGTCAGACGAAGGAGTGCAAACAGTGTTTCGTTCGTATTATTTAAAGTTTTGTTTTAACTAAAATGAGAGAATTTAAGTATGATGTTGTACAATTAATTCATGGAATAAGAGATAGACCATGCTTGTGGGATAAAACTATAGAAAATTATAAGGATCGTGTGGAACGGAGAGGCGCTTGGGAAGAAATTTTTAACATGTTGGAAGAACGATACGAAATTATGACGGCGGAGGAGAAAAGGTTGACAGGTAATGGAAACAAACGTTGTTTGTGTTCATTGTTGTTTTATTACGTGATTGTTGTAATACTATTTAACTTATGTTTTATTTTATTGTTTTTTTATAATTTCAGAAGATAAAAATATGATTTGTAAATAAGTAATTGTGCTTGATACCATATCATTTTATTGCGGTTAATCTTCATTTTATTAGAAATAATTAACTATTTTATTACAATTAAACCTCGGTAGCATGGCGGTAGTGTCAGCAGCTGTCGTGGATTTGAATTCCACGCGGGTCAATTCTTTGTGATACACAAACTATTGTCCTGAAATTCAGTGTTCTTAAAAACTACGACAATCATAAATACACACATCAAAAAAGTCTAAGCAACATGCATGATATTACAAATTTACCATTTATATTAATTAATTTCTAAGTATTTACTCACTCAAAGTGTATAGGTAAGTAAACTTCAAGTGTATAGGTAAAAAAATTTCGATTATGTTTTGTTTTTTTTCATAAAATTCAAATGACTGCGAATTTGTTTGAATTTGAGTGCATGTTAATTGCTACGTTTTAGTCTTGATTTTATAATTTCACCAACCATTTAAATACAGTTGGCGACAAAATTGAATTGTTAGATATTCTTTACGTCATGGAGCGACGTCATTTGACGGCAGATGAAATGCAAAGAGCTGTAGGGATGTTGCAAGCGGGAAGTAATCAATCTCAGGTATCTCGACATTTTGGTATTCATAGAAGTGTTATTTGTCGTCTTTGGCAGCGCTACAATAATACAGGGGAACCCGCTGAACAGCATCCAGGCCGTAAAAGGAGTACAACCACTCGGCAAGACCGGTACATACAACTGACTGCAAGACGCCAGCCGATGTTAACCGCTCGAGAGATAAGTTTGAGGCTACAAAATTCAAGTGGTGTTGATGTAAGTCCCCAAACTGTGCGAAATCGACTGCATGAGTACGGCCTACGAGCTCGACGCCCTATCAGGTGCCCACCGATACGTCACGGGAATCGCGCTCGTCGAAATGAATGGTGTAGAGAACGCATAACATGGACCCAGGAACAATGGGATAAAATTATGTTTTCCGATGAGTCGCGATTCGGGTTTAGGCCTGATACAAGAAGGGTGCGAGTGTACCGTCGACCCGGAAATACTGAAAGACTCAGGTGCGTTCAGGAAGTTCATCCATACAGCGGCTCAACAGTTATGGTATGGGCGGGTATTATGAAGAACAGGCGAACTGAGCTCGTTTTTGTAAATGGAAACATGAACGCTGAAAATTACGTTGAGGATATTCTCAGACCTTATGTCCATCCATTTGCACAAACCTTTGGCTCCGATTTTACGTTAATGCATGACAATGCGCGTTCACATACAGTTCGGCGAACCAGTGAATACTTGGCAACGGAGAACATCCAGGTATTGCCCTGGCCTGCACAATCGCCAGACCTCAACCCCATCGAGCACGCATGGGACATGCTCCAGAGACGTGTTTTGAAGGACTTGGACGGAGTGACAACAACCCAACAGCTGAAGGATTTGCTACAATTCCATTGGGAGCGAATACCGCAAGATGACATAAACAGTCTCATTAATTCAATGAATAATCGTTGCCGACAAGTTCTGAATAGCAGAGGAGGCCATACTTTGTATTAAATTGTCCTATTCTTTCACAATAAATTCATTTTCTTAAGAAATTTCAATTTGTAAAAAAAAAGTTTAGTTTCTTATGTACCTGTATATTCTAATATTGTTAATTTCTGTTATTAAAAGAACTTATAAAGAAAACAGCTGTTATTTTTACATCATAGAACCCTAAAAATATTATTTTAAAAATAAAATACAACGTTATAATTAAAATAAATGGTAAAATAAATTAATATAAATGGTAAATTTGTAATATCATGCATGTTGCTTAGACTTTTTTGATGTGTGTATTTTTCAAAATATTAAGTTAAATTAAAATAATTATTTATTTTAATCTCCGTGTGGGGACGGTAAAAATACAATATGTCACCACCCTATCTCATCCCAAGAGTGTCGTAAAAACCGACTAAGGGACTATCATCTTAACGAAATAAAAAGAAGGAATCCTTGAAATTAAACCCTGTACCAATCCGCCTGGCCAGCGTGGTATTAGTACCTAGGCCAAATATCCCTCCGTCACGGGAGGAGGCCCGTCCCTGCAGTGGGACATTGATAGGCTGTTATGATGATGAGGAATTATTTTAAAAAATACACATTGAGCTCACGTCACATGTAAGACACGCTTTAGGGTACGGGGTACCTATATTCAATTATGTAAATTAAACTTATTCAATGGTTATAAGTTTGCTTGTTAAGATAATACTAGGTACAACCTAAAATTAACTATTATGGACTAGAGTAGATTAATTTACAGAGGTGATCAAACTAATTCGACTGAGGGACTGGGTTAGTTGTTACTTTCTATTAAAGTAGGTAACTTGAGTAGGTACTTACCCATCCAATTTATGGCTAGTATTAGTGGAAAAGGGTCAGTGCGATTTCAATTTTCTCCTGGCCGCGCCTCGCCTCTCCACTCTGGTGGAAAATCAGCTTAAAGTGCCTAGTAATAACTTATGTGTTTCTGTTACAGGAGAACACATTCTAAATAAATGGACTAACATAAGGGACACATTCGTAAAATCACTAAAAACTAAAATGGGACGCCCAAAGCGAAGATACATTCTATACGAACATTTAAAATTTCTAACAAAAATAACTCCAGAGGAATTTAACATCGAACAAAATGAATTCATAAGTGAAACTAACGAAGAAATAACATTTATGAAACAGGAAGATGATGATGAAATACCTGAAGTGGCAGAATCAAGTTACGTTCCTAAGAAACGTTCAAAAAGAAATATAAATAATGATGATAAAAGTATCGATTACTGTATTAACGACAGCGGTGGAAGTCAAAAAAGGAAATCAAAGAAAAACGACTTCGATGATCTAATAACCATTGATAACAACGCCAGCGAAGCTAGCTTTAGTACAAAGAAAAGGTCAAAACGATTGTCAATCGAAAATGATACTAAAGAGTCAAATAAAAAGAAATCTAAAAGAGAAAGATCTAAATCAGTTGAGGATAATGATGATACAGTTACTGATTTAGATTTTGTTGAGCTTGATGAATCGGATAATCCGAGAGTTATGAACGAAGATGAAGCCTTTTTCGCTTCCCTACTGCCGACTATCGTGAGGTATAATGAAGACGAAAGACTAGAATTTAGGATAGAAGTTCTTGGTGTCATGAAGAAAATTAAGGATAAGAGAAAATGGAGTGATTAACTAATTTATTTGTAAGTTTGCTGTGTAATTAAATGCTATGACTTGAAAAAGACTTTAATTTCAAGTCTGTGTATTCTGGGGCACAGGCCGATAGAAATGTTGTTCACTCCTTTAGTATTTTTTTATAACAGTGCCACTAACTTTTTTTGTAACCAGTGTTGCCAAAAAAAAAACCAAAAGCTTAACTATATTTTTAAGAATTATTAAAAAAGACATTTACGATGCTAATGATGACAATAGGCTTTTTATTTTTACAAGAACTTTGTTGTCTTTACATTCTGCATAGGTGTACGCTGCGCTGTTGAATATATTCAGTCAAAAAAATATCGGGATTGGATGACTTGTTAAATGATTCCAAATTGAAATTTGTTTTTTTATGATGTTAGGTTGGCACACTTGGTTTCCATTTTGGCGCGAGTTTTAAGAGATCTGCTGTTTATAAATATTAACTACCTTACTATTTGTTTTTTAGTTTGTCGATCATAGTGTACCTCCTATTCCATAATGGAACAATGAGTCACTGAAAATGGTACAGAAGGCTTACGTACGGTGAATCTTCATCGAAAACAATGTGCTTATGAGTGGTAAAAGCGTTCAAAAAGTTGTGATAGAAGATTTGTGGTTACGGAAGTAAACCTAACAAAAGTGAAAGAAATAGTGAGTGAACCTTCCGCTTGCCCGCCAAACTAACAAATACATAAAAATGCCTCGGCGGCAAATCGGTCGTGTATGCGACTGCCGGGCACGAGCTCGTGGGGCTCGAATCTCACGCAGGACAATTATTTTTAAAGTGGTACAGGAATAACAAGTCCTTCTCGTACTACGTGAACAAGTTTATGTGGCACGACGACGAACAAGGGTATTACAATTGTATTGTAAGGTTTTGTCGAGGTGTAGGTACCTATGTGTGATTTCCTTCTTTTTCGTTATAAACACAACTTTATTTTACCCGGGTTTAGGACACTTGCGTTCTTAATAGACTCAGAAAGAACAAAGAGGCACGTAAATAAAATCACAAAAAATTTAATAGATAAGTTTTAATGATCATTTTTTTTCTGTAGCACTTTTAAAAATAATGTTTACAGTAATCACGAAAACACAATCTGTTTAATTAAAAAATAAATGTTGAAACTCCTAAACATTAATTATTAGTTTCCTTTACATCTAATAAATTTAAACTTCTAAGTGAAAAATATAACAAAAACGCATCTGCAAATACTGTAATTATTTTTCATCAGACAATAATATCGAAGGTAATTACTATACCTACAATATTACACGAACAATAACAACATGTTGGAATAATTATATAAAAAATTTGAACCTTACTTTTAGAAATGGCAGATTTTTTTTTCATTTAACCGAAATAATACATAGGTTTCAAAAACTCTCAGATAATATAAGTAAGTCGTAACACTGGATTGGTTAATTTTTAGTGCCTTTAGCGTGGGCTACCGGCGACGGAATCTCTCCCGATGATACGGCGCCCCATATTACACTAATTACCAACTTACGACTAAATCAAATTGAACTGTGGGTAAAGCACCCACTGAGTGCACAAAAATTTTCAGTTACAATTTTCACTAAACGGACCCAAAACGGGTCTCAACTCACTAAATTCACTAAAATTTAAACACCACATCCCATCTCACTATTTACAAATTCGGAATGAATCACCTAAACGTGTAGAATCTGCGTTTTTTTTTCATAATTGTCACTTTAAATATGAGTCACAAGGAAACATTTATTTTTTTCATCATACTAATACATGGCTTTTATATACACAAGCTGTAGAATACTGCGTTGAAAATGAATGTAATCGACTTAAAGCCGTTCGGTAATCCTGCGAACAGCTGACGCCGTTCTCTCACCCCAGACATACAATACACACTATTATATCATATCGGTACGATAGTGACTAGACGGTCCCCTAAACAAAATTGGGGATCAAAACTTTTATATTTACATGTTTTACACTATAGATATCAAATTCACACTAGCTTAACACATTGCTACTATATTAAATGTTAATATATTTTTATTAAATACAGCGATAACACGCCCTTTGGAAACGTAATGTAAAGCACAGGTGAGTACATGCCAAGTAAATACAATTGGCACTCAAATATTAAGAATAAACGAAATCTCAAAAATAATTCAAATCACCCCAAGTTAAAGCTTCCATCGTCTTTTTGTCATTCACTTTGTGCTGTGTCACATGGAAGTCGCTTACGAACTAAAGCTATGCAAATATAACTTACTATATTTTTAAATAGAAAATATATCGGCTCCGAATGAATCGACCACGCGCTAACGAAACATACGGGTTACATCGAACATCAGTCTAGCATCGTTATGAAGGGCAATCTTTTTTTTATATAAATTAAATACATCTACACTTCTAAAAGACGATTAAATTCACATTTTGAGTATGGCTGTATTCACTAACGGAAACACTTAAACTATCAGAGGTAAACCTATTATAGAAATACACTTTTATACACTTACATTATCGATACAAGTATGTATATGGATATATTACAAGAAAAATATTCAACAATACAAAATGAAAAATCGTCCGCCAGTCGAACTAGAAAATAAAAACGAATTTGAACTCAAAGGTGAATAAAACTTAGAAATTAACGATAACACGTAAAGGAACTCGCTAAGCGTCGATCGACAAAACATGAACAAAAATAATCACAATGAACGCGGTCGACCGGTCACATAATATAAAATTATATACAAAACAATTTCAACAACGGGTCAATCTGTTAAGATACGTCCTCAGAGACGTGTCCGTGTGTGTACACACGTGACGTCACGTGATCAGTCGGGGCGGCGCGGGCGCGGTCGCTTGGCGCGGGGCGGCGCGGCGCTGCTGCAGCACAGACACGTGCCGCGCTTGACGACGCCGCGGCCGGACGCGCGGCGCACGTGCGCGTGGGCGGAGGGCGCCACCTTGCCGCCCAGCGAGCGCGGCGCGGGGTACGTGCGCAGCGCCGGCGCGTCGTCGTCGCTCACGCCGCCGCGCGCCTCCTTGATGACGGAGTCCAGCCGCACGTGCGCCGCGCTCGAGTCCGACGTGTCGTCCGACGGACTCTTGCAGCACTTCTCGCTGTCCGAGCTGAAGTCGGCGCGGCCGGACGCCGAGTTGGTGTCCCAGAACAGTTCGGCGTGTCGCTCGGGCGAGGAGCCGGTGGTGTCGCCGCCGATGGACTCGAGCGTGGCGTCGCGCGAGGAGTCCTCGCCGATCATCTTGGCGTCGTCGCCGGCGATGAGCGCGTCCGGCTCGTCCATCAGGAAGCGGTTGTCTCGCTCCCGCTTGTCCTCCTCGTAGCACACGCGCCGGATCACCTGCGTGGCGTGTCCGGCCGAGTGCACTATGGTGGAGGCGGTGTTCGACAGGTGTAATTCGCGGGAATCGTTCAGTATGTTGTCAAATCTTGATAGACCGTCGTCTTTGACGAGCACCGATGATAGATTAATGTTGTTATTGTGAGCGCTGGGCAGCGAATTGATCATGTTGTCTATATCGGAGTATTTGATCGCATTGTGATGTACCGCACTCTCGGCTGTCGCTTGTGATATGACAGTAGTCTGAGGTGCAGTCATGAGCACGGTGCCCGCGGGTCTATTCGAATGGAATATCGTAGATGTTATGTGTCGGCCTTTTAGACCGGTAATGGTAAATGGTTGTTGAACCTGAAATAAATTTGAAAATATTAAATAACGCTTACATGAAGTGAATTGGTCTTCTTACAAAATACAAAAAATTTTACATTATTTTATTTATTTCTTGGTATGTTAAATAAACGAGGGGCATTCAATGTATTCTGCAGCTGGACATTTGGTCTTGGCAAAGCTGTTCACAAAGTTGAATTTCAGTAAGTTGTTTTAAAAAAATTGTAGCAAATAAAGTTATCTACAAACCTCAGCATCATCAGTAGGTTCACTGTGGAACGTAGTATTCGGATGTGATCTTGCAAACTCCTCTTGATCAAGCTGTATAGTTGCCTGCAACCCATCCTCACTCACAGTTACAATGCCGACATCTTCAAGTCCCAACCCCAGGTTCCTGTCGTCGTGCATATGATCTGATCGAGGTAACAGCTGGTCTGTCGCTATCTGATCGTCCAGATCTGGTTGCGGTATACTGCTCTGGCTAAGTACTTGAGGTTGAGCTGTAAAAGGTATTAGTTATCTACTTTTAAAATGGTATTGTTCTAAAATGTTCACAGGAATACGGTAATAAGACTTACTTTAAAGACTAAGATTACGAAATATTAACAAACTTCGTCACATAGCTGTGAAAGTAATAAGACCATGTAAACTAAACTTCGGCCGTTCAGAGAATGCGTTCCTGACACGTCGCGATTGAACTGACGCAGTAACTTTGTAATGGCGTTGCAGTTACGATAAAAATATTTTTGCTGGTTGTTTATCGTTTTAACTATTGATGAGCATTAAAACAACATTATTATATCAATAATTAATGAATGTTATAATGTTGTGTCAAACTGAGTGTCAAATAACTTGGTAAACAATATTTTTCTAAATCTACACTGCGCTATTACAAGGTTATGTCAGCGCTTTATATTTGTAGTGCTGTGCCAACAATAACAGTGAATAATAGTATCGTAATCTGTTCTTATCGATACAGTTATACTTTATAAAATAATACGTTTTGTTTTTCTTTTCAAGAATTTGAAAATAATGGACTTTAGAATAACTTTTATTAAATATAAAAATAAAAGTACATTAAATACAAAGTAGCATTTTTATATTTAGGTTGAAAATGGTAACCCCAAATGGCGTTATGGGCCGCCATTTTGTGACGCTGAAACAGTCGTCTGTTGTCGTTTCGTGCGCATAGACCACGTTCTTCAAGTGTTTGCGATCTGTTGTTATTTGACTTTGATTGTGTCTTATATTGCGTTCTTTTTACTTTTGGTGCATAATAATGCCTAAACGTGGACAAACATTGAAAACTGGAGCCCGTGAGTTAATTATCAAGCTGCAAGATTACTTTGAGCGGGAGCGGCAAAATGGCGGACCCCTGGTTCCTGTCGAAAAAGTACAAGAACGCGTCTCTCAGGCGCTTGGAGTTAGCAAACGAACGATTACAAATATTAATAAAGAAAAGTTCGGCTCTACTGGCATGGAAGATAATATTTTACGTACTCCGAAGAAGAAACGTAGAACTAAACCCGTGACAGATATTGATACCTTTGACGCCGATGCAATCAGAAATCATATATATGGTTACTATTCCAGAAATGAATATCTCAACAGGATGAAGCTTTTGGCGTCGTTAAGAGAAGCTGGACTGTTTAGCGGGGGTAAAACTGCTTTAACGAAAATCTTAAAAGATATTGGTTTTTCGTATAAAAAAACAGACAAAAGAAAAATTTTATTAGAACGATACGACATCATTTTGAAACGGATAAGTTTCTTGAGAGAAGCAAAAAAAATTGATAACTGGGATAATGTCGTGTTCATTGACGAGACATGGCTAAACGCCAATCACACGGTACCCCGTTCTTGGACGGATGATACACAAGCGTCGACGTCGAAAGTACCAATGGGTAAGGGGGCTCGTCTGATAATATGCCACGCAGGTACTGCAAAATACGGCTTTGTGGAGAACGCTTTACTGGCATTTCAATCAAAAACCACAAATGACTACCACGAGGAAATGAATGCCAGTACATTTAAAGAGTGGTTCCAGAACGTGCTTTTGCCCAGCCTACCAGAGCCTTCTGTAATATTGATGGATAATGCCTCCTATCACTCGTTTCAAATACAGAAACCACCTACCCAAGCTAATAAAAAAGAAGAAATGGTTGCTTGGTTACAAGCAAAAGGCATTGACGCAAATATGCAGATGCTAAAAGCAGAGCTAATTAAGTTAGTGAAAGAAAATAAAGCGGCAAATGTGCGATACGAAATCGATGAAATGGCTTTGGAGTACGGTCATCGCGTTCTAAGAATTCCACCGTATCATTGCCAATATAACGCGATTGAGCTAATCTGGGCTCAAATAAAAGGTTACGCCGCCCGCCACAATACTTCCCCGCCATTCAGCACGAAAAAGATGATGACCCTGTTAAAAGAAGCCTGCGGGAAAGTCACAAGAGATGACTGGGCAAAGGTTGTCGAAAAGACTAAAAACCTGATTATGGAACATTTTGACCGAGATATCAGGATTGATTCTGTAATTGATAATAATATAATTATACATGTAGGCGAAGATGATGATGAAGACACCACCTCCTCAAGCGAATCGGAGTCTGATTAATATTCTGTACGCACATTTAGTTCAATGTACTTTATTCCATAGAAATACAGATTGTAACTTTGTAAAAAATAATAAATAAAACAATTTTATTATATTAATATTCCCTTTTATTGTTTCCACGTAAAGAACTAAAATATAAATTTTAAATGATTCCGCCAATTTAAAACGGTCTAAATCTAATCATAAAAATAACGCGGCGGTTCATTTTGGAGTAACGGTAACGAACTCGGTATAATGTTGTGTCCATCACTAGTCGTGACTAACTGATAAGTGTCAGGAACGCATTCTCTGAACGGCCGGATAATAGCGTGGCAAAATAAGGAAAACACGAAGCCAGCTCTATAGGCCATTGTGGTAAAGTTAAACGAATTTTCCCTCCACTACGTCGATAGCTTCAGATAAGCAGTATATTTTCAGATTCTATAAGCATTATTCTACACCAAGTATATTCATGTTCTGTTAAGGTTCTACTGCATGGACGGGTCTCCTTCAGTAACTGAGGGAAACTTAGCCTATTTATACCACGCTGGCCAGACGGATTGGTATAAACCCATGCCGCAAAGATACGAAGTAAGCTGCGGCCGCGGCCAGAGTACTTCGGCATTCCTCGTTAGGGGCTGCCAGCCAGTGCATCGCATTTTACGGGCTTCCGACAAGTCATCATAACAGCCCATTAATGTCCCACTGCAGGGACGGGCCTCCTCCCATGATGGAGGGATACTTGGCCTACTAATACTTACCACGCTGGCCAGACGGATTGGTATAGGGTTTAATTTCAAGTTTTCCTTCTTTTTACTTCGTAAAGATAATATTCACGGATAGTCCCTTAGTCCTTAGTAGTAGTAAGTATTTCTCTATAAATAAATTGATTTCAACTTACGTGTATGCGAGTGATGTGATTGATCTTGCGTATGATCGTGTGCGGGCGAGGCAGCGAACAGCAGCTCGGCCTCGGGGAAGAGCTCTGATGCCGACGGCGAGTCCACTCCCAAGTCCTCACACTCTTCCGATAGGGATTTCTGTTGAGAAACAAAATCAAAAGTATTTATTTTAAAATAGCTTTATTATTTTTGTATAAATTAATGTAACAGTAGACTAAGAAAACAATAACTATTTTATACCTAAAATGTCATAAAAGATCCATAGTAAATAGTATTAATTTCAAATTTCGCACAAGGTAGAAATATTTGATACAGGCCACCGGGACGATCATTGGCTACGTCTATTTGCTTACCTATATCAATTTTATTGGCTATATATAAATAGTATTAAGATTCTTCCATTTTAAGGTCTAGGAAATGGTAAAAATAAATTGTATGGAAATGGTTGGATGAGGTGAGTAGAACACCGGAGGGAGTGGCGCTAACTTGAGAAATCCAGGAGTGGACTGATCATGGCTCAGAAAAGAAGATAGTATTTAAGCAAATAGGACTACGCAGTGTACAAATATTTAGAGGAGTGCTATGTCATATCTATACTAATATTATAAAGAGGTAAAGTTTGTGTGTTTGTGACGTTGTAGGGGGTAATCTTTGAATCGACTGCACCGATTTTATAAAAATTCTTTCTGTGTGTATATGTTTAAAAACGGGACGCGTCTTTTTCGGCGCCTAACGAAGTAGGCACGGGTCTGCTAGTGTTAAAATATATTTAGGAGATAATTAGATCCTTGTAAGCTTACCTGTAATCGTAGTTCATGTTCCAGTATAGCATATTTATGCCTTAACGCAGCAGCAGACACGTGTGTCAATCGATGCTGGCGATGTGACGACCCATCTTTTTTATGCACAACCTATATCATTTAAAAATATATTAGCATTATACTTTATTAACAATATTTGACAACGAATAAAAGCATAATCATTAAGGTTTATATATTATGTTTTAACAACTTTTTTAAAGATTTGTCACAATTGAGTGCGTTTTGTCGTCAGGTCAAAGCGAATTCAGAGGTATCATTAATTTTATTTTTAGGCGCTGACCGCTGAACGATTGCCCTAAACGACTTTACCATCCAGGCTATGTAAGAGTCGGTCAGGGCAATCCTACTTATCTTCTTGTACCCGTGCTGAGTTCATTTTGCCCTGACTGCAGAATGCATCCATGATTCAGTGTGACAAGCCTTAAGGGGTTATTTTTTGGTTATTTAGTTTTTAATTATCTTTAAGCACAAAGCCTTAATAATGAACAATTTTAAGCCTACAATGATTCCTGCTTAACATAAAAAATCATGAATATTATCAGCGCAAAGCGCAAGCCCTCTTTTATTTCCTTATACACCAAATAAGTACCTTATTTACTAAGACATAAAGATTAAATTTATTACCACAACAACTAATGAAGGATTTTCCAACAATGAACCGAATGATAGGGACATGCATAGTAAATGCGGGACTTGACGCGACGATGGATAGTAAAGTTGATTAAACCTCATGCAAAAATTATAAACTATACTCTATAGAAACTTTTCTGATAGTAAGCTTACTGACCTAGTAAGGAACTTATGAGAAAATAAAACAAGACTATTAATGAAGAGGGGAGGCGTAATTAATATAACACCTAATCGTCCGTCTTCGACAATCGATGGTACACTATCTAGAAGCGACATTTTGACATAAGATAGACCGCCTTATGACCTAAATATAAGCATTATTGGTATTTTTTATAATTAGATCTTAAGGATAGTATTTATATGCGTACGAAGCTCATCATAAAAAGCAAGCATTGCATTAAAGTTTTAATATTTATTAGGACGTGTACGATTCCACAAGTGGCAGTGGCAAGTGTACTGCATAGAACAAAATGTCGCATCTACACCATTATATTAACGGCACACCAACGAACGAAGAACAGCTGACAAAAATAAATCGATGCGTGCATTCTACTAAAGAGGCGGTACTAAATCGTTTAGGGATCAGCTTCGGCTCTACGATCGAAGTACCTGGTGGTAGGCCTTATCGTCGCAATCTGACGCGTCAATATCGTAGCCGCATCGCGGCGAATCATCGTGTGAATCGACCATGTAAGATTTTTTCGAATCGACGTCGAACATCTTATCAAATATCCGTTGCGCCTCCATATCGGGACTGTATCGATCTGGGATCGCGTCCTGAAGTTGGAAATGTACTACACTGCTTCTTCAATGTAATTATAAACTATTAACTCATTAAGAGACGACAACATGTACATATATTAGATATGAGATATTAGTTGACAACAAATTAAGTAAAATGTTATACTTACAAGGACAGTCCGATCCATATTTTCCCCTCGCACGGTCTCTTCGTAACTGTACTCTGATGGTGGCAAGTTCCAAGGCTCTGATCCTTCGGGACTCGAACCTCTCTCTGGTTTCACGTCTTGGGAGTCACGGTCTGTCCTCCAAGGTGAACTTGCTGCTCTGGTGTCAACTAGATCTGGTGGAGCAGGAGCAGAGGCCGGCGATGCAGTACTATCAGGTGGTTGTACTGTTGTCGCAGTTGCAAGGTTAAACGTTTGAAGATTATGTAACGCCGCTGTCGGTAAACGGACATGTCGCACTCCTGGCCGAGCTAACACTGGCTTTAGACCAGCTGGGCCAATAAGACGCTGAAGTAAGAGAGCGTTGGTAGCTCCTCCTTCGCCACCACCAACAGTCAACAGTTTTGGACCACGATTGGTAACTATCGCAATCTGTTGCCCTCCTTTAACCATGGACACTGGTAAGATGTAATTTGCGGGCATTAAAACTGCAGTTGTAGGTTTGCCAGCTGTGCCTCTTGCGACTGTGATAGTCTGACCATCAGCTACGATGACGTTGCGTTGCGGCTGCGGTCGAGGCTGTTGGACCGGAGTAGGAGTTTCTGGTTCGAATGTTAATTTTCTTGCGACTTTGCGTGGACTGTCTTGAGGTGAATGACTATCCATACAACTTTCATTGCAGTCTCCTTGAGATGTTCCGCAACTGCTGTCTTCAGAACCCATAGTGCGGCATGTGTCTTCTCCATGACAAGGACTCATGTCCCGTCCTGATCGACGAGAACCACTAGAACTCTTCTTACGTTTGGATGAACCCCCAGGATTAGATGGTGGGTTGGAGCGTCGACGTGGTGCAGGTTTATCTTTGTCTGGAGAATTTTCCACTTGCTCTTTATACTCAGCCAATATGTAAAGAATTCTTTGAGTTGTTTGTTCATCTTCTGCAGGTTTCTGAGTTGTTGTTTTTGGTGGGGCTGGTGGCAGCTTTAGGGTATTGGGCGGATTAGAAGAAGCTTTTGGCCTTGGCTTTGATTTTACTCTTGATGGCTTTGACTGCTGAGAAGATTGGCTTGAATGAGAAGAATGTGAGCTATGGTTTGAGTGCGAGGAATGGTTGGATGGCCCCGCATGGGTTGAATGCACGGTATGGTTCGCTGAAGGATCAGAAGAAGAGTCACTGGTTACAGTGTGAGGTATGTTGTGAGAAGAAGAGGTCGGAGATTCAACAATTCCTGACGAGTCAGGAGATCTTACAAAAGATGCTGTAGGCGTTGTAGACGTCACTTTTCTGTTCACATAAGCCACATTTATAGGCTGTGTGTTGCCTATAGAATATAATACTTGCTGCGTTGTTTCCACAGGTGCAGCACTAACAGAGGGCGGACTGTCTGTTGTATCAGTCGACGGAGTCGCATGAAGTTTCGAAAAAGAACCACTTGTAGATGTTGCTATAGGCTGCGCCGTTCCAGTCCCTGTGCTCCTTTCTTTCACTTGTTCTAAGACTAAATCGAACTCTCGGAGCTGTTCCAAGGTCGACGAGCTCATTTGTGTCTCTGACGAAGACTGGTTTTGATTTTCAGTCGGTACTTTTATTTGTCGAGTTGTTTGCGTTTGTGGAAGTCTAATAGTTTGCTGTCCTAAAGGCGGAGCCGCAGTTAGAACTAGTTGTTGATAGACTGGCTGGTTAGCTCCACCAATTACATTACGCTGAATCTGGAAGAACGAAGGCCTGACAAGTCTGGCTCCGCCAACCATCTGAGGTGTTTTACTTAACATCGGAAGCTTAATTCTCATTTGCGTCAAAACTGGTTGCGGTTGAGGAGTATGATTATTTTCATTCGAAGTTCCTCCATGTGAGTTATTTTCTTCTGAATTATCAGAAGTCGAGGTTGATGTTTGAGGTACTATTTTTATAATAGAAGGCTCCATACCGTCTTGGTTAACATTTTGGTGTTTCTGTCCCGAGTCGTCAATAAGGTCTGTACTGGGTACAGTTATTAAATTAATAGTTTGACCGCCTCCAATGTTTACAGGTATTTGACGTGTATATATTACACCACCGTGCATGCTCATGTTCATCGGAGAAATGGTTTGCTTTAATTGCTGAACGAGATTAGGTGGTGCTTGCGAAGTTTGTGGTGACTTTCGTAATAGTAATGGTGGACTGCTAATTTGACTTATGTGCTCTATATTTATAGTATTTTCTGCTGACTGACAATCTGAATTCTCAGAATTAGCTGACATATGAGAGTTGTTGTTATCGCTTTTCTGGTTACCGTCTTGATATACTTGTTTACCAAATGCTTGGCCAAATTTTGGTAAGCTTGTTGCCTTTTCAGGTACAGGTGTTTTGTTTGAAGATTGTATAAACTTGGCGTAGTTTTCTTCATATACGGATCGAGATTTTATTTCTTGCTGAGATGTTCCAGTTTCTTTATTAGTAGCATTATTGGTAGTGTTAGTTGTAGATGTAGAATCTTGATTTTCAGCTGGTTTAGTCTGAGTTAACTGAAGACCTGGCGTCTCAACAGGTTGTAGTCTTAATACCATACTCCGCTGGTGTGGTCCAGCATTCAACTGAATAGCCTTTCCGTCAGCTGATTTGCATACAAACTGCACCATTTTCTGTTCGTTAGAACCTTGCACATTAGCTAAGTTGGTTAACAGATTTACTTTTCTTATAAGTTGTCCAGCGTTAGCGTTCTTTTGGTTGCCAGTGTTGACTATATGAAGCAGCTGATTGCCTTGTTGTAAACCGCCATCGACTATAGACAATCCACTAAAAGAATTGCCTTGTGCTGTAGGTGTGCCGTTAGAGGTGGCCCCAGCTGTGTTCTTATTCTGGACTATATGTAAAACAGGGGTAGTATTTGATCCGCTGATGACAGACGACTGGCTGTTATCAACAAGCGTGATTTGGTTACCTGAAGCATTTTTTCCTTGAACTATATGAAGAACTTGAGGTGTCATCTGTGTAGTATTGTTGGAGGTCTGTTGGTTATTTTCAGCTGAATTCGTCTGGTTCAAAGGCGGAGGTAGTATTTGGGCTAATGCTTGTTGCAAAGCCATGGCATTAATTTGTGTTGTCTTCGGGTATGAATTGGCTGACGTAGATGTCGCAACAGCACCTTGGCGTAGCTTTTGAGATAAAATATTAACAATAGCCTGAGCTCTACTGTTAGCTAGATTTTCCGCATTAGTCGTTATTCCGGCAGCACTCATAGCGTGTGCAATTTGGTCTGTTTTCTCAGAGGACCCATTTTGTTGCTCTTGCTGGTTTTGTTGCGGAATTTGAGCTTGCTGGTTTGGTTGCGGTAGCTGAGCTTGATGACTGACTTGAGGTAGCTGCGCTTGCTGGGATTGCTGAACAATCTGCGGTTGATTATTAGACTGAGGCAGTTGCGTTTGCTGTGATTGCTGCGCTTGTTGATTTTGTTGTGAAAATGTACTGCACTCAGATTGCTTTCCCGATCTATACATTGATCCAATTACGGAATCAGATAATGTTCTTGATGTTGTATTAGCAGTGTGTGACGTATAAAAATAATCCGCCCCACTCACAACAGTTTGTTCTGCAGCAGGGGACGACCCGTTCATACGATACAAACTATTTTCTGATCGATTACCTAAATTGTCTCCAGACTCCTCATTTGTTTCTTCTTTAATCTCCTCTTTAATTTCTTCTACAACAATATCAGAATGCATTGCTATAGGGTTATCTTCTGTATCGTCTATTTGATGTTGCACGTATTCTTGCAAAGGAAGACTTATGTCGGCAGTAGTTAATTCTGTGTATTCAGTCTTAATAGCCGATTGGGGATCGTCGTTTGGGCTATTTTCTGCAGAGCATTGAGATGGACTTGCGTCGGACACTTGAGTAACTCTTGGATCACATGTGACAGGATTTTGTGCAGTAGCGCTTACGGGTAGCTGTCCGACCTGAACCACATGTGCCAACACTTCAACAGGTGAAGGTCTGATAAAATCATGATAGTTTAGTCCAAACGGAAAATACGGTTTGTTAACGGTCTCAGAACCCATATCATCTTTCTTTGAGTTTTGTTTATTCCACTCAATATTTAAATCAACCATAGTTTTCTTAAAAAAATCTCTGACTTTGTTCTTTAATTGAATGCATCTGTAATTTATTTCTAATTTATTTATTTCATTCATAGTATCAATACAATTTTGCACACTGTTACAATTGTCATAACTTTCAGACAGTAAAAGCGGCTGAGTTTGTTTTACGTCCGACAGAGTCGCAGCCGAAAATTTTAAACCACTATCATCTTCTAAATTTTGTATGACTCTGCCGGACCCCTCACCAAAACCCATTTGGAAGTTGGTCTCCGTGATGTCACTAGAAGAAAAATCAGATTCAGCATATTGTGCTACTATTTCTTCTGCCAGTGTTTGTTTTAAAGGATCATGGAATGCAGTGTTGTCAAGTCCCGTGTCTGCGAACAACTGCTCATCCATTTTACCATCGGATTCTGTATTACAAATTTCTTTTATAGGCCAAGAACGCAATTTTTCTACAACATCTATATGTGCTTTATGGAATGGTCGAGAATATGAAAACTTTACCGTACTGCAATAGTCAAAAAGACGTTTGAACTCTTTGAGATAAGTAGTATCTGCTACTGCTGACACAGTTAACTTTGGAGTATCAATGTTTTTACTTTTTCTATACTTCTTTTCGGGGAGCTTTAAATCTAAAGGATCACTCTTCCGTTTCAGAGTTCTCTTATTTTTGTTGTCTCCGAATAAACTTGAGCAATCGAATTGACTAGTTCGTTTTCTAGAATATGTTGTTTGGGGCATAGTCAATTTGATATCGATTTCTTTGACTTTGCCGTATTCATCCATTTCTTGCGTTATTTGTATGGTATCATCGTCTTCCAGAAATTCATTGTCTAGCAGCCTCTGATTTCTCTCATGTTCATATTTTAGATCGGCATTGTCTTTATCAATACACATTAACTTTTGAAGTTCCGATTGCTGGATGCAGCAAACTTTCAATTCATCGAACTCCAAATTATCAGCATCTATTATTAATATTTGTTGTTCTTTATCATCGTCAAAAACAATGCGCGCAAGCTCTTTTTCCAGGTCATCATTACTTTGAATTTCAATAATATCTCCTACCATGTCATTTTTCATGTTAAACATATATTTGCTGTCACTTAAAAGTTCTATTTTTTTATTTTGATTTTTAGATTCATTTGAATCCGCCACAGAAATTTCTTTATCAAGATTTTTAACCAATTCGTCACATATTTCTGGAATTAGGTTTCTGTTTTCCGCAGCTCCCAAAACAATTGGAGGGAGTTCCTTTTCTAGTAATTTATTTTGAACATCTTCCGTCATTTCCTTTGTCATATTGTCACATTTATTGTTTAATGACTCCATATTTGCACTTAATGTTGTACAGTGCATAGTATCTGTATCAGGAATAATTATATTTTCAACATTTTCTATTTTTACACACATATTACTATGAATTTCATCACTAGTTTCGACGGTTTTTGTTACTTTGCCGCAATTAATATTATTAAGTACCATATTTTCTATTACATTTTCATTACTACTTGAGATCATGTCATCTGCAGTCTTAGATTTATTCTCACTATCTGTCCGTTCAGTTTTCTTGAATGGTCCACCGATATCAATATTTACTTTAATACTATCTTCATCTGTTTTGCTAGACATAATGATAATGTCTCTTTCAATTTTGTCGTCTATAGATTCAACACAAAAGTCAATATCCGTCGATTGTTGTTCAATTTTATTTTCTTCAATTACCTCTGAATTGCAATTATGGGTTACAATATCAGATTTTATACTATTAATATTAGCTAGAAGTCTATCTTCCTCTTTACATTGTAATTCACTAGTAGTCATTTTAGTGCTAGTCTGTACATCAATGGCGCAAACATTGTTCGATTCTTTTTCTTCTAATATTTCTGCACCTTTCATGATAGGCATTGGGCATGTATTTTTGAGGTCTTCTTTTGTATTTACTAACTCCATAGGTAAAGTAAGATCCGGTACAATGATATCACCACTTTCATCGTTGCGTCGGACTTCATTTACCTCATTCAATCCATAACTAGTTGGTGGATGTTCTTCAACCAAGATTTTACTCTTCGTAAATTCATTAGATGTTGAATATTTATCGGACATGGCGACTATGGCTTCAACATTGGCGATTTGTTTAGAATCGCTCTGCCCGCTCTGGTCAAATGTCGACAACTCTGTATCACTTAAATTATCACCTGTTTCAGATGGATATTCTGTCACTAGCTCATCCCTATGTTCTGATACAATAGCTTCCATGCTTTCCCCTGGTTTAGTAATAGCTACATTTTCGTCTAACTGTTCATCAGTGAGTGCTGTTTGTTCAGTGGTTGTGTTGAATGGTGGTTTACTATTAGTAACATCTTTGCCACTCTCTATTGTACTTTCTGAAAATCTCGCTTTATTTACAGTCTTAATTTGTTCATAACAATGCTGTTCTGGAATTATAGAAGTATCGTCGTGGGTAATAGGTATAATGATTTCAGGAGCTGCAATTTCAATTAGATTTTCACTGCAACTCCGCTTTAGAACCTTTTTGCTCTTTTTACATACATTTACAAAAGTTTGACCATTATCTAGAGATTTTCTTTTGTTAGTAGCTGATTTCATTAGTACTTCAGGCAGATTTTCATGAAAAAACTTGGTCAATATGGTAACAAGAGAAGGTACATCAAGGTCACTAGTTTTAGTGTCAATGACATTATTTCCGGCTGATAAACAAGTTGTTTTAATAGCTTCTTGATCCTCTTTTCTTTTATATTCGTCATAAATCATTGACTTAGACAAAAACCAGTTAGCTTTACACGTCCATTGTTCACTCCTTTCTTTTGCTTCTTTACGCTTTTGATCATACAAGATAGCGATACTTTCATACGCCTCCATAACTGGCGACGTAGGTCGATTAAAATCACTAAATGATGTTATCGGTTCAAACAAACTGTAATCATTGAGGATAGAGAAAGATCCACAGCGTGACAATGGCTGAGAAGTATTAAGATCGTCATTATTTTCTGCTATAAAAAGCAATGGAGAATTTCTATCATCATCATGGTTCATTTCAAAATCATCTGGCGTATTAAGTATACTATCATCACAGCGAATTAATTGAACCGAACACTGCTTTACACTTCTAAGTTTATTATATTTCTCCACTAGATCGTCACAATTAATTAATCGTACGTAACAATTGTTGTATGCAACACGTAATGGAAGCAAAGAGGTATCGCTTTGTAAAGTCGCTTCATTAGCTTGAATATCATCAGGATTGTTTATCTCCTGAGTAAATTGTGCAATACTATCTGGGATTATAAGTTCATCAGAGCTATCTTCGATAGGTCCAATCATTGGTGGTCCAAGTATTATTGGGTCACTAGTCGGTTCTTCTACGCCAAGATCTTTTAAGAGCATATTTTTAAATTCAGCTATCTTTTCGTTACAAGTTTTTTTAATGATTTCAAGATTAATATTATCATCACTTAGCTGAGAGTCATCATTAGATGAGTCATCAATTTCAATCACTTCTGGTATTTGTGGTTTAGATTTAGTTACAATATCAGCTACAGGCAAGGCGACATCAAAAAGTATATTAGTGACCTTTGACTCTTCCACCGCAGGTAATTGTGTAGATATTGTTGTCACTAAGTCAGGCACAATTTTTTCTGAAGTTAAATCCTTTAGATCGTAATCATCAGGTTTTGTTAATGTAGTTATAGTTTGTTCTGTGGTAGACGCTATAACGTCAGTATTTGCTGGTATTATTTGTTCCTGCACATCAACTCTTTTTAATTTTACTAGACATTTTTTATTAAATATTTTCTGATGACTTTCAAACAATTCCTTTTCTTCTATCATTGGTATTTTACATTTACCAAATTCTGTGTCGAAGTACTGGTAATCAATTTCTGGCTCCTCTTCTTCATTGTCACTTAACAAATTAATAGTTTCTATTTTGTCTATCGATGTGCGCTCAACAATTTCTGTGCTTGTCAGTAAAGAAATCTCTTGAATTCGTGTTTCCAGTATTTTGTCCGGCTTAGATTTGATAGCTGTAGAAACTTGTTTTATATTTAAAGTGTATTTATTCTTTGCACAAGAAGTATTTGACAAAAGAACATCCTTAAGAGTCGGATCTGCAAATAATGTCTCAATATTCACATTAGCATGACCACGCACTGTTGCTTTAAACTGCCTCCCATTTGGAAGCTTAATCCTCACGCATTTTTTCAATGGATCATTCTTATCAGTGTTTGGCAAATAGTCTATTTTAATACCATCGAGGAATTTCTGTCGCTCTATATTGTCTGTCTTTAATGCAGACAAGTTGTCATTGTCTGTTTTTGGATCATCTAACACAATAATATCAGATTCATCGTCTTTAACGGTATTTTGGTCGTCAGCAACAACTTTCTCCTGGTTCTCCGTTGTCTTATTTTCGCTGATTATAACAGATTGTTCGCTGTTTATAATAGACATTTCGTCTACATCATTACTTACATGTCCATTTTTGTTTGTTAGGTCCTCGCTTATACTTTGCAATTCTGTATTACTTTTAACTACTTTGGTTTGAAGATCACTATTGCAATCTAATAATGTTTCGGTTTGATTGTTTACTTCAGTTAATTTAGTATCACTTTCTTTGAGGTTTGACTCAATTTCAAGTAAATCACCTTCAGAGCCAACACTTTCGTCTTTTGAAATGTCGGTTTGATTGGTACAATTAGCTAAATCAGTTTCAACTTCTTTCACTGTGCTTTCACTGTTTTCAGTTATACTTTTCACCGTTTCAGATTTCAAAATATCGCAATCTTGAACAAAATCAGATAGTAAAACCTCTACCTCTGGAGTACATGACTCACTCTTCTTTGGCTCAAGTATTGTATTTGTTTCATTGATAGCCGAATCAAGATCGTGTGATGCTTCAATGGAAGATTCAGTTTGCGATATTTTCATAATTTTAGATCCTGTTATCTGATCTTCTATGTCCATTACCATTACCATTACCATTGGTACGTCGTTACATTGATCAGACACAATGGGTTCGAAAGGTAAAATCACATCATTGTTTACACTATCTGTTTCTGAACTTGTCGATTTTTGTACAGTCTCCTTACTTGGAGTTTTTATTCGAATATTTTTTCTTGCTCTTCTAGTAGTTCGTTTTTTAATTGTTTTATTTAACTTCTTTTTAATATTTTGTTTCTTAACACCTTTTGTTGCTTTAGTTTCATCATTTTCAACGGGACTTGTAGTGTCAGTTGGCAATTTTAGTCTGACTTTTTTAGGCAAGACTTTTATAGGAGAAGGCTTTACAGGCGTATCAGATTTTAATTTATTTGAAGACCGTAGTAAAATACGACGAGTAGGTTCGATTTCGCTCTTATTTTCTTTACAATTTTCACTACTTTCTTTATCGTTCAGGATATTAGGTATATTATCTGGTTGTAGTATTTTGGTATTAATCAGTGATTCTAATTTTATACTATTACGTGTTGTGTCCTTGTTAAGATCGGTCACTAGAAGGGAATTTCTCGTCCGATGCCTTTCGGGCATTTTTACTATATCTGATTTATTATTTAGTGGAGTATATGATAAAGGAATCGGCTTATTGTCACTCCGATGGTAAACAGTTCTATTTAAAATTGCCATTCGTTTTTTCTTCAGTCTTTCTTGATCTGCAGCATTGAGATCACGATCAAATGACAATCTTCTAGTCTTTCCATTTCTTGTATCAATCATTTCGATCAACTTTTGTTTCTCTTGGACCTCTGATAATACTTTTCTTTCGCAACTTTTGTTAGAATTGATGTCACATTCTTCTTTAATATCATGATTGACGTATGGTTGTAATTCCAGATTATTGGTTTTAATTTTGGATTCACTCGTAAGCATTTTAGACTCCTCTATTTTTGGGGCTTCACTTGCAAGTGGTTGATCATCGTCAGGCTTTTTAGTATCAACAGATGAACTTGTATGTATTGTCGTAGGCATAGGGCTATCAGTCGTGGTCATAGCATTGCCTATGATTATTGGATTTACTATTGGCGCTGCAAACTGAGTCGTTTGATATACTGCTATATTGGGCTGGCTATTAAAAGTCACAATAGTATTCTGTGCTAACCCAGAGTGCAAACTGGTTTGTATACAAGGTTGATAGACTAACTCCGAGCCAATAACGACAACATTCTGCAAAGCTGTCTGCTGGGGCACTGCGACAAATGTCTGTTCTACTGTTGGTATGAAAGTTTGCTCCTTATTAGCTGGTATGATTACCGTTTTTGGTATATGACGAATGGGAATATTCAGTGTCTGTATGTTGTGAACTTGAATTAATTCAGTTTGATTATTCGCAGGCTGGACATTAGCGCATCCTGTACTAATTATTTCTGTATGGTTAGTTACTTGGTTCATGTTAACACATCTTGTAGTAATAAATCCAGTTTGGTTCATAACAGGTCTCATATTGACACATCCAGTGTTTAATATATCTGTCTGGTTATTAATATTTTGATTAACACATGTGGTTATAACTTCCGATTGGTTTGTCATTACATTATTGCATCTTGTATTAATTATTTCAGCTTGGCTTGTATTTACACATCTTGAGTTATTTAATTTTATTTCTTTTGTAACAGGTCTCTTATGAATCAATTCCACTTGGTTCAAAGTTTTATCATTAACAGATTGTGCATTTCTTAATTCTGTTTGCCTCAGATCTACAGTTCTTGCGTTAAGTAATTCTGTTTGCTTAGTCACAAGTTTAACATGATTGGCATTGTTTGACTCTGATTGGTATGTCACAGATTCCAATATGGTCGGTCTTGAGATCAACTCCGTTTGGCTCGTCACAGGCTTCATATTCGCGTATTGCTTTGTCACAGGCTTAGCATTAGCAGGTCTAGTATAAGTTATTTTCGTTTCATTGATCGCTGGTTTAGCACTAGCTGATCTACTGTAAAGTAAATCAACATTGTTTGCTTCAATTCTTGTATTAACATATCTTGCATTACTTATTTCCAATTGATTTATCATAGGTTTTTGCTTAACAATCCTAGTATTAATTAATTCTGTTTGGTTATTGACAGGCTTCATAAGTACACCTCTTGCAGCCATTAATTCTGTTTGGTTCTTCACAGGCTGCGTATTACCAGCTCTTGCATTAATAAATTCAGTTCGGTTAATCACAGGCTTCATAAATACGGTACCTGGAGTAGTTGATTCAGTTTGCTTAATTACTGGTCTTATGACAACAGTACCAGGAGCAATAAATTGTGGCTGCTTCACTGAGACTACATTATTACTTTTTGTGGTATGTTCTTGTAATTGCTTAGGCTTTTGACTAGATATTGTGGTATCTAAAGTAGCTTTTTGTATAGTATTGCAATGTTTCAAAGCTGGTTTTTGATTTCTTTGCACAGTAGGCATTGTGTAAGAGTTCAATACCGGAGGCCGGATCCGTTGAACTGAAGTTATAGTTATGTTCTTATTCGAGCCAGCATAAGACTTAACATCTCTAGAGTATGGTGGTGTTTGGGAATAGCAGTCATCGTCAGATAACAATTCTCCAATCTCTTGCTTCAAATCATCATCCATTAGTTCTTCAAGAAGATCATAGTCAGAATTAGGTATACCAGATATAAATGGATCGTCTTGCTTAGGTAAAGGACAAGTAAATTGTTGTTTCTTTGCTTCTGTGTGAATTTTCTTACTTGGAACAATTTCATCTTTTATTTTAATATTTTGTTTCTTTAATACTTCAGGTATTAATAGTGAATTACTTTTTTGTAGCTCTGGTCTCATTGCGGATGGGTTGAATTGTACTTCTACAGCTGGTTTTGATAAAATCTTCTGACTCTCAGTAAGTTCAATTTTTGGTTTAACCAAAGATTTTGATGTTCTGGGTTTTCTCTTGGTATTCTTTATAACAGATTCTGTTTTTGACCTTCGAATTATGCTGGGAGTCTTTACTTCCCTGTCGTCACTTGAATGAGTCTCTTTTTGTTTAGTGGTTGTGTTTCCAGGCGAACAAGTACCCTTGACTATTTCGCCAGTAAGAGATAATGGTGACTTAACGACACCTTGATTACGCAGGCTATTTTCGAAAGCGCTAAAGTATGTCTGCTTATCGTTTAATTCAATATCTTCAGCTTTAGGAGCTCTTCTTGGGGTTTTATGTTTCAGAATAGCATCCATAACACTCTCCCAATCAGTTTTAGTTGATTCAGGTTTTAGTGTTAACTTCGGTTTAGAAACAACATAGTCTTCATTCTCAATGACTTCAACTTTCTGTATTTTACTATGTTGATCTGTAGTTCTAGAATGTGATAGCTCAGTCTTAACTATAATAGGTTTGCTTGTTCTAACTTCGTTCGAAGTTTTTGTACTAGAACTTGTCTGTGACAAACAAGGATTACTTTTAATAACAGTTGTAGTTGAATCCAAAACCTTTTTATTCAGTAGGCTAGCAGCACTATACATAGGCATTTTGCTAACAGTATTAGTTGCTTGTATTCTTTCTTTTGCCATATCTTGTATTGGTTTATTTAAGTTTTGTATGCTCTGCTGCCGCAATAAAAGTAGTAAATCATGCTGGTCTTTTTCAGACAGCGAAGATACTCTGCTCTGAACAGATGTTGGAGAGTCCCATGTTCTTTCACCAGGAACGTTTTTCGGTTGACTTACAGATGATTTTGTCGAGCTGGTGCTATTTAGCAAGCCCAAAGTTACCGGGTGATCACGAACCGGATTTGATAGCTTATTAATATTTTTTTGAGTATTTTGCGTAGACTCGTTAGATGTCTGCGTTTTTATTACACTATTGTTAACAGTCTGTAAATGTTTTATTTTATGGTTCCGTTGATCAGCGATATATTTTTCCAGAATATTCAAACTGGAGTTACTTTGATTCTTAGATATATGACTTTCTAATACAGCATCTATAAGACCTTTACTTGAGATATCAATTTTATTGGTTTTATAGTAATTAAGACGAGAGAATGTATTAGGCGCGAATTCGGGTTTTTTATTTTGTGGTTTGGCACTTTGAGCTACTTTAGGTTCAGACTTGTTACTAGGTACAACAGGTTCCACCCTGCTAATCGGCTTAATATCTCTCTTGACTTGTAAATTTTTGTCTCCGGCACCAGCGTTAATAGATTCCTGTAATTCTTTAAGGAAATCATGAAAGTTCTTTTGATGTCCTGTCGTCGATCGTGATGTTGCTATAAGTTTTTGTCTGTTATTAACTTCATAAGCCTCACTCGTTTTCAATTCATTACTGACAGATGGTTTTGGTAAATCTGAATTTAACAATTTTGGTCCCACTTGGGTGGAATTGTTATAGACGCCTTGAGATTTTGGACTATACCGTACAACACCTTGTGTGTTGCTGGCATTGTCGTGATTTTGTTCTATTTGCGATTTGTTTAAATGCATTTTCAGTGGTTGATTGATTGTCCGTTCAGGAAGTAATGATTTTACATTCTTGTCAGTAATTTTCTCATTATCTGGGCGTGATTGACGAGCTCTCTGCTCTAGATCATTCAAAGCTTTCTGTCTTCTAAATTGTATTAATCTTGATATACTGTTCTTAACATCTTCGGTGACAGTTGTTGATTTTTGATGCGGAATAACAATATTCGTGTTGTTATTTAAGGTAGGCGTTGGTACCCTATTAATGTCAGTTCTTCTGATTTCAGGAGTATTGACTCTCAGTACTTCCCTTACTTCTGGAACATAAGTAGCAGGACTTTTTTCGGGTGATTTTAACTCATCCATGGAGAACAAACCATCAAATAGAACATCTGTTTCGTTGGTTTCAGAGATTACAGAGTTAATAGATGACTTGCCTTGGCTATCATAATCACTATCAGTCATTATACCAGTAACAGGTATTAAGGGTTTCTTCAATTTATCAATGCAAGCTACTTTCATGCCAACCAGATTTGACAAGGGCTTGGGTGGATTTTGTAAAGTCTTTTCTTTCCGTTTGCGCTGCTTCTTTTCTTTTTGCTTTTCTTTATCTTTAGGCTCCTTTTTTTCTTTGCTTTTATCTTTCTTTCTCTCACAACTCTTGTGTTTCTTTTCTTTGTTGACATCTTTTTTAGTTTTTTCTTTGTTGATTTCTTTTGTCGTAGCTTCTGTGCTTGTCTTTACTTCGGTTTTGATTTCTTTACTATTATCGCGTGATTCTGTACTTTGATTGGACATTTGACTTTGATCTTTAGACTTTGGATCTCGTGGTTTTCTTTTGGTCTTCGGTTTACCTTCTTTACTTCTTTCTTTACTATGAGGTCTTTCCTTCTTCTTTTCTATTCTTTTAGCTTCCGATATAATGCTCAGTGGATCTTCTTCCTCTGAAGAGCTGCATATTTTCTTGGATTTTTTCTTAGTTTTGTTTATAATAATATCTATCTCTTGGTCTGTTGTATACGCGGTATCTGTCCTTTCAGCGTCGTCTATATCTTCCCAAATCTCTTCTGGCTCTTGAGTTTCGACAAGATGCTCATAACCTGTAATACAAATACAGAGTAATTTAAGCTAAATGTATTTCTATATCCGTACTCCGTGTGGTGACGCCATCTCATCCCATGGGTGTCGTAAAAACCGACTAAGGGACTATCCGTGAATATTATCTTTACGAAGTAAAAAGAAAGAAAACTTGAAATTAAACCCTATACCAATTCGTCTGGCCAGCATGGTACTTGTAGGCTAACTATCCCTCCTCCACGGGAGGAGGCCCGTCCCTGCAGTGGGACATTAATGGGCTGTTATGATTTATTTCTATAGTTCTTTTAAACTATATAGAGACTTTGAATGATCAATAAATTAACAGATATTACTGCTTGCATTCAACATTTAATATACTAATGTACACTCAAGGAATTTAATTGTTTAGCAATTTGCTTAATTTTGAAATCGGTCAGGTTACTATTTACCGACTACAGACGACGGATGACGAACCCCGACGTCTTGGGAGTCGTAAAATTAATTAGACAAGGTATATATACCTAGCCTTGTCTATCTATGACAGACAGGTATTTTGTGTTAAAATAAAATTCTTCAATTTTATATTGTTGACAGACCAAAGTTAAGTCAAACTAAACTAGACCTTATCTACCATCTCCATCAAACAGTATCCTTAGTCTGAGTTTGTGTCACTATTAACAATAAAGTATATCGAGTAGCATTCGCTGTTCTGATTGGTTCAATGCATTGTATTGATAATACTGTCAAAATTTTATTTTTTACTCTTTGGACAGAATGGTGGAAGTTTGTAAACAAAGAAGTTTGAAGTGCAATTCATACTTATTGGTTATATTTTATATTATGTCAATTTTGAGGTGTAATATCTTTCAAATTCGCTAGGATTATTTTGGTATATAATACGACTAAATTACGTAGGTTGTGTACCTGCTAAACAATTAAATTCCTTGACCGTACATTACAAAATTGTATAGATAAGGTTTTAATTGTAAAGATTAAATGAATTTGAATTTGATTTACAACAATCATTCATTAAAATGTTGATTCACATGTATCATTCAACACATTTGGAGGTATTGGACATAACTGTGTGGTAAGGCCAAAAGTAAATATATAATGTAAGTACCTTTCTCAATCCCGTAGTAGATGTCACCATCATCCTCGTCCTCCTCCGGTAGGTGCAGATAGTCCCGCAGGTCCAGGTTAAGGTACTTCAGCTCCGTGGTCAGCGCGCGAGTGCCTCCGTGTGTTCGCTCCATGTGTGTGCGGCAGTTTTCTAGTAGTAGCTCTCTGTGGATGCAGGAGTAGTCTGACTTAGCGTTGTATATATAGTTATGGTATAAGTTTTAGGTTTAGTAAGGAGGTAAGGGCCGTAAGATTTCATATTAAAAATCAATAGAAAAGATAATTGCAAAAGCTAAATCACATTTTCGATCAGCGAACCAATAAAATATTTGTAGCTAAGACAAAATCAATAAGCTTTAATTAATTTTATTTTTTGGTTTTTGAAAAAAAAAATGAATGTGGTCTTACCTATTCATATCCCAGGACAGTGTCTTCAACCGTGGTCCCGACAACAACACAGCTATATCCTGACACAGTTCAGGTGAAAGTCCTAGCGCTTCTCCTTCACTAAGTATAGCGGTAGAAATCACATTGGCCAGGTTTTTTGAATGCTTTAGTTTAAGGGTCTCTGAGGTTTTGACGAGGTTTGTCTGTGAACGGCTGTCACTAGCCCAGCTGCCGAATTCTGATGTAGTCTGTTCTGTTTTCGGTTCAATGTCCTGAAATTTTAGATAATTACGGTTTTAAAGAACTAGAAGACCATTTCTGCATAAAATACATGCCAAAGATATAAAAAAAATACAATAAAAAAACACATTATACTCTTTCCACTAAATGTAACAACATTTGACAGCTTGACGTTAATGACGTTCAGCAGATTTCAGCAGTATCTCGAATGTAATGCCATTCGATTGTAAGCGATTTCAATAATTAGCTTTTCGATTTACTTAATATCCTCTTAGATTTTTGTAAACAAATATAAATCAGTTTATTTGTGTTTTTATATATTGATATAAAAATAAATATACGAGACTAAAGATTGCGTCGTAAAATTATAAAATTATGTAAGTCATAATTAATCCGTGTGGTGACGACGGAGTAATAATACAATATGTCAGTACCTCATCTTCTCCCATGGGTGTCGTAAAAATCCACTATGGGACTATCCGTGAATATTATATTTACGAAATGGAAAAAAGGGAAACTTGAAATTAAACTCTATACTAGTGTCAGACTGCAATTTTCAGTTTTTGGCCGAATTTCGGCAGCAGTTTCGGTTTCGGCCGAAAATTTGCCGAAACTTTGGCCAAAACCGAAACTCGTTTCGGAAGTTATAGTGCACTCTCGCCTTACTTCGTTTTGGACGGCAACGCAGTCAGCCCTGTTCGGGAATGGTCGTCGTGCGCCGTTAGTATATCTCCGCAACAACAAAAATTAGACAGTGCTTTACGTGCGACGGAAACAGAGGTTATGTTTTGATGGAACTGATTAAGTGATTACTTAAAAAACTACTTAAAAAAGATGGCTAAAAGAGATTGATGATTCCTGTGACCAAAGTATTAATGAATAATTCAAATTAACAGGTCTGTACAGTTTTAAGTCATCAGCAAAAAGTAGACATTTACAATTATGTATAACAGATGTTATATCGCTGATAAACACAGAGGAGATCTTTGCTTCAGGGGTCTCACTTTGGACCTTATGACAGGTCCAAAGTGAGATCCCTGAGGCACCCCAGAAGAAGCCATGAACGAGTATGAGGTGAAGCCGTTGATCGAAATTACTTTGAGGTCTTTTTGCTAAGTACGATTGAAATCAATGCAACAAGGAACCTATTACGCTAATATGATTTAACTTCCTAATCAGAATTTTATGATTAACTTTATCAAATGCACTGGCAAAATCTGTGTAGATTGCATCTACCTGCTCGGAGATGTCGCATACAAAGGTACACAAATTAGTTACAGTAAAATGACCCAAACGGAAACCGTGTTGATTAGGAGATAACATTTAATTCACATGATATGTTAAAAGAGAGCAAACATCTGACTCAAGTTCGTCGTATAGTTTCGGGTCGGTAATCTTTTACGTAAGCATCACCCTTTTTATGCAGTGGTAGTATTCTTGCCTTTTTCCATTCATTTGGAAAGCATCCTTGGCTTAAAGATTGTTTGAATATTGCTAATTTTGCAGGTATCGATGGACACATCAGTTTTATCAACACTATAAACTGTAGAAAATTGGTATGCAAACAAATTGGCTATTGTAGATTCCGTATCAGCTCTATCATTTTCCGTGAACATTTGAGATGGAATTGAGGAGTCACTATTCTTTTTATCTTCTATGAATCGCCAAAATAATCTAGGATTCTTCATTAAATTAATCTCAGTATTATGTTTGTACTGTACATAACAAGCACAGTACAAACAGAGTTAAGAGTTTTATGAGTCTGTTAATGTTACAGTATGGACTATAAACCATGTCTTTGTATTTAAGAACTATGAACACCTAAAGGATTCTAATATTTAGAGACTAGAATCCAATGGCGCTGACTCCGCGTGCGAGTGAATCGCGACAAGTCCGAGGTTCTATCGTCGGGTAATCATCACGTTTTAGCGAACATTCCGACAGCGTATCGTCACAACTCCTGATGGAATCACAACGTGTCTGCGAGGATTCACAAATCATTGACAATAATGCGTTGTGCTTTACAGGCAACTAACATGGGCGGCTTGAGGTGGTTGAAAATGGCTTGCAGATGTTACTTTAGGTATTAAATAGCGGGAAGCGTGGGGATGGAATGTTTTATTTGTTCCTGTACATGCCCGAACTTCTCTGTCAGGCCGGCCAAGTCATTTTGCGAGTATTGTAAAGTCAGTCAGTCATTATTGTAAATTCTCCGTGTGATGATGGAGTAAGAATACAGTGGGTCACCACCCTATCTCGTCCCATTGGTGTCGTAAAAACCGACTAAAGGACTATCCGTGAATATTATCTTTACGTAATAATAAGAAGGAAAACTTGAAATTAAACCCTATACCAATCCGTCTGGCCAGCGTAGTATTAGTAGGCCAAGTTTCCCTCTGCCACTGGAGATGGCCCGCAGTGGGACATTAATGGACTGTTATGATGATTGTAAAGTCAAGTGTTCAATAGTATTACAAGCACTTACCATGGCGACAGGTGGTAGCGGCGGCGCGGCGTGTATGTTGTCGTACATGTGCTGCGAGGGGTGCACGGAGAACGCCGTGAGTGCGCACTCGCAGCGCATGCGCTCGCTCTGCGACAGCACGCCGCCCAGCTGCACGAACCACTGCGACAGTGTCTGCTCCGACGCGCGCGCTTCTGACTCCTGCACAAGTTATACAACATAAGAAGTAGTTGTGGTGTAGCTATTACGAATATCGAAAGGAGGTTAAGCGTGCACCGCATAAGGCCTCGTTTACGGAGACGCGGGGCGTTGCGTGTGGCGTGACGTTTCGCGGGGCGTCGGACGTTTTTCTGTTTACGCTGGGGCGGCGCGTGAAGCGGCACGCATCATCGCACGCGTAAACACAAACTTATAGCTATATATGACGTTGTTTATAGAGAAGCGAGACGGGAAGCGTAGCGGTGCCCGGCGCACGCCCGCGGCGACACGTTAAGTGTGTAGCGAAGCACGTGGCGGGCACCGCGGCGGCGCACGCTCGTCTCGATCAAATCGACTAGTTTTATATATAGCTTCATCGAGAATTGACGCTGTGTGCGCCGCCGCTTGCACCGCCGCGTGCACAGCTGCGTGCGCCTCAGCGTTTGACGCTCTATTTCAAAGAAATGTGTCAAAAATCGCTTCTCCGTAAACGCACTCATACAACGCCATATATTTGAATTCAGTGCGGGCCGCCCCGCTCAACGCCACGCCCGACGCCCCGCGTCTCCGTAAATGAGGCCTTACACGTGCGTAGACGTCGCGCTCGAGTGCACTACATCAGCAACGCGTACTTGAGTACGTGAGCGCGAGGTGACGCTCGCCTCGACTTTTAACCCTCTACAATCTAAGTTTAAAGACCACTGACCAAAACAGAAAGGAAAGTGTATCGAAGGGGAAAGAACGCCAACGAGAGCCGCGCATTCAGCTCACCCACTTCGGCCCTTAAACCTAAAACTTCCCTTCAAACTACTTATATGGGCCAAACTGGGAATAGGACAACTTGCGAACGGAAGACGAAGTGCGAATGGGACGAAATGCGCTTAACCCGTTTTACTGATGTAATTTAAAACAAGCTTAGTATGAATCATATTTAATTTTTGGTTACCTTCTCTGCACTAAGTTTGTGCTTCTCCAATTCATTCATGCCGGCAGTAATGGCACGCACATACAACTCGCAGACGAAAGGTTTCATGTCGTCTTTGCACTAAAACAAAAATAAATACTACAGCCCAGAAACAAAAGCAGCAGAAGGTAGTTTTACCACAATCACCGTCACTTTTTCATGGTTCTTCACATCTACATTGGAACATTGGAGGGACGTTTATTATCAGTTTGTACTTTATATGTTTTCTTCCTTTTTTTTAAATTACTACTTAATATTTGTACACCATTTACCATGGTGCATAGCGAACAATATTTAATAGTTAAGACCACTGTAAAACCTATGTTTCACAAATAAAGAATTATGATTACTTTTGCAACGTCCTTAGGGGGTGTAGAAAACACAAATACATCTGGTATTTGTGTTTTCTACACCCCCATTTGTTTTGCAAATTGAGGGTATTTATTTATTTATTTGGAAGACCAACAGCAGTTTGACAATATGGTTAAAAGAATTATAAAATAGGTCCTCACAAATAGAAATAGGTATGCAAAAAAGGGAATTATTGTTGTTGCTTACTACATTAACTGGTACGAAATTTTCTTGCCTGATTGATCTTACCGACAGGATTCTTTTTCTTTTTTCGAGGTCTTCTTCAATAACACAAGCCTCTAAGAGTCCCCTTACACATGAAAAGATAACTTTTGCCATTGAAGCAAGCCATAAATTCACTCTATCATCATCATCATCATAACAACCCATCAAGGTCCGACTACAGGGACTGGCCTCCTCTTGTGATGGAAGGATATTTATTGGCCTACTAATACCACGCTGGCCAGACGGATTGGTATAGGGTTTAATTTCAAGTTTTCCTTCTTTTTATTTCGTTAAGATGATAGTCCCTTAGTCGGTTTTTACGACACCCATGGGATGAGATGGTGTGGTGACATATTTACCACACGGAGAATGCACTCTATATAATAATGCAAGCCTGAAAAGGGGACTAAAGTCCTACAGTAAGCGCCAATTAACTCGGCTGGGCTGAAGTTGTTGCAGTTGGGTGTGCAGACATCAATTTTTGAATTAAATGGCGAAATGATTCTCGAACTTCTCTGTAACTATCAGAGAAGTTCAAGCATCAGTTATTTACCGAGGACAGCTCATTACCTGCGCGTCAATAGCAGCAGCGAGCGTGTGCAGATGCCTGGCGGTGGCCGCGGGCGCCGCCAGCGCGGCTGCAGCTTGCGGCAGGCGCGGCGCCGCCACCAGCCGCGCCAGCGAGCGCGAGCAGCAGTACAGCGCCGTGCGACTCGTGCCGCCGCACACCGGCACCACCATGCAGCGCGCTATCACCACCTGCACACACAGACGAGTTGTATAACCTATATTGATGCATTTACATTTGTAAGGCGATCAGGGGTGTCTGCCAATACCTCATGAGAAAAAGTCGTGATTATATGTATGTATGCACTTTTAAATTATGTACATAATATCGCACATCAAGATCTAAACAGAGCTAACTCAAAAATTGACGTTTTCACTTTTACATACAGTCGAATTCCTTGATTCGTTACGCATCGACCACGAAAACAGATTTCAATATATCTACATTACACGACGCTATTTTTTATTTTATTTTTTCTTTTTTTATTTAGACGCTTTTACCTTACAGAAGTATGTCAGCCTCATCGTATCCTAATATTAAATAATCTCACTCCTAAATAATCCTAATACTAAATATTATTAATAGAAGAGAGAGCTAGCAATGCAAAAACCATTTGGTATATTAATTTTGCTTCATTAGAATCAGGTTAAAACAATGTTTTAATAAATGCTCCTATGTCATAGGACATTCTATATAGATTTAACTATTTTCATATTCATCGTGGCGCTCTAAGCGGCAGAAGGACGTTATCTACTTTTTAACTACATTTAAGTAGACATTTTATCCGTGTGGTGACGGAGTAAGAATACAATATGTCACCACCCCATGTCATCCCATGGGTGTCGTAAAAACCGACCAAGGGAATAACCGTAACTACTATCTTTACGAAATAAAAAGAAGGAAAACTTGAAATTAAACCCTATACCAATCCGTCTGGCCAGCGTGGTATAAGTAGGCCAAGTAACTCTCCGTCACGGGAGGAGGCCTGTCCCTGCAGTGGGACATTAATAGGCTGTTATGATGAAGTAGTCATTTTTGTAAGGTTACATACCTGAGCTATAAGTGTGGCGACATCTTTAGCGTTTTTCCATAGTTTCTTTTCACGTGGCGACGTCTCGAGTCGACTTTGCAATCTTTCCACTAGTTGATAACCATTCCGTAGAGGAGTTTGTTTGGCCTGAAAATAAGTAATAGTTATTAGGTGCTATTCTATATTAAAGTCCTACAGAGATGTTATTAGTAAAAGCATTTCGTAGGGAATCGTGAACGAACTACGATCGTCTGGTGGAACATTGGTCATCAAAGTGTAACAGAGTACTCCGTAACATAGTACTCCGCTATCTTGTACTAGGTACCCACATGTATATGCGGGTACATAGTACAAGATACACACGAGAAGTTATGATGTTCGAAGAACTAATGGAAAGTCAAAAGTAACTTAGAGACAATTGTATTGGCCCATACTGACACTTTTACCATTTGACTTAGTAAACTTAAACTAATTAAAAGCAGATTATTAGGTGTAAACCAGGCCACAACTGCGAGAGAGACTTGTCATTGTGTCATTATAAAATACACGACGTTAGATGGTCATCATTAATATACGCAACTTGAGACTCCATCATCTTACAAGTCAACAATATTTAAACTTTCCCTGTCCCATGTATCATAATAACACTAGCTGACACGTGCCCACTTCTTTAGGTGGCGAAACAAACGCGTCACTTTTTAAAACATATTTCATTACTGCTCCACTCCTATTAGTCATAGCGTGATACTTTATAGCCTATGACACTCCCCGATAAATGGACTATTCAACACAGAAAGAATTTTTAAAATTGGATTAGTAGATCCAGAGATTACCCACTACAACGTCACAAACACACAAACTTTACCTCTTTATAATATTAGTATAGATTCACATTAACTATTGTATTGTTAAATATGTACATAAAAATACTTACAAGTTCAATACATCGGTCTGTTTTATCTCGTTTGTGAAGCAATACAAACTCGATGTCAGTGAGTAGTTCCATAACGTCAACAGTGAACCCCGCCTCAGCTTTGAGTATGTCCAAGAATGTCTGCTCACCATCAGTTTTTGGTTTTTCTGTAAAAGAGCAATAATTAATGAAAATACTCTTTTTTTTTTGTAAATACATACTAACATTCTCATAGAAAACACCTTGACCAATCCAAATATAAATGAAAATTTTTACATTGAGCGGGAATCGAACCACTATGCCTCAGATCATAGCAACATCATCATAACAGCCCATTAAAGTCCCACTGCAGGGACGGACCTCCTCCCGTGAAGGAGGGACACTTGGCCTACTAGTACCACGCTAGCCAGACGGGTTGGTATAGGTTTTTTTTTCAATTTTCCTTCTTTTTATTTCGTAAAAGTAATATTCACGGATAGTCCCTTGGTCGGTTTTTACGACACCTATGGGATGAAATGGGGTGGTGACATATTGTATTCTTACTCTGTCACCACACGGATTCATAGCAGCAACATGGTTTTAAGAAAATATGACTGCTATATACTAAGATTCTGTACCATCATGTTGCATGACTGTAATGTTCCCAATTATCAGTGATACTTTACAAATTATAAAGTGCACAATAGTTATAGTTTGACCCCTGGATTTGAGTCATAGAAGATAGCCAAATTTACTGAAGTAAAAGTAATTTTTTGTTATCTGAATTGATAAATCAAAAATAAACTCCCAATAGATTTCAGACACCCAACCCTAAACTACACTGTAAAATTTCGCCTATTAGAGTGGTCAGAGTACACTCCAGTAATATAACCCAGGACAGTCTTCTGTGGCGCGTGTTGGGACAGGCCTATGTCCACCCGTGGACTGCAATAGGCTAGTTGATTGATTGATAAACCCTAGTAGATTTTCAGCATAATAAGTACCTTTTATTTCATCCTGGTCATCCGCAGGCGGCGTCATGCCAGCCCTCACCCTATCCATAACGGCTGAGGCGAGGCGTAAAGCTAAGTCGTGACAATTCTTTGAGGTTGCTAGCTGCCGTAACCGTGTCACGAACATCACTCCACGCTCCTCCTTTAGCCATGCTAATACTGAAAAAGAAAAATGATTTTGTATGTTATTTTGCCAAGAGTTTCCAACTGCAAACCAATAAAAAGATAATTATAAGCTACACTATAAATTTAATCAGTTAAAATGTTAGAAAGTAGACGATAAAAGACCATATGAAGTTATTTTTTTATTATTGCCTTTAGATGGCAATGAGGAAGCAGCCCACTAGTGGTAAGTGGTAAACGCCGCACATGAACTTTAGCAATGATAAAGGACGGCTAAGCCACTGCCTACCAAGCAAGCTATAATCCATAGCCATTGTAACCACCTAAACAAGATAAAATTGACAGACTATTACTTGTTGGAGGATAAGGTGGCCACTGCGATAATACTGACTTAAGATGGCTACTTGGTAAAGATCACTCACCATCTTCGTCCTTCGGCGACTCCGACCTCTCGGGGTCCAGCAAAGCCCTGAGCACCGGATGTCCCCAGGGATTGGCCAGTATACTCTTGAACCACTGGCCCCTTGCAACAAATTGCGTCTGCCATGGTGGATCGCCGTCGGGATTTGACTGACTGTCTCCGATAAACGCGTCGATAGCATCTTCGAGGCGTTTGTGTTCATCTTTACTTTTAGGATCCTGCCATTCCGACTGCAAAAAAAAAAAAAATTTGTATTAGTATAATAATTGGTTGGATTGGAACTTACAACAAAGGTACGAAAAAGATTGGCAGATGTCTAAAGGCACTTTTCAGTATTTAACATATATGAATACCTGCAACACAGTCCTCGCAGTGTGCCTCTGCAGCCAGCTAAGCAGATGTGGATGTGTTGAGGCGGCAGAGTGTGCGCACAGACTGTGGACGCGTCGCCACGCGTCGCACAGGTTCCGCGTACGCTCGCTTAGCTCGCAGTCTTTGTTCAGACCCGCCTCTAAAGACTGAAATAGAAAATATTGTATTAGTGTTATTTAGAGACTCTCCGTGTGGTGACGGAGTAAGAATACAATATGTCACTAGCCCATCTCATCTCACGACTGTCGTAAAAACCGACTAAGGGACTATCCGTGAATATTATATTTACGAAATAAAAAGAAGCAAAACTTGAAATTAAACCCTATACCAATCTGTCTGGCCAGCGTGGTATTAGTAAGCCAAGCATCCCTCCGTCAGGGGAGGAGGCCCGTCCCTGCAGTGGGACATTAATGGGCTGTTATTATGATATGATGATGATGATTATTTAGAGAGAATTTACAATAAGCTCCAAGTAACATGGCCGGCCTAAAGTTAGCTATCAGAGAGGTACAGGCACAAAAAAAAAACACGACTATGACAGCAGCCCAACTAATTTAAGCCGGCCAAGTCTGCTTGTACTATATATAATTTTAGGATAAATTAACTAAACGGAAGAAGTGACATAAACTTGGGGAGGCCTACTTCCAGCAGCGGATCAGTTATGGCTGAGAGAGAGAGAGATAACTAATAGAATGGACATCTATTATCTCAGTTAATAACTGTGTTAAGTGTAGCCATAGTAAGTCTGAGTACCTACCAAGACTTTTATTTCCTACTTTAATTCCATTTAGGAAGTGACTTAAGAATATTAAATGACTTCTATCTTAAAGAAGTGAATATAATATAATAGGATGAGTACAGTTGCATATGTGAAGCAATTCTGTTCTTGTAACTAAATTAAAAATATTCGACGTTACTTAGAAAGAAAATCTGTGTGAGGTACCAGTGCATATTTATTATAAATTTTATATAAATGCTTGTACAATGAAATGCAGAGTAATTTTTCGAGTACGGACGTTTTGTTTCGACAAGAGAATTTTATATAAACTATACTACTAATTGTGTGTCCGTGTGGTGACGGAGTAAGAATACAATATGTCACCATCCCATTTCATCCCATGGGTGTCGTAAAAACTGACTAAGGGACTATTCGTGAATATTATCTTAACGAAACAAAAAGAAGGAAAACTTGAAATGAAACCCTATACCAATGGCCAGCGTGGTATTAGTAGGCCAAGTATCCCTCCGTCACAGGAGAAGGCCCGTCCCTGCGGTGGGACATTAATGGGCTGTTATGATGATACTACTAATTGGTGTAAATGATTAACTGTTTTGAGTAAAAAAAAATGTTAATTTTCTTCAATTGCTGTTCTTATTAATCCTTGAATATCATTAAATGCTCGAAAAAACGTTCACTGCTTGTCATAGAATTTCACTGCGCACAATTCTGTATCTCCCTCTCAATCATCAGCTTCCTCGTCAGAATAGATAGCCCACTCTTTTAAAAAAGTAATAAGTATTTTAATATTGTATAGGTACAATACAAATACAAATAATTTTATTTCTTTAAATAGGTTTACATTTGCGTGTTTTATTATTATAACCGTAATATTATTTTGTGAGTTAGAACGGCGGGAAACCGATGGATGAAGGATGACACAGGACCGCGCAATATGGAAATATTTTTAGGAGGCCTATTTCCATCAGTGGACGAAGTCATTGGCTGCTCACGGTGATGATGAATATGACTTACATTTAAAATTCGTTTTATGGTTTAAATATTTATTATTATTTCACTAGCGCAGCTCACAGCTGTTGGTCTGTCTCATTTTTATATCTGGCTGACCTACACATCTGGTATTAACTTTATACAAAAATTATACATTGTAGTGTATGTGGAGTAAGAATATGATGTCATCACACCATCGTATCGATGTCGATATAACCGACTAACCCCCGGTTTCCAAATGTCTGATCAAGTAAAAATCAACTAAGTAATCAAGTTGTCAAGTGTCATATTTTAGTTCCTGAAAATGATAGTTGACAAGAGTTTTGACACTTGATTAGTTGATTTTTACTCGATCAGAGATTCTGAAACCGCGAGTAAGAGTGATGTTCCCAAATAACTCAAGAAGAAGATTATTCATTCGAGTATTTATATGATCAAATCTAGCTTAGCTTGGTAATAGATGGCGTTGAGTGAATGTGGGATCAAAATCATCTTTAATATGTTATGTTTTGAATATTATCTTTACGCTTCAATAACTTTAAACAACCACGAAGATTATAAAACAGCAATGTTGAAATAACAAAACCTCATTTAAGTACATAATATAGCTTCTGTTCAGTAATACCTGGTTTGTTTTTTAATTTATGTTTTTTCAGTATGGTACAAGACTAAAATACTATAAAAAAAATTTTAACGTCGACCTCTAGCGAAGCTACAAAGGATGCTTGAAGTATTTCATACACAAAAAAAATGCATCAACTAAGAAGAACTAAATACTTTCTAATTTATTACCATTACTTTAAACTACATACAGATTTGAGATAAATACCAGTATATTTTTAATCTGTAGCAAGACCACGTGCGCGAAAGTAGGTAAACAGCGGCAATAGAATTTCGTAAGTAAGGGCTAATTTTAACTCTTTACGATTGCAGGGAGCCTAATACGCCTTTTAAAGGAATACCTAGAAAATACTGTTCTCTCATTTAGAAGGCCGACAGTTAACTTTGGCTCTAGGTGTATTTTAATTGGTTTATGCATAAATATACTAGCTGACCCGTGCCCACTTCGTTAGGCGGCGAAAAAAACGCGTCGCTTTTTTAAATATATTTCATCACTGCTTCATTCCTATTAGTAATAGCGTGATACTATATAGCCTATGACACTCCCCGATAAATAGACTATTCAACACAGAAATAATTTTTAAAATCGGTATAGCAGATCCAGAGATTACCCCCTACAACGTCACAAACACACAAACTTTACCTCTTTATAATTTCAAGTATAGATTATAGGAATGTAACACCAGTCACTACTGCATATCATAGCTCGTATAAGTGTCGTAATATTCGACTAAAGGAAAAGCAACAGATAAGTTCATCTCTGAGGAACAGTGACTCCCGTGAGTATTGGTAAAAATAGACTAAGAAAATTTCTTAGATAATATCTGTACTTACCACCAAAGCAAAAGATAAAAACCTCGACAACCCTATACTAAAATCTGTCTGACCAGCATAAGTAAACAAAGTTTAAAAATAAATAAATATTCCTCACACATTCATACAGCGCCATCTAGTCCCAAACTAAGCGGAGCTTGTACTATGGGTACTAGACAACGGATAAACATACATAAATACCTTTTTTTATAAATACATACAAATAAGTACATTATATGTATATACATATATAAAGTTTAATTGGTCCATCTCTGCAGTAGGACATCAACAGGCCGTTATGATAAGTAGTCAAAGTAAATATAACTACTTAAGCTTTTGAACCATTATTTTAAGCACTATTACAATGTTTGTTTTAAGAAGTCACATTATGATGTTAAATATTATTGTGATGTCATATAAAGTACAATTTCTAAAAGTGATAATTTGTGTGTTGTGTACAGTACTAATTCAGGTATCATCATATCCACCCATTAATGTCCCACTGCAGGGACATGGTATTAGTATACCAAGTATCCCTCCCATGACAGAGGGATACTTGGTATACTAATACCATGCTGGCTAGACAGATTGGTATAGGGTTTAATTTCCAGTATTCCTTCTTTTTATATTGTAAAGATAATATTCACGGATTCATTATTCATTATTATTCACTAGGTATTAAAAATAGATGTTGTGCCATCTTACCTGATGGTAAGTGGTGGCTGCTACTCGTAGATAGATATCAGCAATGTCAAAATACAACTAAGCCGCTGCCTATTCGGAACACAAGCTGTCTTATCCCATAGCCATGCTAAATTAAGTGAGGTATCTTTTTTTCTTACATGTTGACTTGAGTTTATCTTTAGAATTCTATAAAACCCCAATAATTAATTAATAAAACCTATTCATGATTTTTTTCTTTACAACAAATCAGGAGAATTATTTACCTATTGCCTATGATTTCAGTAAGTTGTTTCACACAACAATTAGTTATCTAATTACATAAACAAAAGAAATAATTTTGTTATAAGGTATGTATATGTGGCCACTAATTATTGCCCTTATCAAGATAAATAAAACCACATAAACAATTGTGGAAAGACCTACAATAAGTATTGCCCTGCGAAATAAAATCAATACTTATTTATCTATGCATATTTAGTAGTCACTTTGAGCACCCAACTAAATTTAGGAACCAGGGCAAAATACTATATTTAAACTGATATATACACAAAAACATAAATTTAAGTAGTAGCACACTTGTTATAGTCATTCAGGGGCTGCTGTGCAAAGGTTTGATTCCCCCTAAATGCAAATCTTTTTGTGCAAGATATAATAGCACTCGACATTCGATAATTAATTAATTATAACATTGTCTGAGTTATTCCAAGGTAGGTTACAGTACCCTGGCATGCTCGCATACATGCGGTACAGCGGTGGTACTTACCATTAGGTGGGCAGCTTGGTCTTCTGTCGCCATAAGGCAGTAAAAATTAATTACAGAAAGCTTTGCCCAATCTGTTCTTTGCAAATATTTGTGACCGAGATCATTAGAGTGAAAAAAAACTAAATTTAGCTAGAATTATCAAACACTCAAAAAAGCTACTTATATTTATCAAGTTTAATAAAATCACTATCTGTTGTGTCAAATTATTATTTAAGAATATGTAACACTTATCAAAAAGATTATTATGATAATCATTATGTATTTAACACATTAAGTCACAATGTTTTCATAACTTTACCTCAGATATTTAGCATTAGCTTTACGATAATGACATGTTAATAGCACACCAGTTGCATGACTATTGTAAAGAAAATGTAGTATAACTTTGTAAAAAATACTTTAAGACAAATAGTTTATTGTAAGTCAATTAGATATTAATAGAAATGAGAAAGTATCTTAACTAGGAGACATACTTAGTTTTAAATAAATGCGATTCATATCGCATCGTAGCGCATAAATAATGTTTTATGTTTAGTAGGTATGTATGAAAAAAAATTAAGCCATATCAACATTCCAGAGAAACAATAACATGTGGATGTTATTTGAGCTATAAGAATTACAAACTTGTAGGTATTTTCTACATTTCATTGAAACATAAGGATCTGACCATAAACAGCTGATAATACAAAATGAAATTAAGTCTCCCACTCATAAATTGACTATAAATATAGAACTCATTTTGGCAAAAGTAAACAGTCGAGTGCTACGTGACTTCAAGATGATAATAAATGGCTGTCTATCATCATTGCCACTGATGATTACATTGCAATAGGTAAGCGAAATCTGACACTTTCTAACTGTGATTCTATGTTAACACATCTCGAAAAGTTAATTTATTACTTCATGACACAGTAATACACATTATTTTATAATAATAAAAGAGGTATCTAAAATTTAATACAAGATAATTCAGAAGCATTTCCAGCAGTATCAATGAAAATACGATGAATATGTTATCATGCTAGAGGAAGATTTATGTATTTTAAACTTAACTCGGACAACGTACAACAAATTAATCATAGAATATCGTAAAGATTACGAAATTATATGAAAACAAGGGTTTATTGAAGACAAACATGGCGGCCACAGAGAACTTTACGAGCACAACGGCGTCGCACTATGCACGCTGATCTTGATGATTATAAGAAAAACACTCACCTTATAAAGTTCAATGTAAAATGATTTGCCTTTTGGGCCACTTATTTGATTACTTTTCACGTCTTTTCCATCATTTGTAGAAGTCATTTCTCAAGAAAATATCGCGGGGAGACATTTATGCGCTTGTGTTTTCGTAATGGGCACCACAAACCACAAACTACAAATAAAAACCACAAACTACAAATAAAAATGGGCACTGCTGTCAAGTCAAATTCTGTGTTGCAAGTTCAAGGCATTCTACAAAATTATTACTTGCACTATGGCCGATGACATTTAGTACAAGAATTTATAATTTGTGGAATGGGCAGTAACTTCTCGAATTTAATAACACGTCAGATATTCGAACGCTATCTAGTCTATAATAGCTAAAGTATTATGGCTTGACAATTGACAACCAAACCAAATACATACTTACATAAAAATAATAAAATGACAATACTACCTACTACAACTGAATACCTATACCTCTATTCGCCAACATCGCTCGCTTGTAACCAGACGTTCCATCACTTTCATATCAATAAGACTGATCTTAACAACAATAAGTATTAGTTATACTAAGGCGGTCACCGATATTATATTAATTACATCTTCAATCGCGCCCAGTGAAATCGATGGCGACGTCAAGGCGGCGGCATAAGGCATGGGCAAAGTGACAAAGTGGTATGAGGTGACAGGCATCATTTGTGTTGTGTGTGACCCAGAGATGCCGTTGAAGTTGTTCATTAGACCTGTCCTTTTACATGGTAGCGATGCGTGGCCAGTGCTTTTGCGACACAAGTATAGGAGCTATGTGTCACGGAGATAAAAGTGCCCCTTCAAGGTAAACTGATCACGCGGGCTCAGTTTACCTCATTCATTTTTTAGGGTGCAACTCGTACCAATAACCCCCTTACTCATAAAAACCTCTAAAATTTTAGTCAATTGATTAGCTTAAATTCTCACGGTTTTGTTTGGCATAAGGTTGGTTTTACTAATAAAAAACTCGCTAAACAGTGACTAAATTTAAGAGGCGTTTATGAGTGAGGGAGTAATCTGTCAACTGGAACCGCGTGCTCGGTTGACCACTTGCTATGGTTAAGGGTCTACTCGACCCGCGTGCTCAGTTAACCATTTAGTACGGGTAAGGGTCTACTTAGCTCTCGCCTAGTAAGTACCCGGACATGAAAAAAAATATGATATGCGAAGTTTCAGAAAAAGACTGCCAAAGAAACTTTCGCATTCGTGCCAAAGAAAAAATCGCTTACGTTTGTAAGATCACGTTTTGCTGAAACCTGCAAATTACGTTGGGAACAAATATCCAGCCATGTCGCCGCTGCTTGGCTCTGGCAGTAGAGGGAGGCCCAAAAAATGCTGGCTTGATGTCGCCAAGGATGACATGCGTACTAACGGAAGAAAAATCAAGTGGAAATGCAATACAACTAATTCACTATGGGAACCGATGTCGCCAAAAAACAAATATTCTCGTAACAAAAAAATAACATAAATGTAGCTGAGCCTACATCTGAGAGTAAACCTTTACATAATGTAAATAGAAGTTAATTTGCTGTAGCGTTGAAAGAATTATATGACGTTTTGTAATCTAAATAGGTTCAATTTTCCAGTAAATACCATAGATGGCGGTTTTCGCAATTCTGGCAATTATATACTTTAACATGTTTTTCATAAGGGTGATATTCGCGTTATGTTTTACCTATGACCTCAGCGACAAGTTATGCGAACCATCGCATATTAGTGACACGCATACCACGCCTACTTAGCACTTCCACTTGATTTTTATCAGTGTGCGTACTAATGGTCTTACGATGCCGAAGAACGTGCCTCGCTAAGAATAACACATCATATGATGGTAGTTTGTCATAACTGATGCACGTAAGGACTACTTAATAGTTCTCACTATGTAAGTCAGACTGCCTAAATATTTCACGAGCTTAATCCGGATATGAGCTCATTAGTGACAAGACAAAATTCTGAGTCCATTTTCTTCAATTGGATTAAAATTAAATGTGTTAAGAAGGTCGCAATTTACATTGAACTTCTTTTTGATAATTCTCTGTGTTTCTTAGCAACAGTTTGTTATTGTCACCTTTGATATAAAACTATTTGTCGTTTAATATACACGTTTTACCTTACTAATTGTGTTATTTCTTAAAGTGGTAGCAGATATCATGGAAAAAGCAATAGTAAGTGCTGCAAAAGTTCAAATAGGAAACTTAGATCCTAAAAATTATAAAATTTGGAGATATAAAATTCAAATAGTGCTCAAGGCAATGCCGGGATGTCTGGAAATTCTTGATGGTAAGAAAACCAAACCAACCATGGCGCCAACAGCTACAGCTACAGAAAAGGCTGATTTTGTAAAAGATCTTCAAAGTTTTGAAACATTGAACAGTGCAATTTTAATATTACTTACGACAAATATGTCCGATAATATCTTACAACAATTTTTGCGTTTTGAATCTGCAAAAGAACTGTGGAATGAATTAGAGCGTATTTATGGAGGCTGTTGTGTAGATAAAACATACGACTTATGCCTAAAATTCTTCAGCTATCAAAAGGACAAAGATCACGACATTATAACTCATGTGTCAATTTTAAAGAATATTTGGAGTGATTTGTGTTTAGAGCTACAAAGCGAAGCAAAATTACCAGATATCCTTTTAATATGCAAAATTCTAGACACTTTACCCTCAGAATATCTTGGATTTAAGTCTAGTTGGCTGTTGATTTCTAAAAAGGAACGTTCAATTGAAAACCTAACTAAAGTCTATTTTTTTATCTCGGACACTAAAATGACAACTACTAATGTCAAACGTAAAACTAATATAGCCAGCTTTTAAGAAACAGTGCTGTCCCTGTGTTTCGATTCGTTTTGTAATTATTGTAAAATATTTACGGTTGTTAGTATAGTCGAGAACTAAATGCCTTTATCACCTCTAGAGTTAATGTTAGTTGCATTTCATAAAACTATTAGGGTCAATATCGCACAACAAAACATCAGCTAAATCATGACGATACTTTGACATAATATCAGTTCTCATGTATTAGCAAATAGTTGTTAGATATTTATAAAAACAAATAGTAGAAGTTGCTGATAGAAGAGGTAGGTACTTTAAATTGTGAAATTATAAAATGAAAATGGTGAAATTATATTACATATATTGTTATATTTCTATTAATATAATATCAAAAATATAAAGCTTGAAACATAACAATATTTATATTACAAAGAAAATTCATGCTTTTACTATGAAAATCACTGGTATTTTGCTGAATATCTTAGGAACCCATACATGGGTCCGTCAGAACAACCACGGAATACGAGATTTTCGTAAAACAATATATTTAAAAAAAAAATCTAATTGAATTCATTATTATTCTACAAAATTTTAAATGAGTTGAGAATGGTAATGATCCGATTCTAGAATGCATCACATTTGACCACCAGATAACGCAATTGCGGTTGATACCGACAAAGATTCTAGAGAAGAAAACACTTCGATTCAAGCCTAAAACACTTGCGAAAATGAGACCATGGTTTATTTCACTGAATCCTGTTTTTCAGGAGAATGAGACTATGGAAAAGACGTTTTGCATCGACGATGCTATAATATCTTTATTACAGAGGTCACAGTTGTTAGCAGTTCACAGGGATATCTCGATCAGGCCGGGTTTTTTCAATCAAATTCGATCAAAATCGATAATATTATTTTCAAAACTGTAATAAGTCATAAACTTAATAGTAATACATTTAACACTTTTCGTATTGTTCGGAATTCATTTCTTTGTGGTAATCCTCTAAGCCTTTTTTCGCTTCAAATATTAAAGCACCGTCATCCAGAAAACCCTCCTCACTTCCAATATGGGAGACCACCAGTCGCCTTCCTTTTCCTGTAGGCCCTTTCAATCCGGTAGTTAGGCCTTCTAGGAACGCCTGACGAGATGACTGAATAGTGTTATCCACCCAGTGTTTATTCTCAGTATGACCTAAAATGATTATAGGAATTTAATTTTATTATGAAATTATTGGGTAATTATTAGGTATGTAAATTAAATAATTACAAACATGGTTGACCAGACAATAACCAAACATACCTTCATTAATCCACGTTTCATCTTGATAGTATATGATGCGTCCTTCTCTTCTAAATTCTTTAATTTTTCGAAGATATTCGTGACGCCATAAAATGATATCTTTTCGGTCGATTAACGCGCTACGTCGTTTTCTGGTCATATATTTAAATTGCAGGTGTTTTAATATTTTATATAATGTGCTTCTAGAAAAGGATGGAAGTTCGGGGTCTTTGTTTACAACTTGCAGTATCTAAAAACAAAGAGTTGGTTAAAGTAATTATGTCTTCAAGTAATAGTTTCATTTTATTCTAGTTTTAACGAATAAAGAATAAAAACCATATAAATATCAGTACAAGAATAACCTTGTCCAGGGATGGTGATTCGTTTCTATAAAAGAATTGATGTTTAATTATGAATTATATATTAATTTTATTATGAAACAAGATTATTATTATTTTATTATGCAGACTCAAAGATTAATTGTACTTACAGCCAAATAAAAATAAATTATGTACCAAAAATAAATTTTGTTTCATTTACTTACCTGAGTTTAAAATTAGAATTTGCACATTTTATATTATTACCCCAAAAAAACTGTATAAAATTTAAATTTATCGTTAACTGTTATGGTGGTACATCACCATACATAAATTGCACAAAAAAGGTAACAGTAATGATATTTTAGTATTCGAGATTAAAAAACAGCCTATAGTCTCTATTTACCGTAATCGGCGGTACTAACCTATATTTTTATCGGTAAGTACCGGCTGTACCGCATCACTATTTATTAGTTGTAAAAAACAGGCAACACATGAAATGTCATTTTAGTATCTGAGATAAAAAAATAGACTATAGTCAGTTATGCGCACATGAAAGAGTTTTGCGTCAGAATGATGAGACTTTCAAAGACGGAGAAACAAGCGCTGCAGAAGCATTATACGCAAAGATGGAGAAGAATAAGAAAAGGAATTTTACTAAGGAGCTAAAGTGCAATTATTGCAAAGAAAAGGGCCATAGGGTCAGAAATTGTAAAAAGTGGATTCAGGATGGCAGACCACCTAAGGAATCAAACACTGTGAACATGAATCTGACAGTCCTGACATTACATTTGGCAGAAGGTTTTGGCGAAACTAAAGATGTTGAAAACTGGTACGTTGACAATGGAGCAACCAGCCATGTTACCAATAGAGGAGATTTGTTTCAAAGCTTTACCTACTTCAAAAGCCAGCACACAGTGACCGGCGCGAATGGCCAATGTATAGAAGCCCTGGGCACTGGTAATATCCTTGCGGAGGCTGATGTGAACGGCAAATTAGAGCCGATTCTGTTGAAAGATGTATGGTATGTACCCAACATTAGCAGAAACTTATACTCAGTCCTTGCCACCCATGATAGATCGGATAAAAGTTTTTTCGAATCCACTACACTGAAATGTACTCTGAAAGTAGATGGACAAATAAAAGTCATTGGCACTCGTGAAAAGTTTGGAGGATTATTTAAACTTAAAATGAGATGTCTGAAACCAACTGTGCAAGTGAACCAGTTGTGTACAACTACAAATCTGTTACAACTATATCATGAAAGATTCGGACACCAAAATAAGAGACATGTGAAGAAGTTGATTGAAAGGGAGTTCAACATTAAAGCGGAAGTAACCAATGAACTATGTGAAGGTTGCATATATGGTAAATCTCACAGACTGAAATTTGGAACCAGAGAGAAAGCAACACACGCTGGAGAATTGGTATACGCTGATGTCTGTGGCCCCTTCCCGTACTCCATTTCGAAGTTTCGATATTTTGTCTTGTTCAAAGATGACTATACAAGGTACAGATTTGTTTATTTTATGAGAGAGAAAGCTGAAGTACATGCGAAGCTGTCGCTCATGCTGTCTGAAGTGAAAGCAGCCGGCATCACAATGCAGGTATTGCTAAGCGACAATGGCGGCGAGTTTGACAACGGCAAAGTACATGAGATTCTCAGGAAGGAAGGCATTAAGCAGCGGCTAACGATGCCATACACTCCACAGCAGAATCCTACAGAAAGGGAAAACAGGACAGTTGTGGAAATGGCACGAAGTTTAATGCATGCACATGCCAATATTCCTACAGGATTATGGGCTGAAATGGTTTCAACAGCGGTGTATATTTTAAACAGAACAGGCGTTACCAGTGTTGATAAAAAATCACCGTATGAACTATGGCACCATAAAAAGCCTAGACTAAGTCACTTCAGAATAATTGGATCATACTGTTATCCACATGTTCCCAAACAAAGAAGAAAAAAATTGGACAAAAAGGCGAAAAAGGGAATATTAATCGGCTACGACAATGATGACGGCTATCGTATATGGCACAGCGATAGTTTCAAGCTTATACGATCGAGAGATGTCATCTTTGATGAGACACCCTTGGTAAATTTGGAGACCAAACAACCTGATGCATTAAGAAGCAACAGCAATGGGAATAAAACGCCTATTAGCCAATTCTCTTTAAGAAATAACACAATTAGTAAGGTAAAACGTGTATATTATACGACAATAGTTTTATATCAAAGGTGACAATAACAAACTGTTGCTAAGAAACACAGAGAATTATCAAAAAGAAGTTCAATGTAAATTGCGACCTTCTTAACATCCACTCTCCTGTTTTCTGCAACTGTTGTGCTATGCTGCATCAGATACAGAGGCTCCAGCTAATTTACAGAGATCTTGGAGCCGTGGCTTAAATAGTGGTTTTGTGAGGAAATCCGCTAGTTGAAGCTTCGTAGAAACTTTCTCTACAACCAGCTCATTTTCCAGAACGCATTGTCTGATGAAAAAATGTCTCAGCTTAATATGCTTGGTTCTTTGATGCGTCTCGAATGGTGGATCATGAGCCAATCTTAATGCAGATTCACTATCCAGAAATAGCTGAGGGATTTTCCTTTCTATTCCAGTCTGCATAAAGCTAATTATTCGGGTTATCCAAATGACTTCCCTTGCAGCCTCACTAGCCGCGACAATTTCAGCCTCTGTAGACGATATTGCGACAGTCTGCTGTCGTTTGCTTTGCCATGCTATGGCACCGTTGGCATAAAGGCAAATCATGCCGCTGGTTGAGCGTCCAGTGGAGCAATCACCTCCATGGTCAGCGTCACTGTAGCACTTTATACCTTTTAGTGCAGTGGAAGGCTTATATACAATAGCGTAATTAACGGTGCCTTTAATATAGCGTAGGATTCGCTTGACTCTTACTACGTCTTCAGGTGTTGGATTATCAAGTTTTCGTGACACCATTCCGACAGCGAACGCAATGTCCGGTCTTGTGCCTACCATCAGGTAAGAGAGTGCTCCAACAGCTTGACGGTAAGGAAAAACATGGGCTTCATTGATGTCAGCGAGTGGCACAGCATCCTTTACAATTGGTGTTGCAGCTGCTTTGCAGTCCTGCATGCCAAATCGTTCTAATAATTGTTTTGCGTAACCTTTCTGATCAATTCTAATCGACCCATCTGCTTTCCGTTCTATTTCTATTCCAAGAAAATAGGTACATGGTTTTGTCGTTATTTTAAAACGTTGCTTCATCTCATTTAAAAACTTTTCCGTTTCTTCTAAACTTGTAGAGGCAATAAGACCGTCATCGACATATAAAGCTAGTATCAGCTTGTGTTTTCCCTGTTCTCGTTTGAACAAGCAGGGATCGCTGTCACTTTGATTGAAGCCAAGTTTTAGAATATGCTCAGTTATTGTGGTGTTCCAGCAACGCGGAGCTTGTTTTAGCCCATAGAGACTCCGAGTAAGCTTGCAAACCTTTCCATTATTGTCTGAGTATCCCTCAGGAGGTTTCATATAAATCTCTTCTTTTAATGTCCCGTACAAAAATGCGGTTGAGACATCGAACTGGGAAAGTGAAAGATTTTCCTGTGCAGCAATGCTGAGTACGGCTCTTATAGTGCTAGTCTTTGCAACTGGACTAAATGTCTCGTAGTAGTCTATACCTTTCTTCTGCGAGTAGCCTTTGATAACAAGACGAGCTTTGTATTTATCAATAGATCCATCCGGGTTGGTTTTGAAACGATAGATCCATTTACATGGAATAGCTTTTCTTCCTTTGGGTAAGTCTACCATTTTCCATGTTTCATTTTCATTCAGTGAATTGATCTCATTGTCCATTGCTTTGCGCCATTCATCACGATCCATTGACATCATTGCTTCTTTGAATGTATTGGGTTCTACAAGGGGCTGTCGCAAACCGAATTAACATTGAAACAAACGTTACAGACAAAATCTTTGTATCGAGCTGGAGGCTTTAGATTTGAGCGATCTCGCAACGTCATCCTGCCTTCGGCCTCAATTTCAGATTCAGACAGTGGTGAGTTAACACGCTGTTCTGTTGCTTGTCCATCTTTATCTGATTCTATTACGTCGTCCTCTTCTGGTTCGTTTGGTGGCGCATAAACATCATGCTCTACCTCTGCCTCTAATGAATTAGTTGCAGACAGTTGGTCTTCACCTGCAGATTCATCACAAGTAGACGATGGTTCAGTTAAATGTCTATCATCATTGGATGAACTCTGTTGGTTATTGCTTACGTCATCACAACTTTCGCATGAAGGCAATCCGAAATTAAAGAATTGGCTAATAGGCGTTTTATTCCCATTGCTGTTGCTTCTTAATGCATCAGGTTGTTTGGTCTCCAAATTTACCAAGGGTGTCTCATCAAAGATGACATCTCTCGATCGTATAAGCTTGAAACTATCGCTGTGCCATATACGATAGCCGTCATCATTGTCGTAGCCGATAAATATTCCCTTTTTCGCCTTTTTGTCCAATTTTTTCTTCTTTGTTTGGGAACATGTGGATAACAGTATGATCCAATTATTCTGAAGTGACTTAGTCTAGGCTTTTTATGGTGCCATAGTTCATACGGTGATTTTTTATCAACACTGGTAACGCCTGTTCTGTTTAAAATATACACCGCTGTTGAAACCATTTCAGCCCATAATCCTGTAGGAATATTGGCATGTGCATGCATTAAACTTCGTGCCATTTCCACAACTGTCCTGTTTTCCCTTTCTGTAGGATTCTGCTGTGGAGTGTATTGCATCGTTAGCCGCTGCTTAATGCCTTCCTTCCTGAGAATCTCATGTACTTTGCCGTTGTCAAACTCGCCGCCATTGTCGCTTAGCAATACCTGCATTGTGATGCCGGCTGCTTTCACTTCAGACAGCATGAGCGACAGCTTCGCATGTACTTCAGCTTTCTCTCTCATAAAATAAACAAATCTGTACCTTGTATAGTCATCTTTGAACAAGACAAAATATCGAAACTTCGAAATGGAGTACGGGAAGGGGCCACAGACATCAGCGTATACCAATTCTCCAGCGTGTGTTGCTTTCTCTCTGGTTCCAAATTTCAGTCTGTGAGATTTACCATATATGCAACCTTCACATAGTTCATTGGTTACTTCCGCTTTAATGTTGAACTCCCTTTCAATCAACTTCTTCACATGTCTCTTATTTTGGTGTCCGAATCTTTCATGATATAGTTGTAACAGATTTGTAGTTGTACACAACTGGTTCACTTGCACAGTTGGTTTCAGACATCTCATTTTAAGTTTAAATAATCCTCCAAACTTTTCACGAGTGCCAATGACTTTTATTTGTCCATCTACTTTCAGAGTACATTTCAGTGTAGTGGATTCGAAAAAACTTTTATCCGATCTATCATGGGTGGCAAGGACTGAGTATAAGTTTCTGCTAATGTTGGGTACATACCATACATCTTTCAACAGAATCGGCTCTAATTTGCCGTTCACATCAGCCTCCGCAAGGATATTACCAGTGCCCAGGGCTTCTATACATTGGCCATTCGCGCCGGTCACTGTGTGCTGGCTTTTGAAGTAGGTAAAGCTTTGAAACAAATCTCCTCTATTGGTAACATGGCTGGTTGCTCCATTGTCAACGTACCAGTTTTCAACATCTTTAGTTTCGCCAAAACCTTCTGCCAAATGTAATGTCAGGACTGTCAGATTCATGTTCACAGTGTTTGATTCCTTAGGTGGTCTGCCATCCTGAATCCACTTTTTACAATTTCTGACCCTATGGCCCTTTTCTTTGCAATAATTGCACTTTAGCTCCTTAGTAAAATTCCTTTTCTTATTCTTCTCCATCTTTGCGTATAATGCTTCTGCAGCGCTTGTTTCTCCGTCTTTGAAAGTCTCATCATTCTGACGCAAAACTCTTTCATGTGCGCATAACTGACTAGTTAGGTTTTCAATTGAACGTTCCTTTTTAGAAATCAACAGCCAACTAGACTTAAATCCAAGATATTCTGAGGGTAAAGTGTCTAGAATTTTGCATATTAAAAGGATATCTGGTAATTTTGCTTCGCTTTGTAGCTCTAAACACAAATCACTCCAAATATTCTTTAAAATTGACACATGAGTTATAATGTCGTGATTAGGGCATGCAATTCCGGAGTTCCGGAATTCCGTAACTCCGGAATTCCGTGACAATTTTACTGATTTTTCAATTCCGGAATTGAGAGGAGTAATATCGGAATTCCGGTATTCATCATTTTTTGATATTATTAAATAATACCTGCATTACATTCCATTATTTGGCTTGTGAGTTATCGTAATGTTGCTTGTGCCATAATGCAACGCTATTACGGCTAAATTTAATTAAACTAGACGAACAGAACAGCTCTATGAGTTGAGACAACTTGCGAAGTCGTATAGAACTCTAAAAGTTGACTCCCCAAGTCGTAACGGTCCGGAAATATCGCCGCAGCGAGCTTGTTCCACAAAACAGTTGTTCGCGGTAGGAAGTTTCGTGAAAATCGCACAGTGGATGACCGCCAACCATCAAGGTGACAATGGTAGGACAGTCGATTGCGAGTGGTTCTGTGGAGAAATTCAGCTGTGGGCAATGTCCAGAACAACTCCTTAAAACACTCCCCGTGATAAATGCGGTAGAGAATGCAAAGAGACCCTACATCTCTCCGCAAAGATAAATAATCGAGCCGACTAGAGAGCACCTGATCGTCAACAATTTCGAGCCGCCCTTCTTTGTATAAGGTCAATTGAAGGAGTTGACTGGGGTGCTCTAGCCCAGAGATGGGAACAGTATTCGAGATGTGGCCAAACCTGAGCCTTGTAGAGTTGTAGGCGATGGTTTGGCGTAAAATACTGACCCTCTCTATCGAGCACACCCAGCTTTTGCGAAGCTAATTTAGCTTTACCTCCAAATGATCGCGAAACTAAACTTCGCTCGAAATGCTGACACCCAGGATTTTAATAGACGGCTTGGTAACAAGGGGAGCGCCTTCGAAGTGAATATCCTCGATGAATGGAGATTTTTTAGCGGTAAACGCGCCAACCTGTGTCTTCGAGGGGTTGAATCGGACTAGATTTAGCCGACCCCAATTCGAAACTAAGTATGTTTTCGATATCAGACACAAGCTTGTTTTGGTTCTCATTAACGTTTTCCACCGCGAAAGAAAAATGAGAAAGCGGAACGTACTTTTTTTCGATAAATTCAGATTTTTTAGCGGTAAACGCGCCAACCTGTGTCTTCGAGGGGTTGAATCGGACTAGATTTAGCCGACCCCAATTCGAAACTAAGTATGTTTTCGATATCAGACACAAGCTTGTTTTGGTTCTCATTAACGTTTTCCACCGCGAAAGAAAAATGAGAAAGCGGAACGTACTTTTTTAAATAAAATAGGTTTTTGTTTCCACCAACAGCGTTTTTAAAATTGTGTTTACTCCGCTCCGTTTTCGAGGTAGGAGCGAGCTCATTTCTACTCTTTCTACACACTCGGCTCTTTCCGTCCGACTTTTTGTTGGTGGAAATACAACTTTCCGTAATAGCATCTTTTATCGTCTTTAGAACTTCACAATAGCAGTTCTATAAAGAATTAGATCTCTCGACTAATTTTCTAATGTACGCGATGGCGAGTATCTGACAGAAGCTTACAAATATTTTTTGTGTTCTGCTAACCAGTGTGGAGAATGAAAGTGTTTTTCTGTGCTGGCCAAATAAGTAACCAAGTATAAAGTTCATTCTCTGGCAAAATGTAATTATACAAGAACAATGAGTTAGTTAAGTCTTGCCTTAATTTAACGGCTTAAAATGACAATAATAAGGGATATAAATTACCAAACATGTTCAAATTCTTAGTGAATATTTAGAAGTAAACAACTGCCTCTTCTTTTAATTTAAAGAAATTCTAAAATTACCAGTTCCGGAACTAGCTCCGGAATTCCGGAGTTAGACCTCCAGTATCGAAAGTCAGTTCCGGAATTGAGAACCTTCCGATATTGCATGCCCTAGTCGTGATCTTTGTCCTTTTGATAGCTGAAGAATTTTAGGCATAAGTCGTATGTTTTATCTACACAACAGCCTCCATAAATACGCTCTAATTCATTCCACAGTTCTTTTGCAGATTCAAAACGCAAAAATTGTTGTAAGATATTATCGGACATATTTGTCGTAAGTAATATTAAAATTGCACTGTTCAATGTTTCAAAACTTTGAAGATCTTTTACAAAATCAGCCTTTTCTGTAGCTGTAGCTGTTGGCGCCATGGTTGGTTTGGTTTTCTTACCATCAAGAATTTCCAGACATCCCGGCATTGCCTTGAGCACTATTTGAATTTTATATCTCCAAATTTTATAATTTTTAGGATCTAAGTTTCCTATTTGAACTTTTGCAGCACTTACTATTGCTTTTTCCATGATATCTGCTACCACTTTAAGAAATAACACAATTATACCCTTTCCACTATATTTAACGACATTTGACAGGTTGACGTTAGTGACGTTCAGCAGTATCTCGAATGTAATGCCATCCGATTGTAAGCGATTTCGCGATTTTTCGATTTTTCAAATTACTTTATTTTACACATTTGGATCCTTACATCAACTTACATTATCTTTTTATTACTGTTTCTTTCTTTATCTATGTTAAGAGAATTAGCCTATAGCTTAATATTATAAAATTATAGTTAGCTTAAGTATTATTTAAAATACATAATTTATCGTGACATATTCGCGGGTTATAGCTAATCTAAAAAATCATATTACATTTTATAAACGTATTATGAAGAGTTCAGGTTTATTCATAGCATTTATTTCTACCGATTATTTGTAATTTGTTTCATAATGGTGGTAATCGTTATGAGTGTCCATCACTAAGTAACCATGGTAACTGAAAAAAACATGAATACGTCTATGAAATACAATATTATTTGTTTGAAAAATAAGCAGAAGTATTACGAAACTTCATGGACGTGAACTGTCAAAAAGCTAAACTTACGCTGGAAGGGGTATAGTAAGGTAAAACGTGTATATTATACGACAATAGTTTTATATCAAAGGTGACAATAACAAACTGTTGCTAAGAAACACAGAGAATTATCAAAAAGAAGTTCAATGTAAATTGCGACCTTCTTAACAATTCTTTAATTTCGGATTGCCTTCATGCGAAAGTTGTGATGACGTAAGCAATAACCAACAGAGTTCATCCAATGATGATAGACATTTAACTGAACCATCGTCTACTTGTGATGAATCTGCAGGTGAAGACCAACTGTCTGCAACTAATTCATTAGAGGCAGAGGTAGAGCATGATGTTTATGCGCCACCAAACGAACCAGAAGAGGACGACGTAATAGAATCAGATAAAGATGGACAAGCAACAGAACAGCGTGTTAACTCACCACTGTCTGAATCTGAAATTGAGGCCGAAGGCAGGATGACGTTGCGAGATCGCTCAAATCTAAAGCCTCCAGCTCGATACAAAGATTTTGTCTGTAACGTTTGTTTCAATGTTAATTCGGTTTGCGACAGCCCCTTGTAGAACCCAATACATTCAAAGAAGCAATGATGTCAATGGATCGTGATGAATGGCGCAAAGCAATGGACAATGAGATCAATTCACTGAATGAAAATGAAACATGGAAAATGGTAGACTTACCCAAAGGAAGAAAAGCTATTCCATGTAAATGGATCTATCGTTTCAAAACCAACCCGGATGGATCTATTGATAAATACAAAGCTCGTCTTGTTATCAAAGGCTACTCGCAGAAGAAAGGTATAGACTACTACGAGACATTTAGTCCAGTTGCAAAGACTAGCACTATAAGAGCCGTACTCAGCATTGCTGCACAGGAAAATCTTTCACTTTCCCAGTTCGATGTCTCAACCGCATTTTTGTACGGGACATTAAAAGAAGAGATTTATATGAAACCTCCTGAGGGATACTCAGACAATAATGGAAAGGTTTGCAAGCTTACTCGGAGTCTCTATGGGCTAAAACAAGCTCCGCGTTGCTGGAACACCACAATAACTGAGCATATTCTAAAACTTGGCTTCAATCAAAGTGACAGCGATCCCTGCTTGTTCAAACGAGAACAGGGAAAACACAAGCTGATACTAGCTTTATATGTCGATGACGGTCTTATTGCCTCTACAAGTTTAGAAGAAACGGAAAAGTTTTTAAATGAGATGAAGCAACGTTTTAAAATAACGACAAAACCATGTACCTATTTTCTTGGAATAGAAATAGAACGGAAAGCAGATGGGTCGATTAGAATTGATCAGAAAGGTTACGCAAAACAATTATTAGAACGATTTGGCACGCAGGACTGCAAAGCAGCTGCAACACCAATTGTAAAGGATGCTGTGCCACTCGCTGACATCAATGAAGCCCATGTTTTTCCTTACCGTCAAGCTGTTGGAGCACTCTCTTACCTGATGGTAGGCACAAGACCGGACATTGCGTTCGCTGTCGGAATGGTGTCACGAAAACTTGATAATCCAACACCTGAAGACGTAGTAAGAGTCAAGCGAATCCTACGCTATATTAAAGGCACCGTTAATTACGCTATTGTATATAAGCCTTCCACTGCACTAAAAGGTATAAAGTGCTACAGTGACGCTGACCATGGAGGTGATTGCTCCACTGGACGCTCAACCAGCGGCATGATTTGCCTTTATGCCAACGGTGCCATAGCATGGCAAAGCAAACGACAGCAGACTGTCGCAATATCGTCTACAGAGGCTGAAATTGTCGCGGCTAGTGAGGCTGCAAGGGAAGTCATTTGGATAACCCGAATAATTAGCTTTATGCAGACTGGAATAGAAAGGAAAATCCCTCAGCTATTTCTGGATAGTGAATCTGCATTAAGATTGGCTCATGATCCACCATTCGAGACGCATCAAAGAACCAAGCATATTAAGCTGAGACATTTTTTCATCAGACAATGCGTTCTGGAAAATGAGCTGGTTGTAGAGAAAGTTTCTACGAAGCTTCAACTAGCGGATTTCCTCACAAAACCACTATTTAAGCCACAGCTCCAAGATCTCTGTAAATTAGCTGGAGCCTCTGTATCTGATGCAGCATAGCACAACAGTTGCAGAAAACAGGAGAGTGGATGTTAAGAAGGTCGCAATTTACATTGAACTTCTTTTTGATAATTCTCTGTGTTTCTTAGCAACAGTTTGTTATTGTCACCTTTGATATAAAACTATTTGTCGTTTAATATACACGTTTTACCTTACTAATTGTGTTATTTCTTAAAGAAATGAAAATAAACATTTTAACACCACACTACATAAAACCAAAGAGTATTTTTTTGTTTTGCAAGTCTATGTCTATTGGTTAGATTTTTTTGTACTGGCAGTTCTGCAGTACAAAGCAAAGCTAGTTGTGTCAAGAATTACTGCGTTTTTTACGAAAAATAATCTAAAATTTTTGTTATAAAATGTATAGTGCATTGGTAACGTAAAGTGAAATATGTATGATATATAAAATAATAATTGTTCATGCTAACGACAATTTAACCGACGTGCTCGATAATAAAAATTTATATGTCAAAAAGACTAAGTAGTCTAAGGGACGATAAATTTTCATTTTTAATCTTAATTTGGTAGCATATTTTCATCACAAGTTTATATTATTTTATGACTTCAAAGTCTATTATTTGGTTGTCACAAAGTTTCATTGTTCAATGATACTTTGGGTGTGTGATCCAAATAGCCACATCTGGCGAGTGTCTCGTATCACTTCCCTTTCTTTCTCACTAATTGGCAAGCTATTTAATGTTGAACATTTAACTACTCTATAAATGTACTAATTTACTGATCTTGATTATACTAGCAGTACATAATTTGAGATTATTTTTAATTAAACATCTGTTCTTTTTAAATTTCGACTAAGACAAATTTCGTATGTTTCAGTGATTCTAAACAATAAATGTATATATTTGTTAGTGGTGTATTGTTATGCGGACAATTTGCTTAGTGTTGTGATGTTTGTATCAAGTAATTTTAATATTGCTGTAAGTAGTGTTACAAATAAGTGAGTGTCAAGTAAAATGGCTAAGAAATCTGATAATACCGGCGGCAAGCTCGTGACTGTCTCTGTCGTCGGCTTATCTGGTAAGTAAAATTGTATAAAAACTCCTTAGATGTTCCCCTACATCCCTGTGAAACTCTTATAGGTTAATGATGCAAGATGAATGTGTATTCCTTTTATCTCTTTAATCTTCTGTAACACTTTTATATTCCTACCAAGTTTTGTATTGCTATTTGCCTATAGTGTAATTCATTATCCATTTAATCATGAGTGATGATGACAAGGCATTATGTTCTCATATACTTACTTACTTTTTTTAAGATATTAGAATTTATGTTATAAAGAGTGTTTTAGGGGGCTTTCATTCATTGAACATACTGTATGTATTATACTATTTACTTTAAGAGTAAAGTAATGTATAACTCCACACATGAAATTGTATCAGGGCTACAATGATTCTGATTATGATTGTATATTAACCCTAGATAGCTAACGTTCGTCAAAATGACGAACATGCCATAATTATCTTTACTTATCTTTCTAATGTTTTTACCTACACGTTTGCCAATTTAAACCAACTAAGTGAACGCCGAGGTGCATCTAAAGCTGCAGATTGTGTTCCTATAAGATGAGGCGTATGGCAAAGAATAATTGTAACAGTTGCAAAACTCCCATTTGTGGTGAACATACAGTTGATTTAGTCCAACTTGTGCCAAAAATATCTAAATATTTTATATTTATTTAATGTTTATAAACCTTAAACTTAATTATTTAAGAAGAAAAAAAAATAATTCCCATAATTTAGTCATTATAATATTTAGAGTGCCTTTTTCATTAAAAAAAATATGGGTCATTAAAAAAATGTGATTTAATACTTAAGAGTTACATAACATTTACTTTTGTATAAATTATTTTTAATTTATACCCTATATTTCCCCTCAGTTTAATAATCTTAATGGAAATATAGTTTTAAGTACATAAAAAACTCATTTTAAAAAATGGTCGTCAAAAAGTCGAATGGTTAGCTTTTCATAGCAGTTTAGGAAGGTTAGCTAACTAGGGTTAAATTCACATTAGACAATGATAAACAATGTTTACAAACGATAATTAAATCAATTACAATCACTTGCTAGAACAACATCATTAACCTTTGTTATATTTTAGAATCCACAATACTGTTTTCGATGTCTGAATAGGCACTTGTCATCAAAAAAATTTAAACACCTTGCAAGTTTATCTACTGAAGTATTATCAGAAAATGTCTATATTTAGGAATTGTTACATGTTACATTTTGTTTAATAGGGAATATTATGAGGTTTTCAAATAGTAATGTTAAGTAAATAATGTTAAAAGTTTCAGATTTTTTTGATGAGAAGTGTACTATAACAATTACTTACTAAGAATATAAGTTATTACAAAATGTATTCTCTGTTTAATTGAGTATTTAAACCAAGATAAATCTCATCATATTTGCCTGAGAGGCGAGAGGATGCCTATTGCTGGATCCTGCATGGAATTGAGCCTTCCTCATCTATCAGTTGAGTTTGTTTCATTACACAAATGTTAGATAATGTCTTTGCATACAGTAATTTGTTAATTAGTACTTTGTGTTTCCTTTTTCATCTAGATTGTTGGATTTTATTCTTAAGCTTACTAAATAATTAAGATTAAGAGTAACATCAACATAATATACTATATAGACATAACCAAATAGACAAACAAACAAAGTATAGCAATCATTTTTTACTCATGTATTTCTGAGATAAATCATAGATCACTCACCAAAAAGAAATAACACTAGGTATAGCTAAAATGTGGCAAGCAGTTAACAATACAGATTTTATGAATCATAATAACATGCTTTCTTCCTCCTGATAAAAATAAAAATAAATAATAGTAAATAAGATTTTATCTCTGCTTTGTTTATATATTTTATCTCTGCTTTGTTTATATATTTTATCTTATTTGACAGATAATGTAGGTATAGAAAGTATGCGCATATTACTATATACCAGTGGCGAAGGGTGGATTTTTATAAAAGGGAAGCCGAAGATTCCGTGGACTTTTGTTCTACTTTATATTACTATTATTCTGTAGTTCATAGGTATTCGTGAGAAAATGTTTCGATTTTACCTAGTTGTCCCGAACTCATAAACTTAAAATACGAAAATGTTTCTCTGTTTGGAAGACTTCTTTGATCAATTAGATTAATTGTTTATATTGCTATATCCTAAATGATTCTACATACCTACTTACTTACTTTTAGAATCTGAGAATACTGTCTGTAAGCCACTTACTTATACGTATCGAAATGAGATAATTGTATTAAAATGTTTCGTAAATCCACAGCGCCGGCGTTTCTTATATTTATAATTCAATTTCGAGAATGATGTTTTATCGCACATCACATAATAGGATAGTCAATATAATATAACACTATTAACCTGTCCCTTATAACAACAAACTATTAAATTTGCTGAAAACAATACAAACAAGTACTTACAAAAATATTCCATAGGATCCCAACGCACTACGACAAAAATAAAGTCAACCAATGCACAACACATAATACACAATCATAAATAATTAAACATACAAATTTTACTACTTTAAACAAGAAAGCGAATTTTATAACCTATTTGCAGAAAATAAATACAAATATCTGTTTTTTCTTCAAATGGTCCTATCGTTTACCGATGATTCTGCCAAAGTCAAGACGCAAGCCGTATAAAAATATAAAAACAAATAAATATAATTAAAAACTAAAAATTCAGAAGAAAGGCTGATTTCTATCAGATTTAAATAATTGATAAAAACAAAGGAATGTCAATGGCAAATTAAGTACTTAACGTGAAATGAAATGAAACTTCGTTACAATTGGTCGGTCCACTGGTTGCAATAGTGCTTTCTCGCTCTCGCAATGTTGTAGTTGTATCTTTTATCCTTGTCATAAGCCGATGGCCACCGGCTTATATGGTACCTTAGATCGACGAATACAAAGTGTCACGTGACCGTACGATTTCCGTACAGTCTGTTGTACTGGATTCCTAATTTCGCGACCGGCTTACTGCGCTCCGCGCATGCGCGCTTTAAGTACTCTCTGACTGAACCATAACAAGTTGTTAGTTGACAACCTTTAATTACAAGATGGCGTTATGAGTACGTAAATAATTATATTGAAAATTATTATTACTGTAATTATTATTGCGATTTACGTAAGAGAATACTTTTTTGTTTTATATTATTTTGTATTGAGTGGATGTTGCGTCATTGATTTATAATTGATTAATAGACAATGCTAAGCGGTTTTTGCAAAGGTAAGCCGGTAGGAATCGAGTTATATGGACACTTCGCCACTACTATATACACATAACATTCACACAACACAATCTAATCTCAGCTTATATACTATGTAGGTATTAGACAATAATCATCATCATATCAGCCAATCGACGTCCACTGCTGGACATAGGCCTCCTCCAAGTATTGCCACCTTGTGTGGTCATTGTCTTATTAGACAATGGTTAAACATAATTTTATAATTTCCCATAAGTCCAAACAACCTGTCCAAGGTTCATGCATATAAAGATTTTTATTGAGGAGGAATCAAACTGGGTGTAGTAGACTTGTACTATAACCGTTATGCTACAGACATTGTTTTTACGATACATTTTGCCTATTCTATAGATTATGCTTTCCGGTTGTCAGAATTAAATTAAGTGCTCAAAAACGCCCAAAATGGATCACAACTGGCATTAGAAAATGTTGCAAGCGCAAGAGGGAACTTCTTTGGCACTACCGGAATCAACGGTGTGACAAAAGTAAAAAAGATTTCAATATGTTATCCTCAAGGCTTAATCGAATAATAAAACTTACGAAAAAAGCGCAAAACGATCACTAAATATACACATCTAGGAATAAAAGTAAAGCTACATAGACAATAATAAATAAATCAAAGCAAAATTTTCCTAAATCTGAAATATCTCATATTAATATTGGAGAGTCGGTTGGTATTAATGACCCATTACAGATAGCTAACTCATTTAACGATTTTTTCATTGACCAGTGCGACACTATCAATATTGGCAGCAACGCGAGCTGTCCTATTAACATATCTAATTAATTGTTTATGCGTCCAACAACGCCAAAAGAAATACGTTCAATAATATTAGGCCTAAGAAATTGTCACAGTACCGGATGTGACGGTATTTCTACATTGATACTGAAACAAGTCTCAACCACTATATGTAGCGTACTGAGTCATGTTATAAACCTGTGCATTGTTCATGGTGTTTTTCCAGACTAACTAAAATTGACAGTGGTGAAGCCCATGTTTAAAAAAGACAACCCACACTTGATGAGTTGTTATCGACCAATTGCTCTGATACCAACCTTAGGAAAAATATTTGAAAGGGTAATTTATGATAGGATTTATGACTTTTTTGAGAAACATCATTTATTTGCAAAGGAACAAATCGGTTTTAGAAGGAACAAGAATATTAATATTGCCATTTACACATTTCTGCAAGAGGTTACAAAGAGTGTCAACAACAAAATTCCAATATGTGCACTCTACATGGACCTTACAAAGGCATTTGATTGTGTCAACCATAAGACACTATTAATGAAACTTAATGCATATGGAGTGAGAGGAAATGTCTTGAATCTACTTGAATCATATCTTACAGCCAGACAACAGTGCACCCAAATAACACGTCTATGTCCAAAAACAAAAAAAGAAGTCCACTATGAGTCAGAGTATAGATGCGTTAACGTAGGAATACCCCAAGGTACAGTGCTCGGTCCATTATTGTTTAATATATATATATTAATGACTTCCCAGGGATAACGAACCATCCTACAATTCTATTCGCAGATGACAGCACGATTGTATTTACGGCCAGAAATAAACAAACTCTCGAATCTGACATGAATAATACTTTGATTGACGTAATACAATGGTTGACATCAAATAATTTGAAATTAAATTTAGATAAGACACAATTAATGACATTTAGAAATAGAGTTCCACTAGTAGATAACATTGACATTAGGTATAATGGTAACATAATTAAACAGGTATGAACGACAAAATTTTTAGGTCTGGATATAGACGACTGCTTGGATTGGAGGGTTCATACTGGAAACCTCTGCTCGAAATTGAGCAGTCAGTCATATGCGTTATACAGGCTTGCAAGAGAGGTAAACCAGAGCGCGGTACTCACGGCTTATCGTGGTAATGTTGAGACAATATTGCGCTATGGAATCATATTTTGGGGTAACTGTACGGAAAAATTCACTGTATTCAAAGCGCAGAAAAAATGTGTAAGAGCAATGTGTAAGCTCCAAAGTACAGACAGCTGCAGGCCTTACTTTAGGGATCTTAAAATATTAACTCTCTCTTGCCTATATACATATATATATAGGCAAGAGAGAGTTAATATTTTAAGACAGAGAAAATTGCAAGACTTGTTGCTCAGGCCAATATTAGTACAGCAAATTTATCTGTCATTGTAGGAGGCCTGTTCTGATTTCTGCAATGGGGGCGTCATTGGGCTGTTATTGTGATGATGATAAATGAATTAATTTGAAAAAAAAAAAGAAATGTATGTATTATACATATAGATCCATTCTTTAAAGTCTCGTGAGATAGGAGGTATGTGATTATAGGATAATAAAAGACACATGTTTTCTTTCAAATGAATGAAGTTACTATAATGAATTTGATGTAATAGTTAAACATGTGTTGTTGTACCTCCTAGAGATAAATTCAGTTTTTTATTATTTGAATAGACTTATATAATATAGACGTCAAAAATAAAATGATTGTTCTTATAATAAATATTATTTAAAAAAACTATATGTCTGTTTGTTTACTTAGTTTAAATGAATACTAAAATTAAAACAATGAAACTTAATAAGTGCATTATAATTAATTAATGCACTTATGCACCTGCATTATAATTAATTAACGCTCGTTTTATATGTTTACTTATCACACATTCACATAATGCATCCTAATCTCAAGGTGACACAAGATCTTGTTCAAAACATAGATAATATTCCTCACACACGTGTGGTGACGGAGTATGAATACAATATATCACTACCCCATCTCATCCCATGGGTGTCGTAGGAACCGACTAAGGTACTATCCGATAATATTATCTTTACGACATAAAAAGAAGGAAAACTTGCAATTAAACCCTATACCAATCCGTCTGGCCGGCGTGGTATTAGTTGGCCAAGTATCCGTCCATTACAGAAGGATGTTCGTCCCTGCAGTGGGACATTAATGGGCTGGTATGATGAGAAAGCCAATGTAGACCTAAAATAAATTGTTTGTTCTACAACATAATGTTCCGGTTTGAAATGATAAGTCTCGAGAGTAGAAGGTGGTTGACTGACATGTACACCCTACACAAAATAGTAAATGGCATATCTGATGGAGAACTTGTAGGCCTGCTGAATTTCAAGATACCGACACGATCCGTACGCATTCCACAACTATTTTCAATACCTAATTGCAACAATAACGTATCACAAAATAATCCAATTTGCCGGATGTGCAGACAATATAACACCATTTGTTCTAAGGTCGACATATGCCATTCCCAATTTAATGTGTTTAAAGCTCAATTACTGAATGAGTTCTTGTAATAATAATATCTTCAAAATTTGTCACCTTTTTTGTGTTTTTTCTTCTTTTTGTAATTCGCTATCTTGATAACTGTAAATGTATTTTGTTGTTTGTAAGTATTTCAATATTTTAAGTAATAAAATAACTTGTACCTAACCCTATAAAAGCAATATAAATGAATGTCGTGTACAATTATAATTGGAGTTCAGATCTGTGTAATGTATATTGATAAGCTATGTATGTGTGTTGTGATCTTTTCTCTGTTATTGTACCTTAATAAATAAAATAAAATAAAACATATATACATAGAAAACATCAGAACCAAATCCACTAGTCCTGTTCAAGCACACAAATGTTTAACTTGTGTGGCCTCTTCCTTGACTGATGCAATATGAGAGGTTGCCTCATTGAGATACAAAATGCAAGCCTTACGAGCATGAATGTTTGATACAATCTAACACAGAAATTACTGCACTTGATTTCATAAAATTCTATAATGATAGTCTAAATTTTAGAGATACTACTTATGTGTCACTATAAAGTTTGGTTCACACAGGTGGGCAGCTATTCAGCGGCGACTCGCTAGCAATTTAGAGATTTTGTGTCTATAGCGATTTTAGTATTCCTTGCGTAAAAGTCTAAGTCTAAGTATACCAGTGTCTGTTGTATATTTAATTCCACAGTCACAAATGACGTAGAACATTTTCGTAAGCACATCATTTTAAAATCATACTCGTTCTTAAATATCTAAAAATCGAAGACGATGCTGACATATATCGATTATACCTACATATTCGCAATCATCGGAATAGTAGGATAATAAATTGGTACTAAACTCACAATTATCTTATCTTCTGCTCTTCTTTATAGGGGACCTTCCAGGATGTACTTCGATCCCATTGGATATACTAACACTGATATTGACGTTGTCAGCGATCTAATTAGCTGCAATGAAGACCGAGCTTAACAAACAAGCTACGGTTTTTCGTGAATACCCAAATCCACTAGTACATGGTTCCATGTATAATCTAGCTGCAGAATAAATTTAAAAAGCTAAATAACTACTTGAGACATAATATTCAGGCTTGCGCTGCAATAGTGGCATGTGGGTTGACGATATAGTACTGGACCCTTAGCTATTTACAGAGATTGCTACTCTAATATTAAATAGTTGAGAGCTAGGGCTAGATTTTTTTGGTATATTTAGTTTTTGCTTACTAGAATTTATACGTGATGTTTAAAAAGTACTGACTAAAACATCTCAAAAGCGGTGAAATGAGGGGGCATTGCACCGCTTTTGAGATGTTTTCGTAAGTAGGTAATCATATAACATCTTTGGAAATACACAACCTTACCTTATTAAGGTTGTGTATTTCCAAAGATGTTATATTTTTTTAATCATTGTATTTACATACCAAAACTTGTGGAATATATCGTGAAAATAACCAATATCATATTATATTTTAAAATCTTATGCGGTGACGAAATATGAATACATAGTGTCACTAGCTCACTACTTTTTCTTATCCCATTAAGAGTATGGTAAGGCCGACAAAAGGAAAGAAACTTGTCATAAAGCCGTTGATTAGCCAAGCTCACAAATCTTGATGAGTTCTTCATTATTCATTTATTTAACATCAAGACCCTGTTTTTTTTTCGTGATGAGGAGAAATAACTAGTACTTCATTGTTTCATTTAAAAAAACCACAAACCACGTGTCACTTACGTAAGGTTCGACCAAATTCACCCGCTTATAGAGATGCTTTACCTTCGGTCCTTCTGCGGTGATATTGTCACGGACATCTCTAGGATAGTACCAAAAAGTTCTGTACCTATGTATTGGCAGAATTTCAAAAGGTGATGGCATTATTTTGTTTATTTGTCCATCACTACATGGCTTAGGAAAATCAATGCAGTTTTAATTTATCTTTTCATACTTAATCGCATGGACAAGGTCCCTGTAAAATGGAAAGGTCTTTCATAAAACACAGGTACAGGTATACAACCTGCCTAAACGTAGACGTACGACATTGGCTTCACCCCTGGTGTAAATGTGCTATAAATACAGTAATAAAAGGGTGCAAGCGAGCGCGTTCGACTGAAGACCATAGCATAGCAGGTACAATTCTCGCGTACCTACTTACTATTTATTTTAAGCTTAACTCGTGTTTTTAAAACCAATTGGCTGAACAATTAAAGTTTGCTTACCTTTTATTTATTTACAGTTTTGTATACTATATGTGTTGCTGTGTCAAATTAGTAAGATTGTAGGATTCAACACACATTCTGCTAGAATAACATTCGTGCGTAAAATTGTATGTTTTCGCTAGTAAAATTTTCTGTTCTAGTAACTGAACAGAATACAAAAAGTCAATTCTGATCTTGTTGAATGGGTGTCTTAAAAGCAGTCCAAGGAAGATTCCATTAGCTTAATATTATTGAATGGAAAGGAATGCCCCAAATGTAACTAATGCCCCCAACCGCCTGATTAGCATTGTATTATTATGCCAAGTGGGTAACTTGGCATAATAATACAATGCTAATCAGGCGGTTGGGGGCATTAGTTACATTTGGGGCATTCCTTTCCATTCAATAATATTAAGCTAATGGAATCTTCCTTGGACTGCTTTTAAGACACCCATTCAACACTCACCCATTCACAACTTCCATCTGTCACTCGATAAGAGACGAGTTACTCTCCGTGTGGTGACGGAGTAAGAATACAATATGTCCCCACCCCATCTCATCCCATGGGTGTCGTAAACACCGACTAACGATCCGTGAATATTATCTTTACGAAATGAAAAGAAGGAAAACTTGAATTTAAAACCAATCCGTCTGGCCAGCGTGGTATTAGTAGGCCCATTATCCCTCCGTCATGGAAAGAGGCCCGTCCCTGCAGTGGGACATTCATAACAGCCCATTAATGTCCCACTGTAGGGACGGGACTCCTCCCGTGACGGAGGGATACTTGGCCTACTAATACAGTAAAATACAGTGGGACTAGGGCATGCAATACCGGTTTACCGGTTTTGATTTTTACCGGTAAACCGTACATTTTGGCTGCCGGTAAATTACCGGTATTGAAAACCAAAACCGGTATTTTACCGTTTTGATTGTGTGAATTAATATTCGCTATTATTAATAATTTTGGCTCTGTATGTCTGTGCACTAAAAGGTATAACAATTTAATCCAATAGACACATCGTAAATGAAACTCCTAGACGACTGATGATTACCGGGGCATGCAGTACCAGTTTACCTGTATTGGTTTATATTGACAAACCGTCAATTTTAATAAATTAATATTATTTATAACATATTGTAATGTTTTTCAAAAACAGTTTTTACCATTCAAAATTGGCGGTTTATTATCCTCTGTTTTCACAGTCAGAGTAAAAAAAAGCATTGTAAGTGTGATATTTCATTTAGTGCGGAAGATATTGTATCTATTAAAATTTTTTTAAGTGCTTTGATCTTTCCAAAAACACACTGGAAATTATTTGTAGACGTGATGCAACGTTGTTGTCTATTGATGCTGCATTTAATGTCACTCTAAATGCATTGAATGAGTTTAACAATCCATTGGCGCGCAGTTTGGCAGAGGCTTTGTCGAAAAGACTTAAAGAAAGAAGACTCATCGAAGCATCTCTTCTGTTATACCTGCACAATCCTGCCAAATACTTTGTGATGAATAAAGACTACGACAATGACACCTTTCCCAAACCATCATGCGAGGAGACTATGAAAATACTGATACTGATTCACAGACTTAAAGCCCAACCTAAATGTTGAAAGAGCAGTGAGCAGCGGGAAGATATGCACATGGTATTAGAGGAAAATGAGATTGTAGTAAAAAGCGCTACTACGAGTATCAAGGAACAAATGCAAAAAGCGGTTAATGCTACTTTAAATAGAGGAATTCCAACGGCTACCACAATGGGCCAAAGGGATATCAAACGCTTAATGCAAATTGCAATGGCTCTTTTTGACAACAACGGAAATAAATAAAAGTACATGACCACTTCAGTAGTGGCTGAACGAGCCTTTTCGGCAGCTGGCATTTTGTGCACTAACTTCCGATCTTTCCGATTTTTAGAAGCAATTTTAAACTGACTTGTTCCACGCAAGATGCCAAGCGTTAAGTTATCGCTGAGAGGATAATTAATACTCTTTTTTATGATTCAATTTTCAACTTGTTTGTAATAAGGCTGATTATTTACTGAAGATTGTTAAGACTAATTTGACTGTGATTTTTATTACGTTTAGACACGAATTACTTACTAAATACTTTATTATTATGAATATTTATTATTATGTTCATAGATCTTTTCATTATTTTAAATTTAGATAAGGTGACTATCAAAACCTAAGAAAGAGGAACAATAAATATTGTAAAAAAGAAGTGTGATGTCATTGTAAGTGCCTACAATCTGTTATGTTTTTTATACTGTAATTGTTATTGGTGTAAAACTTTTACTGAAAAAGATGTATATCATAATACGTGTAAGCAGGCAAAGGAATTAGATACCTATGTAAAAGTGATATACCTACGAGTGAGTCTGTTAAATCTTGCGTAAAGATAATAAATAAATGATAATGTACAAAAAACTATTGTTTTATTTCATTTTGTAACTACTTTGAAGTCAATTTAATAGCTAATGTTAAAATACCTTTAATACTAAGTAAATAAAGAGCTGAAAAGTCAATTTTTAAACATCACACCTAAAATTAGGCTTCTTACCGGTAATACCGGTTTACCGGTAACCAAAATGGCCGGTAATTGCAAGCCCTCTAAGTGGGACATTAATGGACTGTTATGACTCGATGAGACTCGTCCTCTTGATAGCATGTATTGAATGATCAGTATAATAGCGCTACAGACCCCTAATCCTATTGGTTTTTAGCCATCGCCGTTTCAACTCCATAGTCAAAATTCGACGTCTTCTCTCTTGTTTTTCTAGAGCGCCGAGCGTCAAAATTATTTTTATCCATTATTTTCGATTAAAAGTAAAAGAAAAGTTTTTCAATATACTTGTATCTATGGATTATTTTACCGCTAAATTTTTTAAATCTTTTTTTGGTTAACTTACGCGGCCTGGCGTACAATTTGCCCGCATAAACACAGCCGTCCTAATACTAAGCGATTGTAAACCGGCATTATGGCTATTGTTGTATTGTTATCTATACTATTTCCTGTTATCAGTATTGTGTAGGTGTTAGTTGTTTATTTTTTATAAGAGAAAGTTGATAGAATGATTTGTGAGTATCATTTTTTTTTGGTTGTACTGTGTTATGAAGTACAATTTGTACTTATATTTCGTTACATAGGAACATAATGATATCCTCATTGTGTTCTATGATAGAAACTTAATCATCATCATCATCTTCATCATATCAGGCAATCGACGTCCATTGCTGGACATAGGCCTCCTCCAAGTATTGCCTACTTAAAATATATGATAGAAACAGAATACTTTATTCAAATTTACTAACTAGATGTGGCTTCATAATTATAAAACAGTTCGAAATTGGTAACATTCTTGCTATAGTAGAAGTTCAGTAACTTAGTATTCTGGACGGCAACAATAAATTTCCGGACCTAAACAGCAGCTCGTAAATACTTTTTTTTTGTAAATACATACATATTATACATAGAAAACACCCAGACTAATGCAAACAATCATGTTCATGCACACAAATATTTTGACGGGCCCCAAGAACAAAATCTTATGGAAAAATAAGACGAAATGTATTTTATTGTATAATCGTATTCTACACACTAAACACTATACGACACCATTTTTATTTTTTTAATATTCTCTTGCATATTGAAATAACCAATCGAACATTGTCGTATCAGAAATTATACTTCCACAAACAAACATGTATATTCATGTAGGAGCATGTTCCTTGGAACCCATGCCGCGTGTGTAACGACTTAACGTCATTTACGTGTTTGTACTCGTCAAAATCAGGTGCGTTATTTATTATCGTTTGTGCATATACTATATTGTTCTACAAAAATCTAAAGATAAGATATTAAAGTTTATAATTATTCCACATGAAACATAATAATTTTAGTTTTATAATTAGCTTAATATACAATAAGACTTTATTTAGAAAAAGATGTTGATTTTTAATCAGTTATTTTAATTTTTTATTCACCTTAAGTCTATGTTCGACAAAACTGAATTCCAAGTCACTTAACGGTTGCGCCTATACGATTTTGTTTTACGAAATTTTTAAAGATAAAGATAAAGATCATTTTATTCACAAGAAATGCGGTACATAGAGCTGGTGAAGTAATAAAGTCCAACACATTCTACCATAACAATGGTGCGTGAACATAGTAAATAAAATTAAAAAAATTAAAAACATAGTACAATATTTATACTTATTCTAGATGTTATTTAACAAATTATATCATTTAATTATTTTATTGAAATTAATAACAACATGTACTTATTATATTATATTTGTTAATGTATGTATAAAATGTTAAAATGTCAATATGTTAAAGTCAAAATGGTAAAGTGTCAGATTGTAAAATGTTAATACATATAGTGCCATTATTGTATATATTATTATAACTTAAATAATTACATTGTTATTCTTACATGTCATAATTTCTAAAAAAATATCTTACATTAATTAATTACATTGTTTTCCTTGAATGTCATAAATTCATATAAGGAATAAAAACATTTGTCAGTCAACCACAGTGTTACTTTACTTTTAAATAAATTAATTGGCAATTCCTTAAAAACATTTGGTAATTTATTATAAACATCTATTGCCCTCACATAAGCATTCTTTTCATATATGTCTAAACGACACCTAGGACGATCGAGTTTATATTTATGTCTAGTATTTCTAGATATTACGTCTGAATGTAATGAAAAATATTGTGGATGACACCTGACAAAAACACAGAGCTCCCTTATGTACATGCAAGCCAGTGGCAGGATACGCAACTTTTTGAATATACAGACATTTCTTTTGAACGAGAAATGCTTTCTCTACTTCAACAGATCCTCCCCATACAATGAGACCATATGAGAGAACCGAACTTACATAGCCGTGATATGCGCTCAGAGCAGCTTCTGTCGATACGGTTTGTCGTAGCCGTTTAATAGCAAATACGAAACGTTCTAATCTACTGCAGACGGATTCTATATGCGCCTTCCAGTTGCAATGTTTATCAAATAATACTCCCAGAAATTTTGTCGTATCTACTTCTTCTATTTTATCTGCTTTAATGTTTATGTCTAATGTAATGTTTTGTCTTCTGTAATTTTGAAACTGAATTATTTGCGTTTTAGTAACATTAATTTTTAAGTTGTTATCGTTTAACCAGTTGATTGTTTTATCAAGTGTTATGTTTATGTCTCTTTCGTATGTGTCTTTGCCTTCACATTTGATAATTAGGGTTGTGTCATCGGCAAATAGGATAGTTTTATGATGCGTGATGTTTGGAAGGTCATTGATATACATAAGGAAGAGAAATGGCCCCAAAACACTTCCCTGTGGTACCCCAAATTTGTTTAATTGAAAGTCAGATCTACATGTCAATTTAGTATTATTTTCTATTTTAGTTACTTCAACGCATTGAAACCGGTTTTTTAGATAACTGCTGATCCATTTATTGGCTATACCTCTTATGCCATATTTTTCTAATTTATAAAGTAGTAAATTATGATCAACATAATCAAACGCTTTGCTCATATCCAGAAATATAGCCGTAATAGGTACCCCCTTATAGACAGTTTCTGTAATATTTTTAACTAATTCAAAGCAAGCCAATGAAGTAGAACTGTCTTTACGAAAACCGAATTGTTTCTGTTTTAATATTTTTTGACTGCTAACGAAATCATTCAGTCTACTTAGCATAACTTTTTCAAAAATCTTTGAAAATACTGGTATGAGTGTAATTGGTCGGTAGTTGTTCATGTCTCCCTCTTCTCCTTTTTTATGTAAAGGTTTAACAATGGATTGTTTAAGATCATTAGGAAAATTACCTTCTTGGAGAGACATATTTACTATGAAACTCAACGGCTCACAAATGTATTTGGCGCTTAGTTTAATTATTTTTGTGTTAATATCATCAATTCCTACAGAATTAGTATTATTGAGATTATTAATAATTTTATATATTTCCATTGGGTATGTCGGGCTTATAAATATTGTGTTAGAATTACTTATGTCCATAGTTTTATTTATATTGTCATGTTTATATTTAAAGTCGTTTGCATTAGTCAAATTAATAAAAAAAGTATTAAATAAATTGCTAATTTCATCTGTACTTGTGTATTCCTGATTATTATATAATATTTTCTGTATATATGTCTTGCTATTCTCATTTCCAGTATTTTGATTTATTATTTCCCAAACTGCTTTGCATTTGTTTTTCTGTGTATGTATGTATTTATGATTTTCTAACTGTCTCGACTTGTATATGCATTTCTTGAGTATTTTTGAGTAGCGTTGGTAGTGTTTAACATTTTGCTTTTTACCGTTGTTTAACTGTTTACCTTTTAAGTAAAGAATACGTTTGCGTATGCTACTCTTTCTAATACCTTTAGTCAACCATGTACTTTTATTTTTTTTCAATGATTTTTTAATAATATATGTTGGGAAACACAATGAAAAAAACAGTGAAAACAGACCGTGGAATTCTTGGAAAGCTTCCTGTAAGTTAGGTTTTTCATACACTTCTGAGAAAGATAAAGCAGTTATACATTTATTAAATTTGTCAATATTACTACTACTAAAGTCCCTAACCTTCTCATACCAAAATTGTATGGGTTGTTTAGTATTGGTCTCTATTGTCAAGGTTTGTCCCGTTTCATGGTCTGATAATCCTAAGTGATGAACTTCTGATTGAATTTGTTTTAAGTTACTAGCAAACTGATCAAGACAAGTGTGTTGTCTAGTAGGTGTTTTAATGTGCATTTCAATATTAAAATTTTGTAATATGTTTATAAGATCTGAGCAACTTTTATTAGGTTTAAGCGTGTCAAAGTTCCAGTCACCACATAAAATAATTTTTTTTGATCTATATGCAATTTTCAAGAGTACATCTTCTAATTTTTCCACAAATACATAAGGATTACTGGTAGGAGTCCTATATATGCAAATTATTAAGATTTTTTCATGTATTAACTCTATACCACAACATTCAAAGTTAAAGTTACAGGCAGTGCTGGGTGTAAATGTAAGTGTTTTACAGTCAACATTATTCTTGGTTAAAATACATGAACCCCCCCTTCTAGCATTACGTGAGAATGAAGCAACCATTTTATATCCTGGTATTTTGAATAAATTTTCAGTACCTTTTTTTATAAATGTCTCTGTTAAGCAAATAATGTCAATATTTTTAGATTTTTCTGAGAACTCAGATAACGCAAAAGTAATTTCTTCTATTTTATTTATTGCACCTGCTATATTTTGATGGAATAAAGTTATGTTGTGCTTATATTTAGATCCGAAAAAACTGTCGCTCCACTGATTTTTGCTGAATTAATGGTTCAACTATGTTCTTATTGCAATTAAAGTAATAGGGAATGGTACCTTTTCTGGGGGCATTGCCTTTATTAAACATTGTCTGCTTAGTGCATGTTTCATTTAAATTTTGTGGAGTCTGTTGATGTTTACAATGAAATGGAATGGTTTCCCTTTTTGCCGTACTTAAATTATGTATCCCACCTACTATTTCACATTCACAATCATACTCAATACCAATACTTATTTTAGCACAACTGTCAATTGATGATGGCCTTATCTTTGATAGTCTAAGAAACTATTTCAACCAGTATTTTTAAGGAAAAAATATGTCTTAGGTAAAGATGCAATTTTGTTCTCTGTAAAGTATTTTATCATCCGTGTTTGTTCAATCCAAAAGTATCCGATTTAATGCTTTTTTTAGTAAATGAGCATGATTTTCTTGTTTTTCAATAAACGTTTAGCTATAAATTCCACTTTGACATATACCTTCCTTTTTGCTTTCTGTTAGAAACTGGCTGTCAAAATTACAGTAACGTTTCTCCGCTACCACTTGTAGCTGAAAATATTGATGTTGTTTTATGTTTGGAGGGGCTTTATCCACTAAAAGATAGCTTAACAATAGATGAAAAAGGTGGGGATATCGGCTTAAGTCCAATGTCAAATATACAGAATCCATTCTAGCATTCGCAGACGACGCGACCTAGCGATACTTACTCGAAATCCAAAGCAGTGCCAAGAATTACTGCGAAAGGATGATAAATTCTGTATGTAGACTGATGAAGTGAAAGTGCAACCTAGCAAATGTTATTGTCTCTGTTTAGGTAGACTGGATACGACATATGCTTCATATGACCCCGGGTTTATTATAGGCGGAGAAAACGTTTAAATAATATCAGAAACCGTGCTTTTTAAATTGCTTGGTAGAAAGATATACGATAAAGATCGCTCTCTAGTACTAGAAGATGTATTTAATAATTTCATAAATGACATTGAAAAGGTAAATCAACAACCGATAAATAATGTAAAAAAGTCTGGATACACGACCACTAAAATCCATCCTAACTAATAAAAAACATCTGCACTCGCGTTACGGTTACAATTTCAGAAAAAGTTCATGACAGGTGCTCCAACTATTAAAGCAGGTTTTAGAAACACGGAAAGATAATCAGACAAAGAAATTACAAAATCTTTCATAAGCTAAGATGAGAATGATAGCTACAGAGTGCACGCAATGAACCTAGAAATGCAAAATGAATGGGCTACTCTAGGTGACTGCTGTATACTTTTAGCTTTGAATTTGCGCGCTTTAATTTATGACTGTTTAGCAGCATTACTTAAATTATACCTCAACGTCTTTCAATTGACTCTAAACGATCAAAAGATTAGAAAAGCGACGGTAAAAAACACGGAATTTAGCAAAGAAATTGTCACGACTAGACACATATTGGTAGGCTGCAAAGTGATTTTGGATAGGAGTCATTACTGCAACGTCTTGACAGAGCTCTAGCTCTATATATACGTGAGGTAGTCAGTCTATCGATTGATAGAGCTGAAAGGCAAAATATTTAATTTGTCCTGAGTTCGGCAGACGACAATACTGGTAGACACACAACCTGAGACCAGACATATTCCTCTACTAAAATTTGAAAAAGCGTGTAGTGTCTATTAAGCTCACGGTACCGTCGAAAACTAACATCCTTAAAGATCACGCAATTAAGACAAAAAATATTTTGACTTGACAAATGAGATAACCAGAAATGGCTACATAGTTCCTTTATATGCCGTTGATATAGCTGTAAGGTGTACTCCCGCTAAATCCCTCTACATCTTGTTAAAAGGATTAGGACTGCCGAGAACTCCAGTAAGCTCTCTACTATCACAAATGTCCAAAATGACATTTTTAGACTCCTACCAAAAGTGAATAGGCAGAAGTCGGAACATAGCAGATAGTGACTGCTAACGCGTTGTTAGGGGGCCTCCTTAAGCCTACATCTAGGACATATGTCCTAGACGCTATTATCCAAGGGTTCCGTCTATAACGATGGACATAATGGCACCCGTTATGTTACTTCATAAACAAATAAACCTTAGATAAAAATGTTCTGTATATCTACAAAATTATTTTATAGTAATTGTTTTTTTTATGAATCAAAACATTACAGATAATGTATTTTAAGACAGCAAAACAAGACATCAATTCCCTAAAACAAAGTCATTTATGTTAAGATATATACTATATCATTCCGAAAAACAAAGTCGTATATTAATATATGTGCTAGATCGTTACAGAGAACAAAATCTTATTGTATTATAAGAATTCATTTTATTCGAAATAATAATTAAACTCTTTTAAAAAAACATGAAAATAAAGATATTTAACACTTCATTAGCTTTTCCCAAGATTTTATGCAATAAGTTTATATTTGCGTTAGTTATAAATGATCATGCGTACACAGAATTTCAAACGCTCATACTCGAAATTGATAATATTGCAGATACGCTTTTGTTCTTGGGGCCCGTCGATTTGTATTGAGCGGGAATCGAACCCGAGACCTCTGCGTAGCAGTCATGTTAAATAACCACTACGCCACAGAGGTCGTCAAAGCGAAAGAATTAGTAGGCGAAGAAATGAGGCCTTCATAAGAGGATAATACGTAACAATACTTAGTTTAGTATCAGTCATACCACACTGACACGAATGATACAAAATAGATCGAGGTCATAATGAGTGGTTTACGATTCTACGAAGCCAACCAAGCTAAAGGGGTTAGTAAAAGCGCATTATCCAGTTTGGTATTTGAACGTTTTTGCACTCGCATCATTTTGCCCACTACTGGACATATTTCATCTTTCATCATCTTTTGCTACTACATATAATAATAGAAGTTGCGTTAATATTTTATAAAGAACCTCTTAAATAAACCGAATTTTAGAAATATTAACAATATCCTGTATGTGTATCACGCCATCATCAATGGTTTATTATTTAAAACTAATTAAAATATAACTCTCTTCCTGAACAGATAAATATCATTATTGAAAGCATCTCATAGTTCCCTAAATCTTCATTTTGTTATCCGGGTCCTAGGTAGGGGGCTGAGTAGACCCCTAACCATAGTAAGTTGTTAACTGAGCCCGCGTAATGAGTAGAGCCATAACCATAGCAAGTGGTCAACTGAGCCCGCGGGTCCAGTTGTCAGATTAGTGGGCTGAGTAACACCCTAAAAAAACGAATAGGGTCAACCGAGCCCGCGGGATCAGTTTGTTGTGGGATCAGTTGACGGGTAGGGGGTATTTTTTATCAAAACAGACTAGGTATAAAATAGATAACGTTAAAAAAGTATATGAATTTGGTCTCTATCTGGTACGTATATTTTTAAGATTGAAGATTAGAAAACTTAGAATTTAAAGTAGGTTAATATCCTGTCTATTAACCTACTTAACTGTGTTTGTTTGACGCCATTCATTCTGTCTTGTGCGACCATCATAATTTACTTGCTGTCCCACACTCGTCTCAAAAGAGATCCAGATTATTTTTATATTAATCCAAAGACGTCCAGTTTTCATCACAGCCCAGTGCACCGTCCTGGACCGTAATCTGCCGTAAGTCTGCAACCTGCATCGAGCTATCTATCCATCTTTTTCGTAGAGTAACAATAACAAATGGACATTTAAAAAAATACGTCGTCATCGTGAGATCAACGTTAGTCATTTTTCCACCATGCTAATGTTTATTTATTAGTGCATTGAATTAACGTCATTAGCAAAACAATTACATATTACGCAACTAACAATTAAAACAGGTCTCATGCTTACATTTTATTTCCTGACCCTCCTACGTTAATAACGTGACTAAGAATATCTTCGCCTAAAGCCCGATTTACACATCGACAAGTACAGTAGCGAGTTAAGTAGTAAGTTGTTGATTAAAGCGCCGATTACAGGCTTAGGCTAGTGTAATCGCCGCTTTAGTTGATTTAAATAGATCTCGAAGTATCGCGAATGAGGGGCTCTCGCGTCTCGCCAACTCAACTCGCCAAAAAATAGGATGGAGATCTATTTAAATCAACTTAATCAACAACTTACTACTTAACTCGCTACTGTACTTGTCGATGTTTAAATCGGGCTTAAGAAACTGTTTAAAAGTTTACCTTTTTTTGGTTTCGTAGAGATAACATCATTCTGTAAACTTCTTAGTTTTCGTTGACGACATCTAATCAAATACGCACCATGGTAGATTTTACAAAAACATTACACATCAGTTGTCTATTAGGTACTTATTAGCCTATGTACTAGCGAGATGACATTGTGAGGGATATTAATCTAAACACATTGTATTAAGGTACATTTTCCAGTAGTATCATAAGTAACATTAATCTACGTGCGTTTGATTCGTCGTACAATAAAAAAACTATGTAATTTTAGTGTACAAAACAAAAGGAGGTTGACATTATAAAGGTTTTATAGGTTAATTGAGTTACTGCGGTGATTTATTAGGCTTTCATATAAAATGCCTTCGCTTACACAATAAGTGTCAATAAATGAGGTTAATGATTACATTGAAGAAGTTTGTATATACTCGTAGGTAGACTTTATATCTTCTTATTTATATCTTTTTATTCTCCGTGTGGTGACGGAGTAAGAATACAGTGTGTCACCACCCCATCTCATCCCATGGGTGTCGTAAAAACCGACGAAGGAACTATATTATGTTTACGTAATAAAAAGAAGGAAAACTTGAAATTAAACCCTATACGAATCCGTTTGACCAGCGTGGTATTAGTAGGCCAAGTAATCTCTCCGTCACGGGAGGAGGCCCGTCCCGGCAGTGGGACATTAATGGGCTGTTATGATGATAATGAGACTATATCTTATGGCGTTCATTCATATAGTTGGGGAATGTTTGTTGTCTATACATTATGCGTTTATACGGAACGTAAATATTGCGTCAATTGCGTGACTTCCTAACACAGCAACGGTTAATTATCTAACTCTCTGTTCGTGTGGTGGGTTTATAACAGTCCATTAATATGCCATTACATAGGCCTCCTTTAATGGCGGAGAGAAGCTTGGCTTACTATATCGCGTTGTTGGCCAGACGAATTGGTACAACAAAATACGGAAATTTGACATCCAACACAACCCATGTCATGTGTTAGCCATCAGCGCAAGTGCCAAAACCAAATCACTTGACACGGCTGTTGTTTAAATCATCTTACGTAGATGTTACAGGCCACGGATGATGATTAGTTGTTATTATCTGTTAATTTTTATACTTATTTACCGCTTACTAGTCTCCCACCCAGCTTAAGGCAATAAATAAAAACTGCACAATAATGTTAAGGTATGAGTTACCTTCAAAAGGCACGCAAATATATTTTTAACAGGCGGGCGACACCTATGGTGTTGCCGAAGACAACACCACCACAAAACAACTTCTCACAATCAGTGAAGTGATAAGCCAAAAAAATATTTATTAACGTTTTTTTTAAGCATGGGAAACCTCATGGCATAATACTCGTACCTGTTAACATCTAAATATTAAAAGAAAAGCGTATTTACCTTGGTAGTTTTTTAATCAAACGTGTTCTCTTCGTTCCACTTTGAGTTTAACCCCTATAAAATTGTACCCGACATGGTATTGTATACTTGAATGACATAGTAAAGTAGCTGTAAATTTGGGATCCGGTCTCACTATAGCTGTATTACATTGTCCTCTTGTTAATGTATTCAATGTTCTTTTTTTTTAAGTACATGCAACATTGATGTTATATCAACTAGAAAATATAGATAGACTTTTTTGGATTGTTTTCATATACTTAAGCCCGATTTACACATCGACAAGTACAGTAGCGAGGTAAGTAGTAAGTTGTTGATTAAGTTGAGTTGACAAAAAATAGGATGGAGATCTATTCAAATCAACTTAATCAACAACTTACTACTTAACTCGCTAAGTACTGTACTTGTCGATGTGTAAATCGGGCTTTACTGTCCTGTGCTTTTTGATTGAGAATGAACAATGTACAGTTAACAAGGTCAGTTAATTTAATAAAGGACTGGTCTACATTGCGTTTTCTGGTACTATTAACCTACAACGTAATACCGTAGCTGAATGGATCCCGTTCATCACCTTCGTACCAAAATTCATCGCTTTTCAATATAAATATTTCAGACCATAGACATAGTCGTTTTCCACTTGTGCAGGGAACACGTTGTTGGTCTGGTGGTAAGCAAGACAGATTGGTACTGTACTGTTATTTAACGAAAGAATAATGAATACACATTCATTTATCTATCTTAGCCCATTTAAAAAAATACTGTGTTCTTATGTTTTTTGAGTTTTTTGTATCATCATAACAGTCAATTAATGTCCCACTGCAGGGACGGGCCTCCTCCCGTGACGGAGGGATACTTGACCTACCAATACCACTCTGAGCAAACGGATTGGTATAGGGTTTAATTTCAAATTTTCCTTTTTATTTTGTAAAGATAATTTTGGAGGATAGTCCCTTAGTCGGTTTTTACGACACCCATGGGATGAGGTTGGAGCTTTTGTATGCTAAACAGAATTATTCTTTGTCCAACAGGTACTGAAAAAGAAAAAGGGCAGCTCGGCGTCGGCAAGTCTTGCCTATGCAATAGATTCGTCCGGACTCACGCTGACGACTATAACGTAGACCATATCTGCGTATTGAGTCAGGTAAGAAAGAAAATCCATTTTTATTTGCACTGATATTCATACTTATATTCCACACACAACGAACATAACGCCACCCAGTCCCAAACTAAGCAGAGCTTTTACTATGACAACGGATAACCATATTTATAAATGTATTTGTTTTGTAAATACATACAATACATAGCAAACACCCAGATCAATGCAAATATTCCACATGCACACAAAGATTTGCATTGATCAGGAATCAAAGCCGAGACCTCTGCGTAGCAGCTATTGTTTATAGCAACGCCACAGAGATCGTCAAACATACATATTCTATAATAAACAAGAAAACAAATACCGAAATAATTGCGGTCTCGTATGCGATTTCCTTGCATGAGGCACAACAGTTTTGCGTGTTTAAATCATATACAGATCAGTAATTAATGTGATCTACAAATTATTAGCTTAGAGCTGAATGTAGTTTGTAACTACATATTAATTTCATACCTGAAAAAGCGGCTCTTTTTACGTTCGAGAAGGCTTTTTAATGAAAATACACGATTTGTCGAAGAAAATACACATCCGTGTGGTAACGGAGTAAGAATACAATATGTCACCACCCCATATCATCCCATGGGTCACGTAAAAACCGACTAAGGGACGAACGTGAATATTATCTATACGAAATAAAAAGAAGGAAAACTGATTAAACTCTATACCAATCCGTCTGGCCAGCGTGGTATTAGTAGGCCAAGTATCCCTCTGTCCCGGGAGGAGGTCCATCCTTGCAGTGGGACATTAATGGGTGTTATGATGACTTTGTCACGAGGAAACATAAGTAGTATTAATACATGCTGAAAGTAAGTATTTAGTCTCTTCACTTTCCTCCTAAAAACTTCAAAATCTTTTTGCAACCAAGTGATCAATTCCTTAAAGTATAGTTCAATGTCCATAGGTTTTTGGTTGCAGTCTGGAGTTTTATTGGTATCTTCTTTGATACTTTATTTAATCGCATCTTAAATTTAAGAATGTATGCTCTTTAAAAACTAATATGAGACCCCAGGCACGTATCAAGATATAGTGAAATATAGTGGGCGTGAATAAACCCATATATATTTTATTTCCAACGAGTAAGAAAAAATCCATAAAAATCAATTTCGGTTCCATGTTTATTAGAAACAACGCGATAATTTTCGAAATGAAATTCAGACCCCAGACAGAAAGTTTCAGTTAACAGTTGCGGTTCAATCTAACAATTTAATTCCTTTTGACGTTTTGTTTTGATCGTGCTATTGATAAAAATGTACTCGTATGAGCAAGCACTTCAAATTAATTGATGGCGCCCTTTGTAACAGTTTAATTCTAGAGACGAAAGCATAAACATACTTGAGCGATGACATAATTATATTATGGGTATTAAACTGTGAAGAATTATACTTTGTTGGCATAAACCAAAAGCCGCCCATTAAGTGTTCTATGCCACAAATAACGAGATGAAAACTTGATCTGGTTAATGCGTCAATTGATAATGTGGTCTATTTGTCGTTACTTCTATTTGGTTTAAATAGATACAAAATGGATCCGTCAGCACAGTTTTGTAATGATCATCAGTTGTCTTTTGACATAGATTAAGAGGGTTAACGTGAGACTCTAAAGAAACAGAGAACAAGACATTAATTTGTAAGATCCACAAATTATTGTCCTAAGTCTGGGTGTTCTTTGTGTCCTTTTATTGATGTTTGTAAAAATTTCCAGGCATGATCCCTAGTGCGGGAGTTGTCTTTTTAAAAAGGAAAAGAAAGAAAGAAGCATCTGAAGCAATTAGCCGAATGTTTATCTGATACACACAATATACAAACAATTTTAGTTAAAAAAGTTAAACTTTTGAAGTCCATAATAGGTACCGTCCTGAATTCGAGCATTTTCTGCGTATTTTGAGACGGTGCGCTTACTTCCTTATTCGTCTAATACCTTGTTTTTCAATAAAATACTAATAGCCTTTAGGAAGCTTGGAGGCAGTAAGCAGAATTATAAATAAATAAATATTCCTCACACATTCATAGAACGCCATCTAGTCCCAAACTAAGCAGAGCTTGTAGTATGGTTACTAGACAACGGATAAACATACTTAAAAACTTTTTTTTGTTGTAAATACATACATATGATACATAGAAACACTCAGACCAATGTAACCAATCATGTTCATGCACACAAAGATTTTCATTGAGCGGTAATCGAACCCGAGATCTCTGCGTAGCGGTCATGTTATATAACCACTACGCCATAGAGGTTGTCAAATATTAATTAGGTACGTTTCCTCACATTCGTTAGTAAAATTAGCTACGGGGACACTTTTGTAGTTTTAAGAATATTACACTTTTGCAGTTTAGAATTTTTATCATAGTACATACACTCAACATTATTCCCATGGGGGGTACGCAGAGACTACTGAGCTCCAAGTATTACGATCATTACAATCTTGCTTTTCTTCGTATACATTATATTTATTAACATAGTGTAAGCATCTTGCTACACAACGTTTTAACTGTTAAAACACTGTTATTGCTTAAATTACAAAAGTTTTACTTGTAACACGTATTACTTCGACGACCTCTGTGGCGTAGTGGTTATATAACATGACTGCTACGCAGAGGTCTCGGGTTCGATTCCCGCTCAATGCAAATCTTTGTGTGCATGAACATGATTGTTTGCATTGGTCAACAAAAGAGAGTATTTAAGTATGTTTATCCGTTGTCTAGTACTCATAGTACAAGCTCTGATTAGTTTGGGACTAGATGACGTTGTGTGAATATGTGAGGATTATTTATTTATATTTGTTGATTACTTAAAGTTTTATATCGTGTAAATTCAGCAGCTAGCAAGCAGTAAACTTATTAACTACTTTCATACTATTTAATGTACAATAAACGTTTTTTAGGTAACCCCCAGCTAGGTGGACCGACGACCTCAGAAAGATCTCTGGGTCGGACAAGATGCGGAAGGCGCAAGACCGTGTTCTATAGCCCGTGTTGGAAGAGGCCTATGTCCAACAATGGACTGCGACAGGCTAATCAATTAAATGATTGAAATGTTTTTTTTTACAGTCGGACTTCAGCGGTCGTGTCGTAAATAACGACCACTTTCTGTATTGGGGTAGCGTGCAGAAGGAGAATGATGAGCAGGAATACAGATTTGAGATCGTCGAGCAAACTGAGTTCGTGGACGACGCGTGTTTTCAACCTTTTAAAGGTATTTATGAACTTTTATGTTGGTATGAAGTGCATTTACTTTACGTGAAATTGTTTTTGTAATGTTTTGTTAGATCTTTTACTAATATGCGGGGTTTTTTTTTATAAAAGACTTGGCAATATGGTCTATTCGCGGCGATGAAAAGCGCCAAATAAGTTCAGGAATAAAGTAATTTACTCTGTCGAGGGTGATGGCGGCGAATAGCGAATATTAATCTTATGTTCTGAAGCGTTATATTTCATATTTTCATATTTATTTATTTAGCAAAACAAGTACAGCCATTAACACAATATAGGTACAGAAATTAACTTAGTATAACAGTGTTGTGTTGAACTCTGGTACCCAAGGTAAGATTAAACTTGTGTTATGGGTACCATGCAGGGCTCCCGCAGCTAATACAGTTAATTTACAATTTTTGTATAAAAAGACGTATAGCTATGTGCGTGAATGTATGTGTGTGTGTGTGTGTGTGTGTGTGTGTGTGTGTGTGTGTGTGTGTGTGTGTGTGTGTGTGTGTGTATATATGAGTTGTGTAAATTACATTATGTGTAGTGTGTGAATGTTAGATTATTAGTATTTTTTCAGCAAATACTCAGTTTCCGCGTATGTTTTATTCATCAGCCAGTTAGTAACCACTTTCTTACACTGGGGTCTGAGGAGTGGGTATATGTTGCAATCTTTGTTGACAGTATTATAAAGATGGCAGCTCACAACGTCAAAGTGTCGTGCGGCTAATGTAGTCCTGATTCTTTTGCTATGACAAATGATAAAAGATCGACGTTTTCTAATGTTATTTGTGTCATACTTTAGGGTAGCATGTTTGTTCCACTGTACCTACTCTTTTCTATAAGACACACATGTGTCAGCTTACGTTTCCGCAGTAAGATGGTTGTTTCTATCCGGTCACGAAATAAAAAGCTTCTTTCTATGCCGAACCACAAAAATGTGGAACTACATTCTGACACATGTGTTTTCTGCCTATGACACTGTGTACTTTAAACGTACTGTGATGGATCGTATGATAACAATAAGCTATGGCGTTGATATCATGCTACCATTCCATTTTGACATCCCTCGCATATCGTACAAATCAACTAACATGAGAGAATGCAAAAAAAAACGTTAAAAAAAAACTAAAAAAAAGTTAGATAAAAAATAAATTTAAAAAAAAAACGCTAAATAAAACACACGTAAAATTCAAAACAAACTGAGATAGACCGAGTTACTTTTCATGACAGTAGAAGGCCGTCCCTTCAGTAGGCCACCAAGGTGTAGAAGGAAAATAACTCTTACATAATACATTCCCGTTCCTTTAAGTATTCTATTAACATGTATCATATTAAGTTGGTAAGTAATAGACATTCTTTATCATATTTTAGACCTAATCCCACGGCTATAAAAGTGATTTACTTTACATAAAAGGCATATTATACTTAGCTCGTCTACTTTTATTACATAAATATATATACTTGTTGCTATTTAATCTTGGAAATTCGCTGATCTTTATAGCCTCGAATCTTTTTGGAGCTTTTGAATTTAATAACCAAGCGATCGATGTAATTAAGATTGTATTTGCTGTAAAGTATAGTGAGAATAGAATAATATATACTCGTAATATAGGCACAGGACCGCACAAGGTAGCAATACTTGGAGGAGGGCTATGTCCAGAAGTGGATATGATGATGATAGTGGGAATATAACGAAGTTAACACCCTTTATCATCCCATGGCTGTGACAAAGAGAAAGTCAGATAAGATAATGTCATCACTAGAGACAGAAACCCTATTTTATGATGGGTGTTCCTTAATACTCATGGAGTTCCCCAGCCCCGGGGAGGACGGAAGGGTCTGTCATACTTCTACTTGTACTAAAAGTTCCGTCTGTCAAACCATGATTCTTCCGCAGCAGAGACAGAAACCCTGTACCAAACTGTCTGACCAGTGTGGTACTACTATTGGAGAAGACCCGCCCCTGGTCCCTGCAAAGGGGTATTAAAAATTTAGGCTGACTACATTTCTAATAATAAATTTAGAAAGACTGGAACGGTCTTTGCTATCTCTCGCTTTTAACTGTGATTCAGTAAAGATTGCCCAAACGTTGAGCTTCGATAATAATCAAGAACAACTGTTCATCATAACAGCCCATTAATGTCCTACTGCAGGGACAGGCCTCCTCCCGCGACGGAGGGATACTTGGCCTTCTAATACCACGCTGGCCAGACGGATTGGTATAGGGTTTAATTTCAAGTTTTCCTTCTTTCTATGTAAAGGTAATATTCACAGATAGTCCCTAAGTCGGTTTAGTTCTACGACACCCATGGGATGAGATGGGGTGGTGACATATTGTATTCTTACTCCGTCACCACACGGATAAGTCAAGATCAACTGTTCATTTCTTCATATATTTTTATTTCCAGTGGGCAAAACGGAAGCCTATGTGAAGAGATGTGTCGCCACAAAACTGCAGTCGGCAGAAAAGCTGATGTACGTCTGTAAGAATCAATTGGGTATCGAGAAGGAGTACGAACAGAGGTTAATGCCTGATGGGAAAGTTACTGTTGATGGCTTCCTATGTATTTATGATGTTAGTCTTGTGCCTGGAAGAACTTGGGAGAAACAGGTGAGTTAAAGTCTTTCGAAATTCTATTAATGTTTATACTGAAATTTTGTGAGTCGATTGTGTTCGTTTCTTACTTACTTATTCACGGCTATATTGCTGGTTGGGCCAGCAATGGGCAAAGTTTTGCGTGAAGGCAGTTAGTAGTTTTGATGCCGATCAAGTAGTATTCCCAAAGAATGAGCAAGAAATTCAAATAACATCTTTACAGATTAAATGAAATTTGGTTTACATATTATATGTAACTTGACTCGGAAACGACATTCACGCCGGTGAATCCACAGGCAAGAGTACCTATAAGTTTTGTCTGCAGTACTTTAATCAGCAGGGTGTGTTTCTATTATTTACATATATACCAGCTTTTGCCCGCGGCTTCGCTCGCGTTAAATTCGGGGTAGCAAAAAGTAGCCTATGTTACTCTCCATCCTTTCAACTATCTTCACTAAAAAAAATCACGTCAATTCGTCGCTCCGTTTTGCCGTGAAAGAAAGACAAACAGACAGACACACTTTCCTATTTATAATATTAGTATGAATAGTTTATTCACGCCTTGTTACCTTGAAGTTAGACAAAGACTACTCAGCGTCATGTACTATCCTTACAAACCCGGTTTGCCATGTCTACATTCTACTTTTTAATTTCTTCCCCTTAATAAACTGACATTGTGGTTAATACACAAAAAAATATCTTTATACGGTTCCAATAGCTTCTAGTTTATAACAATACACTATTTTATTTTCCAGAACGAAGTCCTAGCTACAATACTCCAGAACATTCTAAAGCTAAAGAAGCCAGTAGTCCTAGTAACATCAAAAAACGACGAGTCATGCGAGCAAGGCGTCAGAGAGGCGGAACGTTTGGTACAACGCAAGGAGTTCAAGGGCTGCATACCTATAGTGGAGACGTCCAGCCATGACAACGTCAACGTGGACCAGGCGTTCTTCTTGTTGGCGCAGATGTGCGACAAGTCTAAAGCTAGGATTAAGGTGTGTACATTATTAGTTATAGTTTAGTTCAAGGGCTGCTTACCTATAGTAGAGACGTCCAGCCATGACAACGTCAACGTGGACCAGGCGTTCTTCTTGTTGGCGCAGATGTGTGACAAGTCTAAAGCTAGGATTAAGGTGTGTACATTATTAGTTATAGTTTAGTTCAAGGGCTGCTTACCTATAGTGGAGACGTCCAGCCATGACAACGTCAACGTGGACCAGGCCTTCTTCTTGTTGGCGCAGATGTGTGACAAGTCTAAAGCCAGGATTAAGGTTTGTACATTATTAGTAATAGTTTAGTTCATTGTATGTTCGGTCAGTGGACACTATAGTAAAACAACGTGTATGTATCGTATATGATACACAGGGAAAGCCTTAAGATAGGTGACACTGGCTATGTCGGTGTATTTATGTCTATACGAACACAACATATAAGTAGACAACTCTCGCAATAGGGTTAAGCTATACTTTATTCTTAGAATATCACTTTATTTATATTGTAATTCATCATAACAGCCTATTAATGTCCCACTGCAGGGACGAGCCAATTCATTTCTTAATATTTTGTATTATAATTTACTTACAGGTGGCGAATTATGCGGAGGCGTTGAGGATAAGAAGAGAAACATTAGATTTCGTTACTGAAGCGTTTACACAACTCATACGAATGCATGTACAAGATCATAAGTAAGTTTATTTATTAATTAGGTATTTATAGGGTATATCTTAGATATTTACGACGCCCTCCTGGACACGCCCCCACCCACCTGGACACGCCCCCGCCCTCCTGGACACGCCCCCGCCCTCCTGGACACGACCCCACCAACCTGGCCACACCCCCGCCCTCCTGGACACGCCCCCGCCCTCCTGGACACGCCCCCCACCCACCTGGACACGACCCCGCCCTCCTGGACACGCCCCCCCCCCACCAACCTGGTCACGCCCCCGCCCTCCTAGACATGACCCCACCCACCTGGACACGCCCCCGCCCTCCTGGACACGCCCCCGCCCTCCTGGACATGCCCCCACCCACCCGGACACGCCCCCGCCCTCCTAGACATGCCCCCACCCACCTGGACACGCCCCCGCCCTCCTGGCCATGCCCCCACCTAGGTTGACCTGCAAACAATAATAATGAAAAAAAGTATTCTAGTAAAGAAGCCTAGATAAACATGTTTATGTTAGTCGCAACATGTTACAAAGGTTGTGACGCACCCCATATAAAAATGCCCATTCTCCTTTTGCCCAATAATGTTTAGTCTTCTAAACCATGGAGCTTCTATTTATCTATTAATGTTTGTTTTTAGGGAGATGTGGTCGGCAGCTAGCAAGAGGTTATGTAACTTCCCAGAATGGATCAAATTTGTACAACAATTTGGAAACGACGGAACGCAGGTACTTAATATTTTATTTATTTATACTAATATTATAAAGAGGTAAAGTTTGTGTGTTTGTGACGTTGTAGGGGGTAATCTCTGGATCTACTGAACCGATTTTAAAAATTCGTTTATTGTTGAATAGTCCATTTATCGGGGAGTGTCATAGGCTATATAGTATTACGCTAGGACTAATGGGAGTGGAGCAGTAATTAAATATGTTTAAAAAGAGACGCGTTTTTTTCGCTGCTCTTCGAAGTGGACACGACGGGTCAGCTGGTAATTGTATACAAGTTTCAATTTTCCTTAGGATATGAAACTTAATCTCTATTTCACTAGAAAATTGTAGGTTCCGTATCTTTGTTTTTTTTTTTTTTTTAAATGATTAATAAATGATTTATTTCGATTTTTAAACTAAATATAGTCTCCAATCAAATTAAAAGCCTTTATTAGAATAAAAATAACACAATATAGATTTCCAACTATCTTTATATATATTTAAGACGATTTCAGAAAATTAATTTTCACTCTCTGTAACGACGTTTTTCCTCCTGTCATAATCTCTTGTGTTAATCGTTATAGTTTAATGTAGGTAGTCTGTTTTAGTTGTAATCAAAACAGGTTAAAATTAACATCTAATCGTTTCATATAGGTTGTGTTTCGACGTCACATACGAAGACTAAAAGAAGAACGTTCAGCTAAGAAACTACGTAAGCAGCTCGCTAAATTACCTCAGATACTATCGAGAATGCAGCTACCTACAGAGGATTTGCAGGAAGGGTATGTATAAATCAACTTTTTTTTTTTAAGAAGCGTCCACAAGTTTTCACGCGACACAAAAACATATTAACTACAACTAGACGACAACCTTCTATGGGATGACCTCGCGGTGAAAGAGAGATGGCGCTCTTATTTGGCTGCTGAACCACTGGCTGCATAATAAGCATAATGTGTAACACACTGATTATCATAACAGCGCATTAATATTCCACTGCAGGGTCGGGTCTCCTCCCGTCATGGAGGGATACTTGGCCTACTAATAAGACGGATTGGTACAGGGTTTAATTTCAAGTTTTCCTTCTTTTTATTTTGTAAAGATAATATTCACCGATAGTCCCTTAGTCGGTTTTTACTACACCCATGGGATGAGATGGGGTGATGATGACATATTGTATTCGTACTCCGTCACCACACGGAGCTGATTATAACTTAATCTATTTATGTTACAGTGACTGGTCAATGGTGATCCGTCAGCTGCGCTCTCACCGCGACTTCTCCGTGTACTTCAGCGAGGGACGTGTGCAGGACTCCGGCTCTGAGTCGGGCTCCGAGCTCGACAGTCCGTTAGCGATAGACACCACGCTACGGGTCGGGGAACGAGCTAGATATCAGGTAGGTTGACTAAATTCTAAATAAATACCATAAAACACCCCGGTAATATTTTTTCAATTATACGTGTTTTACGTGGAACAATGCCTGTAAGATTATTCGTTGTTAAAGGCTTGGGTGGACTGGCGATAAGGTAATAAAAGACCTATCTAAGAATAAGAAAGGGTGAAAGATTATAATTTTGCAGTGTTTCCCGTAACACTTACAACTAACCTATCTGTCAGCCACGAGCAATCCACTGCTGCACATAGGCTCCTTGCGGTCTTTAAACTGTCCCATAGCTCCCTTACATAAACCAATTGCAAGATTTGTACATATTTTAATATATTATGTTATTATTTTACAGACATTAGGGCAGTCACAGAAAATACCTTACGAAATATTGGAGTCGAACGAGGCGGCGTCTGTATTCAAAACATATCTACACGAAGCTCAAGAGGAACATAGAAATTTCGAGTTAGTAACATTTTGATATTCTTTTTATATCCCATTTAGGTATCCAGTTATCGCCTTGTCTGATTTTTACCAGATGATAAGTCTTTTAAGCAATTGGGCGTCTAAAATGGTATCACAGCAATGCCCTCTTAATTTACCTCCTAGCAATTAGCAATAGTGTGAAAACAAAAATGTTATCATGATTTGGTGGAAGGGCACAGTAGATAAGAAGAAAGAAAAGAAAGAAAACAATTTTATTTAACACAGACCAGCTCACACACACAAAAGCCCATTACAAAAACACATTTATAAAAAAAAATAATACAATTAACCAAATAGAAGAACAATCTAATTTAACATATAAATCTAAAAAAGCAAGTTAAGGAGTGTGCCCCATCAAACAAGGACACTGCTCAGTTTTAATGCTGCGATAGTCAAAGCAACTCGCAACACTGATTTTCAGCAGTGCCCGTAGATAGAGAAAATGGTGTCTACAGGATAGGCTTTTTCAGATATTGGAACCCATGAGCGGCAGTTACCCAGACCATCACGTGCGTTTGCTTGTGTGCTAGCTTAAAGCAATAACAAAAGTCAATGCTCCCAATTATTACATAGTTATGAAAACGGTACAAAAGTTTAATGTTAATGCTTTCTCAATTGGTTAACTCACTTATCGTGTCGATGGCAACACATTAAATACTTATGGCCCAGTGTTCTGCGACGCGAACCGTTTGTACAGATCTTCAAGAATACATGACTCTTGACAACTAGCACTCGGTAACGCAGAGTCTAGGTGACAAAACCTCTCACTATGATGGATGAACACAAATTGGCTAACTAAACTACACTGCACAGTCCTTACTAATATATTTTTATAATGATGGGAGGCACATATAAAACCTCAAAGCTATACAATTTCTTTGATTCTCCATGTGGTGACGGAGTAAGAATACAATATGTCACCACCCCATCGCATCCCATGGGTGTCGTAAAAACCGACTAAGGGACTATCCGTGAATATTATCTTTACGAAATATAAAGAAGGAAAACTTGAAATTAAACCCTATACCAATCCGTCTGGCCAGCGTGGTATTAGTAGGCCAAGTATCCCTCCGTCATGAGAGGAGGCCCGTCACTGCAGTGGGACATTAATGGGCTGTTATGTTGATACAATAGGACATAAATTTAAATTCTTTCCTATTACAGATGGTGCCAACAATTCAAACGTCTATTAGAAGAGACGGGCTACGTGACACCCGGTAAACAACTATCCGAAGTGAGAGTCCTACTCATGGGACGCGAATGTTACGAAGCGTTGTCAGAGGAGCAACAGCAGAGGGTCTACGATCAACATCAGAGACAGATACAGAGACGTGCCAAAGATAACTTTCAGGTATGTACATACATAGATTTAAGGTTTTAAATGGATTATTCAAAAATTTGTGCTAGGAGCTTTGAATACTGTCATGTTTAACATACAACAGCCTTCTGATGTATCCTGCAGGCATGAGTTTCTAGGGCAATGCTGATTGAGATAAATTAGAACTACTAGTGCACAGTAGACGGTTGATTGGTCCTTGACTCTTTTTCATATTTGTTTGTTCTTATGGAAAATATTAAAATCATACTAGTATTTAACACAAGGATCTTTTTTCAGGAATTATTATTGGAGCATGCGGACTTGTTCTACCATTTCAAAAGCATATCGCCCACAGGGACTATTACACAGGAGGATATTAAAGAGATCACTGACGTTTTACAAGATGACTTTAGGTAAGTAGTTGTTAATAGTTTAGAATTACAATTTAGGGTTTAAGGTAGAGGTACGGGTTATTCGCCCTCAGCAAACATTATTTGCGAGAGCTAGCTACTCGTTTGTATGATAAAAAGTTTAAAAAAAATGAAAATTCTTATGATCGTATCTCTTAAACAATCAATAAATCAATCCACTAGCCTATTGCAGTCCACTGCTGGACATAGGCTTCTCCCAACACGTGCCACAGAACACGGTCCTGCTCCTTCCGCACCCAGTTAGACCCAGAGAACTTTTTGAGGTCGTCGGTCCACCTAGCTGGGGGGCTGTATCTCCTAAACTGATAAACAATTTTCGATGTTCTGTTCTGATGTTTCTGCTTAGTAAAAATGATGCCCTATCTTGTATTAAAATTTATGGGCCATACTCTACTGTACACCCTCCTTACATCCCCAAATACCTCATGTTTATTTGTTTGTCAAGCACTTTGCTACAGCTACAGCGAAATATGAGATAGCGTGTAATGATAATTTTTGATGATTGTGTGTATGAACATGATTATTTGCATTGGTCTGAGTGTTTCTATGTATAATATGTATGTATTTACAAAAAAAGGATATAAATAAGTATTAATATCCGTTGTTCTGTTACCCATAGCAGGTTAATCCTAGCTTACTTTGGGAACAGATGGCGCTGTGTAGATATGTACGTGAATATTTATTTATAATCGTAAAACTCTTGCAGGTATAAAATGCTGGACCGCATGGAGCAAGATCGCAAGTTAATGCTGTTCCAACATCTCGGCTTCGTGCACTGTCCTATGAGGGAACACTGCCCGGCCGGAGCTAACTGCTTAGACGCCACGCTGCCTGTCGTATTGAACACCAGAGTAGGGTGAGTTACTACTAAAATATTGTCTTCTTTTCAATATCTATACTAATATTATAAAGAGGTAAAGTTTGTGTGTTTGTGACGTTGTAGGGGGTAATCTCTGAATCTACTGAACCGATTTTAAAAATTATTTCTGTGTTGAATAGTCCATTTATCGGGGAGTGTCATAGGCTATGTAGTATCACGCTATGACCAATTAAAAAGTGCACGCTTGACGCTTTTTTTTCTCCGCATAACGAAGTGGGCACGGGTCAGCTAGTTTTTTATAAGAGTACCAAAAACACAATTTTGAAAATAATACGATAAATAGTATATAGTTACGGGCAATTTGATAAGTCCGGGCACTATTAATAAAGACCGGTCTGTATTCATAATGCCCGACTCAATTGGACAATGTGATTAAAACAGCATAATTAATCACTTTTCCCGGCCTTTATGAATAATGCCCACCTTATCTTGGGCAAAGTAATAAAATAGATGAACTATAGTGTTTTTGTTTATTAAATGAAATTAAACTTACTAAATTTTTATGAAAAGTTAACAAAAAATAAACTATTGAACATAGTAGTTAAAAAATAATCATTTTTCTTAAATGTTTCTGGCACTAGCCGGCCGCTGCCGCGGCCCGCTCGCTTCGCTCGCTCGGCTCGTGCGCGTTGTGGTCGCCATACTAACCTGACCTAACCAACTGTTTCTGACTTTTGGCTTCATTTTAGGTTTAAGCTTTTTTTTAAGATATCTCAAACACTAACTTATTACATGGACCACGGGCCGTCGGCCATTATTAATAAGGGCCGGTCAAGGTGATAAATTTATCACTTTGGCCATCGTTATTGGGCATTATTAATAAAGACCGGTCCTTATTAATAATGCCCTGTTAATCACGTTGCCCGTAACATATATTTTTTTAAATACTGATTATCGTAAAAAAGGTTGAGGCAACCCTAGAAGGTAGATATTTAAGCTATTGCTGATTTTATTGAGGTACAATTTTATCATACATCATTTTTGTGTAACACCAGCCCCTTAATTGGTACAGGAAATGGAAGCGTATAAGGATTAGTTTAAGCAACATTTTTAATTTCTGATTCATAGCGTGATGTTATATAGCCTATGACACTATTCGATAAATGAACTAACCAACACAAAAATAATTTTGAAATCGGTTTAGTAGTTTCAGAGATTACCTGCTACAACTGGACAAACTTTTTGTCTTAATATTAGTATAGTTACTTATTTCATTTTATTTATCTTTTGTTCCCAGGTCTCTAACATCGACAAACGAGTCTCAGTGCCTCGCAGGTCCGCCGGCCGCGCCCTGGGCTCTCACGACTGACTCTAATTTGATCAATGTCATCATATTGGGTGTAAGTAGAATTTTTAAAAATTAAATAAAAAGTGTGGTAATTCACAAGGTTTTTAGTACTTTTTTATATAATTTTATTTGATATAACTTATCGTCTGGCCAGCGTGGTGTTAGTAAGCCAAGTGTCCCTCCATCACGGAAGAGGAGGACCGTCCCTGCAGTGGAAAATTAATATGCTGTTATGATACAACTTATAAAATTTAGCGTCTTTCGAGCGTCGTTGTCGTGTCAGCGGCGACGCGACGTAACGCCAGCGCAATTGTTTTTTACAAAAGATTCTAGTCAAGGTCTTGAGTCACGTTGTGTTGTTTTTGCGGAGTCTGTGACAACGACGTTGCTCGTTAGACGTTTTGTGCGTGGGGTCTCTGTTACTAATATCACACTGGCCTTCTTCTTTTGTTTACATGAAGTTAATATTTGCTTTCCTTTTTTACCTAATTGGTATGAATTATGTACATTTATGTATGTGTATGTAGTAGTACGTATGATAACAGTATCATTATCACAGATGGAGGGCGTATCGTGTGAGTTCAGCGCGCGGCTGGCGGCGGGCTGCGACACTGAGCGGCGCGTGCTGCTGGGCGCGCGGGCGGCGCGGCTGGAGCTGCGCGTGCGGGCTGACGACTTCAGCGCGGAGAGACTGCACGACGATGAGTTTGCGCCTAACGGTACGTTATTATACTACTGTACCAGTAGGCGCCAACTAACGCGCCCGACTTGAACTTGTTGCTAATGACTACGCAATTGTCAATTTTCGAATTGAATAGCGGGATGTGTGGAGAGCGGGCGTCTTATTTAGTCGTGTACATGCGCGAACCTCTCCGATAGCTAACTTGAAACCGGTCGAGTTATTTTGCGCGTAATACGTAGTCTGTGACTGTTTGAACTCAGCTTTTTACTCGAACGCGCCAGAAGGAGGTTTATGTTTTTCGTAAACTTGTATTCAATAATTTAGCCCTTGAATGTAAAAAATATTTATGTTTAATTTTCGCGCAACCTTACTTTTCTTTTTTTACAACCTTGCCTTTCCTTTCTTTAACGTCTTTGTTGATAAGTATTAAGAATACATAATACCTTAGTTAGTACAAGCAAATAACATAATAAAAAAGTACAATGAAAATGTCATTCCAGGTTATTTTTGCGTGTACCAAGATCAAGAATCATTCGAGTTCATCAGAGGTTGTGCCGAAAAGACTTTGCTATCTAGTCTCGAACAGGAAGATAAATTACCTTTTCAGGTATTTATATACAAATTATAATATTTAACTAACTGTAATGAATTGTAGCCAACACATTTAATAATTAGCTTGCCTTTGATGTGATACTTAAATCTCCTGTGCCCAATGGATCTTATTATTTTTGCTTAACATTTACAACATGGCGTTATGGGGCTGTCACTCGAGTCTGCGGTTCTATCGTCGGGCAATTTCCACAAACGAGCGATTATTCCACCAACATATCTTTTAGACTCATGACGGAATAACAGTGCTGTGGGTCCTCAACGACTCGCAACAAAATCGCCGCATTCCTTAAACGACAAGCTTTCTGCTTTGTTGCTTCAACTCCCGCACTAGGGAATAGAGATCTATAAGGTCGCGGGGACTTTATAAACATCAATTTAACGGACAAAAAGAACAACTAGCCACAAAGCAAGAAATTGGGGATCACAGAAATAATTGTTCTGCATGGGAATCGAACCTAGTGCAGTAGAACCGCTTCCAATGTAATGAGTTATGATCCTAGGATATTGTTTTAATCATTGATTTATTGTGGTGTTTCCAGGGATTACCTCTGGTAGTGATGTTTGTACAAGACGAAGGCATGGACAAGAAAGAGCTGACTAGGCTACAGGAGGAGGGACAGAATCTCGCTGACAAGTTAGTTCTTTAATTATTCATTATAATAACTCTTTAAAGTAAAAACTGCTTTGTGCAAGAAGTTTAAATAAATTCCCACTGCAAAGGCGAACCTCCTCAACCAACGGAGGGAAACAGCCTTTTAATACCGCCTGTGGGGTACAAACTTAGGCCTGAACTGTCACTGACTAACAACACGTCCTCTAGGAGCGTATTTCGCCCTCGACGATGAGATCGGAACCGCAAGTTGTGTGTGATGGAGCAATTGTTAACCTATCATCCGGCTTTTCCAGTGCACGCTTATGTCTGGGAATCTTAGATATTCGGGAGGGGAGTAAGCACAAAATGTAAGAATATTTTTTAATACTTAACTTTATATTTCAGCTTACACTGCTCATATATGGAGACGACAGTGAACGAGCTAGGTACGGAGTCATTCACCGCGGAGGCTGTGCAAGAGTTAGTGAGAGCGAACAGAGAGAAGGCTAGCTACGCGCATCTGTATAGAGATGTCATTGTCTGCTTTGACTCTGATATAAGGTGAGATTTTTCTTCAACTAATAGTATATTAATAGATCTTTGAAATTGCCGTTTTTTTTCGCCGCAGTCTTTAGCCTCTATTTTCTTTTAAAACATAGATTACTGTATTATTTTTAAATACAGGACATTACCAACAACTAACAAAAGATAATTAAGAAAAATAATTATTATTTGTATGAGTAATAAGACTGTAAATATGGGTCCAGTTTAAACCGGCGGATTTTACCATTTAAACAAATTTAACTTCTTCCCTTGTATTTTTTTTCTTATGATTTAAATGCTATAAATTAGCTAAGATGTGCGCTATTACTTATACCAAATTTCATTCTACTAAGTTTAATAATTATTGAAAAAACTAAGGAAACGTTAGTATGAAAAATCAAACTTCGCATAAAATCTCCATACAAATCGGCAATTTCATAGGTAAAGATCGACGATCGAAGAACAACCATCACATGAATGTGAATGAATCGAGTCATGTGTCGCGTAAATTTTAACAGAAATTAAACTGAACAGACACAAAGTACTTGGTCCGCATTAAATATCGAGCTTAGTATCGCGGACACAAGGAAAATCTAGACTCAGGACAAGTATTCGTGGATCGCACAAACAATAATTGTCCAGTGTGGAATTGAAACCCGTCCTTATGCACGGCAGCTATTACCCATGTGATGTTTTACAAAAAAGGTATATAAAATATGGTTATCCGTTATGTTATACCCCTTTACTATAAATCTTTGCTTACTTAAAGAGAAGATGCCGTTGTGTAAATGTGTGACAAATATAATAATTATTGTTTTAAGTTAATCCATAAATATATTTTGTTCACAGAATAATGGTGTGTATGTTCTGTGACGACCCTTACTCGCCGGAGCGTGTGTTGAGCCCTTTACTTCTACATCGCGCTTGTTTTTTGACTGGCGATAGATCTATTGTTATCGAGACCTTCCTAGGTGATTCCAAAAGAAAAGTTGAGGTAAGAATATCATCATCATCATAACAGCCCATTAATGTCCCACTGCAGGGACGGGCCTCCTCCCGTGACAGAGGGATACTTGGCCTACTAATACCACGCTGGCCATACGGATTGGTATAGGGTTTAATTTCAAGTTTTCCTTCTTTTTATTTCGTAAAGATAATATTCACGGATAGTCCCTTAGTCGGTTTTTACGACACCCATGGAATGAGATGGGGTGGTGACACATTGTATTCTTACTCCTTCACCACACGGAGAAGAATATGTTTCGACTATTTTTTGTTATATCTTTTTCGGTTTGTTACATGTGGTCAAACAATAATGTTGATGAAAATCAAGTATTGATTTTGGTCCGCCGGATTGGTATAAGATTATTTGGAAAGTCTACCTTCTTTTAATTCCTGAAAGATTTATTATTATGTTTTTTATCATCTAGGGAAAGTCCTATAGTCGATATTTACGACACACAATTATAGTGATCGTTTTAATGTACATCTTCTCATTCTTAGATTACCTTTAAAAAGTGTAATGTGATGTTCCTGCTTTTATTATTTTTGAGTGTATAATATACACCCTCCTTTGAGCAGCATTGTGCATTTTCAAGTAACCAAAATGGTTTAAAATTATATTTTATTTTGCAGGTGATTATATCAAGTTTCCACGGTGCGAGTCAATTTAGAGAAGAACTGATACATGGTTTCATACTTATTTATTCAGCTAAAAGAAAAGCTAGCTTAGCTACTTTAAAGTAAGTATAAGTGTTTTACTATATACTACGATATACTTTGTTTAAATTGTAACACCATCCTAAATGAAGCAAGTACACAAACAATGTGTTAAAAAAATAATTTTGAAAATGTCACTGTTTCAAAATAGTACCTATAAGACTTTTTTTTTAATCGACAAATTCGGTAGACAAGTATTTAATCCTATATAGGACTGTTTGTTATGGTCAGCGCACATACGGCGCTGCACAGCGCAGAATACGCTCAAAGTTTTCTAAACACGTGACACATTAGACGGATTTTAGTAGAGTAGTAACCGCTTGACTGCGCTCACTCGACACACTATAGTCGTATGTTGTTATGTATCCACGTCGCCTACAGAGACGATAACATAAGGCGGTGCTTGCGCTCGCGCAACAACCATAAAAGTAGCCGCACCGTGTAGCGTTCCTGCACATTACTTTTAGCATGAAGTCGCTTCTATGTTCTTCAGATTTATATTGTTATTATTAATTTAATGATTTCTATGAAAATGTCGTTAATAGGTTGACAGTGAATAATGCTCTGCTCCGGCCCTTATTAGTTATCTTAGTTAATTTGGTAATTTTTCTTTCAGCGCATTCTCAATGAACATACCGAATCTGCCGATACAAATGGTAGCGGTGACTGACGGGGGCGGTTCAGCAGCTAGTACGTTCTTCGGCACTGACCTGGGACACGCGCTCATCACCGACGGGAATGCCACCGCAGACCGACTCGCGGCTCACTTCACTACCTACACTTCTAGTGCTGAGAATAAGTGTATGTATTATGGTTGTTTTGTCTTAGACTATTGACTATTGATTCTATACGTATAGAACATCTGAATTTATCGAAAAACTATGTCAAGCTTGATGCGCTTCTGAGGCATTTGGCCACTACACTTTATTTATAGACTTTCAAAATTGTATATTACTTTGCTGAGATCATGAGATTGTTATCAACAACTACCCCTCACAATCAGTATTAAAATTAAAAAATAAATAAAGGTGTAATTGGAAAATTAATCAGACGAAACACTAATACGAATTTTAGCCGGATTTTGTAAATGTTTCCATTGTTTTTAGATTCATTATAATAAGTCATACCAAACCTAAGCTTCAGTTGTAAAATTAGCGATTTAACTATACTAAAATATCAATTTGTTTACACAGCGGCATTCTACACACCGTTCTTCAAAGAAGTGTGGGAGCGCAAGGGAGAGATAGAGCGCGCCTTCCGCCTGGAGCAGCCGCCGCACAACCTGCCTGACGTGGCCGCCGCGCGCCCGCACCCGCCGCCCAGGAACCACTCCTACCATCTCAACCATATGTGAGTCCCACTTGTAATCACTCAATATTCATTTGTATTTTTTTATGATGAAGACAACATTTTAGTGTGTATTTATATCCCATAAATATACATATTCTTTATAATCGAAGTTATGAATGATCTATAAAGAGCTGTCTAAAATGAACATTGAGTTTGTAATAATTTAGAGCACACTACAAAGTATTTTAGAGTTTTTAGTTGCAAATCTCTCAAATAATTATTGAATGTATTTTTATTATTTGATACTATCATAGTATTGTTACAATTTTGCCTGCTTTGGAGCCACAGCAAGGTCGCGTGTTGTAATCCCACGCAAGAAAATTATGTGTGATCTACAACCTGTTCTTTATTATAAGCCTGGATATTATTTGTGTCCGTTAATATAATGCCTGAAACGTCCTCACGACACAAGGCTCGGTGCCTTGTGCGAGTGTTTTATTTAACAAACAAACTTGTGGTTATATGTAAGATTACATTTTATAAATTATATTATCTTTATCCTATAGGAGAGAACACAAACTGACCAATTCTCTGGATCTACTCATCGGCCCCGACTCCAGAGCTGACATCGACTCTGAATACAGCGACACTATTAATAATTCTAAGAACAGAGGATTTTTAAAAGGTAATCAAAATTAGAAATCTTTTTTCCTTTATTTTTGGAAGAAAAACATCGTTGAATACAGAATGTTAAGTCGTGATACATTTCTATGTTAAAAGTAGACCATATTGTCTATCATGGACAAGTTGGATTTGGACTCTTAAGGGCCTAGTGCCCGATATGTTGAAGCTATTTATAAGGTTTTCTTCTAGCAATAATGGTACTGCCTAGATTCGAACTGGTCTGGCCAGGGTCGTATCTGTAGGCTAAGTTTTCTTTTATATAGAGGTGAAGCAATCCTTATACATCTCACATGTATAAGGATTGCTTTGGTAAGATTATCTATCACCATCAATGTCGACAAGTGTTTCAGTTCGTAGACTTGAATTCGAATTTAATTGAATATAATTTTGTGCGATACTTAAATTATTGTCCTAAGTTTGGATGTTATTTAAAGGCTTAAATGTCTAGTCTACATTTAAACATAAATTTCAATATTTTATTACAGGTTTCAGTGTATACCCACCGCCAAGTACTCCCCCGGAGCCAGCACCACCTGATCACAGAATGCACGCTGATTTATCACGTATGTTACATTTTATATCTCGATTACTTACAACTCTGTAATCTTATGTATATAAATGTTATTATAATGTAAACTGTAAACTGAACTGTAGTTAGGTTACAATGAAGATTTCCGAATTTCAAGTAATGAATAAGTAAATAAATACAACATTGTGAATAAAAAATCAAGTTGCTTCCCTGGTGGTAAGGTCAACTCTTGACCTTATTGCAGAAAAACTAGGTGGATTACAAATGTAAAAGGTTCAGACTTTGAGCTACGCTTGTCACTTTGAGACACAAGTTGTTAAGACGTTTACTTCACGATTTATATCATTAATGATACAGCATTTTTATGACTGAGATTTTCGGGTTCAAATCCCAGGCGAGACAATTAATAGTACTAAAGAATACTAGTTTTAACCCTGTATGTCTTTTATTTAAGTCTGTATAAACTCAGCCGATATAAGGCTTGATCTCGACACTAGTTTTTTTGTAAACAAAAGTAAACATTAAATATAAAAAAATAAACCTAAATATATTGTAACGCAGCGGACCTCAACTGTTCGGAGGATTCTCTCAGCACGCACGAGTCAGGTGATGATTGCATGATACAAAAACATTGCAAACATTATACAAAATAACACCAAGTATTTTTTTTTTCAATGTGTAGTATATATAGATAGTGTGGCGTTTTTATACTGTGTCGTTTATTTTTATGTTTGAGGAATGCAGATTTTAGGCCCTGCGCAGTCGGCACACTTTTTGTGCGATCGAGTCTGCGGCGCACAAAAAGTCTGCCATACATGTTTGAGTCTTTTGGTGCGCCAGACTTTTTGCGCGTCCTGTGCGTTACTGTTTATAATTGCATAGGTTCTATTTTAACAGACCAAAAAGTGCGTCACGGATAGTCTGTCGTCTGCGCAGGGCCTTAATGTTTATTTTTAAGCATGTTATATTATTATTGTAGATACGGTTTTTTTTTATATATTTTGTGTTAGACCATGTTCTAAAAGCAGTGGTGTTGTTATTGCACAATATTGTTGTTATTGGTCTTCTAGACGTGATAAATTCAAAGTTGTTTTAATTTAACTTATGAGTTATACTATTAAATAAGATTAGTTAATTATTTTTATTTAATTAAAGCTATATTTGTTTGAATAAATTTAAATTTATTAAGACTGCTTTATGAACTGGTCATAGGTTTTGGTTTAATTTTATATTTTAATAAATTGTTATCTAGTTTCTGTAGATCAGTATTTTTTAAGTAATATAAAAAAATAAAATATGTGTGGTTATATACGGTTAATGTTTTGTTTTAATGGACTATAAACGGTCTCCAATATATGAAGAAATTATATGGCATAACTGAACATAGTTTTTAGGCTTATTCAGCTGGAAGTAGAAATCTATGTTACATTTTTATACCATATTTTTGGAGCAAACAACAGCCTTAACACATTAACAATAGTTAAAAAAAAATAAATGATTTAAATTTTTTTAAAGATTAAAATATTTATTCGCTATAAAATTTAAACTTTACATTTCTGAAAACCACACAATATTTCACTGCAGAAAACAGAACTAACATAAAAACTTAACCAGAAATAAATAGCAAAATCATTACTAAACCAACTATGTAATGTAATAATAATATGATATTTATAGATGGTGGAGGACTATGGCAGCCCGCCAGCTACGGACACCGCGCGTTCACAACGGGCAGGACACGCCCACATCAACCTCCGCAGAGAGTCAGGCATTCACAGACACTTAAGGTATGCTTATCTTCTTTACTTTACAAGCCTCTTTTAACTGTCTATGTAGAAAAACCGGTCGACCACCAAGCACGAGGTTCGCGTGTTTGGATTCCACGCAAGATAATTATTTTTGTGATCAATCAATCAATCATTTATTTGCAAAAATAGGGTACATTAGGTGATCTACAAATTATTCTCATGAGGCTGTGTCATTTGTATACATTAATTTCATGACTGTAAAAGTCTCCATGCGACTCAAGGAATCGATTCCTAAGTGCGAGAATTATGTTTTTTTTTTAAAAGCAGACAAAGTGAAAAAAAATACGCAAAACTTTGTGTTCATGAACATGACTGTTTGCATGTATTTACAAAAAAGAAAAAAGTATTTAAGTATGTTTATCCGTTGTCTAGTACTCATAGTACAAGCTTTGCTTAGTTTGGGACTGATGTGTGAATGTGTGAGGATTATTTATAAAAAAAAGTTGCTTTTAATTACACGTTCATGAATTTTTCAATAAATTATTCAAATCTATTTTATTGCTCAGCTTACTTACAAAATATTTAATCGTGTCTAATGATTATTTTTTGTTAACAGCAACCGGGTAAACTAGACATGAACAACTACACGATGGTCAGCGACGCATTACAACACATTACAATAGGACCACCTGCTCATGCTCCTAAAGAAAGAAGGGTAAGAAAACAGAAACATATTCTAATTAATTCTGGATCGTGTTGTCTTTGTGGTAACAATTTTGAAACGGACAATCATCATAATATTAACCAATAAACCATATGTCCAGCCGTGGGGCTGCTGGACATATGCCTTCTCTAAATATTTTCTTCCAAACAGTCAGTAAGTAATAGGTATAAATATTTAAAAAAAAAACAAATAAACAGAGCTTACAAATTGTTTTTGTCCCAAGAGATGGAATCCTTTTTTTCGTTTTTTCGGTGTTGTAAACTGCGACTAAGGAGTTTGCGAAAACCATAGCATTTCATTCAGATGGAAAACAAAAAAGAAACCCTTCAGGCTATGTCATATTGGTTATGACGAAGGCCTGATCTGCAAAGGCAGAAAAATGACCCAAAAAAATAAAAAGTATAATGAATATATGTACGCAATATTAGTAACTAACAAAAATTAATATTAAAACACAAAACTAATTAAAATCCTTATATCTCTGAATTGTGGAAACTTTTGGAGGAGGTCTATGTCCAGCAGTGGACCTCCATAGACTGATATGGCTATATCTGAATTCTTATAATAAAATATTTATTATCTGTTCCGTAGTCTCAACGGACTGGCTGGACACATTCGAGTGGAGCTCCCGCGGGTCACCATCACCCCTCAGGAGTTAGCTCCGAGACTGAGTTAGATGCACAATATGCACAGGTAAGTTTTAATTATACCATTAGTTAAATGTTAAGTATTTTCAGTGTATATATGGCCAGCTAGTTGGAAATTTTAGTGTATAAACTTTTTCTAAATAAGCCATCCAGAACAACTGTACTCTGACAATAAGCAATTAGCAAAGTCTCTCAATTGTGATCACCACCCCAGTTACAACTAGATTTGGTGATCCCTGCTAAAACAGATCAAATATGTGGAGGAGACTGGTGCGGAACAATACTATGCCATTATGAAAATATTCAAAATGGACTTTTTGTTGTTGACCCTTGAATGTTAAACGAGTTTCTGTTTATAATTGCAGATAAAAGAAACCAACGAATACATGGAAGCGCCATCTATGATGAGACTGAGAAGGCATCGGAGACACGAAAAGACTGCTCTACATCAACCTTGTAAGTATAACATTATAATATTGCCATATTATTATTCTCATCAGATATATAATTATGTGTTAGATAAAATTTTGTATTTGTGAAAATAAAGGGTGCACGTCAGAATGGCGGATATATTTTTATACAAGGTAGGGCATTTTACTCTGCAGAAATAAGAAAATATAACATCGAATAAATACATCCAAAATGAATGCGTCTTTCTCATGTACTTTCTCTATATGGTATACGAGTATTAGCATATTAATAAACTGATGGCAACTCTCCCGCAATCTAAATCGGAAGCTCTTGGGTTAACGTGACGTAGCCGTCAATGTAGACATAATAGCTTCATTGAGAAGGTATTTCTTAAATTGTACTGTTTGTCCCAGCATTCTCAGAGACAGACAGCTCGGGCTCCAGCGAGGCGTCCGGCAGCGGCGGCGCTCGTCTGCAGCCGCGACGCAGACACGCCGCGCATCACGCGCCTAGACATTATAAGAAACGGTATGTATTCTACAATGACGCTAATTTGACTTTAAATTGACCCTTTAGGTTGGAGTCCAAATTTACTCTATTTTGACTAATGTTGAAAGTTAAATACAATACGCGCAATCTAATTTGGCCGGGTTGAAGTTGTTGCAAATGGCTGCGCAGATGTCAATTATGGGACTAAATGGCGGGAAGCCGCTGTTTTCTTAGTTACTGTACGAATCTCAAAGCTAACCGTCTTTACTTCATGACAGCCGAGTGAGATTGCGCGGGCTGTAACAACTTTAAGACCCCTAATTTAATAGTAAGATCTATTTCTTATTTCAACAGGTCGTTAGGGAACTTAGTTGCCGTCCAAAGTCCACGAGTTCCGAAGCTTGGTATGTTCGTTGGACCTCCAGAACTACCCACCGGTTATAGAGGAAGGACACAGGAGGATAAAGGTATTATTACTCCAAATTAAATATAATATTTTTTACTATTAAACTCACGAAACAAAAATGAAGTGGAAGTGCTAAGTAGGCCTGGTACGCGTGTCACTACTATGCGATGGTACGCATAACTTGTCGCTGATGTCGTAGGTAATACATAACGCGAATATCACCCTTATGAACAACATGTTAAAGTATATAATTGTCAGAACTGCGAAAACCGCCATCTATGGAATTAACTATATTTCTTTCTGCGCTATAACAAAATAACTTCTATTTATAGTTTGTAAAGGTTCGAAGGTAGTTTCAGCTACATATTATGTTATTTTTTTGTCAATAGTTTATTTGTGTGCTTATTTGTTTTTTGGTGACAGCGGTTCCCATAGTGAATTAGTTGTATTGCATTGCCACTTGATTTTTGTTCCGTGATTATACTAATAGTATTAGTACATACATTAACTCACGCTTTATTCCCATGGGGGTAGGCATAGACTACTGAGCACCAAATACTACCTTATAAACGTGCTTTGCCTCGTCTACAGTCACACACATATATCTTCATACATACCCGTCGGTTCCGAATGCTACGCACTTGCCATTTCTCTCTCAAATTATGTCCCTGTCTTTCTATGTCGTCTCCTACCTCCTACCTAAAGTTTCGTAATACATTCGCACTTTAAATTTCTTTTGTTAATTTCCTATCATTTATTTTTATTACTTATATAACTAGCTGATGCCTGCGGCTTCACCCGCTTGGTTGGTAGTCTGAATGTTATTGTATTCTACACCCTAAACTACCTATATTCCAAAATTCATCAAAATTCGTTCAGTATTTTTTTGCGTGAAAGAGTAACAAACATCCATTCATCCATCCATACATACATCCTCACAAACTTTCGCATTAATAATATTAGTAGGATTAATTTGAAATATTATTTTTTGTATTTCCTTAGCTGCGAGTGAATCTAGTGAAGGAAGTTCGGATGGTGAAACAAGAAGGCCCAGGCCTTTACCTCCACCACCTCATCATGAACCTGCGCATAAGGTAAAGATTTCCTATAAGCAGTAATCAAATATTGTAAAGGGTATTTCGGATTTATTTTATTATTATAATAATACTATCGGGTATTAACGCGTATAGATTTTTTGGTAACCTGGCCGAAACGTCGAGCGGCTCAAGGTAAATAATTTAAGTGTTTACCAAAAAATCTTTACGCGTTAATTAATACCCGATAGTATTATTATAATTATAAAAAACACCCTACTAGAAGTAGGAAGCACCCTATTTTATGCTATAAATGAGGCATGGTTGATGATTTAATTTGTGTACTGTGTGAATCTAGATGATTCATAAATGTACGTACCGCGTTCTTACCAGCATCTGTTCGACTGTACGTAGCATTTACGTGAAACCGCCGACCCCAAGTATCGATTACTGATTTTTAACGATCTTGAGTTAAATATTGTGTTCAAATCAGCCATCAGAAAATAAGTAAAGTTAGCAGAGTCTTCATGTATTTTCGGATTGGTATAGGGTTTAATACCAAGTTTTCCTTCTTTTGTAAAGATAATATTCACGGATAGTCTCTTAGTCGGTTTTTACGACACCCATGGGATGAGATGGGATGGTGACATATTGTATTCTTACTTCGTCACCTCACGGAGTAAAAACTTTTCATACAGTGGCCACTGTCTGGCCAACCTAGCAATTAGTCATAAAATCATAGTACACCGTACCGCTACCTACAACTACCTACTGGACAAAATATACGCGATATTTTTTGACCAGCATGTCAATTCTCGTTCCTTAAAAACGTTAAAAATAAAGTTAATTTAACTTTTAGTTGTCAAATTGTGACACAATAGGTATTCTTGTATTTATAATTTAAAATCTTTTTAAAATCTTGTAATTTTCGCGCTAAAATGAGTATTTTTGTCATTATGAAACGTCAAAACCTTTGCGTTTCATTTTAGGAGCGGCAGTGCGCATGCGCGAGGGAAGCGTAACGAGCGGGAAAAACAAGTTAGGGATATCGCATTATTACATTCAAAGACCCTGATTTTCATAAATTTTTTTCTTAGAATAGAAGTTTACGGAACTTATAATATTTTAATTTACCGATGATAATTTCCTGTAGTTGATTTATATATTAATGTTTTATTTCTGTATATGGAGTCTTAGAAAATCTATTAAAATTTCCAATCTTTTAAATTGTGAACTGTAAACTGGCAACTCTGTTATTTAACTCTTTTTTGCCATTTAACTTAATTTTAACTTTTTCTTTACCGGACAAGAATACCACTTTGGATTAATTAAAAATAAAATTTAAAAAAATTAAAAATTAAGTTAAATTAAATACTATGTTTCGAGAATTGGCCTGCAGGCTGTTAGAACCAGGTTTCTTACCTCTATAGCTCAAACCTGAATAGGGCCAAATTAGACTTATCATCATTTCATAACAGCCCATTAATGTCCCACTGCAGGGACGGGCCTCCTCCAGTGACGGAGGGATACTTGGCCTACTAATACCACGCTGGCCAAACGGATTGGTATAGGGTTTAATTTCAATATTTCCTTCTTTTTAATACGTAAAGATAATATTCACGGATAGTCCCTTAGTCACCCATGGAATGAGATGGGGTGGTGACATATTGTATTCTTACTCCGTCACCACACGGAGAATTAGGCTTATATTTTTGTATATTTTAAGAAAATTATTTGTTACAGACATTCATGCAGAACATGACATCGATGTTGTCTGGCGACTACCCGTCCTCGGCTCAAGACAACTCGTCGTCGAGCGCGGCCGACACGAGGCGACGACATCCCTTCAGTAAGCACGACCGACGACATAAGGTACGGATTAGTATTATTTTAGTTTAATAGTATGATACCTTGTTGGAATGTCGTGATAGTAAGGTTTTTGGGAAGACCTAACGTCAAAAAGAGGGTTAGAAAAGACGGTCAGGTTACCTGGCACTGCTATAGGGTATTGATCCTTACTTGATTAACTTTGTAAACAAACACCACATATTGCAAATTCACTAGTTTTTACATCAATCGCACACTTTAATATGGATAAAAATTTCTGGAAAGTAGCATTAAACGTTTATGCAATAGAAAACACGTAAATTACTTTGATATAACCACTATTTTTCTTAAATTTTAAATAAATGTAATTTTTTCCAACGTCAAATTTCACAGATAAAAATTCATTTCACCATTTGACATTTGTAGATTATAGAATTTGTACTTGATTCCCATACATTTCATAAAGGTCAAAGTCTTTAATCTGTGGTTGTCACGACGCCATAGTTGTTTACCTTTATAAGCAAGTAAGGATAAATACCCTATACAAGATAGGTCTATCAGTAGTCGGTCGGGAGCAGACGGGCATCCTCTTATCGCTGCGAAGCCATCAGCCTATCTCAAAAAACTATGTACAATAAATGGCTTGTGAAATAAGACAAATAATTAAATTTTTAACATCAGGAATTCTCGAAGAGCAAAGACAAGAAGAATTCATCACAAACAAATAATACGCAGTCAGTACAAAATTGGGGACCACAGGTAAGCTCTTATATTATTTTAATGTTAACAGGTAAATATGACATTCGTTATTAAGATTTTTTTTTAGAAAAAATATCTGGACAAATCATTTGACATGGTATTCATCATCATAACAGCCCATTAATATCCCACTGCAGGAACGGGCCTCCTCCCGTGATGGAGGGCGACTTGGCCTACTTATACCACGCAGGCCAGTCGGATTGGTATAGGGTTTAATTTCAAGTTTTCCTTCTTTATTTGTAAAGGTAATATTCACAGATGACATGGTATTTCTCTTATAATATCTTTTTTTCCTTTTATATTCATACATTTCAATATTACTTTTTTTGTGCAGGGCTCTCACGGTGTCCCGCTGTTTGTGGAGAAGTGTGTGGAGTTCATAGAGCGCGAGGGTCTCGGCTCGGAGGGTCTGTACCGGGTCCCTGGCAACAGGGCGCATGTAGACATGTTGTTTACTAAGTTCTATGAAGGTAACGTATTCGATAAGATTTATAAAACGTACATTTTTATACAAAACCCTTTAATTACCTGATCTTCGATTTTTCATCATCATCATCATCATGACAGCCCATTAATGTCCCACTGCAGGGACGGGCCTCCTCCCGTGACGGAGGGATCCTTGGCCTACTAATACCACACTGGCCAGACGGATTGGTATAGGGTTTAATTTCAAGTTTCCCTTCTTTTTATTTCGTAAAGATAATATTCACGGATAGTCTCTTAGTCGATTTTTACGAAATCCCTGGGATGAGATGGGATTGTGACATATTGTATTCTTACTCCGTCACCATATGGAGTCATTAAATGAAATATTATTTTTACTCATTGACAAAAATGATAAAACGTTTTATGTACAATACCTAAATAATAACAAAGTCTAGTCAAGTAACGAGCCTGATTGGGATGGAATTCCTTTTAATTTAATGTTTTATGTTTCTAGACCCGAAAGTGGACCTAGACTCGTTGGACATACCCGTGAACGCAGTAGCAACAGCACTAAAGGACTTTTTCTCAAAGAAATTACCTCCACTACTCGACGAGGCTAGCATGTCACAATTAGAAGATATTGCAAGTTAGTATTACTATTTTATGTATGTTAAAACACTCACCCCCGGTTTCCGAATGACTGATCAAGTAAAAATTAACTAATCAAGTGTCAAAACTCTTGTCAACAACTTTTAGGAACTAAATTTGATACTTGATTATTCACTGAGTTTCTTTCCTGATATTGACGTTTCATACCGAAACGTTAATTTAGAACTTTATTCCAAACGTGAGGTATGGAATTTTCTTGATTAAATCAGAATATGTACTTATTTTTCTTATAAAAAAAAGATGACCCCCGCAATTAGAAAGCATGCGCTGTGTGGCAAGGACTAAAAACACCAATTTATCACAAACACAAAGATCATCCAGGCCGAGGACAAACATTAGTGAATTTAATTATTTAAACTATCATGGTCACATTCACTAATAATAAATGAACTATCGGGATATTTACCATGTTTAAGGTTTTCGAGTTTCCGATATTTCGGCGCTGTTACAAGCGCCATGATCATGGAGGAAAACCTTAAACATGGTAAATATCCCGATAGTTCATTTATTATTAGTGAATTGTACAAATATTTTTACCGTATGTGGTTTCTTTGTGCACGAAATTCACATTTTATAACCGCCTTGTAACCAGTAATGTAAAACTTTTTTTGTATTTAATTACTCGAAATTAGGAAACAACAAATAAATAACAACAAAAATACTTTATTTACCATGGTAGAAGTGTAAGAATAGAGTACGTTATCATCATAACAGCTCTTTAATGTCCCACTGCAGGGACGGGCCTCCTCCCGTGACGGAGGGATACTTGGCCTACTAATACCACGCTGGCCAGACGGATTGGTATAGGGTTTAATTTCAAATGTTCCTTCTTTTTAATTCGTAAAAATAATATTCACGGATAGTCCCTTAGTCAGTTTTTACGACAGCGATGGGATGAGATGGGGTGGTGACATATTGTATTCTTACTCCGTCACCACACGGAGAAGTACGTAATACTACTATATAATGATAAACAAGAGTGTGGTGTGTCAGCGCTGCGCGGCTGCATGGCGGGCGGCGTGGAGCTGAAGGACCGCAGCTGGCGGCTGCTGGCGCTGCGCTCGCTGCTTACTACAGCGCTGACTCCGCTCGCCAGCGCCACGCTGGATTATCTGCTCGAGCACTTTGCCAGGTACGATACTACTCTATTACTATTACTTGTCTATCATCATATCAGCCTATGAACAGGACCACTGTCCAACGGCTGCCCGCGATCGGAAAAAGATCGCAAAAACAATAATCCGACATGAGATTCAAATCCAACGATATCTAATCCAACAAAGGAGATCTGTAACTTGTCGTCGGCGGAACCTACCCTACTTTACCCTTTCGCATATAAAAATAAATTAAAAACAGTAATAGACCACTACAACGAAGGTATTTCGCTACCCTTGGAGAAACCACCCTTTGCAACTAGTATAAGACTTTCGGTACTAGACTAGCAACAGCATGGAAATTGAGCATTTTATACCATATGCTGATATTAGTTTAATTTAAAGTTTTCCTTTTTTTATTGTCGTATTCGAATATCTATAGTTTGTTCGCGATTAAAATGCAGTGGGTAAGAGTGTATTCACTGTGGTGTTAAAATTCAAACAAATTATATTTGAAAATATTTATTTAAATAAAGAATGATCGGCGGTTTCGTCCCCACCCACCAACAGAAATGAAATGTAGCACAATAGATAGATCTTGGCGACATGATAATTTTTTAATTACCGAATCCATATTTTTTTGTTATTGTGAACTTGACCTTGGGAGTTTTACAAGATTTGATTGGTTAGGGGGCGGGGCTAGGTCGGCGGACATTGACAACTAACTGAATTCTAAACGCGAATGAACTGTACATGTTTTTTCCCTTAGTCGACTTTCATCGCCCCAAGGAATGAGATACCATGGCAACACCACGTATTCATACTGTTATTGTACTCTAAAAATATAATTGTACCGTTCCAGAGTGGCGGACAACTCAAAGCTAAACTCGATGGACAGCAAGAACTTGGCCATATGCTGGTGGCCGACGCTGCTCCCGGTGCAGTTCTCGGACATGGGACGCTTCGAGATGACCCGCCCCTACCTCGAGGACATCGTGCAGACCATGATCGACCAGCACCCCTTCCTGTTCCGGGGGCAGGAGGCTTTTGTTATGGTGTGAGGACAGTGTGTGAGTCACTTTTTTGTTTTGTTTTTTTTTTGTATCAAAATAGTTTCACACATTCACACAATGTCATGTAACCCTAAACTAAGCAAACAATACAGCCAGGCCAATATTAACATTCATTATGACCATGACGACACAAAAAGATTTTGCGTTGAGGTGGTATCGAACTCGAGACTTCTGGGGTAGCAGCTAAGGTCTATAATCACTACGCCACAGAGTTGGTAATTTTATCTCTTTATGGTCCCTCTGCAAAGATGACCCATATCCATAGTTTTGTCTCTAAAAATGATAGTGGAATCTCTCTTTTACGACAGTTATGGGAGAAAAAAGGAGTGGTGGAATCTTTTTTAGTAAAAAATATCCCTGCTTTTTTACACATACAAGAAGAATGTGTGAAGAAAAGCTTAGTACTTTTACATTCCTAAACTCAAGTCTTGTTTTTTCGGGGGTAGGCCTAACCATTGGTTCCTAGTTTTTAACAACTACACGGAAAGATTCATAAATTACCACATCTTCATAAAATAGTACATATTCGTTTTTATTTCTATCTATAACGACTTATTTCATTTGTTCCAGGAACCCACAATGCAGGTTGCATTCGTGATGGACGATGTGTGACGTAATCCACATTACGTGACGTCATACTCTCGTCATTAATATATACGATAGATAGGTCCTAAGTGTCGCTGCTGTGTATTGTGCCGATGTTATACGTCACTGTTCTGACGTCATCGCGACACTCGCAGGCAAGCTATTGTTGTTCTCAGCACTCGTGTCGATACTTCCTTAATTATAAACGACAATATTATTTTTTCATACGGTTTTTCATATCAATATTGCTTAGTGAAACGCAAATAATTGTTGCTTGCAGTTTTTGTTCAGTTAAAATTTCCAAAACGGACTTGTGAAAACAGTATTTTTAAACTAGAATCTATTCAAAATTATATCGCAATTATAAAATAGATTTTAAGACGAATGCACAAAAAGTATTTACCAAAAGTTTTAAAAAAATTAAGTAATACTGGTATTGTAATATTTAAACGTTTATATTTGTATTCAATTAATGGCAACACCATGTAATGAGCACATTCCGTTCAGAAACAAAATTAATTACTGTTAATAATTATTGGATAATATGTTATTAATAATAATAAAATAGTAATTAAAAACTTAATATTGAATTAATCGATCGTGTGTATGTATCGTGATAATGCTTGAAAAGGGGGGCTTATAATTTGTTTTAAAAAGCAATCGTGATTTAAACAATGTGAAATTTTATTCTGTGAATTTATTTGTACTCCTCTTATCAAATATTTGTTTTTTTTTATCTCCAAAAATAAACCAGACAAAGACTGTAATGTAATAAGATATTTTATTTTTTAATAAAAATGCTAGGAATGTATCGTGATAATGGATTTAATTAAAAAAACTAGAAAGACAAAATCATTTTTAAACGAAAAATTCGTTTTGATTTTGAAAATGATGCTACAATAGAAAATAATCCAAGACGATAAGCCACTTCTTAAGTCGTGTTACAAATAATGCTGCTAAAAATTTCGTTATATTAGAACATTACTATTATAAAAAATCAAATCCCGACAGCTTCAAATTTAAATAATATGCTATCTTTAAGTAAGATTGAAAATTGAAGTGAAAATGGTAGCTAACTGAATTTAAATTGTTATACATACATCCTATGTGATGATACTCAATTAATAAATGCTAAGAAAAAGCTTGAGATGATTTGCAAATACCTATAGATTCAACGATACCATACATTACATGTTTTGTAGACTTTCACTTAATGGCGACTGGTAATCGTCATACTGAATCAACTAAGATAATATATATCGACAGATGCAAGAACCATCAAAATCCCACCAGTTTGGTCCCTAGAGTGCCATAAAGGAACTAACACTTATGCAAACATACATTGATAAGATGAACACATTACTCTGCACAGTCGGATAAAAACAATCTTGCCAATTCGTAATACTTTCAAAAATAAACTCAATTATCATTAATAATAGAAAAAAAGATAGGTTAAAAGGCTATCTAAGCCTAAGAAGGTTTTTAAAATAGATTAATTAATTTGTTTTTAAAAATATGGAATTATGCTGTTATACAAGCAAAAGAAATACCGTATTTTAATATTTATGCTCTTGTATTAGAGTCGGTTTTTGATTAGGATATATTTTACAAAAGCCTCATTTTTATCATCACAATAATTATTTTATTTATTGCCTGTTTGGCGAGGCAGCTTTTTATTTAATTTGGGAGACTGATAATCAGCTAGTTCCTTGATTAATAAATCCAAAAAATGCGCACGTATGTAAGTAACGTAAAAAAATATAATATTAATTAAAATTACATTTGTTTAGCGGAATGTAAATTAGTTATTTCTTGTAATCAAAAAAAGTCTGCCATGTATAAATTTGTGATATATTACGCAAACGATTGATGTGTCATTATGAATTGCACTTTTTTATAATATGTAATATTAGTATTTAAGAGCGTATTAATGACATAAATGTTTATAATTAGCGTTTAAATCTAATACGTATTAACTTTAGCTTATGCCTTTTATTTAAAATTGTAACTATTCAACTTCCTTCCCAGGTGGAATGTTTTCTTTTTTATGTATTAAACAAAATGTCACATTTTTAACATAAACGATTGAATTTTTTACACCTTTTAATGTTTGGAATAGTCGAAAATTTATTTGAAAGCGAAAAAATTCAATATCAGTCAGCTATGGGCATGGGAGTAACTCCATGCATCGACTGAATTGACTTCAAACTTTGAATAGTTTGACAATTTCTTGTATGATTAAATAAATTCCAATCACAGTAAATTATCTAGTCCGATATTCATTTAGGTAGTTAATACCTCACATTACTAATTTATAAAAATTAAGTCCTTCCACTTACGTATTATTATTATTACAAGAAATAACCAATTACTTATGTATTATGTATAGAGGATGGCCTATTTTGTATAAGTGTTAGATAGACTGATGTAGTACATATATTATTACGTGTATCTCATTTACTTTTTAATTAATTATCTATACTTACTTATAAATAATTTGATTTTTTAATCTTCCATTTATATCGATTGTATGTAATGTCTTGGTGTATTTAATAATTTTTGTATTAATGTAATATAAGTTTACAGTCATGTATTTCATGACTTGTTTAAACAAATTTTAGCTAGAAAGCAATTGTTGTGAGGCTTGATTGTATCCAAAAATAAGTTCTCCCCTTCGTAATAGGATTATGGTGTATTTTTTTTTTTAATTTCGGGATCATTATTTCGCGTGTGGGTGTCCTATTCTTAATATTATAAACGGTATCTTACGAGTTAAACTCGACATCTTAATGTAATTTTTTAATTTATGTAATACTTCAAAAACTTCACAATGAACAAGTATTTTGAAAGTTTAATATTAATGCTATTTATCATGCAAATGATAAAACAAGCTACTTTTAAACTACAATGAAAAAAAAAATTGAAATACGATTAGTGTTTCTACACGGCACATAATTAAATAATATGAATTAAATGGAAAATTTTTGGCGTAAAAATGAACGGAAATCAAAATAGTCTCATAATATTTTAAATATAATGTTTGTTGTTGAAGTATGAAGGTATAAACCTAACTATTATTATCGCGTAGGTTAGAACGAGTCGATATGAATTGTTAAAAAAAATACTTCTACTAATGCCATTAGATATAAGAATGGATGTGCATCATTTTAAGAATTACTTAATTTTCATTTTGCTATTTAAAATTTAACCTTTTGTATGTATATTTAAAGATTAAATTCGGTTCTAAGTACATTGTTGTAATCGTCATTGTATCTTCTATAATGTAATGTAGACTACAGTTTATTATTTATTTACATTTTGATATATAAATATTTAATTTAGAATATGACTGCTTAACATTGCAATATATTTATTGACGTATCGATATTAGTTGGTTTCATTATTCTACGATTAAAAATTTATATACCAAAGCCATACATTGACGACGTCTTCTATTTTATTTCATGCTATGTCTTCAACTTTATATTATGAACTCTGTTACGTATTGTTAAGGTATATTTTACTCTGCATTATTTTGCAAAGGCAATTTCGGATTTGTATTAAGCATACGCGAATAAAGTATGTGTAACTATTTAATAAGTATATTTAATATATTAGGTGTCTTTACTAAGCATAGTTTAAGATGTACGTAAGTTTTTAACGATATAACGTCATTATATTCATTGTCTCTGTCACACACGTACACGCATACGTTCGCTGGCGTTTGTGCGAGAGAGACAGTATCATGTCCATTAGGGGAATGATGTGAGGGAATTTTTTATATTTTACTATGAATCGAAAAAGACATAGAGCCTACCTGTGTTTTAAATATTATTTTTCTAGAATTTTTCGCTTTTCTTATAAGATCTCACTGATTGTTTTAACAATATTGTTAGTTTTTCTTTTTTGTAATTTATATTTTGAACGTAAAATTTCCCCTAATGTTTTTTGAGAAATAAATAAAAAATACAATTTCTATATAAATATTCGATGTAAATATTGTACATTCATTATTTTTTTGCTTAATTTATTTATTGAGATTTTTTTTATCGAAGAGTTTAAATCATTATATTTGTTACTCCATGCAATATTATGAGTGTTTTTATACGTTTTAAAACGTTTATTTTATTCTTATTTTTAATTTTGAGCACATGTGTTTTTTTTAAATTCAATGAATTTCTTTAACGTGCCATTTTATTTAAACGTGCGGTGATTTCGGAGATTCCTAAAAAAAGTGTAATGTAACTTTTTGGTAGTAATTGCTTTTATTTTTGAATAAATTATTGTCCTGTAGTTTTTCAACTGTTCTACAGTAGAAATCAATGTACGCTTAGTAACGGACACCGGCGTCTCTGTACACTTATCTTAAGATCGCTTTGTGTGATAATGAAGGGAGTGAAATTTGTTGAGCGAATGCGTATTTTTGCTCTCGAGATTGTAGGTATAATTGAAATTTAATGAGTGAACGAATGAAGTATACTAATTAAATTATAAACATTTAAATGTCGTTATTATTTTGGTAATACTTTATGTAAAAATAAATTCTTGATATGGTGTAGTTTCGTGTGAATTTTAAGTCTATTTCTCGCTCTTTTTATGCACTCAATGAATATTATATTATGTATATTTAGATTTATTTGTAATAATATTTAAATGGTTGGTTATTTGATTGCAGCTTATATGTGATTGGCTATATTTTATATTGTAGTAGCGTGATCAATGTTGTGATATTATCAATGGTATGATTACGACAGACGACGCCGGGTGGACGTACTATATGAAAATTTTGCTATGCGTCTCAATTACTGTAAAACACGACTCAAAGGAATGTGTCATATTTTATAATAAATAATCATCTATGTAATGAAATTGTGTTTTCATTTTATTGTTGAAACCTTTTTCCTTAAAAACATTTCTTTTTTTACTTAAAACGATGGGAACATTTGTCCTACAGATACCATGGTTTCTAGACGGATTTGTATATGGTTTCGTGGCAAGTTTTTCGTCGTTTCTACAACTATTCCTTTGAATTTGACGATGCTCACTTTACAGTCCATTCATGACTTCGGTCTTAGCGGCGAGCTGAGCTGTGTAGGAACAAAATGCGTCCCACACACTATGTTTGAAGGATCCAATATCATATGATGGAGGAAATACATGAGCTAGAAGTTTGTTCCACAACTTAATGATTCGGCATGGGAAGAAATTCCTGCACCTTTTGGTGCGAGTCGATATCTGACAGACCGTCTGAGTATGACATCGCAAACCAGCACTAGGGCCGGGAGGGACAAGATTGAATATTATATTCCACTATAGATATCGCATTATCCTGGCAATTATTATTTGTCCATATACCTCGCTTGCACTTAAGGGTCTTCTATTCTTATTTAATTTATATTTATAATATAATTTATAACAGTCCTCTATCACGCGATGGACCCGGCACCAGCACGGAGAATCCATGGAATGCTAAGATTAGGTCTTATATTTTATCTCTTTTTGGATTACTCAGATGATAACGTGCATACTACGTTCCTAACTGACCCGCAGGAGGTACCAGAATTATACGGTTTGCATGGAGCCTCCAACACATCACAAGTAGGAACGCCATATGGGTTTAGTCGGTTCGAGTCCTACATGCATGCCCATGACACTGACAACCCTAAGTGTCATTAATTCTGTAGGATGTGGTGGTCAAATAATTATCCACGATCTAACTAGGAGGACGTTAGACATCTGGTGCGTGAATTGCGTGTTTTAACATACTAAACCTAGCTAGCTACTAGGTAGCTAGCAAAAAAGATAAAGTAATAATAATGTAAAAAATAAAAAACAGTTTTAGCGTAAAATTTTCTGTTATTGAAATTCAGTTTTACTAAAATTAATCACAGTTTTATTGTATTACATACAAGTGCCAAATGAACAATATTTCTTAACGCCTACTGTACAATATAATAATAGACCTGTGAATGTTGTTAGAATAAATTGTAATAGTAATAATTGGTTCTTTTTACATCAGCTAGGGGTGCTGTTTCAATAGTAATATACAGTCCGTGCAATCTTACTTGGCTGGTCAGAAGTTAGCTTTTAACGTTCGCGCATGCATGTATAGTCAGCGTCAGATATATCGTAGCAGACAAGGGGATCAAATACTTCTGAACAATTTAAAATGTCAATAAGTTCTACACGCTTATGTGACCATTAATATCTAAACATTAAACAAATTGACTGATTGACTCATTTAAACAATGAATGTTGAGTCAGCACATGCCAGCTAGCTATGCGAGACTTAACATTTCCTGAGGTATTAGTGTTTTTAAAGAGTCATCGATCGTCACCACTGTGAAAAAGGCTTTAGGTTTAGGTTCTTGTACATTTTGAGAACTGGACATTTTGCGAGTAGTGTTTATTTTGCGTTTTGTACATTATGCTCCGAAGGGAAAAAGCTAACAACAGGTCAAGTACCTACGAGTAAGATTGCGCGAACTGTAGTTATAATTTACAGATTTAGGTTTTGTTTTAATTCCCCTGGGGTAACAGTTTAGTTCTTTAGATATGAATTATTACATTAATAAGTATGTACACAGATAAATTACATAATATATCTAATTGTGCTTGAGTAACTTAGTACATTTTAATGCTAGGCTTACGTAGGATTATATTTTATGCTGTAGAATGCAAACTATGGTTAATGTGATGTGGTACGGATATTTGAACCAAGGAAACCTCTATTATTAACTTATACCTATTTACAGAGCTTGTAGCATATGATGGAATCTGCTCTTACAGTTGTTCAATGCTAAACAAATCAATCGATATCATCATATCGGATAATAGACGTCTACGGCCAGACAGGAATCCACACAACGTTACCTTAAGTATTCTTAAATAAAATTACAATTAAAACAAATCAATTACTTTCAACAAATCAGACATACTCTTCATTAAACTCTAACTATAAATACATCTTCTACAATTCGTTTATGTAACCTCGAAGTTACGTGAATGTTCTAAAGAAGTCACACACATCCTGCACCCCAGCATCCACACCAGGGTATGGAGCCATCATTCGTTGGTTCAGAAAGTTTCCTCGACTTGTGGGTGCAGGCAGAAGCCAGGGAGTTTACTGATGAACACATGCTGTTGGTTCTTTCGTGTTCGGAATGCGATGTCATTTCCTGGAAAAAGTAATTAGGCATTAAAAAATCGGCTAATGATAAGGCTATTTGTTTCTAAAAAGAATGATAGAGATGTGATTTATTTGTGGGAACATCACAAAATTATCTTTTATATAGGTAGGTAGGTACAAATGCCGCAAAACATTTTATATTATTAATTCTGAACGAAGCCACGAACTGCTTAGGCCAAAGGCTACAATTTAGTCTAAACAGTAAGTAACAGCACGAATATTTCATTTTTTAGTTCATTTCATTTCAATTAGAAATAGTAAATCAAAATAAACTCTACCCAATGTGAGTGCGAGTGGATGTAACTCTGCCCGAAGATTAAAATTCCCAAGTACCTAGCTTCTGAAGTTTTATCCCAAATAAGAGCCAATCATTAATTAAGTTCCCACCCTTTACCTACTTTTCGCTTTATTAGCTGACTAAATTTTTATAATTTGCTCCCCAAGGGACTTTTTTTAGTTCGCGGTAAGGATTGCCATTTTCGTTCAGAATTAAGGAGGAGTTTGTGGTTAGTAAAAAAAGTTTATAAATGAAAAATGCAGTTAACTAACACATGGTTATGTTACAATAATGTACAGAGACTAATGGCGCGTTATCTGTTTAGTTATAACCTACGGACGCGACAAGACATCCAGAACGAGGTGTATTTCTGTGTATTATTACTAGGTGATCATGATCTTCTTTGATAATTGCTGTTCTTAAACTATGTATTCTTTACCTGATAGCTGTCCCGCTTGTACCGCGGGCCTGAGCTTGAAGACGACATAGTATTCCTCGGCCTGTGTCTGACACAGTGCCTGGGTTTCACTAAATCCTGCACCTCTACATCAATCAGCCTCTCGTTATCACTCTCCACCTGTACAGGTACTCCATTCTTCGGTGCGCCATTTTTCAATTCTTTCTTTTTGTCTCTTCTTTTTCTTTCCCTCTTTTTGAAAGTCAAAGAGAATCTTTTTCGCTTTTTTGCTTTTGGGGATTCCGGTCTTTGAGGAGCTGTTGATTTTTCTCTATCTGATCTGCTGGTGTCGTCATCTGGAGGCGGCACTTGTGATTCCGAGTCGGTTTTTACTGTCATTTCTGTTCGAGTAGAAGAATCTGGTTCTCCTGCTTTATAAGCAACTTCTTTCTCTAAATTAGCTAATTCTAGTCTACGTAATCTCTTTGGCAGTTTGTTAACTGTAGCATAAATTGGTTCGGCATTATCCCCGACGGGAGCTGAACGAGATCTTGAGAAAAAATCGAACTTCTTTGGTTTAACAGGTATTCGTCTTTCAACAAAGACTACAGTGCTTGCTACTTCTGTTGTTGTCGTTTGTAGATCATCGCCGGTGCTGGGGTTAGCATTACTTGCAATGGGCGTTGATCTAGGATAATCATATGTTAGCTCGATGTTTTTTTCAGTGACATACGATTTGGGAGGTTCTTGTTCTACAGGTCTCGGTGCAGATTCTACAGGGATACTTTTCTGGCAACAACACTGTTTTTGTATTATTCGTCGCGTATTGCACATAAAAACAGAATTTTGTTGGATGTATGTGGCATGAATATTTGGATTCGATTGTACTTCTCCTAGAAGATCCTCGACGTTACCTCCGGTGTGAAAACGTGGGGTCTGGTAGGAAGCTACGATGAAACCAGGTGGCGGTGGTGGTGGGGGTCCTGCGACGTGGTAGGGGGGAGAGGTAACAGATTGGAAGAACCTTGGTACCTCGGTCGGCGGCGCATCGTGGACCAGTACGTCAACCACTCGTTCTTGGCCATTGTCCACTATATTTGGCTGCAAATTATTCGATTTTTGCGTCATTTGTGGCGGTTTTTGAGTATTTGTGATCTTTCTTGTCGCGTCCTTTTGGCATTCATTGCACGTGCATGGTGATTCCGCGCCGCTCTGAAACATTATTTAGACGTATTTATAGCTTTGAGTAGGCAGTTTATTTTTAGAAGTAAATAGTAAAGTCATATTGATCGATCGCTTTAGACAGCCGTGCATCTAAAGTAGCCTTAGTAATTATTACCATAATCATCTAAAGTAGCCTTAGTAATTATTACCATAATCATCTAAAGTAGCCTTAGTAATTATTACCATAGTCCAGACGGGTTGGAATCATGGTTCTGTGTCAAGTTTTCCCTTTATGCTTTGAGAACTGTTGTTAACTTACTTATATCTCGAAATATATTTCTGTTGTTGTTATAATAGATTTTTTTGTCGTAATTACAAATAAACACATCTTAGAATAAAAATAAAAAATATACCACTTTCGCAGATGACTATAATTGAGCTCTGAGAAGAATGTAAGGCCATTTGGAGTTTTTTTGAAAGGAGTTTTTCCTTTCAAACATCCTTCCGTTCAGTGCGGTAAGTAGACCCTAAGTTTAGGTCTATTACTGCAGAGACTTTTAGTAATTTAATTTTATGTATCTATTTATAATACTTAGTTACTACCATCGTAACTATTATCAATTCATCATCATCAAATCAGTGAAAAGACGTAAGCCACTGCAGTACATAATACGCCTCCTTGAATTGTTCTCAAAGCACGGGATTTTTTGCCCATAGGCAAGATTAGGAGTAGGTATAAACTAACAGCTCATAACAATATAAGCAGTAGAGGAGTCGTCATACAGTCATGATAATAATGAGCTTATCTAACTACTACGAGTATCATAACCGCCCATTAATGTCTCACTGCAGGGCGGGCCTCCTCCCATGACGGAGGGTTACTTGGCCTACTAATACCACGCTGGCCAGACGGTTTAGTAAAGGGGTTAATTTCAAGTTTTTCTTCTTTTTATTTCGTAAAGATAATGTTCACGGATAGTCCCTTAGTCGGTTTTTACGACACCCATGGGATGAGATAGGGTGGTGACATATTGTATTATTTTTCTATCTACTGCTCCGTTATAAAATCGTCGAGTATATTTAACTATTTTAATTACTACGAGGGACATTTATTTTTAATTATCTTTGTTCTTGAAGTTCATTCAATAGTAATAAAAGTTTATATGTGTGTTTGTTACGTGATTTGAGTTTTGTCCTCTACGTTGCTGCTGTGTCTATTTTGGCATAGTCTAGTGGTTTGACTTCATTTTTGTTACGTTATGTTGTTTCCTATTGGTAGTGAAAAGAAATGTCCGTGTAGCAGTTAAATGTAGGTGTTTAAATGTTACGTGTGAGGACTTGGTTTATTGTCACTGGCTACCTCTGAGAGAGCAATTTTTATATCATACGTTTAAATATATTTAATAAGATACATATTTAATTAATAATAAAACCGGTGAAGTGCGAGTCTAACTCGCGCACTGAGGGTTTCGTACAATCTTATTTCATTTCCCGCCAAATTGCGATGACGTCAGGACTCAGGCTGTATAAATATTAATTTTCCCACCAAAATTCTATGACCTCACTACTTATCTGTCAAAAATTCTGTGACGTCACGACCCATCTGTCAAAAATTCAATGACGTCACGACTCAGCTGTCAAAAAATATTTTCCCGCCAAAATTCTATGACGTCACGATTCAACTGTGAAAAAATACTTTGAATCGGTACGAAACCCTAAAAATGGCTTAAAGGTTTTCCTGTGGGCTGAATCTTTTTGACAGCCTCATTCATAGATTTAAATTTGCGCAAGAAATATATTCCTTAATCTTGCTGAGACTGTTCAGATCAGAAATAATTGAAAATGTCTGAATAATTGAAATTAATGAAATGAATAGGTGAAAATAGCAAACGGTCTAATGCTTCCAAGCAGTGGAACCCATTATTGGTGCTGACCAACATTGCACTTTGTTATTTCCTGGTCCTTCTTCAACCATTGCCTGCGACCTTCACAGGGTCGTCTTTCCACTACGTGACGGGTCACACGGCTATTTCAGAACTTTTCTGCTCAAAAGGCCGTCAATAAGCGTATGCTGTCTACTGATCTTTTTTACTCTATCTAGCTAGCTAGTTTTTAAATAATGAAAATAAGAGAACTACACATTATTAGTCATACAATTGTGTGTAATTTGTAAATCATGAAACCTCGAAATTATATATAATAATATTTATTTTCTTTCTTCTGCTTATTTTCTTTCTTCTGCTTATTTTCTTTTCTGATTCTATCACATTAAGACCTACAGCAATATTGTACTAAGTATAGGAACCATGTATACATTATTTAGTATCTATAATAAAAGCTCTGCTTAGTTTTGAATAGATGGTGTTCTGTAAGGATTTTTATACAATAATTTTACATCACCGCGTTTTACCATATTTTGTAGTTAATATAGCCATTATCGAGTAGCATTAGATAACTAATACTTATTAAAATATCTATGTATCCGGAAAAACGGTCGACATTGTAGAAACATGCCCACGCAAATGATGGGCGAAGTTCAGTGGCGTACAAAATTAAACAGCTAACTAATTTATAGTTTTTAACGTCACGTTTGTTTGTTTGAAGGTTTGGGTTCAAGTACAATGTCTTCAGAAAACAGTTATAAAACAAAACCAGTGTTTCCGCAACGACTTGTCCTTCTTCAAAGGAGAGCATTAATTCTAAGGTAGGTAGGGACTTGGCTATGTCTCAGTGTGGATCAGGTGGACTGTCGCTGCAGAAGCGAAGGGTATAGGGAAGAGTTGGAGCGAAATAAAGCGCTATAAGCTCGACCGGGATGGAGACGCACTGTGGACGCCCTCTGTCCCATCGAGGGGACTTAGGAACATAAGTCAAGTAAGTCAGGTGGACTGTTAGTTCAAATACATCATCGAGATGGCCGGTATATTGTCATTACCAATGATAGATCGTAGATTTTCAACTGCATTTTAACCAAAGCGCCCTAGAGTCGGCTTCTTTGCTTGCGTTCTGCTTATGGTTTAACAAATAGATTTTAAATCACTCCGTCTAAAAATATATGACGTCACAGCTTTGTGTTTTATAAATATACCTATAGTCTGGTCCACTTATAGAAATAACAATAAAAATGTTAAAATAAGAACAAATGCGGCCTAAGAGTACCTACATAACACTCTCAATAAAAATGATAGCCGTCTGGGAGATTTTTATAGTGATGTCAAATTAATGCAATACGCGAATAATGTCTACGAAAGACGGCAATGAATAGACAAAGAACAAATGCGGCCTAAGAGTACCTACATAACACTCTCAATAAAAATGATAGCCGTCTGGGAGATTTTTATAGTGATGTCAAATTAATGCAATACGCGAATAATGTCTACGAAAGACGGCAATGAATAGAAGTAATGAACTTACTATCAAATTGTCAGTCCAAATATTTCTTTACGTTAAAGGGATCTTTTAATGTAGTCGCTTCGTGCCGTACGGCTAATCAGGAATTTTTTCTTGTTATAAAATTAGTTGGAACCCCTAAGGGCCAATTCCCACACACCACAACCACACCACAACGACGCCATGTGGTCGGGCGTATATTTTGTATTAAAAATGAATATTACAATTTACACGTACCACATTTTGTCGTTGTTATCGACCACCTGTGTAATACGGCCACATCGAAACCACATCGCGACGGCAACGCCACCACCGGCGGCGGCACTGCGGCCACATCGACATTTTGTCGATACCACAACGCATCTGCAAAAAGCCGCTCCGACACTATTCACACGTAACCCAGCTTGACCACATTTTATCGGTGCGACGTGGTGTGTTTAAGGTGCGTGTGAATTGGCACTAAGACAATATAGATAGCTTTCTAAGTTATTGGGGGTTGGTTTCCGCATTTAGCCCCTGAGGTGGACCATTGTAAGTGGGGGGCACTCGTCATTTCAGTCAGCCCACCTCCCTCCGGAAGCGTATGAGGTTACTGATTTTGTTCAGGCATTCCGTGATAGATTTCAGGGATTTTAGTGTGTTTCTTCGTGTGTCAGCGACACCTGTGCACTCAAGGAGCACGCGTGATACAGTTTCCTCTGGCTCCATGCATTCTAGATAGATAGCTTTTCTTAGGGACACACCGAGTTTCAAGCTCGTGCCTTTTGCAAGGTCTCTTGGTCCTGCCTGGCTTACAGTAGTAACAGTATGGGAACAGATTTCAACAGACAAGGGACTAATCCCGTAATATAATGTTATTCCAGTCTCCTACATATTTTGCAATATTTATGTATTATCGCGGATGTTTGGATTTGCAATTTTACACAAACTTCAAGGTCTAGCGTTTTGTTGTTAGTTTACTTATATTCAAGAGAAAATAGGTTAATGTCAAATAGTTATTGATATATTATTATGTAGAGTTTTGACGCCTTTTGATTAAATTTCGATAACCGCGCATCAAGCAGTTTGCTAATCTTTTGGTCAAAATAATTAACCTAAGGTACTGTTGTTTTCAAAACACTCTTTGTACCCTACTTGAAGTCCAACCCATTGTCATAAATTTCTAGACTTCAGAGCCAATTAACAGTTATGATAATGCGGATTCAGGATAATTATTTATAAATTACACAAATACATGTCTTACGTGTAATCAGCATTACACTGTTCCAATAACGTATTATTAATGGTGAAAATGTAGTGAAGGACAAAAAAAAAGTCTGTACTCAGGTTTACAAATATGAAATACCTCGGAACTTTGCTGGTTAAATGCACAAGATGTTAATTTCCATAGTCCTGCCCTGTCCCATAGTCACTGGCCATTTTTAAATCTAAACACAGTAACATTTTACCTTTGTAGCGGCCGCCGGAATCAAACCCGAGGCGGGCGCGGCAAGTCTAGCGACGCGCACCGACGTACTTAGCGCGGCGCCCGCGCTGCACTCCCCGCGCGCCCCACGAGCCGACGGTGACCGGACCTGCACGAATGGCCCGCTACCGCTCGGTCGCCAGCAACAGTGCGAGACGTAGACCGACGGCGAATGCACGTTCGCCCGCGCTTCATTTGTACGCAATTACCTAACTCGTTCTCTAAATTCTACTTATAATTCTAATATTCTACATCTTGTGTTCTAGTCCTATTTAACTTCATTGTGTTCTATTCTTATTTAACTTAACTTCAGTGATAACAACTTTATACCAACTCTGTCATTCTGTGTAATTAAATAATCTTATTAATAACCGTCGCGTTTCTTTTATCACTCCTACAAGTGGTGACCCCGCGAAAGAACAATAATTAAAAATATAATGACTGACTGTGGTAGTGATACAAAACCGACGGCGTCCGCAGAAGAAGACATGAAGCACGTGTTCCGTGTTGGCGTGCGTGTGCCGCCATTTTACCCTGACGATCCCGAGCTGTGGTTCGCACTAGGGCATGCAACATCGGAAGGTTCTCAATTCCGGAACTGACTTTCGATACTGGAGGTCTAACTCCGGAATTCCGGAGCTAGTTCCGGAACTGGTAATTTTAGAATTTCTTTAAATTAAAAGAAGAGGCAGTTGTTTACTTCTAAATATTCACTAAGAATTTGAACATGTTTGGTAATTTATATCCCTTATTATTGCCATTTTAAGCCGTTAAATTAAGGCAAGACTTAACTAACTCATTGTTCTTGTAGAATTACATTTTGCCAGAGAATGAACTTTGTACTTGGTTACTTATTTGGCCAGCACAGAAAAACACTTTCATTCTCCACACTGGTTAGCAGAACACAAAAAATATTTGTAAGCTTCTGTCAGATACTCGCCATCGCGTACATTAGAAAATTAGTCGAGAGATCTAATTCTTTATAGAACTGCTATTGTGAAGTTCTAAAGACGATAAAAGATGCTATTACGGAAAGTTGTATTTCCACCAACAAAAAGTCGGACGGAAAGAGCCGAGTGTGTAGAAAGAGTAGAAAGTGTGTAGAAAGATGAGCTCGCTCCTACCTCGAAAACGGAGCGGAGTAAACACAATTTTAAAAACGCTGTTGGTGGAAACAAAAACCTATTTTATTTAAGAAAGTAAGTTCCGCTTTCTCATTTTTCTTTCGCGGTGGAAAACGTTAATGAGAACCAAAACAAACTTGTGTCTGATATCGAAAACATACTTAGTTTCGAATTGGGGTCGGCTAAATCTAGTCCGATTCAACCCCTCGAAGACACAGGTTGGCGCGTTTACCGCTAAAAAATCTCCATTCATCGAAGATATTCACTTCGAAGGCGCTCCCCTTGTTACCAAGCCGTCTATTAAAATCCTGGGTGTCAGCATTTCGAGCGAAGTTCAGTTTCGCGATCATTTGGAGGTAAAGCTAAATTAGCTTCGCAAAAGCTGGGTGTGCTCGATAGAGAGGGTCAGTATTTTACTCCAAACCATCGCCTACAACTCTACAAGGCTCAGGTTTGGCCTCATCTCGAATACTGTTCCCATCTCTGGGCTAGAGCACCCCAGTCAACTCCTTCAATTGACCTTATACAAAGAAGGACGGCTCGAAATTGTTGACGATCAGGTGCTCTCTAGTCGGCTCGATTATTTAGCTTTGCGGAGAGATGTAGGGTCTCTTTGCATTCTCTACCGCATTTATCACGGGGAGTGTTTTAAGGAGTTGTTCTGGACATTGCCCACAGCTGAATTTCTTCACAGAACCACTCGCAATCGACTGTCCTACCATTGTCACCTTGATGGTTGGCGGTCATCCACTGTGCGATTTTCGCGAAACTTCCTACCGCGAACAACTGTTTTGTGGAACAAGCTCGCTGCGGCAATATTTCCGGACCGTTACGACTTGGGGAGTCAACTTTTAGAGTTCTATACGACTTCGCAAGTTGTCTCAACTTATAGAGCTGTTCTGTTCGTCTAGTTTAATTAAATTTAGCCGTAATAGCGTTGCATTATGGCACAAGCAACATTACGATAACTCACAAGCCAAATAATGGAATGTAATGCAGGTATTATTTAATAATATCAAAAAATGATGAATACCGGAATTCCGATATTACTCCTCTCAATTCCGGAATTGAAAAATCAGTAAAATTGTCACGGAATTCCGGAGTTACGGAATTCCGGAACTCCGGAATTGCATGCCCTAGTTCGCACAACTAGAAGGCCAGTTTTCGTTATCCAACGTAACTAGCGATTCTACTAAGTTCTATTACGCTATATCCCAGCTCGACCACGTGTATGCCTCACAGGTTAAAGACATTTTATGTTCGCCGCCTGCGACTGGTAAGTTTGAAAAATTGAAAAACGAACTTGTGAGACGGTTGAGTGCGTCTAAAGAAACAAAATTGAAACAATTATTCTTACATGAAGACATCGGTGATCGTAAGCCTTCAATATTTTTACGACACCTCAGGAACCTAGCTGGTCCTACAATTCCGGACGACGTACTTATTTCCTTGTGGACTGGTCGCTTACCTCATAACTTGCAAACTATTGTGGAGGTCGCGGTGACGTAACAGCACCACGCCTCCAACGAAAAGGGAGGATCCTCCGACCAGGCGAAGGTGATCGCGCCTGGCGGGCCAACTGCCCAACAGTTGTTCGTTGGACGTTGTATATATGCGGAATCGCTGTGCGAATGTTGATATCGCGATTCAGGACGTAGTGTAGGTGTTCGCTTGAGTTAGTCGGTAGATGACGCTACACCACTCCCCCCGGAAGACCGGAGGTCGAACTTGCTGATGTGACTTCTTGTGGAGCTGATGCCAGAGTCCCAGTGAGTCGGAACTGAAATGCCGGTCCAGTGAGTCGGACCGCGGTGTCCACCTTCCCCATTTTCCCCAGTGAGTCGGGGTGTGTCCAGTGAGTCGGATGATGGGTGATGAGGTCGCAGGCTTCCCCAGGCTTGTCATGACGGCGAGCATATGGAGTAGTCCTGTTCAGACCGAAGGTGCTGGTGCGCTCCGAGAAGGTTGGTTTCATCACGTCGGGGTCACCACTGTGGAGGTCGCGGTGACGTAACAGCACCACGCCTCCAACGAAAAGGGAGGATCCTCCAACCAGGCGAAGGTGATCGCGCCTGGCGGGCCAACTGCCCAACAGTTGTTCGTTGGACGTTGTATATATGCGGAATCGCTGTGCGAATGTTGATATCGTGATTCAGGACGTAGTGTAGGTGTTCGCTTGAGTTAGTCGGTAGATGACGCTACACTATTATAGCGGCTTCACAACCCAAGCTTACGTTGGACGACCTGGCTGAACTAGCAGACAGGGTGCATGAAATAGCCCCATCTGTACCTACTCATCAAGTAGCCATGGCAAGCACGTCAGCTTCAGCACCTCAGCCTTCAACATCACGATATGAAGAACTTACCTTAGAAATAAGCGCTTTAACCAAACAAGTTGCTAAACTTACCTCCTATGTACACAGGCAGGACTCACGGTCACGTTCCAGGTCTCGCCCTGATGGCCGACGCTACCGAAGTTCATCACGAAAAGAACAGCCGCCACAGGATCACCCGTACTGCTGGTATCATTTTAATTACGGAGAAAAAGCCATAAAATGTAAGGTACCGTGTTCATTTGTGGCGGGAAACGCCACGGGCAGCCGGAAGTAGCGGCCCACGACTGCCCCATCTCACCAGGTCGCTTGTTTATTACTGACCGTTTAACTAAAATGCAGTTTCTCATAGACACAGGATCTGACCTGTGTGTGTTTCCACGATCATTACTCAAAGCGCCCTGTGTCACGACTAAATACACATTGTCGGCAGCCAATGGAAGTACAATACATACATATGGACCCATACACTTACATCTAGATTTCGGTTTAAGACGTGACTTTAGCTGGAAATTTACCATAGCAGATGTCTCTAAGCCCATAGTCGGCGTGGATTTTTTAAGTTTTTATGACATTCTTGTGGATTGCAGAAACCAGCGGCTGATTGATGGGAAGACGTCATTATCAGTCAAAGTCCCTCGTGTGGTCATACCAGAGGAAATAGTCTCCATCAAGACAGTCTCAGAAGCGTCTACCTACCACAACATACTCCGTGAGTTTCCGGATATAACACGCCCAGCAGGTATGCCCAAGAAACTACACCACAATACCGTTCATCACATCAGGACCACTCCTGGCCCACCGGTAGCCTGTAGACCACGCCGACTAGATCCAGCACGACACAAGGCTGCTAAGAAAGAGTTCGATGAAATGCTAACCAATGGAACGGCTAGACGTTCGGAGAGCCCATGGTCTTCGCCCCTCCATTTAGTTAAGAAAAAAGATGACGGCTGGAGACCATGTGGTGACTACAGAGCCCTTAACGCGAGAACGATTCCAGACAGATATCCAGTTCGTCACATTCAAGACTTTTTACACTACCTATGTAACAGTACCGTATTTTCAACCATTGCTCTCATAAAGGCTTATAATCAAATTCCAGTGCATCCTGACGACACGTTGAGAAAACTGCAATTACCACACCCTTCGGCCTGTATGAATTTCGTGTGATGACGTTTGGATTGCGGAATGCTGCGCAGACATTCCAACGCTTCGTGGACGAGGTCTTGCATGGGCTTGAAGAGTTCGCCTATGGTTACTGCGACGACATTTTGATCTTCTCGCCGTCAGAAGACAGTCATAAAGATCACCTTCGCCAAGTCTTCACACGTCTCGAGAAGTACGGCGTCCTTATCAACACGAGTAAATGCATACTTGGAAGACAAGAGGTAACTTTCCTTGGTTTTAAAGTTTCATCAGCTGGTACTACACCTTTACAGTCCAAAGTTCAGGCTATTCTAGACTTTCCTATGCCTAAAACTATTAAAGAGCTCAGAAGGTTCCTAGGCATGACAAATTTTTATCGTCGTTTTGTACCAAACGCAGCAGAAAAACAAGCACCTTTAAATGCATTACTCTCTGGGTCAAATGTGAAAGGTTCACAGAAAGTACAAGTAACACCTGAGATATCACAAGCTTTTGAAGATTGCAAGACAGCGCTAGCAAACTCAACCTTATTAGCTCACCCTCATCCTGATGGTAAACTGAGCATTGTTACCGACGCCTCTAACGTAGCCATAGGAGCGGTGTTACATCAAGAAGTTGGCAATACTACAGAACCACTTGGTTTCTTCTCTAAAAAGTTAAGCTCAGCACAAATGAATTACAGCCCGTACGACAGAGAACTTCTTGCCATGTATGAAGCTGTAAAGTACTTTCGTTTTATGGTTGAAGCTCGAACATTCCACATCATGACAGACCACAAACCTCTAACTCATGCATTTAATATACCAAAAGAAAAACCTTCACCTAGACAGTTTAGACATTTAGAATTTATAGCACAATTTACAACAGACATACGCTACTTACCTGGAAAATATAATGTTGTTGCGGATACCTTATCAAGAATAGAGGAGATAACTCAAGGTATTAACTACATGGAACTTGCACGATCTCAAGACACAGACCCTGAGTTGCAAGAACTACTTCTTAAAGGATCTTCACTAAAACTGAAAAAGGTAAAAGTACCTAACATGGACATTGAAGTTTACTGTGACATGTCAACACAGCCTCCTCGCCCGTACATAACGCCAGAGTTCCGACAACAAGCCTTTGCTACACTTCATAACCTGAGTCATCCAGGTCACACCGCTACAGTGCAACTGGTCACTCAAAGATTCGTATGGCCAGGGATACGCAAGGACTGTAGAGAGTGGTCTCGTAAATGCCTAAAATGTCAAGGCAGCAAGATAACTCGACATACCTTTGCCCCTCTTACTCATTTTCCTTCTCCAACCTCGAGGTTCTCCCATATCCACCTCGACCTAATTGGCCCCATGCCAAGTTCAAATGATTACAGGTACTGCCTCACAGTCGTCGACCGGTTTACCAGATGGCCAGAAGCGTATCCTGTCAAGGACATCACTGCAGAGACATGTGCAGCTGCTCTCGTATCGGGCTGGCTATCTCGGTTCGGTTGTCCACTCAAAATAACAACTGACCGTGGCCGCCAGTTCGAGTCTCAACTGTTCCGGTCCTTAGCTGTCATGGTTGGTGCAAAACACTATCGTACGACCGCCTATCACCCTGCAGCCAACGGCATGGTCGAGCGTCTTCACAGACAAGTGAAGGCTGCTATCATGTGCCACTCAACGCCGCAATGGACAGAGGTTCTTCCATTAGTACTTCTAGGTATTAGAAGTGCATGGAAGCCAGATATCCAAGCTACACCTGCAGAGTTAGTCTACGGAGAGGCACTGCGTCTACCAGGTCAGTTCCTGTCACCAACTGATGACTACAAAACAGAGGATGCATCAGACTTAGTAACCCGCCTACGCACTAAATTTGCTCATCTTTCTCCTAAGCCTGCATCATGTCATAGAAACGGACCGTTCTATGTACCTCACAGCCTGCATGACTCAACACATGTGTTCTTGCGGCAGGACTTTGTCCGAAAGCCGTTAGAACCACCTTACGCCGGTCCCTACAGAGTAGTACAGCGAAATGACAAATATTACAAGCTGGACGTCAAAGGAAAGGAGGTCACTGTAACGATTGACCGCCTAAAACCAGCTTACTACACAGAACAAACAATTCAACCATCTTCTTCTCCAGAACCATCTACATCGCCCCTTCCAGCTGAGGAGAAGAGGACTAGAAGTGGGAGGCGTGTCCATTTCCCAGACAAGTATCGCCTGCAGTAGCAGTCTCAGCGGGGGAGTACTGTAGCGGCCGCCGGAATCAAACCCGAGGCGGGCGCGGCAAGTCTAGCGACGCGCACCGACGTACTTAGCGCGGCGCCCGCGCTGCACTCCCCGCGCGCCCCGCGAGCCGACGGTGACCGGACCTGCACGAACGGCCCGCTACCGCTCGGTCGCCAGCAACAGTGCGAGACGTAGACCGACGGCGAATGCACGTTCGCCCGCGCTTCATTTGTACGCAATTACCTAACTCGTTCTCTAAATTCTACTTATAATTCTAATATTCTACATCTTGTGTTCTAGTCCTATTTAACTTCATTGTGTTCTATTCTTATTTAACTTAACTTCAGTGATAACAACTTTATACCAACTCTGTCATTCTGTGTAATTAAATAATCTTATTAATAACCGTCGCGTTTCTTTTATCACTCCTACACCTTCTACTGCTTGGAGTCAATAACAAAATAATCGAAGAACGCCTGTCCATGTCATGTACATGTTGATGATTAATATTATTAGAAGTTTACTAAATATGACACAAATAATAATCATTATGCATTGTATAGAATGTAAATAAACAAACAAAATGCTATAACAAACAAACATTCAGCGCATATGATGTGTCCAGTTCGACCGCGCGGCCATAGCGTTTTTTTTTAAAAAAAACCATGTCAATTTTTTGTAAAAATTTGTAGAAGTTGATTCCCAAAACCATAAATTTGTCAAAGATACGGTTAAAAAGTTATAAGGGTTTAAACATGGCCGCGCCATTGAAACGCGGCGAACCGCGCGGCCACTGAGATCTTTAAAACTAAGCCTTGTAGAGACCTGAAATTTACGCAAATGCAAGATTTAATTTGTAAAAAATTTGTAAAAATATAAAAAAAATACTCAGGTTTATAGTTTAAGAGCTATAACACTAAAACCGAATGGCCGCGCCATTGAAACGGTGGAGAAAACGCTATCGCCTGTATCTCGCTGAAAAAAAATCGCAGAGGTGTGTAGTTTATTGTAATTACCCAGATTTGAATTTGTCGAAACTAGGAAAAATACAACAAAAATTCCTAGGTTTATATTTCAGGAGCTATAAGACTAAAACGATATGGCCACGCCATCGAAACGGTGAATAAAACGTTATTTCGCCTGTATCTCGCTGAAAAAGCATCGCAGAGGTGTGGAGTTTTTTGTAATACCTAGATTTTAATTTGTCAAAACTAGTAAAAATACAATAAAAATTCTTAAGGTTATATTTCAGAAGCTGTAGAACATTATCAGTATGTGGTGCGATAGGGTGACCATGTCTTATTGTTTACAGAATACTTTCTACTTATTGTTACAGAAATTATTTTATTTATTTTAATGGTGTATTTTTAAATTGTAATACAACAAATAATAATAATATTGTACTTCTGGTTTTGTAAAAAATAATGAGTGAGAGGAAAAGGAAGAGAGATTTTACCAGTGGAGTTACAAAAAAAAACTGGGGAAGTACGAGTCGGACTCGCCCATGAAGTGTTCCGTAGTAACAAGCAAAGTTTTGCTCTTAACTTTGTTTTTCATAGTGTTTGTATGAATTACAAAGTAACGTGTGCGGTTTTTGAAATTGTGCTATATCTCAAAAACTTATGATTGTATCTTGTTCAAACCAGTTTTCATTGAAAGTTTTTATTGACATTTACATCAATTTTTTTTTCCAACTTTATTATTTCAAAAGTTAGAGGCGGGGGGGGGGGGCTCATTTTACGACTTTGGAAGTGTATATCTTTCAAATGATTGACTTTAGTTTTTTTAGTAATTTTTCCATTCATATAATATTACGCTTAAAGTAAAAACATATATCTACATCCCTGCTAGTTATGATTGTACTTATTTAAAAATGTGGAATCAAAATGATTTACAATCATTTCAAATGTTCTAAGTAAAGTTCTAATTACCTATATGATTTAATAAAACATTAAATAATAATAATCCAGCCTATTATTGTCCCACTGCAGGGCAAACATTATATATTATTATTATTTTTGTTAGTTATTAGATAGTTTTTAGTATTTCATATAAGTTCATATACATAAGATTGTAAATATTTCATAGTAAAATATCTTAACTACACGGTCATCCATACAAATAAAGAGAGAGCTCTAACATAATCATAAAATATTTAAATGCAACATACCTTAATCACTTCTGCTGAATTGTTTACATAATTTACCGAACTGACGTTACACCACAGTACAACACTTAATCGTAATTACACACGAACTGAACATTTTAATAATCAGTAGATCACTTTTTTATCGTGTTAACATCACAACGACACACTGATAACGAAACTCTTACGCTTACGTCGCTGTACCACAGAATAATAAGTACTAACGGCTGTACGCGTCGCACTGACCTGCGGAGGCGCGCGGGGGTGGCGCGTGTGAGATGCAATAGTGTGCATTACTAATCACATAGCTTAGGGGCGGAGTTGCGTCATTTAAACCAATCTTAGGGCTAGTTTTTCGTAAGTCCACGCGGACTGTAACTGTATTATTGACTTTTCAAGCAATAAACATAATTGTTTTTATATTTATGGTTTCATTTTAATTTTATTTAGAATCCTTGAATTATAATTTCTGTAACAATAAGTAGAAAGTATTCTGTAAACAATAAGACATGGTCACCCTATCGCACCACATACTGATAATGTTCTACAGCTTCTGAAATATAACCTTAAGAATTTTTATTGTATTTTTACTAGTTTTGACAAATTAAAATCTAGGTATTACAAAAAACTCCAGACCTCTGCGATGCTTTTTCAGCGAGATACAGGCGAAATAACGTTTTATTCACCGTTTCGATGGCGTGGCCATATCGTTTTAGTCTTATAGCTCCTGAAATATAAACCTAGGAATTTTTGTTGTATTTTTCCTAGTTTCGACAAATTCAAATCTGGGTAATTACAATAAACTACACACCTCTGCGATTTTTTTTCAGCGAGATACAGGCGATAGCGTTTTCTCCACCGTTTCAATGGCGCGGCCATTCGGTTTTAGTGTTATAGCTCTTAAACTATAAACCTGAGTATTTTTTTTATATTTTTACAAATTTTTTACAAATTAAATCTTGCATTTGCGTAAATTTCAGGTCTCTACAAGGCTTAGTTTTAAAGATCTCAGTGGCCGCGCGGTTCGCCGCGTTTCAATGGCGCGGCCATGTTTAAACCCTTATAACTTTTTAACCGTATCTTTGACAAATTTATGGTTTTGGGAATCAACTTCTACAAATTTTTACAAAAAATTGACATGGTTTTTTTTAAAAAAAAACGCTATGGCCGCGCGGTCGAACTGGACACCATATGATGACGTAAAATAATTTAAAATGACTTTGCGTAATGTGGCTAAGGGAGATGAAGAGCATAATATAATTCATCATCATAACACCCCATTAATGTCCCGCTGCAGGAATGGGCCTCCTCCCGTGACGGAGGGATACTTGGCCTACTAATACCACGCTGGTCAGACGGATTGATATAGGGTTTAATTTCAAGTTTTCCTTCTTTTTATTTCGCAAAGATATGTTAGGATAGTCCCTAAGTCCGTTTTGACGACACCCATGGGATGATGATCCACGGAGAGATAAATAATATAATTACTAGAAAAGAAAAAAGTATAAAGTATATAAATATGATTATCCGTGGTCTAGTACCAATAATACAAGCTTTGATTAGTTTAGGACTAGATGGAGTTGTGTGAATGTGTAAAGTCTAGGGCAAGCTACTCTCCATCAATGAAGAAGACCTGTCCCTGAATTAGAACATTAGAGTTAACCCTTTTACAGTGCCGCCAGCAAACACAATAGTAAAACAATGCAGTGTACCACATATGGTACACTGCACTGGGAACGTGTTAAGATCTAATGGACAAGGTCAATGCTCTCAGACTCTAAGGTGGATTATTCCTGCGATTGATCTAGTTTAATATAAAGAGCGACTCTACTTGTAAATTTCACCAGCTCAATGTGTATTAGTACTGAATAAAGTTAGGTAAAGACCATAAGCTCCAGTTCATTTCCTAGATATTAGTATATGTAACACACAATTTCGCACTCTTTTTAATTCACATAAACACTATTTTTGAATTAATTATCGTTAAAATATGTGATTAAATTATATTTTCGTCATAAATATCAAACATAAACGGGAGTTATTGTGGTATGCTATTATTTTGCCTGACGTTTCGACACACTACTGGCTGTGGTTCCTAAGGTACAAGCCTGGGCTTACTTTAGAAACTAGTATCACCCTTAGTTAGACTGTTACAATACTAAATTCATATCATTATACCTACCACTAATGTATTCATAAGATTAGATTTAACACATGAATTGTAACATTAAGATTTTGCAACATATTTTTGATATAATAAAATTAAATCAAAAATAATTTATTTGTAAAACACAGGTAATTACATAAAGATCTTACAGTAAAAGTTTTCTGCTGTGTTTTGCCACTTGGGCATACAAATTGAACTTATAATATAGTTTAAAAGTTATATATTTGTCTATAAAATGTGGTACCTTCATTGTAATGTCACAAATACTGACGCGGCGGCGCACGCGACGTTTCAAACACGACTGGGTTTATTTTTAAGTCAACATTACGTTCTGTAATATTTTCTTACTCATGAATATTTGTTGGCCGTCCTTGACTCATTTCCTATCTAACAAATTGTTTGAAGGAAATGTCTTCATGTCATATTTATCTTTTTAATTAATTTTGTATCGTACATACAGTTCTTTAATTAACAGATGAAATCAGACCTGTAATATATGCTTCGAGCTTACTTCAACTTTCAGTAGGAGTAAGCAATTTATTTACTTTTAAGTAATATTGGATTGTGAAACTCTGTATGTTGACAAAGTAATATACAGACATAACATCGCTACCATTACTCTGAATTTCATGCGATGGATGCCGTTTAATTCGACTAACTATGGGAATATACGTACCTCTACGAAAAACAAATTAAGGAAAAATTGACATAAGTAAACCCAGCAACTGTATGCTTCCTTTAGTTACCAACTAGGTTCAGGTCCATCCCCTCAATGGGACATTCATGTGAAAACATGTAAATTAGGTATTACCGCATACCAATATAATAAAATATAGCACGGACATTATAATAGATCCTATAGGTGACGTGTCGAGTAGAACTCTATTTTAGAACTATCGGTTATTGCTCGAGAAACAGCTGTTTGTAGTTTAAGCCGTGTAGCGTCAGCTTTAGAATATAACTAGGTACTTTGTCCTTCCATAACGTCGTAAGTCGTAAGAGACGGTCGCGGTCGGAGGTTTATAGAACATCTTTTATCTTTTGAGTTCAGTGAAGGTCACATAATAGCTAATCACCTAGGTAGCGGACACTGAAGAATCAAATAAATATTCATAACAGCCCAATAATGTCCCACTGCAGGGACGGGCCTTGTCCCGTGACGGAGGGATAGGTACTTGTCCTACAGAGTTCTACTAAGTAATACCACACTAGCCAAACGGATTGGTAGAAAGTTTAATTTCAAGTTTTCCTTCTTTTTATTACGTAAACATAATATTCACGGATAGTCCCTTAGTCGGTTTTTACGACACCCATGGGATGAGATGGGATGGTGACACACTATCTTCTAACTCCGTCACCACACGGATAGAGATGAATATTAGTCCCCCGTAAAAATGGTGTTCGGGGATCAGCCAATTTTTTTGGGGTCGGCGCAGCATGTCTTCTTTTTCCACATGCTGCTAAAAGTTTTGGCTATATTTTACGGCCGGCCGCCTGCCTGACGCCAACCCTCCTTGGGAATGCTGTTGTTAGTGGTTTACTCCCCACCAGGAGGTTGACCAGAGCTGCTAGGTGGTATGCACCGGGTCGTGGTATCCCTTAGTCGCCTATTACGACACCTACGATAGGATATGGGGGGCAGTCCTATTCTAACCGGGAAAACAATATCCATAATTTCTTTGAAGTTTCTTTGTTGGATTATTTGTACGGTTAATTTTTTTATTATTATGATAGGTGTGATGGCTCTATTGTTAGCCGCTGGTTTTCCTATCGTCAAGTTACAGAGCATTTGGATATAATTAGCAGTTCTTGTAAAAAACGCCTTCAGTAAAAGTTAGAATCTCGGATATTATTAAAAGCATTGTGTTTAATGTTTACCTATTTGTATACCTATAAATATAGTTATAAGAGCCTACTATTTTTAAACATACTTACCTGTAAAATTTAAATTGCACGTAATACCCTGCATTTCATTCGTTACTTTAACAAGATCAGTTTACTTAAATTACCTTAAATTGTTTCAAAATGGATAAGTCATTCTTATTAACTATTTTTAAATGTTGCCTAAATTGTATTCATCTTAGGGTAAATTACAGTGTTTTAAAAAATATACACAAATAGCATAATAGATAAAAAGAAAAATAGATTTAAATAAAATAACCTAAAATAAAACATATTACTATTTTCTTCGGGTCTTACTCACGGTATATATATACTATAGGTACTACTTAGCCTAGATGAAGTAATAGGATAGGTTATGTTTTTTTCTAGGTTTTTCTCCGACGTTTCGGCCGACTTGCAAGGGCCGTGGTCGCGGAGGGACTGGTGTCAGCGGAGTAACACCCGTGCAAAATAGTAATATGTATTCAAATCGCGATAGTTTAAAATAAAATAATCTAAAATTAAAGAAAAACCAAGTAACATACCTTTTCCTGTTCTCCCTCTTCAGGCACCACGCTCAAGTCATGGAAAGCAACGCGTGCCGACCCATCCACACTTGCACACTCGGGGCAAGCGCTGCATACCGACGCGCTGTCCTGCCAAGCGATAAAGTGCTTTATTTACTCTACATTAAACATATTATTGTGCACGTAGATTTGAAATGCAGAATGTAGCTTTTCACAAAATTCAAATTCAAATTTCAAAATGCTTTATTTCATAAAATTTATCACAAATTGTTTGCCATCGTCTTTTACAATTTACTTGAAATTGAAGATACAGTTAAAATTATAGATCGACACAGACAAACGCCACAGCACTAAAAAAACCGCGTTGTGTTCTCCAATGTAAATCAAAGGAGAAAAATAAAACAAATCTACTACTCAAATCTACTTGTCTGTCTGTGTTGATCCATAAATTCCAGTTTCCAAATGCTGCATTTTCATCTTTACCATTGCATGACTATTCTCCCTTTGTCTTTTGTCAATTCTCTGCTTGTAATGTTAAGAAGAGTGTATTGACCATAACTTCCAATGCAGTTGGTAGTGATGGTATAAGTCGCAAAATGATCGTACCAATTATTGACGAGATTGCACCGATAATTTGCCATATTCTAAATTTCTCTATAGCCAGTGGCGTTTTCCCAACTTCTTGGAAAGCAGTCCAAGTAATTCCTTTACCCAAACTCAGTAAACCCTCATCTTTTTCTGACTTCCGTCCTATTTCTATTCTCCCTTTTCTTTTTAAAGTTCTTGAACGTTTAGTGTACTACCAACTTAAAACTTTCCTTTCTAATGCTAACATCCTTAACCCTTTACAATCAGGTTTCCGCCCTGGTCATAGTACTACTACAGCGTTAGTGCATATCACTGATGCAATGTATTCAACACTGTTGATTTTGAAGTCTCGCTGGGTCTATTACACTCTCTTTACAAATCTCCAAGCGCGATTGACTGGTTTTGTAGTTATCTGTTTGGTCGTCAGCAGCAAATTTGGGTAGATCAGCTACGTTCCTCTTGGTGTAACACAGCTGCTGGAGTCCCACAGGGCGGCGTTTTGTCTCCATTACTCTTCGCAGTTTTTATTAACTCTATCACAAATAAATTACTCTCTTCCTACCATCTTTATGCAGATGATTTACAAATTTATACGCAAGCTCCTGCATTAAACTTATCAGATGCCATAAACAGGATAAATCAAGATTTTACAAATATTTGTGACTGAAGTAAATCATTTGGACTACGTGTTAATCCTTCCAAAACGCAACTAATTGTAATAGGCAGCTCAAAAATGATATCGAGAATTAAATGGGACCAACTTCCAAGTATTTATTGTGATGGAGAGATAGTTCCATTCTCGGAAAAAGTCAAAAACTTAGGCATATATATGGATCAAACTTTGTCCTGGGCTCCTCAATTGCAGGAGGTCAGCTGCAAAATGTTTGCTTCTCTAGGCTCGTTGAGAAGGCTGCGGAACTTTTTGCCAACTACTACGAAAATTGCACTGGCTCAGTCCCTTCTACTTCCCATCCTTGACTATGCTGATGCCAGCTACCTCGATCTTACTGAAGATCAACTTAACAAACTTGAGAGACTCCAAAATATTTGCATCAGGTTCATATTTGGACTTTGTAAATATGACCATATCTCGGAATTCGTCAAAAACTCAAGTGGCTTCCCATTCGTCTTCGCCGGGATACTCATATTCTATCTCTACTATATAATATTCTTTTTAATCCTCATACTCCTCCTTACCTAATAAATCGCTTCGAATTTCTTCACAATACACATTCGAGGGCCCTGCGGTCATCAGAGAATCTAAAACTAAAAATGCCTTCACACACCACACGATTTTTCGACAAATCCTTTTCGGTGCAAGCTGTACGACTTTGGAACAATTTGCCTGAAACGATAAGACGATCTCAAACACAGCGTACCTTCAAAAACCGTGTATAGGAGCATTTTCTCACGCTTATATCTAATTCTGTCCAAAATTGATAGCTTATTTCATTTTATAGTATCTGGTTTGCTTCATGTTTATGTATCATTATGTATTTGTTAAATGCGTCACTAAACCGTATCTTATTTTATCTTTCTGTATATTATTATTTTATTTCCTTTTCAGTATAAGTAAATATTAATGTTACTATTTTTATTACCTTTTCTTTATAATTTTCTTTTCCGTTCCTACTATTATAAGAATATATAATTAATATAATTATTACACTATTCAGTACACCACACAACATAAAAATTATATTACACATTTTCCATCCAAAGATTGTCTGGAAGAAATCACTTCGAGTGATAAGACCGCCATTTGTGTCACCTAGTTTTTAAGATAATTTATGTACTTACCTGCTGTATCTTATTTTGGTGTACAATAAAGTGATTAAATAAATAATACTTAGTAAGAAAGCATGTAACATACGTCCGAATGTTCAGGAGATGATCTTCGTTCTCGCAGCATACTGTCCAGTCTGTCATACTCGTACCGAAGTGCTGATATCTCTCGCTTTAGCTGCTCGTTCTCACGCTTCAACTTCTTTATGTCGGATTGACCTGATTGAATTAACAATTTTTAATATCGGGAGTTACAAACAAGATCAAATCACAAAATAATATTCCGCTGGTCTTCTCAAGTGATAGAGGAAAACTTGGCAGGAAATTACAGCCAAGACGACAAACTAATGTCCCACTGCAAAGACAGTCTTCTCCTATCACAGCGTTAATCTAGGTCTGCTAAAGCGCCGATTACACTAGACTACATGTAGTCAACTACATCATGTAGGACACTACATATCCTTCCTGACGTCCTTATGTAGGAGACTACAATATGTAGTCTAGTGTAATCGGCGCTTTAGAGAACACTTGCTAGTTAAATTGCTATAGGGTTTTACCTATGTTCAGTTTTTTTTGTTTTCGAGAAAATATCTGCACACTTTCCTGAAATGTTAGCATACAATTCACGCCCCTTTAATATTACTTAATAAGTTTCGTGAGAGGCATCTGAGGATTTAAAGATGAGATTCATTTTCTGTTTACAGTTTGGTGGTTGGTCAACTAATAACACAGACTGTACGACCACCATACATCCAAGCTCGCAAAAGTTTAATCCTGCACTGTTGTAAGGCTCTTAACATAAAATTAAAGGACAGAGGACATTCAAGCTCCAGCCAATTCTTTGCGGATCACACAAATTATGGTCTAGCTAGACACACGCTTACCGCCACTTAGGCAGTTAAAGAAAACCATACATACCTCTTTCAACTTCTGCATTGATGTTGATAGTACGTAGTCGTAGTTCTTCGTTCTCGTATAGCATGCCACGGGAAGACTTGCGGTCCAATCTGTAACCAACAAACAACACAAATATGTAGCGTTGACGTTTTTAATAAACTTAATTAATAAAGATATTATACTCAAAGAAGCGTTCCTTTCGGTGAATAGCTACGGGTTTCCAACCCGTTCTATTTTCCTTTGCATAACAGGACTCGTTCTGGTCTTAGACGTTTATCCGAAACTAAAAAAGTTAGGTATTTGGCGTACCATTAAACTGTTCCCTGGTGAAGAGCTTCTTTCAAATAATAGAACACTTACTATTATTCGTTGCCTCGCTATACCCACTTTCCATTAAGTTCATTATAACAGCCTATTAATGTCCCACTGCAGGGACGGGCTTCCTCCCGTGACGGAGGGATACTTGGCCTACTAACACCACGCTGGCCAGACGGATTGGTACAGGGTTTAATTTTAAGTTTTCCTTCTTTTTATTTCGTGAAGATAACATTCGTCTCTTATGTAGGCCAGGTGCCGCGGGAAACCGTGATTCTTCCGCATTATCGACTATGCTTCATCATAACAGCCCATTAATGTCCCACTGCAGGGACGGCCCTCCTCCCGTGACGGAGGGATACTTGGCCCACTAATATCACGCTGGCGGTCCCTTAGTCGGTTTTTACGACACCCATAGGATGAGATGGGGTGGTGACATATTGTATTCTTACTCTCCGTCACCACACGGAGTTAGGTTAGGTTCCATTAGGTTCGATGCTGTTATATTTGTCGTGTCTTAATGAAAAAGGCGCTTATTATGTACAAAATGCTTGTCAATTTTCATCTACTGTCTTTATTTACAAAAAGTCCAGGCAATTAAAAATATTTTGCTTCAGTTTAAATAATATTATTTGTTCTGTGGCGCGTGTTGGGACAGGCTTATGTCCAGCAGTGGACTGCGATAGGCTAGTTGATTGATTTAATATTATTTTAATTTTGAATTTAGCAAAGTTTATTCTTATAATAAGTAAAATCAGAATGAAGACGCTTCAATCAACGTGTTAATGATGAATAGTCATTACACTAGAGGGCGCGGAACCAAACGTCTTGCATCTCGATATGGTTTCGTTACCGCACGATGTATATATACTTTGACATTTAAATAAATGACGGCCCCGACCGACTAGAGACTGTAGAGGACACCGAGGCGGCGATCAGCGCCCTAACAGAGCACGTTCAATCGTTAATTAACGATTGTTCTCGGACAGTGCCTGTGCCGGAAGACCGGCGCTGGCAACTGCCCGCAGACGTGCGTGATCTGTTGAGGCGCAAGAACGCTGCCACACGTGCCTATGACAGAGCCCCCAGCGAGGAAAATAGGGTCACCCTTAGATACCTGCAGCGGCAGGTCAAAGTACGCATAAATGAGTTTCGTCAGTCACGATGGGATGCGAAATTGAGCGAGATCGAGCCTTCTCATCTCGCTTTCTGGCAACTATCCCGATCGTTAACGAAGGACGTCTACTCTTCTATGCCTCCTTTGGTCAAGCCTGATAGGACACTAGCGTTTGAGGATGATGACAAGGCCGAATGCCTGGCCGACAGCCTCGAGGCCCAATGCGTGAGCAGTCCTCTTCAGGGAAACACTCATGGGAAATTTTAAATAGATGTCGAAAGCGAAGTGGAACGGCGAGCTTCTCTCCCGGCCCCTCCGCTCGAGGCAGATAGCGACGTTATACCGTTAGTTACACCAGACGAGGTGCAAACCGTCATAAAATCTCTCGCCCCTAAAAAGGCACCCGGCTCGGACGGAATAACGAATAGGGTAATCAAACTATTCCCCGAACGTCTTTTGGTCCTTATGACATGCATATTTAATGCCGCACTATCAAACTGTGTCTTCCCACAGCAGTGGAAAGACGCCGTGGTTATCGGAATACCGAAACCCGGCAAAAAGAAGTCCGAGCCGGCTAGTTATAGACCGATCAGTCTGCTTAAAGGTTTAGGGAAAATTTACGAGCGGCTTTTGTATAGGAGGCTGTTAGCACACGTGGAGGCCAACAATCTTATTCCAAACGAGCAGTTTGGCTTTCGGGCCAAGCACTCGTCCACCCACCAAGTTCACCGTGTCGTTGAACATGTCAGCGCTCGGCTCATGAAAGGTCAAATGACCGGAGCTCTCTTCTTCGATGTGGCAAAGGCATTCGACAAGGTGTGGCACGCTGGCTTAACATACAAGCTTTTCATGATGGGAGTGCCACACAGACTCGTGCTCATCTTACGAGACTTTCTGTCGAATCGTTCCTTTCGCTACAAAGTTGAAGGGACTCTGTCCTCAGCTCACCCCATCCGGGCCGGAGTCCCTCAGGGCTCCGTCCTCGCCCCCCTTCTGTACTCTCTGTACACACGAGATATCCCTCGGCCTGCGGGTGTGCAAACAGCCCTTTTTGCAGACGATACAGCGATTTACGCCTCTGGCACCTCCCCCCCCTCGATAGTTAGGCGACTCCAATCTGCGTCCAACGCCCTCAGCGATTGGTTCCAGAAATGGATGATAACAGTCAACCCCGAAAAGAGTCAAGCGGTGATGTTTCACAAGAAACGGAACCACTCGCCTCTCTCGGCAGCGACACAAAAAGTCAGGATGTTTGGCTCCCCGATCCCTTGGGCTAAGGAAGCCAAATATCTTGGCGTTTTGCTCGACGATAAGCTCTCTTTCCGTCCCCACATAAACATGGTTCGCAAGCGGGCCACGTTTATGTTGGGACGGCTGCACATGCTCCTCCGGAAGGAGTCTAAGATGTCGATCCGAAACAAAGTTAGGTTATACACTACTTGTATCAGACCAATAATGACGTATGCGTGCGTAGTTTTTGCCCACCTTAGGCCACACAGGATCCATAGGTTACAAACTGTTCAGAATAGGAATGCGCAAAGCGACGGGAGCACCGTGGTTCATGCGTAACGAGGATCTTCACATAGACCTCGGGTTGCCTACTATCCAGCAACACATGAAACTCTGTTCCCGCCGCTACTTTGATTCGGCTGCCACTCACCCCAACCAACTAGTGGTCGGGGCGTCCGGGTACATCCCCTCCAAGATTAGTAAAATTCGCAGACCTAGGCATGCTCTCGAAGAGCCGGACGATAGGATCACGATCGCTCAACGTAGAGCTCACACGGCTCGCGAAGCCATAACAAAACGTCCGCGGTTCCGTCCTCGCCGTCGAGGCCGGAATACGCGCCGCGTTCGCTCCTAGAGGGCGTGCCTTCCGCACGTCCTGTTAGTCAGTGACGGTCCAGGCCGAGGTCCGTACCCCAAAGGGGGTGCCCCTGTGGCACGTCACTTAAATGTCTTTGGTTGAGGGCCATCCGCCCCACCACAGCCCGCGTAAAGTAGTAATGGTCGTCAGAGACCGACTACTCGTCCACACAAAAAAAAAAAAAAAAAAAAAATAAATGACGGGGCTTCGATGGGCTTTGATAGTTCATCTACTTTGTCATCGAGAACCTGCAGTTCAGTACTCAGTATTGTTGTTTTATTTCAGTTACCTAGTTCACCAACACACTAGTGTGCACATTATGTGAATACGTATCTCGGTATTTAACACAACGTTCAAACACGATGCTTAAGCGAAATGAAAAATGCCTGAAAATAGTGTGATCAATAATGTTCATAAAATTTTACAAAACGTTTGTGTATTTTAATTTAAATGTAGACTTTAGTTTTTATTAAAGTTTTAATGGTTTATTGTGTCAGTAATTATTTATAATTTATTGCCAGGTTATATTGCATTAACGAGTATAAACAGCCATATACGCATATAACAGTGCTTTCGCAATTTACAGTGCACAAAGACATTTCACAGTGCTCAAACGCCATTTACAGTGCACATTCAAATTTACCTATCGTCATCATCTTGTAAGTCTTTAGCTTTAGCCAATGTTTTCTTGAGTCTCCACAAAACGGTATCATCAGCTATTCTTGACCAGAATGAACCGGCTACCCTCCGGAAATCCACGGGATTTGATGCACCGGCAAACACCTTTGGTCTATGTGGGGCATAAATGTGGTATTTAATTTTTTTTTAGGGATGTTTGTAATTAATTTTATTTACTACTTTTCAACTGACTAATGTATCAACATTTGGTTTTAAGAAATTATTTCCTGTAAATTAACGTTTTTAAAATGTCGCAGTGGAGTTTTTTTAACTGTTTCAAAAAGTTGTAAATATATTAAGTACTTATATTATGTTCAAAAATGAATTTATTGAATTAACTACCGAATTTAGTAAAATGTTAAAAAAGATTTAACGCCTTATTCAGAATTAATTCCATCATTTCAGTCTTTTCCTTACAATATATTAATTTTTGTGCACTATAAATGAAGAATAGTGAAAGAAACATGTGCTTAGCTTTATTGTGAACTGATGACAAGCATAGTCTGCCTATCTAGAATCTGCTGCTCTATGAATAATCTAGATTCTATTATTCATAGAGCTGCAATCGCGTGTTCACAACGTGTCCTATAGTACGATTAATAATTCGAGTCAGTAAAATGACATTTAAAATGACATCTTAACTACTTCTTATTCTTTCGTTTGTCATTTATAAGAAAGAAGAAGAAGTAGTTAAGATGTCATTATTATTGTCATTTTACTGACTCGAATTATTATTAATCGTACTTTAGAAGAAATCGATAATGATTTTTAAATTAGGAATAAATGTTGGGTCTTGTGCATTGACATACCTAAATATTGTGTGTTTACTTTACATTAATTTTAATTATTTATTTTTATGTATTTATTACATTTTAATTTAAGTTTATTGAAAATGATTTAATTTATATTTAATTAAAGGAGTTTTGATATTTTTGGGTTGATTTAAAGTGATTATTATTTTTTAAATTATGAATTTGTTATTGCAATCGTATATTATTATATAAGTCTAGATTCTTGTAAATCAACTGGCAAATGTTTAATTACACCACCGTTGCGTTTGCTGAATCCACTTTTAAGCAGTAGTGTATAAAAAATATTATTTAGTTGGAAGGATAAAGTAGCCGGTGGAATTACTGTGCTGTGGTTATCTTGCCTGTGCTTCGGCAATGCTGACCAGTTACTACTTACCTATAGTCAGTATACGTTCAGTAACACATTGCTATTTATTTAAACATGTGTTTAGCTGAAGAAATCTAGATGAGAAAGCAATAAATACCTTAAAAAAACCTAACTTGTAATGTAAAGTATAACTTACTTGCGATTCGGTTTGACGTTGACATCCTTCCTGCGTGTGCGCAGCATACTTGCTCCCGTCATGCCCGACATCGTGCCGCTCGATAGCCATAAGCTGAGTAAAACCTGTAACAATAAATAAATATAAAATTAACATAAGTTTTTATGGTAATAGAATGAGAAGACAAAACATTGCGGCTCTTTTTTTCGAGTTGCTGTCGTAAAATAGTAATGTAAGGGAAAATTAAAAAAGAAACATAATAATTAACATCCATAAAGACAACGCAACATAACAATCCGTCTGACAAGCATTGTATTAGTAGGTCCAGTTTACGTCCATTATCCGCGTGGTGACGGAGTAAGAATACAATATGTCACCACCCCATCTCATCCCATGGCTGTCGTAAAAACCGACTAAGGGACTATCCGAGATAAAAAGAAGGAAAACTTGAAATGAAACCCTATACCAATCCGTCTGGGCAGCGTGGTATTAGTAAGCCAAGTATCCCACCATCACGGGAGGAGGCCCGTCGCTGCAGTGGGACATTAATAGGCTGTTATGATGCTTGGAGAAAACCTGTTTCATTAGTGGGATGTTAAAAAGCTTGTTAAAAAAGAGATATATTAGTAGTCTCTGCAAATGGTTAAGACCCTTGCTATTTTCAGGTACCTGTAATATTGTTAGACGTAAAAAGGTACATAGCCAAATAAATACAATAGAAATTTCTATGGGACAAACCTGTGTACCGTTTAACTTAAAACGTTTTATTAGCATCGGTAAAACATAATTAAATTTCAAAGATAACAATTGAATTGAAAAACTATTTATTTTTTCTTGTTTTGTATAACACAAATTAAAAACATGTCCTTCATTAATTAGCCCTGTAATAAGTCAATTAATAGTTAAATATTACGTAACAGATTGCAGTACTTGCGTTGTTTATAGTGAGAAGCCATTTATTGCGTTATAGGAAGCCGTTGAGTACAGCCTTGGAAACTGATAAATGGTTTTATAATAACATTCTTTTGCAGATATCTGGACCGTTACTAGAGGGCACTGTTTCAGGATTATACGATAGTATAACTATATTGATATCCCATTATCTTCTAAGTCTTAAAGTCATATCATTTCTCTATTATCTATCTCGCTTGCACTTACGGGTTTTCTATTCTTAAATAATATCTTCTTTTTCCTTCTTGAGTACTTAAATGTTAACGTGTTTTATATAGCTAATATCCTTATCTCCGTGAAATAAAAAAAAGTGGAGGACGCGGTAGTGGATAAGGAAGCCGCGGGTTCGAATGACATGCAGGACAAATTTTTTGTGCGTAGTAATGACGTAGGTACATGTCGGTGTAATAGATAATATTTGTGGTACATTGACACGTTAGTATAATTACTAACCCTGATAGTAATAAGGTAATAACTTAGGGTAATAAATGTATTTTACGACTACCTACAAGAAATGTCTTTTTATGATACGGCTATATGTGTTTAGTTGCGGATATAAAAACCACAGGCGTTGTAAAAATATATTTATAAAGTAGTTTGAACTACGCAAAGTTTTTCCAAGGTTAAATTTTGTCTTTACAGAATATCTAATTATAAAAGTACCGCTAAATAGCCTGTCTCTGGTGTAAGACAATTACAACAACCTGTACTCGAGTAATAGTTAGTTACTTACCAGCCCACAAACACAAAAACAACAACTTATTTTCACATTTAACTCAGTACTCCAACACGGCATAGTACATTTCTTAAGCTAATCCTCCTACAGAGTGTTAACGTAAAGTAGATCGCAAAATCGCCTTACCTACTAATAAGATTACAAAATGCTGACTCTGTTTAGGATGAAGAGTGGACTGACCTGGGCTTGATGGGATATTGTTGAACATGCGCAGTAGATATGCTGACTTAGAACTTATATTTTTAGCAAAGAAACATACTTTGTTATAAACTTTATTAATTTTTAAAAATAAGACGCCTAATCATAACAGTTTCTTGATGTCTTCGCTAGTGGTGGAGTGAAACTTGGTCTTATATACCACGTTGGCCAGGAGGATGGTACTGAGTTAAGTTATCTTTATTAGGTTTTCGTAGAGGTCATAATAACATGTATATTATTGTATATTATTATGCTAGTAATACCCTCTAGTTACAAATTAAACAAAGCTTGGTCTGTTGTAGTGTGGCTTGGTGGCTCGACCGTGGTCGTGGATTCGAATCCACACAGTTCTTTGAGTGATCCACAAATTATTGTGCTGAGTCTCGATGTTCTTTGTGACCGTTGACTTGATGCTTATAAAGTCATTGCGACAAATCCCTAATGCAGGAGTTGTATTTTTTAAAGAATAGAAAGAAAAAAGAACATAAAAATAGTTTTTGTGAAAATATAATATTTGTGCATTTATTTGACTTGTAGAAAATTATCATTGTACCTAGTATCTGATCTTTAGCTAGCATTACAACAGATATAATAAACTTAACATTAAATGAGGTTACATAGTCATACGTTACGGATCGTATGCACCTCTACATTCAGCGAATACATAATTTTTAGAGGAAGTCCTGTCGTTTATCTAATTGTGTAATGACTACAGAGATATTATACATAGGCGTTGACGGAAAATCCATTCGATCAGCGTATTAGTACGTCATTGGTATTTTCTTTTTTTTTCTCTTCTAAAAATAATTTTTAATTATTCTAACTCGGAGTACGCTCTGTTAAAACTTAGGTATGAGATAAATAATAATGGTTTAATCAAAAATTGACATAGATTAAAAAAGGTAACCCAGTGTGGACGTCGATCAGATATACCTACTTATATGCCTGACAAGCAATACTTTCGCAGCTCACTATAGTAGAGCAGTAAGTAGAATATGACCAAGAACTTGAGACTATTCTTTCTAAATATCACCTATGATAAAATCATGTTTATGCAGACAAAGATTTGGCGTGAGCGACAAAAATACCATTTGAATAGCAGTCATGGACTATGACCGCTTAAAGTGAGAGTCCACAAAGGTCTTCGAAGTGTTAATTGATATGACAGACTTATCAGTCAATACTAAGTGACAATTTGAAAATCCTTATCAGATATTGATAATGAGGTACGATAAAGTGATAAAAGGAAACTTTGTCAAGTAATACTATTATTCTCATGTTTTTACCTGTTAGAAGCGAGGCGTTTAAAGCCAATTGAAATCACTAATTCATAAACGATAACGCGTAAACGGTAAAGTAACATTAACCAGGACCAGGACGTTTCCGTGATGGATAGCCGTGGTATTGCATCTGATTCTGACTTCTGAGGCCAGGTAAAAATTCGGTCCTGGATGTCGTCGATGTGTCGTTTATTAACCCGTTTCAAAAAGGCTTGAGCAACTCTCGACAACAGTTCGGTCACTAAACAAACGATAAAAATGACGAAAGGTTTTAACACTAGGAATTCCTTAGGTATCATTATAACAGCCCATTAACATCCCTCTGCAGGGACGGGCCTCCTCCCGTGACGGATGGATACTTACTACGGATTGGTATAGGGTTTTATTTTAAGTTTTCCTTCTTCTTATTTCGTAAAGATAATATTCACGAATAGTCCCTTATTTGGTTTTTACGACACCCATGGTTTGAGAAGGGGTGGTGACATATTAGATTCTTACTCCGTCACCATATGGAAGTCCTTATATATGTATACCAGCGTGATATAGGAAAGTTCTTTTCTCTAACGCCTAATAGGACTGAAATTGTTTAGAGACAATATAGTTTAGGCCATTAAAAAAATAGTGTTTTATTTTAGTTTCATGTGTCATGGCAATCGATTGACATCACAACTTTATAAACACAGCGCGTAATCACTGAAGAGATGCAACGTGATATTTTATGATGACGTAATCAATGACGTCATTGTCCGTGAATAGCGGGACAGCGAATGATGACGGTATTTGTATTGCGTTTATTTTATTGCACATTATAAGAATATGTTCTATGTGAAAGATGAAGAACGCATTTTGTTATTGTTCGTCCTTACAGTGGGACATTTAAGACCTGCTAAGATTATGTCCATATAATAAAGCAAGAATACATGACGTGTCACCAGGAAGTTCTTATCCCGTTGTGCAACAGCTGACTAAGGGAGGTTCTTTGAAAATCTATGAAAACAAAAGTAGGAAAAAAACCAATAGGTATACGCCTGGCTATCGTGGTATTAATACTTAGGTCAAATTGCTCTACTTATCAGCAGAAAGCCCGCCCTTAAAGAAAAACAAAGGCCCTTAAAAAAATAAATTAGTTTGATACATAATAAGCTTGCCGTGTGGTGACGGAGTAAGAATAAAATATGTCACCACCCCATCTCATCCCATGCGTGTCGTAAAAACGGACTAAGTGACTAACCGTGAATATAATCTTTACAAAATAAAAAGAAGGAGAACTTGAAATTAAACCCTATATCAATTCGTCTGGCCAGCGTGGTATTAGTAGGCCAAGTATCCCTCTGTCATGGGAGGAGGCCCGTACCTGCAGTGGGAGATTAAAGGGCTGTTATGATGATAAGCTTGATAAATCTCTTAAATTATATTCCTTTTACAACGAAAAGGAGTCCCCGTAATTTTATATATCTTCTTGTATTCGAACCTCCACAAACACAAGCTTAAAACAATGACATCGGAAGTTTTGTGTTCCATGTCACAATCATGATGCAATAATACAATTATGACGTAAAATGACTCGCAAAAGCAAGTCATGTATTATCAAGAACACTACAAAAAAAATACATGTTCATACTATTTATATCCATGATAAGAAAAACAATAAAAATGTTGCTATTTATGCATCATCATGCTTTGCGTAAATTACGCAATAATTTCGTTATCTGTCAGACATTGTCACACGTCAAAAATACCTATACATGTGAACAATATCGTCCGTAATGATAAAAAAAGATTATTAGTATTAATAATCTTTTGTTTCTAGAATATTTATTGCATACAAAACACTTTAGTTTCACCACAAAAATATTACGCAATAGTAAATTCTCTATATTGTCACATAACAGGTAGTTACAGAAGTCTATTTTAGCAAAGAACTTAGCTTTTCGCATTATGGGACCGAGAACTGTTATGGCCAGGCCATGTATGATGGCTTGAACCGGCTTATTCTACACAGTGTTCTGGTCATGTTTTAAAGGTTTCTGGTAGCTCTTTGGAAGGAGAATTCGATTGACCTAAAGACAATTATAGCATTTGTTTTTCGTACCTTTGAATACCGGTCGCGCTAACAATGTAAATTTAGCCTTTAGTAGAAAAGAATATCACGGTAGAGCCACTCGTACATTATTTGTTTGTTTAATTGTTAAGCACGAAAGAGGTAAAATTAAAAAATAAATCAATAATATCATTTTAAAAACATTTTAAATGTTTTATTACAAGTTTATCACAGAAAATACCATGATTGTCACGCTCGCACTATTAAAACCACTCCGTAATAAATCATGACCTTGGACGGTTTCTTTGTACGCAGATAGACTTCTGTACCCAATCTCTGTACAATGACAATGTTTGTTATGATCAGCTAAGTAGAAGCCCTCATTGCGCATGTGTTAGTAAGAATACTCGACGCTGATTGGTCCACTACCACGCAATGAAATATTGCGCGCCATTTTGATGCTTGTAAATGTTGCGACGCAGTTGCTAACAATTTACCGCGAAAGGCGGTTGTGATTTATAATTCTCTCGTGTTAAATAACTAAAACATTATAAAATTTGTTCTCTTGAAGTATAAAATGGAGGGAAAGTACGATTTGTTTAATAAAGTGAGTGATAGAAGAGATATAGTGGATTTTGTGAAGGAAATTGAGAAGTATCCGTGCTTATATGATACGACGTTGGCTGAATATGCGAATAAATTTCACAATAGAAAAGCATGGTCTACTATTGCTAAGAAAATCAATACTACAGGTATTTATTGAATTTATTTATGGCTTAGTCTTAAAGTTATGGTAGGAATTTCTTTTTTAAATTATAAAATTTATTTTCTAAATAGTTTTGTGTAGAGTCCTAAAGGCCAAATGTGTCAAAAAAGAAATACTTGACATAAAACCATAATAAATATTCATTAATTTATAAAAAAAATATAGAGAAGCCCTGTCCCTGCGTTGGGACATTAGTTGAATGCTGGGTGGTAATCGACACATATTAATGGACAATTGTGAGTTCGAGTCCCGTTTGCCTGGAATAGTTTAAGGTCCATTTTTTTTTAAGTTATTTATGTTGATGTGATATTTATATTTACCAAATACAACCTCTATGCACCTTCTGAGTCATAAAGCTAAAAAAAAATACGGAAGTTGCAACATTGATGAAAAATAAGTACTTATTATTTTTCTTGTAACGTGAATTTGTCTATTTTTACGTTCAAACTCATAAAACTTTGAATACATACATAGGTACTACTTTGATACTATTTTACTAATAATAAAAGTAAAAAAAAAATGTAATAAAAATTAATTTTTGATAAAAAATATGAGTAAAATAAAAAAATATTACTAATTTTAAACCAGCCTCAGTAGCGCAGCAGCGCACTAGCAGCAGCCGTGCTCAAGGTCGCAGGTTCGATTGAAACTTTTCAAAAAAGTGCTACACTAAACCAGTATACTAAACCAGTGACGACCTCGGTGGCGCGACGGTAGCGCAAGCGGCTGCCGTGCAAGAGGTTGTGGGTTCGATCCCCACGCAGGACAATAATTTGTGAGATCCACAAATTATTGTCCTGGTCTGGGTGTTCTTTGTGTCCGTTAATTGATGTTTGTAAAAGGTCCCCGCGACACAGGGCATGATCCCTAGTGCGGGAGTTGTCTTTTTTAAAAGAATACAAAAAAAAGAAAAGAATACAAAAATAATATTATACTTAATTAAACATGTATACTTACAGTATAAGCTTTTTAATATTAAAGTAGAGTCATGCTCTACCTTAACAAAGTAGATTACTCCTTGAAATACCTTTCTCTTTTATGATTACTTATTATTAGTACTAGCTGACCCGTGCCCACTTCGTTAGGTGGCGAAAAAAAAATCCTCATTTTTTAAAAACCTATTTTATTACTGCTCCACTCCTATTACTCATAGCGTGATACTATGCCTATGACACTCCCCAATAAATGGTCTTTCCAATATAGAAAGATTTTTTTAAATCGGTTCATTAGTTCCAGAGTTTACACCCTACAATGTTACAAACTCACAAACTTTACCTCTTTATAATATTAGTATAGACAAGTTCATTAAACCGAAAAAAAATCGAGTTTTTACTTGGTTGTAAAGACGACGACTAACGTAGCATTGTAAGCAATTGTAAGTGTGGTATGTTCAAAGCCACTGGTTAATGATAATATTCGAAAACAAAATTATTTTATCTTTGCAAACATTTTGTAGCTGATATGTTGTTCCCGTATGACGAGGACTGAAATGAAAAACCGACCTAAGAAAGCTTAAAGAAATTAGGTACAGAAATAGATTCATCATAATATAATGCTCGTAAAAGTTATTGCGCCATACAGCGCCATATCTAGTAGAAAATAGTCCCATAGTCATCGTTTCCGACAAATTCTAGATTAAATGACGTATTATATCTCTACACCTGGTACGAATCATAAGATAAAAATCCTATGGTCCTTAGAAGTCTTATGTACCACTTGTACACCACTTCTACTCTTTGTCACGTCTAAAATGTACCACTATAAGAACACGCCCCTTTCAGTAAACATAGGGGTAAACCTTAGAAGCTTTGTTCGTTTGTGGCCGAGGTGATAATTATAATCGTACCTTTTACTGACTCTAACTCATCATATTAGCCCAAAAATGTCTTACGGCAGGGACGGGCCTCCTACCGTGAGTACCGTAGGGTTTAATATCAAGTTTTCTTTCTTTTTATTTTGTAAAGATAATATTTACGTATAGTCTCTTAGTCGGTTTTTACGACACCCATGGGATGAGATGGGGCGGTGACATATTGTATTCTTACTCCGTCACCACACAGAGACTATTATTGGTTACATCAAATATAAAATAAATGGAAATTCCCTACTTAAATGCAGCAATAACCTCTTCCTTACTAAAGCAATTTAATAACAGTTTTTATTTCTATTTTTTCAGTACCTGATTGCAGAGACAAATGGAGAAAAATAAGAATATCATTTATGAGGTCTTTGAAGCAGCACCAGAGCGACAAGCCACCAATGAGACCATACTACTTATCAGAAGAACTGCAGTTCTTAAGACCATTCCTTAAGATTAACGTCAAGTCACCAAACCAGAGAGAAGATAAGGAAGAACAAATGGATTATGATATTTCATCAGTGCAAAAGCATGAGGTATCAGACAGTGACAGTTCTGATCCTTTCTTAGATGATGACAAACAAATTAGCAAAGTTATGATAAAAGATAATAAAGAAAGACCAAAAGAAGTTATATATGTAAGGGAGCATTCAAGAAATGGTATTGTTGATGAAAAATTACAAATTAGGAATAGTCACAATGATGATAAACAACACATAAGGAATGGCCATAGTGATGAAAGGCAGCACATAAGGAACAGCCATAGTGATGAAAGGCAGCACATAAGGAACAGCCATAGTGATGAAAGGCAACACCTAAGGAATAGCCATAGTGATGAAAAACAACATAATAGAAATAGTTACAGTGATGATATCGAAGCTAATCCTAGAAAGATGTTTCTACTAAGTTTACTACCTGATGTAGAAGGTTTTACTGAATCAGAAATGAGAATATTTAGAAGAGAAGTGATAAACGTTTGTGATGATATAATAAATAGGCGTTAGATATGAATTTAAGGTTATTTTTTAACTAAGTGTTAGATTAGATCTGTTATATAACTCCTTAAATAATTCCAAAGAGAGAAGGAGGTTTTAAATTTGATTATTTATTTTCAAGAGTTTGTTACCTCAAAACTTAGTAATTTCTGGATCATTTTTTTTGTTTGAAAGGATTTTATGCTCTTCAATTGATACTATAAAATCCAAACTGGTTTAGGTGATTTTCAAGTTAGTTACAATGGGTATGAAAGATCGGTTATTTCAATAAGAAAATTAATTAAGTAAGTATAATATTAATTATGTTGTTGTATTACGATTCGGGTCAAATATATTTAAAGACCTGTGTATATGGTCCGTGCATTTAAGTTTTCCGTCTGGGAAGATATTTTTATTTATTTTATCGAATCTTCCTTAGCCGTCGTTTCTCACAGAACAAGAATGGGTGTGAATTGTGAAGTTAGGTGAAAATGTTGAATCAAATTGTTAAAAGAATAACGCTAAAAGCAATTTAGTTGTATTTATTATTTATTTTTAAATAAGTTAAGATTTTGTATGTTGGTTGGCTTGTATATGTTTTGAGAAATGAAAATAATAATGTCTCTTTTCAATAAGATACATTCGCATGAAGCACTTTGACACGTCAACATAAAAACTAGTTACGGTCCTTTCACACAGACCGGCTCGGAGACCATCGGCGCGAATTTTTCTTTTCACACAGAACGGACCGTAGACGCTTGGAGCGGAGCCGACAACGAGAAAAGTACGCGATCGGAGCCGGTCGGCTCCTCTTATTACTTCACACCAACCAAACGCGTTTGAATATTCTTAATGACATAAGCAGTGCAGATGTAAAAATAAACCTTATTACAAATACTAAAATCTTTGTTTTCAACGTGATAAGAATCTGCTCTCCTCTCCGAGCTGGTCTGTGTAAAAGGATCTTTAGGGTGAGAATAAGAACGCGCCCTCTATGAGAAGATAGCTACAAAAAACAAGTGACTATACTGAAGTATATTTCAAGGTGAATGAGGGACGTGCTAGAACGCACAAGGGACAAAACTTTTAGAAGGGCCCTTTGTCTGGCAGTGGATATCTATTGTCTGAAATGATTATATCTAAAGAGTGAAACATGGCAGCTTTAGTTTTTTTGTTAAATTGGCCTACCAGAATGTCTCTATGGTGCCTGATGTTAAGCATCCAATAGAGTCCAAGAATGGTGAGCACCATACCAGCTCCAATATTTGTAGAGGCATGAATGTCTCCACTATGTATGTACACTTAAACAGACAAACCATTGTATAATATTATGTATTATATTCTCTAGTCTTTATTATAAGACATATTTTTGAATGACAATTGTGTAGCTTCATCAGTTACTGTGTATTAGCAGGTTATTTATTTGATTTATATAGTATTTGTTATTATTTAAGTACAAATTTGTTTAAATCTAGTTTTCAAAATTATATATGTAGAACGGTGCCATGAATCTTTGTTTAATTTTATTCCTCATTGACCACCGTTTACCTGATGGTAAATTATAATCGTCGTACTTGGATGTCAGTAATACCAGAGCACAGCTATGCCACTGCTTATGTAAAATCTGACTAAGGGACTATCCGGGAATATTATTTTTACGTAATAAAAATAAGGAAAACTTGAAACCAATCCGTTTGGCCAGCATGGTATTAGTAAGCCAAGTATCTCTAGTCACGGGAGGAGGCCCGTCCCAGTGCAGTGGGATATTAATGAGCTGTTATGATGATAGTAAAAACGGTCTAAAAGGGGAAGCTACGCATAGACGTATTATTATATAACTCGATACCAAAATTTGCCGTAGGTAGTTGTTGACCTAATGTAGAATTACTAAGCCTTACTTCCATCACTGCATCATGCCCGTCCCTACAGAGGGACTTTTAAGAGATGTTATGATGTAAGTATAACATAAATTCTGATGTTTACAATGCAGGTGTCCTAGAAAATATAAGTCTCAGGAAAACAGACTAATCTTTTAATGCAATTAAGTATTGATAGGGTAACCATGTAAATGGTTAAAGGGGTATTTTTGAGAAACTTTATTATTTATTTTATTTATTACAAAGACATGTCAACGACAAATACACAAGTACACATTACAATTTTAAATTAATAAATTAAATAAATAAATAATTAAATTTTTGGTCTGTGATCATTGTCTTTACAGAGACAACAACCATCACATCAAAAAATAAAAGCTTTGAAAAAGATCAACATTACACATACATATAAAATACATAAATACTGCGCTATTATTAGTTATATCATTACATATAATATTAATAAATACAGTTATGTCAAATTGTAAATGTGTTAAAAAAACAGCATATTAAATAATCAAATAATAATACTAATAAATTAAAAACGAATTGGTTAAATACATGAAATTAAAATCAATAATTATACCGATAAAAATAAAAAAATTATCGACACGCAAATCTTGTATACTTAATGAGTTTTCACCTCAACTTAACATTAATTTCTAAGAGCCGCACACACTGCCGATTTGGTTAGGGTTTAATTTCAAGTTCTCCTTCTGTTTACTTCGTAAAGATAATATTCACGGATAGTCCCTTAGTCGGTTGTTACGACACCCATGGAATGAGATGGGCTGGTGACATATTGTATTCTTACTCCAACACAACACGGCGAAGTTGTCTATAATAAATAAAAATGAAAATTTTGTATTATCATTAATTTACTATAGTTTATCCATAACTATTCATGGTCACCTTACACAGTTGCATCAAACAATTCCTACGCCATTATTTCAGTGTCATACGGTACCGCGCTTCTTCACCTTTGAGTGATAGTGACTTATAGTGATAAAAGATGATGGTTGAATTTAGGAGACTATAAAATAAATTTATTTACCCTCTGTGATACCTTACACAGAGTGGTATAACAAAAAAAATACAACCGAATTGAGAACCTCCTCCTTTTTTTGAAGTCGGTTAAAAATAAACAAAACTTCACAACTTTGTAGTTTTACATGCGTCTAGAGTCTAGAGTTGGTAATTTTACCAAAATAACAATATTTTAGAAGTACCTATCTGGTAAGCTTTTCACTTGGTGAAGTTATAAAAAAAATGAATAAATAAATAAAAGTTATAAATAAAAAATACTTGAATTTAAAATCGTATAAACATTTTTTATAAAATATAGTGCAGATCCCACAACCCCTACTCACCGACATTATTTCACAAATTAATGCTATCCAAAAACACAGTAGGAAAACCTTATCGTTAAACCCTGTAGACATGTCATGTTAGGAAAGGCCTGACTATCAGCGTAGATGAGATCAGTTTCAATCAATCAATCAATCAATCAATCAATCAATCAACTAGCCTATTGCAGTGCACTGTTGGACATAGGCCTCTCCCAACACGCGCCACAGAACACGATCCTGCGCCTTCCGCGTCCAGTCCGTTAAGATCAGTTTAGAAAAGTAAATATATTTCAACAGGTTGCCTGTTCCGCCTATAGACACAATAGTAAAACAATGGGTATGTATCATATGATACATGGGACAGGGAATAGGTTAATACCAGTAGCAGTGTAGCATAGTCGGCATGCTTATAAGCATGCCGACATGCACTTGGCGATGTAAAAATACACTCTCTTGAAAGTTATTTTGGCATTTATTGAATATCTTTTACAGAAGAATAGTACCTACACACTTACATACTCGTACCCTAGAGAACCATTAAGAGAAAAACTAAATTTTTTCATCATAACAGCCTATTCATGTCCCACTGCAAGGACGGGCCTTCTCCGGTGACGGAGGGATACTTGGCCTACAATATACCTCGCTGGCCAAACGGATTGGTATAGGGTTTAATTTCAAGTTTTTCTTCTTTTTATAACGTAAACATAATATTCACGGATAGTCCCTTAGTCGGTTTTTACGACACCCATGGGATGAGATGGGGTGGTGACATATTGTATTTTTACTCCGTCATCACACGAAAATTTACTATTACTTAAAAATCCAATATAGAAAACTATCAGTTCATATAATGATCTTGTTCATAAATAAAATATAACGCTACAATTTAAATATTTTAATCTATTTTTAAGTCATGACTATAGTCTGTTTTTTTATCTCGGATACTAAAATGACAACTACAAATGTCAAACGTAAAAATAATGTAGCCAGTTTTTAAGAAACAGTGCTGTCCTGTGTTTCGATTCGTGTTGTAATTATTGTAAAATATTTACGGTTGTTAGTTTATTCGAAAACTAAATGGCTTTATCACCTCTAGAGTTAATGTTAGTTGCATGTCATAAAACTATTAGGTTCAATATCGCACAACAAAATATCAGCTAAATCATGACGCTACTTTGACATATGATCAGTTCTCTTGTATTAGCAAATAGTCGTTAGATATTTATAAAAACAAATAGTAAAGTCAACGTTATTGACTGTTACTAGAGCATATTTTCGGTAAAGCGTTTTAATCTAATGCATTTCTCTCGTTTTTCCTTCTATGTCCATCCCTATCATTTCTTGCATGACGTCATTGGCGCATATTTCAATTTAAAGTTTTCGTAATTTTATAATATAAAACAAATTAGGGTAAACCACCTAATCGTTAGAAGTCATACAATTGTTGGCACTTAAGAGTAAAAAATGAGTAAAAAGAAAAAAAACACTATAAACATTTTAGGTCATATTGAGAATAAACACTGGGTGGATAACACTATTCAGTCATCGCGTCAGGCGTTCCTAGAAGGCCTAACTACCGGATTGAAAGGGCCTACAGGAAAAGGAAGGCGACTGGTGGTCTCCCATATTGGAAGTGAGGAGGATTTTCTGGATGACGGTGCTTTAATATTTGAAACGAAAAAAGGCTTAGAGGATTACCACGAAGAAATGAATTCCGAACAATACGAAAAGTGGTTAAAAAATATTCTTCCAAAATTAAAAGAGAATGCAGTTCTTGATATAGATAATGCACCGTACCACACCAGGAAACTGAAGGCGTTACCTACTTTAAATTGGCGTAAAGAACAAATACAAAATTGGCTACAATAAAAAAATATTCATTATGAAGAAACAATGTTGAAATGTGAATTAATCCAAATTTCCAAAAAGCACAAAAAAGTCTATGAGAGGTATGTTGTCGATGAGATGTCTGCTACACAGGGTGTCACTATTTTGCGACTGCCCCCTTACCACTGTGAGCTCAATCCAATAGAATTAGTGTGGGCTCAGGTAAAGGGACATGTCGCAAAGAATAATAAAACTTTCAAGTTGAATGAAGTACGAAGTCTTTTTGAAGAAGCGCGTTCGTCAAGTGACCCCTCAGCGGTGGCAAGACTGCATGGCGCATGTCATTCAACTTGAAGACAAAATGTGCCAATTGGGTCATATAGTAGACGACATAACAGATAGATTCATTATAGAAGTAGATGACGACTCGGAGGATTCCGAATACTCAAGTAACGAATCCATTTCTGATTAAAGATTAATTGTACAGCCAAATAAAAATAAATTTTGTTTTATTTAAGTACCTGAGTTTAAAATTAGAATTTGCACATTTTATATTATTACTTCCAAAAAACTGAATAAAATTTAATTTATCGTTAACTTTTGATAGTGGTAGTACATCACTATACATAAATTGCACAAAAAAAAGGTAACAGTAATGATATTTTAGTATTTGAGATTGAAAAACAGCCCATAGTCTCTATTTACCGAAATCGGCAGAACTAACCTATATTTTAATCGGTAAGTACCGGCTGTATCGCATCACTATTTATTAGTTGTAAAAAACAGGCAACACATGAAATGTCATTTTAGTATCTGAGATAAAAAAATAGACTTTAAGTCAAATGCTTAACACGATTAGAATAAAAATAAACATAATGATGTAGTTTAATAAGTAGTCATAAATATATTTAATGAGTCAATTAAGTGGTGGTGATATTAAAGTGAATGATAATGGTGATAGACTTTAGCTTGATTGGAGCTGGTCTTCTTATCAGCCGGTATAGCAGCTTCAAGAGACGGGTGGTGAGTTTATTTTATTATATTTTTTAGTTTTGTTGATGATATTTTTCTAGATAAAAATTAACTATTTTTTTATGACATGAATAGCCAAAAGCAAAAGCACTTTGTATAATTATGGTCTTGTATGTATGTAGCTTTTTGATCTATAGTTTTGTTTTACACGTAAGGGGACAATTTCAGAACTTGTCACAGTACGTAGTACGTCTATTTAAATTTACAGTAGAATTACTATGGTTAACCAATCATATTACTTTAATTAGATAGAATACAAGGGGGACAGCGCGTACGCAGTCCCCACTACCAAAAATTACGCATCCGAGTTATCCACATTAGGGATAATCGCAGGGGTCAACCCAACCGCAGTGCAATGGAGGGGCCTCGCCCTGGGGGAACCGCCTATTTGATCACGGTATCCCCTATGCCAGGTAAGTATGCTTTCTAGAGGCGAACTCTGAGGTAGTCATTCAACGTCGGAGAATCTTAACACCGCCTCTCAATTTTTCCCGTGGCGCCATCTAGAATTTATACTTGTAGTATGTAAATGCCCCTCGCGGTGTAGAGACAGTCTATTCTCGTAGTGTAGAGTGTATGAGTCATACGAGAGCCAAATTAATGTAAATGTACCCAAACAACTTTTGGAGCTTTTAATACCTAACAATATAATTATATTTGTCGATAAACATCGTATCGAAATAATGTATGTGAAGATAAAGCATAAGCATTTATTTGTATAAATTTTATTAAAATTGTGTATCTAGCAAGATGATAAATATGTAGTTAAAAAAATTGTAACAAGAACAAAACAGACATATTTTGACTCTATTTGACTATTTCAGAGTATTTTATCGGCTAGCTAAAATGACTGTACCAAGTCTGAAGCTAGCTACCTACCTAGCAAACAGTAGAGTGGAGTGCATGAATATTAATTACAATGGCATCATGATTGCGAACAAAACATTTCTTTTAATTATGTAGGCATTGGAGGTTGCATTTCAAAATTGCTGATTACTAAACTTTAAAAATTTCAAATAAAAGATTAGATACCTAAATACAAAACAAACACAACAAATGAACACTTTTTGCACTAACGCCATCTAGCAAGCGACGTAAACATTACATCAATGCCACGAGAGCTAAGGGCCCTAAGTTACGCCCTTTGTACGACTTCTCGTTTGTGCTTTGTATCAGAAGAGCTTCATCAAATAACTTGCGGGTTAAGTTTAAAAACACTATGTTTTAAAAAACAGCTATAATCAGATTACTACAATAAAAATAAACAAAACTATAACAATTTTAGCATTCTAAATAAAATACCTCTCGTTTTCTTTGTACGAACTCTATGTAGAGACAGACCTACAAGTAAGAAGGATAACCTACGCTTGTGTCTAATATAGGCCAATTAAGAGTTAGCCCTTACCTTACTACAATGGTACTGTCAAATCAGCTAATTAATTAGCTATTCGAGTGTAGATACGAGTATGTGCATTGCTGTATAACTAAAACAAATGGCAAATTTTAAAATAACTTTATAAAAGAAGAAATGACACAAGTATTCCTTAGTATAGTTTTAGGACACTTATGACGGGAAGGTAATAATGTTCGGTTTTTGTTCTCCGTCACAAAAAGATAATTTGACGTCAATAAGCATCAAACAATTATAAATCACAAAGCAAAAGACATACAAAACCGAAATAGAATAATCTAAACAAAATACCGTCTAAATAAAACATTAAAACAAACACAGAAATACATAGACTATTTCCAAAATAAACTAACTTTTCGTAAAATATCAATTCAGTATATTGAAGTAGATTGTCTATAAAACATCACATTAATCTTTGAAACATATTTTTATAAGTTTGTAATTGTAAGAAAGTGCTCTTGAAGTCAATAAATATACTGATTGAATGAAATGTACACAAAAGCAGATTAAATTAAATGAAAGATTGCTTGTAGAGTCAAAAGAGATTAGTACTTAGCTTTCGGTTAAGTTCATAGACAGGACAATGAGTAAGGACAATAACTCAGCATAAATTTGATAATGATTTCTTATTATTATTTAAAGCCTGTGCTGTCCAAATGCAGGGCCGAATTTTACTATGACAATTAGGAATCCATTATTAAAAACGAGCAGGTAGCATCTTGGGTATGTAGTAACTCAACCACATCGTAACTAAAATAGAACTCTACAATTTAAATTATTTTAATCTATTTTTAATTCATGCATGATCAAGTTTAATGCTTAAAAGAGATAGTACTAAGGGCCAGATTCAGAGACCGCACTTTGACTTAACTTTAGCAAAATCTAGTTATTTTCTCTGAATTTGAAAAACATTACAAGTAATCTTTCGCATGAAAAGTTTACTTTGCGAAGATTACTTTGAAAGAAAGTAAAGTCACGACTCTGAATCTGGGCCTAATACTTAAAATAAAAGTAAATCATAAGAAAGATAGAAAAAAGGTTTTGGCACACCCTGTATTGTTAATCTGTTTACTTACTTCTCTTTTTAGCCATTTTTATTTTTTTGTCTACACAAGACAAAATATAGACCAAAATAATATTACTAACGAGTCAAAATCTGTAAGTAGGTACTATAACATTTTTATTAAAGTTGTTCATACTTTCGCTCAATAATTGCGCAATGAATCAATAATATTGCACAATTCAATTTGTATAAGGCTTCCTAAACGAATTACCGGTCAGTCAATTTATATTATGCAACATGGCGAATTGTGTCCGTATTTTTATAGACAAAATTAACCGTGAAAATACCTTCAAATATTAATATTAAAATATGGTATTAACCGTTCTAGGTTTTATACATAATATATTAATTCAAAATAACAGGAAATAATTACGAAAATAGAGTAGGTAATTATGTGTACGCAATATAAATAGGTAGGTACTTATTGATGACATTTCAGTTTGGCCTAGAATACATATAAGTAATCATTTTAGCAATTAATGTAGAACAAAATCTGTTTAATAATGAATGTATCGTATCATTTAATCTTTAAATAATCTCATTTTTACGTATTAATTATTAAATAAACAAGGATTAAGTACCTAGGTACATACTTGAAATGTATCTGAAACGAATTGTATGTAAATGAGTTTAGATAATTCCATTCTATATCTCATCGTTCTGTAAGGTTATATTATTCTTAATGCTATTTGAAATGGTTACAAAGACTGATTATTATGTTTAAAAAAATTGTTAAATTGCCTACCTACATTCTTTTATTTCATATTATGTAATGAACCTAAATATATTTATTTCACTAATCGTCTAGTAGAATAAAATTACGCTCTGTTCCCTTTCACATTACTCCTGCAAGTTCACACAGTATAAAAGACTACTACAGAAATATAGCAAAACGAATGTATGTACCTATACAATATTCGTAGATAAATCGCTGCTAACTTGCAGAATATTGTTATCTCCACGCACCGAAACAAGTTCATACCTACCTAAAAATATCAATATCGAACAAACTATCAGTTAATTCAACCCACATTACTGCTTCTAAACAAACACGGGCAAAGCGAGCGTTATTAAAATGCGCTATGTATTCAAAACGAAGCTTAATCGTCGTTATAGAGAGTAATATGGCGACACAGCGGATTTGGGCCCCGTGTCGCATTGTGAAGGGAGCGAGGCGTCGAGCGAAGAAGACAGCGATACATCGGTCGCGGCTGGCGGGCGCGGCCGGTGGAGCGCAGCGGGAGCGGGGAGCGGGGCGGGTGTCTTACTAACCAGTACCGCGGCACTACTCGCTCGCAGCGCGTGTCACCGCTCCCGCC